>OY728147.1:733258589-735658589 GCA_963277665.1 Viscum album | reverse complement strand
CTATATATAATAATATTATTATAACATTTCAAGGTTCTCATCATAGCGGGGAACTGCCATGACCTTATCAATGCAACAAATACTCTAGGAAATTATTACATCATAGTCATGAATAACAATGAACAATATGTAATAAAACATTAAATATCCATGTAATCAAAGTAAAACTAGTTGATTCTAGGACACTACCTCTTACTAACTCCCACTTGAACTTGATCCAACTGCCTACGACTTTCAGTCCGCTAGACCTCACATAATGATCATTTTCCTGCAAAGTCAAGGCTTTAGTCAAGGGGTCTGCCACGTTGTCTTCCATGGAAATCCAGCTCACTTCAACTTCCCCTCTCTGAGAAAAATCCATCAAGAGATGATACTTCTGAAGTATGTGTTTCATCTACTGATGTGACCTTGGCTCTTTTGAAAGATCCACCATAGTAGTATTATCACAGTAAAGTGTGATGGGATCTTTACTGCTAGGTATCACATCTAGCTCCTAGAAGAAGCTTTGCATCCAAAATTCTTCTTTAGATGCCGCATAAGCTATGATATACTCGGAATCTACTGTAGAATCTATGACCATGCTCTCCTTTGAGCTCTTCCAGCTCACTTCACCTCCATTAAATGTGAAGATGTATCCCATTTGCGACTTCATATCATCTTGATGAGTCTGGAAACTTAGATCTATTTATCCTCTGATGACTAGTTCTTCATCTCCTCCATAAACCAAGAACATATCTTTAGTACACATCAGATAAATTGTGATAGTCTTGACTACCATCCAATGGTGGTCACCTGGATCAGCTTGATATCTTCCTATCGCACTCAATGCATAGGTGAAATCTAGCCTACTACATAGCATGTCATACATGACTGACCGAATCACTGATTTGTATGGAGTCTTTGCCATTATCTTTATTTCCTCATGTGTTTGAGGAAACATTTTCTGGGAATGATGAATGCCATGTGACACTAGCAATAATCCCTTCTTAGATTGTTCCATACTGAATCTCTTCTGTATCTTATCAATGTATGTACTTTGACTTAGGCCTAGAAATCCCTTGGATCTATCACGATTTATCTTGATCCTAAGAATATACGTTGTCTCACCAAAGACTTTCATTGAGAATCATTGATTCAAAAATGCCTTAATATATAGTAAGAATGGTATCTCGTTTCCAATAAGTAATATGTCATCAACATATACAATTAAGAAAACAACTACACTCCCACTAAACAGTTTGTATACACAAGGCACACAATCATTCTTGATAAAACCAAATTATTTTATGGCTTCATCAAAATGAATTTTCCATGACCTAATTCTTTCTTTAATCCATAAATGTATTTCTGTAACTTTCATACCTTATTGGAATCCTTTGGAGTCAGAAACCCTTCAGGTTGTTTCATGTGGACATCTTCCTGAAGGTTCCCATTAAAAAATGTTGTTTTGACATCCATTTTCCAAATCTCATAGTCATGGAAAGCCGCAATGGCAAGTATAATTCTGATTGACTTCATAATTGAAACTAGTGAGAAGGTTTCATCGTAGTCAATTCATTAATGTTGTTTAAAGCCTTTTGAAACTAGTCGTTCCTTATAGGTACTGACATGTTCTTCCATGTCTAGATTCTTCTTGAATACCCATTTGCAACCAATAGGATTTACATCAATTGGAGGACCTACAAAAATCTAGACGTGGTTTTAGTACATGGAATCCATTTCATAATACATGGTCTCTTGCCACTTGGAAACATCTGTGCCACTTAATTCTTCCTTGTAGTTTGGAGGATCATTATTATAAACTAATAAGGAGTCTCCATCCTCGGTAACTAGAAAATTGTTTCGTTCTGGTTCTCTAACCTCTCTTGTACTCTTATGCAGTACTTTTTTTTTGGAACAGATTCTTCTTCGATGGGGCTTTGTGGAATCTGTTCCTGTACCAACTCTTATATACCTTAATCCTCGACTTCATCAAAGTCTATCTCACTCCCACTATATCTTTTGGATATGTTCTCCCTATCAATGAATATGGAATGTATTTCCACTATAACCTTTTTGTCTAAGGGGTTGTATAGATAATATCCCCTTGTTTCCTTGGGTATCCTATAAAGGTACACTTTGTGCCTCGGGGTGTGAGTTTTTTTCATGAAGAGGCCTTAACAAACACTTCGCTACCCCACACATGTAAATTCGATAACATGGCTTCTCTTACACTCAAGAACTCGTATGGAATACCATTTATAGATTTAGTTGGTACTTGGTTTAGTATGTGTGTTGTTGTTTGTAATGAATATCACCAAAAGGATAATGGAAGACTCACATGACTCATCATTGATCTTACCATGTCTAATAGAGTACGTTTTCTCCTTTTTCTCAAACCATTCCACTAGGGTGTGTTTGGAGGAGTGAGTTTGGATAGGATCCAAAAATCTTGTATGTAATAAATGAAGTCTTGATTAAGATATTCCCCACCTCGGTCTGAGTGGAGTTTCTTAATCATCTTACAAAGATGGTTCTGAACTTCATTCTTGTATTCATTGAACTTATCAAAAGAATCCGACTTATAACTCATTATGTTGATATATCTAAATATACTAAAATAGTCAGTAAAAGTTATGAAGTACGAGTACCATCCCCTTGATTCAATTGGAAATGGTCCACACACATTGGTATGAACCAATTCAAGAAGTTCTTTTGCCCTTTCACCTTTCCCACTAAATGGGTATTTTGTCATTTTTCCTTGTAAACATGAATGACATAATCCATGTTGTTTTAGTTCTAAATAATCTAAATATCCATCTTGATGTAACTCTGTCAAGCATTTATCTTTTACATGACCTAGTCGGTGATGCCAAATTTGGGTGTGGTATGAGTCATGTGAAGTATTTTTGTTATCAATTGTCATTACTTGGTTTGTGTAATGCAACACATAAAGTCCATTGTATAAATGTGCCCTTCCATAACAAATGCTATCATTATAAAAGAAAAACCATTCATTTCAAAAATTGAAAACAAATCCATCTATAAATAATATGGATACAGAAATAATTTTTTAGTAATATAAGGCACATAATAAAAACCCTTTAACTCCAACATCATCCTAGTTGGAAACGTGAGGTGGTAGTCCCCGACAGCTACAACATCAAGTCTGGCTCCATTGGCTGCTCGTAGATCTAACTCCCCTTGATCAATCTTCCTGAATCTACTTGGTTTATGTATTTGGATACATATGTGAGAACCAAAAGCTATATCTAATACCCAATTTGTATAAATATATAGATTTCATTTAATAAAAAATGCACATGAAGCTTCCCCTTTCTTCTTAGGCTGGGTGTAGTTCTTCTTCCTGTGGCCCTTCTTACCACATTAAAAACAAACATCCTCATGTTCCCTTGCCCCGCCTTTGATAATCATTTTTTTGGAAGTCTGTGAAGAAGCTTTGGGCATAAATCTCTTCACCTCCACTTTACTCTTATTCTCCATAAGTACATAAGTCTTTTCTCGCTTCATTTTTTTGTCCACTTGGAAAATGGGGATAAGAATATCAGATAGGGACTTCTCAATGTTTTTTATATTGAAATTGAAAACAATATTAGAGAAGCTCTGAGAGAGTGATGTGAGAATGAGATCGGTTCCTAGTTCTTTGGAAAGTTTAAACCCTAGAACCTCTAGGTGATCAATGTAGCAAATGATCTTGACTACATGCGGCCCAGAAGGAGAACCTTTTCCAATCTTACTATGAAAGAGTGACTTTGAGATCTCAAACCTTTCTTTTTTTATCTCTCCTAGTAAAGACCACGGAGGTTCTCGAGCATGCTATAAGCATCCATGTTTTCATGAAACTTCATGAGATCACTAGACATTGATGATAGCATCAAAATTTGAAAATCGACCACGTCGTTCATATGTTTCTCATAGACCATGAAATCCTCATCACTTGCCTCTATGGCTGGAAGATCAGGTAATTCTAACTCCAGCATGTAAGACTTCTGTTCACGACGTAGGATAACCTGAAGGCATCGAAACAATTCCTAGAAGTTACTGTCGGTGAGGATATTGTATTTATCCAGAATTTATCGTATGGATAGTGTGGTTGAAGAGTTTGTAATTTTTATTCTACAATTAAAAGAGACAATCATTATTACTTTCTTGATTACATTTTATAAGAAATAATAAATTTTATTAAGTCTCCCACTAATTTATCATGTCCCAATAGTCCTCACCATTAAGCATGGAATGTCTAGTTTCCAGGACATTCTAGTGCCAATGATCCATATTCCCCTTCTCATAACCCCAACATGGGTTTTTTAAGCTATTAGAATGTATTTTGGTAGGCAAGTATTTTCCAACATGAGGCTTGCAACTCCTTGATATGTTTAGTGGACTCCCCAATCCTAAAATCATGACTTTGGATTTCCTCAACTCTTGCCTACAATATTATACCAAGTCAAGAAAGGGATACTCCTTTTGATGTAATATGGTGAAGTCAACCCAAAACCTTTCATAAGGGCTTCCTGTATAAAAGTATGTGTCCCAAAAATGGCTAGTCAAACACATAGTTTTATTGAGTTTTTCCCTTAATCAAGTAAAGGAAGGCTTGTTCTGTCTTAATATTTTATTTGAGGGATTTTTTTCTCTTATGAATGAATTGATTATTATCATCATCACATGATTGTTAATATTAATTGGAAGTTACTTAAGTGATTAACCATGTCTTGATAATATTTACACATAAGTCTAGTTCATTTTAGTTCTATCTTGTATGCTTTTTTAATTCGTTAATTATGTGATCATGACAACACATCTATAATGATGAACCATGCAATGGAGAGAAATAAAATAAAGTAAATTTCATGACCATGAGCTTTTCTAATGGTTATTTTATCTATCGGTTGATAAACTAACCCTGACCTACGGGAAAACACCTTGAACCTTTTGGGATCGTGTTTACATCTTCCACCTGTTTAGCTTTATATCTCCAGGGATTGGTTTCATCTCAGCTGCATATTGAACCACCTCCACTAGATTGGGAGTTCCATCCATTAAATATGCCTTTTTAAATAATTATAAACTATGATGTAACCCCTCTTATACCACTTGAAGGTTCCGGGCACAGCAGAATCGTGGTTGGGAAAGGACCCAATCTGAGTTTTACCATGATCAATTATTATTCTAGGATCAATACGATGATGAACGATAGTTTCCACAGAATATAATGAAAGATTTAGATAAAGAATAAAGAGGCCTGAAACCTTTGAGAGGATCTTTCACATCATGTTTATAATAAATTTAATTAATTTCATAAAGAAAAATAATACTTGTATCATTGGTATTTTTCTTTGTTGATGTTGTTGATCATCTAGAATGGCCCTTTTTGATTATCTCATTGCTCTTTTAAGGATCCAAACTAGAATCCCTCTAGCGGTGATCCACGCGTACTCTGATGGCCTCCGATCGACCCCACTCGTTCTCCGAGTGCTAGCACGGTAAATTGAGTGTGTTGTGTCGGTCATTCTTGATCGCTTGTTCTTCATCCTTGAAGATCATCTGCCATTCTTGAGAGGGGAGAGAAGATGATTCAAGAGAGAAATTTTTTGGCTCAACAATTCTCAATTCACCATGAATGTGGTGTGGTGTCTGGCACAATAGGTGTACTTTCCAATTTATATACATGGAATTTCAGTTATAGTATTTAATTTCATAACAAAAATTAAATACATTCATTAACATAGAGAAAACTCATGCATTTATTAATAATACCGTGTCATTATTAATGCGGAGCCAACTTTCACAAAACCAAATTTCAAATAAAATTCCACATCATAAAATAATAGCAGCGTTATTTTAATTTATGTCAACTAGTTAAATAATTATTTATCATCTTGCAAATTATTGTTTTACTACTGGACCGACCTTGGTCCGCTCAAACTCCACTTCCATTTATTGAACACATGAATAAATAAATAAATAACTTATTCACTTAAATAAATATTTTATTTACAAACTAGTAAATAAATATTTATTAAATGTTCAATAAAATAAATAAATATATTTAATTTAATTTTGAGATCATTGTAACTTGAATAAAATTATTCCAAGGTATTGATAATGATATTTATTTTTTTAATTAAATTCAAATAGAATTTAACTGAGACCACCAAAAACACATTGTGTGTGACCCTCTAGGATTCTTTCTCATTGGAATTAGGTGGGCTTCCCTAATGTCCAAGAGTAATATCTAGAAATGGGTCAAGACACCTAATAGAAAGAATTTAAACTCTCAACAATGAGATCCACATAAAAATGATCATTGTGTAATATAATCCCTTTGTCGTAATATCTTGTCAAGAATGTTTCATGATTGTGTCATCAAATTTTATGCTTCATACGTCGTTCTTTGAAAACCTGAAATAAACTCGACATTACATCGTGTCCATTGGATTTCACGTGATGGTTCTATTTCAATCAAAGGGCCGAGATATCAACTTATATAAAGGGAAGGGACAAATCCTTCCTCGAATTATCCATTAATAACACATTACTCGTGACGCACCCAACCTACACAAATTTTCACCAATAGTCTGAGTGACGGTTTTCATCAGTAAATCAAAGTGCGTAAGTCGTGACACGTAATAATGATAACCATAAAGTCTAAAGATCATTCTACATGCATGCAGATAGAAATATCCGATGACACCAAAACATGTGGAATTCATACTAGCGGTTTTATTCTCATAATCTCCTATCTTGGAGATTACCAAGTGCAAACTTCATGAGAGTAAGTTCAATCAACTTACGAGTACTCACACCTAACGATCTTTGTAACACCCCGAGATTTAATGAAAAATATTCTTTTAATTTCATTAATGTCTTGTGTTGTATGCTACACCAATATTACCTTGCGCTATACGCAACACCGTATTAGCTTGCAGTATACACAACACTATTCTTGGATCGTGTTACACACAATTTTGATAATAGTTATTCTACGCAACATTGAGTATATATATATATATATATATATATTCAATGTATAAATGAAATATGGTTGGATTATGTTATACGAAACAATGAAGGATTCTTGCATAGCATGCAACCCTGACTTGGCTTGCATTACACGCAATCACGACCTTCCTCGATAGCGTGTGTTGTACGCAATACCGGGTTTTACTAATCAACGATATATTATTATAATATTATTATGAACTAGCCATTATGAATAGTATTAACTAAATTTTGAATCTTATAACATTATTATTTATCTTGCACATTTTCTAAAGCATGGCATAAGAACAAAATAAATTTTTCGGGTAAAATAAGTATTTTTCAAAAAATGCAGTTTTGTCGCCTTTTGATGGTGCACCCACTTTAAATCTAGTTTTTGACATGTTTATAAGTTCAATTTTACAAAATAAAATTCTTCTTTGGAATCATGAAATAAAAATTTACTTTGGATAAATTTTTCATATTATTCTGGTAACTTTCATATTTTGATGAATAGTAAAAACACGCTATATTATAATTAAAAACAACTTTTTTCATCGCAATAATTTATATGGTTAAATTATAATATTGAATGGTTTTAAAGTATAGATAGAATATATTTTTACCATTTAATATAATTTATGTCATTAGCATTGATTCTACCTTGAATTCGTAGGATAAATCAATTCAATCTTTTGCAATGTTTTAAAGAAAAACCCATTTTCTTTCGACAACGGGATTAATTTTAATTTAATTTCTGAATCTTTTGTGTATTTAATGTGGAAAAATGGATTCCATATTTGGAATCAGTGGATCCAAATAATGTTAATAAGCTACTTTTTATTTTTTGGAACTATGAATAGTAACTACGGTAAATTTTATTTACCATAGTTAAAGGTAAATCGGGTAATTAAGGGTAAATATAATATTATAAAATTAACCTAACACATGTCAAAATCCTATTGGATGACTAAAAGTAGACCCATATCACCTAAGGGTTAGATTAGATTCATTTAATGGACTTTTTTCCATGAAAATAATTTAATTATTATTAAAACCAAAGAATGTGACAACATGTCACTTTCTTAAATCTTGTAAGTATAATAATTTTAATTTAGTGATACACTTCATGAATAATAGAACACGAATAGTCTCCAGAAATATAATACAATTATCTACATCATATGAATTTATTTAGAATTTTTAGGGATTAAATAATTATCATTTATTATGACACAAAGATGATGCAGTAATTGTCTTATTAATGAAATATTGACATAATTGAAGTTATAAATACCGAAATAGATGTAATTTAAGACTTTTTATGATTTAAACTAATTTTATAGGTTAATATGACATGTTAGTGTTTCTTTAATTAACTTTTTTCGAACTAATCATTCTGTTATGACTTTCACAAAAATCAATTACTAAATAGTGTCAAAATTGACATAAAATAGTTTTTAAAACAAATATTATATTATTAATTTTTACATTATTCCTAAAAATCTAAGGTTCGGCCAAATGACTTAGATAAGGTTATATATATTAATAATAAACAACTTGGGGTTCTTTTGTCTTGTTATAGTAAGTTTATTAACCTTATATTATAAGAACGCAAGAAGACATGATAAAAGTATAATTATTTAACTTATTGTTAAATCTAAATGATAAGGTTAAAATAGGAACCTAAACATGTCTAAATTCTATTGGATGAGAGTATTTAGACCCATACCCACCTTATCTTATAAATAAATCAATTTGGAGCTATTTAAAACCGAATTTGACTTTATAATAAAATAATAGTTTTAGTTATTCCAAAGGTACCCCTCTCCTCCCTTATAAAAGGGCACCTCCTCCCCCTCTTCCTCACACCACTTTGAGCCTTCAAGCTCGGCCAACCCTAGACAATTTCTCCTATCCACTTACCTAGAAACATCCTAGATGTTCTGGTCTTATTCAAAGACCTATTTTAGTGCCCTAAAAGGAGATCTCAAAGAAGCACTTCAAAGAAGAGGTAATGTCTGTTACCGATTCTTTCATTTTTATTTCTTCTTCCACTTCTTCTTCTTTAGTTGTTTCATTATGAAGTAATAACATAACTATCACTAATATACTGATATGTTATTATAAGTATGAAAAAACCCTATTTTACCATCTATCCATCCTACGGAAGGAGAAATCACCGCGCGTGCGTACGTACAGAATATCATCTCCACGCCATGGTGTAATCTATTTTCCACCACCACCTTACTTGGATGGGTATAATGGTGTAAATAATAACTATATATGATTATTGTAAAGTTATATTGATTATGTAATAGTATAAATACACTCCAATAAAATTCCACAATCATGGGAACGATATCATCGCTCGTGCGTACGTACGGAATACCGTCTCCACGACGCGATGAGATTCATTCTCAATGATTAACCATTCATAAATGATTATAAAGTATATATAATAAGTTATAATGAAATATATGACATAATAATGATACTGGATTTATATATATATATATATATATGTATGTCATCCAATTAATTCCATTCAATTCAATGAGGAAACGAAAACAACGTTCATGCGTACGTACAACCTACCGTCTCCATGAATGGTGTATTTCATTCCATTTATCGATATATTATATATATGTATATTCTGAATATATATTATATATAAATCATGTTTTATATTCTGGAATTAAGTAATCATGATCTAAGTAATCATATGAATAATTACAAGTCAAAACACGGACGACAAATGAAACGATTTTACCCAAAACGCTCTTTAACATGGAATTTACAAAAGAACGGGAAATATAAAGTCATAAGTGGACCATATATGATATAATAACAATGAATATGATTCTGTAATAAGTAAATAACATTATTTAAATCATTATACAGGAGGTTCGGACACTTACGAAGCAAATCGGACCTAAGGTAAGGGAAATATCACAATCTCATTTTTATCCGAGATTGTTTATACTTTGGCATTTACTGGGGTGTATTTTATCATCCACATCCAAGTTTCCTCAATATGTAATATTATTTATATTCACCTATAATTTTTTAAATCCTATTTTACCCTTCGGTGAGTTTTTTGTAAAAGATATGAAAGGTATCTTTTGACTTTTTTCGTACGAGGTACTTTTTTGACTTTTCTGACAAAAGTACGAGAAGAATGTTTTTTAACTTATACGACATGAATGGATTTTTAAACCATTATTTCCAAGAAGCTTCCTTTACAAGTTTTCAAGTTTATTTTTAATCAACTTCTTTTATTTTAAAATTGTATGACATGTTAAGAAAGGAAAAATGTTTTTGAAGTAGAAAGAATATTTTCCTTAAGAATGGAGTTCAAGTGTTTTATCAAAATTATTTTCCATCTAAGATAATATAGGGTTATGATTCTATCCCTATCATTACATTGATTTGATTATGTTGTGATGGAATTATTTTTATGATTTCATTTATCTTTTATGAAATGTTTTATGATGTCACGATGTTTAAGAATTCCATTTTTATGGGTTATGCAATGATGTATGATTTATGATTTTTTTGTGGCACACATAAGAATGGTTTCATTATGAGATGGGTGGGACCTATATCTCCCTCCAATGCATTGGGTAAAAATTTTATATCTCATGAGATATAAATGGCTGGAATGGTAGGTTATACCGGTTCAGTGTAACAGGACTGAAACGAGGAGTGAACTCGGTTCAGAAAGGGACTTTGTCCACTAAGATAGTCTTGGCAATGAGTCTTGACTAATAAGAAATTATTCTCTATGATTATGTGTGTATGCCACAATGTTTCATGTTTTAAGTTATGATTATTGGGATTACATTTCACTACTATGATTTATCCCATGTTATGAAATTATGATCTCTTTTGCAGGTTAAGATTTCCAAAAGATATGTTTTTATGAATATGAAGTGATTGATATTTATTTTTTTTACCATTAATAAGAATTTGAGCTCACCCTTTTATGTTTTCTTTTCCCCGTGATATAAATAAAGGATTTAGGTTTTAAAAAAAGAAGATCTTTATGGGAGATGTTGAAGATCTTTCACCACGATTAGAAGATTATATTCTGAGTTTCCAAAGACATTAAACTATTACGGTCCTTGTGTGTGTGTTTTTTTATATACTAAGTATTCCGCAAAAGTAATGTAATGTCTATGTACGTTAATCTTCGGGTATCTATAGTTGGTATCAGAGGAAAGGTTTAGTCAACCTTTGGAAACTAGGATGCGAGAACTTTAGTGAGATCCCTATAGATATTTCTAAGGTATGTATAGGGGTGTCCCTAAGGCTAAGTATAAGTATAGGTTATAGTACTAGAATTACGATAATCTAAGATGTTAGATATTGAAGGTACTCCCCCTTTATTATATTGTTTTCCCTAGCATAATTTTTTCCTCTCAAACTATTCTTTTTGGGTTTTAGACGATGGCTGGAACCCGAAGGAACCGTGTTGATCAAGGTAATGGACAATGCAATGATTGTCCTCCTGAACAAACAAATGTTATGGGAGATGGAGTGAAAAATATTATTTCTATACTTACAAAAGCTCTGAATCATTCTGGACTTTCAAATGAGCAGATAAGGGAACAACATTCTGTTGAGTCCTTCATGAGGAAACGTCCACCTTCTTTCAGTGGGTCTTCTGATCCACTAGTTTCTGAACAATGGATCAGTACCACTGAAAAGATATTTTCAGTTCTTCAATGTTCTGAACATGATAAATTCATCTTAGTAGTATATCGTTTGGAAGGTGAAGCTAATCAATGGTGGAATCCTATAAAGAATACGAGGCAAAGAGATGAAATTGAGTCCATGGAATGGGACGAGTTCAAGAACTTATTTTTCAATAAGTACTTCCCTCGTATTCTTCGAACAAAGATGGAGAAGGAGTTTCTTGAACTAAAGCAAAAGGATGATGAATCTATTGGTATATATGAAGCAAATTTTACAAGGCTTTCAAGGTATGCATCTGGATTTATCATCCAACCTGAAAGTAAAGTTGATTGATTCTTCAGTGGCTTAAAACCAAATCTTCGAAGGGAATTAGCTATAAAAGACATCAGTAGCTATGAAGAAATTGTGCATTGTGCTATCAAGGTAGAAATGGAAGTTGTTGTTACTTATCCATCTCATAGTTTTGACAAGAAACGAAAGCTGGAGTTCAAGGAGAAATCTCAGAATAATGGTGAAAAGAAGATGAATGTTTCCTTATGCTCAAAGTGTGGAAAGAAGCATGGTGGAGATTGTCTTAAAGGGACAAGTAAATGTTTCAAATGTGGAAAGGAAGGTCATCGGGCATTTGAATGCCGCAATGATGGGAAGAAGATGCCTAATGATGCAAAAAAAGGGATACACAGAATGAACCTACTACACTTCAATGCTTCAAGTGCAAGGAAATGGGGCATTATGCTAATAAATTCCCTAATCCAAGGGTTAGTGATGATCGACATGAGAAACCACTTAAGGAAAAGGACAAAGGGAAGTCACATGTGATGACCATTGGCGATGTTGAATATGCCAACGATGTGGTGGAATGATTAAGTGTTTATGTAATGGGATTCCCGAATAATGTTGTATATAGTATCGTGGAATATTGGAATATTTATGTATTGGTCTATTGTGGTTTTCAATAATTTTATGGCATCGGTAACCTTGAAAAGTGATTGAAATATTTTTGGAAAGCAGATGATATGCACATAATGAAGGGATAAAGAGAATCTAATATGTTTTATAGTATTCATGAGCTCATGATTGATATAAGGACTAAGTGATATCATTGTTTGAGTATATAGAATTTTGAGGATTTTGGTATGAGTAAAGTGTAAACTTTTAACTGCATTCATGTTTTCACTAAGGTTCAATGGGTATTCATTCATCAAGAGAATACATGATTAAGGTATTCACATGTTTGTAATATGACCAACAAGATATATCTTATGATATATGGGGGATAAATGATGGCATTCACGTGATCATTTTCTTTAAACTATGGGCTTGGACTGAAGTATTTTAGGTAAGCCTAAATATTGGAAGGGATTATGTTGGACATATGTTAGTATTGTTTAAGGATAAAACTTTTTTTTGATATTGTTGATGGGATGTTATAGTAAAATAGCTTTAGAAAAAGGACAACCTGCAGGACGGGCGACATCCCATCGCGTCGGACAAGGCTGTGGGAATCGAACCCCACAACCGAAGTGCGACTGGCCTTTATCGCCTACCACTGGCCTACAGGAAGTCCCTATTTAGTAGAAACTAGTTTTATTATATTAAGCAGTATGATATATGAAGTATAAGTTCATTTTAGGAACCATATATGATTAATCTCACTATAGATGGACTTATGTATTTTTTGATAACTTTTCTAACCTTTTTTTTGAGACAGATGGAATTACCCATCATTCTATCACATGATCTGCTAACACATCACGAAGGACAAATTCAACTTCATTTCTTTAAGAGATGAAGTGGAAATTGTCCAAAGAACGACAAATGGAGAGACTATACCAAAATCATGAAAGTATTTCTTATAATTCCAATTTCATCAACTTTAGGGAAATGATCTTGAAAAACAAAAATGTTGTCCTAGTGCTCTTATATCTGATAAATCAGATGGTACCATAGATCGTCACAAATTTATGTCTTTGTGATTGCTGGCTTTTCGATAGCCATGTTCTCTACCACTCTCCATCAGAACATGATGGTTAGATTTCTCTTCCATATCCATATTTTCACCTATGTGGAAACCCAGTGATTAGTTTATTTGGGTAGCCGTTACGTTTCATACTTTTGTTTTTAATGATTGGTTTTGGTATTCCTTTTTACGATGTGGGTTTCTATTAAAGAAACTTTCGAATAATAAACAATTTATAATCCCGACAAATTTCGAGGGCAAAATTCATTTTAAGGGGGGTAGAATGTAACACCCCGAGATTTTATAAAAAATATTCTTTTAATTTCATTAATGTCTTGTGTTTTATGCTACACCAAGATTACCTTGCGCTATACGCAACACTGTATTAGCTTGCAGTATACGCAACACTATTCTTGGATCGTGTTACACACAATTTTGATAATAGTTATTCTACGCAACATTGAGTATATATATATATATATATATATATTCAATGTATAAATGAAATATGGTTGGATTATGTTATACGAAACAACGAAGGATTTTTGCACAGCACGCAACCCTGATTTGGCTTGCATTACACGCAATCGCGACCTTCCTCGATAGCGTGTGTTATACGCAATACCGGGTTTTACTAAACAACGATATATTATTATAATATTATTATGAACTAGCCTTATGAATAGTATTAACTAAATTTTGAATCTTATATCATTATTATTCATCGTTCACATTTTCTAAAACATGGTATAAGAACAAAATAAATTTTTCGGGTAAAATAAGTATTTTTCAAAAAATGTAGTTTTGCCGCCTTTTGATGGCGCACCCACTTTAAATATAGTTTTTGACAAGTTTATAAGTTCAATTTGACAAAATAAAATTCTTCTTTGGAATCATGAAATAAAAATTTACTTTGGATAAATTTTTCATATTATTCTGGTAACTTTCATATTTTGATGAATAGTAAAAACACGCTATATTTTAATTAAAAACAACTTTTTCATCGCAATAATTTATATGGTTAAATTATAATATTGAATTGTTTTAAAGTATAAATAGAATATATTTTTACCATTTAATATAATGTATGTCATTAGCATTGATTCTACCTTGAATTCGTAGGATAAATCAATTCAATCTTTTGCAATGTTTTAAAGAAAAACCCGTTTTCTTTCGACAACGGGATTAATTTTAATTTAATTTCTGCATCTTTTGTGTATTGAATTTGGAAAAATGGATTCCATATTTGGAATCAATGGATCCAAATTATGTTAATAAGCTACTTTTTATTTTTGGAAATTATGAATAGTAACTACGGTAAATTTTATTTACCATTGTTAAAGGGAAATCGGGTAATTAAGGGTAAATATAATATTATAAAATTACCCTAAAACATATCAATATCCTACTGGATGATTAAAGGTCTACCCATATCACCTAAGGGTCAAATTAGATTCATTTAATGGACTTTTTTCCACGAAAATAATTTAATTATTATTAAAACCAAAGAATGTGACAACATGTCACTTTCTTTAATCTTATAAGTATAATAATTTTAATTTAGTTATAAACTTCATGAAACTTCTAACATGAATAGTCTCCAGAAATATAATACAATAATCTACATCATAGAATTTTTTTTAGAATTTTTAGGGATTAAATAATTATCATTTATTATGACACAAAGATGATGTAGTAATTGTCTTATTAATGAAATATTGACATAATTGAAGTTATAAATACCCAAATAGATGTAATTTAAGACTTTTTATGAATTAAACTAATTTTATAGGTTAATATGACATGTTATTTTTGCTTTAATTAACGTTTTTCGAACTAATCATTCTATTATGAGTTTCACAAAAATCAATTACTAAATAGTGTGAAAATTGACATAAAATAGTTTTTAAAACAAATATTATATTATTAATTGTTATTTTATTCCTAAAAATATAAGGTTTGGAAAAATGACTTATATAAGGTTATATATATTAATAATAAACAACTTGGGGTTCGTTTGGCTTGTTATAGTAAGTTTATTAACCTTATAGTATAAGAACACAAGAAGACACGGTAAAAGTAAAATTATTTAACTTAATGTTAAATCTAAATGATAAGGTTAAAATAGGAACCTAAACTTGTCTAAATTATATTGGATGAGAGGATTTCGACCCATACCCACCTTAGCTTCAAAATAAATCAATTTGGAGCTATTTAAAACCGAATTTGACTTTATAATAAAATAATAGTTCTAGTTATTCCAAAGGTACCCCTCTCCTCCCTTATAAAAGGGCACCTCCTCCCCCTCTTCCTCACACCACTTTGAGCCTTCAAGCTCGGCCAAACCCTACCAATTTCTCCTCTCCACTTCCATAGAAACATCCTAGAGGTTCTTCTATTCTTTAAAGACCTATTTTAGTGCCCTAAAAGGAGGTCTCAAAGAAGCACTTCAAAGAAGAGGTAATGTCTGTTACCGATTCTTTCATCCTTATTTCTTCTTCCACTTCTTCTTATTTAGTTGTTTCATTATGAAGTAATCACATAAGTATCACTAATATACGGATATGTTATTATATGTATGAAACAACCCTATTTCACCATCTATCCATCCTACGGAAAAAAAAATCACCGCGCGTGCGTACATACGGAATACCGTCTCCACACCGTGGTGTAATCTATTTTCCACCACCACCTTACATGGATGGGTATAATGGTGTAAATAATAACTATATATGATTATTGTAAATTGATATTTATTCTGTAATAGTATAAATACACTCCAATAAAATTCCACAATCATGGGAACGATATCATCGCTCGTGCGTACGTACGGAATACCGTCTCCACGACGCGATGAGATTCATTCTCAATGATTAACCATTCATAAATGATTATAAATTATATATAATAAGTTATCATGAAATATATGACATAATAATGATACTGGATTTATGTATATATATATATATTTATGTCATCCAATTAATTCCATTCAATTCAATGAGGAAACGAAAACAACGTTCATGCGTACGTACGGCCTACCGTCTCCATGAACAGTGTATTTCTTTCCATTTATCGATATATTATATATATGTATATTCTGAATATATATTATATATAAATAATGTTTTATATTCTGGAATTAAGTAATCATGATCTAAGTAATCATATGAATAATTACAAGTCAAAACACGGACGACAAATGTAACGATTTTACCCAAAACGCTCTTTAACATGGAATTTACAACAGAACGTGTAATATAAAGTCATAAGTGGACCATATATGATATCATAACAATTAATATGATTCTTTAATAAGTCAATAACATTATTTAAATCATTATACAGGAGGTTCGGACACTTACGAAGCAAATCGGACCTAAGGTAAGGGAAATATCACAATCTCATTTTTATCCGAGATTGTTTATACTTTGGCATTTACTGGGGTGTATTTTATCATCCACATCCATGTTTCCTCAATATTTAATATTATTTCCATTCACCTAAAATTGTTTAAATCCTATTTTACCCTTCGGTGAGTTTTTAGTAAAAGATATGAAAGGAATCTTTTGTCGTTTTTCGTACCAGGTACTTTTTTGACTTTTCCGACAAAAGTACGAGAAGAATGTTTTTTTTAAATTATACGACATGAATGGATTTTTAAAACATTATTTACAAGATGATTCTTTTACAAGTTTTCAAGTTTATTTTTAATCAACTTCTTTTAGTTTAAAATTGTATGACATGTTAAGAATGGAAAAATGTTTTTGAAGTAGAAAGGATATTTTCCTCAAGAATGGAGTTTAAGTGTTTTATCAAAATTATTTTCCATATAAGATAATATAGGGTTATGATTATATCTCTATCATTAAATTGATTTTATTATGTTGTGATGGAATTATTTTTATGAATTCATTTATCTTATATGAAATGTTTTATGATGTCACGATGTTTAAGAATTCCATTTTTATGGGTTATGCAATGATGTATGATTTATGATTTTTTTGTGGTACACATAAAAATGGTTTCATTATGGGATGGGTGGGACCTATATCTCCCTCCAATGAATTGGTTAAAGATTTTATATCTCATGAGATAGACATGGCTGGAATGGTGGGTTATACATATTCAGTGTAACAGGACTGAAACGAGGAGTGAACTCGGTTCAGAAAGGGACTTTGTCCACTAAGATAGTCTTGGCAATGAGTCTTGACTAATAAGAAATGATTATCTATTATTGTGTGTGTATGCCACAAAGTTTCATGTTTTAAGTTATTATTGTTGGTATTACATTTCACTACTATGATTTATCCCATGTTATGAAATTATGATTTCTTTTGCAGGTTAAGATTTCCAAAAGATATGTTTTTATGAATATGACGTGATTGATATTTCTTTTGTTTACCCTTACTGAGCATTTGAGCTCACCCTTTTATGTTTTCTTTTCCACAGGATATATAGAAAGGATTTAGGATTTAAAAAAAAGAAGATATTTATGGGAGATTTTGAAGATCTTTCACCACGATTAGAAGATTATATTCCGAGTTTTCGAAGACACTAAACTATTACGGTCCTTGTGTGTGTGTTTTTGTTATGTACTATGTATTCCGCAAAAGTAATGTAATGTCTATGTACGTTAAGCTTCGGGTCTCTACAATCTTCATGCTATGCGTCCCATCATAGCATGTTATCCAACCACAGAACTATATTTAAGAGTATTTTTATAGCATTTCAAGGTTCTCATCATAGAGGGTAACTTATATGATCTTATCAATGCAATAATTACTCTAGGACATTATTACATCATAGTCATGCAAGAAAAATGAACAATATGTAATAATACATTAAAAAACATGTAATCAATGTAAAACTAGTTGGTTCTAGGAAACCAACACTTAAAATTATATCTAATAAATGAAATGAAAGGAACTATTATTTCATGTTATTTTATCTGTTAGTACATTTTTATAAAGACCACGATACATGGGTTCTCCATTGTTTTCAACTATTTAGGTATACCTTGTTGTTATACGATGTTCTACGGAGTGTGTTACCATTATATCACCAAAAGGGGGTATCTATGCACACCAGATTAAGTGGGACATTTAGTCAATACTTGAAGGACGAATTCCATGTTGATTATATTTTCTCATGGATCAGACCGTAGTTATTCCTCTAGATTATGGTGGAATGAAGAATTTTTTTTACTCTAATGGTAGACCATCTATATGATTTCTTTCCTCACAAGTTCTATGACATACCACCCAAGTGGTAGATCGAGTTCGTGATCGAGTTGGTGTTGGGAGTAGAACTAGTTTCTATTTTTCCATAAATAATATCACCATGAGATCTTTAGTACTTTAGTGTCTTATTGGATGATCTAGAAGATAAAGGTTTCATATGCCCTAGTACATCTCCATGGTGATCTACAATAATTTTCATCATGAAGGTTTATGGTACTTTTTTCATATGTTTAGATTATCCGATATTGAACCTAATGATAGTCAATAACCAATATCCCCATACATTAATTGGTAATCCTTTCATTCAGATAAAAGGGGCCAGGATTTTTTCCAAGATCATCATGATGCTATGGTACCACTAGCTGAGGTTGATACCATAAGACATACCCATAAAATCTTTTAAGAGCAGATATGGATTACATGATTTTGTTATTATATTATAGGGTTTGATGAAGGCATAGAAGTTATTCAGGGCCTTGATAAATCATATCATTCATCCTTTGTTTGAATGGTTTGTTTCACTTATTATTATGAAATCAGAGTTCACTTATAGTCTGTAGAGGATCATGCCCATCATTTTGATATCATTATATGTACACTTAGGGAGTATCATTTTTACATCAAGCTATAAAAATGTAGTTTCAGGATTAATAGAATGCACTTATTAGGTCATGTTATCTCATAGAATGATGTGTCAGTGGACCCAGAGACTGTTGCATCTTTGGTATCTTGGTATTAACCCAATAATTTCTCTGAGAATCGGATTTTTCTTGGTCTAGATGATTATTAACATCACTTCATCTAGGATTTATCCCATCTAGAAGCACCAATTTATAGTCAATGAAAGAAAGGAGTGATGTTTTTTTGGCCAAATGATTGTGATAGGTATTTTTTGGAGATGAAGGGTAGGATGAAATTAGCATTGATTCTCACCTTACCTGAGCCTAATAAGGAGAATATTTTGTACATTGATGCATCTAAATATGTTATCAGTGTATTTATAATGTAGGAGGGCCTTGTTGTCGCTTATTGATCCAGAGAGTTGAAACTGCAAGAGAGGTATTATCCTACATGTGATCTAGAGTTAGTTGTGGTGGTACATGCACTCAGATGAAAGATACATTGTCTTTTGGGAGAGATTTTTGTGGTATACACAAGACAAAAGATCCTCATATAAACATTTTCACAGGGAGACATGACCCTTCTACATAGGAGGTGGGTTGAGTGTCTATATTATTTTTACTTTGAGCTGACATACACATCGGGGAAAGGTCAATTTAATTACAAACAACAAGATAAAAAACAAGCAGAAAAAGGCAGTGTGGGAATCTTGTGACTAGTGGTGACTCATGTTACTCTTTACATATATGAATTATGATGGTGTCACTTCTTTATTCGATCCATAATCACCCATAAAATATAATTCTAACAAGGATCCTAGGGAATTACTATAAAAAAATCCATATGGACATCAACATACTTCCACTCTAGAATGAGCATAGGTTTCCTTAGCCCAATGGGCCTCTGATGCTCAGCCTTAACCCACTGATATGTGAAACATATCTCAAAAAATCATGCAATATACTTCTTCATTCTTAGCCACCAGTACTGTATATAGAGATAAAAATACATATTTCTAAAACTAGGATGCACCAACCATATAGAATTATGAAACTATCCCATAAGATCCTCATGCAAACCCCTAGGAACCCAAACTCAGCAACAAAGTAGAAAACATCACTGATTTCTATAAACTATCCTACTGGTGGATCCCCACAATATATGATTTCCCTATCCTACTGGTGTTTTGCATGGTATTTATCTTGATTGAGATCCCCATTTCACTTTCCATTCTATCCAATTTCTTCAAAAGGATTTGGGATCACTGGTTCTTCTGAGTTTAGACTACCATCTTAAGACTGACGGCTAATCTAAGTAAACTATTCATATCTTGGTGGATATGTTTTGAGCCATATTTTTTTATTTTTTTGGTTTATGGGATAATTATTTGGAACTCTTGGAGTTCACCTATAATTACAGCTTCCAAGAATTGATCCAAATGTTTCCTTTTAAGGAATTGTATAAAAGAAAATGTTATGGCCATCTATGTTGGTCAGATCCAAGTGAGTTAGTGATTTTTGGACCTAGTCTCGTATATGATATGTTTTAAAATGTTCAGTTAATCTAGAGGTGGTTGGTGAATTCACAATTTAGGAAAAAATATTATTCTAACCATCTAAGATGAACTCTGGACTTTTAGGTGTGTCATCGTGTTTTCCATCAATAGTATCCAAGGTTGGAGAAATATCGTATCAGGAAATAGATAAAGTAATAACCATGGTTTTTTAGAATATTTATGATAGTGTAAAGGGTCATTACATTATTGTACTGATTATCCCTACCACTGGGATGTATTTTTATGCATGATATGTTTTATGTATCATAGGTTTAGTGATATCATCCTAAGACATATCATATGGTAGAAAAATATGGAGATGAACTAAGCGTAGATGAATACTTTTAAGAGAATCCAATATAGATTGTGGACTATATTTAGAAGTATATATGGGAAAATATTATACCTCTAGTTCGAGTGTAGTGGCAGCATGGGCATGTTCAGAAGGATTCCTATGATAAGGAATATGATATATAGGCATTGTGTCTAGAATATTTTTTGAAAAACCATAGTTATGCTTAGATTAATTTGTTGATGAGCTATTATATGGTTGAGAAGTTTCAATATCTCATATCCTTCTAGGTATTTCCCTCTTTCAGTTTCCCATTTAACCTATTGTGTTTTTTTTCAATAATCCTTTGTGGTTGAGTTACTTTAAAAATGGAGGTCATTTTCTTGGAAAAATGACCTAAATTTTTGAGATATATGTTTTTTTTTGAATTAAAGGATTTTAGTTATAAATGTTTCAAATATCATATGAGGCTTCATCAAGTGTTTTTAAAGATTCGGTGATGGTTTGGGATCTTTTTCTAATGTTGGGATGAGTGAAGTTTGCTGGAAAATAGAAAATCATAAACATGTTACACAATGGGTAAATGTTTCCATGCAAACATCATGAATTGGTTTAGGTTTTGAAATGGATACACATAATGAAACCAATTCATTATGTCTTAATTTTTATAGGAATTCTTCATAAGCTAGTTTAGGGAACGGACTATTTACACACCGTGAAACTATTATACAATGTGTAAATGTTTTTAGGTATACGTTGTGAACTAGTTCAAGGAATGAATTGCTTATATTCTATGATACTAGTTCATGTCATATAATGATTGATCGGGGTTATTTCAACATGAGGTGACTTGTTTTTCAATGTAACTAAAAAATTAGGAAATGCATGGCATGAATGTGTTTCACATTGTGAATTTCATGTGCTCAGTGGTTTTAAAGATACATTGTGTCTATTATTAATTATTCATCTACATGAATCCCTTCTCATACAGTCCCTAGAGAAACTACAAGAATTTTTGTTACCCTTCCTTTCCTTTTTGGATGTCTCTATCAGGAGTTTGATGCTTTATGAGTTGTTTTAATTAGGTTTTCCACTCTCTTCTAGTTGTTCTCCAATTTAGCTGTGGATTCCATTTACCAATATTTTTATGGGTTTAAATTTTGATGTTTCATGATCATGGATTCCTCTTTGGATCTTATTCATTTTTGTTCTTATTGGTGTTTCTTATTGGAAATGTTATTGGATCTCTATATAAAGGTAGGTGGTCAGAACAAAACCCTATGGGCTAATTCTAATTTCATTAGTATGTGCAATAATGTGAAATTATGCCAACATAATGTGTGTGTTAATTAAATAAGTGATAGTAGATGATTATAATGTGTTTATACTACTCCTTCGATCCCATTAAACACAATGGTGTTGATACATGGATAGTAGCTACCGGTATGGTGGGCCTACCCTTGAACAAAAATTAATTATTTAATGGTTTAAAATTAGTTTTAGTATTACATGAGACCCCGATGATTGAATGTGATATATTCACCTTTGAAGATGGATTAATTGATTATTGAAATGGATGTTGATGATTTGATAAAAACTGGATGTGAAAACTGGCTTGATAATGGTTAATGGCCAATATGATATTTGAAATGGAAAATTGAAACATAAAAACGTAATTAGAAGAATTGACGTATATAGGTTATGATGTTATATGTGTTTTATTTCTACTATATCTTTTGATGTGACTTATGTTGAAATGATTATATAATAGGCTTGGCATAGTTTTTAAAAAAAATCTTATATAAAGGGCATGGATCGGTTATGATGTAATGTTTATATGTCTTGGCCTAGTTATGTTGAACTACTTATATAGAGGACTTGGTCCGATGACACTATAATGCTTATAAGTCTTAGCCTGGTTATCTGATTATACAATGGTTTTGTGGTCATAGTTAGCATGGTTATTCTATATTCTCATATATTTTCTTACATGGTTTTGAATCAGTCTGATTATTATATTTTCTATTAATCAATTAATTAATTATTGGATCACATTATTTCGTGCACTTATTATCAGAATGGTTTTTTTAGACATGGTTGTCTCATCCATCTTAGTTTTACTCACAGCTTAATTGGGTCACCATTTGGTACCTAATCAGTTTACATGGATTATGTTATGGACAAGGCTAAGGGACCTTGTAGTTGATTTGTTACTTCTTGTATGGATTGGATCTTAGATATGTTACAGATAAGGGATTTGGGACTGAGGACTTTGGAGTTTAATTATTCCAACTTGTTCTCTTATTTGTATTACTTCAAATATGTAAAGACCCGTAAAATTCAAGGAAAATTTTTTTCTTAATTTTCTTTAGAATTTTACAAGAGCGCGGTTTCAGACGGCACCTGATTCCGAGGCCCGGAGTGCCCGGAATTAATTTCCGAAGTTTGGCTCGGGTACGTTCAGTGAACGAACGAGCGGGAATTCCTAACTTTTGATCCGGTGCTCGGAATTGAAATCCGAGGGCACCGATGATCTCGCAGCGCCGATATTCGCTTAATGAGACCTTTTCGGGAGTTGCGTTTGTTGCGGGTTGAAAGTTACGTTTTGGGGTTTTTCAGTTAAGTTAAATAAAATTGTGTAAAACAAATTTTATTTTAACTTATTAAAAAAAAACCTACCTAAGGGGGTTGGAAGTGGGACCCACACCCACTTAACCTCCCTTGGGAGGATTAAGTGTGGTGGGGCCCACACGAACCCCTAAGTCTTTTCTTTTTCTCTCAACATACTTAACCCCTCTTTTAATGGCTTAAGTTACCCTTATTTAATTAAGGGAGTTAATTCCCTTTTTGAATTTCAAAATATTGAAATTCCTTTGTGTTGTGTTAATAAAATAAGAGGTTATCTTTTTTTTTAGAGTTCTTTGTTTGTCTTTGGAGAGCTTTCTCATCTTCAAGCTCTGACGAAGAACGAAGAACGTCTTCATCCTCAACGAAGAACGACAACACTTCGTCAAGGATCATCGACTCGGAGACCTAGTATCTTCGGACCTCTGCTTCCTCTTCGGACCTTCTTCGGCGGCAAAAGAAGATCTGACAACAACGTGTCGCATCGAACGTAACTCTTCGTCAACGGATTTGACGAACGACGGCCGCGACACCCGACTTCCGCGACGCCGTCTTCCGCGGAACGTAGAAGATTCTTTGAATCTCAAACCCGAGGTAGGGGATGTTATTTATTGATTATTTTATTCCTTTCTTGAATCGTGGATTTTAGCATGACTAAACGTGAGGCTTTTGGATATTCTTAGTTATGTTATTATTTTAACGTGAGGGGGGTCGGACCGCATGAACACGGCCGAACCCCCCCTCCTTAGTTCTCGTTTTATTCTTGCGGGTGGAAGCAAGTGGCGTGGTGCCGTCGCACCACGCGGATGAACATGCTTATTTCTTTCCGCAACGCCGTCGCGCTACGCCGAGGAGAGTCTTCAAGAACGCGACGCCGTCGCGCCGCGTTGGAAGGATTCATGGCACGGCGAAAGGGGCGCGGTGCCGTCGCACCGCGCCGGACGACGAACGCCGCGGCCGGTTCCGGGCCGCGGCGGGACGAGGAGACCGCGGCCGGTTCCGGGCCGCGGCGGAAGAGGAGACCGGCGGCCGGGCCGCCGGCGTCGGAAGTCGAGGGCGGGACCGGAAATTCCGGTCCCGTTGGTAAAAACCGGCCGGCCAGTTGGCCGGCCAGATATCTTAAA
Organism: Viscum album; assembly: GCA_963277665.1. NCBI lineage: Eukaryota > Viridiplantae > Streptophyta > Magnoliopsida > Santalales > Viscaceae > Viscum > Viscum album. The sequence goes on along the minus strand of OY728147.1, from coordinate 735,633,484 downwards.
AACCGGGGGAATAAAACCCCCGGCCGGTTCAATAAACCCCCCTCTCAATGAGGGGGGGGGGCGGTTCAATTAAGAGGGGGGGGGGGCAACAGCCCCCCGGTTTATCAAGCCGGCCCCCATTTGCGGGGGCCGTTTTTTTGGAAAAGGCACGGCCTTGAGCCGTGCCGCGTGAAGAAAAACGCGGGGGCAATCAAGCCCCCCGCGTGACCACCCCGTGCGGCGCCCGCCGCCGCCAGCGCGGCCCGCCGCCGCCGCCAGCGCGGCCCGCCGCCGCCGCCACGCGGCCCGCCGCCGCCGCCGCCACGCGGCCCGCCGCCGCCGTCCTCCGCCGTCGTCCGCCGCCACGCGGCCCGCCGCCGCCGTCCGCCGCCGCCGGCCGCCGCGCCGTCCTGAGGGGGGGGGGGGGTCGGGCCGGGTCGGCCCGGACCCGGACCCCCCGTTTCGGACCAGATTCGGTTCTTGGCTCATAACTTGAGCCTCGGACCTCCGAATGACGAACCGTCTGCGGAAACGCGATCCTTGGATCGAGACGGTCGTTTCGGTATATCGCACTCAAGGTTTCGGTTTACTTTGGGTTCGGCCGGGTTGGTTCGTTCACGAAACCAACCGGGTCTTCGGAGCGGAAACGCTCATATCTTGAGCTACGGACGTCCGATTGACGTGCCGTCAGTCGCGTAGTGTTCCTCTTAGTGAGACGGATCTTTTGGCATGCTCCGCCCGAGGTTTGGACGCAGGTGGAGTACGGTCGGGTTGGTTTTGCCTTAAAAACCAACCGGGCCCCAGAGACGAAAATGCCTATAACTCTCAGACCGGGCGTCCGAACGACGCGCCGTCTGATGCGTGGAGTTCCTGTTGACGATACGGAACTTTTGGATACATCAACTTCGGTCTTCGTGACAGTTGATGTATCAGCCTCTCGGCTCGTGGAGCGGATCCTCCGTACGAGCTTGCTGAGTACGGGAACCCTAGTGCTGGCTGCGACTGTTCTACTGCTACGACTGCTACTGTGACTTCGACGACGACAGTACAGAGATCCTGTGTGGATTTGACGACGACAGTACAGAGATCCTGTGTGGATTTGACGACGACAGTACAGAGATCCTGTGTGGATTTGACGACGACAGTACAGAGATCCTGTGTGGGTTTGGCGACGACAGTACAGAGATCCTGTGTGGATTTGACGACGACGACGACAGCACTCAGCGATCCTACGTGGATCAGTGCTACAGGTTCTGTGTGAGCCCGATCCTGTGTGGGTCCTTGCGCTCAGCGGTTCTGTGTGAGCCAGCGCCTACAGGTTCTGTGTGAGCCCGATCCTGTGTGGGTCTTCTACGGGGGTTAGTTACCTATCGATCCTTCGTGGGTCCGACGACTTAGATGGATCAGTGATCATCTTTATCGTCCTTGAAGAAGTATACCTGTGTGAGCTGAATCCTGTTGTTTTCCTGTGTGGATTGTGTTGTGCAATCCTGTGTGGATTATATTTTGCTTTCCTTTGTGGAATACGTATACTTTCCTGCGTGGACTGAGTTATACTTGGGCTCGGAGGTTGGAGCGTATTTGAATTGATGACTTAGGTATATGTATGGGCATATACCTAAGCAGTGTTGGTTGTTACTTCGTGATTGTACTTTGCTTCGTGGTTTATCCTTTGTGGATTTTGAGAGACCTTCAGGGGTCTCGGGGTCCCTACTGAGTAGCTTATACTCACCCCTGCACGGGCTTCGCCCGCACTACGTTGTGTTGGTTGCAGACGACGGACAGCGTTGACCTTAGCTGAGGCTTGCGGAGCGGGACGGTACCCGGAGGTGGACCACTGGGCGGAACGAGCACGGAGCGGACGGTGGGACCCGTGGAGCAGAGGAGCTATCTGTACCCACCCTTCAGGTGGGGTTTCCAGTGGACAGCTCGGAGTAGCGGCTTTTACTTTCTGTTGTTGTTTTTCCCTTTTTGAGTTGTACTTTACTTTCAGTTTGGGTTTGTATTCTGGCCCATTTACTTTTCCGCACTTTCAGTTGTACTCTGCTTGCTTAGTGTTTACTTTCCGCTTGTTTACTCTGTGGTGTGTGTTTACTTTTCAAAGGCAATGCCTTCCCTTTTTACCGGGATTTACGCCTTGGTGCTAGTCGCCAGCCCCTGGCCTATGGAAGGCGGGCTTGGGGTAGTCACGGCACGGACCCCGAGGGCGGGTCGTGACAAATTGGTATCAGAGGAGTTCGGTTCTACCGCGAACTCTGATCTTTTCTATGTGAAGCAATAATGTTTAGCGTATTGAGTGTGGTTATCAGTCCAGGGAGTCCAGTGTTGGTGCGGCGGCCGACGTATCCGTACACCAGGACCCTGACTTCTGATTTCCGACTTAATGCACGAAAACATTGATTGCGTGTGTGTTTCAAGTTTTCTTTGTGATTACTTGTGTCAGCTCACCGGGTATACTGATCTGCTTATGAAAGTCTCAAGTTTTCCTTGTGATTACTTGTGCCAGCTCACCAGGTATACTGTTCTAACCGTGGCGCACCTGTTTCCTTTTCAGGATGGCCCCACGACGGCAGCCAGCTAGGGTTCCGAGAGTCGAGCGAGACGACAGCCCACCGAGCGACGAGGCTTCGGTGCAGGGCCCTTTGTCAGCAGTGGCACCGGCGGTAGCTTTACCCACCGATTCCCCGATGCTTCCAGCAGCAGCCGCTGACGATGCACGTCGCCTCAGCGCACTGCATGAGTTTCAGCGCCAGCGACCGCCCAGGTTTCGCGGGGAGACGGATCCCCAGGCAGCAGAGGACTGGCTGGAGGCAGTGGTTCGAGTGTTTAGGCTAGTGAGGACACCAGCAGACCTCATGGTGATCCTCGCTGCGAGCCTACTACACGCAGCAGCAGGACGATGGTGGAGCTTGATGCTCCAGGTGCACGATGAGGCATCTCTTCTTTGGACGGACTTTGAGAGCATCTTCCGCTCGGAGTTCGTCCCAGCCACCCTTCGTGCGGTGCGTATCCAGGAGCTTCTACAGCTACGGCAGGGCAGCATGACGGTCGCTCAGTACTCGGCGAGATTTACCGATCTCTCGCGCTACTCGACCGACATGGTACGGGACCCATTCTTCCGGGCCCGGACCTTCGAGCAGGGTTTGAGACACGAGATCAGGGCATCGCTGATCTCCCTCAGCATACCGACTCAGACAGGAGTACTGGAGCGGGCCCTTCTGATCGAGAGCTTCCTTGCTGAGTCTACACCAGCACAGAGACCCACCGCAGGACGGCACGTGGCAGAGTCATCTGCAGCTGGCAGTCGGCGAATGACTCAGGGGTCCAGACAGACCAGACCTCAGGGCACTGGCTCAGCAGTGCAGGGCACACAACGCGGAGCCAGTCTTTCGAGTGGAAGACAGTGCTATGCATGCGGCGGGCGAGGCCACATGGCTCGTGACTGCCCGACCCGCCATGCGGAGGAGCAGTAGACGGTTGAGGAACCACCTAGGCAGAGGCAGAGGTTCGACCGTGGCGGTCTGCAGGAAGGAGGCGGACGAGGCAGAGGAGCTGGCCGAACAGCAGGTGGTGGACGACGCTTTGAGGCTCTACCACCACCACCACCAGGAGGTCCACCCCGACCGCAGGGGAGAACTCAGCTTCAGGCAGCCGAGGCCTTCGATCATGGAGCCCTGGGAGCCGATGGACAGGAGCAGAACTAGTGGATACATCCTTTGTACTTCTGGTTCCTTGTTGCTTTTGTGTAGCGTCTTGTATTACGAGCTGCAATAATAAAAGACGCATACCTTGTGATGTTTTCGTTCCTGTCCTCTATCGTAATGTTACTAAGAGGTTCCAGTTTTGGCTGTTGACTTGACCCTCACTTGTGATACATCTACTGGAGGAGACCCAGTTACCACACACTGATGCCGACAGTGTGACTCAACCCTTGGAGGCGAGAGTAACGGTTGAATCTCTTAGTAGTAGCGTCGAGGCCTTACGACGTCATCCTTAGTATGGATTAGTATCATCCATGTTAGGATTGACTGTTTTAGGCAAAGAATGTGGTTCATCCAGGGGATGAGACCAGATTTCTCTTTTCGGCAAAAGAGAAATCTTGCAGCTCTGGTGGGACCGGAGATGGTCCGGGCCACGTCAGAGGAGGTCCATGTCATCCAGGAGCGGGTCCTACATGGGCGATCGATTCCTCTTGTGCGCAACAGATGGCGTCACGGGAATCTCCAAGAGAGCACATGGGAGCGGAGGGCTCAGATGCGTGCTAAGTACTCTCTTTTGGTTTCCCTAGTTTTTGATGTAGCTTTACGGGGACGTAAATCCCTGAGGTGGGAGTAATGTAAAGACCCGTAAAATTCAAGGAAAATTTTTTTCTTAATTTTCTTTAGAATTTTACAAGAGCGCGGTTTCAGACGGCACCTGATTCCGAGGCCCGGAGTGCCCGGAATTAATTTCCGAAGTTTGGCTCGGGTACGTTCAGTGAACGAACGAGCGGGAATTCCTAACTTTTGATCCGGTGCTCGGAATTGAAATCTGAGGGCACCGATGATCTCGCAGCGCCGATATTCGCTTAATGAGACCTTTTCGGGAGTTGCGTTTGTTGCGGGTTGAAAGTTACGTTTTGGGGTTTTTCAGTTAAGTTAAATAAAATTGTGTAAAACAAATTTTATTTTAACTTATTAAAAAAAAACCTACCTAAGGGGGTTGGAAGTGGGACCCACACCCACTTAACCTCCCTTGGGAGGATTAAGTGTGGTGGGGCCCACACGAACCCCTAAGTCTTTTCTTTTTCTCTCAACATACTTAACCCCTCTTTTAATGGCTTAAGTTACCCTTATTTAATTAAGGGAGTTAATTCCCTTTTTGAATTTCAAAATATTGAAATTCCTTTGTGTTGTGTTAATAAAATAAGAGGTTATCTTTTTTTTTTAGAGTTCTTTGTTTGTCTTTGGAGAGCTTTCTCATCTTCAAGCTCTGACGAAGAACGAAGAACGTCTTCATCCTCAACGAAGAACGACAACACTTCGTCAAGGATCATCGACTCGGAGACCTAGTATCTTCGGACCTCTGCTTCCTCTTCGGACCTTCTTCGGCGGCAAAAGAAGATCCGACAACAACGTGTCGCATCGAACGTAACTCTTCGTCAACGGATTTGACGAACGACGACCGCGACACCCGACTTCCGCGACGCCGTCTTCCGCGGAACGTAGAAGATTCTTTGAATCTCAAACCCGAGGTAGGGGATGTTATTTATTGATTATTTTATTCCTTTCTTGAATCGTGGATTTTAGCATGACTAAACGTGAGGCTTTTGGATATTCTTAGTTATGTTATTATTTTAACGTGAGGGGGGTCGGACCGCATGAACACGGCCGAACCCCCCCTCCTTAGTTCTCGTTTTCTTCTTGCGGGTGGAAGCAAGTGGCGTGGTGCCGTCGCACCACGCGGATGAACATGCTTATTTCTTTCCGCAACGCCGTCGCGCTACGCCGAGGAGAGTCTTCAAGAACGCGACGTCGTCGCGCCGCGTTGGAAGGATTCATGGCACGGCGAAAGGGGCGCGGTGCCGTCGCACCGCGCCGGACGACGAACGCCGCGGCCGGTTCCGGGCCGCGGCGGGACGAGGAGACCGCGGCCGGTTCCGGGCCGCGGCGGAAGAGGAGACCGGCGGCCGGGCCGCCGGCGTCGGAAGTCGAGGGCGGGACCGGAAATTCCGGTCCCGTTGGTAAAAACCGTCCGGCCAGTTGGCCGGCCAGATATCTTAAAAACCGGGGGAATAAAACCCCCGGCCGGTTCAATAAACCCCCCTCTCAATGAGGGGGGGGGGGCGGTTCAATTAAGAGGGGGGGGGCAACAGCCCCCCGGTTTATCAAGCCGGCCCCCATTTGCGGGGGCCGTTTTTTTGGAAAAGGCACGGCCTTGAGCCGTGCCGCGTGAAGAAAAACGCGGGGGCAATCAAGCCCCCCGCGTGACCACCCCGTGCGGCGCCCGCCGCCGCCAGCGCGGCCCGCCGCCGCCGCCAGCGCGGCCCGCCGCCGCCGCCACGCGGCCCGCCGCCGCCGCCGCCACGCGGCCCGCCGCCGCCGTCCTCCGTCGTCGTCCTCCGCCACGCGGCCCGCCGCCGCCGTCCGCCGCCGCCGGCCGCCGCGCCGTCCTGAGGGGGGGGGGGGGTCGGGCCGGGTCGGCCCGGACCCGGACCCCCCGTTTCGGACCAGATTCGGTTCTTGGCTCATAACTTGAGCCTCGGACCTCCGAATGACGAACCGTCTGCGGCAACGCGATCCTTGGATCGAGACGGTCGTTTCGGTATATCGCACTCAAGGTTTCGGTTTACTTTGGGTTCGGCCGGGTTGGTTCGTTCACGAAACCAACCGGGTCTTCGGAGCGGAAACGCTCATATCTTGAGCTACGGACGTCCGATTGACGTGCCGTCAGTCGCGTAGTGTTCCTCTTAGTGAGACGGATCTTTTGGCATGCTCCGCCCGAGGTTTGGACGCAGGTGGAGTACGGTCGGGTTGGTTTTGCCTTAAAAACCAACCGGGCCCCAGAGACGAAAATGCCTATAACTCTCAGACCGGGCGTCCGAACGACGCGCCGTCTGATGCGTGGAGTTCCTGTTGACGATACGGAACTTTTGGATACATCAACTTCGGTCTTCGTGACAGTTGATGTATCAGCCTCTCGGCTCGTGGAGCGGATCCTCCGTACGAGCTTGCTGAGTACGGGAACCCTAGTGCTGGCTGCGACTGTTCTACTGCTACGACTGCTACTGTGACTTCGACGACGACAGTACAGAGATCCTGTGTGGATTTGACGACGACAGTACAGAGATCCTGTGTGGATTTGACGACGACAGTACAGAGATCCTGTGTGGATTTGACGACGACAGTACAGAGATCCTGTGTGGGTTTGGCGACGACAGTACAGAGATCCTGTGTGGATTTGACGACGACGACGACAGCACTCAGCGATCCTACGTGGATCAGTGCTACAGGTTCTGTGTGAGCCCGATCCTGTGTGGGTCCTTGCGCTCAGCGGTTCTGTGTGAGCCAGCGCCTACAGGTTCTGTGTGAGCCCGATCCTGTGTGGGTCTTCTGCGGGGGTTAGTTACCTATCGATCCTTCGTGGGTCCGACGACTTAGATGGATCAGTGATCATCTTTATCGTCCTTGAAGAAGTATACCTGTGTGAGCTGAATCCTGTTGTTTTCCTGTGTGGATTGTGTTGTGCAATCCTGTGTGGATTATATTTTGCTTTCCTTTGTGGAATACGTATACTTTCCTGCGTGGACTGAGTTATACTTGGGCTCGGAGGTTGGAGCGTATTTGAATTGATGACTTAGGTATATGTATGGGCATATACCTAAGCAGTGTTGGTTGTTACTTCGTGATTGTACTTTGCTTCATGGTTTATCCTTTGTGGATTTTGAGAGACCTTCAGGGGTCTCGGGGTCCCTACTGAGTAGCTTATACTCACCCCTGCACGGGCTTCGCCCGCACTACGTTGTGTTGGTTGCAGACGACGGACAGCGTTGACCTTAGCTGAGGCTTGCGGAGCGGGACGGTACCCGGAGGTGGACCACTGGGCGGAACGAGCACGGAGCGGACGGTGGGACCCGTGGAGCAGAGGAGCTATCTGTACCCACCCTTCAGGTGGGGTTTCCAGTGGACAGCTCGGAGTAGCGGCTTTTACTTTCTGTTGTTGTTTTTCCCTTTTTGAGTTGTACTTTACTTTCAGTTTGGGTTTGTATTCTGGCCCATTTACTTTTCCGCACTTTCAGTTGTACTCTGCTTGCTTAGTGTTTACTTTCCGCTTGTTTACTCTGTGGTGTGTGTTTACTTTTCAAAGGCAATGCCTTCCCTTTTTACCGGGATTTACGCCTTGGTGCTAGTCGCCAGCCCCTGGCCTATGGAAGGCGGGCTTGGGGTAGTCACGGCACGGACCCCGAGGGCGGGTCGTGACAAAATATGTCATTTAGTTTCATTTCACCCTAACATTACATGGTTCTATATTTTTTTTGTTCATTTCCCTTAATGTTGTATGTTTTAGTGTTTTCGTTATTTACATTACTCTAGTTTTTATTGGTATTTATTATTTCCACTATATTTTAATTCTTTACCAGGGGTATATGTCCCCCCACTCTCTTCTTTACACCCCCACTGCTAGTTGACAACCTCTGGAATATGGGGAGTAAAACATGAGGTCCAGTAACCAACCTATTTTGGCCATATGAGAGTTTACTAGATCGGGGGACATTACAAGCACTGAGGATAAAAAAATTTGTATATAATGGGAGGAATAAACCTTTATAATAATATAGTATTGAGAGATATGATGAGTCAACCATAAGAAAATTCATGGTGTAATATAAAAATAAACTCAAAAACCATCCCATGATGCATGTATAAATAAAATAAGTATGGATAAAAGTTTCAAAACTAAATACCTAAAGGGAAATGAAAATCAACAACATAATAAATATCCATAGGTAGGAGTTAGTAATGTCTAACACAGTACTCATTGACCTTCTAGAAACCCTAAAAATAGTTTATACACTTAGGGAAAACGTACAAGTATTCTCAGTTGGAAAACCCATGTCTCTTGTTAACATATGAAGAAACCATACTAATTCATCCATGTGTAAACATTATAACTAATCACTCCAAGATAGTTAAACTAACCAATCTCATCCCCATAATGGAACATTAACCAAATAACACAAGAAAATTATAATAAAATACTAAGAAACGTAACTATAAATTATACCCCACACTGCTTTCTTGTTGATTTTATGCACTCACACCAATGTTGTATATCCTGGGACATTATTCCATTATGTATCACATATACCACTACCCACAACATGGTCACATCACATCACACCCACAGACAGCTGTTCCACCACACCATAGTACGGTCAAATCTCATCTCTCCTGATGACAATTGGGTTTTCACATAATAACCACTTCTATAACCAAAGTATTAGGGTATCATGAACATGAAGAATATAAACCTTGTTCTGCCCTTATCTCATTCATAACCCCAACCATAAGACACCCTAGAGCATGATCATATCAAATCTCACCCGATGACACCTAGGCACCTGCCCGCATCAAGGTCACATCACATCTCACTCATAGTCACCTGTTCCATCACCTAGTGCACTATAAGACCTCTAAAAATCATATCCTATGCATATCTACATACATGGAAGGTATAGAGGTATAGATAGGGTAATCATCCATCCATCCACACTACTGGGATATAGGTAAAACACTCCATTTATATGTGTGTGTGTGTGTGTGTGTCAACACATGGGTCTTCACATGGGTGGGGTGAATTTAGAAATCACAGTGAATATACCAGGTATAGATATAGACAAACAAAATACCAACCTATGGGTTCAAAAAAAACTAACCAACTCACAACACATCCACTTTATCTACCTTCACTAAATGCACAACACCACACATTCCGTAAGCCACTTCTCACACTAACAACCAATTTCATTCATTCATCCCAAACATATCATATTTAAATATTTACCATTTCAAAAAAATATACCATTATATATTAATTCATTATCTATTTCCATTCGAATAACCAAATCAATCCATTCCATTTCATTCATTATTAAACAATTTGATTACATTCTGAGAAACAAGCACAACACATCACATCACAGCATGATCAAACATCACATCAGCCTTTCCAATAAAATGAACCTCACCTCACCACCATATCACAACCACATCAAAAACCACATTCCAGCACATTTTCCGCATATAAAATAAAAACAAACCCATATCCTCACCACCCCATATAACATCAGAACAAACTTGTCACCCCACCGTCCCACAATGTGCTCAAACAAACCAATCGACCTCACATTCACCAACCACACATCATCACCCCACATCATGAACACATATCACAAACCATTTTATAGATTTAGAAAGGGTATTCTTATCAAATAAACTTCTTTATTTTACAGGAATTATCACCTAAGCAATAAATCTTAGGGTATCCATTTTATTATCCAAATATAAGTAGTTAACCAATTTACATTTTAATGTGATGTCACAACAACTACACAACAAGGGCTCCACCACACCTATAAACCCATAGTAAACAAAGAATCTAACAACCACACTGCTCAGTGAGTCATTAAACATGTAAAATCATAATATCAAGATAAAAATAAAATATGTAAGCATTGGTAATTCAAACCCACTTCACTACAATTTAGATTAACCAGTTAATTTATCTTGATTAGTATAGTGAAAAATATCCCCTGTAGATAAACAAGAGTAATCTCATTCCGCATGATACAAAAAAGTGAGAAATGAGGGATTCCCTACCTCAAATAATATCTTCTAACATTCGACACACTAAAGTGAAAAGAAGATACTCCAAAAACCACAACTGCACATGGGAAACTCTGGACCAGCCTACACCTCCCCATGGACAATCAAAACACATATCATCTCACACCCTAAACCAAAACAACACCACCATAGTAGATCATCGGGAGAATAAAGGTATAAATACAAGAATAATAATAGAAGGGATTACCACATATTATCAAAAAACTGTCACAAAAATCCACATATTGAAGTAAGGATAAGAGAGATGAAATGTCTCCCAAAACCACCTAGAGATTTATAAAAACTAGAGAAAGAGGGATACAATCATATGATTAATAATCGGTTGAATAATAACCATTTAAAACCTAGAACTCACCCCTTACACATTCTTAATTCCATTCACAAAGGGAATTCTATTGGAAACTCCATATTTTACATTTTCCCCAAAATTTATGTCACCTAGGAAAAATATAATTACATGTCATGAATCACATTCACAAAATGAATCCATCTCATGGATTTCTCCACCATCTAACACAACCAGTGAATCCAACTTGCTACAGTAGCTGTGAACCACTAACTCATGACATGAATCAAGTTCACATCATGGTCCACCTTTTATATCTCCAGTCCCCACAAATAATATTAAAAACTTCCCCACACACCTCAAACCACAAAAACAAGAAATGTAATGGGCATGGAATGAATATAACATTACATAAGATACCTCTCAAATGATTCTCATCCTCGAGAATTGAAACCTTAGCTAGGGAATGACTAACGTCCCAACAATCACCTAGAAAGATACCTCTCAAGGATATCATTATACTTCAATACGACCACTATCCAAACGCACCAACTAAATGTCCACTAAAAACCTTGCACAACCTAATAACCATGCATCCACATCACTATATCTTACCATGAACAAAAACAAGTCATCCGATACTAGACACAAATTGAAACATCGATGCACAATCATTACACAACCATATCTTACTCCATGAATCACAATCCAACAACTTCCATAAAAAACTACACTGACCCAAACACATGAATCATAAAATTTCAACCTTCATGTTAAGAAACTATCCTCTTTGGGAAGAACTGAATTTACCAAACAAGATTAATCACATCATAGTGAAATATCTCTCAATTAGGATTCAGTTACTCCCCTTTTCATATATTGGAATATGTATAAAATAACAAACATAAATAAAATGACATAGTAAAAGAAAAAAAACAAGAACTGTGAGATACATACATTGAAATTTAAAATAGATAAAAAACAAAAAAAAATATTTGAGTACTAGTGATGAATCAACATCTCATGCTCCCAATTACTCTACTCCAGGCCATCATACCTCTAAAAACACAAACCCATGGAATAGTCCATCCATGCATGACCATATCTCAATGATCCTAGGTATTTAATATCCACATCATGAATTTTTCATTATCCTTGATATCCAAATCTTCATAAGAAATGACTTGGGAGTAATTAGGAAGTATAAAAAAATATGGGACGCATGGAAGACATCGAGAATATAGTATAGTTTTGGTGGGAGTTTCAACCGATATAATACCTCACCAACTCACGGAAACACCTCAAAGGGTCCAATAAACAATGGATAAATATTACTCCCTCTACTAATCATCCACTTCCCTTGTTAAGGAGAAACCTTCATGAACATTTGTTCCCCAACCTCAGACTCCAAGGGATTTATCCTGTTATTTTCATAAGACTTATGTTGGTCATGTTCTGGTTTCATCCTCCCATGATCAAGATGAACCATCTCTATCATGATCTACACCACATCGAGACTAATAATGGTTATCTCCCTGACCATTTTTCTAGAATAACTGAGAAAAAAAATTCCACAAAGAAAAAGTATCAAATGGGTCCACACCGAATGATGAGTGATAAAAAAATTTATAATCAAACTCTTCCAAAGTAATGTTTCGTTCCTAGGATCTTATAATGTCAATGATGCATGCCCACAATATATCCTCTCTCATCATGATAGTATTCTCTATATTACTGGTATTCTAATGGTGGGGAGAAGTGATGAGGAATAAGTGTGTTCCAAAAGAAGGATTCAATACCCTTCATAATCATGAAGAAAGACGTACATCCCAATTCAAGAAAATAGACCTCAGAACCCTATAAAACTATACAAACTCATACACATACCTCTAAAACATAACATCCACTATTCTTGACTCCTTGATCACTAGGGAGTGGAGTGATTTCTTCAACCAATCGACAATTTACCAGATAACAAAACTACTTGTTGTGTCTTGGGGTAAACTTGTGAGGAAATTAATCTATTTTCCATCTCATCTTGACATAGAAATACCTAAAGGCTCTAAAAATCTATCCAGAAAATGATTCCCAACCCTTACCTTCTAGAAAACAAAACACATAGTTGAAAACTCTATTACTTCATGTTTTATCCCATGCCACCAAAATTGCATCATCAAGACAATACATATTCTAAACTCTCAGTTATACCACCAAATTTGTTTTTTGAAACTCATAGAGAACTCCCTAATGCGTTACTGGTGGAACAAATAACTTCTCTTGAAAAAACATCTAATTCTAACCATCCTTTGAACATTTTTCCCTGAGTATCACCGTGGCCAATACAATCACACATCACCCCTACCTCTGAGTCTCCCCACTAAGATTCCTCCACCTACTAAATAAATTTTGGTTGTATAATAATTTGAAACAATAAACCTACACCACCAACCACCCTTTAATCTATGTGAAAGACTTCCCACTCCTGTATCCATTTTGAAAAACAACTTCGGACTCTTGAAATACATCCTTTCATGACATAATACTCAAAGTGTTAGATAAAACATTCTAATTTTCTAAGGTGAAGGTGATCTAGAGATCAGTATCATAAAGAAACTCAATGCACCTCCATTTTGGAATGTTTAGATAAATTTTCAAAAAGATAAACCCCCTGATATTCATATCTATGAATACCTCAAACCACTCCCCAACATGTTAATATCGCCACAGCTTCACCACTAACACAAATGTTGTTAACTCCAAATAAGGGGTTCCATAGTTACACTCGTAGGGACATAACTGACTAGGCCCATAATATATAAACACTAACTAATGCATCAAGATTAATCCCAAACCCAAATGGGACACATCACACAACACCCCAAATAACACACCCTCATTTGAAAAATGAATCAATAACCAACTTCCCATTTCAATAAAGAAATTCATCCTGACACTGATCTGTCCAAATAAATTCATGGTACTTCTAGGTCAATGTAATCAATGGTGAAACAAATCGAGAGAAATTGGGCACAAGCATACGATAATAGCCTATATGAACAAGGTAAATATGAACCACCTCTATCTTCTTGGGTGTTTCAAAAGGAACAATTTCCTTGAACTTTGATAATTCTAATACCACACACTATTGAGACATTACATGTCCAAGGAAATACACCTGTCATGTCCAAAAATTACACTTGGACAAATTTAAATATATTTGGTGGAATCAAAGATAATGCAACACAACATTGATATGATCTGTATTCTCCTCCATAGGCTTCGAGTAGATAATTATGTTGATGGTGAACATGAATACAACCTTGTCAAATAATTCATAGAAATGAGTGTTCATGAGAAACATGAAAACAGATGGTGTGTTTGTGACACCAAATGGCACAAACACAATCATTTAGTGCCCATATCTGTATTTCAAGGAAATATTTCAGATATTTCTCTTCTCCACCCTCTACTGGTGACTCTTAGACCAAAGATCAAACCTGAAAACCCAACTTTAACATCTCAATAGGGAAAAAATATCATCATTCCTTGGAAGAGGTTAATAAGCTTTTAATGTTACTTGATTCAACCTCTGGTAGTCTATGAAAAACCACAAATTACCATCTTCATTTTTAGAGAACAACATCGGAGATCCCTATGACGACACAATGGCCAAGATAAAACCCTTATTCATGTAATTATATAATGGAATCCTAAACACATTCAACACAATGGGTAACAACTGATAAAGATCCGTTGAAATTAGAGAAGCCCCGACTTGTATGAATATCCCAAATTCAACATCAAATTGAGAGGTTAGCATCACATCCTCATCGTAAAAAACATTCAAAAAATCCCCAATAGCCTTGTGAACCTCTACTGTCCCAGTCCCCACTAATTTCACAGGAAAAATAAGACATCATTGAAGGAATGGGATCCAAATTTATAGTACCCACATAACAACTCCATTCACCAATAAAAACCACAAACTGGCCATATGCATCCACAAATGCGACTCTATTTTAGAATAAGTGGATACTAAAAAGAATAATATACAACCATTTAATGCTGAGAATGACATTGTACAGCTGCATATCTAGAAATAAAATATCCCCATAGGATTGATGTAACCCCATCATCAGTCTACACCCCCATCACACATCAAACAAGATGGTATGTCCTCTGACTGGTGTAGTCAAAACTATGGGCCCATGAAGCCTCTCAATGTCTAGTCCTAGACCACGAACTACTATGGGTGAATTAAAGGTTTATGAATCTCTCGAATCAAAAAAATCACAAAAGATATTTGATTAAAAATAGACCATACCTAGAATGATCTTTGGAACTTATGGGTTGCTGCCTCCATTTTGTGCAACTAACCACACCTATCTCCTCTACCTATCTGTTTCGGACCACCTATATAATCACGCTCAGGACTAGGTTCTTGAACATGAGGAGTAAAGCCCAAATTCCCGTATTGGTGAAACAACATCATTGGTAAATGTTATTGAGGATAACATTGAACCTAACCACCTTAACCAAACTAATCTCAAAAAACCATTGTGAATTGTTTCTAAAGATGTCCACAAAACCCACAAAAAACATTGTCCAAAACCCCTAAAAAGGAAAAAAAACCAATGACCCTAGAAGGATGGAATGGAAACTCTAAAGGTCGACTACCTACTAGTCGAAACCTAGAAGGTTTTGGTGCCCAAGACCTTCCAGTTACACCTCACCTCCTCGAGGAACCATGTTGGTTCCCCTCTCATGGTAAACCTCCCCATGATTTCAACTACTTGATCACCTCCACCTTTATCTAAACCTCTATATTCATTAGGAATGTAAATGGAGTACCTTAATTCTATATCTATGGAAATTGTTCCTCTTCAATATGTCTCACATGAGGCTCTTCATCAAGATAATGATATTATGAAAACATAGAAGGCCTTAGAACTTGATTTCCATTTCCCGCACTAGCATACTCCCCTACTGGAGAGTGATAAAATCTTACCTCTTCAACATATTTATAGTCCATGAACTATTTTTGAATGTTGACCCATGGAACATCTATCTCTTTTGGCTCACCCATAGACATCATCCACCATATACATTCATCTCCCCATATCTGACTAAATGCCAAAGGGACCTAGTTCCCCATCGGGCCTAGTTCAAGATAAAGGTGACCTCGAGCACCTCAATAAATATTTTTGTATGCACATATGAGACACTGACCTCATACCTCCCCAAATCCTTCTAATAAAAAGCATGCAACATCCCCTACCACTATTCATCCTCATCCACTAGATCAACCCTCTGGCGATCAACTGGATCAGCCTGTTGATCCTCTACTATCTAAGCCACATGTGGACGACGTCTAAGGGCCATAGATGAATGGAAAAAAAGATTTTTCTATGACTTGGAGGCATGTAATTTTTATCAGTATTAATTTTAATTAATATCAATTCATTTAAGCTTCATATAATAACCTAATTCATATAGGAAAACTAGTCATCATGATGTATGTACCTCTCTAAGGTCTCCACCCTGCCAATAGTTCAACCTCACTTAGTCGTTCAATAAGAACAAAGTCCATGCACCAGATCATGGTGCGGGGGCTAAAATCTCATTCCATAGTCAACCTCTCAGGCCTATTTCACATACCAAGATAAACTAGAACTATTAACACACCAAACCATTCAAACCAATCTGTTTATATCCCAAAACATCATCATATCCCTCAAACAATTGCGTTTGATCCCACTTTTCATGCCCCACTCCCCTCCCACAAAAGATTCCACAATGAAGGTAGATAGATATTGACCACAAAGTCCCTCCTCCAATAGGCCTTGATTTGGAGACTAGCATTGATACTATAAAAATATCATATAATAGGATGCATTATCCTCCATAATAATATATGATAAGAAGACATGATTAATCAACCAAAATCAACTCCATGATGTAATATAAAAAGAAATTCAAAAATTATCCCACAGTGCATGTATAAATAAAATGAGTATAGATAAAAGTCTCCAAAGTAAATACCCAAAAAAAAGCTAAAGAGGAGACGCAACAACAAACCAAATGTACAAGCTGGTAACGTCCATCACGGTCCACGTAGTCCTCCTAGAAACCTGAAAATTAGTTTATATAGGTAGGGTGAGCTTACAAGTATTCACGATAGGAAAACCGAAGTCTCTCATGCATATGTGAAAGAAGTATAAAGAAGCACCTGTGAGAAAATAGAAGAACCAACAAAACCTAAAAATGTCAACTAATCAACTGTATCATCACCATGGCATTCCCAACAAATAACTCAAGAAAACTATAATAACATAATTAGAAGCATATCGATAAGGGTGCCCCGCACCGTTTTCCCATTGATTTTTTTTACTCTCATCACATAATGTTATACAACATGGATCTTCCATCTAATCCATATAACATATATCACCGACCCACAGAATGGTCACATCACATCCCACCGCAAACACTTGGGTCACCACCCTACAACAATTTCACATCTCGTCTCACCTGAAGACACCTAGGTCATCACATCACAACCATTGTCATAACTAGAGTAGTAGGGCATCATGAACATGAAGGACCTCAACCTTGTTCCCTCCTCCTTCCACACACAACCCCCACGATAAGTCGATCCACAACACAGACATATCACATATCACCCGAAGACACATGGGCCACCACCCCATAGCATGACCACATTAAATATCACTCGCAGACACCCGATCCATCACATAGTGCACTATCGGACCTCCGACCATCACATTTTGTGCATATCTTCTCACCTGAAAGATAGAGGGGGAAATAATAGGTAGCCATCCATCCATCCTCACCATTAAAAAGTTGGGAAAACACCCCCATATATACATACATATATATATATATATCCAGGTATAGGCACATTGTGCTCGAGTGGGTGTGGTGAATATAAAAATCACCATGAAAATTCAAGATATATATAGTGGCACAAAATCCCAACCTGTGGGTTCACAAGAAAACAATAACCAACTCCCAACACCACTGCTTTTAATGCAAACACTAAATTCACAACACCACACAAGTCACAAGGAACATCTGACACTACCAACCAACTTCATTATTCAATCTCAAACATCTCATATTTTAATGTTATACCTTTTACCTACACAACCCATTATTAATTAATTATTTCATTATCTGTTTTCATAACATTAACCAAACCAACCAATTCCATTTTAGTCATTATTATCCCAATGTCACTTCACCACCATCTCACAACAACGTCACATACCACCTTCCACCTCTATCTCCCACAACACGACAAAAGAAACTCATCTCCTCACTACCCTGTAGCATGGCCAAACAATCTCATCACCTCATCATCCCACAACATGGCCAAACTTACCCATCGGTTCCACATGCCACAACCACTTATCACCACCCCACCGCATGGTCCCACATATCAACACATCACGAACCATTTTACAGAATTGGTATGAGATTTTTATCAATTTCACTTCTTTATTTTAGGGGCATTATCACACAAGTCCTAGAACTTGGGGAAACCATTTTATTAGACAGATATAAGTGGTTAACCAATATTGATTTTAAAGTGATATCATAACAACCACTTAACATGGGATTCATAAAAAAACATATCAAACTATCGCAAACAAAGATTCCAATGGCTACAATTTTCAACAGAGCATGAAGCTCATACAATCACAAAAACAAGATAATAAAAAAAGCTATAAAAGCAGGTGATTCAACCCCCTCCCTTCAATTTTGATTTAACGATTAATTTATCTTGGTGAGGATTGTGCAAACCAACCCTCATAGATAAACAACTGTAATCCCCTATTGCATGATACACAATTGTGAGAAACGAGATGTTTCATATCCCAATGAAGCTTCGCCAACCTGTTGTGCACCGTATAGCGAAGAAGAAATTCTCACAAACCAGAACCACACATGAAAACTCAGATCAACCTACACTGCACCCAATGGTCTTAAAACACAACTCAACTCACACCCCAAACCAAAACTGCACCATTGCAGCAGATTCCCCAAAGAAGAAGGGAAGAAAAACAATCAAGTAGAAGAGAAGGATTTACCACTAATTGCCGAAACAACAATATCAGAACCCACAGATCGAATCATGAAGAAGAGGGCTGAAATTTCTCCAAAAACCACCTAAGGATCACCATAAACGAGAGAGAGAGGGGTATGACTGGATGAATAAAAATCAGCCAAACAAAAAGGATTCAAAACCTGGAACCTGTCCCTTTGAAATTGTGAACCCCATTGACCGTGTGAATTCCATGAGAATTCCCATATTTTCAGTTTCTATTGAAAGTTAAGTCATGTCGGATTGATTTAGTGACACGTCATGAACCTCTTTAATGTTGTGAATCCGCTTCACGAATTTGTCCACCGCTGCATGCATCTGAAGAATCTGATTGGATGCATTAGTTGTGAATCAACAACTCAGAATGTGAATTAGGTACACATCATGAACCCCGTGCTACAACACTTCTGTAACTCTAGCCTCCACTGAAAACCCCTAAAACCTCCCCCAAGCTCCTCCAACAATCAAAACTGGCAATGTTACAAGCCGAGAAGGGATGAAACATTACATATGTGTCTTTTGTGGTAAGTGAAATGTTTCACACTGATTTTCCTTGAAAATCACAAATCACTTTATTTTTCGCAATTGGAGCCAAGAGTTAACTATAATGTTGTACAATGACCTTACTATGCTTTCACTCAAGGTTCTACTAACAGACGATAAGAACATTTAATATTTCATGATAACTACAAATATCTGGTTATTATCATTCCATATGATTGTACTACTATGATCGACAGACAATTTTTGCGGAAGGGGTATATTTTTTTTGGGTAGGGTTTAGATTATTTGGGGAAATGGGGTTGTCCAGCGCCAAATGAAGTGGCGTTGGACAAAAAAGTGACAAAGCGCCAGTTGAAGTGGCGCTTTGACCAATTCGGTCGCACACCCCAACCCCATATATATATATATATATAATTTATTTATAATAAACTTATTTATTATTATAAATTTAATTACTAAAATAAATACAATAATTATAATAAATATAATTAAAAAAATAAATACAATAAATACATAATTATATTTTTTATAATAAATATATAATTATGATATACTATATTTATTATAATAGATTTATTTATTTGTATTTATTATAAATATAATACATATAGAAATTATAATATATTTATTATAATTATATATTTATAATATTTATAATTATACATTTATTATAATTCTATATTTATTATATTTATAATTATATAATTATTATAATTAGAATTATAGAAATTATAATAATTTTATAATTATAAAAATAATAATTATAATAAATATATAATTATGATAAATATATAATAGTAACAAATATATAAATATAATAAATATTCAGTTATAATAAATATTTAATTATTATAAATGTATGATAAAATAAATATATAAATATAATAAATATAAAATTATAATAATTATATAATTATAAATATAACAAATCCATAAATATATATATATATATATATAATAAATTTATTTATTATTATAAAAATAATCACCAAAATAAATACAATAAAATAAATATAATATAAATTAAATATAATATAATAAAATATAATAAATATAATATAATACATAATAAAATAAATTTATTATAATAAATTATTATACATTAAAATATATTTAATATAATATAATTAAATATAATTAAATATAACATCTGCCACTTGAAGTGGCGCTTTGACCATCCCCACACCACCCCCAACCCCTATATATATATATATTAAATTTATTATAATAAATTATAAATAGAATATAATTAAATATAATAAATACAATTAATAAAATATAATAAATATAAATATAAATAATTATATAATATAATTATATATAAAAATAAAATATAATACATACATAATACATTCTAAACATAATAAATATAATAAATTATAAAATTAATATAATTATATAATAAAAATAATTATATAATAAATTATAAATATAATTATTATTATATAGTTATCAATATAATAAATATAGATATGGTAATTATATAATATATATAAATAATTACATATTTCATTTATTATATTATAATTATAAAATAAATGTATTATAATAATTATTATTCAATTATTATGCATATTGATTATAATAAATGTATAAAATAAATGTAGATTTATTATAATGAATAAATAATATTTATTATAAATATAAATATAAATATTCATTTATTATAATTAAATATTATAATATTTATTATAATAAATATACATTTATAATAAATGTATTACAAATATTTACTATACATTTATTATACATTTATTATAATATTTATTATAATAATATTTATTATACATTTATTATATATTTATTATAATAAATATTATAAATGTATATTTATTATAATAATATTTATTATACGTTTATTACAATTTATGGTTCATTTATTATAATATTTATTATAATATTATTTATTATACATTTATTAGATATTTATTATAATAGATATTATATAATTATAATTTTATATTTATATATTTATTATTATGATATAATTATTATAATTTTATAATTATTATATTTATATATTTGTTATTATTATATGTTTATCATAATTATATATTTATTATAATTATTATATTTATAAATATAAATTTATTATAATTCTATGATTCTAATTATAATAATTATATAATTATAAATATAATAAATAAATAATTATAATAAATGTATAATTATAAATATATTAAATATATAATTATTATATTATTATATTTATAATTTATTATATAATAATTATTAAATTAATAATTTATTATATAATAATTTATAAATACATAATAAATTAAAATAAATATAACTAATATAATAAATATAATATATTTATTATATAATTATGAATATAATAAAAAAATAAATACAATAAATACATAATTATATTTATATTTGTTATATTTATAATTATATATTTATTATATTTATATTTATTATATTTATAATTATATAATAATTATATTTATTACTATATAATTACTAATTATAATTAATATATATAATAAATAAAATA
This sequence comes from Viscum album, assembly GCA_963277665.1. Lineage (NCBI taxonomy): Eukaryota > Viridiplantae > Streptophyta > Magnoliopsida > Santalales > Viscaceae > Viscum > Viscum album. Next base: position 735,611,702 of record OY728147.1, on the reverse strand, counting down.
AGTACAATATAATTATATAATTATTTTATTTATAATTATATAATTATTATATTTATAATTTATTATATAGTTATATTATATTTATTATTTATTATGTATTTATAATATTATATTTTATTAATTATATTTATTATAATAAAGAAATTTATTATATTTAATATATTATAATTGTAATTATATAATTATATATATATATTTATAATTATATATATAAATGAATTTATTGTATAATTACTTATTTATATATATATAATTATATAAATTTATTATATTTATTTGTTAAGTATACATATTTATTACTAATTACAAATTTATTATTATATTAGATATATATATAATTTGTAATTAACATATATATAAATTTAATATATTTATATTTTTGTAATTGTATTAATTTTATTTTATTAATTATATTTATTAAAATAAATTCGTTATATATATATATATATATACACGTTTTGCCCCACTTTTTGTCCAGCGTCACTTCATTTGGTGCTGGACCAACCCATATCCTCAATTAAAACAAATCCTACCCCTTCAAATTTTTTTAAAAAAAAAACCCGTGCTGCTATATTAGCCGTGATTGCCAATACCGGCCCTGAAAACCGTTGGAAATGTCGTTGGGGAAGATCCCAGGAGCCCCAAGTGTTGCCCCTCTCCCAAAACATACAGTGAGATACAGGGCAAGTACAGTAGTAATGCAGTGCCCAAGCCCCAAAAGGCTTCAAACGTGGAACTGTTTGGTGATGGGGGGCCCTTGCCGTGAGTTTGCAGATGGAGGATCACGTGATATATTCAAGTGGGCGTCATCCGGATAAGGCCGACCGACATGTTGCCTGGGCGTTTATTTCCCTTCATAAACCTTATCCCGCCGCGGCAACAGCAGTCAACGGTCTAGGTTGCTAGGAAGATGCCCCTACCATCTTTAATGAGGATGTGAGGTTCTACAGTTCCTGCATTCATTTTAAAGTCGTTCAAGGGCCACACTTAGGGATGAATCGTGACCGGGCCCTCTTCTCTATGCTGGGGCAAACGGAGAATGTTGTTCGTCCCCAGGAATAAAAATATTAAATCATTGTCCCTGCTTTAATGTTTTTCGATTCAAGTATGTATAAAAAAGCACTCACGCGGTTAAATCATTGTCCTTACTTTAATGCCTCGCTTCCCCGTTGTTGTCTAGTTGGTTACCATGCCACCCCCTCTTGTTCGTAGAATTCTCGAGGAATCCCTGTTATAAACAAGTATATTTCATCATAAATCATTATTTGGACCGAATATTTCTTGGAAAATAGGGTTTTGTGGGTAATTTAGGATTTAGTGTCACATTATTGTATTATTCCCACTACGACTTCCCTCCCTAGATTCCAAAAGAATTGTTTTTTTTTCAATAATATGTACAATAAATGAGTTTGGAATGTTTTTCATGTTATAATTGGAATACCTATATATACATATATATAATCATTGAATGTTACAAGAAAGATTCTTTGTATTATTTCCTAAATATAAACGGGTGTTGAATGTGAAGTGAAATGTTTATTACAAATTTAATTTTAGTTTCATTGTCATTTGAATATTAAGTTGAATGTAAGTGTATTCTACGGTGTTGGAGTTACAAAAGTGTTTGCCAATAGATTTTAAATGATTGTTATAATTATATATGGGAGTTCATTTTTATATTATTTATTTTGGTCATGTTTTCTTGTTATATTGAATTATATTTCACATATTATAGTTACAAATTCATAAATGTCTAGAAAAATAATATTTTATATAATTCATTATATTTAAATAAAAGTTATAAATTTATATGATTTGGTTTTGATGAATGTTTAAATTTGAAATATTTAATGCGTATTATTTTAATAAAAGAATGTTTATTTATCATCTAGAAAAATTTAATTTTGATGTATGAAATATTTATTATCCCATTTAGAGGAGGTTTTGTGATATTTATGTGTTGGTTTAAAATTTTGAATTTGATTTATTAGATTGAAGTAGATTATATGTTTTTTTATTTTTGAGCAATAGAATCGTTTACAAAGATGTACTAGTTTACCCTAGTTATTATGACTTGAATTACAAATTACATCGAGGTGTTTAAAAGTCGTTATATCAATTTATTAATATATTTCGAAATTGATGGGTGTTGCTTAATTATATATATGTATAAATTTACTAATTTTAGATAAATTAATGCATCTATAATTCAATTAATTATTCTCTATATACACAAAAATGGATAAGAGTCCCAATGATCTACAAAATATATTTCATACCAAATATTTTGAGATGCTTAAATAATTATTTGATTTCCCTAGTATATTTTAAAGAGATTTTGGTAATTATTAGTGAACAAACATTCAAACTAATGTCATTTCAAATGAGATATCATCATAGAATTTTTTTTATAAACAAGTTTCAAAAAGCTTCGTGATGTGGACACATCACGAGAAAGAGTATAATTCATGTTAAAGTTCAGAAAGTGTCCAAATTGATATGATAATAGTTGATTTGATGAGCGGAATACTCGATGACATGATATGTCAGTTTCCTCTAGAAGAGAGTGACAACGAGAACGATGACATTAGATAGAGTAATCCCTATTCAAGTGAAGTTGGATGAGCATTGAAATTCATTGAATGTATTGATTACATTTATGTTGAATTATATCCTAAAATCACTAGATTCAATAAAATATCATTTTTCATTGAGCTATCGCACTAGAATACCTTGAATCAGTGGATAAAGATGTCCTTCGATATGTTTTTTCTACTAGTATAGGAGGTTCTACCTTATGGAGTCATACTAAAAAGCTCCCAAGATGAGCACAAACCATGATTTAACATATGAGGCTTTTAATGCACAATTCCAACAAATGTATATTGTTTAGAAAACAGAATGTGTAGCTCCATACTGGTATTATTTGTAACTCATCCAGGTTGAAGAACGATGATGTTAATCAAGGTCTCTAGAATCTTCTTCTTAGCATCATGAACCCCCTAACGTCGATCAAAGTGAAGGAGAAGTGTTACTTCCCATGGAAGCTAAGGTTGAAGATATTCTCTATGTCATATAAGGTTTCTAAACTAATGATGTGGAATACAATGAGATACAAATAGGATGACAAGTTAACTCACCTAGCTGATTGTTTGACATATAAGGAGTTTGACCAGAGACACTCTAAATTTTACAAGGATAGTCGTAATGTACAACTGGTGTTAATGAAAATGGATTTTACCTATTCATGTTTATTAGTTGTGAAACACATAGTATGTGTCCAGTGGTGTTGGTTCCTCACAACCATCCTTCATAAATAAGTATAAAGAAACCATTTTTTTTACTTTCTACTCTTATTGAGGGAATATGAGGACCCAATGATAAAATTGTTTTTCATATGAAATCATTTATTGATGAGCTTCATGAATTTTGGGTGGATTGTGTGATGAATTTTTACTTAGTGGGTAATGATATTTTTATACTTCCTGGATCTTTGTAATGGACAAATACTGACATACCATTATATTCTAAGTTATCAAGATGCAGTACAAAAGGATAATTTATTTTACCTTGCTGCAATAAAATTGAGAAATCAATATGTCTTAATCACTATATGAAGTGGGAATACATTTTTCCCAAATACTTTCTTCCTCCACTACTCAAATTTAGAAAGTACAGAGTGTTATTTAATTTGAACTTGGAGCACAACCATAATCACAAATCATGTTCATTTTTGAAATTTTTACACAACATGAATAAGAAAACATTCAAACAATGTATGATTTTAAGGATTTTTTGGCTAATATATTTCCATCTATTTCTGCTGCAAATATATAGCATAGGAATAATTGGAAGAAAAAAGTATTTGTTGGGATTCATAGGGATCTAATAAAAATTATTAAAGGTAGTAGAAAATATTAAGAAACCAAAGCCATGATATCCATGCTAAGAATAAATTAATCCTCTAAAACTAGAAATGAATAAATGTTGAACCAGTGTACATCTAACTGATATATTAACAACATCATCTTCATCCATGCTTGATGAAGATCACTAAGGGGAAATCAAAATACAATCATCTCTATGATGTAGCAATGGGTTATTCTTGAATCACTTGTTTCATGAGTGAGATCCTTCATCCTCCATGCAATTCTAGTGATTCAATGCTAATAGGTGGTAGAATAAGAGAGAATCAATTGATATGGAATTTCATCTAAGCATCAACTTATCAAACCACAACTAGTAGGAGGCAATGGGTTCTATAGTCTATGAGGATTCCTCTAGTATGTATATTCATACACTCATGTGTTATAACAAATAATTTAATGTCTCATCCAACATAATCATGAATGCATCATACGCCCTCATGTAAATATTATATAATGCCTCTCAAATGGTTTAGGTTGAAAATATTACCCAAAAGACAACTCTTAGTGTTTGGCCACCATCTCTATCGAAGGGAAAATATTTTGTTTCATGATACATTAATAGAATCATATCATTAAGCCTGACATGCATTATATTCATGTCACAGCCTAACATATTGAACCTTACAATATGTGTAAGTCATACATTATGAATTTCATGGCTGTTACATGAAATTGCATTTCCAGAATTACAAAACAACCCTTTTATAAAGAATAAGAGATAAAGATAATGATATGAATTATTATTTCACTCCTTTACGACACATCTTAGTGGTTGGAAACATTATTCATGGTTAGTAGCATGAAAATAGGATTTTAATCATCTCCCAATTTTATACCATGATATATCCATATGCCTCCTATGCATTAATGGATTTTGGGAATATTACTCTTTCAATCTCTCACTTCCACTAATGAAATTTAAACTTTGTGACATTTCACCTTCAATTGTATCATATAAAATAACCGGTGAAATTGTATCCAAAACACTATTAGATATATTTCAAAACAATAATCATTAACTTCACCTTATATAAAAAAATATGTAATATCATGTGAATTCCAATCCAATTTTTCTGTTAATTCTGAAACACTTTTAAGGAAGCCCTCAGAGTCAAACTCAATCCCTATTCAATATACTACAAAGTGTGACCCAAAATTCCATTATTTCATTGAAAACATATATGAATATCTGGATCCATAATTTTATTCAAATAGAGGCCTCTAGAAAAGCATTAATTCTACTCATGCTACAATGGGATCTGGTGCGATCTTCTTCAAACTCATGTATCACTTTACACATATCAACCAGTCACATTATATGATAGCATTCATTCACATATGTTACCTCTATCCAAGACATCATGTGACCACAAGACATTGATCATGATAATCCCATATAGGTAACATATACATTCTTGATTCTTCGAATATAGGTTTACCTGGTTGATTAATATAGAACATTTCATTCATCTTTTTGAATGTGCACATGTAAGGGCCCTGATTCATGTAGTCCGACCCTTTGTGAGATTCCAAGTCTTGTGGATCTCAAAGGAGGCCTAGAGTGATCCTATAGGTGTTGGATTATAAAATGTTAAAATTATGATGAAATCACATCATGTAATGTTACATGATGTGAAAGGGTGGTTTACAACAGGTGTGGGTCCGGTTCACGACATGTAAATTTTACGAGGTTAAGTAATAATAGGATATATGTTTTTAGACAAAAACATAAACATAATGAATAAATTACGTGAAAGGGGATTACATGTTGTGTAAACCCCCTATGAATCATATCTTTAAATGTCTCATCTGCTTGGGTTTTCTCCAAACCCTACGGCTAGCCACAACTCTCTCTCATTCCAAGAAACCAGTAACACCCTTCCTTGGTGTTTTGAGATCCCTTCAATGGGAATCAATCCTTGGACATCCATCTTTGATCTATGGTGATCCAACATGCATTCCTTCTTTATTTTTAGTGATTTCACCAGGTTTGATATCGTTACATTCAATGTCTTCATTCCATGAAATGGTGGATGATCTCCCATGTTCTTGACGGGGTTTTCTTGGTTTTTTTGGTGTGTTTGTGATACAACTTCCTTGGATGGATGCATTTATTGTTATAGGGGTGACCAAAAATCCGCAATCTAGTTCATTCTCATGCGATGAATGTTGAAACCTTTTAGGTAGGGGATTCATTGTTTCTCAATTTATTTTCATACAAATGTAAATTGATAATGCTTTATCCCTTTGGATGTAAATGAAACTAACCTAATAATTATTGAAACAGATTAATTATTTCAATCGCAATCCCAGGTTAATTATTATTTTTCTTTATACCTTGATAGTGGTTTGCTTCTTTTTTTCTAGATAGTGTGATATCTGTGATATAAGTTTTTAGATCGTCCTTTTGCTTGGAATAGCTGGTTGAAATTTATAAAAAATTGTAAATATGATATTAATTGATAAATATCATGATTATGAATAACTAATGTGGAGTCATGTTTTTAATCTAGTGGTTAATGTTATTTGATGATAATCAAATTGATAAAACATGCATGTTTAATTAAAATTGATCATCCATATGATTACTGTAATTGATAAATAATGCGGATCTTGTTTATGATTGTTTTGGATAATAAATGAAAGGTAGGATAATTGTAAATAGTACTTCTATAGGTTGTTGAAATTGGAAATAAATGCTAAGACCACGTTTTTCATTTGATAGATTGTTATAGCTTTATTCTAAAGGATTTTTATAGTTTGAACCAATAAATAATGAACCAGTTAAATCATGATAAAATAAGAACATCTTGTGCGAGAAATATTATTTTCTTGGGCTTGAGTTTCAAATTCCCTTGAGAAGGCTGAGTGCCTTGTTTTGGAGCTGTGAGAGCTCATTTTTCGGAGAAGGGTGAATTCCTTTTTAGGGCCCAATTTTTCTATTTGTTGCTTATATTTTCTAAATAATTTTTTATGTGCCATGGATACAATACTTGTGATATGATCCTAATACAACCATTCTTGGGTTGGTTGATATGGGGAAGGGTGGACCATATGTGATGTGATCCTGGTCTGGCTGAGATTGGGATAGTTGATGTGATATTTTTGGGCAGGACGACTTGGATGATGTGGTAGAAATTGAAACCTATGATGGAATGTTGCATCGATATATGCATGTGGGTGTCAGGGTTGGCAATAGAGGTAATGGAACTAGTCAGATCTTGGATTTCATCTTTATGTGTTACTAAGAGCTAATATTCACTCTTATGAATATGTTTAATGGAAGATGGTCAAGTTGCTTTTTTTATCTGTATTCATTTCCCCACTGCTTGAGGAAGCTGGATGTTCTTGGTTTTATGTTTCCTCTTGGTGGTTTCTTAGGAAAAATTTCAAAGATTATCTGTATATGAAATGATGCTAATAATGAATAAATAATTCTTAACCCACAAGGTTTGTTGATGATGGAATGAAAATTCACAGTAGTTGTTATTCTTGATAAACCATGGACTTGGTTTGGATTATACCTTGAGGGCATGGAATATACTCTAATGATTAATATAATGTAATGTAAAATAACGTGGTATAATGTTAAGGGTTAATTTATGTATAATGAATTCATTAATGTAAGGAAATGATAAAAATAAAAGAAGTTATTAAAGTTTTTATTTTAAATGAATGTTTTATTATATGATATATAGTCTTAGCAGTGACAGATGGGAGTCTGAGTGACATTAGCTACAGTTGATTCTGAGACTAGTTTATACCCATAGTCCGGTAATTAGATTTATTACATCATATATATTCTATGATTTCATATGCTACACCACCCATGTCGGTTAGGGAAACTAACACCCAATGGACTTTGCGAGGGTGTTTTCCCCAACATTAGGGTGGGAGGATGGATGGATGACTACCCAAAATGGACCCAATATCTTCTCTTGGTTGTTACATGTGCTGGTATGCATGACAAAAATATTTCTCATATATGTGTGTAGAGTTTTATGATGGCTAGTAGTTATTTCACACACATGTATTATCGGACATAGTATCCAAAGGATTTTTATTGTAATGATGTGTATAGGTTGTGATGGCTTAAGGTACATAATTATTGTATGGGATATAATGGATTGAGGTATAGTAACTGATGTTTGATATACATTATATGAGCTATGGTGGCTCCTTGAAACTATTTGGTTACTATATGTATATGTATATGGGATGATGTATTTATGTGATACACAAGGTTCATTTTGTGATGCCTAGCCCAGGTATATTTAGGTTGACTTACTTTTGGACATAGATGGATCAAGACGTGCAGAATTATAGAAGAGAGGAAACTAGTGGGAAAGAGGGAGTTGGGTACCCATGATTTATTATTACTATATTATATTCTTTAATATATGAAGTACATGGTGGGAGATAAGTATGGTGAGTTTGGGATCTTATTATACCTATTTAGGTGATGAGTTATTTTCACTTCTATTCACTTTGATTTAGCACACTTTCTTATCTTTTTCATGATAGGATTTGGGGAGGGTCCTACTGACTATACTATTATGCTCTCCCTACATACATGTTAACAATTTTTTAGGTTATTTGTATCATGTTGGAGATTGGGAAGTATATTACTAGATCATGGTTTATTAGGAGCTGTTTGGGCTTTGTGGTTACTGTCATCTTGACCCTTTTGGTACATGTAGTATTCCTTCAAGTTGTTATAATATTGTATGACATTGCATGATTTGACATGGGATTTCAATATATATATATATATATATATGAGCTTGTGTTGGTGGTTTTAGCCTTCTTATATATTTATTATGCATGTTTCACTTAGAGGGTAATGCCTCCAATATGCATTTTTATTATATCCTTGTTGCGAGACACCAACCCAAGGCCTAATAGAGGTGGGACTAGAGTAGTCACCATCTCTATCCCCTCATTGAGGTATATTTATGGGGAAGGGGTGTGATGGAGTGGTATTTGAGTTTCATGTTGAGGTATAAAATAGATATTAAAATTTTTCATAAGTGAGTTTTCATCGTTTGGTAGGGAAACAATGTTAGATAATTTGAATAAGTGATGTAAACACGGGAGACAAGCTTTGACACTGGTATTTAGGCCCCCTATGATTTGATTCGCATAACATTATGTTTACTATGGCTACTAAATAAAGTGATATTGTTGTTGGGTATATACATAAGAAAGGATCATGAATCATTCTTATTTGAAACTGTTTTTGAAAAGGGTATACCTTGAGATAAGTTAAATCCTTAACAAGATAATAAAATAATTAATTAATTAATTTTAAATATTAAATATTCCTAGTTTAATTGATCTAATTGCTTTTTTCTTTTTGTAGGAATGTATCAAGGTTGAAATCATCGTCAGTTTCATGCTGAACATGTTTAGAACGATATGCTAGTAGATCAATATAGAGTAGAGGTTGATGATAATGACACATAGAGGGGGAAACTTCAAGATTTTCAGCACTATAGTATATATATGTATGAGAGATCCATTTCAGATTCAATCATAGAATATTGGTTGGAGGATAATGAAACAGATTTCAGTTCGATTCTTGCATGGAAGGAATACAATGTTTCATTGGATATGATGATTGTTCCTAGATTAGTGAGGCAGTGGTGGATCTTATACCTTGGGTATTGATAATTGTCATTAGTCTCATGGGATAAGTTGTATATCAGTTTATAGTAGAGCTTATTTCATTGATCATAAAGCCTTCTAGTCGCTGAGAACTACTTACCATCTAATAGGGTAGCTCCAGCATGAAAGAGATTGGGATTCAATTAAAGACCCTTTTGTGATATGATTCAGTATTATTTTGAGATGAGGAGTTCAATTTGATGAATATTTAAGAGGATTTTATCCAGATATCTAGCACCGGGTCACCCTATTAATAATATTGACACATCTCGAGGTGATGGAGAGAGAAGATGTTGTGAGAGGACGCTATCTAGAACTTGATCATCACAAGAGGGGATTCTTCATGATTCCCCATGAATAAGAGATATGGTGTGGGTTCCCTAGTTTCCTAGAAAAAAGCTATTTTGGTCATTTGAGAGTAGGTCTCATCCCTCATATTCTCGTTTCTCCATGGGTTGTGGCTGTTAGAATTTTTCTAAGGGATCTGATTCATGTTTTGATTCTGGAGGGAAAGTCCATTAGTGGAACAAGTGCTTAAAATTTTTGTGAAGTCAACATGTTGTAGTAGTTCCTCTTATGGTTCCACCATTGTGGAAACTTCAGCTGTTGTATCAATGACAATGTGGTCTGCTTTCAGATCAGTAGATAGAAGATGGGGAAGGTTGTATAAAGGGCCTATATTCTCCTCATCCTTAGAGAGTAGAGTGTGAACATGGAGGTGGTCATAATTAGGGTTAGAGAGGCTATAGAGCAGGTCATGGTTAGCCTCATGCTTTGACGTTGATAGTTCTAGGAAATCCAGACATCATTCAAGGTACCCTTTGTAATAGCCCGAACCCTCCATCACCATTACTCTGTCAAATTACGGTGTCTAGGAAATCCTGCACCCCATCATTGTCCTTACATTAATGTTTGCTGATTTTAGTATATATAAAAAACCACTCACGCGGTTAAATCATTGTCCTTACTTTAATGCCTCCCTTTCTTATTGTTGTCTATTTGGTCACTATGCCACCCCTCTTGTTCATAGAATGTTCGAGGAATTGCAGTTATAAACAAGTATATTTCATTATAAATATTTAATTGGACTGAATATTACTTCTAAAATAGGGTTTTGTGGGTAATTTAGGATTTATTATCAGAATATTGTATTATTCCCACTACGACTTCCCTCCGTAGATTCCAAAATATATTTTTTCAATAATATATATAATAAATTATTTTGGATTGTTTTTCAGGTACTTTGAAGATATAATTGGAATACCTATATATACATATATATAATTATTGAATGTTACAAGAATTTAACTTTGTATTATTTCTTAAATATTAACGGTTGTTGAATGTCAAGTGAAATGTTTATTAAAAATTTAATTTTAGTTTCATTGTCATTTGTAAATTAAGTTGAATGTATGTGTATTCCAAGGTGTTGAAATTATAAAAGTTTTTTGTAAAAAGACATTAAATTATTATTATAATTTTATATGGGAGTTGACTTTGATATTATTTATTTTTCTCATTTTTTCTTGTTATATTGAATTATATTTCACATATTATGGTAAAAAATTCATAAATGTCTAGAAAAATAATATATTATAAAATTATTTATATTTAAAAAAAGATATTAATTTATATGATTTGGTTTAGATGAATGTTTAATTTTGAAGTCTTTAATGCATATTAGTTTAATAAAATAATATTTATTTATCATCAAGATAAATTTAATTTTGATATAGTAATTATTTATTATCACATTTAGAAGAATTTTTGTGATACTTATGTATTGGTTTAAAATTTTGATTATGATTTATTAGATTGAAGAAGTTTATATTTTATTTTATTTTTGAACAATAGAATGGTTTAGAAAGGTGGACTATTTTACCCTAGTTATTATTATTTGAATTACATATTAAATGGAGGCATTTAAAAGTCATTATATCAATTTAGTAATATATTTCAAAATTGTTGTATGTTGTTTTATTATACATATGTAGAAATTTCCTAATTTTAGAAAAATTAATGTGTCAATAATTCAGTTAATTAATTTCTATATATGTAGATATAAATAAGAGTCACAATGATCTTCCAAATATATTTCATACTATATATTTTTAGATTCTTAAATAATTTTTTGATTTAACTTTCATATTTTAATGTGGTTTTATTAATTATTCATGCAAAAAACGTTCAAACTGATATATTTGAAAACGAGATATCAACATATAAGATTTTTATCTAAATGTGTTTTCAAAAAGCTTCATGACGTGAACACATCATGGGTAATAGTGTGCCTCATGTCGAATATCATAAAGTGTTCAAATAGATATAATAATAGTTGATTTGATGATCGTAATACTCAATGACATGATATGTCAGTTTTTTTTCAGAAGCGAGTGATAATAAGAACAATAACATTAGATGGAGTAATCCTTATTCTCCTGACGATGGATGAGAATTGAAATTAATTGAAATTATTTATTATATTCTTACTGAATTATATCCTAGATTCACTATATTCAATAAAATATCATTTATAATTGAGCTATCTCACATAAAGACCTTGAATTAGTGGATAAGGATGTCCCTCGATATGTTTTTTCTATTATTGTAGAAGGTTTTACCTTCTGGAGTAAAGATTCTGGTGTCGTACAAATAAGCTCCCAAGTTTAACACAAACCATTGTTTATTAAATAAGACATTTAATTCACAATGACAAAAAATGTATATTGTTTAGAAAATAGAATGTGTAGCCAAATACTTGTATAATTTTAACTCATCTAGGTAGAATAACAATGATGTTAAACAAGGTCCCTAGATTCTTCCAATTAACATCGTGAAACCCCTATTGTAGATCATTCTGAAGGAGATGTGTTACTTCCCATGAAAACTAAGGTTGAATATATTCTTCATTTCATATAATGTTTCTAATTGAATGATGTGGAATATAAAGAGAAACAAATATGATGATAAGTTAACTCACCCATCTGATTGTTTGACATAGAATGAGTTTGACATGATACACTCTAAATTTTACAAGGATAGTCATAATTTACAGCTAGTGTTAGGTGAAAATAGATTTAACATATTCAGATTTATGGTTTGTGAAACACATAGTACGTGGCCAATGGTGTTGGTTCCATACAACAATACTTCAGGGTTATGTATAAAGAACCCATTTTGTTTACTCTCCACTCTTATTGAGGGAGTAGGAAGACCTAATGATAAAATTTTCGTTCATAGGAAACCATTTATTGATGAAATTCATGAATTTTTTGTGGATAGTGTGATGAATATTGAATCAGTGTGAAATTATATGTTTATACTTCCTATTTCTTTATTATAGACAATTATTGACATACCATTATACTCTAAGTTATCAAGTTGGAGTAAAAAGAAGAATTCATTTAACCTTACTACAATAAAACTAAAAAATCAATATATCTCAATCATTATATAAAGTGGTAATACCTTTGTCCCTAATTCATTCTTCCTCCACTACTAAAATTTAGAAAAGGGAGAGTGTTATTTAATTGGAACTGGAAGCACAACCCATAACAAAAAATCATGTTCATTGTTGAAATTTTATCACAAAATTACTAAAAAAACATTAAAAAAGGTATGATTTTAAAGATTTTTTGTCTTGTATATTTCCATCTATTCCTATTAAAAATATATAGCATAATAATAATTAGAAGAAACAAAGTATTGGTTGGGATTCATAGGAATATAATAACATTTACTATAGATAGTATAAAAGATCAAGAATCCCAAACAAAGATCTCCAAGATAAAAATAAATAAAAACCATGAAACTCAAAATGAATAAATATAGAACTAGTTCACATTTAACTGATATATTCACAACATGATATTCATCCATTTATGAAGATTATCACTAAAGGAAAATCAAAATACAATCCTCTTTATGATGTACCAATTGATTACGCTTGATTCACTTATTTCAGGAGTGAGATCCTTCATCCTCCATACCATGATAGTGATTCCATGTGAATAAGAGGTAGAAAAAGAGAGAATGATGTATTATAAAATTTTATATAATCATCAACTTAACATAACCAAAACTACAAGGACGCCGTGGGTTGTACAGTGTTTGAGGGTTGTTCTTGTCTAGATATGCATACACTCACGTGATATAAAAAATGATTCAATGTCTCAACCAATGCAAGAACGAATGCATCATACACCCTTAAGTAATATCTTATATAATTATTCTCAAATGATATATTAGGTGGAAGATCTTACCCAAATGATAACTCTTAGTGTTTGGCCACCATCTCTATCACAGTGATAAGATTTTTTAAGGATACATTAATAAGAACATATCATTAAGCCTGACATGCATTATATGTATTTCAGTACATATGATATATCACCTTATAATATGTGTAAGTCATAAATTATGAATATCATGGATGTTTCAAGAAATAACATTTCAATCATTACAACACAACCCATTTATAAAGAACAAGGGATGGAGAGAATGACATGAATTATTATTTCACTCATTTATGATATACCTCAGTTGTAGAAAATGTAATGCATGGGTAGTAGCATGAAAATAGGATTTTAAAAATCTCCCAATTTGATCCCATTATTTAGCCACATGAATCTTTGGCATTAATGGATTTTGGGAATATATCTCCATCAATATCAAACTTTTACTGAAGCCATTTAAACTTCGTGACATTTCACCTTCAATTGTATCATATAAAAAAAGTAAAAATATATCCAAAACACTTTTGGATATATTTCAAAAAAAATATACGGTAATCTATCAACAACTTCAACATGTATCACATAATATGTAATATCATGTGAATACCCATCCAAAACAGACTTGGTTAAGTCTAAAACACTTTTAATGATTCTCTAAGAGTCAAACTAAATCCCTATTCAATCTACTGGAACATGTGACATGACATTCCTCTATTGCATTAACAAAAAATATTAATATCTTGATCCATAATTATATGCAAAAAAGGCCTCTATAAAAACATTAATGCTACACATTCTACAATGGGATATAATATGATCTCCATCAAACTCATGTATCATTGTAAATATATCATCCAATCACATAACATGATAATATTTTTTCAAATATGATACCTTTATCAAAGAAATCATGTGACCATGGGACATAGATTATTATAATCCCACACAGGTAACATATTAAATCTTGATTCAATGAATATAGGATTACATGGTCGATGATTATGTCACTTTTTATTCATCTATATAGATGTTCACATGTAAGGGCCTTGATTTGTGTAGTCCAATCCTTTTCATGTTTTCAAGGCCTGTGGAGCTCGAACGAGGCTTGGAGTGAGTCTGGAGGGGTTGGATGCTAAAAGGATGGAAGTAATAAGAAATAACATCATGTAAAGTTACATGACATTGAAGGGTGGTTCACACTAGGTGGGAGGTTAGTTCATGACTTGTAAATGTTCATGGTTAAGTAATTAATGGTAATGTGTCTTTTGACATAATCATAAACATAATGAATACATGATGTGAAATGGGATTACACATTGTGTAAATACCCTATGTAGAGAATATTTAAATGTTTCAATCACTTGGGTTTTCACAAACCCCTACAGCCAGCCACATCACTCTCTCTTTCCAAGAAACCACTGACTCCCTTCTTTGGTGTTTTGAGACCCCTTTGATGAGAATAAATCCCAGGACATCCATCTTCAATCCATGGTCATCCAAGGTGAATTCCATATTTGTTTTGCAGTGGTTTCTTCAGAAATTATATCATTTATTTCCATTTATTCTTTCCATAAAATGGTGGATGATATCCAATGTTTTTATAGGGTTTGTCATGGTTATTGTTGGTGTGGTTGTGCCGCAGTGTCATTGGATGTATGTAGTTCTTGCTGTATGGGTGATCAGAGATCCACGATGTGGTCTTCTCTCATGCGAAGAATGTTGACACCTTTGTGGTAGGGGATTCATTGTTTTTCTATTTATTTATGTACAAATGTAAATTATAATGCATTATAACTTTGGATGGAAATGAAACCGACCTAATAATTATTGAACTAAATTAAAAATTTGGATCACAATACCATGTTGATGATTTTTTCTTTATACCTTGACAGCAGTTTGAATATTGTTTTTCAAGATATTGTGATATCTATGATATAATTTTTTATAATGTTATTATTCTTGGAATAACTTGTTGAAATTCATAAAGAATTCAAATATGATGTTAATTGATAAATAACATGATTAAGAATAATTAATGAAGATCAAATTTGTAATCTGGTGGTTAATGTTATTTGAGGATAATTAAATTGATGAAATATGCATGTTTAATTGAAATGATATTCCATATGACTATTTTAATTGATATATAATGTGTATATTGATTATGATTTGTGTTGATAATAAATAAAAGGCATGATAATTGTCAACTGTACATCTATAGGCTGTTGAAATTGGAAATAAATGTTAAGATCATGTTTGGTGTTTGATAGCTTGTTATAGTTTGATGCTTTAGGTTTTCCATAGTTGAAACCTACAAATAATGAACCGGTTAAATCATGATGAAATAAGAAACTCTTGAGTGATAATGATAATTTTTTAGGTATTGAGTTTACAATTTCCTTGAGATGGCCGAGTTCCTTGTTTTGGAGTTGTGAGAGCTCATTTTCATAAGAAGCATGAATGCCTTTTTTGAGGATATGATTTCTCTATTTGTTTCTTATTTGTTTCTAGTACTTTTTTATTTGCTTTGGATACAAGACTTGTTAAATTATCATGATATGACTGAGACTGGGTTGAATGATATGGGTTGGGGAGGCCCATATGTGATGTGATACTAGTTTGGATGAGACTGGATAGATGATGTGATATATGTGGGAAGGGCGACTTGGATGATGTAGAAACAATTGATGCTTGTGATGGAATGTTGCATCAGTATTTTCATGTGGGTGTCGGGGTTGGAACCAAAGGTGATGGAATATGTTAAATCATGTATTACCTATTGAAGTGACACTGAGATTTGGTATGCTCACATATGAATTGGTTTAATGGATGATGGTCAAGATACTTGTCTGATCTGTATTCCGTTCCCCACTACTTGTAGCTGGTGTATGTTCATGGTTTCATGTTTCCTCTTGGTGGTAGATTTGGACTGTTTTCCTAGAGTAATTTCATATGAAATTATGTTAATAATGAAAAAATAATTATTAACCCATCGGGTTGGTTGATGATGGAATGAAAATTGATAATAACTGTTATTCTTGATAAACCATGGACTTGGGTTGGATTATGTTTGGAGGCCATGGACTTTACTCTGATGATTTTTGAGATGTAATTTAATATATTGTGGAATAATGTTAAGGGGTAATTAATGGATAATGAATTTATTAATTTAAAGAAATTATAAAAATAAAATAAGTTATTAATGTATGTATTTTAAATGCATGTTTGCTTATAGGATATATAGTATAATCAGTGACATATGGGAGTCCAAGAATCGTTAGCTGCAGTTGAGTCTGAGATTATGTTATACCCAAAATTTGGTTGTTAGAATTATGATATCATGCATATTATGGGATTTCATATGCTACCCAACCCATGTCGGTTAGGGAAACTAACACCCAATGGACCCTGTGAGGTTGTTTTCCCCAACATCATGGTGGGAGGATGTATAGATGAATACCCCCTATAGCCCCTCACTCTTCTCTTGGTAGTAACTTGTGTTGGTATGCACAACTATTTTCGTTCCCATATATATGTGTAGAGATAAATGATGGATTATAGTTATTTCACACACATGTACTACCAGAAATAGTATCCAAAGGATTATTATTGGTTTGATGTGCATAGGTTGTGATGGCTTGAGGTACATACTCGGTGTATGGGCTATAATGGATTGTGGTATGATACCTGATGTCTGATATTCATTATATGAGCTATGGTGGATCCTAGAAACTACTTGGTTACTATATGGATATGTGGATGTGATGATTTGGTTATGTAATGCATGAGGTTCCTATTGTGATTCCTTGCCAAGGAATCTTCAGGATGACTAACTTCTGGACATAGATGGATCAAGACATGCGATGCTGGGATAGAGCAGCAAACTAGTGGGGAAACAGGAGTGGAGTACCCATTAAGTTTCATTACTATATTATATTCTCTCTTATATGCGTCAATTGGTGAGAGATAACTACGGTGATGTTGGGATCTTAGTATACCTATTGATGTGATGATTTAGATTCACTATTATTCTTAATGATTTAGTATTCTTTCTTCATCTTTTTCATAACAGGGTTTGGGGAGTGTCCTACTCACTATAATGTTATGCTCTCCCTACATATAGGTTGACTATTTTCAGGTCATTTTAGCAAGGTCGGAGATTGGGCTAGATATTACTAGCTTGGGGTTTACTTTGAGTTGTTTGGGCCTTCTGGTTATTGTAATCTTTACCCTTTTGGTACTTCTGTTTTTCCTTCTATTTGTTATAATACTGTATGACATTTCATGTTTCCACATGGGATATATATATATATATATATTGCATATATTTTTTGTTTTTGTATCCTTATTATATCTCTATTCTGTATGTTTCACAAAGAGGGTAATGCCTCCCATATACATGTTTATTATATCCTCAATGTGAGACACTAACCCAAGGCCTACTAGCGGTGGGAATCGAGTAATCGCTATCCCTCTCCCCTCATTGAGATATCTTTGTTGGGAGGGGGTCATTATAGGGTGGTATCATAGGTTCATGTTTACGGATAGGATGCAGTTTGGATTTTGTCATAAGTGAGTTTACATGGGTTGATAGGGAAACAATGTAATCTAAATTTAATAAGCGATTTAATCATGGGAGACTAGCTGAGACACATTTATTTAGGCCTCCATATGATCCGATGAACATATATTTAAGTTTACGGTGGCTTCTAAATAATGTGATACTCATTTTAGGGTAGAGACATAGGAAAGAATCATGAATAATTATTCATTTCACCTGTGTTTGAAATTGGTAGACCATAGTATATGTTAATTTATTGAAAATATAATAAAATAAATAATTAATTCATTTTATATATTATGTATTCTGGGTTTATGAGCTCTAATAGTTTTTAATTTTTGTAGGAATGTGTCTAGGTCAGAGTCAACATCAGGTTCACGTTGGACATGTTCAGCATGATATGATAGTATATCCCTATAGAGTATAGGTAGATGTTAAAGAAACATAGAAGAGGAAACTATGATATTTTCAGAACTACAGTCTATATAAGTATGAGGGATCTATTTCATATTCAGTGATAGAAGACTAGTTGGAGAAGGTTGAAATATATTTCAGTTCGATTACTTCTTGGAAGGAATACTATGTTTCATTGGATGTGATGATGGTGCATGGAGCAGTGAGGTAGTAGAGATTCATGTTCATTGGGGATTGAGAGGAGTCAAAAATATCATGGGAGAAGTTTTAGGATTAGTTTAGCGTAGACTTTCTTTCTTCGATCGTGAAGGCTTCCAGTCACAAGGGACTACTTACCCTATAATAGGGGAGCTCCAACATGTGAGAGTTGGGATCCATTTCAAGACCCTTTTATGATATAATTATGTCTTATTTAGAGATGAGGAGACCACGTTGAGGAATTTTGAAGAGGTTTTTCATCCAAAGAACCATCCCCAGGTCACCCCATTTATACTGATGACATATATCGAGGTGCTAGAGAGAGAAGATGTTACGAGGGGATACTATCTAGAAATGGATCATCCCAAGAAAGAATTTTTCATGATTCCCCATTAAGAATATATATTGTCTAAGGTTCCTAATTTACTAGATAGAAGATATTTTGGTCACATGGGGTTTGTACCATCCCTCATCATCACATTTCTCCATAGGCAGTGACTATCATAATTTTTACAAGGGATCAAATGAATGTTTTTTTGTGGAGAAAAAGGTCATCAGTGGTATGAGTGACGAACCATTATGATAATTCACTAGGTTCATGTTGTTCCACTTCTGGATCCACTGTTGTGGGAGCTTCAGAAGTGGAAGCAGCAACATGGTGGTCTAGTTTGGGATCAAAATATAGGAGATGTGGTAGGTAGTACACAACCTGAAGATTCTCGTCATCCTCAGAGAGTAGAGCACAAAAATGGAAGTGTTCATCAACATGGTTATAAAGGCTATATAGAAGGTTATGGTTAACCTCATTCTTTAGCGTTGATAGTGCTAGGCAAGCCATATATCCTTCAAGGTACCCTTTGATTGTTTTATACATGGGTGCATGGTTTTTTTTGATTCTAGAGTGACACACAACTTTATATCACATACCCTCATCCATGCATTGGGAATTGAGGTAGAGAGTCTTCCAGTTACCTTGGCATCAACTAATTTAGTAGAAGTTTGATTTTACTTGTATGAAGTATGAAGTTACTATGACCTAGTGCTAGGGTAGAATGGATCTTTTAGATATTTTCTATTTTTGTAGATAGAGATATATGGCATCATCCTCATCATGGATTGATTGTATTTAGTGCATGATATCATCGATTTCTTTAATAAGTAGGTTTTTATTTATGATGCTGATTGAGAGACATTGGTGTTTTTTGGAGAGTGATGCCCTTATATTCTTTATTGGTGTGTCCTATCATTGTCAACATTGATGGTTGAGTTTATGATAATCTCATAATAGGTTTAGTAGTCTGTGATTTCTAGGGTTTTGTAAGAGTACCCTGATGTCTTTATAGTGGAGTTCATAGTGTTACCCCCTCAATGAAAAAACAAGTTTATGATCGAGATATAGCTAGGAATGTCTCCTATATTGATTTATTTGTATAGGATGGTTCTTTATGTGTTGTAATATCAAAGAGTATAGCTATATGGTCTATTTTAGTAAGGTTATGTTTGTTTGTTTGTGTCACCATGGGGTTAAATAGTTTTTTTGGTGAAGAAGGATGTTGGAAGTTTGTGGCTTTGTATTGATTATCATCACTTAAATCAAGTGAAAGGGAAGAAAAACAATAATCTTCTATAGATTATTGATTTATTTTATTGTATGGAGGGATAATGTAGGTACTTGATTTTCAATTTTGGGTGTATATATCAATAGATCTAGTTGAAGGATGATGACATTTAGAATATTTCTTTCGGTTGTTGTCATACGAATTCTGAGTTTATTGTGATGTCATTTGGTGTGAAGAATGGTCCAGCTATTTTCATGGGGTGGATGAATGTACTATTAAGAGAGAAATTGGATAAATTTTTGGTGGTTTTCATCAATGAAATCATTCTGTACTTCAAGTTAGAGGAGGATTAGACATAGAATCTACGTGCTATTTTGGGAGGTCATCATCATGAGAAACTTATCAAGAATTTTATGATGTGTGAGTTATGGTCTTGTGAATCCCATTTTATGGGGAATGGAATGTACCAATAAGTAGTAGTTGTGGATCATTCTAAGATACAGGTAGTTGTGATTTGGGTATCCCCCAAGATAGTAGCAAAGGTGCAGAGTATCCATGGTCTTGCAGGCTATTATAGGAGTTTCATAGCCAATTTCTCTTGGGTTATGACTCCTCTAAAAGAATTGAATAGGAATTATAAGAAACTAAAGTGCACTTACCATTGTTTGGAAGATTTTTTGTACCAAAAGAAGATGTTGGTAAGCACTCAAGTCTTATGTATTACAGAAGTGGGAGTTTTTTTGAGGTTTTATATGACACTTTACCTCTTGGATTAGGATGATTTCTGATTTTCTCGATATCTATTGTTTCTGATGGTTCTCTAAAGTTATTTCCCCATGATAATAACTATTCCACACACAATTTAATGATTTATACAAATAGTGATTTCTTTGATTTCGTGGGAACATTACCTCATTAGTGATAGTTTTGTGGTTTTTACTGACTATAAGAGTCGAAGGTACATCTTCTACATGCAGGAGTTGAACATGTGTCATTTTTTTGGATGGAACTTTCACAGGATTGTGAATTTGAAATTTTTTTATACATCAAGAATGAGAAATATTATAACTGATGCTATATGAAGGAAGTGACATAGTGATTTCATGCAAAATTTTATTGATTCCAAGAGAGCGGTGGAGGAACACTCAGTGATGAATCTAGATATAATATAGGTTATAGTTAGAAGTTATATTTTCTAGATGACTATGAATTCTTAATTGGTTAATAAGATGGTGGATTCTTAGCTGGGAGATCCTAAGGTGGAGTTCTGATAAGGTATAGTCATTTTGGGGATTCCCTTGATGATTGTTCTATGTATGGGCATTACTGTGTGTTGTTTTTGGGAAGGATTCACATTCCTTCAGAAATGTGTGAAATGATACTTTAGGGGTTCCATAGATCACCCTTGGTGTTACATCCCAATGTGAAAATATTTATCGAGTTTTGAGAGGTCAATTTTGGTGGACTAGGATGAAGTGTTTAGTTTTAGTTTTTTCTTCTTGATGTTTGGTCTTCCAGAAGGTGAAGGCCAACCACTGTGTTCTCGGTGGTTTTCTCTAGCCATTAGATATTCCCCAATTACAGTGGGAGAAAATCTTAATGGACTTTGTTATAGATTTACCTCAATATCAGGAGGATATGATTCTATATGAGTGATAGTGGATCATTTAACAAAATCAACCCACATTATTGTGATTAGGGAGTAAATCTTTATGGAGGTTCTATCGTGTCAATATCTATAAGAAGTGGTGTGACTCCATGGAGTCTGGAGGATGGTCATCTCTGATCGAGATCATTGTTTTACCAAAAGTGTGTAGATATGTATTCAATATTATTTTGGATCTCAGATGTGCCTTAACACTACATTCCAACCACATAAGGATGATAAGACAAAGAGGAATATCCATAATCTTGAAGTCATGTTTCGCTCTTGTGTTTTGGATTTTGGAGGTTGGTTGATAAGGAACCAAACTTTGGTTGAGTTTTATAACAATAATATTTTATGCTCCACCATTGGTATTGAACCATTTGAAGCTTTGTATGACATACCTTTCCATTCTCCATTTTGTAGGACTGTGGTCAGAGGAGTTATATATCTCAGGAAAAAACTGGTAAAAAATATGATAGAGATGGTTCAAGTAATTCATGAGAAGATGAAGGTAGAGTATAACAAACATACACATTATTACACACTTAAACATAATTTATTAAATTAACATGCACACAATAAAAATCTGATGATCTAGTGGTCTAGTCTCTTGGAAAATTAAGAATATTACAAAACATCTTATAGCATAAAACACAACTTTATCAAAAACATCTTTTACTAGACCACAACATTCCTTCGTACTTAGCATTCCATGGGATATCCTCAGGCCTTGCATAGGAAAAGGGTGAGCTATAAATTCCATTAAGATAGTAAAAAAGGAATAAATAAAGAATACAATACATGTTAGGAAATATTCATATTAATAAATCACAAGATAACACATGAACATAAAGGCATGATATAGCATGATTATCATAACATGGAAATGTGGCAACAACATTTAACATGATACTAGCATGAACCAAGGCTCATTGCACATGGATCATGAGTAAACACTCGTTGCACTGGAATTATAATGAGTAAAACCTCATTTCACATGGCTTATCATGATATTATTCTTTAACAAATGCATTGAAGTGCTATCAGGGTGCAACCTTCCTAATCCTTACATTTCATGCATAAGTGTGCCACATAGATCATACAACATAGATTCATTAAACATCAAAATTTATTCCAAGAATAAGAGATGTGGGATAAATAAATGTAAGTACAAAATAAAAAAGTAAATGTGCATAAAGGTGAATACCCTTGGTAGAGAAATGAGTTTGGTATTAACTTACATGATGGATTTGGTATGGGAAATATTTGTGTAGCTTCAACAGGATAACGACATCAAATAGAAATCGTAAAATGGTTTGATGAGAGAGAAATGGGTATCTAATATTTTATACATAAAATGAAAAGTAATGGGGTCATAGAACATAATATCCCAACATATGTAATGGAATTTTTATGCACAACAAAAAATAATTTCTTGAATGTAAATAAAGAAAGAGAAATCCCTTATGGAATTTTGGCATTGTAACGAGTGAACATGAGAGACATTAATGAGAGGTAAAGGAGGATATAATCATTAAAAAATAATGAGTTAATTATAGGGGAGGTGTGAAATAATACCCCAAAATATTTAATTGAAAATAAAAAAGGCATAACAATATAAAGAAACCTGGACATAAATAATGAAGAAAAGTGAGGATCCCTTATTTGGAAGTGTGATCTCAAAGGCTTAAGAGAGGCTTGAGAGAGGATTCTTGGGAGCTTGGGTCACCTTGGGAAGATTATATAAATATAAGGTCAAAGGTTGGTTAATCTCTAAATGGTTTTAGTGAAAAGGAATAAGAGATTGAGTGAGTTTATATAGGAAAGGAGAGGGAATTCTTTATTATTTAGGTTTTGGAAACTACACATTAAACTAATCAAAACCACAAACCATACCATGGTTTTGCAAAAGGGGAGTGGAAAAAATTATTTTTCAAGGCAAATGGCTAAACTTATTAAAATATTAGGCTTTCCTATGTGGAGGTGAGTCACAATCTCAAGGAAATCATTATAAAAAGTTAAAATATTTTATTAGTCAGGGAGGGTCCACTAAGGCACCACAAAATTAATTAAAAATTTTTAAAATCACATTAAATTAAAGTTAAAACATATATTATCCTAATAACCCTTTTATAATATTTTATTACATAACTACTATGTCATTATGATGTCATAAACACATTATAAATTTAAACGGTATTTATTTTTTTCCCAAAAATTTAACTGTCTCAAAAAATTATGAAAAATTAATGGCTATAAAATTTTGATTTCTTGAATCCAAAAATTATATTCATTTTATCTAAATAATTTTCTCAATATGTTAATTTTTAATGTTAAAATAAAAACTGACATTTGTTGATAATTAATGGGTTATGAAAAAAACAGCTTTCAAACCATAATAAGAATTACAATTTTATTCATAAAAATAATTATATGATCATTTATATTTAATAAAAAATAATTTATTTAATAATATTTTCTTAAAAAATTATTTAATTCAAAAATATATTAATTCATCAAAATAGGTTTCCTAAATAAATTTTAACTAAAAATTCTATTTGTGCTTTAAAAAACATATACAAAGTAACATTAATAAACTGAATATATATTCTTTATATTATACAAAACTAATGCACATAATCATAGTGATTGCTATTTTTACATAACTCCTTATAACACCTGTATAAGACCTAATGGTAAGGTGTTTGATGGTGATAGACTCTTGGGGTGGCTTAGATAACATCGCTTGGGTGGTAATATCTATTAACATTCACCCCTCCCATAAACGATTCTGTTCAAGCTTAATGTGTTAAATCTCAGCTTGGGCTTGGTTAGGATAGAATCCCTGTGATGCTTCCTCCTTTCTAAGATCTAACAAATGAGCTTCGTATGGAGCAATTCTACTTGATGAGCCCATCGCTTTCTGTGTCTGAGTAAATTGGATTTGTTGAAGCCATATATTTATACAAATAATGTGATAATTGTTCAATTACTATATTAGCAATGGTAACAATTCTTAATGGTATTTTAAAATAAACAAAAATTTAATCAATGAAGTTCATATTTTTTATAAAACCATTTTACATAATAATACATTTAATAAGATCAAGAGTAATTTTCATTAATAAATGTTTGGGTAGTTACAATCACCCCCCTTAAGAAATTTCACCCTCCAAATTTCCTATTCACATACTAAAATAGATGAGGGTAACTATGATTCAACACTTCCTTTGATTCCCATGTTTATTCTTCAAACATGTGGTTTCACAACAATACCTTGAAGAGGGGCATTATCTTATTTCGTAGAATTTTTTCCCTTCGATCTATGATCTTCACTGGATTCTCTTCATGGGAGAGTTCATTATCCAATGGTACAACCTCAGGATTGAGTACATGTGATGGGTTAGGTATTTACTTCCTCGAAAGTGATACATAAAATACATGATTTTCTTGAGATAGGTTTAGTGGGAGTTCTAGTCGATAATACACTGCTCGAATGTGATCAAGGATCTCAAAAGGGACGATGTACTTTGGAATAAGCTTTCCATACATCCAAAATCTCATAATTCTCTTCCATGGTGATATGCGTAGGAATACCCTATCTCCAACATCAAAATATAGGTCTCATCAAAGATTGATAGCATAGATCTTTTATCAACATTGATCAGCTTTAATGTGGTGCTGGATGGTCTTAACCTTATGCACCATTTCTTCAACCATTATTGGACCTAGGAGGTTTCACTCTCCAGCTTCATCCCAACATGATGGTGTTCTACACCTCTTCCCATAAAGGGATTCATAAAGATCAATTTGGAGGATTGAGTGGAAACTCTTATTGTAAGAGAACTCAAGAAGAGGAAGATGATGATCCTATCCTCCTTTGAGGTCCATTGAGCACGCTCTCAACATTTCCATAAGTGTTTGTATTTTTTTCTCATATTGGACATCAGTTTGAGGATAATAAGCCATACTAAAGTTCATATTAGTATTCAGAGCATGTTGGATACTCTTCTAGAACATGGAGGTGAATCTTAGATCTTGATCGGATACAGTAGATAGTGGTACTCCATGATGCCTTACCACTTCTCTGGTTATATCTGTGCTAGTTGATCCAATGAGAAATCCTACCGAATTTCAATGCAGTGTGCAATATTTATAAGACGGTCAACAATAACCCAGATAAAATTGTTTCTTTTGGATGTCTTTGGAAGTTCAGTGAAAAAGTCCGTGGGGATGTTTTCCCATTTCTATGTTGGTATGTGTAATGGTTGCATCAGCCCCTTAGAATTATTCCTCTCTACCTTCACTTACTGACATACTAGGAATTTTGATATATACTCAGTGATCTTCATCAACATGTTATCCAACCAACAATACTCTCAGAAATATCGATTCATCTTTGTGTTTCCTGGGTGAATGGAGAAATTTTAACTATGTGCATCATCCAAAAGTCCATTCATTAACTCTGGATTTAATTGAAATCATAGTCTTGACCAAAATATAACAATTCCTTCTTAATTAGTACTGAACTCTGAGAATTTTCCTTTTTTGATAGTTTCCACTTTCTTATGAATTCCAAAATCATTCTTTTAACCATCCTTTAACCATTACAAAATATACGTTTGAGAAATAATTTGTGAAAAAATTGATTATATTCCCTTCATTATGATTCCCATTTCCATCTTCATAAAATATTAGAATATTGGATCCTTTTAAATTCTCATCAATGATAGAATTGATTGGTCCTTTCTTCTTAGAGCATCCTCCACCTTGTTCGCTTTTCTGAGGTGGTAATGGATTGTGCATTCATAGTCTTTGATCAGCTCTAACCATCATTTTTGGTGCATGTTCAATTGTTTCTTTGTAAATATATAATAGAGGCTTTTATGATCTGTATATATTTCACACTTCTTTCTAGTGAGGTAATGCCTCCAAATTCTTAAAGAAAAGATTACTATAGGAAACTATAGAT
The DNA here is from genome assembly GCA_963277665.1 of Viscum album. Taxonomy (NCBI): domain Eukaryota; kingdom Viridiplantae; phylum Streptophyta; class Magnoliopsida; order Santalales; family Viscaceae; genus Viscum; species Viscum album. The sequence goes on along the minus strand of OY728147.1, from coordinate 735,584,519 downwards.
CATGTGTTGAATTGTTTTTCTCTTGAAAATTCAGTCTACTTGAAGAATAGGCAATGAAATTGTAATTTTTCATAAACACACATCCCATTCCCTTCTTCAAAGCATCACTGAATACCACAAAAATTTCTCCACTTGTGGGTAGTGTGAGAACGGGCACAGTGATAGGCCTCATTTTCAAATCCTTCAAGCTATCTTCAAATTCATTACTGACTCCATTTCAAATAATTTAAGCTATCTTCTCATTCATCACTCCAAGAAAACATGAATCCCTTTCGAGTTATCTTGGTATGATGGCTTGATTGTTGTGTGAAATTTCTCACTAATCACCGATAATATTCAACTAACCCAATGAAGCTGCGGATATCTGTCATAGATGTTTTCCTCAAAAATCCCTTAATTTAATTTGTCTTGGAGGGATCCATATATATCTCATTTCTTGTGATGATATGACCCAATAATGACACTTTATTCAACCATAAATCACACTTTTCATAGTTTTGATAGATCTTATCCTTTCACAAGGTCTCTAGTATGGTGCTTAGATGCTCCTCATGCTCCTCCTAAGTTTTGTAGTATATTAGAATATCTTCTATAAAGACTACCAATTTTTTTTTGAGATAATATCTAAAGAATCTATTCATCATTCCCATGAAGATTGATGTTTCATTAGTGAGTCTGAAAGGAATTAAAATGAACTCATAGTGCCCTTACCTTTTATAAAAAGAAATCTTGGGGATATCCTCCATCAAACTTACTATGTAATATCCCGACCTCTGATCCACCTTGGAGAAGTATTTTGATCCACATATCTGATCAAAGAATTCATCAATTCAATGAAGAGGATACTTTTTCATTATCATGATTTTTTTGAGCTCATGATAATCAATGCCAAGGCACATTGAACCATCATTCTTCTTGATGAAGTGGACTGGTGCACCCCATGGTGAAGCACCTGGGTGCATAAACCATTTATCTAGATTCTGTTGTAGTTTTTTCTTTTTCTCCTCAATCTCCACAACAACCATTATATATGGAGTCTTGGATATTGGAAACACCCCATATATAAGATCAATCTTGAATTCAACATCTCTTCTAGGAGGAAGACCATGAAATTCCTTAGGAAACACTTCAGCAAATTCCCTCACAGTAGATATGTCTTCATGGATGGTTTCTTCCTTAGACTCCATCATTTGAGCAAGATACGCGTGATCATAGGGAAGTAATATCCTTGCTTGAGATGATGGTTCCAAAAAATATTCATCATCCGTCTTTCCCTTGTACTAAATTAGGGGTCAATTCACCAAAGAGAGAGTGATTTCCCTCTCACGACAATTTATGTTAGCTCTATATAGGGAAAGATAGTCCTTCCAAGAATTGCATCAAAATTACACTAGAGGGAGTATGATGAGGTTATCCAAGAATTTCAATCCACAGATTATGATATGGGAGGAGTTAAATTCATGGGATGAATAATTTCCCCATTTACAGTTCTCACCAACATCTTTACTTCCATGATTTGTGGCAGTGTTGGGATTGTTGTACTATGATTTTGGGATATAAAAGAATGCATAGAATCAGAATCAAAATGTACATTTTCTATTATTGAAGGAATAACTAACGTACCTATCACAAATTTATTGTTGGGGTTCTCTTTGGCAGTAGTGATGGAAAAATCTCTCCCTTGCTGCCTTGGAGGTTGTTGGTTGCCACCGAAAACCCTTGTCTTAGGGAACTAGTTTGCAAGGTGCCCTAGTTCTTTGTAGTTGAAGAAATAAACAATGCATTGAGGGTAGAATAGAGCGTTCGTCTCCTCTATCATAATGGTATGTTTTTCATGTAGGTAATTAATTTCCAGGATCCCTTCTCTTCCACACCTAAAGCATTTCCTCATCCCCTTCAATCAATATTCGGGGTGCTTCTTTCTGCCCCTTTAGCAAGTGGGGTGATATAATTTTTTTGAGACCATTGGATTTATCCATTAGACCACTAGAATTAAAGTCCACTTTTTTTATTCTTATCCCCATGATACCCCTGAGATTTTCCAATCTTCATTTTGACATTGAGGGAACATCAGAAAATTTCTGCATAGCTGTCAAATTCCTAGATCACCAGGGATTTATGTAGGGTAGGTTTTATCCCACCAAATAAGTGGTCAACCTTGCATTGAAGAGGTAACGCCAAAGCTGATGGTTTATCATTAAATCATTGTGATTTTTTCCTTGTACACTCTGATGTACCCTTCTTCTTTTTTCTTATGGGAAAATAAGTCCCTTTCTATCTTGAGTCGAAGGGTTCGGGGAAAATATTTATCGAAAAATATTTTATAGAAATCCTTCTATTAAAAAACCTCGATCTCTTCCTTTGAATTTATATTTTTTATCAATGTCCACCATTTATTAACTTCACCCTATATATGATAAGTAGTCAGAAGAACCTTCTCTTGTTCTGAACAATGAAGGATGGATAATATCTTTTTAATAGAGTTGATCCATTGTCCAATGATTGAGGGATCCGATAATCCCTTAAAAGTAGAAGGCCTTCATCTCATGAATATCTCGATTATGGACTGTTAGTTTTTAGTGGGGGGTGGGTGGGTGAATGTTTCTTCTTGACCCATGTTATATTAAAAAATTGAGTTTACTGAATATGTATCATGACATAGTTTTCAATTCCTGCTCCCATTGGATTGGGATCTCATTAGAACAATCATCACATTGATCTTCGCATTGGTTGTTAGCCTGAGTCCTCCTATTACTAGCCATTGTCTGGAAGAAAAGGAAATTTAGGGGTAACACATAAATGGGAATCCAAATACAAAAATTGATTACTTATAAATTACATTTTTCCTGAACTTATTAATTTATAGGCTTCAATAATTGTTATCCATGATCTACTTCCCAACATATATTATTAAGGTAATTTTTATAGTCCCTTAATAGTGGTTCATAGTAAGCATATAGATTTACCAAACTGTATCCCATGGGAGTTTTGTAACCAAGAGTGAAGCAAGGCCTGTTGTCGTGCACCAGTTCCTGTTCGAGTCTAGCTCAAATAGGTGTTTTCCGGTTTTACCCCTAGATACATCTGTGCTAAAGCCACCTCTACTTGTTCGTATCCAGGAAGGGATTTATTTTCTTGATAAACCACTTAATATATACTCACCAAAATTTAGGTATGTTTTTATTATACATAGTATTATCCCTAAGGAATTCACTAGGGTTTTCTAATCCTAATCCCAAAATAACTAAACTTATCCTTTGATACCAACTATAACAACCATGCTCTTTATTACACACATAAATAAGATTTATTACACATACATGAAATTAGGAAAACATAGAGTATTGAAAGGTCTAATGACTTAAGAAATTAGAATCATTACATAACTACTTAGAACATAGAACATAACATCATTATTGAAAACTTATTTTACATGACCACAACATTACTTCGTACTTAGAACTGCATGAGATAACCTCAAGACATGCATAAGAAAAGGGTGATCTATAAATACCCTTAAGGAAGTAAAAAAGGCATAACATGAATAATAAATTATATGTTAGGAAATATTCATATAATTGGAGCACAAGATAAACATGAACATAATGTCATGATATAGCATGATTACCATAACATGAAAATGTGTAAACAACATTTATCATGATACTAGCTCGAGCCAAGGATCATTTCATATAGAACATGATTAAACCCTCAATGGACTTGACTTAGAATGAGTAAAACATCATTTCACATGGAGTATCATGACACTATTCTTTACCCAATGCATTGGAGTGCTATCAGGGCACATCTTTCTTAATCATTTCATTTCATGCATAAGTGTGGCACATAGATTATACAACATGGATCCATTAAACATCATAAATTATTCCATGAATAAGAGATGTGGAATAGTTAAATTTAAGCCGAATTCAAAAAAGTACATGTGCATAATGGTGAATACCCTTGATAGAGAAATGAGAGTGATATTCATTTACACGATGGTTTTTTCATGGGAAATTTTGGTGTAACTTCAGAAACATAGAGACATCAAATAGATAACGTAAAATGGGTTAAGGAGATAGAAAAGAGTCTCTCATAATTTATACATGAGTTGGAAAGTATGGGGGTCATATAAAATAATATTCCAACATATGTACTGGAATATAGATTCATAACATAAAAGAATTTCTTGAATGTAAATGAGGAGAGAGAAATCCCTTGTGGGATTTTGGTATGGTAAAAGGAGTACATGGGAGGAATTAATGATAGAGAAAGGGGTATATAATCATTAAAACATAAATATGACAATATAGGAGAGTTGTGAAATTATAACCCATCATTTTTAATTTAAAATAAAAATTCATAAAAATATAAGGATACTTGGACATAAATAAGGAAGGAAAGTGAGGATCCTTTACTTGGATGTGTGATCCCATATCCTTGGGAGAGGCTTGAGAGGGGATTCATAGGAGCTTATGGCTCCTTCTGAGGTTCTTATAGAGAGGATTTAAGAGGTTGGTCAAGATCAAAATGGTTTGAGTGAAGAGGAATGAGATATTTAGTGGGTTTATATAGGGAGGGAGAGGGGATTATTTATTATTTAGGTTGTGGACAATACAAATTTAACTAATCAAAACCAAAAACCATCCCATGGTTTTTGCACATGATTTATGCCAAAAGGGAGTAGAAAATATTATTTTACAAGGATAATTTTAACGCACCAAGATTTTATGAAAAATATTCTTTTAATTTCATTAATGTCTTGTGTTGTATGCTACACCAAGATTACCTTGCGCTATATGCAACACCGTATTAGCTTTCAGTATACGCAACACTATTCTTGGATCGTGTTACACACAATTTTGATAATAGCTATTCTACGCAACATTGAGTATATATATATATATATATATTCAATGTATAAATGAAATATGTTTGGATTTTGTTATAAAAAACAATGAAGGATTCTTGCGCAACACGCAACCCTGTCTTGGCTTGCATTGCACGCAATCACGACCTTCCTCGATAACGTGTGTTGTACGCAATACCGGGTTTTACTAAACAACGATATATTATTATAATATTATTATGAACTAGCCGTTATGAATAGTATTAACTAAATTTTGAATTTTATAACATTATTATTCATCTTACACATTTTCTAGAACATGGTATAAGAACAAAATAAATAATTCGGGTAAAATAAGTATTTTTCAAAAAATGCAGTTTTGCTACCTTTTGATGGCGCACCCACATTAAATCTATTTTTTGACATGTTTATAAGTTCAATTTGACAAAATAAAATTCTTCTTTGGAATCAAGATATAAAAATTTACTTTGGATAAATTTTTCATATTATTATGGTAACTTTCATATTTTGATGAATAGTAAAAACACGCTATATTTTAATTAAAAACAACTTTTTTCATCACAATAATTTATATAGTTAAATTATAATATTGAATGGTTTTAAAGTATAAATAGAATATATTTTTACCATTTAATATAATGTATGTCATTAGCATTGATTTTACATTAAATTCGTAGGTTAAATCAATTCAATCTTTTGCAATGTTTTAAAGAAAAACCCGTTTTCTTTCGACAACGGGTTTAATTTTAATTTAATTTCTGCGACTTTTGTTTATTGAATTTAAAAAAATGGATTCCGGATTTGGAATCAGTGGGTCCAAATTATGTTAATAAGATACTTTATATTTTTGGGAATTATGAATAGTAACTACGGTAAATTTTATTTACTATAGTTAAAGGTAAATCAGGTAATTAAGGGTAAATATAATATTATAAAATTACCCTAACACCTGCCAAAATTCTATTGGATGGCTAAAAGTAGACCCATATAACCTAAGGGTCAGATTAGATTCATTTTATGGACTTTTGACCATGACAATAATTTAATTATTATTAAAACCAAAGAAAGTGACAACATGTCACTCTCTTAAATATTCTAAGTATAATAATTTTAATTTAGTGATAAACATCATAAAACTTTGAACATGAATAGTCTCCAGAAATCTAATAAAATTATCTACATCATGATAATTTATTTATAATTTTTAGGGATTAAATAATTGTCATTAATGGTAATACATTAATGATACAGAAATTATTTATTAAGTGAAAAATAAGTAACATAGTTTTTATTGAAATAATAATACCCATTAAAAGGCCCAAAAACCTGACCAAAACTTATTGGTAGTATATATCTACACCTTAATCATCCAATGACCTAATATATAACCGTTTGGAGCCGTATAAAAGTGATTATGACACTTATATTATTTTATTTTAAATGATGCCAAAGTTGTCACCTTCATAATTTAATAAATATAACAATTTAAATATTTTGATTTTAAGATGATAAATTCGATTAAAAATATTATTGTGAAAGGTAATAGATTTATCTTCATCATATGATTTTAGTTTTAATTTTTATGCAACAAATCAGTATATTAAATAATTATAAAAAAATGTTGTAGTACTTATTTTATTAAGAGATAAACCAAATAAATGGTTTTAACAATAAAAAAATAAATATTATATGAACTATTTAATGTGATCCACTAGTTTTATAGAAACATATGACCTTTTAGGAATCTATTAAATCTTTTAGTTCGAACATATCTTCTGTATATATTTTATTTAAATTCAAATAAATGAATAGTTTCAAAATTGACACTATTGTTATTTTATAAAAATAACATATTATAAAATTGTTTAAAAATCACAAAAATATTTAAAAAATTTAAATTTAAATTTATATGGCCTATAATGTTATAAAGTAATAAATTATGGAAAATTAACAACAAATAAGTAATTATTTGTTATAATTTAAAATTTAGAATTTTATTACCACAAATAAACTTAAATAGATTAAATAAGGATAAATCAAAATGATAAGGTTTAAAATAAGATCCAAACATGTCTAAATTTGATTGGTTGATGAGATTAAAACCATATTTCATCTAAAATTCTAATATGAGTCATTTTTGGAGGTTTTTAAGTGGGGTTAGATTTATTATAAATTAATATTTTTAAGAATTCCAAAGGTGCCCCTCTCCTCCCTTATAAAAGGGCACCTCCTCCCTCTTTTCCACACACCAATTTGAGCCTTAAATCTCGGCCAAAACCTGCCCAATTCTCTTCTCCACTTCCCTAGAAACATCCTAGAGGTCCTGGTCTTCTTCAATGACCAATTTTAGTGCCCTAAGAGGAGGTCTCAAAGAGACGCTTCAAAGAAGAGGTAATGTTCGTTACCGATTCTTTCAAATTTGTTTCTTCTTCTACTTCTTCTTCTTTTGTTGTTTCATTTTGAAGTTATAACATCAGTATCACTCATATAATGATATGTTATTATAATTATGAAACAACCATATTTCACCATCTATCCATCCTATGGAAATCAAAATCACCGCTTGCGTACGTACGGAATACCGTCTCCACGCCGTGGTGTAATCTATTTTCCACCATCACCTTACTTGGATGGGTATAATGGTGTAAATAATGACTATATAAGATTATTTTAAAGTGATATTGATTCTTAAATAGCATACATACCCTCCAATACAATTCCACGATCACGGGAATGATATCATCGCTCGTGCGTACGTACAGACTACCGTCTCCACGAACGCGATGAGATTCATTTTCCATGATTAACCATTAAAGAATGATTATAAAGTATATATAATGAATAATAATGAAATATATGGAATAATAATGCTATTTGATTTATGAATATATATATGTATGTCATCTATTTAATTTCATTCAACTCAATAAGGAAACTAAAACAGCGTTCATGCGTACGTACAACATACCGTCTCCATGAACGGTGTATTTCTTTCCATTTATCGATATATTATATATATGTATATTATGAATATATATTATATATAAATAATGTTTTATATTCTTGAATTAAGTAATCATGATCTAAGTAATCATATGAATAATTACAAGTCAAAACACGGATGACAAATGAAACGATTTTAACCAAAACACTCTTTAACATGGAATTTAAAAAAGAACGGGTAATATAAAGTCATAAGTGAACCATATATGATATCATAACAATGAATATGATTATGTAATAAGTCAATAACATTATTTAAATCATTATACAGGAGGTTCAGACACTTACGAAGAAAATCGGACCTAAGGTAAGGGATAATTTTTCAAATCTCATTTTTATCCGAGATTGCTTATTCGTAAGTATTTACTGGGGCTATTTCTATCATGTCCACGTTTTATAAAAGTGTTTTCATGTATGTATAACGTCCTTTTTACCCAATTTTTACTTTTACTACATGGTATGTAGGGAATATTTCTCTTATTTACGTTACGAGGTACTTTTTTGACTTTTCCGACAAAAGTACGAGGAAAATGTTATTTTTAACTTATACGGCATGAACGGATTTTTACGGTTTTATAAAGCCTTGTTTTCATGAAGCTTCCTCCAAAATATTTCGTGACTATTTTCAACAAAATACTTTTCTTTTAAAATTTCATGACATTTTGTGAAAAGAAAATGATTTTGAAGAAAAAAGGATATTTTCCTCAAGAATTCATTTCAAGTGTTTTATCAAAACCATTTTTCATCTAAGATGAAATTATTTCATATGTGTATGTTTCAAGTATAATGTATCTATGATTTAAATTGTTTCACTTCTCTTGTTATGAAATGATATCCATTTCTTTTATATGGATTATGTGATGATGGTATGATGTTTATGAAACCCATTTTATTTATTGGGTTTTTATGAATGACGTATGTTTATTTTGTGGCACAAGTAAGAATGATTTAATTATGAGATGGGTGAGACCTATATCTCCCTCCAATGCATTGGGTAAATATTTATATCTCATGAGATAGACATGGCTGGAATGACAAGTTAAACCGGTTCCGTAATACAGGACTGGAACAAGGAGTGAACTCGATTCAAAAAGGGAATTTGTCCACTAAGATGGTCTTGGCAGCAATGCCTTGGCTACTATGGAAATCATATCATGTGCTTAATGGTTTTCACAATTACATGTTTTATTCCTATGCTATTTTATCATTCTTAATGTTTCTTTATGATCTCTGCCTTACGTACTTCCATGTTTTATGTCATTGCTCAAGCTTTTGATGTTTAAATATTATGTTCTTGTTTTTAAGTTCAAATGTATATGGTATGTTTTATTTTATCCATGCTTACCCTTACTGAGCATTTGAGATCACCCTTATTATGTTTTCTTTTCCCCAGGATATAAAGAAAGGTTTTAGGTAAGAAAAAAGGGGAAGATCATTATGTGAGATGTTGAAGATATTTCACCACGATTAGAAGATTATGTTCCATGTTTCCAAAGACACTAAACTATTACGGTCCGTGTGTGTCTGTTTTTGTTATGTATTAAGTATTCTGCTAAAGTAATGTAATGTCCATGTACATCAAGATTTGGGTCTCTACAGTTGGTATCAGAGGAAAGGTTTAGTCAACCTTTGGAAACTAGGATGCGAAAACGTTAGTGAGATCCCTAGAGATATTTCTAAGGTATGTCTAAATATGTCCCTAAGGATAAGTATACATATAGGATATAGTCCTAGAACCACGGTAAAGATAATAGAATTTAACCTAAGATGTTAGATATTGAGGATACTCCCCCTTTACTATGTTGTTTTCCCTAGCATGATTTTTTCCTCTCACACTATTCTTTTTGGGTTTTAGAAAATGGCTAGAAACAGGAAGATTCACGATAATGGAGGATATGATAGACCATGGAATGATTTTCATCATGATAAACCAAATGAAACAGGATCTGGAAGTCCAAACATCGTTATTATGCCTAATCAAAGATCTTATAATATGATCAATAATCTCAACTTTGGTAAGTTTCCCGACTAAGATAATAAGAGAAATATGGAGTTTCATGATGATCATAGAGGAAAGAATGTTCAATTTCCTTCATGTAAATCATGTGGGAAGAGGCATCAGGGAGATTGATTCAAAGAAACTGGAAGATGCTTTGGGTGTGGAAAAGAAGGACACAAAGCCAGTAAGTGCAAAGGAAAAGGTTCAGTTAACACCATGGACAAGGATAATGGTATTGCTACGACATCAACAATGATTAGATGTTTTAAATGTGGAATGTACGGGCATTATGAAAACCAATGCCCTAATGGAAAATCTCAAGAAGAGAATCATCATGGCCATATGGGTAGTATTTATGTGGATAATGATGAGGAGACTACAAATGATATATGAGCTGAAAGAAGTGTTGAAGCTCAGTCAGTTGTTTTAGAAGGTAGTGGAATGATTGTATGTTTATCGAGAGTTATGTTGTATAGTTAATATTACTATGGAATAAAGAATCATCTAAGGATTGTTACACTATTGTTTTTCCTAAAAGTATTTGAAAGTATATGTTGATAGGTACCAGTAACCATGGAAGGTTATTCAGATATTTTTGTAGAGTAGATGATATGTGCATAATGATGGAATAAGAATATAATGAGATGTTTGATTGTATTCATGAGCTCATGATTGATATAAGGACTAAGTGATATCATGGTTTGAGTATATAGAATTGTGAGGATTTTGGTATGTGGAAAGTGTTAACTTTTAACTGCATTCATGTTTTCACTAAGGTTCAATGGGTATTCATTTTTCAAGAGAATACATGATTAAGGCCTTTGAATGTTTGTAATGTGACCAAAAAGACATATCTTATGATATACGGTGATCAACGATGGTATTAAATCTCTAGTAATCGTTTTCACTATATTATGAGAGTGGACTGTAGTATTATGGATAAGCCTAAATATTGGAATGGATTATGTTGGACATAAGTTAGTATTGTTTAAGGATAGAAGTTTTTTCGATATTATTGATGGGATGTTATAGTAATATAGTTTTATAAAAAGGACAACCTGCAGGACGGGTGACATCCCATCGTGTCGGACAGGGCTGTGGGAATCGAACCCACAACCGAAGTATGACTGGCCTTTATCGCCTACCACTGGCCTACATGAAGTACCTGGTTCGTACAAACAATTTTTATTTTATTAAGCAGTATGATATATGAAGTATAAGTTCATTTTTGGAACCATATATGATTAATCTAACCATAATATGGACTTATAACTTTTGCTAAACTTTTGTTTGAAAGAGATGGAATGACCCATCATTCTATCATATGATCTACTAACACATCACGAATAACAAATTCAACTTCATTTCTTTAAGGGATGAAGTGGAAATTGTTCAATTCACGAACAATAGTGAGATTGTACCAAAATCATGTAAGTATATCTTTTAATTCATCAACTTTAGGGAAATGATCTTGAAAACAAAAAATGTTGTCCTAGTTCCCTTATATCCGATGAATCATATGGTACCTTAGATCATCACAAATCTATAGCTTTGTGATTGTTGGATTTTTTATAGCCATGTTCTCTACCACTCTCCATCAGAACTTGATGGTTAGATTTTTCTTCCATATCCATATTTTCACCTATGTTCTCATACGTGGAAACCCAGTGATGAGTTAATTTGGGTAACCGTTACATTTCATACTTTAGTTTTTAAAGCCATGTTTTGGTATTCCTTTTTACGATGTGGGTTTCTATTAAACAAACTTTCGAGTAGTAAACCATTTATAACCCCGACGAATTTCGAGGGCGAAATTCATTTTAAGGGGGGTAGAATGTAACGACCCAAGATTTTATGAAAAATATTCTTTTAATTTCATTAATGTCTTGTGCTGTATGATAAACCAAGATTACCTTGCACTATACGCAACACCGTATTAGCTTGCAGTATACACAACACTATTCTTGGATCGTGTTACACAAAAATTTGATAATAGTTATTCTACGCAACATTGAGTATATATATATATATTCAATGTATAAATGAAATATGGTTGGATTATGTTATACAAAACAACGAAGGATTCTTGCACAACATGCAACGCTGACTTGGCTTGCATTACACGCAATCACGACCTTCCTCGATAGCGTGTGTTGTACGCAATACCGGGTTTTACTAAACAACGATATATTATTAAAATATTATTATGAACTAGCCGTTATGAATAGTATTAACTAAATTTTGAATTTTATAACATTATTATTCATCTTAAACATTTTCTAGAACATGGTATAAGAACAAAATAATTTTTTTGGGTAAAATAAGTATTTTTCAAAAAATGCAGTTTTGCCGTCTTTTGATGGAGCACCCACTTTAAATCTAGTTTTTGACATTTTTATAAGTTCAATTTGACAAAATAAAATTCTTCTCTGGAATCAAGAAATAAAAATTTACTTTGGATAAATTTTTCATATTATTATGGTAACTTTCATATTTTGATGAATAGTAAAAACACGCTATATTTTAATTAAAAACACATTTTTTATCACAATAATTTATATGGTTAAATTATAATATTTAATGGTTTTAAAGTATAAATAGAATATATTTTTACCATTTAATATAATTTATGTCATTAGCGTTGATTTTACATTAAATTCGTAGGTTAAATCAATTCAATCTTTTGCAATGTTTTAAAGAAAAACCCGTTTTCTTTCAACAACGGGTTTAATTTTAATTTAATTTCTGCAAATTTTGTGTATTGAATTTGGAAAAATGGATACCATATTTGGAATCAGTGGTTCCAAATTATGTTAATAAGCTACTTTTTATTTTTGGGAATTATGAATAGTAACTACGGTAAATTTTATTTACCATAGTTAAAGGTAAATCGGGTAATTAAGGGTAAATATAATATTATAAAATTACCCTAACACATGCCAAAATTCAATTGGATGGCTAAAAGTAGACCCATATAACCTAAGGGTCGGATTAGATTCATTTTATGGACTTTTGACAATGAAAATAATTTTATTATTATTAAAACCAAAGAAAGTGACAACATGTCACTCTCTTAAATCTTATAAGTATAATAATTTTAATTTAGTGATAAAATTGTAAAACTTCGAACATGAATAGTCTCCAGAAATATAATAGAATTATATAAATCATGATAATTTATTTAGAATTTTTAGGGATTAAATAATTGTCATTAATGGTGATACATTAATGATACATTAATTATTTATTAAGTGAAAAATAAGTAATTTAGTTTTTATTGAAATAATAATACCCATTAAAAGGCCCAAAAACCTGACCAAAACTTATTGGTAGTGTATATCTACACCTTAATCATCCAATGACCTAATATATAACCGTTTGGAGTCTTAAAAAAGTGATTATGACACTTATATTATTTTATTTTAAATGATGCCAAAGTTGTCACCTTCATAATTTAATAAATATAACAATTTAAATATTGTTATTTTAAAATGATAAATTTGAGTAAAAGTCTTATTGTGAAATATAATAAAATAATCTTCATAATAGGATTTTATTTTTAATTTTTATGCAAAAAATCAGTATATTAAATAATTATACAAAAATGTTGTAGTAATTATTTTATTAAGAGATAAACCAAATACATGGTTTTAAAAGTAATAAAATAAATATAATATGAACTATTTAATGTGATCCAATACTTTTATAGATACATATGACATTTTATGAATCTATTAAAGATTTTATTTCGAACATATCTTCTGTATAAATTTTATTTAAATTCAAATAAATGAATAGTGTCAAAATTGACACTATTGTTATTTTATAAAAATAACTTTTTATAAAATTGTTTAAAAATCACAAAAATATTTAAAAATTATAAATTTAAATTTATATGGCCTATAATGTTATAAATTAATCAATTATGGAAAATTCACAACAACTAAGTAATTATTTATTATAATTTAAAATTTATAATTTTATTACCTCAAATAAACTTAAATAGATTAAATAAGGATAAATCAAAATGATAATGTTTAAAATAAGATCCAAACATGTCTAAATTTTATTGGTTGATGAGATTACAACCCTATCTCATCTAATATTTGAATATGAGTCATTTTTGGAGGTTTTTAAGTGGGGTTAGATTTATTATAAATTAATAATTTTAAGAATTCCAAAGGTGCCCCTCTCCTCCCTTATAAAAGGGAACCTCCTCCCTCTCTTCCACACACCACTTTGAGCCTTCAATCTCGGCCAAACACTCCCAAATTAACTTCTAAACTTCCCTAGAAACATCCTAGAGGTCCTGATCTTCTTCAAAGACAAATTTTAGTGCCCTAAGAGGAGGTCTCAAAGAGGCGCTTCAAAGAAGAGGTAATGCTCGTTACCGATTCTTTCAACTTTATTTATTCTTCTACTTCTTCTTCTTTATTTGTTTCATTATGAATTAATAACATAAGTATCACTCATATACTTATATGTTATTATAAGTATGAAACAACTCTATTTCACCATCTATCCATCCTACGGAAAATGAAATCACCGTGCGTGCGTACGTACGGAATACCGTCTCCACGCTGTGGTGTAATCTATTTTCCACCATCACCTTACTTGAATGGGTATAATGGTGTAAATAATGACTATATATGATTATTTTAATGTGATATTGATTCTTAAATAGCATACATACACTCCAATACAATTCCACGATCATGGGAATGATATCATTGCTCGTGCGTACGTACAGACTACCGTCTCCACGAACGCGATGAGATTCATTTTCCATGATTAACCATTAAAGAATGATTATAAAGTATATATAATGAATAATAATGAAATATATGGAATAATAATGCTACTTGATTTATGAATATATATAGTTATGTCATCTATTTAATTTCATTCAACTCAATAAGGAAACGAAAACAGCATTCATGCGTACGTACGACCTACCATCTCCATGAACGGTGTATTTCTTTCCATTTATAGATCTATTATGTATATGTATATTCTGAATATATATTATATATAAATCATGTTTTATATTATGTAATTAATTAATCATGATCTAAGTAATCATATGAATAATTACAAGTCAAAAAACACGGACGACAAATGAAACGATTTTAACCAAAACACTCTTTAACATGGAATTTACAAAAGAACGGGTAATATAAAGTCATAAGTGAACCATATATGATATAATAACAATTAATATGATTATTTAATAAGTAAATAACATTATTTAAATCATTATACATGAGGTTCGGACACTTACGAAGAAAATTGGACCTAAGGTAAGGGATAATTTTGCAAATCTCATTTTTATCCGAGATTGCTTATTCGTAAGTATTTACTGGGGCTATTTCTATCATGTACATGTTTTATAAAAGTGTTTTCATGTATGTATAAAGTCCTTTTTATCCATTTTTGACTTTTACTACATGGTATGTATGGAATCTTTCTGTTATTTACGTTACGAGGTACTTTTTTGACTTTTCTGACAAAACTATGAGGAGAATGTTATTTTTAACTTATATGGCGTGAACGGATTTTTACGGTTTTATAAATCCTTGTTTTAATGAAGATTCATCCAAAATATTTCATGACTATTTTCAACAAAATACTTTTATTTTAAAATGTCATGAAATTTTGTGAAAAGAAAATGATTTTGAAGAAAAAAGGATATTTTCCTCAAGAATTCATTTGAAGTGTTTTATCAAAACCATTTTTCATCTAAGATGACATTATTTCATATGTGTATGTTTCAAGTATAATGTATCAATGATTTACATGGTTTTAATTCTCTTATTATGAAATGATCTCCATTTCTTTTATATGGATTATGTGATGATGGTATGATGCTTATGAAACCCATTTTATTTATTGGGTTTTTATGAATGATGTATGTTTATTTTGTGGCACAAGTAAGAATGATTTCATTATGAGATGGGTGGGACCTATATCTCCCTCAAATGCATTATGTAAAGATTTATATCTCGTGAGATAGACATGGATGGAACAGAAAGTTAAACCGGTTCAGTAATACAAGACTAGAACGAGGAGTGAACTCGATTCAGAAAGGGACTTTGTCCACTAAGATGGTCTTGGCAGCAATGCCTTGGCTACTATGGAAATCATATCATGTGCTTAATGGTTTCCACAATTACATGTTTTATTCCCATGCTATTTTATCATTCTTAATGTTTCTTTATGACCAATTCCTTACATACTTCCATGTTTTCTGTCATTGCTCAAGCTTTTGATGTTTAAACATTATGTTCATGTTTTTAAGTTCAAATGTATATGGTATGTTTTATTTTATCCATGCTTACCCTTACTGAGCATTTGAGCTCACCCTTTTTATGTTTTCTTTTCCCCAGGATATAAAGAAAGGTTTTAGGTAAGAAAAAAAGGGGAAGATCTTTATGGGAGATGTTGAAGATCTTTCACCATGATTAGAATATTACGTTCCATGTTTCCAAAGACACTAAACTATTACGGTCCTTGTGTGTCTATTTTTGTTATGTATTAAGTATTCCGCTAAAGTAATGTAATGTCCATGTATGTCAAGATTTTTGTCTCTACACTAATGGTCTAACATATTAAAATATCATGCTTTCTTAGGTGGAGGTGAGTCACACTCTCTAGGAAATCATTTTAATAAGTTAATATTTTATAAGTCTTGGAGGGTCCACTAAGGTACTATAAAATTAATTAAACAATTATAAAATCAAATTATTTTTAAGGTAATATATATATTGTCATAATAAACCTTTTATGGTATTTTATTACATCACTATTGGGCCATTATGATTTCATAAAACACATTATATATTTAAACAGTATTTAATTTTTACCGAAAAATTCGACTATCTCAGAAAATTATGAAAAATTAACTATTAAGTTATTTCGATAAACTGAATCCAAAAAATGATATATATTTTATTCAAATAATTTTATAAATATGTGAATTTTTACTTTTAAAATAAACACTGACATTTATCGAAAATTCCTGGGGTTTGACAAAAACAGCTTTCAAACCGTAATAAAAATTACAATTGTATTCATAAAAAAATTATATGATCATTTATATTTAATAAAAATAAATATCATAGTAATATTTTATTAAAATATTATTTAATCTAAAATCCGTTAGTTCATCAAAATAGAATTCTTAATTTAATATTAACTAAATATACTATTTTGGATTTAAAAACCATTTACAAAGTAACAATATTAAAATGAATGTATAATATTTATTGTATACAAAATTAATTCACATAAACATAGTGATAGGGTCTTGTTACATAACCCATTATAACACCCCATAAAAACTAAGGGTAAGGTGTAAGATGGTGACATACTCTTGGGGTAGCTTGGATAATATCTCTCGAGTGCTAATCTCTATTAACATCCACTTTCCCCATAAGTGATTCTGTTCAACCTTAACATGTTGAAGCTTAGCTTGGGCTGGGTTAAGAGTGAATCCCAATGACACTACCTCCTTTCCAAGCTCTGAAAAATGTGCTTCGTGGGGAGAAACTATACTGGATGAGTCCATCACTTCCTTTGTCTGAGTAAATTAGATTATTTAAAGCCTTATATTTATATTAATCATGAGATCAATGTTCAATGGATATACTAGAAATAGTAACAATTACTAATGATATTTTAAAATCCAAAAACATAAAACCAAGGAAGTGAATATGTTTTATATAACCATTTTACATAATAATACATTTAATTAGATGAAGAGTAATTTTCATTTATAAATGTTTGGGTCATTACATAGAGCATGATAATCATAAATCCTATGATGATCATAGGAGGAGACCTCTGGATTTCGATGTTGGAGATCACGTGTTACTAAATGTGATTACTCATCATGGGTAGTGAAGTTTTATTCATCAGATTAAGCTTTATACCATGTTTTTTGGGCATTTCAAGATGCTTTCTTGTATCGTATTCATGGTATATTAGATAGAACTTACCAAAAAAATGTTCTTGATACACAATGTTTTTTACAGGTCACAAATCCATCATTATCATCATGAAGAATTACATGTCACTGATTGGGGTGAGATCACTATTGATGATGATGCGAGCTTTGAGTAATTCCTTGTGGAGATCAAGAACCTCCAGGAGAAGGTGTTGTGTGAGCATGTTATTCCATTGGTTAATGTCTTGTGGAGGCACTGTGGAATGGAGGATAATACCTTGTAATGTGAGTCATGGATGTAGACTTATTTCCCCGAGATAATTTTCTTTCATATCTTCTCTTATAACACTATTATTTTGTGGATATTGATCCATTGTTTGATGAGTTGGATTCTTTTTTTTTATTTTTTACTATCATTTTGAGAGGTATCTACCCCAGGAGAGTGTTTATGAGTTGGTTTTGGTTTTTTCATGGTTTGAAGAATGTTCCTCTGATGAGGTGGTTGAGCTCCTATGATGGATATATCATTGAGAGGTGTCTCACAGGGTGGCTGTTTGGATGAACAGTTTCCTCTTTAGTTTGGTTTTGGATATTTGAGGATGAGAATTTTTCGATAGGTATATAATTTAAGTCATTGGATATGTGTAGTCCAGTACATTTTCATTTTTCAAGGGTTGTTGAGTTGGGCGGAATCTTGGGCAGAGCCTAGAGGTGATGGCTTCCAAGAGGCTAGAAGTATGAAGAATTCACGTCATGTAATGTTAGATGATGTGAAAGGGTGTTTCATGGATTTTTCTAGGCTAGTTCATCATATGTTAATTTTTGAGGTTATATAATAGAAGAAAAAAAAATTTCATCATAAACATTACCCTGTGGATTATTTAATTTAAAGGGGATTAAACATATTTTAAATTCCCTATGAAATGAATCTTTAAATGTTTTATCCACTCTATAGACATCTGTGACTCTCTCATATTCCAAGCGGACATCATTTTCCTTCCATTTCATTTTGAGATCCCTTCGACAACAATCAATCCTTGTCCATTATTTATCAATCCATGGTGATCCAAGGTGCGTTACTTCTTCATTTTTAGTGGTTCCTCCTTATTTGATCTAGTTCAATCCATTTTCTTCCTTCCATGTTAAAGGTTACGGGCGCAGTGGAAGCGCGTGGGTGGATGTTCCCACTTGGATTTTTGTCATTAAAAATGATCAATCCGGGATCAATACGATGATAAACGCTAGTCTCCACAGATCGAATCACAGAAATGGATAAAGAAAAGGAATGTCCCGGAACCACAATGTAGGATCGTTACAGGTTGGTTATAATTAATTTAATCAATTGAAAATAAATACCATTTGGGTGTTCTTTCTTCTTTGATGTTCTTGATCACATTCTGATGTGATTCGTCGTTGCCTCGTAGAAGCCAAGTGTAGACTTCCTCTATTGGTGATCCACACGTGTACTTCATATCTCGGGACGTCGCCAAGGGAGCCTCTGGGTGCTAGCATGGAGACACCTTTGCTTGTGTTGTCCACCTTAGATCATCTAGATCCGATGGAAGAAGATCTCTCTCGGTCTTAAGAGAGTTCTTGGAAGAATAGGTTCATTCGGCCTTGAAGGAATTCTCCAGAATTGTTGTGCACAACGATTCTCTTAGGTGTCGGAAAAGAGTTTGGGTTGTGAGGATATTTATAATCAGGTTTGAGGTTGTAGTGTTATGACAATAAATAAACGCGTTACACATTTTATTTATTTCATTGACTCTTATTTAAAACCCCCATGTCGAATAATTAATTCCTTGAAATGAGCCCATGCTGATTATAATAAATATCTTTTAAAACATTATTATATCCTCAAAATCCCGACTGGAAAAACTACACGGTGTGTATTAATAAATACACGGCGTGTACTTGTTTTTCATTGAAAACTTCACGACGTGTACATTCAATGTACACGGCGTGTATGTCTTGTTTTCATTTATTTATTTCCTTTCCAAAATGAAAACTACTCGACGTGTACATTTAATAATACACGGCATGTACTTGTTTTCAAAATAAAACTACACGACATGTAATTATTGATACATGGCGTGTACTTGTTTTATTTATATTCTTCATCCAACATTAAAACAATTTAGGATTCCTTGAATAATTATTAAACCACGTACGGGAATAATCTTTATTATACTTGAGATACTTGAATACACTTAGTGTGTGACCCTCTAGGCCTCTTTCTTGTTGGCCTTAGGCGGGCTTGCCTAAAGTCCAAGATTACTGTCTAGCAACGGGTCAAGGCACCCAAGATAAAGAAGTTGACGCCACATTGACGTATCACCACATATGAATTCTTACTGTGTAATTTAATCCCTTTGTCTCAATGTCTCATCATGCAGGTTTCGTGGATGTGTCATAAACCTATATGCTTGATCCATTGTTCTTTAATTACTTGAAATAAACTCGTCGTTGACACCATGGCCATGGAATTTAATGTGACAGTTCTATTTCAATCAAAGGGCCAAGATATCAACTTCCATAAATGTAAGGGTCAAATCCTTCCTCGACTTATCCATTAACAACATGTCACTCGTGACGCACCCAACATACCCTACTTCCTGCCAACTGTATGCGTGACTGTTTTCATCAGTAAATCTAAGTGCGCGAGTCATGACATGAGTTAATGATAATCATTCAGTCTAAAAACCATTACACACTCTCATAGATAGAAATGTCCGATGACACCAAAACATGTGGAATTGCTACTGGCGGGTCTGTTCTCATAATATACCATCTTGGAGATTACTAGGTGTGAACTCCATGATAGAGAGTCTCTTCTTCTTACGAGTACTCACACATGACGGTCTTTATACTATGTGTCCTATCATAGTATGTCATCCAACCGTAGAAATTTATTTAATAATATTGTTATATCATTTCAAGGTTCTCATCATAGCGGGGATCTTCCATGACCTTATCAATGCAACAAATATTCCAGGACATTATTATATTATAGTAATGCAGAACAAACAACAATATATAATAAGTGAACATTCATGTAATCATAGTAAAAAATAGTTGTTTCTCTAGACACCAACACTTACAAACTCCCTCTTGGACTAGAGCCAACTGCCTATGACTTTTAGTCCACTAGACCTCACATGATGATCATGTTTTTGCTTAGTCAAGGATTTAGTCAAGGGGTCCGCCACGTTGTCTTCCGTCTAAATACTGCTCACTGCAACTTCACCTCTCTGAGAAAAATCCCTCAAGAGATGATACTTACAAAGTATGTGCTTTGTCCACTGATGTTACCTTGGATCTTTTTCAAGTGCCACAGCTACAGTATTATCACAATAGAGTGTGATATGATATTTACTGCTCAGTAAAACATCCATCTCTTGAATGAAGCTTTGCATCCATACTGCTTCTTTAGCTACCTCAGAAGTTGCGCTATAATCGGACTTTGCTGTAGAATCTGCCACCACACTTTTCTTTGAGCTCTTCCAGCTCACTGCACCTCCATTCTAACTGAAGATGTATCCAGTCTGTGACTTTATGTCATCTTGATCAGTCTGGAAACTAGAATCTACATGTCCTCTGATGACTAGTTCCTCATCTCCTCTATAAACTAGGAACATATCCTTAGTACGCCTCAGATACTTAAGGATAGTCTTGACTGCCATCCAATGGCAGTCTCCTGGATCAGATTGATATCTGCCTACTGCACTTAATGCGTAAGAAACATCTATCCTCATACATATCATAGCATACATGAATGACCCAATCACGGATGCATAAGGGATCCTTGCCATTATGTTTCTTTCCTCATGTGTATGAGGTCACATTTTCTTGGAAATATTAATACCATGTGACACTGAAAACAATCCCCTCTTGGATTGTTCCATACTGAATCTCTTCAGTATCTTGTCAATGTATGTACTTTGACTTAGGCCCAGCATTCTCTTGGATCTATCACGATGGATCTTGATCCCAAGAATATATGCTTCCTCTCCCAAGCCTTCATGGAGAAGAATTTATGAAACCATGCCTTAACTGATTGTAAGATGGGTACTTCGTTTCCAATTAGTAATATTTCATCAACATATACTATTAGGAAAATGAATGCACTCCCACTAAACCTCTTGTAGACACAAGGCTAACATTCATTCTTAACAAACCCAAATTCTGTTACAACTTCATCAAAACGAATGTTCCATGACCTTGATTCTTGCTTTAATCCATAAATGGATTTTTGAAACTTGCATACCTTGTTGGCATCCTTTGGAGTCACAAACCCTTCAGGGTGTGTCATGTAGACATCTTCTTGGAGGATCATGTTAAGGAAAGATGTTTTGACATCTATTTGACAAATTTCATAGTCACGGTAAGCGGCAATGGCCAATAGTATTCTGATGGATTTAAACATCGCAACCGGTGAAAAGGTTTCATCATAGTCAATTCCTTGATGTTGTCTAAAACCTTTTGCAACCAGTCATGCCTTATAGGTTCTGACTTGCCCCTCCATGTCTAGTTTCTTCTTGAATACCCATTTATTACCAATAGGCTTTACATCAACTGGAGGATCTACCAAAATCCAGACTTGGTTTTGGTACATGGAATCCATTTCAGAATTCATGGTTTCTTTCCACTTGGCAACGTTTCTGTCTTCAACTAATTCCTTGTAGGTAAGAGGATCATCATTGTCAACCAATAATGAGTCACCATCCTCGGTGACAAGAAAACCATATCATTCTGGTTCTCTCACCTATCTCGTGCTCCTACGCAGTTCTTGTGTCTCTAGAACATATTGTTCTTCCACGGGGCTTTGTGGAATCTGTTCTTGTACCAACTTCTGTGTATCTTGAGCCTCGACTTCATCAAAGTCTATCTTGCTCCCACTATCTCTTTTGGAGATGTGCTCCCTCTCAAGGAATATGGCGCGTCTTTCCACTGAAACCTTTTTGTCTGAGGGCTTGTATAAGTAATATCCCCTTGTTTCCTTGGGATATCCTATAAAGACACACTTTGTGCCTCGGGGTGCAAGTTTGTTACCTGAAGAGGCCTTAAAAAATGCTTCACTACCCCACACATGTAAATTCGATAACATGGCTTTGCGTCCACTCCATAACTCGTATGGAATACCATTTATCGATTTAGTTGGTACTTGGTTTAGTATATGTGCTATTGTTTGTAATGCATCTCCCCAAAAGGATAATGGAAGACTCGCATGACTCATCATTGATCTCACCATGTCCAACAGGGTGTGGTTCTTCCTTTCACTTACACCATTCCACTATAGCGTGTAAGGAGGAGTGAGTTGAGATAGAATCTGAAACTCCCGTAAGAAATCAATAAAGTCCTGATTAAGATATTCTCCTCCTCTGTCTGAGCGGAGTTTCTTAATCTTCTTACCAAGATGGTTCTCAACTTCATTCTTGTATTCTTTGAACCGATCAAAAGAATCTGACTTATACCTCATTAAGTAAATACATCCATATCTACTAAAGTCATCAGTAAAAGTTATGAATTACGAGAACCCACCCCCTTCTTCAACTAGAATGGTCCACACACATATGTGTGAACTAATTCTAGAATCTCTTTATCCCTTTCACCTTTCCCACTAAATGGGGCTTTGGTCATTTTTCCTTGTAGACACGCATGACATACACCAAGTGGTTTTAGTTTGAAAGAATCTAAATACCCATCTTGATGTAATTTTGACAAACATTTCTCATTGACATGACCTAGCCAGTGATTCCAAAGTTGGGTGTGGTATGAGTCATGTGAATTAACTTTGTCATCGATTTCCATTACTTGGTTTGTGTATTCTAACACATAAAGGTCGTTATATAAATGTGCCCTACCAAAACAAATGCTATCTTTATAAAAGTATCAACATCCACTTCAAAACTTGAAGATGAACCCATCAGTATCTAATCTGGATACTGAAATAATATTTTTGGTTAAATAAGGTACATAATAACATCCTTTCAAAACCAAGACCATCCCTATAGGCAATGTGAGATGGTAGTCTCCGACAGCTACAACAGCGAGTCTGGATCTGTTGGCTGCTCGTAGATCTACCTCCCCTCAATCAATCTTCTTGAATCTACATGGTTCTTGTATTTGGATACAGATGTGAGCACCACAAGAAGTATCTAATTCCCAATTTGTAGAAACAGATAGATTGCATTCGATGAAAAACGCACCTGAAGCTTCCCCTTTCCTCCTAGGCTGGGTGCAATTTTTCTTCCAGTGGCCCTTCTTGCCACATGCGAAACAAACAGCATTCTGCTCCCTTGCCTCCCCTTTGTTCTTCCTTTTCATGGAAGGCCTTGAAGAAGCTTTGGGCTTAAATATCTTCTCCTTCCCTTTCCTTTTATTCACCATAAGAACAGAAGGCTTTTCACTCTTCATGTCATTATCTACTTGGCGAATAAGGATAAGAAGATCAGATAGAGACTTCTCAATGTTGTTCATGTTGAAATTAACAAAAAATTTCGAGAAGCTCTGAGAGAGTGATGCAAGAATGATATCGGTGCCCAGTTCTTCGGGGAGTTTAAACCTTAGAACCTCCATGCACTCAATATAGCCAATGATATTGACTAAATGAGGCCCAGCTGGGGCACCCTCTCCAAGCTTGCTCTGAAATAGAGCCTTGGAGATCTCAAACCTTTTCTTTCTTGCTCTCTCCTGGTATAGACCACGGAGGTGCTCGAGCATGCTATAGGCATCCATGTCTTCATGAGGCATAATGAGCTCACTAGACATAGATGATAGAATCAAACATTGAATGTCGAGAGAATCGTTCAAATGTTGATCATAGACTATGAAATCTTCATCACTTGCCCTTGGGGCAGGAGAATCAGGAAGTGAGGACTCTAGCACGTAAAACTTTCGTTCATGGCATAGGATTACCCAGAGGTGCCTAAACCATTCCTGAAAGTTACTTCCGGTGAGGATATTGTCTTTATCCAGAATTGAACGCAGAGGAAATGTGGTTGAAAAGTTTTTCATTTTGATTCTACAAATTAAAAGATCAGATTTATTAGTACTTTCTTGATTACATTTTATGAAAAATAATAAATGAATTTATTAATTCTCCCACTATTTTATTAAGTCCCAATGGCCCTCACCATTGAACTCGGAATGTCCAGTTGCTTTGAAATTCAAGTGGAAAGGATCCATATTCCCTTCTCATAACCCCAACAAGGGTTGGTCAAGCTATTTGAAGGTATTTAGGTAGGCAAGTCTTTTCCAACTGTGAGCTTATAGTTCCTTGATCTGTTGAGTGGACTCCCCAATCCTGAAATCATAACTTGGATTTCCTCAACTCTTGCCTCCAATATTACATCAAGTCTAGCAAGGGCTACTCCTCTTGATGTAATATGGTTAAGTCAATCCGAAACCTTTCATAAGGGATTCCTTTATAAAAGTAAGTGCCCTAACAAGGGTTGGTCAAACACATAGTTTTATTGAGTCTTTCCCTTAATCAAGTAACGAAAGGCTTGGTCTGACATAATATAGTATTTGAGGGATTTTATTCTTTATGCGTAGTTTTTCATTATCACATGCTTGTTAATATTAAATGATGCTTGCTTAAGTGATTAACCATGTTCTGATAATGTTTACGCATAGTCCAGTTTTTATTTTATTCCATCTTTGCATGATTGTTCATTTTATTAACTATGTGATCATGAGAACACATACATAATAAATAAACCATTCAATTTAGACAGAAATAAAATAATATGGCATGATCATGAGATTCTATTGTTTAGCTTATCCAGCGGTTTGATAAGCTAACACTGACCTAGGGAAAAACACCTTGAACCAATGGTTCATGTTTTGCAGATCCCACCTGTCAACCTTTGTATCTTGTTGTGTTGGTTTCACCTTAGCTTCAAATTTTAAACCATCTCCTCTGGTTTTGGAGATCCTCCATTACATGGCTTTTACATTAAAGAAACCATGGGAACGTAGACCCTACATTTTATTGGAATAAGGCTCGCATGCCAACAAATTTAAATTAAATAAATTTAAATGAAACCATACACACATACAAAGGGTCTTTGATCTAGCTCATGATCATCCGTAGCATGAAATGACATTTATGCATATTTAGAATTCAAATTCTTTTAAACGTTCTTTCATTTAAGATAAGTCGCGCTCAAATTCAATTAATTATAATCTTATAATTAATCAATTCTTTATCTTAAATTCTTTTCTGAATTTCCTCGATATTCTTCTCATCCATATCCCTTGTACATGTCTTTGTACTTTTAGAGGAAACCTAGTGAAATTTCTGGAAAGTACACGGCGTGTAGTTTATATTTACACGATGTGTATTTCTTTTCACCTTTTATCCAAAGTACACGCCGAGGGCTTTGGTGCGTTTTCTGTACTTTGGAAATTTTTGAGTACACGACATGTAGATAAATCATACACAACATGTACTTCCTTGTTACGTGGTAACCGGCCTGGCAATTCTGTGTACGCGGAACACGACTTCTCCTTGTATATGGTTTTACCTGGACCGGATCGGACCACACGGCGTGTTTCTCCAACATACATTCCATGTATTATGGTTCCCACACACCAATTAATTCTGGTCAACACGAGGTAATAAATACTTAGGTGTAATCAATTCACATGGCGTGGTTTGGTAGACTAGTACCAGTTCGTTGAACCTAAGTACACGACGTGTAGTTTTAATTACACGCTGTGTTTTCCCGTTTTGTACATACAGAAAGAGCAGCTCCTCCAGATGAGTTCATCATTTTTATTTTAATCAAAATTAAAATTAAAAGACCGTTTCTGTGATATGAATCGAGAAACGAAAGAGAAAGAACATATATCATTTTTTCATATTTATAGAATGATTTATTTCTAATTGAATCAAATATAAATGCACAAATTATCAAGGAAAATTAAATAACTATAGTCAACATTTTAACCTCACTCTGATACCATTTGAATTTTCCCGGCGCAACGGAAGCGCATGGGTGGATGTTCCCACTTAGATTTTTGTCATTAACAATGATCAATTAGGGATCAATACGACGATAAACGCCAGTCTCCACGGATCGAATCACAAAAATGGACAAAGAAAAGAAATGTCCCGGAACCACAAAGTAGGATCGTTGTAGGTTGATTATAATTAATTTAATCAATTTAAAAGAAATAACTTTTGGGTATTATTTCTTCGTTGATGTTCTCGATCACGTTCTGATGTTATTCGTCATTGTGTCATAGAAGCCCAGTGTATACTTCCTCTAGCGGTGATCCACACGTGTACCTCGAATCTCGGGACATCACCAAAGGAGTCTCCGGGTGCTAGCGTAGAGAAACCTTTTCTTGCGTTGTCTGCCTTAGATCATCTTGATCCGATGTAATAGGATCTCTCTCAGTCTTGAGAGTGTTCTTGGAGGAAAAGGGTCTTTCGGGCTTGAAAGAATTATCCAGAATTGTTCTGCACAATGATTCTATTGGGTGTCGGAAAATAGTTTGGGTTGTGAGGATATTTATAATCAGGTTTGAGGTTGTAGAGTTATGACAATAAATAAACATGTTACACATTTTATTTATTTCATTGACTCTTATTTAAAACCCCCATGTCGAATAATTAATTCCTTGACATGCACCCATGCTGATTATAATAAATATCATTTAAAACATTCTTATATCCTCAAAATCCTGACTGGAAAAACTACACAACGTGTACTTGTATTTCATTGAAAACTACAGGGCGTGTACGTTCAATGTACATGGCGTGTTTATCATGTTTTCATTTATTCATTTCCTTTCCAAAATGAAAACTACAGGGAATGTACATTTAATAATACACGGCGTGTACTTGTTTTCAAAATAAAACTACACAGCATGTAATTATTAATACACGGTGTGTACTTGTTTTATTTTTATTCTTCCTCCAACATTTAAACAATTTAGGCTTCCTTGAATAATTATTAAACCACATATGGGAATAATATTTATTCTACTTGAGATACTTGAATACACTTAGTGTGTGACCCTCTAGGCCTCTTTCTCATTGGAATTAGGCGGGCTTGCCTAAAGTCCAAGATTACTGTTTAACAATGGGTCAAGGCACCCAAGTGAAAGAAGTTCATGCCGCATTGACGTATCACCACATACAAACGCTTAATGTGTAATTTAATCCCTTTGTCTCAATATCTCATCAAGAAGGTTTCATGGAAGTGTCATAAACCTATATGCTTGATCCGTCGTTCTTTGACTACCTGAAATAAACTCGTCGTTTACACCATGGCAATGGAATTTAATGCGATAGTTCTATTTCAATCAAAGGACCAAGATATCAACTTCCATAAATGTAAGGGAAAAGTCCTTCCTCGACTTATCCATTAACAACTTGTCACTCGTGATGCACCCAACGTACCCTACTTCCCGCCAACTGTCTGTGTGATGGTTTTTGTCAGTAAATATAAGTGTCCGAGTCATGACATGAGTTAATGATAATATTCCAGTCTAAGGACCATTACAAACACTCATAGATAGAAATTTCCGATGACACCAAAACATGAGGAATTGCTACTGGCGGGTCTATTCTCATAATCTCCCATCTTGGAGATTACCACGTGTGAACTCCATTAGAGAGAGTCTCGTCTTCTTATGGGTACTCGCATATGACGGTCTGTATACTATGTGTCCTATCATAGTATTTCATCCAACCGTAGAACTTTATTTAAGAATATTGTTATAGCATTTCAAGGTTCTCATCATAGCGGGGATCTGCCATGACCTTATCAATGCAACAAATATTCAGGACATTATTATATTATAGTCATGCAGAACAATGAACAATATATAATAAGTGAACATTCATGTAATCAAAGTACAAAATAGTTGGTTCTACGGAAACCAACCCTTACACATGTGATGGTGGATGATCTACCATATTTATAATGGGGATTTTCTTGGTTTTGGTTGGTGAAGTTTTATCCTGTTATACATGGATGTATTTAGTTCATGTGGGAGGTGTGATCGGAGATCTATGACATGTTCCATTCTTGTGTGAATAACGTTGATTCCTTTAAGGTAGAGGATTTGTTTCTTCTCTATTATTTACATGAAATTTTAAATTTATAATCCTTTATTCATTTGGATAGAAATGAATATGACATAGAAATTATTGTTCCAAATTAAGAAATTGGATATCAATCACATGTTGAAGTTGTTTTTGATTTATACCATGATAGTATTTTACCCATTATTTTTCTATATAGTGTGATATCTATGCAATGATTTCATAGATCATTATTATTATTGGAGTATCATGATAAAAATGATAAATAACATAAATATAAAATTAAATAATAATTAACTTTCTTATGAAAAATTAAAGGAGATGAATTTTTATAATATGAGGGTTAATTTAATATGATAATAATCAATTTGATGCAATGCACATGTTTAATTGAAATATATTTTCCATATGATGGATCATGTTTATTATTTTTTATAATAATAAATAAAAGGAATGATAATTGAGAATGGTACTTCTCAATGTTTTTGAATCTAGAAATAAATTCTAGGAGCATGTTTTTATTTTGATAACTTGGTATAGCTTGATGATTTAGGTTTCCCATAGTTAAAACCTATAAATAATGAATCATTTAATACATAATGGTATAATAACCGGTTGTGTGATAAAGATAATTATATAGGGCATGAGTTTCATGTTTTTTCATAATGTGGAGTGCATTTTTTTTGATCTATGAGAGTTTGTTTTCATTAGAAGGCTGAATGCCTTGTTTTGATGGCCTAGTTTCCCTGTTGGTTGCTTGATTTTTCCTACTAATTTTGTGATGTGCTCGAAATAAGAGCCATATGATATGATCCTGATATGTCCAAGACTGGGATAGATGATATGGGGAGGTAGGTATGGATGTGATGTGACCCTAGTATGACTAAGCCTCGGATGGATGATCTTATATATTTGGGCATGATAGACCAGATGATGTGACAACAGTTGACACCTATGAAGGTGAGATGGATGAGTATATTCATGTGGGTGTCGGGGATGGTACCAGGGGTGATGAAATGGGTTAATTATAGGATTAAAAGTTTATTTGATTCTTAGTGACAATATTATCTCTTCTGAAAAATTTTAATATATGATGTCCAAGTTTCTTGTTATATCTGCATTCCTTTCCCCATTGCTTAAGGCATCTACATGTACATAGCTGCATGTTTCTTATTGGGGGTATCTTGGGATGGTTTTCCTAGAGTATCTGGATATGGAATGATTCTAGTAATGAATAAATAATTCTTAACCTATATGTTTCATTAATTACATAATGAAAATTCTCAAAAGATGTTAATCTTGATAGATCATGGACTTGGATTTGATTATTTCTAGAGGGCACATACTTTAATTTTATGATTAATGTAATTAAATGTAATATAATGTGAAATAATTTTAATGTTTAACTAACATATAATAAATTAATTAACTACATGAAATTATAAAATGGAAATAAGTAATTAATGTATCTATTTTAAATGCTTGTTTGCTTATAGGATATGTAGACTTAACAATGTCAGTCGGGAGTCTGGTCAATTTTGGATGTAATTGAGTCTGAGAATATGTTATACCCACAGTGTGGTTATGATTTATATTATATCATGTCTATTCTATGATTTCATATGATACCACACCCATGCCGGTTAGAGAAACTGGCACCCAATGGACTATGGGAGGGTATTTTTCCCAACACTCCAGTGGGAGGATGGATGGATGACTATCCCTCTGGACCCACTCTCTCTTATTGTAGTTACATGTGCTAGTATTCATGGTGTTTATATTTCCCATATATGTTGGTAGAAGAAAGTGATAGATTTTGGTTATTTCACTGACATGTATTAGTAGATATAGTATCCAACAGTTTTTATAGGTATGAGATATATAGGCTGTGATGGGTTGAGGTACTTACTTAGTGTATGGGATATAAAGGATTGATTTATAATACCCAATGTTTGATATATGTCATACAATATATAGTAGCTCTAAAAAACTACTTAGATACTATATGGATATGTGTAGGGGATGATGTGTTTAGGTGATGCATGAGGTGAATGTAGTGATGCCTTGCCCCGGTGTCTTTAGGAAAAATTACTTTTGGAGAGATATGAATCAGGATGTGCGATGTTGGGTCAGAGCAGAAAAATGGTGAGGAAGAATAATCATGATACCCTTGATTTTTCATTAATATATTATATTCTGTCTTGTATGTGATACATGGTGAGAGATAATAATGGTTAATCTAGGAACTTAGTATACCTATCTTGGTGATGAGTTAGTTTCATTGATTTTAACTATGCTTTACCATTATTTCATTATATTTTACACAATAGGTTCAAGGTAGAATACTAATAAATAAACATTTATTTTGACACTACATATATATTCATTTTTATTCAACTCTGTTGGAGTAGGTTTGATATTGGGCTGGATATTACTAGCTTAGTGTTTAGCATGTGATGTTTGGGATTCGTGGTCACTACTATATTTACTTTTTTAGTACTTGTAGTTTTCCATCCAATTTTTATTGTACTGTATGAAATTTCATGTTTGAAATTGGGGTTTCAATATATATATATATATATATATATATATATTTGAGTAGGTTTTGGATGTTTTATATTCTTTCCACTCTTTTTCACATGTTTCTCTTATAGGAAAATCACCCTCATATGAATCATTATTATTCTCCTAGTGCTAGTTGCTAACCCAGGGCCCACTGGGGGTAAGAATCTGGCAGTCACTATCTCTGTCCCCTCATTACAATATCTTTTTGGGGATGGGGTGATGAAAGAACATCACATAACCCCATCCAAATCAATAAGAAAAACATATTCACTATATAGGTGTGGCCATATACTCCTCAGTCTATCTCAATCAATGTCTTAGATGTCTTACTCACAATACAAAAAATATATGATATTGGTTGATCTCTAATTGATGTCATGATCAAAAATTTACTCAACCACCCTTAATTATCTAATCTTATATTATTTTATAAAGAATATATCAAATTATGATGGTTCTCATGCTAGTTAATTCTCTAACCATATTTAATAGAAACTTGTATATGATCCATACGAGCCTAGTATACCAAAGACATAATGCATGAAACCCCATATTATATACATTGTGGGAGATATAGAATACAACTTTTTTATACCTCATGATAATATTCTTAATCTCACACAAAAATCCAACTCATGTTAACCATTACATTTTATCATAAAATGAAATACTCTATGAAGAAAATTAGATTGTGACAACTAAACGTCATACTTCTAGTGTTAAATTATCTTCAAATTACCCAATTTAGAAATCTACATATACATTTATACTATCAAAATTAAATAATGATAAAATATTGATTTTATTTCTAATGAAACATTTTGTCTTCATAAAAGTATTTTAATAATTCTTAACAAAATCCAACATATATACTTTATAAAAATATCATATAAGATAGACCCCCAAACCATCCCTAAGAATTCTACCCATTCATGGTTTTTTCTAACTCATTAAATTTATATATAATTATAGACACATCCTGATGTGAACACCTGATAAAAGCCTCACACTAAAATCTTTTATGAGTATCAACTATGAATAAAGAAGATTGAATACAAATGATATTTAAGAATACTATTCCTAATGTTTAACTCATTGAACAAATCAAGACTTCTTAACAATAGAACATGAAATGTTATGATGTAAACTTACACTGTGTACTTTTATCTCCTTATAAGTTAAACATCATCATCCATGAAACCCATTAATCAAAATAATACTTTGAAACCATATGATAAATATTAAATGATCTTACATTTTTACTTACCAGAACATGCTATACTATTTTAGGATAAAGTGGAATTCAATTTGATATGGTAAATAAATGTAAAACATTAAAATTTTATTTATCACCATAACTTAAAAATATTTTATGATATTAAGTGAGTAATACATTTTTTTTAAATAGAATAATCCTTGAGGAAAATAAAATTATTCACTTTCCTACGATAACTAAATGTAACCTTTTTAATTTTTATTTAAAACCGCATATCTTAAAATATTATTGATATTATGTAAAAATAATGGTTATTTTTATTGGTAAAATCATTAATTTATTGAATTTGAACTTATATAAGTCCAAACATACTCTCACTAACCTATTATACACCATGTATTACCCCATTATATCTTTCTAAGATACACAAACACATTGTGTTATGAAATAACTCATATTTCCATTTTAATGGAATACTTACCACATAATCAATTCTTTACATACCATAAATGGTATTATATAAGTTTTGGGAATTTTGTTTCTAAATATAAGAATTTTTTATTTAAAATATACCAATAATGGGTGGCAGGAATACCTTCGCTCATATCTAAAATGTATATATAGATAAACCCTTTACCCTCTTGGGAACATTTTTTTAACCTTATCTCATTTAAAAAATATGATATAAGATCCATTGAATCATAAACTATGTGTATCATCCCACGTTTCTCATAATAACAATATTTAATAAAAAATAATTTTATGATATAAGGGAAATGAGATATAAATGAATATATTATATTTCAAATCATCAGATATTGGTAAACTCATTTAAAATTGAAAAACCATTGATGTAAAAACACTTTTCAATATAACAAAAATTCAAATTATAATTTCTATTAAATATTCAATTAATTTTAAACTATTGTAAGAATCTAACAGTTGTAAAACATATAACTAGTATCATATATCATTGAAATTAAAAGAATACATATCCATAACACCTATAAAGTACATGGAAACTACATGGAGTTTCACAAATCCATTTAGGCATTCCAAATAATTCCATCTTATGGAATAGTTATTTCTTATAGGCAACACTATGGATTAATGACCTTAACTGGATACTGAATGACTTTTTGGACTCTCTAAATAACATTTATTATTCAAATTTAAGCATTTTCTAACTTATACTATCTATAAAATAACATAATATTGATATCATATTCCATGTTCAAATATTCTCATTACATTGATAATATTTGGTAAATATTTCATGAATTCTTTCACATTGTGTAAACATTTCCATTAATGATAATAATATGGATTCTTTAACTAGAAAAATCATTATATATAATATTAAATATCTCCATATAAATATCATACTCAATCATATTGTGTATCACTGAAAAACACAATCATAGTGCATATTTCAGACTAAAATTCATTTGGTAATTTTGTATATAATTACTACGGTGCCTTAAGTGAATCATTTTGTGCTTATCATAAGTATCCATATTCAGTTACTGAATAACATAAATAGATAATTACTCAAGAAGTTTTTGTTCTAACAAATATAATTTCTAGTTACTTAAGATCTTTTCATAAGTTAGTAGTCATAGGAGTTTCTTAAATTATATCTCTATTTCCAATGATTGATTTCAAATTTATGTTTGATGATGCCATTTATGGAATTATCAACAACTAAAACTTTTATCAGATGAAAATCATGTATTATAAACATTAAATTAAAAAATTATTATATTTTCTCTCCCTTTATAGAACATGGCATAAGCCTCAAGATAGTTTGAAACTATATCCATTATAAAACTTATCATTTAACTCTTTAAATTAATGTATGATAATATCTAGAAGCTATTTAATAAATGAAATAAGGAATAAACATATTTATAATTTGAAAAAATAGGTAATCCTAAAAATAAATAAATTTTAGAATATATAAGGATTCATTTTATGGGTTATTATTCATAATAGTTTTCTAAAAAAAGTTATATAATTTTTTAATTGAAAAAGGGATAGATTTATTTATCCAAATCATTTTTCAAAGTATTTAATTATTTTATTTTAATGTTAATTTTAATAATATTTTAAATTAAAAATGATAAAATTGAATTGGATTCAAACATAAACATATCAAATAATATTAATATATATCTGTTTGGATTTTTTTTTAATATAGTTGCTTTTTGGTTGAATAACAAAAAATACAGATGTTACAAAATATGTTTATTTTTATGATATTATCTTGATATAATAATGAATTGAATTTTTATGAAAACATTTTTATAGACTAAATATATCATTGAAATTTTTTATTATTTATTAAAATATATAACATTGTGCATTGAAATCCTTGTTCGACATTTTGGAAATCTATTAAATCTATTTTTATATAAAAATTATTTTTGGTTCTTCTCTTATAATCATGTTTTCACAAGGTTAAATTCAATTATTGTTTTATTTTAATGTTAAATAAGTCCTTATTTATTTATCAAAATCCAATTAATTCCATGGGAATCAACATTATACTTAATTTTAGTATCAAATAGTTTTTATGCTTATATTTAAGAACAATTTTTTTTTGGAAAAAATGTACAATATATAGAAATATCAAATTTTTTATCTAATGATTTAATTATTATAAGACACTATAAATCTAAAAGATTGTAATAATTAAAAAATGTGAAACAAATTATATTAAACTCATAATTAGGGGTTTTTTAGGAATGACATGTTATAGTTGGTATCAAAGAAAGGTTTTATATAAAAATAAAGGTAAGAATGAAATTCAAAGAAGAATTTATGATATTAGAATATATAGTTATAATGAGATAAATTTTAAGTATTTCTATGACACTTCATCTAGTAAGTGTCTATTTAGAATGGCTTTTCTGTAGAGGAAATATAATAGTTGAGTTATGATAGAAACAAGATGATAATTTCCTTTCGATACTACAATCGAAAATAGTTGGAGTCAAAGATGAGAAGTTTGTGGCTGTGTATACTCAATTAATGAAATAAATAAATGGTGAGAACCATGAGATATAGAAATTATAATCTCCATAGAGGAATATATCAATAGTAGTTCATTTCATAAAACAATACCCTCTTGAATTTAGTTGTTCTTTTAACCATATAAAAGATGATGGATGTATTGATTCTTTAGAAACGATATTCAATGTTTTCCTAAATTTATAGAACTATATGTGAATTATTATTTTTACCATTTTTAAGGTGAATATGATCATTGGTGGTCTATAATTAAGAATATAAAGGGTGAAAATTAAATTTATAAAATGAATTGGATGGCCAGTAAAGAACTTTTTATTGAGATATAATTCGGTAAATTTATTCCACATAGAATGGAATAAAATTTCTTAGAAATAAAAATATGTGAAATGGTATTAGTTATTGATTATGAAGAAAATATCAATATACTAGCCTGGTATTCACCAAATATCATTACAGTCCATGAGACTATAATTGGAAGAGTTTTGACAGGTTTCAAACCACATTTACAATTATATTTTTCTTCTTATGTATTTAGAAATCCATGAGAATGTTATTACATGTGATGATAAATTTGAGATGGAGGTTTTTTATAATTATGAAACTTATAGAAATAAAATTAATAATTGGACAAGGTGGAAATAAATGAAGTAGCTATCAATAAGTAAATCTAAAGTTAACCATCTAACATGTTTCAAATATCATAAAATACATTTTAATAAATTTTTGATTGGGTGACAGATGGGTTTCCATTTTAGTAAGTTTGTAAATTTGGATACTGATTATACAAAAAAGACTAATGGTAATTCATATATGATTAATTATAATCTACTAGTAAAATTTTTTAATTGTAATTAGATGGGAAATTATATTGATATATATCTGAGGAAAATATTAATTAATGGAATTATATAGACTATAGAAATAATTTTGTGGAATTTTTTTATACTACCTAAATGAACGTTGAATGATAAAATAAAGTAGTTACTAATATATTACTTATCTACTCTGATTATAGTATTATCTTTTTCTTATTAGGGGTATACAGATTCATTTAATTGTAGATAATTTGAAAGTAAAATAGAAATTTCACCACATGAAATGAAGTATATTTTTTTTCAAAAAACTCTAGGTGGATGTTTTAATATAACAAATATTTATTAGAACCTTCCTATTATAATCTATGGATATTGTTTCCACCAAATCTTGTTGAAATACCCAGTGAATATTTTTATTTTATTCTTGGTATGGATTGAATTTTAGTTTATCAGGATAAAGTATATTATAAAGTTAAAAAATTTATATATAATTTTAAAAGTGAGTCTTAATTTGTATATAATAATAATTTTAAACCATTAATAACCTATCACGAAGCTAATAAAATGAATAGATAAGTGATTGAATGTTATCTTTCACATATTAGTGAAAATAAGTGAACTGCTCAATTTTGTGATGTGCGTCTAGTGAATGATTTTTTGATTTATTTTCTATTTATTATATTGGTTTTATTACCAATTGAGAGGTTGAATTAACAATTAACTTTGTTAATGATCCTAGGTTATTTTAAAACCCTATAATTTTAATAGGTTAAGTAGAACTATTAGAGTGAAAAAATATATCTCAAATGTTTTTTGATAAGGGGTTCATACCCTATAGGAATTCACCTTATTTTTATATTATTTTTTTTAAAATAAGTAGGATGTTAATTTGAGTATTTACATATATTATTTAACATTGAATATAATTAATATTAAAAACATGTACCCATAGACTCATATCAATGTATTTATTGATTATATCCACAGTTCTTAATGTTTTCCAATGAATTATCTTAGATCTCAATACCATCAACTAAATGTGATGGAATATGAAATTATAAGGATTCTCTTTTTTTCAAGGTAAGGACACTATAATTGTGTGGTTATGCAGTTTCGGTAAAAAAATCATCCTTTTTATTTATTGTTCAAATAAATAGTGTTTTCAAGAATTATTTAGATAAATTTATGGTGGTATTCAACAACAAAATTCTACTGTATTCTTAATGTTATGAGGATCATGTGAAAATTTTATTTATTTTTTTGCTAACATCAAATGAAATGAAATGGTACATAAAATATATTAAATTTGAATTTTTCCTATAAAAGATTTCTTTCCTTAGGAATATTGTTTCAAAATATGGAATAATTATTGATCGTTCTCAAACTAATTTGTGGAATAATGTCCAAGAATATAAAATTTTACTGATATTCAAAGATTTATTGTATTCGAATGTTACAACTGATGGTTTGGTGAAAATATTGCTTAGTTATCTATCCCACAATCTATGTCTACCTAAAATAGAGTGTAATTATTTTAGAAAAGGGAGTGTGGTGAATGATTTATTGAATTAAAAAAATTCGGTCAATTCTATTGTGTTATATTTCCCATTATGAAATGCATAGTTTTCCATTTACAATGATTTTCTATTGAATGGTATTGTTTTTATTTTGATATAGAAGGATAGGTTAATAACATATACTACACAACATTTGACATCCAATTAGAAGAATTATCCTACACCTAATCTTATGCTATAGAAAAATATTTATTTCTTAAAAAAGTTAATTTCATCATTTATACGGGGAGAAATATGAAATATATAGTTATCATGAATGATTTATGTATATATTCACTCAAAAAGTGTTAAAATTTGGTAGAGAAGATGGTTATAAATTATAAATTATTATTATTGAATGATCTACTATAATAATTGTAATGAAAAAAGGATGTTTATGACATGAGTTAAAAAGATAATGTGTCATTACCTATGTTATATTTAGAACATGATTAATAGGTTAATAATTTAATTAATATTGGACTAGAACTAGTATATATAGAAACTCCTATTTTTATTTATATTTTATGACCAAAATTTTCATTAGATATAATTATAAATCCTCAAAGGTATGATCTTGGTATGTATGAAAATATATGATTTTTTATTAATAGTATGTTTCTTATGTTTAATATTGACAAAGAACGTGTTAAAAAGTTATGTAAAATGTTATTTATTCCAAATTATTTTAATTTTAAAAATAATTATTTATTATGGGTAAAAATATCCCTTATACCTTCATTCAAGAAGAAGTATGATGTATAGGGACCTTCAAGAATATTATTGGTGGGTTGAAATAAAGAAATATATTGTTGATTTTACCGTGAAATGTTTGATTTTTCAATAGGTAAAAGTTGAATGACCACTACCGAAAGGGTTGCTTCATCTTTTTCCAGTTATTAAATATAAATTGGAAAATATATAGATGTAATTTGTGGTGGTATTAAAAAATAAATATAGAGGTAATAATATATTGGGGTTATTTTAGATCATTTGAAAACATTCCCCATTTTCTCTCTATTTAATATACAATTTCCTTGGATTAGGTTTTGTGAAATTATCATAATGATATAGTCATGTTTCATGGAGTCCCTATATCTATTTTATTTAATTAATATCTTATATTTAAATCCAATTTTTCTAATGGACTCTAGAATTCATTGGTTTTTGATTAAAATTTCAGTACATCTTTTCATCATGAATTTGATGGATAGTTAGAGTAAAAAATTTATATGAGGAAGGATGCTTTAAAATTGAGTATTAGATTATTAGAGAATTACGTACCATAATATTTCATTAGTATAATTTTGTTATAATATCCATTTAAATTTTACTATATCAATGACAATATTTGAGGCATCATACGAAAAGTGGTGTTGAACTATAACAAAATTGGGATGAAGCTAATGAAATAAATTTGTTGGGATGATAGTTGGTAGAATATATGGTTGAGGATGTTTAGATGATTCGACACCATATGAGGTCCATTTAGTATATTTAGAACTATTATGATAATTAATAGATAAAATATCCTTTTTTTGATGTTGGGAACCATTTTTTTCATAATGTATCTCGAAAAAATGTTCTGTTTTTTTTTCAAGAAATAAAAATTATATCCATGATATATCAGACAATAGGAAGTTTTGGAGAAATTCCAATCAGTTTCTCACCAAGTAACCTTACCTCTGAGTTTATCATAAGAACATGATGTGTTTTATGTTTCTTTTTTAAGGAAATATGTATCTAATGAATCCCATCTTTAGAGCCTTGAATTGGTATACTTAGAATTGTATACTTTATAAGAGGAATAGTCAGTTTAGATTTTATATCATTGAGAGTCGGTATTCTAGAATGGGTGAATCAACTGGTTAATGTTTTTTGGAATAATCCCATGATTTATGAATAAACATGGGATTCTTAAAAATCTATGAGTTAAATATATCCTCACATTTTTATGTACTGAATAAAATTGTGATGTCATAATTTATTTATGGGGGAAGAAAGTAGAAACTAGGGTAATCCTAGAAGTAAATCAATTTTATGATTTTTATTTATTCATTTTATGGGTTCATATTCATCTTACGTTTATAAATAATATTATATAGTTTATCAATTAAAGTGGAATAGATTTTTAAATTAATTTTTTTCTTGGTATTACGTTTTTTTATTCAATAGTAACATTTAATTATTTTAGAAAGTAAAATTTATGGAATAAAATAAATTTTTGACATCATAACATATAAATAATTCTAATATAAAATTTTGTTATTTTTTTGAAATTGTTGATTTTTTGGTGAATAGTGAAAAATACACATTTTACAAATATAGTTATTTTTATGATATTTTCATGATGTAATAATGACTTATAAGATTATGAAACCATTTTTATAAATTAATCATAAATTTAATAATTAAAATAATATATATAAAAATTTATCTTTGAACATAGGTTTCAATGTTTTCCTTTTTGGAAATTTAAGTAATTTTTATAATCAAATAAAACCTATTTTTGGTTCTTCCCTTTTAATAAATTATTCACAATGTATAATTAGATTTATCTTTGGTTTTATAGTTAAATAAACTTCCATTTTTGATCAAATACAAATAAATCCATGTTAATAAACATTATATTTGATTTTGTTGTACAATCATTTATATGCTTAAAAATACATATTTCAAAAAACGAGTTCTCGATGCATTTTACAAACTTATATATATAGTTATTTTTAATTATTATGGAATTTAATCATAGAAAATGAATTTTTTTATTTTAAATTAACATATTATAATTTTATAATGAGTTTAATTTCAATTTTAGTCATAATTAATAATTACCATGGTAAATTTTTGACACCACATTAATGGTTAAAAATGAAAAAGAGGGGTTAAACAATGAGATAAGAATTAAAATATTTTTAAAAATTGTATAAATATGATGGATAATTTTACTTAAACCCTTAAATTATTCTATACTGTAAATTTGATTAAATTTCAACCACATTCCAAGAAAATTATAATTATTATATTTTAATATCCTTAATATATACAAGGTTGAAAATCCTATCACATATAATAGGGAACATCCTATCCTTACCGATTAAAATACGTTGAAAAACCTAGCTAAATCTAGTTTTATAAAATTACCTCCCAAACACTTCTACCTATGTCTTAGATTTCTTTGCCTCACCAAATATCTAATCCTAGAAGGAATAACGTGTATGATAAGGGAAGATATACAAGGAGGTGGTATAAGTCTTAACAAATTATTTCAAGTTTATTATTTCTTATAAACACTTAAAATATATTCTAAACATTATTTTATAATGAAATTGGTACATTTACTATATGAAAATGTTATTATTTTTATAGATTAATAATATTCAACTTCCTTTTCATCCTATTGAAGGTGAAACCATCAGTCACATGTACATGTAGGATACCATATCCAAGAAGCGATGAGTTTTTTTACCACCAACTCACTTGGATAGTTATAAATATGGATATAATGTATATATATTATTTTTATGACATAATTATGATTCTATAAAGAAAAAAAATTATTTACCTTCTTACCCCCGCATCTATAGAAAATAGAATCATTTCTCATGTGTATGTCTATAATATCTCCTCCATAAAGTGATACTGTTTGTTTTTAATGTCCCCCAAAAATGGATTGAAATAATAATGAATTTAATGAATAAATATAATATTTATAATATAATTACAATTCTATAATTTTAATGCTTTAAATTATATAATTATTTTTCATCCAAAGGAAAATTTAAAATTACACTAATGCGTACTTGTAGACTACCACCTCCATGAATGACTTATCTCATCTTCCATTACAAACATATATCGATGGTTTGAAAAGAATATTTGATGTATTAATTATTATTCCAATTTTTTTTAAGATTTTGGAGATTATAGAACCATGATCCCTTTGACTATGTTAAACACATCAAATCTATTTAAGACCAAATGACCTCAAAAACATCTAATGTAAACATAAAATATGTAGTATCTAAATAGTATATGGTAATAAATGAAATAAAATGATAAATTATAAAAAAGGGAAAAATTATTTTTTATTAACAAATAAATAAATTAATATTATTTTTTCTTTATGTAATTAGTGAACATACAATGAAATATCAGACTCAAGGTATGATATTTTTCTTTAAAACCCCACTTTAATTTTTTTAATATTTTATTTTTTTCACTTTCTCTTCCAGGACAATATTATTAAGATTTCATCAAATTATTTCAAATTATACATAAATAACTATTTAAATTAATCATTGGATTTCATTACAATGTTTTAAAATTTAATCCACTATATTGTTTCCATATAGGCCATTTTTATTTTTTTTAATGGTGCGAAATAAATGTGTTTTTAATGAATTAGTAAAATCCAATATTTTGACATTGGTTTTTTATATGAAATGTTTGGTTTTAATAAATGTTGATGTTGTAGATATTATAAATAATAGTTTCAATATCATTTTTTAAATAGATGTCAACACTTCAACAAAATAGAATATATGTGATGGTTGCACATCAATTTGTTTTGAAAAAATCGATATCAAAAGTGGACTACCATGTCAGTTTTGGAGATATAATTATGTGGAAAGACATAAAACATATATTTTTTACCATTACCCATCATTTTTACCTCAAATATGTTGTGTAATGACTATAAATAATATAGTATCATTCCATGTTAATTATATAGAACACAGATGAGGAAAGACTCATTCGAGGTTAGTTTTGGGGAAAATGATTGTTGAAATATATTTTTTCACATTCTACATCAATCTTGGTATAAAATTATATGGTATGTTATATATTTTTAGAAAATAATAATTAGTACATTCACCAACAACATGTGAAAATATTTAAAGTATAAAAAAATAAATAACAACATAAACTAGAAAATAAATATCTTAATATACATTGTTTAAACATGAATTAAAAAGATACATACATGACATGAAATATAAAAATTAACCATACCTAAAGAAACATTTTCATAAAACCTTATAAGGGGCATAAGGTATTCATCCTTATATTATGAAACATCATTGAAAACCTATTATAAATTTTTTTGTTATATGGTTAAAAACAATAGTATTTTGTATTA
Organism: Viscum album; assembly: GCA_963277665.1. NCBI lineage: Eukaryota > Viridiplantae > Streptophyta > Magnoliopsida > Santalales > Viscaceae > Viscum > Viscum album. The sequence continues at coordinate 735,541,309 of OY728147.1, read as the reverse complement.
AAAGATATGATTCATTAATTAACTAACCTTACTAAATTAAATCTTCATCTTAGTTGTGATGATATGAAAAATTAATTTTGAATCATAAAAACCATAATACACATTCCCTTTTTTGATGAAATTGCAATTATGGAATATTAACCTAAAAAAACTTATATATATATAAAATATTATACAATATAAAATTTATTTCCCAATATGATCACATATTTTATTTCATTAGTCTTGTATATCGACATGTGAAAATCATTAAATATTTCTCATGGACTCTAATTTTTTATATAAACTAACAAAATATATATAATAATAATAAAAATAAATGGTGAATAACATATAAAAAATATTAAATCTTACTTTTTTAATAATTCAATATATTTTTTATGAACTCCACATAATAAAGAGAATAACCAATATACTGAGAATTTATGTGGGCAAAATACGCCTAACATCTAATATCCACTACAATATAAAATGTTCAAAAGTAATGATATTATTATGAATATTATTTTATAATTATATTAGTCCTCATACCCGTTAAGGAATTGAAAAAACCTACACCTAATATATATATTCACTATTCATTCACATATATATGTGAATCTAGAATCATCATTCAAATATAGATTTGCTGTTAAAATGTATCTTTTATCTATAAAACCATACATGGTGGTATTTCCATTTTTAATTGAATGCATACTGATATAACTAGTTATATAAGTTGTAAATTAAGTAACTTGTAGTCATATTTATTTAAATAAAGATAAATTGAAATTAAAATTTACAAATATGGAAAAAGCTACAACGCATTTGTGGTGAGTTGATAACAAATAAAAAGATAACATGATATATTTTTTAAATACTCCTAAGGTATATTATCTTCTGAATATATCATAAATCCTCAAAAAAACATTATGAATCACAAATAAATAATGAATTTGGGATAATATTTATATCCCATCATAAATATTACATGTATCTGAAGTTATTAGTCCCTGAACCTATTGTATATTTTGTATTAATTTTTTTGATTTTACATACTATTAAAAATATAACTAAACATTATAAGTAATTATCAATAAAATTTAAATAAAATTTAAAAAAACAACACATATATTTTATATCAGTTGAAGAAGAATGATAGTTATCATTAGAAAAAATTGACCCACACATTCTTCATCTTTGGAGACCACCTCTGTAGGAAATAAAACTAGTGAATTTTGTTAAATAATATCTTATAATATTACTCTAAAATGACCTAATAGAATTGTATGGTGATGTTAATAATATATAAAAAATTTAAAACTAATTATCTTACAATATAAATATGAACATCCCTAGAATATGTCTCACAACATATGGTCTGGTCCAAACGAGGAGGTGGAGGTTTTGAGTAGGCATATTTTTCTATCTATGGTCGTCTCAATGTTTTTCCAAATATAGTTTTCAAAAATCATATAATTTTATCATTCATTGACTATTTTATATATTTCAACTCAACTTATAGGGAATATATTTCTCTATCCCTTGATTTCATACATGGATGACTAAAACCGTTCAAAATACTGAAACCTTTCTTATATCTTTTACATGGATGTTCCGTTATGGAATTCCTAAATCATTATCTAGAACGTACATCCTACACTTTGAGATAAATGTCACATGATTTTATTTTTCATAAATTTCTTCTGAAAATGATATATTAAAATCCAATATTATTGTTATTAATTTAAAAAAATTCTAAATTTTGGGAAAAAAATTAGATTCTTATAATTATGTTAAATAGTTATTTCATGTGATCTAATTTTTTTTATTTTTATTACTCCCTCTATTTTCCATTTTATTTGATGAGGGGTAGGATATATAGGACCAAATGATACCTCATCTTAGCCACTACTAGATTTATATAATAGTGGATTAAAATTTTATATAATCATTTTCTCTTATATTAAATGATACTATCTACTTGATAAATTATGATGATATAAATTCTAAAACTAGATATCTTGATGATATCTCCCAAAGTCATATTATGTATAAATAAACAAATAAGTAAATAGGTAATATATAATTTTTTTATAATAAAAAATAATTACCATAAAAAATTATTTCATCATATTGGGTGAAAATAATTAATCCATGTCATTATATCTAAAATTATATACTCAATGAATTATTTTTCATTAAGTTAAATACCAATGCTAATTTTTTTGTTATTTTTTAAAATATCTCTACTGAACTACCAATAATGATAAAACCATTTTATTAATTTATTTCATTTATTAAATGTATAATTATATTTTTAATTGAGAGAATTAAATATTAGTAATATGAAATTTATAATATTTGAAGAATGTGATAAAAATAAACTAATTGATATGTTTTACCATTAAGGACTCCAACAATGTCTCTTTCATTCTCTTGATGGAAAAATTCCAAGTTGGGTATGAAATTTTAGTCTTATAATAGCTCTATAAGGTGCTATAAATCGTAAACTACATTTCATTTGGTCTGTTTGGGTTATTATTATCAAAAAATTCAATATATATCCTCTTATTTCTATGAGAAATTTAAAATTTCATTAAACATTAAATCACATGTGTACCAACTCTAGGAATCGTGTTCTCTAGAGAACAAGAATAATAATCTATTGTTGGAGGCTCACCAGTAGTCATGCATATAATTTTAACAAAATAAATGTTTACTTTTATTAAATAATTTTTTATTAAATATTTATTAATATGGGAAATCATATACTTATTGTGATGAATGTTTCATTTATTATGTTCTTGTCATTTAAATAGATGAGTGTAATGATATTCTATGTATCTATATACTTATAGAAAAGTGAATTTCTAAAAAAACGAATAAACAAATATTCTAGTATAAAATTACTATAAATAAATGTATAAGTATCACAAAAAAAGTAACTATGACCTGACTCTTAGCCAAATAAAATATAACCCAAAATAGTATGTGTAATCATTAATTCAAAACTGATATAGATGATCCACATTTATAAATTTAAATATAATTTTTTTAAGAAGTTTTTTCATATTTATAAATTTCATCAAAACATAATGATGTATAGGTTTTCATTCTAAAAATATTTAACTATAATTCTTGAATATAAAAAAAAATAGAACTGATCAATATATATATATTTATATATATTAAAAAATCCAAATTAAAAAATAGTGTTTTTACAAGTGTAAATATCAAAAGTTACTAAATATTTACTTGAATAATTTTTGGAGTAACTTAGTGTTTGCTCATTTCCCTTAAAATTGATAATTTCATATAGTATGGAATATCCATGCATTATTGTCATTATTATAATTAATAAATCCTATAATATATGAAGAAACCATTCATAAATCAATAATATCATCATCCTCCTCCTCATCACCAAAATGAATTGTTACCCTGCATAATGATGAAACACCAATAATTAGATAAGTTTATAACATAAAACATATTTATATCATGTGTCACAATGATTAAAGGTTCCTCTTTGAAACTAAATATTTTCAAATCAACGAGTTTAAATCCACAATCATCATGTTTCATAGAACTAAAACTATCAACCCAATTAAACTTTAACTTAATTACAAAATATTTAGTATAATAAAATTTTCATATATCCTAAAAAAATCTAAAATATATAATTGATGAAAAAATTGGGTTTTTATATTTCTCACATAAAAAATATAGCGCTTTTTAGAGAAATATCACACTAATATTTTGATCTGTAATATTGGCTTCTCTAGTTTTTGTGTAAATTGTGTAACCATTAATATCAATACCAGACTATGTTATCACATTAAGATATTGTTTCCTGGCTATAATTTATAATTCATATTAATCAGTGTTTAAATTCTCTTTGAACCATGAAACAATGTATTTTCATTCTCAATGATCAACCACATTTCATTTAATTTCATATATCATGCCTTAAATCCAACAATATAGAATGATATATACGGTTGAACCTCATTTTATTAGTTTAAAGTGTATAAATGTTCCTAAATCACTTCATCAAAAGGAATTAACATTACCTTTAAGCCACATAGCCCTATACCATCACTATCTACATTCAAATATTATGATATATGGAGAATAATGGGTTCCAATTCATATGTATAACCTATAAATAACTCAATCACCATAGATAATATGTATTTTTCAATAATATATACCTTCGATCAATGAGAAGTTTTAACATATCCCATAAAATATTTCATATATATTTCAAAAGGATACATTCAATTTAATTAAGCATGCTTTCATAATATTATCTCTTTCATCAAATAAATCTCCAGATAAACAATTATATCAAAACAGATTGTGGGAAATACATTTCTAGTTGAAATAGTATGAGGAAATCTTCATTCTCCAAGATATATAAGATAAATGAATCAATGAATTTAATAAAAAGGGATGAAAAAGTAACATAACCTAAAAATATAATTTTTGATAGGTATTAGTAATATGTCACCCAATATTACCAAAATATTTTATTGGATCAATACATTGTAAACATAATATTTAAAACCAATTAATTTTAAATACTTTAATGAAACAAAATTCCTAACATTTAAAGAATACCCATTAAACACTTCAATACCATGCTGATATTGAAAAAAATTCATCTTCCCACTCTTTCTTATCTGTGTAAATCTATAGATAAATATGTTATGAATCTTTTAATTGTGACAGTTAAAACTTTACATATTCCCATGAATATTAAGTAAAATCCTGAATAAAATCTTTCTTTTGAATTTACATTAAGTGTCTAACAAAGATTATTTTAAACCATCACATTTTTTCAACATGGATAACATCAATATAATGTTTTATCATAAAAAATTTGTTATAAGGAATCTCGAATAAGACAGTCCATTTCATCAATATATTTTTTTATGACTAGATCTTCCTTTTAATAAAAATATAAAATAAATCCTTTTCACCTTGTCATAATATTATCCAGTTGAAAGTATTTATGAGAGATTTTATACTCTTGTAAACCGTGAAATTCTATTTTAAATCTTAGATTTTGATGATCCATTCATGAAAAACATCAAGGTCCCATGTACGTTATCATTCATGAATTTGAAAATTGATAATATGAAGTCTATTTTTCAAAAATTGGACAAGCTTTATCTATTAATATTGTCTCCAGTTAAGTTTTCATTTTAAAGAAAGTTCTTTATAGTGAGAATTATCATAGCCTATAAAAGTTAATATTTTTCTTGTATTTATAAAAAAATTATAACACCTATCTCATATAGAAATTTCAATTCATCAATCAATACCTTAATATACATATCAATATTGGGTCCTAGATGTTTTGGTCTTAAGATCATAAATCTCATCATAAAATATTTCTACTTTATTCATCTCTTTGGGGGATTGTTTTAAAATAAAAACATAATAGACAATGAACAATGTTGGCTACTGGGGATCTAATATGGATTTATTCTATCTGTGCATAGTCCCATTCTGATATTTTTCATTTCCCCTTTAAAATAAGTATATTTTTTTTATTAAATCTATTTAACTATAGTAAATCCGTATGGTTTCGTAAGTTCCCATCAGAGACGTACTCATTTATTTGTCTTCATAACCTATTAATATCATTTTAATCAATAAAAAGATGCTTCAGATGAGAAATTATTTTATGTTACCAAATTTACTTAGTGGGAGATTTAGTGCAAGAAATTGAGAATGAATTAGAGTTTAATTCTCCCCCATATTATATCTTGTTTTCCCACATTTAGCTCATTTTGATAAAAAATTTATATTATTTCCCGTATAACACATAATAATTGGGGTAATAAGGTATATTTTTATACCCCAATCTAATTTTGTGTAACAATTTATTTTTTTCATAATTAAAATATGGAAGCCCATTACCTTATGGAAGTTTCTCTTTTAAAAGTTCAAGAAATTTAGTGAAACATTTATCACTCCTCCCATTTAATGATTTTAATTTAACTAATCTCATCATTATTGATAATACTATAAATTTAGTGCAACATGTGAATAGTGGATTCTATACATCTCCATATAATCATTCAACACATTCTATTTTTTAAATGGTTTCAATTCCAACATCACGATTTAATTCATCAATACGATCGTCTACTACAAGAATAATATCTTCATTGACATTAGATAATTAGTTTTATGTTATTTCACAATTCCATATCAACTGTAAATAATTATGATTAATGCGATTTCAAATTAGATCATCTTTGATTTCATTAGAATAAAAAATTCTCATATTCAAACAATTCATGAAAGGACAAAAAATAAGATCACTATTTTTAGGATTTCATTTAGAAAAAACCAATAAATTTAAAACTTCTTTTTCATATCCATCAGTGCTTATTTAAATATTTATTGAATTATAATACATTAATCACATAAGATCATATTATAAATGGTGAATATATTAAAACATATACACTTTTTAAAATATATGTAAATAGAGAAATATAAAACATAAAACATAAAATAAATAAAAATTAATTAAACATTAATTAATATCTATTTAATCAAAAGAAACAATTATATAAAATAATACTAAATTTTTAGATACACCTAACTTAGAAGAGTTCCTAAAATTCAGAAAAATAAAAAAAATAAAATCTAAGATATCAAGATGATCTACCAATCTATGATACCAAAACATCCAAATTAATATTAAAATATATATTCCTCATTTTATAAATATCAAGTACTAAGATTATTAACCATTTTATAAGATAAAAAACAACCAACTTAATCATAAAATATATATCCTTCATAATATAATTATTAATAAGGTTAACTTTGAGAAATATTTGATGATATAAACTTTATAAATATAAATTCTTATAAATAAAATCAATTCCCACTACAATGAAAATAAATTATAATAAAACAATTTATAATTAGAAACTAATAACAAGTAATATGGTTTCTAATTGAAAATGATGAATATATATATATATATACATGAATGGAAAATATTTATAACTAAAAACAAATACTAAATAAATAGTCTGAAAATAAAAAATAAAAAATTTTCATTCAAAATATAGATATTCATGAAACATATTTATGAAAATGGGATCTAAACAAGTGATTGATGAAATTCATGATCAAGATAATAGAATTCGAGATTGTTTAGATGAATAAATAAATGGACGAGGTGGGGGGAAGTAATAGAGAATAAAGTAAAAAACAGAACAAATGAGGAAGATTGAGGATGATGAAGTGGGTTCAAGAGTCCCGCATCTCACTTATTAGGTTGTTTGAAAAAAAATTGAATTAATGAGGGTAAAACATGATTATATTTTATAAATGATTTTGATGTTAATTTTTACTAAAAATGATGTCAAATTTTTATAAAAGGTTTTGATTTAAATTATCATAATAAATTATTGAAAATGGTAAAAGAAACCATTAAAATTGGTTTTACAAAAAACCAGATGTCAGAAATTAATTAGAAAACATCGGGCATCAGTTTTTACAAAAAACTGAGATCAATGGTATATCAAAAAGAGGTTTACTATCAATTTATTTATAACCAATGTTAAAATTACCTTTGGGTACATTGTGACTTTGGTTTTGGAAAAACCAATAATAAAATTTTGATTTGAAATCATTCATTCCTACTAGCGATGTTTACTTCATGAATTACATTTCCTATCATCAAAGTTATTATTTGTTATAAATATTCCATGAATAGTTTCTTTGGATTTTCAAAGAATTTTTTCCCATTGTTTTTGGAATTGTTAACCTTATAATTAAGATATGATTGAAAGTGATTTTAATTATAGGTCGAAATTCGTGTTACAACACCCCAAGTTTCAATAAAAGATTTATTTTTATTAAGAAATGAGTTGTAATTTAAATAAATAATAATATTAAGTGTTCTAATAAAACCACGTGATTTAATTTAACCAAAATGAAAATTTGTTACTTTGAATTATATTCAAAGTTATTTTTTATAAATAAAAAATAGTTATAGGTAATATTATTTATATAATTTTGTTTAATAAAGTGATAATTTTATAAATATTATATTTAAACAAATGAAATTATGCATTATTGTTTTAAAATATTATATGTTGTGGTATTAAAAAGAAGTAACATAAATTTTTTTAAATATGCATTTATAATATTTATATTCTATTATTTAGGTGGTATTATGTTTTATAATTATTCAAAAAAAACATTTAATATTTTAATATGATGTTTCTATGAACTGCATTAATAAAAATGTATATTACTTTTATAAAATTAGATTATAAAATATTGTGTTTAATAAAAATAAACTATGGTTTGGAAATTAAACTAATATATATAATGTTAATTTTTTTAAAGTAAACTAATGGAATTATTTATATAATAATTATTATATAATAATAATAATAAATAAAAAAAACAAGGGGGAATTGGTTTTCATAGGTGAGGGTTAGGGTTCCTCAAGGACCACATTGTGGGTGGTGGAGAGTCGTGGTCTCGGGAGGCCCCGCTATGGCAAACGCTCACGCAGCAAGGTTCACGGTGGGGGAGTTCAGGCAAGGTCAAGCTTCCAATAGTCATCCGCATCCGTAAGAGATTGATTCGAGGTTGGGGTTCATGGATCGACCGTCTGCAAGGGTAGATCAGGAGGAATTGAGGAAAATCATAGCGACGTCGATGAGTTAGGGTTTAATTTTCGGATCTTGTCTAACCTATCGATGAAGGTTTTTAATTATAAAATTCATATTTTTATTTCATTAAACACTGATGTTTATTTTTTTTAATTGACTACTTTTTATGTCTACATATATCATTTTCACCTATTGAAATTTATTAACTACTTTTCCACAGATGTCCATTTCTTCAATCATTTTCTTCCAATTTCGCAATCTTGTTTATCTTTTTTTGGTATGATCGATGATTTCTAGAATACATGTATATCTTGAACCAAAGTCTTTTATTTTGATCTGTTGAATTTTTTTGGGTCAGATTATAATATGCAAAAGTGTTTGATTCAGTTCCTGGTCATAATAATCTTCTTGTTAATTTATTTCGGTTTTACTTTTTTCTATACATTTCGCTGTCTCTGTGTGCCCAACTTGCAACAATATTGTATTTTGTTTCTCAACCCATCTTTCTCTGAAAGCTTGATTGTGTGGGTAACTGTGGAAAGGTTTGGATATAAAACCTTTGGTATTGAGAAAATAGATTTCTATAAAAACTGTCAGCCCAGTGAGATGATGTTCAAACTGTTGCATTATAAGAAAGACTCCATCCTGCCTTTATAGATCTTGTAATGGATTTTTTATATATGTTTTTTCAATTATTTTTATTCAATAATTATAATTATTAAAGTGAATTTTATTTCTTCCATGGGTTCATCAAATCAAAATCAACATGTTTTTCACTTTTTAATCTTTGAGAATTTAAAATAAGGAATCAATTATGTTTATGGAATTTCATGTTCTTGACTCTATTTAATTTTCCGGAAGGGAAATTTACTGATGAAATGTTTATTTATGGGGTTTTTTCATGACAAAATCAACATGCACTACAGTTTTAAAAATAGATAAATTTTAGTATTGGATCCAATATTTGTTTTTGTGATAAAACTTATTTTATGTGATACTTCGATTTTTTATGATTATGTCTTCTGGAAATGCATATCTATATTATGTTTTTGAGAATTTAAAGAAGGAGTTTAGTTTCTATTTAAAATTTTGTTTTCTTATAATTGGGTTCTATATAAAGGAATTATATTTTATCATGTTTTGATTTTTTGAATTAAGTGACTACTTGTATTTTTAAAACCATAAATTCGAGAATTTATAATTTTGATTTGTTATATATATATTCATCTCATATACATTTTTTATACCGAAGTGATTCCAAAATTTATATAAATTGAATTTAAATTCATGTGCATATATAGGTATATAAATATATGTATGTGATTTCACATTCATCATACATGAATATATATAATTATTTTTAAGCATTACCATTGAATTACATTGATGTAATGTAAATGATTGAAATAGATATATATGTATATATATTATACAATTTAAATAAATCATATATATATATATATCGATATATTGGAGGATGATTTGAATGCACAAAAAATCATGTATGGATATAGGCTAATACTAATATCGAGGGTATATACAAGATCTTATTTTCAATTTTGTCCGGGACGGAGTAGTTATATTTATATTTATAAATTTATAAATATCTTTATATTTTTTTAAAATTTTAATCATCTTGTCTATGAAAAAGTATGCATACCTTGTCAACATGTTATATTAAAAATAAGGTCGTCGCATCTATATAAAAGCATGGCCATGCGAGTATGCCCATAATCGAAACTCATCGCTTTATAATAAACTCATTGTATCAATTTTAAGGTTTAATTCCAAAAATATTAATTACATATATATCATTGATAGTATTTTTATTTTAAATTTTTCCTTTACAATTTTAAAATTAATTATTACGATCAAATGGAGAAAATGTATTTCATAGAAAGGGAATTAAATATCAGGATATTCAATGCAAAGATTATGTGGTAGAAGTTTTGGTTTCAACCAAACTTGTAAGTGATGCAGTGTATGTTTTTGTATTTATATACATATAATTATATATATATATATGATTTTAAATGTTCATTTTCAAGTAGTAATTTTTTTTAAAATTGAAAACTCCAATGAATATATATATATATATATATATAAGTAAATAATTCTTAAAATGTTTTCGATAAAACCAGCGCATGACCATTGTAAATATTGAAGGGAAATGGGAAGTGAACCTAGCCTTCAGCAAGTGGGTTGGCCCAGACATCCTTCAATAATTTAAGCATCCTTAGAATTGTGTTTTGTTTTCATAAGTATACATAAATTAAAAAAAATACTTGAATATGTTTAAAGAAGTTTTGAGCGTAACTAATTTTCAAAGCTTGGAATTACTATTTTTAATGCGCAATAAATTCCAAATGATGTTTTCAAAGGATATATATATACATATATATCCAATTGTATTTTATAGATATAATTTTTTAAATTATATTTTATAAGGATTTGTTGATGATTTTTAAACCCCATTCTGGGCATAATTAATGCTCACCCCGTGTTTAAATTTATTTTTCATAGGTTGTATTGAACTCCAAAGTTGGACATCATCAATTTAGTGCGGGGGGAAGCGATGTCGACATTTATTTTGTTTAATTTTTATTATAGATCTAATAATTTGTAATCATGTATCTAATTCTCTAGAACCTAAATTAGTGAAAGGTCCTCTTCAATGTAATGTTTAAGGCTGAGTCCTTAAAATTGATATTAGAGGAACAATCTTGTTAACTTTGGTGATTTAATGTTTTCGTCTATGCAGTAGATTTTAGAAGTCTAGTGTTCCTTATTTTCTTAATTCGTCATATGGAAATTAAGAATATTCTGGAGTCTGATGAAATGAATTGAGAGGGAATAATTATTTTTAAGGAGTGGATAATGTAACATCATGAGTTTCAATAAAATAATTATTTTAATTAATAACTGAATTATAATTTAAATAAATAATAATATGAAGTATTCTAACAAATCCACATGATTTAATTTAACCAAAATTAAAATTTATTACTTTGACTAATATTCAAAATATTATTTTTATAACATAATAATTAAAGGTAATATTATTTCTATAAATATTTTTAATAAAATTATAATTTTATTAATATTTTATTTAAATTTTGAAAGTATGATTTATTATTTTAAAATACAAGATGTTGTGATATTAAAAAAAGTAACATTAATTTTTTTGAAATGTATTAATAATATTTATATTCTATTATTTAGGTGGTATTAAGAGGTATAATTTATCCAAAAAAAACATTAAATATTTTAATATGATGTTTTTAATAACTGCATTAATAAAAATGAATATTATATTTATAATATTAGATTATAAATTATTGTGTTTAATAAAGAGAAATAATTTTTTTGAAATTAAATGTATACATATATAATGATAGCTTTATATAATGTAAATTAATGAAATTATTTATATATTAATTATGATATAATATTAATAACAAAATAAAAAAAATGAAATCAAGGATGGCGTTGGTTTTCACTGGTGAGGGTTGGGGTACCTAGAGGACCAGTTCATGGGTAGTGGAGAGCTGTGGTCTTGGGAGGCCACACCATGGCCATTGGTCACGCAACAAGGTTCACAATAGGGGAGTTCGAGCAAGGTCAAGCCGCCAGAAGATATCCTCATTAGTAGGAGTTTGAGTTGTGGTCGGGGTTCATGTATCAACTGCCCACAAGGGTAGATCTGGAGGATTCGAGGAAATTTAGAGTGACGTCTGTGAGTTAGGGCCTCATTTTCATATTTTCTTCAACCTATCGAGGTAGGTTTTTCTTTGTAGGATTCTTATTTTCATTTGGTTAAACACTGATGTTTGTTTTTTTGGTTGTTTGATTTTGTCGTCCGTATATTTCATTTTCACCTAATTCAATTTCTTAACTGCATGTCCATAGATATAAATTTCATCTATAATGTTTTTTTCCAATTTCACAATCTTTTTTATCTTTATTTGGTATGATTGATTCTTTCTAGCCAAATTATATATTTTGAACCAAAGTCTTCTATTATGGTACGCTGAAGTTTTTCGGGTCAGATTATAATATGTAAAAGCATTTGATTCGGTCCATGGTCCTAATAATTTTCTTTTCAATTTATTTTAGTTTCATTTTTTCAATACGTTTTGATGTCTCGGTGTACCCAACTTGTAGTATTATAAATTTTTTTTCTTAAACTAGCTTTCTCTGCAAGATTGAGTGTCTGTGTCATTGTGGAAAGGTTTGGCTATAAAGCCTTATTTATTTTGAAAATAGAATTTTCTAAAAACTATATACCTGGTGAGATGATGTGAAAGCTATAACATCATAAAAAGGACTTGAACCTACTTTTATAGATACTGTAAGGTAGTTCTTATATTTATTTTTTCAATTATTTTTCTTCAAAAATTATAATTATGCAAGATAAATTTATTTTTTCAATGGGTTCTTCAAATCAAAATCAACATGTTTTTCACTTTTTAAACTCTGATAAATTATAGTAAGGAATCAATTATGTTTATAGAGTTTCAAGTTCTTAACTATATTTAATTTTCGATAAGGGAAATTTACTTACACTATTTTTATTTATGGGTTTCATTAATATGAAATCAACATGCCCTGTGGTTTTGAAAAATTGATAAATTTTAGTAAGGGATCCAATATTTATTTTTGTGCTAAAACTTATTTTAAGTGATGATTTCATTTTTTTGATGTATATGTCCTGTGGAAATGCATGAATAAATTATGTTTTTGATAATTTAATGAATGGGTTCAGGTTCTCCATAATAGTTTTTTTATAATTTGGTTATATATAAAGGAATTAGATTTTATTATGTTTTGATGTTCTGAATTAAGTGATTACTTTTATTTTTAAAACCTTCAATTCAAGAAATTATAATTTTTATTTGTTATATATATAATCATCTCAAATACTTGTTTTAAACACAAGTGATTCAAAACTTTGTATATATTAAATTCTAATTCACGATGCATATATATGTATATAAATATATGTATGTGATTTCATGTTTCTTCATACATGAATATATATATATATATATGTATTTTTATGTATTACCGTCTAATTTCTTTTAAGTAATGTAAACAGGTGCAATATATATATAAATTATATATTATACAGTTAAACTAATTCACACACACACAGACATATATATATATATCGACATATTAGGGCATGATTAGAATGAATGAACAATCATGCATGGATACGGGCTAAAACTAATATAAAGGGGTTGTACGAGACCTTATATTAAATTTGCTTATAGATGGAGTGGTTATAGTTATATTTATAATTTTATTAACATGTTTATAAATTTTTATAATTTTTATCATCTTGTTTTTGAAAAAGTGTGCATACCAAGTCAATTCATTATATTAACATATAGGTCTTCACATCTACATATAAACATGGCCATGAAAATATGCACATCATCGACAATCGTCGCTTTATAGTAAACTCATGACTTCAATTTTAAGGTTTAATTCCAAAAAAAATTACATGTATATCATTGAAAGTATTTTATTTTAAATATTTTATTTACAATTTTATAATTAATTATTATGATCAAATACAACACATGTAGTTCAATGAAAAAATAATTAAATACCTAGACAGTCTATGCAAAGCCTATGTGCTAGAAGTTTTGGTTTTAACAAAACCTATATGTGATGAATTGGATGTTCATGTTTTTATATACATATAATTATATATATATATATAAAATTATGAATGTGCATTTTAAAGTAGTGACATGTTTTTTAAAATTGAAAACTCCTGTGAATATGTATATATATATATATAAGTTAAGAAATCATAAAATTTTTTCGGAAAACCTAGCAGTTAACGATTGTAAATATGGAAGGTGAACCCATCCTTTGGAAAGTGGGTAGGCCTAGACAGCCTTCAACAATTCAAGCATCCTCAGAATAGTGTTGTGTTTTTATATGCTTTCATACTATTTTCAGAAAAACACTTAAATATGATTAAATTAGTTTTAAGTATAACTAATTCTCAAAGCTTTCAATTACTATTTTCAGTTGTCATAAATTCCAGATGATGTTTCCAAGTGATATATATATATATATATCCAATTGTATTTTCTAGATATAATTTTTAAAATAATATATTTATAAGGATTTATTAAATGGGTTTAAACCCCTTACTGGGCATAATTAATGCTCACCCCTGTTTAATTTTTTTTCACAGGTTATGTTGAAGTCTAAAGTTGGATGTCTTTGATTTAGAACATGGGGAAGAAAAGTTTATATTTCATTTATTTCAATATTATAGAAACTCTAATAATTTGTATGCATGTATCTAATTTTCTGAAACCTATACCGGTAAATTTTCCTCTTATATATAATGTTAAAGGCTGCGTCCTTATAAGTGTTATGATGAAAAAATTCAAGATCCTATATGTTTTGTTCATTTAACAGTTCATAGATGTTATATATACTTATGGGTGGGATCAGGATATAGCCCTATAATATATTTGATAATGATTTATTATCAATATAAATGACGATTGTAAATAACTAATAATGAGTTTCTCAATATGAGTGAAACACGAGTGAAAATAGGTAGTGAATATAATTTCTCAAGGTACCAACATGGTTTTTAAATTATTGTAATGAGTATTAAAATGAAATCTTTATATTTCAAGATGAAGGTATATAATCATTTAAATTGAACTTTTTATTTTCCTGAAAATTTATTTTCATGGGTTCTCATATTTTACAAAAAATACTTTATGTTTCTATGATTACTAGGGTTTTTAAATGTTTTAACTAAGAAATGTTTTATTTTTATATGTGATTATGTTTTTTATTTACCATGAGTGTTTATTGGGAAATAAGTAAACAATTTTATTGGTTTCCATGTTTTTCACTAGACTAACAAGTTTCATTTATTTTAATATCTCTTATTGTCATTTTGTTCTCATACTAGGATTTAAAATATTTTATAAAGAGTATAAGGATATATAGAAACTATAGAATGGTCAATATTTATACTATGGTGAAATTTCATAAATAAATTAAAGTCTTTTGAAAGAAATAGTCGTGTAAATTTATGAAATAGTTTTGTTTGGAATAAATTATTACTTTATAGAAATGTTTAGTTTTTTATGTAACTATTCTTCTAATTATCATAAAATATAAATCTACAATATAATTGGAATATAAGAATGTGAAATATATATTATTAAACTCATTATTATGGTTTGTTTAAGAATTGATTGTTAGACATAATATAAATACTTTATACCTATGAATAATGAAGGGAATAATATTAAAATAAATTAAATATTCACATATTCAAACATGAGGTAAATATTTAGACTAATTTAATAATATAACATAATTATAAACAATTTATGATTTATTTAATCATTATTGAAATTTAATAATCTTTAATATAAAAATTTTATATTCATTTCAAAATATGGACTCTTTCATTTTATATGTTATACCAACTTTCCATTAAATATATGATATTTTATGAGTAATAAATATTTTATAATTTAATTTCTATTTTAAAAAATAATTACATAAATTTCACATATTTAATATTAAAACATGGCCATGTGAATATCAAAACATAATTTTGATGATGTTTAAATAATATCCCTAAAAGATATATATTTTAAAAAATTCAAATAAAGTATTATGAATAATTAATAATATTTAAATATAACCAGTTTATATTTTTACCTTCTGTTTAAATTTGTAAACACTTTACAAATCACTTATTTTATTTCAATATAGACACATTAGTTATAATTCCTAACACATTCAATATAATTGGATATATGATATCCATAATAATATTATTCTTTAAAATTCGCCAATAAATTTCCCACAAACATTTATCAATAATTTATAAAAACTTATTAATTAATGTAATAGTATAAACATTATAAACAAAATAATAATGCAAAAAAACTATTTTATCAATATAGATGACTCTACAATTCATTACATTTTCCACATGCATTTTCAAAAATTTATTATTGATTTTGTAAAAAATAATTTGTTTTTTGGAAGATTATTAAATATTCAATATTTTTTGGCCTTTTTTATTCATTGAATAATTTTTAAAAAGTGATAAATTTTTGTGATTGAATGTTAAAATGTTCTATGATTTAATTTATATATATTTTTTGAACATTTTCTTGGATGATTTTTATAGCACTTCATTTAAAATTATCATTCAAATGTTTTTATTGTGATTTTTGATTTGGTTTTGTAATTTGAATCAATTTCATTAATTTGCTTTTTTTCCAATTTGAAATGAAATTTTTTTAAATCAAATTTGATTTTCAATTTGAATATTAGTTATTTTAGGAATTTGAATTAATATTTTTTATGGATTTTTAATATAGTGATTTTATTATTTGTTTGTATGTAGCTGTAGTTTTGTTCTAGAAATTCAAAATGTTTATGTTATAGTTGGATTTAGTAGGACACATAAATGAATTTTCTAGTAAAAATATACCCAATTTTTCATATATTCACATAAGGGAATTTTTTAATATGTCAATGTATTCAATTTCTTATATATTAAATTTTCATCATGCTGCATATGTGAGGTGTTCCACATAGCTAGTTGTTTACACAATCAAATATATGAATCAATGATATATAATTAAATTTTCACCCAAACTCAATGTACCTGAATCCATTAATGTTAAATTATTCGTTACTCTTCCTCTGTTTGATCCCAAAAATTATTGGTACTCTTTTAAAGAAGTCCAACAACAACATTTTTACATAATAGAGAAAAATAAATACTCCCATCAAGGAGAAACCAATATGGATTTGATGGATGGAGGTGATATGTTTCACAGGGGATAAACTGGGGAAATTCCAAGAAGAAAAAATATGATGAATATAGTAATATATTTAAGAAATATTAGACACATACATGAAAAAAACACATATCCATGTCAGGAAGACTACCAATGAGACCCCTATATGACTGAAGATCCAACTCAATACGATTTAACACAAAATGAGTCAAAAGATATCGAAGAGTTCAAAGAAGAATATTGATGTAGAATATGAAATATTTATGTTATCATTGATCAATTAAATATTTTTAAAATTTATGGTTTGAGAAAGATGATGAAGATAGAGATATAAAAATTTTATTTCCATTAACATTTTAATAGAGATCGAAGGAAATAAATTCATATTTACGGTTGGTGTGTATGAAGATTGTTATTACATTTACTATGTCTTGCATACCATTTTTTTCTTATCCATATGATCAATATTTATAGTTGGTTATGAGTCCTCAAGATATCTTAAGTTACAGATCTAAGGTGGTGACTAGAATCACTTTTCTTAATTTTTACTTTTTGGAAGAGTAAGCATAGTGGAATCCACGGTTCAAGAAAACATATGACGCATCGACACCAAGTGTGTACGAATAGAAGATGATATTATTTATATATAGAAATAAATATTTTGGGGTTCAATGTAAGTACACCATGATATGATCAAAGGAAAAATGAGCTTACTAAGGGAGTGAAGTTGGTGACGAGTTTTACTAGGTTGAAGAGATAATAAATATAACCAATGTACCAGGATTACACTGATGGAGACCCATAGAAAAATCCCTAATAGGATGAGAGTCATGCTGAAATGATTGGATGTAACATGGATTGTTATTAGGAAATTAGTTGTAAGTGAAACATAGTTCATTAATTACTTATGAAAGGTGTATATTATTTTGAGTATTGTCTCTAATATTACAACATATGTGACATAAATTCATGGTAAAATAAACTCAGTGATTTGTATAGAAATGATGCTAGTGATGAATGAAACATGAAATTAGAAAAACCAAATTCAGTGAGAATTATTTTACTAGGAGGTAAATAGTCAGATTTATAGGAGGGAAAAAATAATTCTAGATAGTGGAGGTGGAATGGGGGGAGTTGGGAGAAGAAATGAAAGTCAAAGAATCATCAAGAGCTCGATATGAAAGAGAAATCCACTTATATAGAGGAATATATATATATATATATATGTCTTATTGTTTCTAATATACATTCATATTTATGATTCATTTATTAATGATAATAGTTTTCCATGTCTCAATCTAGTATATTTAATTTTTTTTGGGAGAAACAAAGTAATATGAATTGAGATTTCTTTTACATTCTCTTGCATCAATTTATTTAATCATTTTTTGTTCCTATTTACATTTATTTTTCTAATTAATATATTCTATTAAAATTTATTAAAAAAGGATGAAATTATAGTAAATCAAATTTAGGAAGATGAAAATCAGTTTAACAATCACTTAAATGATGGTTAGGGTGATTTTTATGGGAGTTTCATAGTGTGTCATTTCATCCCGTGTTCTCACTCCTAATTCTTATTGGGCATTAAATTTTCTCCATATCTAGTACTAAAAGGTAAAGTTTAGGGAATATTATTCCATGGAAATTTCTATTAATGTAACATTTTTTGGAAAATGGTGGAGATTTATATTATCTATAAAGAATCAATTTTTTCTTGAGATATATATTAAAATGTCAGTTCTTATGATATTTTACAGGAAATTTTCAAACTTATTTTTATAGATTGGAATATTAAACATAATTTTTCATATATTTTATTACTCCTTGAGAAAATATTATACAGGAACAATAATATTTTTTAATTAATTTTTGTTTTAGTTCTTCCTAACATTTTAATATTCAATGTTTTTTCCTTACACTTTTTCATCTGTCCATCAGTGCTACAACACATCTCTGCTACTCTGATTATTTAATCTTTTCCCTTTTCACCATTTCAACTCATTTAATTTTTCATTGTTTACTATGTTTTTTTATACTATACATATTTACATACCCTTTTCATTGATCCATACTTAAAATAATATATATATATATATATATATATTATGTGTTACAAAAAATTAAATTTTTATGTTTTCAATTATACCAGTGTTAAATTTTTTTATCCATTCTTAGGGAAGTAATGTTTATTGAATAAAAAACACAAAAGAGTTGGAAAATATTTAACAAAATCAAGATGAAATCTACCTGTTTCATTCATTGTAGTGTACTATTTTTTATTTTTTTGAAGAGAAAATCATATTCATAATGAAGAACATTTTAAATTTGAACCTAAAACACTAATTCATAAAATCAAAATACAATTTTATTCCCTTAAGAATAAGATGAAAGATGAAATTTAAATTCAAAATTTGGATATTTAGAAGGATATAGTTGAAAATAGATATATAGTTTCACCTCAATATAAGAATGAGAATATTGACAGGAATTCACTTTGGTATTTCCATATTCCCTTAGTTTTAAATAATCTATCTTGAAAATGGTTATCACCCATTTCTAGAAATTATGAGATGAAGAAATATTACCTCCTTATGTTACCTTTTTTTAGTGTCCATCTCAATGATAATTCTCTTTAATTCATTAAGGATTATTATGGTTCACTACAATATTTACTATTTCTTAGGTTAAATGAGAAGGAGCATAGGTTAAGAATGCTTCCAATTTATTTTAATAAATAGGTATACCAGTTAGTTTTATAATTTAGATGAGAAAATAAATAAAAAATGAGACTAACTATTTAATACCATTATTACTATGTTTTATCCTAGAAACACTACCACCAAAGGGAGACATAGAATCACCTATTTTTTTCAAGATGAGAATAATTTTCTACAAAACATGGGATATGTTTAGAAAAATTCTTAGAAAATTTCCCAATCACCAACATTCCTCTGATATCTATATGTATGTATTCTATAATATCCTTAATTTTTAAAATCAAAATAGTGTGGATGAATCAACTGGGATTTATGGTCATAATCAAACTTACTGTCCAAACATTGTATCTTTGCACATCATGAAGAGAGTTTCCAATTTATTTAATTTAGGGCTAGAAACCTGTATTTCAATTTAACTTTATCAAATTAATATAATTCTGGATACAAAAATGATATAAATCAATCATAGAGAGAAAAAAGGGTTTTCAAACCGAATTCTAGTTTTAGTATCTCATTTTAGCCAAGGAAATAATTTCAAAATATTATTAAACCATTAAATTAAAATTCTAAATCAGAGGTGTTGGTTAGTAAGTTATTTACTAAAGTTGATTCTCAAAAATAATGTATTAACAATTTCAAAATTTAAATGGTTCAAATGGTAAGGTACTAAGGGGGAAGAGACAAGGGTAAATTCCCTAGAAAAACCTAGCTTAATTCAAGATTTAATGTGATAGATGTCACCATTAGATCTGTTTTTAAACTCATGAAAGAGTTAAGGAAAACATTGTGATGATATTATTGATAAAAATTCTAAAATTGAGATTTCAAATTAAGAAAATATAAAATATTGAAATCTAGATAGATTGAATCAATTTGAAAGAAATTATTGAATATTGACTTGTAAAATCCAATAAACAAATTATAATACTATTGGAGAAAAAAAGGAAACAAAAAGGTGAGGTATGAGGATGATGAGAGTGAACAACTATTATTGAAGAATTATTTTCCTATAATTACATTCCATAAAGTATTAAAAAAACAAATGAAATAGATTACATGAAATTTATTTAAATGTTTATATTTTTAAACATTAATATTCCCTTTGTTAAGGCATTGAATAAAGTTACATATTGGATTAAATTTCCTAAAATATCTATATATTGTGAGAGGTATTGGGTCAAGACTAAAATAATTAATTTTAATAAGTATTTTTGGTCCATTTTTCAAAAGGTCATTCCTCTAAACATGAAAGAACATAGATTCTTTTCCATTTCTTGTGAAATTGGAGTATGTTAATAGATTAGTTGCACATATGACATAGGTTATAGAATTAACCTCATTACATACACCTCATTAAAAATGGTTTGTCTTAGGAAGATGATACCAACTTCATTGTCACTATAATTAGAAAACATGTCACTTTAATACCCTTTTTCAAGGGAAGATAAAATTTTAGTTAATGAAATAAATATCACACTCCCCACTAATTTTAATTGACATGAAATGGATAATGATAATATATCCCCCAAAATTCTAGTAATACCATTTTTAACATTTTTTGGGGATATTATTGATGTAACTAATAGAAAAAGTGACTCTTGAGTAATGTTAGTATCAAGAGGACTTCCAAGTTTTCAATGTGTCCCATATTGTGTTAATTTTTATGTTGATGGATATTTCAGATAAAGTGTTTAAGGATAAATTTAGGAGAAAAAATCACTATTTTTTTATATAATATAATAATTATTTAACGAATATTTTGAGTTGAATTTTATTGAATATCAATCTACCAATGTTCTTGAAAGTGTATGTATTATTTAGATAAATCACTAGAAACACATTTATATAAACCAAGAGATAATTAAACATATAAATATTTTTTATAGAGCATCACTTAGGAAGCTAGTCCATACCTTCAACCAACTCTTTGCGAGTAAACACTTCCCCAAGTATAATGTCTAAATATAGAGATATATGTTCTTATTCATGAGTTGGGTGGGATAGAAATTGAGTTTTTAAGCCATGTTTGAGAATTTTAATGTATCTAAAACTTGATATAAATTTAGGTTATGTCTTTATTAAAATATTTCATGTTTTCAATTTTAATAATTATATTTTTAGTATGTTTCACACATGTTGGGAATGAATCTATGCATGATGGTTTCCCCAATGTTTTTGAGAAATTTACCCATTTTGATCCTTTTTTGGACATAGAAATATTCATTTTAGATGTAGAATTAGAAGCTTTTAGGTGGGTACATTTTGAAATATCGTTTTCTAAATACGTTATGTGCATTGATCTTAATGTTTTCGAGTAGGTTGTAATACGTTTTGTACTTATTTTTTAGTGTTTGGTGCCCTAAGTGTTATGGAAAAAACTGAGAACATATTTTAATTTATTGTTGTTTTTCCAAGGGCACTTAATTCAATTTTTGGTCCTATTTTTGAAAATCATGTCATAATAATAATGGTGGAAAACAAACATAGTTATATATTTATAATGGAGATGACTAATTTTTTTTTTGATTTTGGTGTTCTAAATGTATTGGAAGTGTGTAATGAAGACTTATTAAATAATAATTATAATTTATTCACCATTCAAAGACATTTTACGGAAGGATTTGGGTTGAAGACCTTAAAATTTAGCATTTCAGAGAAGGAAAACATTATTTTTTGATTTCAAATTATATTTTTATTTATAAAATAAATTTCAATAACTCTATTCTATCCCCTCATTAGAGTTACAAAGAAAATATTTCAAGTGGTCAATTGATGAAATTTTCAAAAACATATTATTTAGTGTAATTATTTACCATAAGAAGATATAATCTTAGAAAACATACATATAACTTTCTTGAGTTTATCACTAGATATATTATTTATTAAAAATTAATTCATGGATTCTAATGAATTATATTTATTTAATTTAGCTTCCTCATTTGGTGTCTATATTTATTGAACATTAAAAAATAATGGAGTATTCAAAATAACCATCATGATAAGAGACTCTTTATATTAGTAGAGTAATTTATTCAATTATTCAATTTCAATTCATCTATTCTAGTTTGAAAGATAATGATATTCTATATAACTTATTAAAAAATATTTAATTTCTAAAATTCCGTTATGCATGCTTTAATCATATTATGTCTTTTGGTCATTAATGATTTCCACTATAATAAGTTGTAATAGTGAAATCTATTTTCTAGGATATTCTAAAAAAATTATTTAGTTCAACTATAAAGGTATAATTCATTTAAAAATTTATTTTTTTGTGATCAATTTCTTTTCCATGTATACTAGAATCTCTTATTCATCCTATGAATGTTTCAATATGTGAAAAAATAATTTTTAGACTTTCTTAGAACCTCATACATGAATAATTTATTACATATTTTCTAAATCATTTTGAATATAATTTTTTAAACTATCTATCCTATTTTGAGATTCAGAAATAAGGAATTTTTTGTATTTAGAATGTGTGGGAGGGGTCTAAATTGAGAAAACATATAATTCATTGAGAACATATAAAAAAATAATTTTAATTTATTTCTTAATTTAAATCTTCACTTAAGAATGTTCACTAAGTGATGTTTTTTCTTGAATTTTACAGTTGTGATCCCAATTTTAGCGGATTAATCTTCATTACATTATGGATTTTTTTAGTAAGGCAATTTTTTGTCCTCTTAGAAAATTTGTTTATGTTAAAACATTAGGATAATGTTATACAATAGTAATTTATCTTTAACTTTTTTATTAGAATTAATCTCATAAGATATGAATCCAAATAGACATTGAATTAAAAATCCAATCCAAGTTAAAATCATTATTTTATTCCATTAATTATTTATTTATTATCATTTTAATGTGTTATTTATTTCAAAAATAAATTATCACCCACCCATCTAACAATGTATCAATTTATTATGGGTTTTTATGTAGGTCTATTCCCTTGGAGGTAAAGAGATGATATATATTCAACAGGATAAAAATTAATATTTTATAAATTCTCTTTAAATTTTCAATTTTAGTCAATTTTTTTTGTAAAATAGTTTTCAATCATTCATATAGAAAAAATAATTTGATAGGGAGATCACACATTATACTTGAAAGAATCTATAAGGGAAAATAATTTTGAAAATCAATTATTTTTTGTGCCTTAATAGTTTAATTTTTAGATTTATATTCTAACAAAGAATATTTCTAAAGGATTTCATGTAGAATAAAAATGATTTGTGTGTGGCAGAATTTAATTTTACTTTAACTCATTATATTTTTCTACATCAATTTGTAATATTTTATTGTGTATTTAGTGAAAAAATGATTTGTTTTAGGAATATTAATAAATATTCATAATTTTTATTATTTATCTAATAAATTGAATATTATATTAAAAATGATATGTTTTTGTGATTTAATGATGAAATGTTTCGTGATTAAATTTCTATATATTTTAAAACATGTTTTTTTGGATGATGTTTTGGAATTTTTTTTGAAATTTACATTAAAATAGTTTTTTTTATAGTTTGGATTTGGATTTGTAATAGATTTTTATTTCAATAACATTCATTCAATTTTAATTGGTAAATAGAATTTTTAGAAATAAATTTTACATTTATTTATTTTTATATTTTTAATTCATATTTTGATGGATTTTTAATTCTGTGATTTTATAACCTTTTGGATGAAAAATAGTTATTTTATGGGTATTTAGAATGTTTATGTATCATTTTTATTTAGTATTATATCACTTCAAATTTTATACTAACTATATATCCATGTTCTCACAATTTCACATTGATGAATTTTTTAAGGTGGATAGTTTCCAATTGCGTGTCTAGTCTATTTTTAAAAATCTGTCATATTTGAGGTGTTCTACATATTCAGTTTTACATTTATTCAAATTCATGAAGAAAAGATATATCTAAATTTTCACTAGAGATAAAGATAATAGAATTAATTTAGTCCAAATAAATATTTATGATTCTTAAGTTCAAACCTAAACTTTATCAAGACTCTTTAGAAAAAGGCAATTGAAAACAACTGAACATTAAGGAGAAAACTGAGTGCTCAAAAATAGGGAGACCGATTTGGATTTGATGACAAGAGTCAAGATTTTTTTCTTCTGGGGATGAGCTAATAAATGTCTAAGATTCAGTAAGACGATGAATATGGTACATGAATTAATAATTTTTTATCTTGTGCATCATCTAAACACTAATCCGTATCAATAATACTACCTCCAATACTATAAAATGATAAAAGATCAACATTAATTTTAATCTTCTCAAAAATTTTCTAAGGATGGATAATTGTTTGAGGAGGGACCTTGATGTTGAAAAAGAAATATCAATGTTATAAAACCAAAATTGAATCTTCATTGATTTTTTATTTTGTGAAATATGATTATGGAAGACCCATACATTTTTTGATTTTCATTCATAGTTAGACCGAGATCAAAATAAATTTTATGCATCGTAATCTTAGAGCATATGAAATTTTGTTCATGTTGAAAAAGGCTTTGATCGCTAGTTTTTTTGTTTTCCGAATCAATTTATGATTTAGGTAAGGGGGTGTTGAGCTTTCTCAAGTTACAAATATAAGGTGAAAATTAGTTTCACAAAAAAATTATGACTTATTTCATATTATAATATTAAGCATAGTGGAATCTATGGTTCAAGAAGATATATGAGGTGTTAGGTCCCATGTTTTTTTTGATATGTAAATTTATTAAAAGAAAATATTTTTTTAATGATAGGTCTAGTCAGTTTTTTATCAGAGCTTCAGAAAAAGAATTTGAATGTTGGAGTACCTCAAAATAATGTTTCTAGAAACTTTTTGAAGCTTAGAAAATGTCTAAGATGATTATGGAGTTTCCCTTGGGTTTCATGATTGGAACTAGAGTTTTGGGATTGTGTTTCCAATGATGGACGGTTGGTATAGGGTTAGTACTAACCCTATAGCCTAACCATTTGATCAATTTTCTATATATGCGTGGTCAGAGAAACTATTTGGAATTCCAAGGAAACTGGATATGGTTCTACAATTTACTTGATACATTTCTTATGGTTTTCACAAAGTTTGAATAATTTTGCGCTACAACCATGTGAGGTTGAGGATTATGGGGTAGTAGCACTTCACATTGGTTCGTGGTTTTCTAGACCATGAAACATTACCATGATCATCATTATGTGTAGAAATACCTTGTGTATAGTTAATAAAATTAACCATTAAATTAAATCTACATAGATTTTTATATGTATGAAGGCGAGGGGTAACTAACAAACCATGTGATCAAGCTTCACACCTCAACCTTAGAATATAACTATGACTGAGGATCCCATGTGTGATTCCTCTACTTATAGTATAATGTAATGGATCTTATATAAGATGAATTCAATTACTCATTCATTATTAGGTTCCCAAGAGGGATTCTATTTCCTATGTATTAACATAGAGTGTCCCATAAGGGATGACACCACTTATATAAAATCCTCTAGAATCTTAAGTAGGATGCCCCTTCTCAGCACTGTCCTGGGCGATCCAGTGGGTTCCCCAATTTTTGACTAACACTAAGCTAGTATGACATGGATATGGGGATATATATTGGAATGTTCCACCCTATAATACAAACTAGACTTTTAATACCATGGGGATTTTGAAATATTTTCTGGTTTAAGTGTTCATCCACCTCAATCATTTATTTAAGAATTGACCATGTAACTTCTAATTAAATTATGATTTCTAGAGGTTCTTCCTATAATTGGATAATGATCCTGATGTGATATGATTCTATGGTGGGGATTACCAATTGTACATACTGAAACTGTCTCATGATATTTCTTATTAATTAATACTATTTTCTAAATTCCAATTCTTCAATGGGATTCCTCCATGAAATGGAAATTTTATAGGTGGATTCCATGTTTTGTAGAGAATACCTCTACATAGTGTCACCATATAGATGCTTATATGCTAGGGTCTAGGGGATTACCTATGATTTCGAGGTGGGCGTATGTCAACCTTGTTTTGGATGTCACTAAAACCTGTGAGGATTGATGTTGATATCCCCCAGTGATTCCTTTGATACTATATAATGTCATGTGGATGAACCATTACTGCATCGCCTCAAATTTTCTAGGGATGAGGATTCCAGGACAATTATTTAATGTATACCAAGAATTATCATGGATCCAGAGTGTATTCTTATCGACTAAGGGTCACCCCTCGTAGTGATTATTTAATTTGAAGTGTCATGATTACATATGGATTTAGATCTAGGAATTTGACAGTGGACTGGATAACATATATCTTGAGTGTTTGGAATCATGATCAGTGTTTTTTTATAGGACTTCGAAATAATACATACAATCCCCATTTATAGTGATTGGAGGATAGAATAGGTGATACCAAGGTAATGAAATGTATCCCGGTATGGAGATGTAGCTTGATAAACTATATTTATTTCTCTAAAACAAGTAGATATTTTTGATTAAGATTATATACCCAATGATAAACTTAATTATATATATCCTGAGTGGCATAAAATTCAGCTGAGTGAATTATTCAATGGATGTCCAGATGATTGGATTCACACAGCCATGGAATGTCTACGGACATGTTTTATTCATATTGTTTGACACCGTACTCCTATATATATGTACACATATGCATATTTATATTGTACACATACACACATAGTGATATATATATACGAGGAAAACCTTACTCCAATTATGTCTCGTTTAGGCTGAGTACATTCCTGAAACATGCTTCTTTTAGCCTTTCCATTAAATTTATTTCCTAAAGTTATTTATATAATTATTTTAATATTGATGATTATATCACATATACATATTCAATATATTACTCACTATGCAAGGGACCATGTTGGAAGTTCCGTACTATGTTTTTTTTACTCACACCTTTCTTGGGTGGGGGGAAATAAAATTAGCTTCCTGGTTCCACCACATGATATTTTTTATTCCTAATTACTATTTTCGGAATGCCCATTATTCATTGGTATTCCCCCATTCATAGGGATTTGTAGTGGTGTTTTTCATGGTTATCAGAGAACCCATCTACCTGGTGTCGCTCTATGGATGCCTATCAGCTAGCATCCATGGGATTCTAAGAGATTTTTTGGTGGGTGTAATTCCCCCATGTTGTGGACATTGATGATATCCTTGAAAATTGAAGTTGATCACCTCTACTGATTCCTATGATAATCCCTAGGGTAAAGAGGACACACCATTACTCCATCACCAAAAAAGTTCTAGAAATAAGTCTTTTGAGTAGGTTAATGAGTGTATATTGAGCATCATATTATATCCATAGAGTTTTCCCATCACTTAAGGGTCACCCCTTAGGTATCATCTGATTAGAATTGTGGTGATTTCCTATGGTCTAGGATATTGGAATATGACATCAAATTTGATTTCATGTGGTTTGAGTGGTTGACATCCATATCTGTCCCTAGTTTTCATCATCTTTAGATATTACATGGAATCCTATTTTATAATGATTAGAGGTTACAATAGGTGATCATAAGGTTTGAAAATGTACCACCCTATAAAGAAATAGCTTGCTCAGATATATTTAAGAAACTAACTAAATCAGGTAATGTAAATTAGGATCATAGACTCAATGTTCCACTTATTTATACATAGCCTTAGTGGAAATACATCCAACTCAGTGTTTTATACATTGTTTGTCAAGATGATTAGGGTCATAGACCCAAGGATCATGTGTGAACTTGTTTAGTTAATATTGTTCGATAAATTAATCATATATATATATATATTTATGGGGATATATAAATATATACATATATATTCCATCACCATATTAATATTGTGTATCAGATAGACTAAGGACAGTCCTTGAGCATGATTTTTATAACCTTATAATTTAGTTTATTCCAAAAAGTTATATAATATTAATTTTTTATCCAGATTAGTTTCTTACATATACAGAAAAAAACATACTTTTATTTAAACAAGACCATGATGGGGGTAACCTAATATGTTTTTAGTCACACCTAGCTCAAGGAACTACTATAGTGGGGTACCCGAGCAGACTTTCAATTGGTTGTAGGCATTGGATGGGATGAGGCATAAGATTGAGCATGAATGATGACTCGGATGACTATGTGGATGTTGAGAATATGGTTCAACTCAAAGTTGGTATTTGAGCCTTGTACCTTGATTATTTTCTTAATACCTATACATGTGATAAATATAGTGTGTGATAAGGGTTATATGATTGACATACCTATTTTGGCCTTTACGAGACTCCATTAAAAATAATCAAATATGTATGGTTATTTCCACAATTTTTCTTACTCTAATATGGAGTAATATTCTCCCAAATATCCCACTCTGGGACCTCACAACTAGTTTCTAGCCTCTAGAGTGTCAGAAATTGTTCTTAATGCCTTTTGGTGAACCTTCTTGGAGCACCGATTAGTGACATTTGGGTTGAGACATTACAAATTGATATCAGATGCTTTTTTATTACTATTGTTTTACTATTTTGTAAATGGTATAAAAGAGTATTGGGAATGTTTCCTTCTTTTCATGTTTGATTAGAGTGTGAAGAAGTTTTTTTCTTGTAATAATTATAGTTTATTAGGGATATAGGATTTCTTTTCTTGAAAATTTATGTTACTATTTTCTGTGATTTTTTCATTGATTGACACAAAAATGATGTAGAGTTTATGAATTTTTATGGATTATTAGCTCTTTGGGTTTTGTAAATGTTCCAATGATTTATTTATACTTCTGTCTAGAAAAGGGAATAGGCATCTTATACATCATATTTAGCACATATGACAAAAATTTTATGATCATACTAGCGTGTGATTATTATGGATAACATTATAATATTATTTTATGTGTCTATGAAAATATAAATAGTGTTTTCCCATATATTTTATTAGTTTAATTCTACCGAATAGTCCAAATGGGAATGTATATTTAATTCTGATAGTATGTCATATGGATCTATAGTGAGATGGCCGTCAGTGTGGCTGATGACTCAATCTACATGCATAGGAAGTGTAGTGACCCTATATAGTTGATAAGGTACATAATTCCTAGTTATTGAACCCCTACTTGTGTGATTTATCTTATTATTAGTTATTTAATGTTTTAGTAACAACATATATGGTTTTTTCCCACATATCATGGAATAATTTGTTTTATCCAAACCATGTGCATGTGTAATGACAATGATCATTGAGATGATGTTTTGTGACAATATAGACCAATGTAGATCAACATTCTTACTTGGATACCCTATAATAGACCCATCTTCAGTGTATCTTTTTTATATGTGTTCTAATAATGATTTATAACAACCTAAATGGAGTATTACCATCTAGATTTATATAATATTTTACTTAACTAACCTTTATTTATGGTTATCTATTCGAATCCGCTAGTGTGATTCTGATAGGTACCTGAATGTTTACAGGGGACTAGAACATCCATGGGGTATTTCCATATATAGATTCCTACTATGTGTCAGTTCACTATTCTTTTCTATGTTTACATCATGATCCTCTAGGGAGAAGTACCGTACAAGGATACCCTTAGAGGATCAGGGCTTACTAGAGTGATGTTTAATACATGATGTTATTCAATTCCATTTCATATGTTGACATGTATTATCCCTCATAGGTTGATATTATATTTACCTCCCATAGAGAGGATTGACCTTCTGTCTTTGTGGTCATAAATTGTTATCTTTTTTTGAGATATGATTTGTGGGGCTAGGTGGAAGACATATAGGTCCTTATTTATGATTTGGGCCCTTGTAGGTTTGTGTTAATTTTAATTGAGGGTAACCTATAAGAGGGATTGGAATGTGTTTATAGATTTATTTTTATACAGTGAGTTTAATTGTACACTCTTTTCATGTTTGGTACATTGAAGGTGCTCAAGTATTTTGATTTAATCATGGTGATGGCCTCACATTTTGTGAAAAATATAGGATTCTTGGGTATCGGGATTTGGTTCAATGGGATTTAATATTCGGGTGAATGCCCCTATTAAAATGTGATTGGGAATTTGATTATTTAATTTCATAAAATGACACAATGTGATGAAAAATGAGGAATAAATCATTTCATGGGTTAGGTACCCGACTTTGGGGACGATTTCCAGGCCAACTTCTAGTTTAATGAAACTATCATAAAGAGTAGCATAATCATCTATTCACTATTGATTAATGAGTAATAAGAGTGTGACTTGATTGATGATGAGAAGTTGGTATTGTATTGTAAACCCACAACATATGATGTTTTGGTACACGACCGATACACACAATACTGTTTAAATTGAAAATCTTTGAGCGATCATGTGAGATCTTAGAAATAATGGTTTAAATGATGATACGAGCATGGTTTCCAGGGAATTGTGATAAAATGATGCATTTATCACCAAGGTAAAGGAGATATTGAGTGTATATTATATTTCATGCGATTTTTTGACTCATGGTTGGATCTAGACACATATTTTTGGGAGATGTTGCTTCACGAGTTGTTTAAAGGTATGTATATCTTGTTTTGGTGTGATCATTACTCAGAGATACCTATACACAAATATCTATAGAATATTCACATTCTCGTGTTTTGATATGATCAAGACCAATATCATTACATCATCTAGATGTTAAGTCAATAAGGTTTCTTTATGACTTTTCCATTCTTCTATGTTTTCAAAATCACAAACACTTTATTTTAAGTAATTTTTTTGACCCCTAAGGATTATTCTCATAAAGAAAATTTCCTTTCTCTATGAATATTTTTATCCCTAACTTTTTTTTTCATTGTTTCATTTTATAATCTCTCTAAATAAAACTCATTTTATTATTATATCATATATTAGGATTCTTATATAAATCCTTAGAATCTTATAGTTCCTTGTAAATAGAGTGTTCAGTTTTCAAACTCTGAATCTTATGAAGTGAAGACTCTGAATTCTCTGAAATTCAGATTCTAAATTCTCTAAAATTTAGACTCTGAATTCACTATAATATAGACTATGAATTCTCAAAAATTCAAACTCTAAATTCACTGAAATTCAGACTACGAATTCTCTAAAATTCAGACTCCAAAATATCTAAAATTTATACTCCAAATTCCCAAAAAATTGGATTCTGAATCCTCTAAAATTTAGACTATGAATGCATTGAAA
This sequence comes from Viscum album, assembly GCA_963277665.1. Classification (NCBI taxonomy): domain Eukaryota; kingdom Viridiplantae; phylum Streptophyta; class Magnoliopsida; order Santalales; family Viscaceae; genus Viscum; species Viscum album. The sequence goes on along the minus strand of OY728147.1, from coordinate 735,508,925 downwards.
TTCAGATTTCAAATTCTCTAAAATTCAGATTCTAAATTCTCTGATATTGAAACTATAAAATCTCTAAAATTGAGACTCTATATTATCTAAAATTAAGACTCTAAATTCTATGAAATTCAGATTCGTAATTATCTAAAATTCAGATTCCGAAGTCCTCAAAATTCAGACTCCGAATTCCTCAGAATTCGAACTCCAAAGTCCTCAGGATTTTGACACTTAATTCCTCTGATTTCAGACTCTTAATTCCATAAAATTTAGACACTGAATTCCTTAGAATTCAGATACTGAATTCATTGGAATTTAGACTCCATAATCTATAGAATTTAGATTCTAAATTATTTGTAAAACACAATCCAAATATCTATGACTTATTGTCTATTAATGTATATTTGGTTAATCTCTAAATTCTATTTTTCCTTATACTTCAAAAAATAGTTTTGGTTAAGTAATTTTTTTCCTTACACATAATATGAAATGATGCCGTGAAATCTGTTTCTAAATAACCATTGTTTGAGTGAAATGTGTACAGGTCCCTCCGAGATTGAAGGAAAAATATGATCGTTGGAGGAGAGAGATGATAGTTGGAGTTGTGCCTATAAATAGGAGCTCATTTGAAGGAGCTCATTACCATTCCATCAATCTATAGATTAAATGATGTGATGTGATTTCTATAGAGAGAGACTCACATGTTTTGTTCAAAACTGAACATCTTGTTCAGTTTTATTCATGCGACTCTGATTGTTGCTGAGTAGAATATAGGTTTACTGGGGATAGGAAGACAGAGGTGTATCTACCATAAAGATCAAAGACTTCTGGGGATAAGAAGGCACAGGTTCTGACTACCTTTAAGATCAATGTATTGCATAGATAGCAAGATAGATTCCGATATTCATGTTGAGGGGTTACCCTCTTGTGTGTAAGACACACTTTATTGAAATTATAAATCAATATACATTTATCCAAGGTTGTTTTATTCCCTAATCTTTGGGTGAAAAGACTTCTTACACGTTACTTTTTTTGTTTCATGTTTTATTTCCAATGTATTTTGATAATGGAAGAAATTATAAATTTCTTATACATTCTTATACATTTATTTACTCTGATAAATAAGATTATATATTCTTTAACGTAAAATATTTTCCCATGTAAATTTCTCTTAAGTATCTCTTCCAGAACCATATTTTTGAAACCTAAGAAAGTTTTCTTCATAGAACAAAAATAGGATTTATGAATTTAGATTGTTTAACTTTGTTAATTTTTTTTATAATGGATTATAATGATTTTTTAAACCTAAAATTTACCCCTCTTGTAATTGAGAATCTTCATACACTATTTCAATCCATAAATTGGTATTTGAGGAGGTCTATAAAATACATATACTTACATATATTTTTTTTCTGATTATGTTTTCCTTGTTCTAATTTGTTTTTTCATAAATTTTCTTGCTCATATATTTATTAGAGATTTTTATATTTTTTTATCCGATTTTACTACTTACAATTTTTGTTGGAAATATATTTTCTTATAGAACGGAAGGTTTGAATGTTGGTTCCATTGATAATATGAATACTACCGGACCACCAATTTTTGATAGTAATGATTATGAGTACTAGAGAGGTCGAATAAAGACTTTTGTTATCAACACTTGGGTGGATAAATTTGTTATGATTAATTGTTAATACAAAATTCTGGAAAAGGAAGTCAAAACCTTCACCGACTAAGAAAAATAAGAATATTAACTAAATTACAAGGTACACATTGCATTTTTGTGTTCCATGACCAGGAATATATATAGTTAAATTTTTTCTTGTGAAGCTGCCAACTGCATCTATAAGAAACTTGAGGATACTCAATTTGGGACTTCAAAAGTGATAGATACTATAAGAGAAATGTTGAGAGTTGAATATAATGGATTTCTATTTCCCTATAGAGAACCTATTTGCAAAGTACAACCATGATTTGTGACCATTGTCAATAGTCTACAATCTATGATAGAGAAAGGTCATGATGATGGATCTATGGTGGAAAATATAATTGATACTATGAAAAATGAGTGGGAATCAAACAAAACTGCCATTGATGAAAATAGGAAAGTTTCCAATATTACTCTGGATGAACTTTTTGGAACCCTTATTCAACTTGAGACCAGAATGAAGATAGATTCTAATATGAATAAGATGAATAATGGAAATGGATTTGTAGACTTTTCTACTACAAAATCCAAGACTCTGAAAAGTGTTACAAGTTCTAAGTCTATGAAAGTCACTGTTCTATCTTAGTCTAGTTAAATTCAACATTCTAAGAATGAATTAGCTAATATTTCTCGAAGGATGAATAAGATAGTGGGAAAGAATAATTTTTTTATAGATATAAGAAAAAATAAATAAATGACATGAAATATTCAGAAATCACTTGTTATGATTAAAAAAGAGTCAGACACATCATGCCAGATTTTCCAATGATTAAGAGAAAAGATGGGAAGGAAAATCATTCTAAAAGAAATAGAAAGATGTGTTACATGTCTAAGGAGAAGAAAGTTTTGAAAGATAATTACACCTAGAGAGCCAATGGTGGTGACTCATATGATGAATCCTTAGAGTATGAATCTTCTGGACAAAATAATATTGGTCTTATAGCCTAAGTACCTACTATAAATAATTATCTTAAAGGTAAGGTATGTGATTCTGAATATTTAACCAATATGTATTTAAATGAAATTTTTTCTAATGAATAATATTATGAATCATTATATAATGAATCTTCATAATGAGATGATAATATCTTACCTTCTTTTGAAGAAGTGTATAGATTTATTAAAATTCTTGAGAATGATAATTCTAATCTAAAAATGAAGTTCGAGAAAGAAAATTATAGAATTTCGGTTTTAAATGAAGACGTATCAGATCTTTATAAAGATCTTGATCAAAAATATTTTGATTTTGAAAGTGTGTCTAAAAAACTTAATGAAGTTAATTCTGAGAAAGATAATATTTATAAGGATATTGAAAATGTTATTTCTAAGAAAAATATTTTAGCGGCCAACTCTAGTTCTAAAACTAATAACCTTGAGGATAAGAACTTGGTTATTAAAATAAAGTCAGAAATATTTTCTCTAAGGAAATGACTATCAAAATTTACCTCTGGTAAGGAAACATTTGACAAGATGTATTCCAAAATTCATTCTCTAAGGAATAGTTATGAATTTGGTTATACTCATTCAAAACCTATTTTTATTAATAATTATTTTATTCCCTAAAGTACTCCATTTTTTAATAAATTTCAATGTGGTGGATATTGGGAGAAAAATTATTCTTTAAATAGAACCCAAAAATTAGGTTTTCATAAAGCTTATTTTTATAAGAAAATGCAGATTCGTAAAATTTTACTTTCTAAAATTTATATATCCAAGATTGTTTGGATTCTGAAATTCTAACTCCATTATTCTCTGTAAAATAATGAATGTACCAACAACAATACATGGTACATGGATAGTATATTTTTCCAGTATATTAATGGAAACAAAAACTTCTTTGAAAATATTAACATGACGAAAAGAAGGAAAATTTACTTTCAAATACAATGCTCATGGAAAAATTGTTGGTATAGGTAACATTGTTCTTATAGAAAAAATTATGATTTAAAATGTTTTATTTTTTAAGGGTATTAAGAAAAACCTCATTATCATAATTATGTTATGTGATGAAGGTTACCTTGTGAATTTTAGGAATGATAAATTCTTAGTACACAATTCTAAGGAAGAGTTTACTCTTTCTTCCCATATGCAAGAGAATGTGTACATTATAAAATTATAAGACCATAGGAGACAAGATCTTCATTATCATAGTTCAATAGAAGATCAATCTTGGTTATGAAATATAAGTTTAGGACACTGCAAACTTAAGAACCTATTAAATCTTTAAAGAAAAATCTTGAAAAGGGTCTACTAGAGCATAGGTTTTTTTCTTCAAAAGTTTCTGATCCTTGTGAATTTGGAAAGCAACATAAATCATGTTTTAAATAAATCAGTGAAGTCTAAACTTCTATTTAATTAAAGTAAGTGCATACAGATCTCTTTGGTCCAACACAAATAAGAAGTATTTGAGGAAAATTTTATGTATTATTCTTAGTTGATGATTACACTAGAATTACATGGGTCTATTTTCTAGAAATGAATTATAAAGAATTTTCTTATTTCAAATATTTTAGAGAACAAGTTAAAAATGAGAAAAACCTTCCTTTGGTAACTATTCATAGTGATAATATAGGAGAATTTCAAAATTCATATTTGGAATATTTTTTGTAGTAAAAATGGCATTACTCACAATTTATCAGCTCTAAGTACTCCTCAACATAATGGTGTTGTTAAAAGATGAAATCTAATTTTTCAAGAGAGAACTAGATCTATGTTGAGTGAATATTATACAGCTAAACACTTTTGGGATGATGATGTTAGTACCACCTGTTATACTATAAATTGAGTTTTAATAAGACCTTTTCTTAAGAAAACACCTAATGAATTATGGAATGGTAGGAAACCTATACTTTCTTACTTCAATGTATTTGGTTGCAAAGTATTCATCTTGAATACTAAAGATAACTTACATAAATTGTCACCCAAATCTTATGAAGTAATTTTCCTAGGCTACTCCACTACTTATAAGGCTTATTGATTTTTTAATATAAATACCTGTACTATTGAAGAAAAGTGCATGTCAAATTTGATGTAACTGATCCTTTTTTTAGAAAACCCCAACTTACATCCTCAGATGTGTTTTCAAAAACTGAATATCAAACTTTGATAGAAAATTCTTCTAATAAGTAAAATTCTCAAGAAAATATTTCTGAAGCATTTACTGGAAAATATTTTCTACCATTTGTTGATGAACAGGTTTTACAAAACCCAAATCAGTTGTTACTTAAGAATCATCCCGGTGATAGTATCATTGGTGATGTAAATCAAACTGTAAGGACTAGAGGTTCCTAAAGAAATAAAGTAGAACATCTAGCATTTCATTATCAATTAGAATCAAAAAGCACTGATGAATATTTAGGTGATGATGATTGGATTAAATCCATTCAAGATGAGCTAAATGAATTTGATAGGAACAACGTATGGACTTTGGTGGAAGGACCTAAAAAAACTTTTTAATTGTATTAAAATGGGTGTTCATAAATAAGTGTAATGGAAATTGAATCATAGTAAGAAATTAAGCTAGATTAGTTGATAAAGTATATAATCAACAAGAAGAAATAGAATACGAAGAAACCTATTCTTTAGTAGCTATACGTGAATCTATTCTCATTTTACATGCCTTTGTTGCATTCTTTAATATCAATCTTTTTCAAATGGATATAAAGTGTTCTTTTCTTAACAAATATGATCAAGAGGAAATTTATGTTGAACAACCTCCTGGTTTTAAAGATGAAAAATATGTTGAACATGTTTTAAAACTTACCAAGGCTTTATATAGGCTTAAAGTAGCCACTAGAGCCTGGTATGATAGAATTACATGATTTTTGTTCAATATAATTATGTTAATGGAACAGCTAATCCAACCCTTTTTATAAATAATGATTAGAAAAATGTTTTGAATTTTCAAATTTATGTTAATGACATTATATTTGGTTCAACTCATCAATCTTTAACAGATTAGTTTGAGAATCAAATGAAATTTTAGTTTCAAATGAGAATGATGGGTGAGTTAATATTTTTCATAGGGATTCAAATTTCACAAAAACCAGAAGGAACTTATATACCTCAAAATAATTATATTAAATATATTCTTAAAAAATATGGATATGACAACACTAAGAGTATAATTACTCCAATCGGTACCTCAAATTCTCTTAATCATGATGAAGTTGGGAAACTAGTAGATCCAACATCATTTAGAGGTATGATAGGATGATTAATAAAATTGACAGCTAGTGGTCCATACATAATGTTTTTAGTATGATTATGTGCAATATATCGATCTAATCCAAAGGGATCTCATTTAAAATTAGTGAAAATAATTTTTTTCTATTTAAAGGGAACCATGGATTTAGGACTTTTCAATACTTCTAGAAATGATTTTGTTTTAAAAAAATTTCTAGATGATGATTTGGGTGGATGTAGAATGGATAGAAAAATTACATCTATAATATTTAATTTCTTAGGAGATTCATTAGTTTATTTTTCCTGAAATAAGAAACACTTAGTATCGCATTCTATTGTTGAAGATAAATATGTAGTAGCTAGATATTGTTGTTCCCAAATGTTGTGGATGCAACACACATTCACAAAATATGGAATGAATTTTACCAAAACAAAAAATATTGTTTGATAATACTAGTTACATTTCTCTATGCATAAACCCTGCACATCACACCCATGAAAAACACATAGATATTAGGCACCACATTCTTAAGGATGACACAATAAAAAGAGATACCATTATTCAATTTATTAGAACCCCATATCAATATACTGATATTTTTACAAAATCATTACCCTCTAATAGATTTTAATACATGAAACAAAAGTTAGGAATTATAACCATTAGGTAATCTTTCATATTAAATTTTTGTTGAAACCTATATCCTTACATTAAGTAAATCATTTTCATAGGGGGAGTACAATTGCTTTGTTAACTAATTTTGTTTCTAATTAATATTTTCAAAACCAAAATTTTCATAATCAAATTTTTCATAAAGAGATTTTCTTCTTCGGGAACTCAAAATTAAGAAATCCAAGATTTTCCTTCTTTAGGAAAATTCCCCAGAATCTAATGTTCTATAAGAAAAATGTCCTTCATTACAGACAATTTATCTAGCAATTTAGTATATATGTTTCCTTAAATAAATTGTCATAATTGAATTTTTTACTTAATGCTATTTTTATCCTGTTTTTAAAAAAATTCATATTCGCTTTCCTTAAATCTTAATTATTAACTTAAAAACCTCAAAATATTAGAACCTACCAAATCCTTCTTCAGATTTCATTTAAACCCTCAAATCAAATCATGCTTGTTTCAACTGTCGGATAAATTTGGGAATATAAACCATCGCTTCAATGCCTATATAAAGGCACACTATTCATTGTACCACATCAGTTTTGAATCATTTTCATGATGATGCTCTGCCTCTATTCAAAAGGGTCATTCCACATTTATAGTTTTTCATAACTACAGTTTTCTTTTTAAGAATCTCCTCAGAAGAAAATTTCTTCAGTTTATGAAATTTTAGAATGTAAAATCGATAGATAAAGGATAGTAGATTCAAAATCCTTTTTGATGTATAATTCCCTCATGACCAAAATTATCAAGTAGAATGGATGGGAGAGTCTCTGCGTAGCCAAACCGAAAGGACAATATATGGTTTATCCAAATATACTTGTTGAGTTTTATGAGATAGTGAGTTATTTTATTGAAGGTGACAGAGATTAGTTATTATAAAAAGTTATGGGAAAACCTATTCTCTTTCCTTTAGTATGGATGCAATCATCATTGAACTTCCATACGAGGGTGAATCTGTTTTCTTTACCTATAAATTTCCTGATGAATCAGTAAGTTTTCAGAAGAAGAATTCTATAGAGTACCTTGGTTTGATAAGAGTGAAGACAGTGAAAATCAACCATATGTCTAAGAATTTTGGGATCATAGAATTATGGGTTCAAGGATTTGTCGTTATGAGAAAAGTTGATAAAGACACCTTGAAGAAAAGTGATATATTTTTTGGAGTTTTCTAGTAAACTTGAGGAAGATAAATTTGGTACAATATATCTTGATGACTATCAACAAACTCAAGAACGGGACCCAAAAATATCAAATTATTATGTATCTAGAAATCATATCAAATATTATAGTTTTTTCCTAGATTTGTTCAAAAATCCATGCAGTTCCTAGTCTAGAACATTTATAGTTCTTTGATGAGTGATGATACCTATATGAGGATGAAGGTTGGATTTAATAAAAAATACAAAGAATTTTATGACATATCTGAATGTGAAATTGAAGTATTAGCCATGAAGTAGTAAGTAGAAGATAATTCCAAGAAGGTTTAGAAAAAGAGAAAGCTCAAGGAACCGATAGTCATTGAAAAACCTATAGTTTAGGAAACTCAGTCTCCACCCCCAAATTCAAAGATGAAAAAAACCTACCCTGATGAAGTTTTTGTGAAGTGGAGGGAATAGATGAAGAACAAGAAGGAAGGAGATTCAATCTTCGACAAGGATCCTGTAGAAGAAAAGGCATAGAAAATTAAGGATTCGGAGGAATTTGAAAGGAAAGAAAAGTAGAAGAAGCAAAAGTAGAGGATGTCTGAGGCAAAATTTGTTCAAGCCCTTTTCAAGGATACTAAGAAATGATCCAAAAAAATTTAGGTACCAGAATAATTTTATCATGAATATGTTCTAATGACTCTGGGAAAGAAGATAATAATTCCAAAACTAGAACAATAAGAAGAAGAAATTGTTCAAGAAGAAGAAGTTTAAGAAGAATAAGATGAAGAAGGAGATGAAACTTATGATGTTATCAGGCTATTTGAAGAATATCATGAGAAGGAAAGTCCTTAAAAGTTTTCCATCTGATCATCCCAAGATGAATCTATAAAACGTGATTCATAGGAAAAGAAGAAGAGGGTTATAAGGAAGTTAATAAACCATCTAATGATCAAAGAAGAAATCATGATCTTGTTCATCTAGATGATCTTGTGGCAGATGCTAAGAATGAAATGGTTGATGAATATAGAATCGTTCAAGTATCAGATAGTGAACATGAATCCAAAAAAGCTATGGATATCATTTCTAGAGCTGATAAAATGAAAAAGGTGATATTTAATAACCACAAGAAAGATGTGGTATCTAAGAAATGTTTTTGTGGTTCATCAAAAAAAGCTATTCAGATGAAGAAATAATCCTTACCAATGAGGGAATCAGATTCGTATTTGTCCTCCATGGGTCGGGACATTGTGGTTCAATCCATGATGAAATCAGTTGATACCATTCCATTTTTATCATGTATTGACTCGAGGCTTCAACTGTTTCAACACACTTTTAATCAGATGAAATAATCCGTAATCATGCTCATGAAAAAATTCATCAAGAATGAGGATGATTTAAAAAATCTTTTACATTGGTTATGATGATCACAGGAGGTCATGCATGGAAATCACTAAGTGGTAAGAGAAGATGATTTATGATATGAGAATTCTTGACGAATTTCAAGATTATGTGATGGATTCTTTTGATAAACTAGATAATATGATGAAAAAGCATACGAAAAGTTTTGAAAAAAATTTGAAAATAGAACAAGCATCCTAGAAGTAGGAAGTAAAAGATATGAATGGGAATATCAATTTAGTTTCTTTGAATTTGAAAAGGGAAAAGAGATTTCGAAATAGAGTTTGAGTAAATGTTTAGTAAGGAAGAAGAGTTTTGAAGTATTAGACAGAAGTCCAAAAGTCATAGGATGAAAAGATCAAAGCTCTAGAAAAAAGAAATGAGGATCAGGAACAGCTGCTCAAGCGATTTCAAGAAGATCATAAAGATCTTAATATGATGAAGACAATCATGGATATTTTCATTCCAAAATACAAATACTGATTAATATTTTTCATTTCAAATATGAACTTTTGTTGTACCTTCCTAATATCAATATTTATAAACATAATGAAAAGTCTTGTTGTACTTAATTTTTCATGTTGTAAATAGTTCTAATATTTCAGGTACCATATTTTTTTCCCATTCTCTCCATTCCTTTTCTAAAATAACAAAGGTGGAGAAAGGAATGATAAAAAAAGAATACTCAGTAAAGAAGAGAATACCATAAGTAAAGGGGAGTCTATCTTAGGGGGAGATTACTCAATGAAAATTTCCTTATGTAAGAAAAAAATATCTTTAAATAATTGAAGAATAAAATACATAGGGATTTCAAAACCTATGGAGGGGTTAGTCATGTTCAGCATGATACTTAAGTAATGGAGAGATAAGTTTTTCTTTAAAGTTCATAAAGAAAAATTCTTAGTCCTTATATTTTTTTTGTAATTATGTTTGTACTTTACAAAAAGTGGATGATTTTTTAGTAAATGAAGTGTCATTATGACTTTTCCATTATTCTATGTTTTGAAAATCACAACAACTTTATTTTAAGGAAAATTATTTTTTCCGTACGCATTATTTTCATAAGGAAAAATTTTCTTTCTCTATTTTTTTTATCCCTAACATTGTTTTCATTGTTTTATATTATAGACTCTCTAAGTCAAACTCATTTTATTACTAAGTAAAAAATTTGGATTCTTATATAAAACCTACAAATCTCATAGTTCCTTTGATATATTGTGTTCAGTATTTAGACTCCGAATACTCTTAAATTCAGAATCTAAATTCTATGAAATTTAGATTTCGAATTCTCTAAAATTCAGAACCCAAATTCTCTAAAATTCAGACTCTGAATTCATTGAAATTCAGACTCAAAATTCTTTGAAATTCAGAATCCAAATTCTTTAAAATTTAGATTCCAAATTCTGCGAAATACAAAATCCAAATTCTCTAAAATTTAGATTCCGAAACCTCTGGAATTAAGACTCAGAATTTTTGAAAATTATGATTCTGAATTCTTTGAAATCCAGATGCCAAATTATTTATAATTCAGACTCATAATTCTCTGAAATTCACAATCTAAATGCTATGACATTTAGACTCTGAATTCTTGAAAATTAAGACCCTGAAATCTCTGAAATTTAGATTCCAAATTCTCTGAAATTTAGATTCCGAATTCTCTGAAATTCAGATTTGGGATTCTCTGAAAATATGATTTTGAGTTCCTGATCATTCTGACTCTGAATTCCTCAGATTTCAGACTTTAAATTCCTCATAATTTAGATTCCTAATTCCTCAGAATTTGGATCCATAATCCATTGGAATTTTGACTCCAGAATCTAATGAATTCAGATTCTGAATTCTTTGTAAAATAGAATCTGAATATCTATGTATTATAGACTCCGAATGTCTATTTGGTTAGACTCTGAATTATATTTTTCCATAGACTCTAAAAAATATATTTGGTTAAGTAATTTTTTTCCTTAAAAATTATATGAAATGTTTTCGTGCAATCTATTTCGAACTAACTGTTGATTGTGTGACACATGTAGAGGTCCCTCCGAGATTCAAGGAAAAATATGACTATTGGAGGAGGGATCTGACCATTGGAGTTGTGCCTATAAATAGGATCTCATTTGAATGATCTCATTACTGTTCCATCAATCTATAAATTACATGTTGTGAAGTGATTTCTTGAGTGAAAGACTCTCATGAATTGCACAGAACTGAACACTTGTCCAATGTTATTCGTGCGACTCTGATTGATCATGATTACAATTGATGGCTTCTGAGGATAGGAAGATAGAGGTGACGACTACCTTAAATATTGAGGCCTTGAGGGGATAGTAAGGCAGATTCCAATATTCCAATCAAGGTCTTACCCTAATGTGGGTAATATATAATTTCATGAAAGTATGAATCAAGGGAAATTTATCCAAGGTTGTGGGATACCCTAATCTATGGGTGAAATATCTTATTACTTGTTACTTGTTTTGTTTCAAGTTTTATTTCTACAGAATTTTGATAACAGAAGAAAAGATAACTTTCTTATACTTTCTTACACTTTTATTTTCTCTGATAAGTAAGATTCTATATGATTTAAGGTAAAATATTTTACTAAGTTAACATTTCTTAGGTTTCTTGTTGGGAACCATATTTCGGGATCCTAAGCATGTTTTTCTCATAGAACTTAAAGAGGCTTTGTGAATTTACCTTGTTTAACTTTGTTAAATATATTTTCCCTTAAGGTATAAAAAATAATGTTTTTAAACTTACAATTCACCCCATCTTGTAATTGATCATCTTCATACACTATTTTGATCCTACACCAGAGTATACTAAGATAGAATCAACTATGCACTGATCTATCTAAATATATTTTCTTGTTTGAAAAAATTACTCCTTAGGAGTTTCATTCAAGGAGTTGTATAAGGGAAAACATGTGGAAGAGAGTGTACTATTGGCCGTTTGAGGGTGGTGACACTCGTTTTTAGATATAATTTATAATTTTACATAGAAACAATTCTTTGGTAGTGAGAACAGGTTATGTTTTGATGCTTTTGGTTGATGATGAAAAATGAATGGGTTTTAGCTTCACCAATTGTTATGTCTAGTAGTGGATTAATAATGTGATGTGTTGATGAGGAACTTATTTTCTGGTGTAATGAAATGGATTCTTATAATGTGGGGAGAAGAATGTAATGCATGGATACAAATGATCATTGGAGTGTTATTGATCTTTTATATTCTATTGGATAAATATAAAATGTATTTATTGATACCTTAGTGAAATCTAGATATGAGTTCTAATAAAGACTTTGGTGGATCTGAGTAAAGACATTGATCCACCGATAACTTATAAAAATACACGGGGATTAGACTAGAAGTGTATCATTGATCATTTGGTGGTACAAAAATAGATATGGAATGGGGATGGTTCTTCCAAAATATGACCTTGAATGTTTTTATGGTATTTTGGGATCATTTTCAGAATGATATCATTTTGCCTTGGGATAAAGTATTAAATCTAGGTTTTAGTGATGTTCCATCTTCTAATGTTGATATTTTCATGAATAGTCAACTATAAGTGGATTAAGTTGCATTATTTCATATATATGAATAATGTTTTTAAGGAAATACATTAGGAACACTTTGGTGAAGAGAAATGTGTAGTTCATGGTTCAATTGATGGGATTTTGTACATTTAAATTGGATTGAGGACCGAGGGCAGTGTCCTAGTGTGTGAAGCAGTGTTAAAAGATGAGAAACTTTTTGAGAGTATTGATAAGACACTAGGGGATTATTTTTTGAAAATTATTATAGTCGTGAGGTCAGTGTTCATAATTTGATGTTGATGGAAAGAACCTATAAAGGTAAGTGAAACAGATCTATTAATGGGAGGGATGATGACATGGTCATGTATCACATTATGTGGGCTGGATTAAGTACCTTCTTGAAATTGTAATAATGGTTATGAGTTTTGGCTTGAGATTTAGAGGGTTAGACACCATGGGTTTAATGATGAGTTGTAGGTGTGTTGAGAATTTCTAAATTAAATGTTTCCATTTGAAAATAGTTTAAGACCCAAGTAGGCCAACTGATTCATTTTGGTTCCCACAATGAATTATTAGGTATTTGAAGAATTAAGGTGTAGAGGTTTTAAGGTCCCATGTTTTTTGAGTTGGAAATTTCCAAATTGAAATTTATATTTTCAATTAACTAATAGGTCAATTTTTTATCAAAGTTTTAGAATTGGAATTCAATGGTTAAATTGCATTTCAATAATTATTTTAGACATGGTATGAGGATTTAAATATGGATTAATGGTTTTGGATGCATCCTAGGGGTTAATTAATTAAAACTATAGTTTTTGGTAGGTACCATTAATATCACACATTTACAAAATGGTTTGTGTTAACAATGATTCCTAACCCTGATGCCCGTTTTATAAAAAAAATAGCCCGAGGAACCATGTGGTTTCCTGGGGAACACCTTACGGGGTCTAAATTTGGATGAAGGCATGTTACACAGTTGGTGCACAGTTTTAAAAAACATGTTCTAAAATCGTGCAAGGTAGAGGTGTATGGGGGATGTAGTACCATTTATTTTATTTATGGCTTAGTAGTCCATTCCACCTAACTAAGCGATTTATTAAAAGAGAAAAAATTACCATTTTTACCTTCGACCCTTAATATGTTTTAACAAAATTTTCTCCCTCTTTTCTCTCAATCTCTCCCCCGGTGAATGAAAAAATAATTCTCCCTTAAACCATGGGAGTTTATCTAAATTCTTGGTCAGAATTTGACAAAATCAAATGAGTCATAATCCTTGAGCCCTGTTTTAAAATCCATTATCCTTCATTGTATTCTTTCTATTATTTCACTAAATTAATTTCCATAGGTTATGTATTTTTAATCTGATTCCATCAAGGCATGGTTGAATCAAACAAAAGTGTTGGGGGGGGGGGGGGGTTCGCATAGCCTAGGAATAGGGTGACATGAGAGACTGTTTGTGATGGACCATGTGCCATTTCATTGAGGTATTCCTTCTTTAGGAACTTTTTTATGTTTTTGGCCAAAATGAATTTATGTAAATAAATGTGTTGATTCCATTGGTTAGATATATTTTAAGGAGTGGTGTTGGGTAAAAAATGGATATATTTTCCAATTGGTTTCTTGAACTTACATGGATTTAAGGGAAGATAGTAATTTATCGTCTGTTATTCCTTTTTGGATTTTATTTTATATTTAATTGTTTAATTTTGTAAATGATTATTTAGTGATGTGTTTGAGATATCCAATGTTATGTAAGGAATTTTAAGCTAATGTATCTTGAATCAGACATTAAAAATATTGGATAACACTACCATGATATGTTTATAATTTTTTTAGATTATTATAGGTTGGTGGTCTGTCATTACTTTTATATAGTATTTATGCATGGTTATGGTGTTGTGTATATGACTAGGAATTCCCCTTAGGGTGACGCCCCATGTATATAATTATTCAAATGAACCATTAAATTAAATTAAATTTTTCTATGAATTATTAATGTTGGAGGACACTAACAACACTTGTGTCCTATCTTTATTCATATAACCAATACTATGACTAAGACCAAGGATCCCCTATGGGATGCCTCCACTTATGTTCTGACTTATGGGATGCTATATAGGATGAATCCAAAATCTTATTCCTTTTACAGAATCCATGGGGGATTCCATTAAATATGTATTTATATAGAGGATACTAAGAGGGATGCCTCCATTTATATGTGAACCTCGAGGATCCCAAGTTGGGTGCCTCTCATGATCACTTTCATAGTGGACTTTGTGTGTGCCATAATTTTTGACCAAACCTTAGCTAGTATGGCAAGGGTTTGGGTAGATATGGTACTGGGTGTCATTATATAACCCACACCAGACTTGTAAGCCCATGGGGTTGTGGAAGTATTGGTGGATTTAAGCATTCAACCACACCCACTCTTTTATTTTTTTTCATTCAAAAGATTACTATTGATATATATATATATATATATAAGATTACTAGAGGTGCCTCTTGGCACCTGGATGATTATCCTGATTTAATATTATGTTATTGTGGTGATTACCAGATGTACATGTTAGATCTACGTCATGATCTATGTTGAAGATTAATACTATTATAATATTGACCATTGTACATCCGGATTCTTCTAAGCATAGGGATTTATAAAGGTAGATGCTGATTTTATCTGATAACCAATCAACATGGTGTTTCCATTTGGATTCCTATTAGTTAAGATCCATGTGATTATAAGAGATTTTAGGGTAGACACACATCCCCCAAGTAGTGGATTCCACTACAATATTTGAGGATTGATATCAATATCCATTTTTGAGGATAAAAATACTCCCTAGGTTTTGGTGGATGAAACATTACATCATCACCCAAGATTCTTTAAGGATGAGCCTTTTTTCATTGTTATTGAATTGATAATGAGTGTTATATTGCATCACCAGAGTATTCCTATCACCTAGGGATAATCCAAATTAAAATTTCATGATATCCTATAGACCAGGAACTGGTAATTTGACATTGGAATAGATTACATATGCAATGATTTGATAGAATCCACCACAGTTCCTTATTTATATGATTTCTAGATATTAAACGGAATCCAATTTTATGTGACAGGAGATGAGAATGTGTGATCTGAGTTTTTGGAAATATACCCTTTGTGGATACGTAGCTTACCAAGAGATATTTCTAAAACTAGATGAAGCAGATATTGTAAATCGGGATCACAAACATGAGGATCGACTTAATTATACAGAACATTAGTGAAATAATATACAACTTAGTTCTTTATTCAAAGGATTCTCAAAAGTTCATGATCAAAAACCAAAGGATTGTATGTGGAATTGATTTATTCATATTTTTAACTTCATACTCATATATATATAATGATAAATTATTCTTGTTTTTTCTCAGATAGGATGAGAACATTCATTGGGAAAGATTTACATGACCTTATCTTTCAGTTTATTTCCAATAGTTTATTATTATTATTATTGTAACATGATGAGTAGCTAACATATTCATACAGTGAACATTATGGAAACACATTGGTGGTTCCCTAAATTGTTGCTTGAGTCACAACTTCCCAGGGTTTCCACTATATAGGGGTATATGAGCATATGTTAAATTGGGTATAGGAATAGGACGTGGTAAGACCCAATACTGACTGATAAGGATGAACTATATGTGTATGTGGAGATTGGGTATGTGGTTTGGCACAAAGTTGTTAGTGGATCCATTTACTTAGTTTATTTCCTTTATTCCTTTATATGTGACTGGAATAGAATGTAATCATTATTATATATACGACATGGTTTTTTAGGCCTTTATTTCATTCCAATTATAATTACATTCTGCTCATATTCATTTTATATTTATTGCTTCCAAAATGCATTAAATTACTTTTTTGAATGCCGTTTAGTTATTTCCATGTTTTAATTTTTTTTGAAATGAGGGAATTGTCCCCCTAATATCATTCGCTAGGCCCTCACTATTATTCAGAAGCCTTGGGTGGACCAAGAGATTCTGTTGAGGTATTGTGGTGGACCATATTAGAGCACATATTAGTGTAATATGGGTCAAAACATTAATGAATCATCAAAATCATGTGCTAATAAAGAGAATATAACCTGATCTAAATCTAAAAATAATGATATGGGGTTGAATTTTACCATACCATTAGTTGTTGAACCGATCAAATGATAGAAAATATCAGTGGGAGAGTCACATTGGTGTTGAGTTTGATTGGGTCAGGAATATTATAACTATTATTAATAAGCCATTATTTCACTAGTGGATATATTTGATAGAATTCCATGGTTGGTGGATAATCATGATGAATTTATCAGATGACACATGGATTAGTATTAATTTACAGAAATTAATTATATTTTACACATGGGTCTTCATGTGAAAGTGGTAGATTATTGTGATTATTTTTGGAGAAAATTAGAAAATATTTGAAAAAATATCATTGAAAAAAAAACTCTGTGTCCTGTATAACAGTGATGTAAATGAGGAATGAAAAGTCAAATTTAAAAATGGTGGTTGGTTGGTAAATATTATTAAAGGATATGCATAACTGAATTTGTATTGGGAAAATAATTTTGGATAGTATAGGTAATATAAAAAGACACAATAGAATGAATGAAAGTAAATTAACCAGTGGGTGCTCGAGATAGATGAGGATTCCACTTCAATAGAAAAAATTTCTCTCTCTATCTCCCACTTTCTCATCTTACATATACTATTGATCGAACTTTATGATATACTTCAAGAAAATAACAGATTTATTTGAAATAATCAAATATTGTTAACAATTTCTTGGGGAAAATAGATTGAAATGAAGTAAATTTTCTTTTAACTGGTCACTATTGAATTTAAATTTACAATTCTATGTTACTGTTACAATTTTTATTAATTAATACATCGTAATTATAATTATAAATCAAAGTATTAAATTACAGTCAAATCAATTAATTAAGTTGAAAATGAGTTAAAACATTACAAAAATTAATGTTAGGGTTTTTTATAGAAGATTCATAGTGTGTCCCTTCATAATGTGTTCTTAATATCAATTATTATTGACCATTAGTTTTATCATCCTTCAAGTACCAATAGGTGAATATTAGAGAATCTTTTTTACATGGTAATTTTATTCAATGTAATTTATTTGGGAAAGGTTGGAGTTCTAATATCTCAAAGAAGAATAATCCCATTCTTGAGAGTTTGATTAACATTTCAATTCATAAGAGATTTCACTAGAAAATGTAAATCTATTAATGATATTTTAGAGTCTAAAAATTCATTTCTCATTGCATTTAGATTTCTGATATTGAATATGATACAAGAACCACAATATTTTCTCCTTTTATTTTAGTTTGGTTTTTACGATCATTTCCCTTTTAGATATTGCATCCCTATAATATTTGTTCATTCTCAATGTTATAACACATCTCTTATTCTCATTACAATTATTATTTTCTCTTACATCATTTTAATTAATTTAATTTTTCTTATTTTTATTATTTTATGTTTTTTTCCACAAACGAATACCTTCCCTTGGGTTTGATCCCTAATAACCATAATACCTATAGTTATTAGGTGTTTAAAATAATTAAATTTTCTTGTGTTCAATGACACTCATGTGAATGTTTTATAAACAATTTATAAATAATAAAATATAATTCATAATTGAAATAAATAATTTTTTTCTATGTCAATAGTATTTAATGATCCAAGAAAATGTGTATGTTACAATCCATAAACATATTCTATGATCTAGGGGAAATCATTAGTAATGAATCATAAAACAATGAAACATGATATCAATCATGTTTTATGACTCATAAAACAACCTCCCTCTATGATATTGAATATCATATTTTACAATACACTGAGATGTCTTATTTTTTATATGATACTACATTTTAATAAATATAGTAAGGTAAATTCATAGGTTTTGATATCAAGATATTATATTCTATAAAAGGTATAAATTCATATATTTAACATCTTTCATGGATTACAATACCTATATCAGCTGTCATGATAAAAAACCTACATATTAGTGTAATGTATCACATCTTATGATTTAAATGTGATATGAAATTTGATAACTATTTATCCATTTCATCAAAAAGATCTCAACAATGTAAATTACTAGATTACTCTAATACCACATATAGTAATCGTAGATATCTAGTAAAGCTTATTAAAGGCTGTAAGAATGATTATGAATACCAAAAACATATATTAAATATAAGAATACATAAAATATATTAAACTAGAAATGAAGTAATGATGAACCTATGCACATTTCACTAATATAGAAACAACTTCATCTTCATCCATGTTTGGTGATGATCACCAAAGGTAAATCATAAGACACACCTCTTCATAGCATATCCACCGGGTGTTCCAAAACCACTCATCACCTGAGTGAGGTACTTTATCCTCCATAGCATATAGGTTCCTTAATTTGAATAATACTTCAAATAATATACCTTCAGCTGATATGGAGTTTCATCCAATTATCAAGATTCCATACACAATTCCATCACATGCCAATGGGATTTAAAAAAATCACTAAGGATGATCTATGACATTATAAGAATTAACTCATGCATTATAACACATGTGTTAATGTTTCATCCAACACATATGTGATTTCATTTTACTCCCTTAGGATATATATTATGTAACCACTCTTATATAATATGTTATGTAAAAGATCTCACTCTACCATTAATAATTAATGTTCATCCAAAATGACGATATTAGGAAGAATATTATTTCTATGTATAAATTTATGAAAATTCATCCTTAATTGTAACATGTTTCATATGCATGTCTATGTTTAAAAAATGTGTGCATAATAATAAAAAAATGTAAAATAATTTTGATTGATATGATATTGTAGTAAAACAATCTTGTAATAATTTATAACATTTAGGAATAGACCTCACCAAAATCTTAGTATAATTTTATTCATAATGACCAAAAGTGAATTTTTAATGAATATAGTGTCTTTAAAAATAACCATAAAATATTCAAAAATTGTAATAATCATATAGTTATCATGAAATTATTTTATAGTGACTATTGAAAAAATAATTATATATATGAGAAAATATTTTTTCTTTCTAACTTTTGGTTTTCTTAATATAGTTGAATATTAATTTTTATTTTATGAAAATAATAAAAACATATGTTCCTTGGTTAAACTATAGAAAAAAACCTATGAATTTTCATAAAATAATATGAAATGGATTTCTAAATAATTTATGACATGTATTAATAGATGAATTGACAATCTAACTTGTGACGTGCTTGAAAATGACCACATGTGGGTTTTAAAAGAATTAAAAATGTTCAAAAACATGCTTCAAAGGGTAAAAATATTTAAAGAACCACATATTTTCATGAAATAACATAAAAATAAACTTCGATTAATTTTTGACATGTATGAAGAAAAGACACATCATTCCATGATGACATTTTTTAATGGAATAATAACGTATATAATTATTATAAAAATTATAAAATATGTGTGTAGAGATCAATACAAAGATTAAAAAAATTATGATTTACATGAAATTTTTATAAAATGACTGTTGAATATTCGTTATAATATAAAAATGGATAAATAATCATTATGATGTATGGTATGATCGAAATCACATCATGTTCATATTTAATGATTTAATTGTCTATAAAAATCTACATCAAAGGGATATAATTGATAAAAATAACATATATTATCTTGAAATAATAGGACAAACACCATAGATTAATATTTCACATAAAGGAATAGGAGAAACATCACTCAATGATGAATTTTTCTTGGAATGATAGATTGTGTAGTTTTATTAATTTAAAAGTAATAAAAAACATGCATGAAACAGTAAAAATATAGTAGGAATCCTTAGTATTTTTATAAAATTTTAGGGAAATGATCCATGAATAATTTATAAGAAGTAAGTATAGTTGACATATCAGTCAAATAATCATTTTCATATAAATAAACACATGTGAATTTTAAATAATTTTAATGTTTATAAAATTTTTTCACAAAAATAAAAAAATGTATTAAATGACCTTTGATTGGAAGAAAACATAGTATTATAAAACTGATTATTTTTTTGACATGAATGACTAGAATACACTTCATTCAAACATTTAGTTTTCTTAGAGTCACCAAACGTTCATTGTAATTATTTTAAAAGTTAAAATTGTATGCTTGATGGTAAAAACCTTAAAAACAGCTATAAATCATGATTTAATCATAGAAAAATGTTTTTTTAATTTTTTTTTTCAAATTTATGAATATTCAAAACATCAATGAGATTTGTGATGTTTTTAAAATGGAAACAAGATCATTTTTAAAGATACTATGGTTTTTAAGATCATGCTTCAGAGGATCACAACATAGAAAACGAACTAAATTTTTTATGAAATCCAAGTAAAATTATCCACAATTAATTGTTTACATGTATCAAAAAAAATAATCATTTATACTTTTTATATTATTATAATAATAGAAATGTGTTTTAATTTATTTATATGTCTACAAACCTACTTATA
The DNA here is from genome assembly GCA_963277665.1 of Viscum album. Lineage (NCBI taxonomy): Eukaryota > Viridiplantae > Streptophyta > Magnoliopsida > Santalales > Viscaceae > Viscum > Viscum album. Next base: position 735,487,703 of record OY728147.1, on the reverse strand, counting down.
ACGTTTAAAACATATAAAATGACAATAAAATATAATGAAATGAGAAGAAAAATACTAAAAATAAATTTTCACATGTACATACAAATAGAAAGACCATAAAATATTTGGTTTTCATGAAATTACAATATGGAAATATTTCTATATGTAAATGTATATAAAAACCTGTTCCATGAAATCAAAATGAAGAAAATGACCATTGATTATTGTGAGAAAGGAAATTGGAGTGAGACTCTTCGGGCACAATGATGAACACACATCCAATGAACCCTAATCTTCGATTCATGGAATGATTTTCATTTTTTGTGAAAATCTCCTTATGATAATGGCATGTTTTGTTCTAGAACGGGAACAATATATTCCATCCGGAGAAACTAAACCACACGGCGAGGACGCAATCATGGAGTAGAACCCTAATCGTTCTCCAACAGACATATCTAGAGGGATGTCATTCCTTGAAGGTCTTAAAGGAATGGAACTGCCGAAAGAAACTATGAAGAAGCTGCCCCCTCTTTAAGAAACATGATGATGGAGGAATCTTGGTAGAGGAGGATCCCAATTCCCTAGAACAACGCACACAAATGTGAAAATTTTCTATCATAGGATACATCTTCTATCTAAAAGGTGCACGTCCATGGACTTTTCTTGAATTATATCCTCATATTGAACACTATTGGAGTATCTCATATTAGACACTGATACCAATAGGCAGATGATAATTTTATATACTATTAATATCACAAGATGATCTAGATAAGGTGTGGAATACTGGAAATGTTTATTTATATCTAGGTTTCCTTATATTTTTTTATTGGGATTATTCATTAACCCACATATTCATAGGAACATCGTGGCACAAATATGGGTTAAATTACATGGTCTCAACTGGTATTTCTGGCACACCAAAATATTTAATAATGTAGTTTTTGGCATTTTATATCCACATAAAATTGACTAATGAACAATAAATGATGATTTGTCTCTATATACAAGAATAATTCTGGATGCTAATTTAGATTCAAATATGGACAATAAAATTATCATCAATGTTAATGATTATAAAAATGAAATAATAATTGATTATGAGAGAAAACCACATATCTTTGAGCATTGTAAAATTATTGGGCACTCAATCTCGAATTATAGGGTGGTTGGAAAACATGTAAATCAACCAACTAAAAATGAATGCAATAAAGTGAGAAAAAATAGGAAAGAAAAGTCCCCCATGGTGGAGATGCATAATGCCTATAAAATAAAGACATAAATCTGGGTTAAAAACACATTGGATGACCCATGTTGGGGACAATTTTGTACGTCTATGGTAGTTTTAGCTGAAGAGGAAGATACTATCACTAAGGAACACCACCTATTATATGAAACTAAAAATCTGGTCATAGGTAATATTAAGCATTCTAATCAAGGATTTTAGATTTTAGAATATGGTACTTTCAAGAACTCTATGAACCCCCCAAAGTAGGTGTCATGTTCAATTATCAAAAAATGAAATGAATCTAGTTGGTAGGAAATATGTATTGTGATCCACAATGGAAATCTTTAGATGAGTTTAAACCTTTGGTACTGGGCACTATCTAGATATAGAAAAACTTCAGTTTGAATGACCCTATTATACCAGGTGTAGAGGATGCAGTGAATCCCTCAGAGTAGGTGTCACACCCAATTATCAACACCTATATTGAATCTTGATGCAAGGTTAATAGCCCTATGATACTCACTAGAAAATCTATATGTGAGTCCACAACATCAACTTTAGGCACTGTCTAGAAACAGAAAATTCCTTACTTGAATTAACCTATTACAACTGGTGTGTATGATGAAGTAAATTCCAATATACCCTTGGAAATGGATTTTTTAAAGAATCAAGGAAATACTACTACGAAAATATAGGATTAAATGGGTTTGGAAAGAATTCCAATGCCGCCCATAGCTGCTTCTGGGCAGGTAGTTGGTCTAGGCATATCAAATATGTGCAATATCTAACAATAACACAAGACTACTATAAAGGACTCAGGTACGTCTATTACTATTTCTATCAGTAATTATATAGATGGTTATCATATTATTTATTAAAAATGTCAGTTATGAAAACTTTGAAAATATGTTTATCACTAAAAATGTTGATCATTCTATTATTATTAACAAGAATGTTGTGGATTCACCTCAGAATTCCTCTTTGCATGACTCTCACAAGGATAATGTTAAGGAAATTATTTAAAAAAATTCCCCTGATACATCTAAAAGTATTCCATAATAGAATAATATCCCTAACAATGCCCAAAATGTTAGAAGATATTCTAGAAAAGAGGGCTTAGGGAACAAAAAAGGGATTTCTAACTCCATATTTAGGTTTAGATGAAGATTCACATTTTGACATGTCAGGGAATTTCCAACTCTAACACTTTAACTGTTCTAAAAATAAGGGTTCATACTTATAATCCAATGTGGTTTTCTATTACTATGACCAAAATTATTTTTTCCTATATGTACTCTCATGTGTTCCATCATCGTTATTCTTTTACAAGTGAAACAAAAAATTCCTCCTATATCGAATCACTCTAGTTTTTTTTCACACTTATCTTCATAGAATGCTAATATTTTTTTATTTTTTGAGAAATTATTTAAATTCGACTTTAATATTTATGGAACTCTTTTCTTCTGCTCTTTTTTATGAAAAGAATAGATACTAAGATATGAGGCCTCTTTAGAATGACCTTGACTATTTAGGTATTAATATTAATACTCCTTGATTTTTAATTGGGGAAATTAAGGCAATTCTTAACTCAAGTGATAAAATTGGTCGGTCTCATGGTACTATTTCCACGAGAGAATCTAAATCCCTTATTAATGATAACAACCTTGTTGAAATTAATCTTAATGGTGTGAAATTTACTTGGTATATAAGTCATTACAATAGTGTGGTCACATCTAAGTTGGAAAGATCCTTCACGAATGTCCCTACATTTGAAAAATGAGAAACTTTCAACAAAAAAACCCTTAAAATGATTTACTCTAACCACCATACAATTACGGTCAATATATCCATAAAAAATATGAAACCGTTTCCACCTTTCAAGTTTAACGATGTGTGATTTTCTAATGTTGGTTCCACTGCTAGCATCAAAATTTTTTGGTCTTCTATATCTCACTACAATGATTTGTGTGCTTGTACTGTGAAGTTAAAACACCTCAAATAGACACTAAAATGTTGGTACATTTTTAAATCCAAAAAAAATTAACCATGAAATCCTTCTTCCAGAGGATAAGCTCAATCATTTTCATAATAATTACTGTAGTTCTGATTTCAACATAAATGAATATCAGGAAATAAACCATTCAGTAAAAATAAACTCTTTTCTCATCCTTAAATAGAACATGAAGAAACATACCTTTAAATTTAAATGGTTATCAGATGGTGATAGAAATACTATTTTCTACAACTTTCATTAGAGAGTCAAGACTGATTTCAGACCGCTAACGTTTTTACAATACCTGGATAATATTTTAGAAAATACAGATGATATTTATAATCAAATTGTATCTTAATTTGTATGAATATTTAATAGACCTAATAAAACCAAAGACCACATACTTGTGGTTGTTGCGATGTCGTTGAATTATGAGGATAATAATTTCCTCCTAAAAACTTACCTTGTTCATGAAATTGAAGATATTGTCTTTAGATTGAATCATGATAGTGCTCTTGGTCCTGGTGGGTTTAATAATTATTTCTTTAATCATTATTAGAATGTTTTTAAATTTGATGTTCTCAATATCATTAAATATTTCTTATCCAATGAAATCCTTCCTCATTCTCTAAATACTAAATTTCTTTTCCTGATTCCAAAATTGGACAATTTTTCTGATATACATTTTTTTCAAATCATTTCTCTCATTAACACCCATTTAAATATCATCACTAAAATATTTTCTAATAGACTTTCTACAATCACAGATGAAATTGACTCATAGAACCCATTTCAGTTTATTAAAGGTAGATCCATACAAGACTATATTTGTCTTGCATTTGAGTGCATCAACACTTTAAACAAACCTAACAGAGAAGGTAATATTTCTATTAAACATGACATTAAAAAAACCATTGATACCATGGATTAAAGATTTATCTTCAAGTTTCTCTAAGGATTTGGATTTAGTGACACCTTTATCATGGAAATCAGAACCATGTTCAACGGATCCTCTATTTCCATTTAGGTCAACAGCTATCCCAAGGGCTATTTTAAATGCACCAAAGGTGTTAGGCAAGGTAACACCTCTCTATGATTATTTTTTATATTACGGAAGAATATCTTAGTCTTTTTATCACTTATCCTATAGAAAATGACATGATTAGTCCCATTCATGTATCCAAGAATGTGAATACTCCAACTCATTTATTATATGCTGATGATATCATCTTTTTCTTACAAGATAATAAAAAAATATTCTAAACCAAAAAAATTATCTCAATCACTATGAAAAGGTATCTAGTAAAACCATTAGATAGAAAAAATCTAGTATCTTCTTTGGAAAAAAATATTCCTCCAAGTTGGAAATGTAACATTATCAGTGACTTATGCCTAAAATAGGGCTCTTTTCCATTTAAAAATCTTAGTGATACCAATTTTTGGGGAAGAACCAAGTACTGTTACATTTCAACAATAGTTTACCGAGTTCTTAATCGACTGTCTTCATAGAAAGGTGAATCTCTCTTTATGGCAAGCAAAATATTCCTGGTCAAGTATACTATTATTTCTAAGATATTTTACTCCACGATGGACTACAAATGGATTGTTTTTCATATAAAAAAATGACTATCTCGATCAAAAATATTATATGTACATGTATAACTCTATAAAGAAAACTAATGATTGTCCCCGGGGTAGCTTGTTGGAAACCTATTGAAAATGGTGGTATTGGCATAAAAAATATTAAATACTTTAATGAGTCACTTTGAGATAGACTCACATAGATCGTTTTTATAACAATTCTGATTCTATTAATTTTCTCAAAAATATAATTCTTAGTAAACTTAAGGAAGAAAATTTAAATTTTCTCAACTCTTATTTCTGGACATCCATTAAGCATTGTTTTTCATGTATTATGAATAATTCTAGATAGAAAGTTTCTAAGGTTTCATCCATGAATTTATATTTGGATAACTGGACTTGAACACCCTTAATATATATTATTCCTCCAGATCAAACCCCTAATAATAACAACAATTCCATTTGAGGTATGATGATTTATAAAAATGATCATCTCCATGAAACTATTATGCATGCCATTGAAAAGTACCCTTTCTCATATAGTGAAGAATTTTTAATATAGGATCCTTCTCACAATTGAATTATAAACTCAATTTGTTTATAATCTTTATTTTTTTTAATTTTGAAAGTTATTTTGGTCAGTCAAAATATTTTAACAAAAATTGGATAAAGCCTTCGTGATTCACTCTTGTTTGGAACCTTGCTCACAATAGAGTTCCCACAATTACGTGCCTTCAATCATTTAGAATTCATTTTTTCTCTAAATTTAGACTATGAAACCAACACATAGAATATTATAATCATATCTTTCTATCTTTTGCCACTCCATATGCTCTTTGGAACTATATTCTTAAAATATTGGACTATAGATGGATGATTAATGACACAATAAACTCTCAATTAAATTTATGTGTAGAAATGTAAAGTTATCATAAAATTAAGAACCATTTCCTTACTGATATTGGTTAGCTCCATCATGTGATATGATATGATATAAATGCTATTATTCATAATAATTACTCATTCAACCATAATTCATGTCATATAAAGATCCTTATTTCTATACATGAAGCTTCATCAATGCAAAAGTGACATTGTAACAAAATTATTGATGAATTTGGAATTATGCGACATCTCTAGATTGATAGTAACTTTTCCAAAAACTTCTTACTTTTTAATTATTCTAGAGAGATCCTTTTCATGGATACATTAATGTAAATGTGGATGATGCCTCCAAAGGAATGCCGGGTCCTATGGGTTGTGGTGTCATCTTGAGGAGTCACCTCGGTCAGATCCATGGATGATTTCTTGGTAGGTTGTGCATTTCCACTTCTCTGGAGACCGAAATGATGAGTATGATACAAGATATTAATTTCTCCAAGATCTATGGTAAGAACAATCTCTATTTTGAAATTGATTTTACTACTATTGTGCAAGTGATTTAGAATGGTGTGATACATCTTTCATGGATGATTACTACCCTTTGGATGGAATTCATCTACTCGCTTCTCATAACTAATTACATTATCACTCATTTTTATCATGAAGAGAATATGGTTGTAGATGGAATTTATAATGATTGAGTAAATCAAGACATTACCTAACTCGATGATCTACCGGCTAATCTTCTCTCTCTTCATGATAAGTATTGTAACATAGTTCGGTCTTTTGGAGTCTTTTAACAACTTTCTTTTTTTATATTTATGCAATTGCATATTTAAAAACAACCATTGATTGTTGAGAAATTCCTAGAAAATTAAAACCAACTAATTTTTTATGTGTATGATAATAATTAAACATCAATTTGTCGTTTGATTTTCTCAAAATGTCTAAAAATAGTTTTATTAAAAAATGTAAAAAAAGTTCAAATGGTCAAAACAAAGAAAAAAACCAAGGATTTTAGTGATATTCTAGGACTGTTATTGATGTTTAATTGTTGACATGCAAGATTAAATGATACACCAATTTTAGTTTTAGTTTTTTCAAAATGATAAAGGTGTTGTTTTTATAGATTAAGAAGTATAAAAACATGCATCAATAGAATATAAATTAGAAATGACATAATATTACAATTAAATCATCGGAAAAAATAATCAATAAATGTTTTATATTTAGATATACACTATAGATCCACCTAATATCTATTTTTCTCATAATGACTAAAATATCATATTAATTATATTTATATGACTTTAAAACTTGTTTTAAATGGTCAAAACCAAAAACCCAACCTCAAATTATCATGAATTTATCATAAAATGGAAGCTGATTAATTTGGGACATGTAATTATATATTTAACATCATTTAATTTTTTGGTTTGTATAGAATAATTGAAAAATAAGTTTTATTAGAGTAGAGTTAATTTAAAACATGTATTAAATTAATAAAACCAAGTAAACTACACTATATTTTTGTGAAATCAAATGAAAATGATTGAAGATTAATTTATGAAATTAAATAATTGATGAAATTTCATTCACATTTAAAATGTGGTTTATATGAATTATTTTTTTTAGAAAAAAAATATGATCTAAAAACATGATAGGTTTTAAAACTAAAAAGCATATAATGATTTTAATGAAGTCATATGACATTTTTCATCAAAAGGTTTGGATATGATGTAAAATATGACACATGAGTACGTAATGTTCTTATAGTCAAAATAAAAAATTTAATTTTTACTATATAAAAAGGTTATTTTTACTTAGAATTTAACTTCATAAAATTTAATATTCAATTCGGTTGTAGTTATTAGTTTTACACCTTTTTTAATAATATTTACATTAAAATAAATTTACTTTAATTTATGAGATAATGACTATATTTTTGAAAAATTATTTCATTAAGGATAGTCATTATATTGTTATATTAATTGTTAACTAAATAATACATAATTTTTTACACATATTTAATTTCTGAATTCTGAATGGTATTTGTTTCTATTTTTTATAATGGTGTTGGAGTGGTGGATTGGTTATAAATATCAAAAACATAATTACCACAAGAGACTGATTAAAGAAACCGCTTAACTTAACCTACATGGGATATAGAGTCCACTATTTTATTCCATATAGGATCATAAGGAGGGTATAGTTGAAAACATATATATTTTAAAAGAACAATATGATCGATATTATCTTCAATGCGCAACACCGAGTTTAAACGGATCACAACCTATTATTAAAATAATATTATTTAAATATTATTATTTTAACCTAGCCATTAAATTTGTGGGTATTAGTAGGATTAAAATATTTAAAAATAGGACATATTGGTTCTCATTAATATAAATTTATTTAAAATTTATTTGGATATAAGCACTAAATATTCAATAAAACATTTATTTCAAGAATAATTTTTACTCATTATTATGGAAAAACAATATAATTAATTTATTGAACTTTTAGAAAATATATTTTATAATATTGAAAAAATTGTATAAATAATGATAAATTTATTATCATAGGAAATGTTTTTGGTATTTTTTGTAAAATATTAATTTTTTAGTGAATTTTGAAAAATACTATTTATTATAAAATTTTGATATATTTTTAATAAATTATGTAATTTAAATGTCCCAATATTTTTTTAATTTGGTTTAAAATTATCACACTAAATCTTTATTTAATTTAAATCCAATAATTTTTATTTTAATCAACCTTATATGGTATTTTAATATAATCTTATTCTTAGGCTGAAAACAATTTTTTTTGAAAACTATTTTAATGTGTGTAATGTTTCTCTATTTTAATAAATTAAATTAATCTATAATGAAAAATGGTTCATAATAAATTTATAGATTATATACCTATAAATATTAATTTAAATTATTTTTATTAGGACTACTTGTCATATATTTATTATTTGATTATCATATGCTTGAAAAAAATTGTCTTTCTTGAAAAATCAGTTTTCAACACATCTATAAGTTTACATATAATTTAAATTCTTTTTTTCCATGAGTATAATTTAAAAAAATTATCTTATATTTTTAATTATAATAATTTGTATTATCTTATAATATCAACATAATTTTTTACTATAATGAGTGTTAAAATCAATAATATTTATATAACATCGTTAAGGTTAAAATGGATTTATCGATGGTGAACTAAAATGATAAGGGTTAAAAATTACCCAAAATGTGTAATTCGTATTTTTTGATCATATTTTGGGATTATCTATTTTTAGGATCTGAAATTGATCATTTTTGTTACAAATGTTCAGAGAAAATCATGTTCTTTAATTCTTTCTTTTCAAAAATCCCAAGTGTGTCCTCTCCCACATTTATAAAAGGCCACCCATCTTTTCTCCTTTTTACAAAGAAAACTATTGTTTAATATAATAAATTCCCAAATTACATACCTAATACCTCCACATATCCTAAATGTTTTTTTGATCATAAATAAAACTTATAATGTATTTTGATTCAACCCAAAATGAGTTTTCTTAAAGAAGAGGTAACTTTCCTAACCGAAAGTTTTTTTTATTTCTTTTAACACCTCAATAAAATAATATTAAAACCCGATGATATAATAACCCAATTTTATTACATATAATAATATATTTTATTTTAAGATCATTACCTACAACCATATCATCCTCTACCAAATGGGAAATGAAACTGTTGATCGTGTGTATGACAGACCACATCCTCATGAACGGATTTAATACATTTTCCAGCACCGATTCTCACATATATATAGTGAAATATTTAATGGTTATATATTATATTTATGATATAATTATTTTTATTTAATTATGTTATCATATAAACCTTCTCACTTTACCATTCGTTGGGAATACGATTACATCGCTCGTGTGTACGAGGGACTACCACCTCACCAGGTGATGTGATTCATTTTTCAATTACGATTTCAATGAAAGGAAACTAGGATTAATTTTATATTTATATATTATATTAATGAGATATTACTCATTTTTTAAAATAAGTATGTCATATAATTTCTTACCATTCCATTTGTTGAATAAATAATAAAGGTGTTCGTGTGCATGGCAGAGTACTACCTTGTGAAGGGATGTGATTTGATTTTATTACAACATTATATAGATGGTATGAAAAAGGGAATATAAATAAATAATATGATATTTTTTATTTTATTATCTTCCTAGAAGTATAAAATATCAATTACCTTTTTTACACCATGATCATTGAAAATTGGAAACGCTACTCATGCGTACGTTTGGCCTACAATCTCCAAAATTCTATCGTAGTTCATGTTTCATAAGCTTGTTTAATATTTGGTTATAGAAGTATAATTTATATATAAAAATACAAATTATTTAATGATTACCATTATTGATATTATTAAATAATAATCTATTTGACCTTATTCAACTTACCAAATTAATTTTGGACATGTGATCTGATTATCATTAAAATGTATAATGAAAAGTTTATTGGTTATGTAATTGAATATGAAAGGTAAAAAATAAAATAAAGGAATAACAAAAAGGAAAATTTTTCTTACGAAAATAAATAATTAACATATTTTTGTTATTCAACAAAATAAGTTACACATGTTATATATTGGGCACAATGTAATGGATTTTTCTAACCCACCCTTCCCTCATGATATGTCCATTCTATCTCTAAATCAATTTATATCTTCTAAAATATATGTAATGAATACAAATTTGGTATGTATTCATCTAACATGTATATCAAGGTTATTATTACTTCCATTAAAGGGGTTAATTTTTTTCATAAGTATCTTTCAAATTCCAAATTTATAGAATCGATTTTTATTATGTTATGAGACAATATTATAAAACCCAATTTATTCCAGGGGTAATTTTTATGTTTATTAATTATAATCGATATCCTACTGTGGAATATAGATCCATGTTTATAAAAATAAATTTTAAGGGTGTTCTATGAATTATATGTCCCTACAATGCATTGGGTGATGTTTTAGTATAATGAGATTTCATTTATTGGATTAGGGAGTGAACTTTATACATTATGGTATGCTTCCACCATGTGATGTTTTCAAGTACGTTTTTCACAAACTTGGTTTATTTCATGTTTTATGTAATTTTTTACATTCCCATGTTACCATGATCTTAAGAAACCATGATATTTAGGTAATTTTCCAATATATTACTCATGTTCCTTTTCTTTCATAATATAATGTTATACAATTATCTCTCACATTACTATTCCTTATCATTTTTATTCCCTTACTAGGATTTTTATTTAACCCCATTGTTTAATGTATTCCATAGGTTATCTTATATATATTCAGGATCTTAAATATATTTTAGGATATCACTATGGTGAATAAAATAAGGATTCCATGTTTTAAGTTTCCTTTGATGTAATATGTCAATAGTCTTCCAAAGGAAGTAGGGCACAAGATCTTCAGGGTTTTAGTTTTTGGATATTTATGCATAAAAATTATATAATAATATGTAAACAAGGTTTGGGTGACTATATATATGATTCCAGAACTAGTTATCATAACCTTCTATGAGATAGGATTTACCAACTACAATATAGTGATCAATAAAGGATATAACAACCAATAAGAAACTACTACAAAAAAATTCCATTACACAGCCATTAAAGGACATTAAATCCCACTTTTTTGGACAATAAAGATGCATTATATAATAGTTATGCTAATTTCTACTAAATATATTGAAATACATTTTTAAAAAAAGTAAACCATTTCAAATATCCTATTAAAAAATCAAACTCCCTACAATGAAAACGTAAAATTTATTAATATATTAATTAAATAAAATGTTACCCATTATGTTAAAAAATAAAAAATAAAAAATAATTTTCTTATGAAGCATATTTTATAGGGATGTGTTGAGTGAGAAATTTGAAAAAATCATGATATCTCCAAGAAAATGATTATGTATTTAATATTTAATACTGATAAGTGTAATGGATTTCAATATATAAAATTTATAATGAATAAAAAATTAATGACATAATAATTAACATATAAGTGATCCATATAAAAAATCACCGTGGAATAAAAAAAGAAATAATTATGTTAAATAATGAGTGATTTGACTGAAATGATTAATTTAATTGATATTATTATAAAAAATCTGATAAAAGTAAGGATATTTTGGGATTTCACTACACCCAAATGCATTGGATTAAAACACAAAACCCATGTACAAGATTTACTAGAAGATGAAATGAAATAATTCAAAGAACTTTTTTGAAATATTTTTTACGTTATAGTCCACCTAAAATCCTCTATAACAGAGAGTATGAAAATGATCCCCCCAAAATAGTAATTGGACTCATTTTTAAATATTTATCCACCAATATAAATGGAATTATTGAACACATTTATATGATTCATTTACCTTCAATGGTGTGTGATCACCACCTTTATACTGGAAAATGAATTGTTAAACTAGTGATAACTCATATTTTTTAGATTTATCACCACTATATCAAATATATGGTTAATAAAATATATTATATAGAACTAAATCACTGAATAAATAAATTTTTTTGATTTTACACCATTCACATGTTATAAAATAACTAAATTTTTTCTTTCTACCTTTGTAACACTGAAAACGGTCCTAATTTCTATACTGTGTTTTTTAAATTCATCTAAAATGAAAAAATAAATTTATATATCTTTATATGTTTTTCCTATGAGGAAAATGTATAATAACCATGTTGGAGAGTTAGTGAAATTAAATCACATATCATTCAACATGAACATCACATTAATTTATCAAGAACTACAAACCAACAAATAGAAAAACATGGATACTCTCACCATGTTATGGTTCATGCGTTATTGTGTAAATATAGAAGTATCCCACAAGTAATAATATGTGTATAAATTAATTTATAACTTTAAAATAATTTTTGAATCCATCATACATCATTAGACATTATTATCCTATATAATCTCTCCAATGCTGGACAATAATTTTTTTTTCAAAATAATCCTCCTTGAATTCCTTATTGTATCAATCTAAAAGTCATTTTTATGATAAATAAAAACATTGTATACCAATCCATAATTGTAATATAAGAAAAAACTATAGAAAAAAGTCATTGTTACTCAAGCTATATAGGGGACTTATGTGATCTTGATAAAATACAATCATATCTCTATATGAACATGTCATCCACAAGATGCAACACTATAGATGATATATATTACTTTGTAATTCCATATTTCTATGAAATTAAATGAACACCAGACATGGAACATGTTAATATATGGTAGGAAATATCATTCATTCTTTATTATCTAAAATAGGCTAAATATATTTAATGAATATATCACACATCATTTAAATAAATAGTTTCGAACTTCATATGTAATTAGCTAAGAATGGATATGAATTTCCTTATTATAAATCAATTGAGATCACTAATTCTATACATGTCATACAAGTGGAAAAATATTATATCAGTTAATCTCAAGTTATTATATGATCTGTAACATAACCATCCACACGCAGAATAGATCAACCATTAGGATTTCACAATAAAGGTATCATAGTATAAAAGATCACATTATATATATATATATATTCAAACTATGTAAATTGAAATTTATATGAATAATAAAACCCTATATATATTAAAATATATATAATATTCCATATAATATACTTTAGATGACCAATCATAATATTAAGCCTCAATATTTTATCTAATCTAACTTCTTTTCTTCATATTCTAGATTATACTAACGATAATCCTTATATTTCATTATAACACAAAATTATCAATGACAAAAATTTATTAGAGACTAGTCAATGTAATACTCTTAATTTTTATATAATTATACTATAAATAATATATGTAATTCACATGAATTAATGATATATTGAGATTGAATTTTTTATAAAACCATGACTAATTTACCTAAAACATAACCATTACATCCTTAGTCTCATTAATTTAATACATAAATACATTTTGTGAATCTCATGATTCTTATATGATAATTTTTTAGTTAATAGATAAAACTATTATCCTCCATATCCACTGAATAAAAAATCATATCACCAATTCCATTGAAATATCAGATTATATGGTACGAAAGATGGATTTGATTCATCAATTACTGAGATTGAGGATCCTCAACCTAGGTTATAGATCCATTATTATCATAATAATGATTTCTTTTCTAAATATATAAGAACCACTCAATGAATAGTGATGAAATTTTTGATCAAAATAGTTTCCTATACAGCTTTTCATATGGTGATATATTATACCTAGGTTATCGATTTTATCACTACATTTTATTCAAAACACTCTAAAAAAGTAGTTCCAATATTTAGAAAACAAATGATACCTTATTAAGGTATCATTTTATCTTTGTTATTTTGGATGCGAAAATCAAAATAACATCATATAATGAGCTATTCCACAACTAAATATAGAAATAAAAAATCCTTATTTCTTCTGAAGTAATAATTGGTTTACTATAAAATAATTTAGTGATGTTCACCTAGATTGGAATTTAATATACTAGATAAATTATAACTACTGAAAATGAATTAATGGATTTATCCCTTCCACCCAAATTCCTATGACATAAAAAATATCAATAATGAACCTTAGTATCCAAACCATTGTATGTAACAAAAGTGGAATGAAATGCGTGGTCCCTATAATTACTAGTATTCCCACCATCCCTATACTTAATAAAAGGAATTTTATTTCACTCAGTATTCAAGCATGAGATCACTATGAAAACATATTTAACCCACACCAATTGAACTTCAATCTATTTGAAATTTTAAGATACATGTTATGATCAATAAAGGATAAAAAATTACTTGAGTACACATCATATAATAAGTAAAAAATCATATAAAAAAAATATAAGAATCATCATCCTTGTTTCTCATTTCTATATCTTTAAAAGGGGACTAAATTTTCAAGAGACCAATTCCATGCAATATAGATAAAAACCCATTTTATGTGTTCTTCAAGAAGAATATATTTTTAACATTACAAATAGAAGTTTTCTAACTTAGTTTAAACATTTATATATATATATATATATTAATAACCAATATATTGGATGATTCACCATTTTTTTATATTGGGAAGTATTTTATCAAGTATAACTTTATAAAATGTTATATTGGGATATCATTTTTGACATTTACTATGTCATTAATATAAAATACAAAAATATATATAGACTCCAACGAGCCTACTCGTATACACATAAATCATCCAATTTATAGATGAAACCCAAAACATTGATCTCACCAAGATGAATGTTCTGACATTGAGAGGCATGCTGCATTCTAAAAATAGACAAATTAAAATTATATAATAGTAAAACAAATATATATTTATAAAACCTTTATTTTATATCAAATGCACCTCAAATTAAAAATTCCCAAGAATTATAGGTATTGAAATCTGTTCGACATATATAATAATCATTATAACAAGACATGGAGACCAATATCTGAATGGATTTTTGGTCACTACATATTAAAATGTATCCTTATGATTAATATGAAAAAATTATATAGATTCATTTTTCCAAAAATTAAGCATTACTAGTTTATAATATACTATATATGTTAGTTTTATTATCTATAAAAAACTCTATCCTATTTTTATCACAAATTTATATGCATATACTAGGTAATTATGATGGTTACTATACATGGAATTCATCTGTACATCGACATTAACCAATTCTTAGACTTAGAAATCTTAGTATAATCTCATTAGGTTTTAGTAACATAAGTTATAAATAATGGTCACTTATATTTATAACATGAAATACATATCTTATAAAATTTTAATGGATTTTAACAGAAAATTGGGGTTCTTGTATAACTAGAGTTAGTTTGGTTATACAACCACTTTTGGAATAATCTCACTTTCCATATCAAATACAATTCTTTTTTGTTTGTTTTTAAATTATAAAATACAATATTTTTACTCACTTATTAATCAATTTAGATGTTCCTTCACAAAAAATATACCAAACTAAGACACAAACACTCTATGTTTAGAAGGATTTTAAAAATAACAGCCCTTAATTTCCTTGGGATAACTGAAAAATAATAAATTTTTGATTTACAGTCAACCACTTTAGAATAAAAATTTAACACATACTACTCACTAAACCCAAGCTACATAAAATTTAAAAAGGTATGAATCACATTCCATATCACCTATTATAGAGACCCGAGACTTGACGTACATGGAAATTACATTACTTTTGTGGAATTCATAATATATAACAAAAACAGACACCCAAGGACCGTAGAAGTTTAGTGTCTTTGGAAACTTAGAACATAATCTTCTAATCATGGTGAAAGATCTTCAACATCTCCCATAAAGAACTTACCCTTATATTTTCTTACCTAAAAACTTTAATTATATAATTTGGAAAAGAAAACATATAAAGGGTGAGCTCAAATGCCCAGTAAAGGTATCCATGGAGAAACTAAAACAAACCATATACATTTTAACCTAAAAACATGAACATAAAGTTTAAACCTCAAAATCTTGAGTTGTGAAATAAATATTGGCAGTATGTAAGGCATAGATCATAAAGAAACATCTATAATGATAAAATAGCATGGAAATAAAACTTTTAATTGTGGAAAACCATTAAGCACATGATATTATTTCTATAGTATCCAAGACATTGCTGCCAAGACCATCATAGTGGACAAAGTCCATTACTGAACTGGGTTTACTTTCCCTTCCAGCCTTGTATTACTGAACAAGATTTACTTTCCGTTATTTCCATGTATATCTCATGAGATATAAATATTTACCCAATTAATTGGAGGGAGATATAGGTCCCACCCATCTCATATTAAAATCATTCTTACGTGTGCCTCAAAACAATCATAAATCATTCAATATAACCCAATGAATAAAATGGGTTTCATAAAAATCATTCCATCATAACATAATCCATATAAAACAATGGATATAATTTCATAATAAACAAAATAAAACCTTGTAAATAATAGGAACATTATACTTGAAACATAAACATACTAAATAATGTCATATTATATAGAAACTAGTTTTGATAAAACACTTGAAATGAATTCTTGAGAAAAATATCCTTTATTCTTCAAAATCATATTCTTTTTACATAATGCCATAAAATTTAAAAAGAAAGATTTTTGTAGAAAATAATCATAAAATCTTGTAGAGGAAGCTTCATGAAAAAAGGCTTTATGAAACCGTAAAAATTCATTAATTCCTTATAAGTTAGAAAAAACATTCTCCTTGTACTTTTGTCGGAAAAGTCAAAAAGTACCTCATATGGTAAAGAAAAAGAGATTCCTTCAATAATTTTTTTTAAAAGTCATAAAAGTGTAAAAATGAATTTAAAAATACATGTAAGAATTGTAAACATTTTATGAAATTTCTTTAGAAAACATGGACAGGGATGATAAGAATAACCCTAGTAAATACATACGAATAAACAATCTCAGATAAGAACGAGATTGGAATAATTATCCCTTACCTTATGTCCAATTTCTTAAATATGTGTCTGAGAATACAATATAGTGGGTTTAAAGATATTATTAATTTATAACATAACCATAATAATATTTATGATATCATATATGATTCACTTACAACTTTATATTACACTTTCATTTTTAAATTCCAGGTTAAAGCAGTGTTTGTGGTAAAATCGTTTCATTTATCGTACGTGTTTTGACTTGTAATTATTCATATGATTACTTAGATCATGATTACTTACTTCCCGATTTTGAAACATGATTTATATATAATATATATTTAGAATATATATATAATATATCAATAAATGGAGTGAAATACACCGTTCATGGAGACAATAGGCCGTACGTACGCATGAATGATGTTTTCATTTCATTATTAAATTGAATCGAAGTAAATGACATATATATATATACATAAATCCAGTAGAATTATTATGTCATATATTTCATTATTACTTATTATATATACTTTATAATCATTCTTAAATGGTTATCATGGAGAATGAAACTCATCTCACCGTGGAGACGATAATCCGTACGTACGGACGAGCGATGATATCATTCCCATAATTATTGAATGGAATTGGAGTGGATGATATAATATCTAATAATTATAATTACGTTATAATAAGCATATATAGTTATTATTTCCACAATTATAATCATCCATGTAAGGTGGTGGTGGAAAAACAGATTACACCACAGCGTAGAGACGGTATTCTGAACGTACACACGCGCGGTGATTTCATTTTACGTAGAATGGATATAAGGTGAAATACCATTGTTTCATATTTATATTAACATATCAGTATATTATTTATAATTATGTTATTACTTTATAATGAAACAACTAATGAAGAGGAAGTAGAAGAAGAAATAAATTTGAAAGAATCGGTAAAGGATATTACCTCTTCTTTGACACGCCTCTTCTAAACCTACTCTTAGGGCACTATAGATGGTCTTTGAAGAAAACCAAGACCTATTTAATGTTTTTAGAAAAGTGGAGAAGATAAATGGAATGTTTTTGGCTGAAATTGAATGATCAAAATTTTGTGAAGAGGAGAGGGAGGGGGTGCCCTTCTATAAGAGAGGAGAGGGGCACTTTTGGAAACTTCTAAAATATTAATTTATAATGAACTCAAAACCCACCTAAAAACATCAAAAATGACTCAAATTAGAATATGAGATGATATAGAGTTTTAATCTCATCATCCAATAATATTTAGACATGTTGAAAATTTATTTCAATCCTTATCAACTTGATTTATCCTTATTTAATCTATTTTATTTTATTTGTGGTAATAATATTCTAAATTTTAAATTATTATAAATAATTACTTTTATGTTGTGAATTGTTGTTAATTGGATACTTTATGACATTTTCAACCTGATAAATATAATTTATAATTTTTAAATAATTTTTTGATTTTTAAACAATTTAATAATATGTTATTTTTATAAAATAACAAGTGTCAATTATGTCACTATTCATTTATTTGAATTTAAATAAAATCCAAAAAGAGTATATATTCTAAAAAAAATATTTAATAGATTTAAAAAATGTCGTATTTATCTAAAAAATTCGTGGAGCACATTAAATTGTTCATATAATATTTATTTTAATATTTTTAAACCATTTATTTGATATTTTAACCAATTAAATAATTTATACATCCCTATTGTGTCATCATTAATGATAATTATTTAACCCCTAAATATTATAAATAAATTTACATGATGTATATAATTTTATTATCTTTTTTGATACTATTTATGTTCGATATTTTATGAATTTTATCACTAAATTAAAATTATTACACCTAAAGGATATAAGAGAGTGACAAGTTGTCACTTTCTTTGGTTCTAATAATAATTACATAATTTTCATGGTAAAAATTTGGTGAAATGAATCTATTACAACCCTTAGGTGATATGGGCCGACTTTTATTCATCCAATAGAATATTGGAAGGTGTTATGGTAATTTTATAATATTATTTTTACCCTTAATTAACCGATTTACCTTTAACTGCAGTAAATAAAATATACCGTAGTTACAATTCATAATGCCTAAAAAATAAAAGTAGCCAATTAACATAATTTGGACCAAATTATTCCAAATATTGAATCCATTTTTAAAAATTCAAAATACAGAAGATGTAGTAATTAATTTAAAATTAATCTTGTTGCCGAAAAAATGGGTCTTTGTTTAAAACATTGCAAAAAATTGAAATGTTTTTACCTATGAATTAAATGAAAAATTCATGATAATGAAATAAACTATATTAAATTGTAAAAATATATTCTATTTATACTTTAAAATCATTCAATATTATAATTTAACCATATAAATTATCTTGATGAAAAAGTTTTTTAATTAAAATTTAGCGTATTTTCACTATTCCTCAAAATATCAAAGTTAACAGAAAAATATTAAAAAATAATAAAAATTAAATTTTTATATAATTATTGCAATGAATAAGTTTATTTTGTCAAATTGAACTCATAAATGTGTCAAAAACTATATTTAATGTGGGCACACCATCAAAATGCGGCAAAACTGTATTTTTGGAAAAATATTTTCTTTTATACGAAAAATTGATTTTGTTCTATTAAATTGTTCTAGAAAATTATTAAGATGAATTATAATGTTATAAAATTCAACATGTGGTTAATACTATTCATAACAGCCAGTTTATAAGAACAATATATAATTGTTTAGTGAAACTCGATATTGCGTACAACACACACTATTGAGGTTGGTCGCTCTTGCATGCAACATAAGCCAAGAATTGTGTTTGCGTGTAATACAATCTAATAAGATGTTTTGTATAGCACAAAATAATCTTGGTGTAGTGTAAAACACATGAAATCAAAGAAACTAAAAATAATATTTCACATAAAATCTCTGGGTGTTACATTCTACCTCCCTTAAAATGAATTTCTCCCTCAGAATTCAGCAGGGTTATAAATGGTTTACAATATAGAAGTTTCATTCATAGAAACCCACATCTTAAAAAGGAATACTAAAACATAATATTAAAAACTAAAGTATGAAACGTAACAGTTACCAAAAATTAACTCATCACCGAGTTTCCACATAAGAGAACATAGGTGAAAATATGGATATGGAAGAGAAATCTAACCATCAAGTTCTGATGGATAGTGGTAGAGAACATGAAAATGAAAAATCCAACAATCACATTGCCACAAATTTGTGATGACCTAAGGTACCATCTGATTCATCAGATATGAGGGTACTAGGACAACATTTTTTGTTTTTAGGATCATTTCCCTAAAGTTGATAATTTTTGACTTAGGAGAAATACTTACGTGATTTTGGTACAATCTCGTCGTTGGTCGTTACTTGAAAAATTTATACTTCATATATTAAAGAAATTAAGGTAAATTTGTCCTTCGTGAAGTGTTACTAGATCATGTGATATAATGACGGTTTATTCCATCTATCTTTATCAAAAAAAGGTTAGCATAATTATTAAATATACTAAATTCTATATATGGTGAGATTAATAATATATGATTCCAAAAATGGACTTATAATTCATCTATCATACCTCTTAATAAAATAGAACAAATTTCTACTGACCAGGGACTTCCTATAGTCCAGTGGTAGGCGATAAAGGCCTGTCGCACATCGGTTGTGGGTTTGATTCCCGCATCCTTGTCCAACGTGATGGGTTGTCGGTCGTCCTACGAGTTGTCATTTTTCTAAAACTATACTATTATAAGATTTTAGAAATAATATAAAAAAGTTATAGCCTTAAACAATACTATCTAATGTCTAACATAACCCATTTCAATATTTAGGATTATCCAAAATACTTTTACCCAATCTCATAGTATAAAGAAAAAGATTACTAGAGAGGTCATATACAAAGCATCTGATTACCATCATTTATCTGCCATATATCATTAGATATATCTTGTTGGTCTTATTACAAACATGTGAATACCTTAATCATATATTCTCCTGAAACATGAATCACCATAGAACCTTAGTGAAAACATGAATGCTGTCAAAAGTTAATTATTTCCACATACCAAAATCCCAAAAGTTCTATATACTCAAACCATGATGTCACTTTGTCCTTATATCAGACATGAGCTCATTAATACTATCAAACATATTATTTTCTCTATATCCCTTCATTATGCGCATATCATCTTCTTTCCAAAAATATTTCAATCACTTTTCATTGTTACTGGTATCATAAAATTATTGAAAACCACAATAAACCAATACAAATATATTCCAATATTCCATAATACTATAAATGAGATTCCACAACACTATTTTGGAATCCCATTACATATACACTTAATCAGTCCACCACGTCATTGTCATATTCAAAATCACCAATAGTGATCTCATGTGACTTCCCTTTATCCTATGCATTAAGAGGTTGTTGATGTCGATCATCATTAACCCATGGATTAGGGCATTGGGTAGAATAATGCCCCATTTCCTTGCACTTGTAGCATTGAAGTGTTGGGGGTGTGTTTTCTGTAGTCTTTTCTCTATTCACATCATTAGCTAACTTGTTCCCATTACTTCGACACTCACCTTCTCGATGACCTTCTTTTCCACAGTTAAAAAATTTTCTAGTCCCTTTAAGACAATCTCCACCATTATTCTTTCCACCCTTTGAGCATAATGAAACATTTGACTTATTTTCACCATTTTTTTAAGATTTTTCCTTGAACTCCATTTTTTTGTTTCTTGTCAAAACCATGACATGGATATGAAACACTAACTTCTAGTTCTACCTTGATATCAAAACAAACAATTTATTCATAGCTACTAATGTCTCTTATATCTAATACCCTTCTAATACTTGGTTTTAAGCCACTGAATAATCGATAAACTTTACTTTCAGGTTGGATAATAAATCTACATGAATACCTTAAAAGCCTTGTAAAATTCTCCTCGTATATACCAACAGATTCATCAATTTTTTTTAAGCTCAAAGAACTTATTTTCCATCTTTTTTCGAAGAATACGAGGGAAATACTTATTGAAAACAAGTTCTTGAACTCATCCTATTCCATGGATTAAATTTCATCTTGGGGCCTTATATTCTTAATTAGAGTCCTACACTGGTCTGCTTCACCACTTAAACGATAATCAACCAGAATGAATTTTTCATGTTCCGAACAGTGAAGTACAGAAAATATATTTTGAATGGTACTGATCCATTGTTCAGCAACAAGTGGAACAGAAGACACACAGAAATAAGGTAGACGTTGCCTCATGAAAGACTCAATAGAATATTGTTCCTTTCTCTACTCATTTGGAAGTACAGAATTATTCCTAGCTTGTGTAATATATCAATAAGATTTTTCACTTCATTTACAATAACATTTGGTTTTTCGGAAGGAATATCATTGCATTTATTAGTGCATAGATCATTAACATGGTTCCTCTGGGTTCCAGCCATTATCTAAAACCCAAAAAAATAGTGTGAGAGGCGAAAATAATACTAGTAAAACAACATAATCAAGGGGAGTACTTTAAAAATATAAGATCTTAAATTTAATCCTAGGATATTAATGATTGTTATCATAATTATAGGACTATAACCTATACTTATACTTAGCCTTAGGGATATCCCTAGGAATACTTTATAAATATCTCTAGGGATATCACTAAATTTTTCACATCCTAGTTTCAAAAGTTTGAGTAATCCTTTCCTCTGATACCAACTGTAGATACCCAAGGCTTGATGTACATGGAAATTACATTAGTTTTGAGGAATTCTTAATAAATAGCAAAAACAGACACCCAAGGACCATAGGAGTTTAGTGTATTTAGAAACATAGAACATAATCTTCTAATCATGGTGAAAGATCTTCAAAATCTCCCGTATAGATCTTCCCCTTTTGTTTTCTTACCTAAAACCATTATGTATATCATGGGAAAAAAACATATAAAGGGTGAGCTCAAATGATCAGTAAGTATATGCATGGTGAAAATAAAGAAAACCATATACATTTGAACTTAAAAACATGAACTTAAAGTTTAAACATCAATATCATGAGTTGTGAAATAAATCTTGGCAGTACGTAAGGAATAGATCACAAAGGAACATCAATCAGGATAAAATAGCATGGGAATAAAATATTTAATTTTTGAAAACCATTAATCACATGATATGATTTCCATAGTATCCAAGGCATTGTTGCTAAAACCATCATGGTGGACAAAGTCCATTACTGAACCGGGTTTACTTGTCGTTCCAGCCCTGTATTACTGAACCACATTTACTTTCCATTCCATCCATGTCTATCTTATTTGATATAAATATTTACCCAATGAATTGGAGGGAGATATAGGTCCCACCCATCTCATATTGAAATCATTCTTACATGTGCCATAAAACAATCATAAATCATTCAACATAACCCAAAGAATAAAATGGGTTTCATTAACATCTTCCCATCATGACATAATCCATATAAAATAATGGATATCATTTCATCATAAACAAAATAAAACCATGTAAATAATAATAACATCATACTTTAAACATAAATATACTAAATAATGTCATCTTACATAGAAAATAGTTTTGGAAAAACACTTGAAATGAATTCTTGAGGAAAATATATTTTCTTCTTTAAAATCATTTTTTTACAAAATGCCATGAAATTTTGAAAGAAAATGATTTTTTTTAAAATAATCATGAAATCTTGTAGAGTAAGCTTCATGAAAATTAGGCGTTATGAAACCTTAAAGATCCATTCATGCCTTAAATGTTAAAAAAACCTTCTCCTCATAATTTTGTCGAAAAACCCAAAAAGTACCTCATATGGTAAAAAGAAGAAAGATTCCTTCCATACCTTGTGGTAAAATTAATAAAAGGGTAAAAATGACATTAAACATACATGGAAGAATTTTAATCATTTTCTGAAAACATTTTGAGAAACACATGGACATGCATGATAAACATAACCCTAGTAAATACTTACGAATAAACAATATTTGATAAGAGCGAGATTAGAATAATTATCCCTTACCATATGTCCAATTTCTTCCGTATGTGTTTGAGAATCTTTTATGGTGGGTTTAAACATATTATTAACTTATAAGAGAACCATAATAATATTTATGATATCATATATGATTCACTTACTGTAACAACCCGAGATTTTATCAGAAATATTTTTTTAATTACTTCGATATCTTATGTTGTACGCTTCACCAATATTAGATTGAGCTATACTTAACACCATATTATCTTGTATTATACGCAAACACTATTCTTGGCTTGTGTTGCACGCAAGAGCGACCTTCCTCAACAATATGTGTTGTACGCAATACTGAGTTTCACTAAACAAAGATATATTGTTATAATATTATTATGAACTAAATTTTATGAATAGTATTAACCACATTTTGAATTTTATAACATTATCATTAATCTTACACATTTTCTAGATCATGGTATGGGAAAAAAATTAATTTTTCGTGTAAAATATTTATTTCTCAAAAAATGCAGTTTTGCCGCCTTTCGATCACACACCTTTTTTAAATCTAATTTTTAACAAGTTTATAAGTACAATTTTACAAAATAAACTTATTCTTTTGAATCAGGATATAAAAATTTACATTGTATAGTGTTTTGATATTTTTCTGATAACATTCATATTTTGATGAATAGTAAAAATACGCTAAATTTTAATTAAAAACAACTTTTTTCATCAAGATAATTTATATGGTTAAATTATGATATTGAATGGTTTTAAAGTATAAATTGAATATATTTTTACCATTTAATATAATTTATTTCATTATCATTATTTTTACATTGAATTCATAGGTAAAAACATTTCAATCTTTTGCAATGTTTTAAATAAAAACCTATTTTTTCAACAACATGATTAATTTTAAATTAATTACTGCAACTTCTGTGTTTTTAATATGAAAAAATGGATTTCATATTTGGAATCAGTAGGTCCAAATTATGATAATATGCTACTTTTTTTTTGGAATTATGAATAGTAACTACAGTAAATTTGTTTTACCAAAGTGAAAGGTAAATTAGGTAATTAAGGGTAAAAATAATATTATAAAATTACCCTAACGCTTGTCTTAATAAAATTGGATGGTTATATTTCATTCTAAAATATACATGGGTCGAAATGATTTCTATTATAAGCCACTTTTATGTGATTAAGACCTTTAATTTATGTTATTTAAATGAAAGTGAAATATGTCTCACTCAAAAATTAATAATGAAAATATTTTTAATATAAGGTTACGCAGAATATAAATTCGGTTATAAATAAAAATTTTAAAGATAATTTTTTTTCTTTATCATGGTATTTTATTTGTACTTTTTAAGAAATATATAATTACCTTAATAGCTTATACATTAATGATGGAGAAATTATTTATTTAGTGAAAAATCAATAATATAGTTTTTATTAAACTAATAATACCCATAAAATTCCCAAAAACCTGACCAAAACTTATTTTTCTTGTACATATAAACCATAAGAATCCAAAAGTAGAGTTGTTGACCATTTGTAGCCTTATAAAAGCAATTATAACGCTTATATTATTTTATTTTAAATGATGTCAAAGTTGTCACTTTCATAATTAAATAACCATAACATTTTAAAAGTTGGGTGTTTTAGAAGATAAATTCGACTAAAAGTATTCTTATGAAATATATTAGATATATATTAATTATAGTATTTTATTTTTAAATTTTATACAACAAATATGTATATTAAATAATTATACAAAAATGTTGTAGTAATTATTTTATTATGTGAAATATCAAATAAATGGTATTAAAAATATTAAAATAAATATTATATGAACTAATTAATATGATCAATGAATTTTATATACGAATATGACATTTTTTTAACCTATTAAATATTTTGGTTCAAATATTTTCTCTTTTTGTATTTTATTTATTTTAAATAAATGAATAGTGTCAAAAATTACACTAATGGTATATTATAAAAATAACATATTATTAAATTATTTAAAAATAACAAAAATATTTAAAAATTTAAAATTTAAAATTATATGGTCTAAAATGTTATAAATTATCTAAATATGGAAAATTTAAAACATATAAGTATGTATTTATTACAATTTAAAATTTAGAATATTATTACCACATATAAAATTAAATAGATTAAATAATGATAAATCAAAATGATAAGGTTTAAAATAAACATAAAACATGTCAAAATTTTATTGGTTGATGATATTACAACATTATATCATATAATATTTGAATTTAGTCATTTTTGAAGGTTTTTAAGCGGGGTTTAATTTTTTTATAAATTAATATTGTTTAAGGTTTCCAAAGGTTCCCCTCTCCTCCCTTATAAAAGGGAGGCTCCTCCCTCTCCACTTGAAACAATTTTTGTGCTTTAAAATTCGTCCAAACACTACCCATTTAACTTATCCACTTCCCTAGAAACCTACTATAGGTCCTAGTTTTATTCAAAGACCAACTGTTGTGCCCTAATAGGAGGTTAAGAGGAGGCCCGTCGAAGAAGAGGTAATATCGTTAACCGATTCTTTCAAACTTTTTTCTTGTCCTAATTCCTCTATATGGTTTTTTTCATTATTAAGTAATAAATAGAGTATCACATGTATAATGATATGTTATTATTAATATGAAACAACCATATTCTATCTTTTATCCATCCTATGAAAAAAATGAAATCACCACGTGTGCGTACGTACAACTTACCGTCTCCACGTCGTGATGTAATCCTTTATTTCATCACTAACATACTTGGATGGGTATAAGGATAGAAGAAATAAATATATATGATTATTGTAATGTGATATTGATTCTGAAATATTATACACCATACACATCAATACAATTCCACAATCATGGGAATGATATCATCGCTCATGCATACGTATGGCTTACCATCTCCACGATGTGATGCGACTCGTTCTACATGATATTCATTGAATAATGATTATATAAATGAATTGAATGAATAAATATGATATATATTACACTAATACCATTCTGTAAATGATGTATCTATAACCTAAAAAAAGGAATAATAATTTATTATACAAAACAAGAATAAGAACATAAAGCAATGAACACCCGAATAACAAGTAGCAATGAAATATTACTAATAAGAAGATAACAATATGACCATATATGATATCATAAAAACTAATATGATTCTATAATAATCCAATGACATTATTTAAATCATTATATAGGATTTTCAGATATGTACAAAGCATATCTGACCTAAGGTAAGGGAAAATTATTTCAATCCCGTTCTTTTCTGAGATTCTTTATTCATAAGTAATTACTGGGGTTATATTTATCATCCATGTACATGTTTTCTAAAAAAAATTTCTTTTATCTTTGAAGTCTTTTTTACCCATTTTTAACTTTTACTACATGGTATTTAAGGAATCTTTCTTTTTTTACCATATGAGGTACTTTTTGGCTTTTCCAGTAAAAGTACTCGGAGAATGTTTTTGTTTAACTTATATGGCATGAATGAAATTTTTTTATGGTGGCATAATTACTTATTTATATGAATCTTACTATTCAATATTTCATGATTATTTTCAACAAAAATCATTTATTTTAATATTTCATTTCATTTTGAGAAAAGAAAATGATTTTGAAGAAGAAAGGATATTTTCATCAAGAATTAATTTCAAGTGTTTTATCAAAACTATTTCCCATCTAAGATGAAATTATTTAGTATGATTATGTTTCAAGTATAATGTTTCTATTATTTACATGGTTTTATTTTTATTATGATGAAATGATATAAATTTGTTTTATATGGATAATGTTATGATGTGATGATGTTTATGAAACACATTTTATTCTTTGAGTAATGATGAATGATTTATTATTGTTTTGTGGCACACGTAAGAAATATTTAAATATGAGATGGGTGGGACCTATATCTCCATCCAATGCATTGGGTAAATATTTATATCTTATGAGATAAACATGGATAGAATGACATGTTAATCCGGTTTAGTAATAGAGGGATGGAACGATAAGTAAACTCGGTTCAGTAATGGACTTTGTCCAATATGATAGTCTTAGAAGCAATTACTTGGATACTATGGAAATAATATCATGTTCTTAATGGTTTTCAACAATTACATGTTTTATTACCATGCTATTTTATCATGGTTAATGTTTCTTTATGATCTGTGCCTTATGTACTGCAATGTTTTGTGTCATTTCTCATCATTTTGATGTTTAAATATTATGTTCATGTTTTCACGTTCAAATGTTCATGGATTATTTTATGTTTTTCATGTTTACCCTTAATAATAATTTGAGCTCACCCTTTATATGTTTTCTTTTCCCCAGGATATAAGCAACTATTTTATGTAAGAAGACAAAAGGGTAAGATCTTTATGAGAGATGTTGAAGATCTTTCACCATTATTAGAAGATTATGTTCTGAGTTTCCAAATACACTAAACTACTACGGTCCTTGGTTGTCTGTTTTTGTTATGTATTATGTATTCCACAAAAGTAATGTAATTTCCATGTATAGCAAGCTTGGGTCTCTATAATTGGTATCAGAGGAAATGATTTGTTAACCTTTGGAAAATAGAATGGGAAAACTTTAGTGAGATCCCAAAAAATATTTCTATGGTACGTCTAGGGATGTCCCTAATGATAAGTATATGTATAGGTTATAGTACTATAATTGTGGTAACTATCTTAGAATTAAACCTAAGATGTTAGATATTGAAGGTACTCCCCTCTATTATGTTGTTTTCCTAGCATGATTTTTGCCTCTCACACTATTTTTTTTGGGTTTTAGATAATGGATGGAACCCAAAGGAACTGTGTTAATGATCAATGCACTAGGAAATGCAATGATTTTACTCCTGAACAAACAAATGTTATGGGAGATGGAGTGAAAAATCTTCTTTCTATACTTACACAAGCTATGAATCAATCTGTACTTCCAAATGAGCAGAGAAGGGAATAATATTCTATTGAGTCCTTCATGAGGCAACACCCACCTTCATTCGGTGGGTCTTCTGATCCACTTGTTGATGAAAAATGTATTAATACTATTGAAAATCTATTTTCTATACTTCGATATTTGGAACTGGAAAAATTCATTCTAGATATTTAACATTTAGAAGGTGAAGCAGATCAGTGATGGACACTAATTAATAATACAAGGCCCCAAGATGAAATTGAATCCATGGAATGGGGCGAGTTCAAGAACTTGTTTTTCAATAAGTACTTCCCTCTCATTTTTCGAACAAATATGGAAAAGGAGTTCCATTGAGCTTAAGAAAAATGATGATGAATATGTTGGAACATACGAGGTGAATTTTACAAGGCTTGCAAGGTATGCATCTGGCGTTATCATCCAACCTGAATGTAAAGTTGATTGATTCTTCAGTGGCTTAAAACCAAGTCTTAGAAGGGAAACAGACTTCAGTAGCTATGAAGAAATTGTGAGTTTTGCTATCAAGGTAGAATTGGAAGTTGGTGTCACATATCCATCTCATGTTTTTGACAAGAAACAAAAAATGGAGTTCAAGGAAAAATCTCAAAACAATGGTGAAAAGAACACAAAAGTTTCATTATGCTCAAAGGGTGGAAAGAATCATGGTGGAGATTGTCTTAAAGGGACTAGAAAATGTTTTAAGTATGGAAAATAAGGTCACCGAGCAGCTGAGTGTCAAAGTAATGAAAAAAAGGTATCTAATGATGTGAATAGATAAAAGACTAAAGAGAACACATCACGAACACTTCAATGATACAAGTGCACGGAAATGGGGCATTATGCAAACCAATGCCATAATCCAAGGGTTAATGATGATCGACATCAACAACCTATTAAGGAAAATGACAAAGGGAGGTCACATGCGATCACTATTGGTGATTTTGATTATGAAAATGAAGTGGTGGAATGATTAAGTGTATATGTAATGAGATTCCAAAATAGTGTTGTGGAATATCATTTATAGTATTATGGAATATTGGAATATCTATGTACTGGGTTTCAATAATTGTATGGTACCTGTTACCATGAAAAGTGATTGAAATATTTTTGGAAAGAAGATTATATACACATAATGAAGGGATATGGTGAAAATAATATGTTTGATAGTATTAATGAGCTCATGACTGATATAAGGACAAAGTTACATCAAGGTTTGAGTATATAGAAATTTTGGGATTTTAGTATGTGGAAATAATTATCTTTTGATAGCATTCATGCTTTCACTAATGTTCTATGGTAATTCATGTTTCAATAAAATACATTATTAAGGTATTCACATGTTTTTAATATGACCAAAAAGATATATATTATGATATATGGGGGATAAATGATGGTAATCACATGCTTTGTATACGACCTCTCTATTAATATTTTTCTTTATACTATGAGATTGGACATAAGTATTTTGTATAATCCTAAAGCCTGGAATGGATTAAGATGGACAACAGATAGTATTTTTTAAGTCTATAACTTTTTGATATTATGATAGTATAGTTTTAGAAGAAGGACAACCTGTAGGACGGGTGACAAATCGTCGTGTCGGACAAGGATGCGAGAATCAAACCCACAACTGATGTGCAACATGCGTTTATCACCTTCCACTGGCCTACATGAAGTTCCTGGTTAGTAGAAATTATTTTTATTTTATTAAGAGGTATGATAGATGAATTATAAGTCCATTTTTGGAATCATATACGGTTAATCTCACCATAGATGGACTTATGTATATTTGATAACTTTTGATGACCTTTTGTTCGAGACAGATGGAATGAACCATCATTCTATAACATGATCTACTAAAAATTCAAGAATGAAAAATTAAACTTCATTTCTTTTAATAAGATATGATGTGGAAATTGTTCATGGAATGACCAACTATAATATTACACTGAAATCAGGTAAGTATTTCTTCTTGTGAAAACAATTTCCAACTTTTGGGAAATGATTTTGAATACCAAAAATGTTGTCATAGTACAATTATATCCAATGAATTAGATGGTACCTTAGATCGTCACAAATTTATGGCTTTTTTATTGTTATATTTTTCATATACATTTTCTCTACCACTCTACATCAGAACTTTATGGTTAGATTTCTCTTCCATGTCCATAATTTCACCTATGTTCTCCTATGTGGAAACCCAGTGATTAGTTAATTTTGGAAACTGTTATGTTTAATGCTTTAGTTTTTAAAATTATTTTTTGTTATTCCTTTTTACTATGTTGGTTTCTTTGAATGAAACTTACAAGTAGTAAATTATTTATAACCCCAACAAATTTTGAGGGCAGAATTCATTTTTAGGGGGGTAGAATGTAACACCCCGAGATTTTATGAGAAATATCGTTTTTTAATTACGTTGATGTCTTATGTTATACGCTAAACTAAGATTATATTGTGTTATAAGCAACACCGTATTAGCTTGTATTATATGCAAACACTATTCTTGGCTTGTGTTGCATGCAAGAGCGACCTTCCTCAATAGTGTGTGTTGTATGCAATACTGAGTTTCACTAAACAGTGATATATTTTTATAATATTATTATGAACTAGCCTTTATGAATAGTATTAACCAAATTTTTAATTTTATAACATTATCTTTCATCTTTCACATTTTCTAGATCATGGTATGAGAATAAAATAAATTTTTTGGGTAAAATTAGTATTAAAAAAAATGCAGTTTTTCCGCCTTCTAATGGCACACCAATTTTAAATATAATTTTTAAAAAGTTTATAAGTTCAAATTTACAAAATAAACATCTTATTGTGAACCAGGATATATAAATTTACATTGGATAATGTTTTGATATTTTTATGGTAATGTTCATATTTTGATGAATAGTAAAATATGCTAAATTTTAATTAATTTTTTTTATCAAGATGATTTATATGGTTAAATTATAATATTAAATAGTTTTAAAGGTTAAATAGAATGTATTTTTACCATTTAATATAATGTATGTCATTATCCTTAATTTGACATTGAATTCATAGGTAAAAACATTTCAATCTTTTACAATGTTTTAAATAAAAACTCGTTTTTTTTCGACAACGAGATTAATTTTACATTAGTTAATGAAACTTCTTTGTTTTTAATTTTGAAAAATGGATTATATATTTGGAATAATTAGGTAAAAAATTTTGTTTATAGATTATGTTTTATAATTGGTCATTATGAATTGTAACTACGGTAAATTTTATTTACCACAATTAAAGATAAATTTGGTAATTAAGGGTGAAAATAATATTATATAATTACCCTAATGCATATATTAATATAATTAGATGATTATATTTCGTCCTAAAATGTACTTGGGTAGAAATGATATCTATTATAACCCACTTGTATGTGATTCAGACCTTTAATTTATTTTATTTAAATGAAAGTGAAATATGTCTCAATCAAACTTTAATAATTAAATTATTTTTAATTTAATGTTATAAAGAATATAAATTTGTTTGTAAATATTAATTTGAAAGATAAAATGTTTTTATTTATCATGGTAATTTATTTGTAATTTTTATGAAATATATAATTAACTTAATATCTTATATATTAATGATGCAGAAATTATTTATTTAGTGAAAAATCAATAATATAGTTTTTATTAAAATAATAATACCCATAAAAGGCCAAAAAAACTTACCAAAACTTATTGGTCGGGTATATATAAAACATAATAATCCAAATGTCTAATTGTTTACCATTTTGAGCCTTATAAAATCGATTATGACACTTATATTATTTTATTTTAAACGATGTCAAAGTCGTCACCTTCATAATTTAATAAACATAACATTTTAAAAGTTGGGTGTTTTAGAAGATAAATTCGACTAAAAGTTTTCTTATAAAAACTATTAGATTTATATTCATCCTAGTATTTTATTTTTAATTTTTATGAAACAAATATGTATATTAAATAATTATACAAAAATGTTATAGTAATTATTTTATTAAGAGAGATATCTAATAAATGGTTTTAAAAATATTAAAATAAATATTATATTAAAAAATTAATATGATTAAAGAATTTTCTAGGTGAATATGACATGTTAGAAACCTATTAAATATTTTGGTTCGAATATATTATCTATGTGTATTTTATTTAAATTCAAATAAATGAATAGTTTCTAAATTTACACTATTGGTATATTATAAATATAACATATTATTAAATTATTTAAAAATCACAAAAATATTTGAAAATTACAAATTGAAAATTATATGGTCTAAATGGTCATAAAATATCCAATTATGGGAAATTGACAACATAAAATTATGTATTTATTACAATTTAAAATATAGAATATTATTAAACCAAATAAAATTAAATAGATTAAATAAGGTTAAATCAAAATTCTAAGGTTTAAAATAAACATAAAACATGTCTAAATTTTATTTCTTGATTAGATTAAAACCTTGTATCATATAATATTCGAATTGAGTCATTTTTGGATGTTTGTATTTGGGGTTTGAATTTATTATAAATGAATATTTCTTTAGGTTTCCAAAGGTTCCCTTCTCCTCCCTTATAAATGGGCACCTCCTCCCTCTCCACTTTACACCATTTTTGAGCATTAAAATTCGTCCAAACCCTACCCATTTCACATATAAACTTACCTATAATTATACTAGATGTCCTGGTATTCTTCAATGACCAACTCTTGTGCCTTTAGAGTAGGTTAAGAGGAGGCGCGTCGAAGAAAAGGTAATATCCTTTACCGATTATTTCTATCTTATTTCTTCACCTACTTCCTCTATATGAGTTGTTTTATTATTAAGTAACAACTCCAGTATCACTTTTATACTGAAATTTTATTATGAATATGAAACAACCATATTCTATCTTCAATCCAACCTATGAAAAAAATGAAATCACCGCGCGTGCGTACGTACGCTTACCGTCTCCACGTCGTGGTGTAATCTTTTATTTCATCACTAACATACTTGGATGGGTATAAGGATGGATGAAATTAATATATATGATTATTGTAAAGTGATATTGATTCTGAAATATTATACACCATACACTTCAATACAAATCCATAATCATTGGAATGATATCATCGCGCGTGCGTACGTACGACCTACCGTCTCTACGATGTGATACACCTCATTCTACATGATCTTCATTGAACAATGATTATATAAATAAATTGAATGAATATATATGATATATATTACACTAATACCATTATGTAAATAATTTATCTATAACCTAAAAAGATGAATACGAATTTATTCTACAAAACATGCATAAGAACATACAACAATGAACACCCAAATAACAAGTAGCAATTAAATATTACTAATAAGAAGATAAGAATATGACCATATATGATATAAAAACAACTAATATGATTTTGGAATAATTCAACTACATTATTTAAATCATTATACAGGAGGTTCAGATATGTACAAAGCATATCAGACCTAAGGTAAGGGACAATTATTCCAATCTCGTTCTTATCCGAAATTGTTTATTCGTAAGTAATTACTAGGGTTATATTTATCATCCATGTCCATGTTTTATAAAACAAATAGTGTATTTTTATTGTCTTTTTTACCCATTTTTGACTTTTACTACATGGTATGTATGGAATCTTTCTTTTGTTTACCATACGATGTACTATTTGACTTTTCCAACAAAAGTTCGAGAATAATGTTTTTGTTTAACTTATACGGCATGGATGAATTTTTTTTACAGTTTCATAACGCATTATTTATACAAATATTCCTATGAATTATTTCATGATTATTTTCAACAAAATTTATTTCTTTTAAAATTTCATGTCATTTTGAGAATAGAAAATGATTTTAAAGAAGAAAGGATATTTTCTTCAAGAATTAATTTCATGTGTTTTATCAAAACTATTTACCATCGAAGATGACATTATTTAGTATGATTATGTTTCAAGTATAATGTATCTATTATTTACATGGTTTTATTTTTCTTATGATGAAATGGTATACATTTGTTTATCTGGATTATGTTAAGATGGGATGATTTTTATGAAACCAATTTTATTCTTTGGGTTATGATGTATGATTTATGATTGTTTTTTGGCACACGTAATAATGATTTCAATTTGATATGGGTTGGAACTATATCCCCCTCAAATACATTGGGTTAATATTTATATCTCATGATATAAACATGTCTAGAACGACAAGTAAATCTGGTTCAGTAATACATGGCTGGAATGGTAAGTAAACCTGGTTCAGTAATGGACTTTGTCCAATATGATAGTCTTTGAAGCAATGCCTTGTCTACTTGGGAAATCATATCATGTGATTAATGGTTTTCCACAATTACATGTTTTATTCCCATTCTATTTTTTCATGATTAATATTTCTTTATGATCTATTCCTTATGTACTACAATGTTTTATGTCATTGCTCTTGATTTTGATGTTTAAATATTATGTTCATGTTTTCACGTTCCAATGTTTATCGATTGTTTTATGTTTTCCATGTTTACCATTACTGATCATTTTAGCTCACAATTTATATGTTTTCTTTTCCCCATGATATAAGGAACGATTTTAGGTAAGAAAGAAAAACTGGAAGATCATTATGGGAGATGTTGAAGATCTTTCACCATGATTAAAATATTATGTTCCAAGTTTCCAAAGGCACTAAACTACTATGGTCCATGGGTGTATCTTTTTGTTATGTATTAAGTATTCTGAAAATGTAATGTAATGTCCATGTACATCAAGCTTGGGTCTCTACACTTATGACTATATATTACCCTTTCATTTGTTAATTCTATGTTAAAGCAGTGTTTTTGGTAAAATCGTTTCACTCATCGTACGTGTTTTTACTTATAATCATTTATATGATTACTTAGATTTTGATTAATTACTTCTAGAATGTAAAACATTATTTATATATAATATATATTCAGAATATATATAATAGATATATAAATGGAATGAAACACACCATTCATGGAGAAAGTAGGCCGTACGTATGCATAAATGCTGTTTTTGTTTCCTTATTAAATTGAATGGAAGTAAATGACACACACACACACACACACACACATATATATATATATAAATAAAGTATCATTATTATGTCATATATTTTATGATTACTTATTATATATACTTTATAATCATTCTTGAATGGTTAACATGGAGAATGAATCTTGTCCCATCGTGGAGACGGTAATCCGTACGTACTCACGAGCCATGATATCGTTCCCATAATTATTTAATGGAATTGGAGTGGATGATATAATACCTAATAATTATAATAATGTTATAATAATAATATATAGTTATTATTTCCACCATTATACCCATCCAAGTAAAGTGGTGGTGGAAAAATAGATTACACCACATCGTAGAGACGATATTCCGAACGTACACAAGCGCGGTGATTTCATTTTTCATAGGATGGATAGAAGGTGAAATAGGGATTTTTCATATTTATAATAACATATAATTATATTATTTATACTTATTTTATTAATTTATAATGAAACAACTAAAGAAAAGGAAGTATAAGAAGAAATAAATTTGAAAGAATCGATAAAGGATATTACCTCTTCTATGACACGCCTCTTCTAAACCTCCTCTTAGGGAACTAAAGATGGTCTTTGAAGAAAACCAGGACCTATAGTATTTTTAAAAGGAAGTGTATAAGAGAAATGTATAGGGTTTGTCCAAGATTTAAGGCTCAAACTGTTGTGAGGTGGAGAGGGAGGAGGTTCCATTTTATAAGAGAGGAGCGGTGCACTTTTGGAAACCTCTAAAATATTAATTTATAATAAACTCAATCACCACCTAAAAATCTAGAAAATGACTCAAATTAGAATATGAGATGAAATATAATTTTAATCTCATCAAAAAATAAAATTTATACATGTTGGAAATTTATTTTAATCCTCATCAACTTGATTTATCCTTATTTAATCTATTTAATTTTATTTGTGGTAATAATATTCTAAATTTTAAATTGTTATAAATAATTAGGTATGTGTTGTGAATTGTCCATAATTTGATAACTTATGAAATATCAGACCTTATAAATTTAAATTTATATATTTTTTATAACTTTTTATTTTCACACAATTTAATAATATGTTATTTTTCTAAAATAAGAATAGTGTCAGTTTTGTTACTATTCATTTATTTGAATTTAAATAAAATCCACATAGAGGATATATTCGAAAAAAAATATTCAATAGATTCTTATCATGTAATATTTCTCTATAAAATTCTTGGATCACATTAAATAAGTCATATAATATTTATTTAAATATTTTTAAACCATTTATTTGATATTTCAATCAATAAATAATTTATACATCACTATTGTGTCATCAATAATGATAATTATTTAATCCCTAAAAATTCTAAATAAATTCACATGATTTAGATAATTGTGTTATATTTTATAAAACTATTTCTGTTCGAAGTTTTATGAAGTTTATCACTAAATATAAATTATTAAACATATAAGATATAAGAGAGTGACATGTTGTCACTTTCTTTGGTATTAATAATAATTACATCATTTTCATGGTCAAAAGTCCATGAAATGAATATATTACAACTCTTAGGGGATATGGGTCCACTTTTATTCATCCAATAGAATTTTTTCAGGTGTTAGAGTAATTTTATAATATTATCTTTAACCATAATTTCCTGATTTACATTTAACTGGGGTAAATAAAATTTGTCGTAGTTACAATTCATAATACCTAAAAAATAAAAGTATCCAATTAACATAATTTAGATCTACTGATTCCAAATATGGAATCCATTTTTAAAAATTCAAATCATATAATATGCATTAATTAATTTAAAATTAATCCCATTGTCAAAAAATGGGTCTTTGCTTAAAACATTGCAAAAGATTAAAATGATTTTACCTATGAATTCAATGTAAAATTAATGATATTGGGATAAATTATATTAAATGTTAAAAATATATTCTATTTATACTTTAAATCTACTCAATATTATAATTTAACTATATAAATTATATTGATGAAAGCAGTTGTTTTTAATTATAATTTAGCGTATTTTTACTATTCATCAAAATATGAAAGTTAATAGAAAAATATTAAAAATTCATCAAAAGTAAATTTTTATATACTTATTGCAATGAATAAGTTTATTTTCTCATATTTAACTCATAAACGTGTCAAAAAATAGATTTAAAGTGGGTGCGCCCTCAAAAGGCGGAAAAACTGTATTTTTGGAAAAATATCTCCTTTATACGAAAAATTGATTTTGTTCTCATAAATTGTTCTATAAAATGATTAAGATGAATTATACTATTTTAAAAATAAACATGCAGTTAATACTATTCATAATATCTATTTTATAAGAACAATATATAATTGTTTAATGAATCTCGGTATTGCGTACAACACACGCTATTGAGGAAGGTCACTCTTGCGTGAAACACAAGCCAAGAATAGTGTTTGCGTATATTACAAGCTAATATGGTGTTGCGTATAGTGAAAGATAATAATGGTGTAGTGTACAACACAAGACATCAATGAAATTAAAAATAATATTTCTCATAAAATATCGGTGTGTTACATTCTACCCCCCTTAAAAGGAATTTCTCCCTCAAAATTCGTTGGGGGTTATAAATGGTTTAATACATGAAAGTTTCTTTCATAGAAACCCACATCATAAAAAGGAATACTAAAAAATAATTTTAAAAACTAAATTATGAAACGTAACAGTTACCCAAATTAACTCATCACTGGGTTTCCACATAAGATAACATAGGTGAAAATATGGATATGGAAGAGAAATCTAACCATCAAGTTCTGATGGAGAGTGGTAGAAAACATGGCTATAAAAAATCCAACAATCACAAAGCCATAATTTTGTGATGATCTAGGGTACTATTTGATTCATCGGATATGAGGGTACTAGGACAACGTTTTTGGTTTTCAAATCATTTCCCTAAAGTTGAAAATTTTGAATTAGAAGAAATAATTAATTGATTTTGGTACAATCTCACTGTTGGTAGTTCCTTGAACAATTTCCACTTCATATATTAAGGAAATGAAGTTGAATTTTTCCTTCATAAAGTCTTAGCAGATCATGTGATAGAATGATGGATCATTCCATCTGTCTTTATC
Source organism: Viscum album (assembly GCA_963277665.1). Classification (NCBI taxonomy): domain Eukaryota; kingdom Viridiplantae; phylum Streptophyta; class Magnoliopsida; order Santalales; family Viscaceae; genus Viscum; species Viscum album. The sequence goes on along the minus strand of OY728147.1, from coordinate 735,448,263 downwards.
ACAAAAAGTTTATCGCAATTATTAAACATACATAAGTCCATATATAGTGAGATTAACCGTATACGATTCAAAAAATGGACTTATACATCATATATCATACCGCTTAATAAGATAAAACTAATTTCAACTAACCAGGGACTTTCTGTAGGCCAGTGGTAGGTGATAAAGGCCTGTCACACATCGGTTGTGGGTCCGATTCCCACATCCTTTTCCAATGCGACGATTTTTCTCTCATCCTACGAGTTGTCATTTTTGTAAAACTATACTATTATAACATTTTAGAAGTAATATCAAAAAGTTATAGCCTTAAAAAATACTATCTTATTTCTAACTTAATCCATTCTAATCTTTAGGTTTATCCAAAATACTTATATCCAATATCATAGTATAAATAAAAGGATTACTAGAGAGGTCTTATACAAAGCATTTGATTACCATCATTTATCCCCCATATATCGTAAGATATATCTTGTTTGTCAAATTCCAAACATGTGAATACCTTAACCATGTATTCTCTTAAAACATGAATTACCATATAACCTTAGTGAAAACATGAATGTGGTCAAAGGTTAATTATTTCCACATACCAAAATCCCAAAATTTCTATATACTCAAACCATGATGTCACTTTTTCCTTATACTAGTCATGGGCTCATTAATACTATCAAACATATTATTTTCTCTATATCCCTTCATTATGCGCTTATCATCTTCTTTCTAAAAATATTTCAATCACTTTTCATAGTTACTGGTACCATACAATCATTGAAAACCACAATAAACCAACACATAGATATTCCAATATTCCATAATACTATAAATGAGATTCCAAAAAAGTATTTTGGAATCCCATTACAAATAAGCATAATCATTCCACTACTTCATTGTCATATTCAAAATCACCAATAGTGATCTCATGTGACTTCCCTTGGTCCTTTTCCTTAAGTGGTTGTTGATGTCGATTATCATTAACCCTTGGATTAGGGCATTGGTTAACATAATGCCTCATTTCTTTGCACTTATAGCATTGAAGTGTTGGTGGTGCGTTCTCTGTATTCTTTTCTCTATTGACATCATTAACTACCTTTTTCCCATTACGCCAACACTAAATTGCTCAATGACCATCATTTCCACCCTTAAAACATTTTCTAGTCCCTTTAACACTATCTCCACCATGATTCTTTCTATACTAAGATCATAAAGAAACATTCGTATTATTTTCACCATTGTTTTGTGATTTTTCCTTGAAATCCATCTTTCGTTTCTTGTCAATACCATGAGATGGATATGTAACACTAACTCCCGGTTCTACCTTGATAGCACAACACAAAATTTCTTCATAGATACTGAAGTCTATTATAGTTAATTCCCTTCAAAGACTTGGTTTTAAGGCAATGAAGAATCGATCAACTTTACTTTCAGGTTGGATGATAAAGCCAGATGAATACCTTGAAAGCCTTGTAAAATTTGCCTCGTATATACCACCAGATTAATCATCCCTTTGCATAATCTCATGGAACTCTTTTTACATCATTGTTTCATAATATTAGGGACGTACTTATTGAAAACAATTTCTTAAACTCATCCTATTCCATGGATTCAATTTCATCTTGGGGCATTGTATTTTTAATTATAGTCCACCACTGGTCTGCATCACCTTCTAAACGGTAAACAACCAAAATTAATTTTTCAAGTTCCGAGCAGTGAAGTACAGAAAATATATTTTCAATGGTACTGATCAATTGTTCAGCAACAAGTGGATCGAAAGACCCACTTAAAGAAGGTGGACATTGCCTCATGAAGGACTATATAGAATATTGTTCCTTTCTATGCTCATTTGGAAGTCCAGAATGATTCATAGCTTTTGTAAGTATAGAAATAATATTTTTCACTCCATTTCCCATAACATTTGGTTGTTCAGAAGGACAATCATTGCACTACCCAGTGCATTGATCATTAACATGGTTCCTTGGGGTTATATCCATTATCTAAAACCCAAAAAGAATAGTGTGAGTAGCAAAAATAATATTAAGAAAACAAATTAATCAAGAGGAGTACTTTCAATCTCTATATTATTAGGTTTAATCCCAGGTTATTCATGATCTTTATCATAATTATAGGACTGTAATATATACTTATACATAACCTTAGGGATATCCCTAGACATACCTTAAAATATTTATAGGGATCTCACAAAATTTTTCACATCCTAGTTTCCAAAGTTTGATTAAACCTTTCCTCTGATAACAACTTTAGAGACCCAAGGCTTGACATACATGAAAATTACATTACTTTTGTGGAATTTTTAATACATAACAAAAATAGACACCCAAGGTCCATAGTAGTTTAGTGTATTAGGAAACTAAGAACATAATCTTCTAATCATGGTGAATGATCTTCAACATCTCCCATAATGATCTTCCCCTTTTGTTTTCTTAACTAAAACCATTATTTATATCCTAGGGAAAAGAAAACATATAAAGGGTGAGATAAAATTCTCAATAAGTGTATGCATAGAGAAAATCAAACAAACCATATACATTTGAACTTTAAAACATGAACATAAAGGTCAATCATCAAAATCTTAAGTTGTGAAATAAATCCTGGCAGTATGTAAGGCATAGATCATAAATGAACATCAATCATGATAAAATAGAATGAGAATAAAACATGTAATTGTGGAAAACCATTAATCACATGATATTATTTCCATAGTATCCAAGGCATTGCTGCCAAGACCATCATAGTGGACAAAGTCCATTACTGAACCGGGTTTACTTGCTATTCCAGCCTCGTATTACTGAACCAGATTTACTTTCCATTCCATCCATGTCTATCTAATTAGATATAAATCTTTACATAATGCATTGGAGGTAGATATAGGTCCCACCCATCTCTTATTTAAATAATTCTTACGTGTGCCACAAAACAATCATAAATCATTCAACATTACCCAATGAATAAAATAGTTTTCATAAACATCATCCCATCATAACATAATCCATAAAAAACAATGGACATAATTTCACCATAACAAAATCTCACTATGTAAATAATAGAATCATTATACTTGAAACATAAATATACTAAATAATGACATATTAGATGGAAAATAATTTTGATAAAACACTTGAAATGAATTCATGAAGAAAATATCCTTTCTTCTTCAAAATAATTTTCTTTTTACCAAATTCCATGCAATTTTAAAAGAAAGGTTTTTTGTTGAAAATAATCATGAAATCATGTAGAGTAAGATTCATGAAAATAAGGCTTTATAAAACCGTAAAAATCCATTCATGTTGTATAATTAAAAAAACATTCTCCTCATACTTTTGTCAGAAAAGTCAAAAAGGACCTCGTATGGTAAACAAAAGAAAGATTCATTCAATAACTTGTGGTAAAAGTCATAAAAGGGTAAAAATGACATTAAAAATACATGGAAGAATCAAATATATTTTATGAAAACATTTTGAGAAAACATTGACATGGATGATAAACATAACCCCACTAAATACTTATGAATAAACAATCTCAGATAAGAACGAGATTTGAATAATTATCCCTTACCTTATGTCCAATTTCGTCCGTATGTGTCGAATACTCCTTTATAAGGGGTTTAAACATATTATTAACTTATAATAAAACCATAATAATATTTATGATATCATATATGATTCACTTACAACTTTATATTATCCTTTCATTTGTCAATTCCATGTTAAAGCAGCGTTTTAGGTAAAATCATTTCATTTATTGTATGTGTTTTGACTTGTAATTATTCATATGATTACTTAGATAATGATTATTTACATCTAGAATGTAAAAAATGATTTATATATAATATATATTCATAATATATATATATATATATAATAGATCGATAAATGGTATGAAATACACCGTTCATGGAGACGGTAGACCATACGTACGCATGAACTCTGTTTTCATTTCCTTATTAAATTGAATGGAAGTAAATGAAATATATGTATACATAGATCTAATAGCATTATAATGTCATATATTTCATGATTACTTATTGTATATACTTTATAATCATTCTTGGATGGTTAACATGGAGAATGAATATCATCGAATCGTGGAGACGGTAATCTGTACGTACGCACGAACGATGATATCATTCTCATAATTATTGAATGGAATTATAGTGTATGATGTAATATATCATAATTAAAATCATGTTATAATAATCATATAAAGATATTATATCCACCATTTTACATATCCAAGTAAGGTTGTGGTGGAAAAACAGATTACACCACAGCTTGGAGACAGTATTCCATATGTACGCACGCACGGTGATTTCATTTTTATAGGATGGATTGAAAGTGAAATAGGTTTGTTTAATATTTATAATAACATATCAGTATATTAGTTTTAATGATGTTATTTCTTTATAATTAAACAACTAATTAAGAGAAAGTAGAAGAAGAAATAAATTTGAATGAATCGGTAAAGGATATTACCTCTTCTTTGACACACCTCTTCTAAACCTCCTCTTAGGGCACTAATTATGGTATTTGATGAAAACCAAGACATCTAGTATGTTTATAGGGAATTCTAGAAGAAAAATGGAGAGGGTTTGTACAATAATGAAGGTTCAAAATATTTTGAAGAGGAGAGGGAGGAGGTTCCCTTTTATAAGAGAGGATATGGGAACTTTTGGAAACCTCTAAACTATTAATTTATAATAAACTCAAAACCCACCTAAAACCCACCAAAATGACTCCAATTTAAATATTTTATGATATAGAGTTGTAATATCATCGTAAAATAATATTTATACATGTTGGTAATTTATTTTAAACCTTATCAAATTGATTTATCCTTATTTAATCTATTTAATTTTATTTGTGGTAGTAATATTCTAAATTTTAAATTGTTATAAATAATTACTTATGTGTTGTGAATTGTCTATAATTGGATACTTTATGACATTTTAGACCTTATAAATTTCAATTTATAATTTTTAAATATTTTTTGAATTTTAAACAATTTAATAATATATTATTTTTATAATATAAAAATAGTGGCAATTTTGTCACTATTCAATGATTTGAATTTAAATAAAATCAAAACAGAGGATATATTCAAAAAAAATATTTAATAGATTTATGACATGTCATATTTGTCTATAAAATTCGTGGATCACATTAAATAGTTCATATAATATTTATTTTAATATTTTTATACCATTTATTTTACATTTCAATCAATAAAATAATTTATACATCACTACTGTGTCATCATTAAGGGGAAATATTTATTCGCTAAAAATTATAAAGAAATTCACATGATGTAGATAATTTTATCATATTTTTTAATACTATTTATGTTCAATGTTTTATGAATCTTATCGCTAAATTAAAATTATTACACTTATAAGATATAAGAGAGTGATGTGTTGTCACTTTCTTTGGTTTTAATAATAATTACGTAATTTTCATGGCCAAAGTCCATTAAATGAGTCTATTCCAACACTTAGGTGATATGGGTCGACATTTATTCATCCAATATAATTTTGGCAGGTGTTAGGGTAATTTTATAATATTATTTTTACCCTTAATTGCGTAATTTACCTTTAACTATGGTAATTAAAATTTACCGTAGTCACAATTCATAATGCCTTAAAAATAAAAGTAGAAAATTTATATATTTTATACCTAACCATTACAAATATGTAATACACTTTTACAAATTTAAAAAATATAAGATGCAGTAATTAATTTAAAATTAATCCCATTGTCGAAAAATGGGTCTTCCTTTAAAACATTGCAAAAGATTGAAATGATTTTACCTATGAAATCAATGTAAAATTAACTATAATGGAATAAATTATATTAAATGGTAAAAATCTATTCTATTTATAGTTTAAAACCATTCAATATTATAATTTAACCATATAAATTATCTTGATGAAAAAATATGTTTTTAATTAAAATTTAGCGTGTTTTTACTATTCATCAAAATATGAAAGTTAACAAAAATATATTAAAATATTAAACAAAGTAAATTTTTATATACCTATTGCAATGAATAAGTTTATTTTGTCAAATTGAACTCATAAACATGTCAAAAACAAGATTTAATGTTGGTTCACTATCAAAAGGTGGAAAAACTGTATTTTTGGAAAAATATTTTCTTTATACAAAAAAATGATTTTGTTCTCATAAATTGTTCTAGAAAATGATTAATATGAATTACAATGTTATAAAATTTAACATGCGGTTAATACTATTCATAACTACAAGTTTATAAGGACAATATATCATTGTTTAGTGGAACTCGGTATTGCGTACAACACAGACTATTTTGGAAGGTCATTCTTGCATGCAACAGAAGACAAGAATAGTGTTTGAGTATACTAAAAGCTAATACAGTATTGCGTATAGTGCAAGCTAATCTTGGTGTAGCATACAACACAAGACATCAAAGAAATTAAAAATAATATTTCTCATAAAATCTCAGGGTGTTACATTCTACCCCCCTTATAATGAATTTCGCCCTCGAAATTCATCGGGGTTATAAATGGTTTACTACATGAAAGTTTCATTCATAGAGACCCACATCATAAAAAAGTATACTAAAACTGAAATTTAAAAATTAAATTATGAAACGTAATAGTTACCCAAATTAACTCATCACTGGGTTTCCACAGTGGATAACATAGGTGAAAATATGGATATGGAAGAGAAATATAACCATCAAGTTCTGATGGAGAGTGGTAGAGAAAATGGATTTAAAAAAGCCAACAATCAGAAAGCTATAAATTTGTAAATATCTAAGGTACCATTTGATTCATCGGATATGAGGGTACTAGGACAACATTTTTGGTTTTCATGATAATTTCCCTAAAGTTTAAAATTTTGAATTAGAAGAAATACTTACTTTATTTTGGTACAATCGCGCCTTTGGTCGTTACTTGAACAATTTCCACTTCATATCTTAAAGCAATGATGTTGAATTTGTCCTTTGTAAAGTATTAGCAGATCACGTGAGGGAATGATGGTTTATTCCATCTGTCTTTATCACAAAAAGGTAAAAACAATTTTTAAATATACATAAGTCAATATATAGTGAGATTAAGCATATATGATTCCAAAAATGGACTTATATTTCATCTATTATACCGCTTAATAAAATAAAACTAATTTCTACTAACCAGGGAGTTTCTATAGGCCACTGGTAGGTGATAAAGGCCTATCGCACATCATTTGTGGGTTCGATTCCCGCATCCTTTTCCAATGCGATGGGTTGTCGCTCGTCCAATGGGTTTTACTTTTTCTAAAACTATACTATTATAACATTTTAGAAATTATATCAAAAAATTATATCCTTAAACAATACTATCTGATGTCTAACGTAACCTATTCCAATCGTTAGGGTTATCCAAAATACTTCTGTCCAATCTCATAGTATAAAGAAAAATATTATTAGAGAGGTCATATACAAATGTGATTACCATCATTTATCCCCATATATCATAAGATATATCTTTATGGTCATATTCCAAACATGTGAATACCTTAATCATGTATTCTCGTGAAACATGAAATACTATAAAACCTTAGGGAAAACATGAATATTGTCAAAAGATAATTATTTCCACAAACCAAAATCCAAAAATTTCTATATTCTCAAACCATGAAGTCACTTTGTCCTTATATCATTCATGAGCTCATTAATACTATCAAACATATTATTTTCCCCGTATCCCTTTATTATGGGCGTATCATCTTCTTTCCAAAAATATTTCAATCACTTTTCATGGTTACTGGTAGAATACATTTATTGAAAACCACAATAAACCAATAAATAGATATAATTCAATATTCCATAATACTATAAATGAGATTCCACAACACTATTTTGGAATCCCATTACATATATACCTAATCACCCCACCACTTCGTTGTTATATTCAAAATCACCAATAGTGATCGCATGTGACATCCATTTTTCCTATGCCTTAAGAGGTTGTTGTTATCGATCGTCATTAACCCTTATATTAGGTAATTGGTTAGCATAATTCCCCATTTCCTTGCACTTGTAGCATTGAAGTGTTGGTGGTGAGTTCTCTATAGTCTTTTCTCTATTCACATAATTATCTACCTTTTTCCCATTACTTCAGCACTCAGCTGCTCAATGACCTTCTTTTCCACACTTAATATATTTTATAGTCCCTTTAAGACAATATCCACCATGATTCTTTCCATACTAAGAACATAACGAAACATTCTTATTCTTTTCACCATTTATCTGAGATTTTTCCTTGAACTCCATCTTTTGTTTCTTGTCAAAACCATGAGATGGATATGTAACAAAAAATTCCAGTTCTACCTTGATAGCACAATGCACAATTTCTTCATAGCTACTGAAGTCTCTTATATATAATTCCCTTCTAACACATAGTTTTAAGCTACTGAAGAATCGATCAAATTTACTTTCGGGTTGGATTATAAATCCAGATGAACACCTTTCAATCCTTGTAAAATTCTCCTCATATATACCAATAGAGTCATCATCCTTTTTCTAAAGCTCAAGGAAGTCCTTTTCCATATTTGTTCAAAGATTATGAGGGAAGTACTTATTGAAAACCAATTTCTTGAACTAATCCTATTCAATGGATTAAATTTCATCATGTGTCCTTGCATTCTTAATTGGTGTCCACCACTGGTCTGCTTCACCTTCTAAATGGTAAATAACCAGATTGTCTTTTTCATTTTTTGAACAATGAAGTATGGGAAATTTCTCTTCAATGGTACTGATCCATTGTATAGTAACAAGTGGATCAGAAGACCCACTGAAAGAAGGTGGACGTTACCTCATGAAGGATTGAATAGAATATTGTTCCTTTATCTGCTCATTTGGAAGTCTAGAATGATTCATATCTTCTATAAGTATAGAAATAATAATTTTCACTCCATTTCAAATAAAATTTGGTTGTTCAGAAGGATAATCATTTCAATTCCCAGTTCACTGATCATTAGCACAGTTACTTTGGGTTCCAGCCATTAACTAAAACCCAAAAAGAATAGTATGAGAGGCTAAAATCATACTAGGAAAACAACATAATCAAGGGGATTACATTCAATCTAGAACATCTTAGGTTGAATCCTAGGTTATTCATGATAGTTATAATAATTGTAGGACTGTAACCTATACTTATACTTAACCATAGGGATATCTTTAGATGTACCTTAAAAATATCTCTATGGATCTCACTAATGTTTTCGCATCCTGGTTTCCAAAGTTTGACCAATCCTTTCCTCTGAAACCAATTGTAGTGACCCAAGGTTTGATGTACATGGAAATTACATTACTTTTGTAGAATTATTAATACATAAAAAAAAACAGACACCTAAAGACCATAGTATTTTAGTGTCTTTGAATACTCAGAACATAATCTTCTAATCATGGTGAATGATTTTCAACATCTCCCATAAAGATCTTCCCCTTTTGTTTTCTTACCTAAAAACTTTCTTTATATCCTAGGGAAAATAAAATATATAAAGGGTGAGCTCAAATGCTCAGTAAGGGTATTCATGGAGAAAATAAAACAAACCATATACATTTTAACATTAAAACATGAACATATAGTTTAAACATCAAAATCTTGAGTTGTGAAATAAATCTTGGCAGTACGTAAGGCATAGATCATAAAGGAACATCAATCATGATAAAATAGCATGGGAATAAGACATGTAATTTTGGAAACCATTGAGAGCATGATATTATTTCCATATTAGACAAGTCATTACTGCCAAGACCATTATTGTGGACAAATTCCACTACTGAAACGGGTTTAATTTCCGTTCCATCCCTCTATTACCGAACCAGATTTACTTGGCATTCCGGCTATGTCTATCTCCTGAGATAAAAATCTTTACCCAATGCATTGGAGGGATATATAGGTCCCACCGATTTCATATTGAAATCATTTTTACGTTTTCTAAAAAACAATCATAAATCATTTAACATAACCTAAAAAATAAGATGGGTTTCATAAACATCATCCCATTATAACATCTTCCATATAAAATAATGGATATCATTTAATCAAAAAAAAATTAAACCATGTAAATAATATGAACATTATATATGAAAAATAAACATAATAAATAATTTTTATTTAGAAAATTAGTGGATCACATTAAATAGTTTATATAATATTTATTTTAATATTTTTAAACCATTTATTTGATATTTCAATCAATAAAATAATTTATACATCACTATTGTGTCATCATTAATGATAATTATTTAATCCCCAAAAATTATAAATAAATTCACATGATGTAGATAAATTTTTTAGATTTTTGAAAACTATTTATGTTCAATGTTTTATGAAATTTATCACTAAATTAAAATTATTACACTTATAAGATATAAGAGAGTGACATGTTGTCACTTTATTTGGTTTTAATAATAATTACATCATTTTCATGGTCAAAAGTCCATGAAATGAATCCATTCAGACCCTTAGGTGATATGGGTAGACTTTTATTTATCCAATAGATTTTTTTTAGGTTTTAGGGTAATTTTATAATATTATCTTTACCCCTAATTTCCTGATTTAACTTTGACTCCGGTAAATAAAATTTACTGTAGTTACAATTCATAATTCCTAAAAAATAAAAGTAGCCAATTAACATAATTTATACCTACTAATTACAAATATGGAATATATTTTTACAAATTAGAAACACAGTATATGCGGTAATTAATTTAAAATTAATCCTATTGTCGAAAAAAACGGGTCTTTATTTAAAACATTGCAAAAGATTGAAATAATTTTACCTATGAATTCAATGTAAAATTAATGATAATGGGATAAATTAAATTAAATTGTAAAAATATATTCTATTTGTACCTTAAAACCAATAAATATTATAATTTATCCATATAAATTAACTTGATGAAAAAAGTTGTTTTTAATTAAAATTTTGCGTATTTTTACAATTCATCAAAATATGAAAGTTAATAGGAAAATATTAAAAAATCATCCAATGTAAATTTTTATATACTTATTGCAATTAATAAGTTCATTTTGTCAAATTGAACTCATAACTGTGTCAAAAATAGATTTAAAGTGGGTGCGCCATCAAAAGGCGACAAAACTGTTTTTTTGGAGAAATATCACTTTTATACGAAAAATTGATTTTCTTCTCATAAATTGTTCTAGAAAATTATTAAGATGAATTATAATGTTATAAAATTAAACAAGTGGTTAATAATATTCATAACTTCTAGTTCATAAGAATAATATATCATTGTTTAATGAATCTCTGTATTACGTACCACACACGCTATTGAGGAAGGTCCCTCTTGCATGCAACACAAGCCAAGAATAGTGTTTGCGTATAATACAAGATAATAAAGTGTTGCTTATAGAAAAATCTAATCTTTGTGTAGTGTATAACACAAGACATCAAATAAATTAAAAATAATATTTATCTTAAAATCTCGGGGTGTTACATTTTACCCCCCTTAAAATGAATTTATCCCTCGAAATTCGTCGGGGTTATAAATGGTTTACTACATGAAAGTTTCATTCATAGAAACAAACATCATAAAAAGTAATACTAAAACTTAATTTTAAAATCTAAAGTATGAAACATAACGATTACCCAAATTAACACATCATCAGGTTTCCACATTGAAGAACATAGCTGAAAATATGGATATGGAAGAGAAATCTAACTATCAAGTTCTGATGGAGAGTGGTAGAGAACATGGCTATGAAAAATCTGACAATCAAATAGCCATAAATTTGTGATGATCTAAGGTACAGTTTGATTCATCAGATATGAGGGTACTAGGACAACGTTTTTTTTCATGATCATTTCCCTAAAGTTGAAAATTTTGAATTAGAAGAAATACTTACTTGATTTTGGTTTAATATCGACGTTGGTCATTCCTTGAACATTTTCTACATCATATATTAATTAAATGAAGTTGAGTTTGTCCTTTGTGAAGTGTTAGAAGATCATGTGATAGAATTATGGATCATTCCATCTATCTTTATCACAAAAAGGTTATCACAATTATTAAATATACATAAGTCCAAATATGGTGACATTAACCGTATATGATTCCAAAAATGGACTTATACTTCATCTATCATACCGCTTAATAAAATAAAACAAATTTCTACTAACCAGGGACTTCCTGTAGGCCAGTGGTCGGTGATAAAGGTCTGTCACACATCGGTTGAGGGTTCGATTCCCACATTCTTGTCCTACACGATGGGTGGTTACTTTTCCTACGAGTTGTCCTTTTTCTAAAAGTATACTATTATACAATTTTAGAAATAATATCAAAACATCTATATTTAAAAAATAATATATGATGTCTAACATAATCTATTCCAATATTTAGGATTATCCAAAATACTTGTGTCTAATCTCATAGTATAAAAAAATATTACTAGAGAGGTCATATACAAAGCATGTGATTACCATCATTTATCCACCATATATCATAAGATATATCTTTTTGGTCATATTACAAACATGTGAATACCTTAATCATGTATTCTATTGAAACACGAATTACCATAGAACCTTAGTAAAAACATGAATACTGTTAAAAGTTAATTATTTCCACATACCTAAATCCCAAAATTTATATATACTCAATCCATGATGCCACTTTGTCCTTATACCAGTCATTAGCTCATTAATACTATCAAACATATTATTTTCTCTCTATCCCTTCATTATGTGCATATCATCTTCTTTCCAAAAATATTTCAATCACATTTAATTGATTCTGGTACCATACAATTATTAAAATCCACAATAAAACAATACATAGATATTCCAATATTCCATAATACTATAAATGAGATTCCACAACAATATTTTGAAATCTCATTACCTATACACATAATCATTCCACTACTTCATTTCCATATTCAATATCACCAATAGTGATCGCATGTGACTTCCCTTTGTCCTTTGCCTTATGTGGTTGTTTATGTCGATCATCATTAAACCTTGGATTAGGGCCTTGGTTAGTATAATTCCCTATTTCCTTGCACTTGTAGCATTGAAGTGTTGGTAGTGCGTTCTCTATAGTCTTTTCTCTACTCATATCATTAGCTACATTTTCCCCATTACTTCGGCACTCAACTGCTTTATGACATTATTTTCCACACTTAAAACATTTTATAGTCTCTTTAAGACAATCTCTACCATGCTTATTTCCTTACTTTGCGCATAACAAAACATTTATATTCTTTTCACCATTGTTTTTAGATTTTTCCTTAGAATCAATATTTCTTTTCATGTCAAAACCATGAGATGGATATCTAACACCAACTTCCAGTTCTACCTTGATAGCACAATGCACAATTTCTTCATAGCTACTTAAGTCTGTTATAGTTAATGCCCTTATAATACTTGGTTTTAAGCCACTGATGAATCAATCAACTTTAATTTGAGGTTAGATGGTAAATCCAGGGGAATACCATGAAAGCCTTGTAAAATTCACCTCGTATATACCAAAAGATTCACCATCCTTTTTCTTAAGCTCAGGGAAATCCTTTTCCATCTTTGTTTGAAGAATATGAGGGATGTACTTATTGAAAAACATGTTCTTGAACTCATCTTATTCCATGGATTCAATTTCATCTTGGGGCCTTGTATTCTTAATTAGAGTCCACCACTGGTCTTCTTCACCTTTTAAACTGTAAACAACCAGATTAAATTTTTCATGTTTCGAACAACGAAGTATGGAAAATATCCTTTTAGTGGTACTGATCCATTGTTCAGCAACAAGGGATTAGAAGACCCATTGAAAGAAGGTGGATGTTTCCTCATGAATGAATCAATAGAATATTGTTCTTTTCTATGATCATTTGAAATTCCAGAATGATTCATAGCTTTTGTAAGTATATAAATAAGATTTTGAACTCCATTGACCATAACATTTGGTTTTTTATAAGGACAATCATTGCATTTCCCATTGCATTGATCATTAACACGGTTCCGTCAGGTTCCATCCATTATCTAAAACCCAGAAAGAATAGTGTGAGAGGAAAAAATCATACTAAGAAAACAAAATAATCAAGGGGAGTAATTTCAATATATAACATCTTTGGTTTAATCCTAGGTTATTTATGATCTTTATCAAAATTCTAGGACTATAACCTATACTTATACATAACAATTGGGTTTTCCCTAGACATATCTTATAAATATCTCTAGGGATCTCACTAATGTTTTCGCATCCTAGTTTACAAAGTTTGACTAAACCTTTCTTTTGATACCAAATATAGAGGCCCAAGGCTTGGTATACATGGACATTACATTACTTATGTGGAATTTGTAATACATAAAAGAAACAGACACCCAAGGACCGTAGTAGTTTACTATCTTTGGAAACTCAAAACATAATCTTCTAATCATGGTGAAAGATGTTCAACATCTCCCATAAATATATTCTCCCTTTTTTTCTTACCTAAAACTTTTATTTATATCATGGGGAAAAGAAAACATATAAAGGGTGAGCTCAATTTCTCTATTAGGGTATGAATGGAGAAAATAAAATAAACTATATACATTTGAACTTAAAAACATGAACATAAAGTTTAAACATCAAAATCTAGAGTTGTAAAATAAATCTTTGAAGTACATAAGGCATAGATCATAAAGGAACATAAATCATGATAAAATAGCATGGGAATAACACATGTAATTGTGGAAAACCATTAATCACATGATATGATTTCCATAGTAGTCAAGGCATTACTACCAAGACCATCATAGTGGACAAAGTCCATTACTGAACTAGGTTTAGTTGATGTTCCAGCTCTGTATTACTGAACCAGATTTACTTTCTATTCCAACCATGTCTATCTCATTAGATATAAATATTTACCCAATTCATTGGAGGGATATATATATCCCACCCATATCATATTGAAATCATTCTTCTATGTTCCAGAAAGCAATCATAAATCATTCAACATAACCCAATGAATAAAATTGGTTTCATAAAAATAATCCCATCAAAACATAATCCATATAAAATAATGAATATCATTTCACCATAAACAAAATAAAACCTTGTAAAAAACATTCTCCTCGTACTTCTTTCGGAAAAGTCAAAAAGTACCTCGTATGGTAAACAAAAGAAAGATTCCTTCCATACCATGTGGTAAAAGTCCTAAAAGGATAAAAATGAATTTAAAAATATGTGTAAGAATAGTAAAAAATTTATAAAAACATTTTGAGAAAACATGGACTTGGATGATAAACATAACCCGAGTAAATACTTACGAATAAACGATCTCAGATTAGAATGAAATTGGAATAATTGTCCCTTACCTTATATCCAATTTCATTCGTATGTTCACGATACTCCTATATAATGGATTTATAAAAATTATTAACTTATAACAGAACCATAATAATATTTATAATATCATATATTATTCACTTATGACTTTATATTACCCTTTCATTTGTCAATTCCATGTTAAAGCAGCATTTTAGGTCAAATCGTTTCATTTATCGTATGTGTTTTGACTTGTAATTATTCATATGACTACTTAGATCAGGATTACTTACATCCAAAATGTAAAACATGATTTTTATATAATATATATTTAGAATATATACCTAATATATCGATTAATGGAATGAAATACACCATTAATGGAGACGGTAGGTTATATGTACGCATGAACGCTATTTTTGTTTCCTTATTAAATTGAATGGAAGTAATTGACATATATATATATATACATAAATCCAGTAGAATTATTATTCCATTTATTTAATTATTACTTATTTTATATAATTTATAATCATTCTTGAATGGTTAACATGGAGAATGAATCTCATCTCATTGTGGAGACGGTAATCCATACGTACGCACGAGCGATGATATCGTTCCCATAATTATTGAATGGAATTGGAGTGGATGATATAATATCTTATAATTAGAATAATGTTATAATAAGAATATATATTTATTATTTACACCATTATACCCATCCATGTAAGGTGGTGGTGGAAAAATAGATTACACCACAGTGTGGAGACGGTATTCTGTACGTACACACGCGTGGTGATTTCATTTTTCGTAGGATGGATAGAAGGTAAAATTGGGTTGTTTGATATTTATAATAACATATTAGAATATTATTTATAATTATGTTATTACTTTATAATGAAACAACTAAATAAGAGTAAGTATAAGAATAAATAAATTTGAATGAATCGGTAAAGGATATTACCTCTTCTTTGACGCGCCTCTTCTTAACCTCCTCTTAGGGCACTAAAGATGGTCTTTGAATAAAAATAAGACCTATAGAATGTTTATAGGGAATTGTAGAAGATAAATGGATAGGGTTTGGCTGATATTGAAGGCTCAAAATGTTGTGAAGTGGAGAGGGAGGACGTTCCCTTTTATAAGAGAGGAGAGGGGCACTTTTGGAAACCTATAAAATATTAATTTATAATAAACTCATCCACCACCTAAAAACCTACAAAATGACTCAAATTATAATATGAGACGATATATAGTTTAAATTTCATCAGAAAATAAAATTTAGACATGTTGGGAATTTATTTCAAACCTTATCAACTTGATTTATCCTTATTTAATCTATTTAATTTTATTTGTGGTAATAATATTCTAAATTTTAAATTTTTATAAATAATTACTTATGTGTTGTGAATTGTCCATAATTGGATAATTTATGACATTTTAGACCTTATAAATTCCAATTTATATATTTTTAATAATTTTTTAATTTTAAACAATTTAATAATATGTTATTTTTATAAAATAACAATAGTGTCAATTTTGTCACTATTCATTAATTTGAATTTAAATAAAATCCACACAGAAGAAATATTCGAAAAAAAAAAATTTTAATAGATTCATAACATGTCATATTTATCTATAATATTAGTGTATCACATTAAATAGTTCATATAATATTTATTTTAAATTTTTTAATCCATTTCTTTGACATTTCAATCAATAAAATAATTTATACATAAATATTATGTCATCATTAATGATAATTATCTAATCCCTAAAAATTATAAATAAATTAACATGATGTAGATAATTTTATTATCTTTCTGAAGACTATTTATGTTCTAAGTTTTATTAATTTTATCACTAAATTAAAATTATTACACTTATAATATATATAAGAGTGACATGTTGTCACTTTCTTTGGTTTTAATTATAATTACATCATTTTCAAGGTCAAAAGTCCATGAAAGGAATCTATTCCGACCCTTAGGTGACATGGGTCGACTTTTATTCATACTGTAGAATTTTGGCCAGTGTTAGCGTAAATTTATTACATTATTTTTATCCTTAATTTCCTGATTTACCTTCAACAGTGGTAAATTTTTTTTACCGTAGTTAACATTCATAATGCCTAAAAATTAAAAGTAGCTGATTAACATAACTTGGACCTACTGATTCCAAATATGGAATCCATTTTTACAAATTCAAAACATATAAGATGTAGTAATTTATTTGAAATTAATCTTGTTGTCCAAATAAATGAGTCTTTGTTTAAAACATTTCCAAAGATTGAAATGATTTTACCTATGAATTCAGTGTAAAATTAATGATAATTGAATAAATTATCTTAAATGGTAATAATATATTCTATTCATTCTTTAAAACAATTCAATATTGTAATTTAACCATATAAAGTATCTTGATGAAAAAAGTTGTTTTTAATTAAAAATTAGCACATTTTTACTATTCATTAAAATATGAAAGTTAGCGAAAAAATATTAAAAAATCAGAAAAATTAAATTTTTATATACTTATTGAAATAAAAAATTTTATTTTGTCCAATTGAACTCATAAATTTGTCAAAAACTAGATTTAAAGTGGGAGTTCCCTCAATAGGTGATAAAAATAATTTTTTGGAAAAATATTTCCTTTATACCAAAAATTAATTTTGTTCTCATAAATTGTTCTAGAAAATGATTAAGATGAATTATAATGTTATAAAATTCATCATGCGATTAATAGTATTTATAACGGATAGTTCATAAGAATAATATATTTTTGTTTAGTGAAACTCGGTATTGTATACAACACACACTATTAAGGAAGGCCGCTCTTGCGTGCAACACAAGCCAAGAATAGTTATTGTGTATACTACAAGCTAATACAGTGTTGCGTATAGCGCAAGAAAATCAGGGTGTAGCGTACAACACAAGACATCAAAGAAATTAAAAATAATATTTCTCATAAAATCTCATGGTGTTACACCTATTGTTTCTTTATAAATTACTTTAAGTAAGAATGTAACACAATACAATGAAGATCCTCATAATGATCTACAAAGGTTACAGTGACTCATAATCAATAGAGCCATGTCCAAATGGTATGGTTCATCCTCATAGATACACTATTTCATAGTAGAGTTAAAATAGAAGTGATTTTTAAACCAATTCACTAATATATTAAATGATTAATAAAATAATATCTCAAGAATTCACAACCCACATTCGATCAAAGAATATTAATTATTCTTCTAAGATCATTTCATTCCTCTCACTTGAACACATTGAAAATTTTAATTGTTAAAAAATATATGTAACTAAAAATAGTTTTATCGATTGAATAAACATAAATAGTTGAAAGGTACATATTCCTACCACTTTTATAAATATTCATTGGTTCATATGAATAATTATGTATCATAATCAATAATCGACTATCCCTATCAAATTTTACAAAAAAATATTCTTTGATTGTTTTTCTTAGTATATATGATCAATGTATATTAAAATGATCCATACTCAATTGAGTCTGGAAATCTATCTCTATGTTTTGTTTGGATATATGACTAACTTTTATTCAAAAGGAGACAATTACAATGATATGTGGTGCTATAATAAAAATTAACTTATTCATTTAGATTTTTAATGAACAAAATTTCTTTATATTGATTTCATAAAACATTCATTATGATCCCAGACACATTTAACATTTCATTCATGTATATAGAAAACCAATTATTCATAATCATAAAAAAATAAGACCTATCAAAATATAATTTATAAATAATATATATATATATATATATATTTGTAAAAGGTTAAAAACCATCCCATTGAAGAACTAATCTACTAGGTAGATCATATGTGTTGACTGCCAATACAGTAACTCTTTATTCATTTCCACCACAAACATATATACTTATATTTTAATTAATTATATCTTAAACTAGAGTTTCTATTTGTCCACATATATGTTTTTATTCATATTAGTAGTGTAATAAAATATAATAATTATTAGAGAAATTGATTTCCACAACATTCATAATTTTTTTCTCAAAATGTTTCTCATTAACAACAATTTTTAATAATATATCCAAATATATTAAACTATTTTTTCAATTTATAATTGATCATAAGTTTATATTCATGATGCATACCATAATAAATTTAAAAGGATCGTGTTTTATATCATTTTAATAAATTTTCGGATATATTCCATCTGAAAATGATGACAACATATATCATTATCTTTTAGAGATATAATTTTCATATTTCACTATTTTTTTGGGTCAAAATATTCATTATCTTATGTAATAATGAATTTTGTTATATCTTCAATCTAATTATATAACATATGATTCTTGGATATATGACTATAAAATTCTTTTCTTATGTCATTCATGTTGATAGTCTCAAACTTTTTCCTTAATTATCCTATCACTCTGGATTTATTAGAAAAGTGCATTCTTATTATCACAACAAGATATAGTTACCAATATTTGAGTGTTATTAAAATCCTTCATTTATTATAAAAGGTAATTCATGGGGAACCTACTTTGATAGAACATCCCTATTTATAGGAGTAATGTTATGACAATTATTGTCTTTAAAAGGAATAAAATAATTTTTATTTTATGGGTTTTATTAGTCTCACTATTTCTATATATTTCATCCCATCCTTATCATTTGAAACTATTTATTATATTTTAA
The DNA here is from genome assembly GCA_963277665.1 of Viscum album. Taxonomy (NCBI): domain Eukaryota; kingdom Viridiplantae; phylum Streptophyta; class Magnoliopsida; order Santalales; family Viscaceae; genus Viscum; species Viscum album. The sequence continues at coordinate 735,428,254 of OY728147.1, read as the reverse complement.
TATTTACATTTCATTAATTTACTATATATCTACATTCTAATAATGATTTACTTTTTGACCATTCTCTTTTAATGAAATTAGTATATTCCAATATTATTACACCATAACTACTCATAAACCTCATTGTTTTGTAAATACATCAATAATAAAATAACATTATATCCATAAAAAATAAAATAAATTTCATTAAAAAGTAATATGAAACATTTTAATATAGAGTATTATAATTATGCATAACAAAAATCCCTAAAATAGAATATGTAGTTTCATGGGTATTCACAAACAAACTTTTGTTTACATTGCCTATTTTCACAACCAAGTGATAGGATCATAAAAAACTCCCCCCATTATTATATTCATATTCAATAGAAAAATAAAAGATAATAAAAATCTGGCATCTAATCTATAATGAAATAATAAAAATTTGTTATTCGATTCAAAACCTAAAAAAATTATATTTTTGAGTATATAAAACTAAATCATTATAATGTATCTAGAAATAACTATATTAGTCATGAAATGAAAACTATAATTCCAAATTAAAAATAATAGAAAATAAATAATTGTAACATTTATAAATTGAGAAATATATTTAAATGGATATTAAAATGGGATTTAATAAAAAAAATAACAATTGAGATATATGAAATGAAATATATCTACATTAAAAAATTATAAATTCTATAAAAATAATTTCTGATATGGTAATAATTCCTTTGAATTCTATATTATTCCTTAATTTTAATAAATCTATGAACAAGACACATGATATATTTTCTTTAGAGAAGATATTTTATATCCATAATTTCTTAAATCTCAAACCTTGAACCATTAAATAGTTTTTTAGTTAGTAACATGTTTTTAAATGTTATACCTTAAGACATGGATTTTTAATATTCCCACATAATAGGTTCTCCCCATGAAAATATAATTTATATAAGCTATTAATGTTTGGGAATAAAACATAGTGTTATTGTATTTATTTTATGATGTTTTTTTATAAAAAAATGGGATATTTTTTCCAAAATAACTATGTTCTGTCATAAAAGTTTTGTAATCCACTAAGTGTTTATGTAGACAATGATTGTGTTTGAGGAAAAATCATGAATTTTTTTTCATTTATATGTACAAATATTATATATTATTTACTAGTACTAAAATCTAATCCACTTTATGGTTTTATAATATGCCTTTATGTTCATATTTAAGAGAATAAAACAGAAAATCCACAAATAAAATTTAATTGGAAAGGAAAAATGAAATTAAGTTGAAGAAATATAATAATGTGAACATTAATATTTATTTTTACTCCTCAAATGCATTGTTTTATTGAGATATCTCATTATAAATCAATGTAATCATTCATATAATGGTATCCAATATCAAAACTGGAATCAATGAATGCTTCAATAGGACCCTTCTTGTTCAATGGTCTATTATAACCTTCTTTGGGTACACAAATTAATAGAATAGATTTAGAGAGATTGATATTTATATATTAATCACTATATAATAAAAAATTGAATTCCATGGAATATATTATATAGAACACATTAATTTAATTTAGGAGCCTATTTGATTTGAATAATTTCATATGTTATGAAACACCAAACATTTTTATTTTCATCTTTAGAAAACTTATAACAATGTTCAATTATATAATTTTTTTTTAAAATATCTTAGAAATAAATTAACCATGTACACTTCATCACATGATGTATCAACTTACAAAATAGAATGAAAATTAATATAAGATAAGTGAATATAAGATATCCTGTATCATTCAATGTAAAAAATATATCATATTGTCAAAAATCATCACAGAGAAAAATATTATATAGTGAATATCACTATACTATTTTTTAAGAAATATTGTTTTAGTCCAAAAAAATTATTAGTATATGATGATTATGACACAATGATGAAATATTTAGATTAAAAATTTATATATATATATATTACAAGATATATACGAGATACCATACTTGAAAAAATGGTAGGAACTACACTTTCCACTCATTAAAATAAAATATCTTGGGAATTTTTCATTATTTAATACCACCAATTTAGTTTTTTATTATAAAAATATTATTATTTCAACTTTTATTTCAATAATAAAATTTTAATTTATCCTTATATATCATTTTAACTTCTTAGACCCCCATAAAATGGTGTAGCAATATATGATAAAAGATATGTGTTAAAAAAATTATAAATCTTGTTTAGAACCCATATACCATGCATGAATAATATTCTCCAACCCTAAAACTTATATAATTTCATTATTTTGGGAATCCAATATTTATTTTAAATGGTTTACATCCCATGCTTGTCAATTTTGAAATTATTATATACTATTTTAATAAAATTTGATTCATCAATGAGAACAAAATTACTGTCATATAACTCTTAATTGGTTACATCTACTAGTCTTGAATGATTCCTCCAATTATAGCACCACTAAGTAGATTTAATTTCAATTGAATCATTATAGTGAATAATGAATGTGGATTTGACATCTAAAAAATTAAAATGAATGATTTAAAAATCTGTTATAATGCTTTTAATGATCATGTGGATTGGATTTTACATGATAGTTTATATAAATAAGATTCTCAACTCAATTTCAGAAGAAAAAAAATTATAAGGAAAAAATATATGAACTATAAAGGGTAGGAACCATTCAATCAGAATAAAATATTCATAAATTTTAAATACATTTATCTTGGAAAAATGGATTAAAATAATAATAAATTTATAATTTAATATCCCTATTGTACTATCAAATTATTTAATTTTTAAAGGAAGAACTATTTTTCTTTATTTTACATTGAAAAAATATTTTACTATACTTTTGATTCTCATCGAAATAAATCAATATTTATTTTTATTTTTATCTACATGTTTAAAATCATAATATGATCTCTTTATTACCCAAACTCATTAATCACTATCACTAATGATATTCTCAATATTTATATTATGTCGATTATAAAAGTGAAAATGAAAATTTTAATTATATAGTTTATAAAATAAGATCCTTTTATTTAATAATTATATTATAATTTATTTTTATGATGTACCTCAAAATTTTTTTGCACTTTTTTTCAGCTAATAAAATTTATTAACTAACGCATCAACACTAATTAGTTATACCTTGTTTTTAAAATTACATAACTAATTAATTTTAATTATCAATTAAATATTTATATAAAACATTAACATATACATGTGGTTTCTATGATGTGAATCAATGAATTTTTCATGAAAAAATAAGAACATTTTTTATATGAAATAGTCATTAATATTTAATATAATAGATACATATTATGAAAATTCAAATCAGTGAGATTATTCCAACCAGATTTGTTTCATTGTCAAACAATGTTATTAATGGAATTTATTAGAGAAAGATATATATTGAAAATTTTTCTCATTGATTCATTAAATTTTTATTAAACATAATTCCATTATACATATAATTTTAAGTTATATGTGGAATGTATACGTCAATATCATTTATAGAAATTTATTTTAAAGGAATGTTCCAAAAAAATGAAAACTCTTAATTTATTGAAATAATAATATGTAAAATTTAAGGTATATAAATTACTATCCATATTCTATAATTCATGCATAATGTCCTAAAATGGTTAAACCCATTAGTTTATAATTCCAACAATACATTACTAGTATTCTATGTGACATATAGTTATAATAAATCAAACATATTCCATGATTTGTAATATTTTGGTCACATCATAAGACAATTATTGTTACATTCCATAGATTTCCACATCATCATTTTCTTCTCAATTTAATTTTTATATTATTATCATAAATCAATTTTAAGTGTTTTGTGGGGGCCCCCCAATAAAACATCAGACACAAAAACTCCATTATCTAATAAAACCTTTTCAAATAAAAAATTTCATCTGAAAACTTAAATTATTAAAAAAAATGAAACGGATATCCATACAAGATTCATCTAATATATAGAATCCTGTATATAGAGTTAATAAATGATTCCCCTCCATTTATTACATAACATAGTAATAGGTGTTGAACAGATAAAACATATAAATAAAAGAAGGAACTAATTAACTACCCTATATGATCTCTAAATTGGCCCTCATAACTCATTTCCTTTAGGTCAGTCTTCATTTTACCATTTTTACCATCTTTGATAACATTATACAACTCCAAATGTGTTCACTATATATTAACACCACATAAAGTCTTCATACAATGAACAATTAATATTTAGTATTTAAATTTTCTCCCTCAATCTAGTGATCGAGAACCCCATTAATGTTGAAATACTCTAAATCCCAAGCTAATTGGATGTTATTTCTAGGATAATTTATTAATATATATTTTTGGTTTTTTCTATAGATTATCATCAATGTTGGAGGTTATAAACTCTAGAACATATATAGAATCAACTTATAATAATCTTGTCAATTTCAACTTAGCATACATATAAAAAATTTAAACCTCAAACAATTTTTAAGGATATCATTGAGACCACATGAAATATTGTACCAATACACATTGTATCGATCCTATCGTGGTGGATCTATGAAAAGTTTCTAATATCTTATGAGTTATTATATAGTGATCATACTAACATTATGAAAAAATATCATCATTGATGTAGTGATGTTGGTGGGAAATGAAAAAGGTACCTTGCTCTTGAACTTCCAGTGACACTACTTATTTATCCTTATTAGGTTATACCTACATGGACATGAGTATTGGATCTATAGAGTCCCCATGTTTATGGTATGAACTATTAATTAAAGTATTCTGAATGTTATAATATCTTTTAAAGGTCATATCCATTTTTCATGGACTCAAAGAGAAACATCCCTAAGCAATAAACCTATTTTTCATTTACCTCTACACAATTGAATGTAGTCAGATATACTGTGATCTTAACAATTATATAATAAATCCTAGTCTAATTCATTCACCTTAATATAAAACCAATATAGAATATCAAAGAATTATCCTTGTGTATTTTCAACACCAAATTCAAGAATTTTTATTATATGGGATATTATAACAGTTAATTGGAAGACAAGGGAACAATATCTACATGAGAATGTTACTTTGGAATGATTATTCTTCTTCTCATAAGATAATTTTATCCAAGAATCATCCTTAATATCATTATTACTAGTAGCTCTATGTATGATAAAATATTTCCAAATATAAATAAAACAAAAAAATTAGTATATAAACACTTCTATCAATTTAGAACACCCAAGAACTTACTTATCCTACGTGTCACAACCCGACCCAATGGGTATGAAGATACAACAACCCCATGCCCACCTCCAATGACCAGGGGGTGGATACAAGCATTGAAAGTCACAACTAATATGAGAGTCTTTTTCCTAATATACCTATGTACACACACCCAACCATCTAAATCCATAATCATAGAGGAATAAAAAAATTGAAACATCTATAGAATAACCATGTTTGAAAAAACTAATTAGGTGTAAAAGAGTATGATAGTTCGAGATCAATGTAAAAAGGTAAAAAAAAATTCAACTAGAATGATGTACCAACCTGAAAAAACTATAAATGTAAATGTAGGGAGATCCTAGCAACAAATCTACAAGCACCAACCACCATATGCTACCAAATGACCCAAGTGTCCCTATGATTCTCTGTAATCACCTATGACATGTACATAATCATTATAAGAGATGATATTGTAGGAAAATACCATGTAGGGGTGACTATATAGATACCTAATAAGATGACCCATAAGGTAAAGGGAGAGAAGTACGAGATGATAGGAATATACAGATCAACTAAAAGTATGTGAGTAAAAAAAACAACATAGATATAGATAAATATATTCTAAAAAAATAATCCCATATAATGGATAAAAGGAATTTCATTGTCAAATTATATCCTAAGGAAATATTTCATCAGTTCTAGAATTTCCATCAATAATTCATAGCATCTTTCTTGACTATCTATAGAAGTAACCGTGTGTAGGGCCCACACCTCACAACTGTGCCACCAAATCCAAGGGGAATAATCTCTAAGTATATGATGTTCGCAGTAGTGAATCTGGGGGTGTCACTTAGTTTATGGGAGACATGGACTCTATCCAATAGGGGGTTCAACTTGTAAGTTGTAGGACCCACACCCTTTCCAATAGTGGTACCACTTAGCATAAAGGGAACATGAAACTTATCTAATTATGGGAACCACTAGGTTGATAGAGGATCTCCACCCTATCTGATAGGGGGTACCACTATGTTGATGGAGGACCAACACCCTAGTCCATTTGAGTTACCACTCTTTAGATAGAGGACCCACTCCCTAGTTTGTTAAGGGTTACCATTCAGTATATAGAGGACCCATGCCGTAATTCCATAAGGGGTAACACTAAAAAAATTGGGTACCTTCACCCTTACACCACAGTGGGGGTATCACTCTAATGATCCTACCTGATCACTTTCATCATTGTGCACTACTCAAACAGGCATCAAACTCAATGAACCTCTGATCATATATGAAATTCCACAATGAAGGCCACCATTGGGTTCTACATGGAAAAACATTATGGATATGCTACTAGTGGAAAGTAAATGCATACCAGTGATGATCAAAAGAGAAAAACCATAAATATACCTTCAAAATATATAAAATCAATTAATGGAAGACAAAAATCAGATATAAAATCCTGACTAAACTTGGAGAAATGAATCTTATGTTGAGAAAGAGAGTTTGAAACTACCCTTAAACCAACCTATCACATCTCATAATCTTTATCATCCAATTACCAAATACCTAATTAATATGAAAACCCATATAAATTTTAGACACCATAAAAAACCTAAAATTTTATACCATTTTTAAATAATCATCATAGGGTCATATCAAACCCTTCACTTGAATCGGCCAGTTATATAATCTAAGGGAATTATCAATCCCCAAGGACTAGAAACCTGTGCCGGGGGATCACAAAATATACCTTGTAATGATTTGTCCCTCATATAAAAATATAACTCAAATATTAAAAAAATTAACAAAACAACCCATAAAAAGATAAGAAGGCAAATATAAAACAATTGGAATAATTATAAAAAAATACAAATAAATCCATAAAATAAAATAAAATGGAAATATATACTGATTAGACTCTAAAAATGCCAATATTCATGGTTTATAATATAATATTAATGTGATTTATTAATCATAAACACCATTATTAGTGAATTTTACACTTTGAACATTATTTCATATTATGATTATAATTCCTTCTTAAAATTCAATATTACATGGTACCTTCTTGAGCTTCTCATAAAACACATAATGGTATTGATTTTATTTATATATATTATTTTCTGGTCTCCCATGATATAAGGAATAATTCATTCTTTTTTAGCACTTGGATATTCAATTTGGAAGACCACCAAAGTGGGCTTTGAACCAACCACATTCTGGGCAAAGTGATTTGGACAACAGCCCAATAAAAGTAATGTAGAGGACATAATTACAACCCAAGTATTCATAATATTTATATGAATATAGAGGATATTATTGGGAACAATTCATTTAACAGTGGCCCAAGCTAATTCGAATGTTTTTATGGTGTTCCAGGCGGCCTAAGTTGATGATGAAATTCTAGGAAAGATTCTAAGGCCCAAAAAATCAGAATACCATTTAAATCATATCACATGAACCAAATATTATTTAGAGAGTAAATTTTACAGGATTATAGATAACATATGGGGATACATTTTATCCTTCTATGGACCACTCTAATTCGTTAATCTAGAAGGCCCTTTTGGCGTGTCTCTCTAGTGGATGCAAGCTGGATTCCATTTCGGGGGAAGTGTGGGAAAGTCACATCTCCATTAATTTTCCACCCACATTTCCCAACCAAAATTAATTAAAGGCACATGGGATGATGGGTTATAGTCCAAGGACTTCCAAAATTCTTATTTATGGAAGTAGTGGTGGAAGATTTGAAGGATCTCGAGCTTTGTTTTCATTGTAATGTTATTATGCCAATTTGTGTTTGTAATGTTCTTCCTTTCTAATGTATGTTGTTCCAATCACCTTAATTTTCTATAAAAGTTGTTCTTATTCTCTTATTTTGTTGTTATTAATAGCACGTTGATACCATTTCCTCAATGTGTGAACTTATTCACACCAACCCTAATGATATTTTTCACACAATGGTGGAGTGATCGTTATTTTGATGTTTTTTACTTCTTCAATTCCACGCTCGTAAGTCTACTTCCCGCATCCATTGAGAACTTGTCATCAATAGAGGGATAGATCTTTTTTGTGTTGATCCGAGGGAGTTTAAATAGGAGGTATTGAATTTTATTTCTCACTCTCTAAATTTTATTATTATTTTTCATTTGAGTTTCTTTTATTTAATGATTTTTTCTTCCTCTTCCTTATTGAATTTATTCGCCCCACTTTTATGTGTTAATTAGATCATTTACCTAAGAGTGATCATGAAAATGATACTACATGTGTATAGGTGATTAGAATGTGTTGTGGAGGTGTTTAATCAGCAAGTAATGTGGTTAGTTTGAATTCATTTCATGAATCCTTCTCGAGTTAATGAAATTAAAATTGTAAAAGAGGAATTAATCTAATCCACCCTGAGCAATAACCTAGAATAAACTCATTTTCTCATAAATCTAATTCACATATATATCTTATGTTCTCTTTTAAAATGCATATAAATCAACCCATGTTGGTCAATTCATATCCAAAAATTTATCTCTTTTTATTGTGTCTAAGGATTTTCTTCGGTCTCTGAGGATTCGACAACCCAAGCTACACTGCAAGTGACCGGTTAACCCTTATAACTTGGGTAAATTTGGGCGAGAAAAAATTTTGGCACCATTTCTGGGGACCCAAGTAAGTTACCTTAGACACTATCATCCTTTTATCACCCCAAATTCTCTATTCTCACCCCCTCTCTCTTATCTTTACCCCTATCTGTTTGTGTGTGTCCTGAGAATATAGAATCTAACTTTCTGTCTTCTCTAATTGAGTATATTCAAACTTACCATGTCAAAAACTCATGCTAGAATCAAATAGAAATTAAATATTGGGAATCCCCTAAATTATAAAATATCTTTTATCAACCCTTGATTAATTACCACACACTTGGTGACATGTATAATCATTGGGATGATGAATATTTAAAGGATAACATTCCATCTCTCTCAAGGATGGTTGAAGAGATGAATATTGGGGAAGTCCATGATTATAAACCACATAAAAATTCTATTCATCAAACAATTATTGGAAACTTGTGTAATAAAATTGAGATAATTATTTTTGAGGTATCATCATTGAGATTAAAACTACAATGCATTAATACTTGTGAGGAACTCATCTATACACCAACTATACCTTCCAAAACCTTATGTGGAGTGTCTAGTTTCCCACAAATCTCTCATGAATTTATTGAGGATCCAAAATTTGGATTTGGGGTAGGTTAAGTGAATCAATAAATTGTTTAAGTGTCATTAAATCATGAATAAATTGATTTCAGGTATTCAAAAGAGGAAGATTTGACATCGTGGATTAAGTCTCCTAAGAATAAATCTATTCACTATTTTTCAAAAACACCAATCCCTGAACCATTGAGAGAAATAAAAAAATTGATTCCATACACAATACTGACATTGTCCCTTCAAATTTTGTGGTTGAATCTTCTTTTCAAATTGAAACAATATTGTTGAGGAATTTGGAAAATAAAACTGAGTTGGATTCAAATTCTCAACCTGTGTCTGAATGTCCTATCCAAACTGAGCTCAATGTTATTATCCTTACATTACCACCCAATTATTCCATCATAGGGTATAATTAAGAGCCTTAAATTGGAATTCATTGTTCTCTTGAAACCAAAAAATTTGTAATGATCATTGATTTCTTAAGAAATACTACAGAGGAAACTAAATCAACAATTTTTGGTATTCATTGGATTTTCCCACTCAATGTAGAACATAGGTTTGTACCTGATGAAAATTCTAAACAAAGAATCAATATCAATAAAGTATAAGTGGAGAAATATGGGGTCCTTAAAATATTGAACGTTGGTATTGGGTAAGTTAGGGGGTTCAGGTCGAGCTAATGGAATTAAAAAATGCGATGCATGGGAGGAAACCTGTGGTTTTCATGTTTCCATTAATTTAATTAGTACCTCAAACTGTTGAAATGTTCTTCTTTTATGAGTAAGGATGGGTATGAAAGGGGAGAACCATATTCATCTGTGTCACGTGGTGTGATCCCGAAGTAATAAATTACCCAGAAATTTAAGAGAAGATAATGTATCATCAGTTTGTTTTATTTATATGTGTTTGTATGTTAAATAAAAACTACAAACAAAATTCCTTAGACTGTTGACCTGTTCTTATTTTATGAGTACGGATGGGTATGAAAGGGGAGTTCCATATTCACCTATGTCACATGGTGTAATCCCTGAGTAATACCTTACCTAGAAATTTAAGAGAAGACAATGTATCATCAGTTTATTTTATTTTTATGTTTTTGTAGCTTAAAATAAAAAATAAAATAATAATAATAATTTATATTGTTGACCTATTCTTCTTTCCTAAGTAATGATGGGTATGAAAGGGGAGCACCATATTTATTAGTGTCACATGGTGTGATCCCTGAGTAATACCTTACACCAAAATTTAAGGGAATACAATGTATCATCAGTTTATTTTATTTTATTTTTATGTTTTTTTAGGTTACAAAAAATATAAAACAAATTATAAAAAAATTTAAAGACATGTTGTAGGTCATTGAGAAAATCCCGTCACAACCATCCAAGCTGCTGGGACTTGAACTAGAACTGAAGGGAGACTAGGGAATGCATTTTCAACATCAATAACCAGGTTAGTTCATTCCATAATTTTCATTTTCAATGTCTTCGTTAAACTTCTCTCCTAACCCATCTAAGTTTTAATTTCTTTAAACACTGGGGAAAATGTTATTCTATGTTAGGGGGAGGTGAAATAAAAGAATTGATTTTATTTTCATCATAAAATGTGTGGAAGGAAAATTTTCATAAACCTAGAACATAATAATACACATTGAAAACTATGAAATTGGATATCAAATAATTTTGCAGGAGTTGATTATGATTTTAATGCAAGTTTAAGTTCATGTGCATAGATTTTGGAAAGTGCCGTTGTCTGATGTGATTTTTCACTGTTTATATTTTCATCCATTTATTTAAAAAATCACAATGCACGTCTTCTAGATTTTGGGGTATTAGTTTTAGTTCTTGGGGTCTTTAATAAATTGCATTTGGTTAGTGATCATTTTAATTTTAACATGAGTATTCAAAAAAAAATCAATTGCACATAGAGCAATGGATTGACCTAATGTGTGGCTTTTGTCACTTGGGTATCGTGACTCCATAGTTGTCTGACCCAGATTTGAGAATTTTATCTTCATTTATTGTAATTTGAATTTGTTTTTTATTGAGGTTACTTGAGATGATTCCCAAGTATGTGAGATTCCCTTGGTTCCCTAAGGTCATTGATCTTGGGAGTCATCGTCAATGTCTTGAATCATGGGTTGACTTGATTAAATTCAATTTCAATTACCATGGAAAAATTGAAAAAAAACAAAAACAAACAAAAAAATTGAAAAAATGAATACTCATCTAAATATTTAATTTTTATTCCTCATAACACTTCCATCTTTTCTCCCTCGAATGAAAATGACCCCATATGTCTATTGTGATGCACAACACTTCATCATGCTTAATTGAAATTGGATGAAATATTTCAATGAATTTGATCAAAGGAATGAGCTTGGGATTGGGATATTCCTATATAAATAGATTTTTTAAAGGATTTTTATGGGATTCATAATTTTTTGGTATGAGATCTTTGGGTGAGAAATGTGTATTAAAATGTTTTGGGAAAATTAAATTCAAATTTCATATTTTTGAGATACATTTTGTTTGGGACTAGAAAAAATCAAGTTGGGGGGTGTGATTATCCTATAAAAGAGGCTAGTATTAATTTTTTATAATATAATATTCATGTGATTTATTAATCATAGACACCAATATTAGTGCATTTTACACTTTGAAAATTATTTGACATTATGATTGTAATTCCTTCTTAAAATGCACTATTACATGGTACCTTCTTAAGATTCTCATAAAACAAATAAATGTATTTATTTTATGTTTATATGTTATTTTAATGTCTCCCATTATATAAGGAACACTTAATTATTTTGGAGAACTTGGAGATTCAATTTTGAAGACCACCAAATTGGGCTTTGAACCAACCAAATTCTAGGCGAAGTGATTTGGACTGAAGCCCAATAAAAGTATTGTAGATGACTGAATTTAAACCCAATTATTTTGAAAATTTATGTGAATATAGAGGATATTATTCGTAATATTTTATTTAACAGTGGAACAATCTAATTCAGATGTTATAACTATGTTCCTGGCGGCCCAAGTTGATGATGAATTTATCAGCCAGATTCTAAGTGCTAGAAAAGCATCCCACTATTTAAATCATATCTCGCGAACCGAATATTATTTAGGGATGAAAATTTACAGTATTTTAGAGGAAATATGGGTATACATTTTTTCCTTCCATGTAATACTCTAATTAGTTCATCTAGAAGCTCCCCTTGGCGCATATTTCTGGTGGATGCAAGCTGGGTGCCATTTCAGGGAAAAGTGGAAAATTCACATCTCCATTAATTCTCCACCCACCTTTCCCCACAACAATTAAATAAAGGCACATGGGATGATGGGGGATCAGCCAAAGAATTCCAAAATTCCTATCTATGGTTGTATTTGTGGAGTATTTGAAGGATCTTGGAGCTTTGTTTTCATTGTACTGTTATTATGCCATTTTGTCTTTGTAATGTTCTTCATTCTCATGTAAGATGTTCCAATTACCTTAGTTTTCAATAAAAGTTCTTCTTATTCTCTTATTATGTTTTTGTTAATACCAAATTGATAAAGGGGAGTTTAAAGGGGATGGATTGAATGTTATTTCTCACTCTCTAAAAGCTATTTATTTTTTTTATTTGAGTTTCTTTCATTCAATGATTTTTTCCTCTTCTTTATTGAATTTATTCACCCCACTTATATGTGCTAATTAGATCCTTTAGCATGGAGTACTCATGAACATGATCCTATAATTTTATAGGTGATTATCTTGTGTTGTGATGGTTTTTAATCAGTATGTTATGAGGTTAGTTTTAATTCATTTCATGAATCCTTCTCGAGTTAATGAAATTAAAATCATAAAAAAAGGAATTCATCCAATCCACCCCGAGCAATAACCTAGGATCAAATAATTTTCTCATAAATTGAATTCACATAGATATCTTATGTTCTATTTTAAAACCCATCTAAATAAAACCATATTGGTCACTTTATAGTCAAAAATCCATCTCTTTTTATAGTTTTTCTAATGATCTTATTAGGTGTCTGAGGATTCGATAACCTAAGATACAATGCAAGCGATCACTTAACCCTTAGAAATTGGGTAAATTTGGGTGAGACTAGATACAAATAAAAAGATGGCCCAAAGAAAACTAGAAAAATAGGACCAATATAATTCCCAAAACCAATATAATTCTTCGAACCATTCTAAAAAGACTTTGTGACATCCACATTCTTCATCCAAGTAAACAAATCACATGGAAGGATACTAAATTAATGAATAAAACCATGGAATAGTTAAAACATGGAAAATTTAAAATATAGGAAGGACCTAAACCTCCAGGTGGTCACTACCCAACGAGTCTATAATGTTTCCTTCATATCACATTTTAAAAATGCTAGTTTCAAATACATAAGAAAAATATACATTTTCCATAAGCCTTCTCAAGAAGAAACAAAAAAATTGACATTTTCTTAAAATCTTCCCCATTCTTCATTCATTTAAATAATATAAATCACATGGAAGAAAATTTACAACTAAATACACATTGAAAAATTATCATTATAGGGTACAACATTAAAACCATTTAATAAGAATCTATTTTTCAAAAAAAACATTGAAATCTCAAAAGATACTATTCAAACCCAAATGGGATTCCAAAACAATCATGAGAACCAACTGTAACGAAAAACTAGGCCTGTAGACCTTAAAAAACATTTTCAAAATCCACACACTTGAGATAAAAAAATAGTTATACCTTATCAAAACATTACCAAATCTATTTTGAAATACTTTATTTACTTTTAAATATATAACCCTTCAATATTGTTATAAAATAACATAAAATAATTTTAACTCCATGTTTTTTCATTCATTTTTGAAAACAATTATCAAAATCCATTTTCAAGAGAATTTAAAAATTAAACCACAATACAATGAAGAAATATAATTCATTAACATACACCATGCCATCAATGTTTCATGTCAAATAAATAATAATAATAAATATATTGGTTTCATGAAATCATACACGAAGCATGAAATAAAATTAATTAAAAATATAAATCCATAAAATTGATCCTAACAAAGATCTTTGCATCACGGGAAACTCTCATAGGACACTAGTAATACAAGGAATAATTAGAATCAATGGAACCTAATATAGAACTATTGAACATGTTAATATCCTTGGAAGCCCCATCAGACTATTTTGAAATAAACATCCTAGGATTTTATTTTCTACCACGGGACACAAAAAGGTTTCTAAATGAGATGAACCACTACCCCTATAGGTACAACTAATGTGATATAGATAAGTATAATTCCCTAGTTATCCAACTAATATACACTTGTTATTAATCTAATACATAAATACTACGATATTATTATGGATACCATGACATCAAATAAGGACCTGATAAATCATTCAGATGCATAAAACAAGAATTGATTACATTAGAAACTTATATAGGTATTCTACCACCTCTCAATCTACACCCTAATATGAAAAACCCCAATTTTCTCTCACCCATTCTGTACATACATGAATCACCACCCTTTTTGGAAAAAATTATAGGTTTCAAAAAGAGGATCTCACGTGGGTTTTATTTAAAAAATATTTATCATAAATTTTTAAATGGTTCTATTTGGAAAAAAAAATTGGAATTAGAATCCAAAAAGTAATATATCAAAACCATCTCTCAGTAAAATATTGAGATTTATTTTATTTCATACATTTCTTATATCCTAATTGGGAACTCACAATTCACATAACACTACTTTTGAAAATTTTAAATGTTATTTTTTTGAAAACATCGTACATAAAAATTAACCCACCCCTTTAAAGTCAAACATCCCATTAATAACACTTTAAATAATTAAACAACCCAAACACATTGTTTGGAAATTAATAGATGCAAAAAATCTTTCAAAAACCTCAAAATAGTGCCTAACTAATTTTTAAAAAAAAATAAATTTCATCATTTTAATCAATTTAGGAATATAAGTTAATACATTCCATAATACCCATTCCATAAAAATTTTAAAAACCATTGAAAAATTATTTCCACCCTTTAGAGGAAACATAAATAGACATAACATTGGAAAAGAAACACTCTTAAAACAACTGGTATACAAAATAATGAAATATAAAGAGAAAAAAATGGAAACACAAACCTTGGTTTAAATAAAAATTATTCAAAAGTAATTACCTTCAATTATTAACAACCAACTGAGAAAAGATATGTCCTCTAACAACCCCTACCCAAATAAAGCCCCCTAATTTGTTCATACAACTACCCTAAAATAAGTTCAAATAATTTTTTTGGGTTTTGGAAGGGAAATTAGTCCATAAATTTTTTTTAATATAAGATATTTAGATGTTTAGTAGGACATAAAGAGAAGAAAGTTTCATTAATCAATGAAAAATTCCATTATAATTGATGGAATTATGTTTGAAGTCTCCCTTAGGATGAATCTAGTTTGTTCAAGTGAAAAGGGAGGTGAAAGGAAGGGTTGGAGGATTAAATTTAAGAAGGGAAATTACATATTTTCAAGATTTAATGAATATGTTTAGACCACATGTAACACCATAATATTTTGTGATATATATTTTTTAAAAATTTAATTTATTTGATAGAATACATTACCCACAACATTAAGTCAAAATAAACCATGATACAATATTAAAATATTACGTGTCTATAATAAAATAACTTTTAGATTAGTGGGTATGACTAATAATAACTAAATAATTGAAAATATATGGACTATAAATTTATAAAATGAATCCATTAGTTAAAAAATTAATATAAATAAAAAAATTTATTTGAATGCAAAAGTAATTATTATTTTTGAAAAATTATTTTTATATGTGTAATTTATCTTATAAATAAATTAATTTAATCACTATTAGTGAAGTATTTTAATGAATCTTTTATATTTTTTACCTGATCAAATGTTTTGGATATTCAAAAAATATGTTTTCTTGACATAGGATAAGACTAAATCGAATTTTATGCTAAAGTTTTTATTTTTTTCAAAAAAAGACTATCTCATTTTGTAAACTTATGTTAAAATTAATTTATACCATTTATAAGTATTTAATTAGATAGTATAAATTAAATATTTATAATTATTAGGTTAAATTTTTTTAAATAGTAACCTTTAATTTTTGGTCAATATGATAGTAATTGTAGTAAAATTTACTACCTCTTTAAATGGTAAATCGAGTTAATCAAGATTAAAAATATGTTATAAGGTCAAAATTTTACTGCATAATTATTATTTTATGATGGTAATTAGACCCTCAACACTATAGGATTATAATTGAGTTTTTAAATTGAATAGTTTTCCATTAAAATGGGTTATATATTATTTAAATAAAATAATGTTGCAAAAGGACACTCTTTTTGTATTTATTATATATTATGTGTCAAAATAAGAATGCAATTATGCTATGATAGAATCTATGTTTATATTTTTAAATATATAAAATTATTTTCATGATTTATATTTACTTTTAATTTTTAATAATTATATAACTATCTCAATTGAAAATGCAACATTGATACCCTATTACCTCATTTAATACAAAAATATAATAAATGATTTTAATTTTTTTTTTAAATTTAATGTAATTTTACTATACTACTATGACCCAAAATATTCTATATATATGAAAAAATAGGAATAAGTGATATTATTATGTCAAATTCCCCTTTTCATGATGAATTTAATGTTAAATTAAACAAATAGTGTCAAAATTGACAACAATGATATTTTATGAAAATAATATTTATTAAATGTTTTAATAATCATAAAATTTCTAAAATAAGATAAGGTGGATATGATATGGTCAAAAATATCATAAATTGGCCATTTATTTTACATTTTTTACATTGTAAAAAAATTTACCACCCTTTTATACCAAAAAAGTTGTTACTATAGTTAAAATTTAGATTGATCAACTAATGGTTAATCAAAATTAAGTGTTTTACAATGATACCAAATATTGTTTAAATTATATAATTTTTTATTTTTATTACAACCCTATATGGCCTTATCATTGATTACATGGACATTTTGTGTCATTTTCCTTGAGATTGATATCTTAATAATTTAATCAATTGAATATTTCAATAGTGCCCCTCACCTCAATTAAAAATGGGAACCTCCTCCCTCACTTATACACACTACATCGATCATTATAGTTTGAAAAAACATTAAAAATTTCACTTTTATACTTACCTATATACATTATATTGGTACTATTCCTCCCAATGGACAATCCCTATACCCCATTAAAGCATATTTAAAGGCATTGTTTCAATGAATAGGTAATCTCCTTTATAGATCACTTTCTTTTCTACTATTATTTACCTCCAATAAATATATGATATTTATCATAAAATATAACTTTATAAAACTAAATATTCTGAAATGTTACTATGATTATGAAAACACTGGTATACACTATCTTTCATATAAAAAGATAAGTGAAAGTATCTATCATATGTACATATGACTTACCATCTCTACGTATTGATACAATTCAATATTCACCACCATCATTTACTAATGGGTGTCATTATGGTATTACTTTATATATATGATATTAATTAAAAAATTATAAATTTTTAATATAAATATTATTTCTCCAATCTAAACAGACAATGTTTTGTGAAATCAGTAGGTTACTCATGTGTACGTGTGGACTACCTCCTCCCCAATGTGATGTGATTCAATTTTCATTTAAATTTTATTGGTGGTAATGAGGATTAATTTTATGATAATATATGATATATATGATATAATAATTATCTTTAAATGATGAATTAATATTTAATTTTTTATCATTTTATTCATCCAAAAATTGAAATCAATGTTCATGCGTACGTACGACCTACCGTCACTTTGCATAATATAATGAATTTTTCTATCATTATCATTTATAGAAAATAATAAATATTTATATATAGAATATATGTAATATTTATATAATGATCAACATATTTATTTTGTTTTAACTATGACTAATTTACATTGAATAAATCGACCAAACCAAAATAGTCTTGATAAAAGAAATAGATAATAATTAGAAATGATGATTTTAATAATAAATATTTTAACAAGGGGGTGATAAAATATATAAAAGTGTTAATATATGATTTTATAAGTATAAATATGAGTTTGGAATAAAACTTTAATAAATTTAATTACTTCAACTAGAGGTTAGTATTCTATTAAAGAAATGAAAACTTGTGGAACATGATTAATTTTACAAGAAAATAAATATTCGTGATTGTTTATATTTAAGAATAAACTAGGGAATATAATTATTCCATATACATGTTTTATAAAATGTTTTCAATATTTATTTTTCCAATATCTAATAATTTTATAAATTCATTTATACCAATGTTTTAATTTTTTTTAAAATTCTTTAAAAGGAATCTTATTTTTGTTTTCCAGACATGGATCTTTGTCACTATTTTGAAATAAATATGGAAGGAATTATCATAATTTATATGAAATTAATGACTTTTAGAGATTTTATGACTAATTATTTTTCTGAATACAATTTTAAATGTTTACAAAGTTCCTTTTGAAGATATTTTTCCATTTATTATTCCATAACATTTTGAAAAAGAAGATGTTTTAAAATGGGAGTATATTTTTTGTCAAGAATTATTTCATGTGATATATCAAAATAATTTTCCATCTAATATTACACCCTTTCATGTAAATTAAGAATTAATTGGGATATATTTTAAAATCTTATCATCCTCTATCTTTATCTGGATGTTTTATGTTATGATGATATGATGGAAATATTTTGAAACACATTTATTTTCAATTAGTTATGATATGATGAGATGTTTATGAAACACATTTCTTTTGATAGATTTTGATATGATTAATAATTTATAATCTTGTGAAATACATATGTATGATTTTAATTATGTGATGTTTGGGGCCAATATCACCCTTTAGTGAATTGGGTATTGATTGACATTTCATGAGATAAACTAAACTAGAATATGGAGTGAACTAAGTATTATAAGGGAGTTTTTCTACTTCGACAGTATTAGGAGTGAACCATGACTACTACGATGGTTTGGGTAGTGAACCCATTCCATTATAATATCTTGAAAAATAGCTTTTAATACTAGGGAAATTATTTTATATGTTTTTGTGTATTCTTAATTTCAATGTCTAATACTAGTTTTCATTGATTAGTTTATGATTTATATGCAGTGAACTACCAATATTTATTTAATGAGTCAAGATTATAATATATAGTATTCAGGGAAAGGTTATTAAATATAAAGACCATCTTCCCATACCTTTTTTCTCATGTTATTCTTATATAAACATTGATATCTCCATTGATTACCCTTATTGGGCATAATATCTAACCTTTGATATGTTGTTTCCATAGGTTATAAAGAAAGTTATTAAGTATGATTTGTTTAAGAAGGGTTATATATACGATGAAATAATTGGGGGATAATTTAGATATTTTATAGAACTAATTTTTTATGTTTCTATGTATCCAGAGACACTATACCTATATGATTCTAGAGTGGATCCTTGTGTTTTATAATGAATAACCAACTAAAACATGTGGTATACATGTATAAAAAGTTAGGGTTGTTATAGTTTGTATTAGAGTAAGGATTATTTAATCATTATAGATTAGGATGATAAAACATTAGTAATAATATAATAGATTAATCTATGTATAGTATAAAAATATTACGTTTTGGAAATTATCTTGAATGAACTATAAAAAATCTATGGTTTCATATAAATATGTTTCATGATTTAGAAATCCACAAAATGTTTTTGAATTATTATATGGTTACCCAAGATCATTTTTTTCTCACACAATAATTTTTATTTTTATTTAATAGTTGTAACATGAAGGATATATATCAATAATGAATTTTATGGATGATAAAATGATTGAAATCCATAAAAAAGAAATTTTATGGGAGTTATAATGAAAAATATTATTTCTATGATAACAAAAATTTTAATTCTAAGAATCATACTGAGAATCCAATTGAGAAATGGAGGGTGAAATGTTCTATTTAGTCATTCAATAGGATATTACAACTTTAGTTTAGTGGGTATTTTGATCCACTAATCTTTGAGAAATGGTCCAATATCACTGAAAAGATAATTTTTGGTTCTCCAGTGTTTGGAAATTAGAAAGATATTTTGGATGGTTATTATTTAAATACATTTGAAGACCATTTGTGGATTCTTAGCGTAAACACGATGAAAAATTATGAAATTTACCCCTTGGTGTTATATAAATTTAAAATATTATTTTCCAAAAACTTATTTTCTCATATTGTTATTAAAAAAATTAGATAAATAATTCCATTAATTAAAGTATAAGGATGATTAATCTATTGGTAATTATTATAAAAAACTTGCAAGACATGTATGGTGTACTAATGGTATTATCATTGAAAAAAATTATGGTTGATCAAATCAACAGTGGAATAAAACCATATCACCAGTGGTGATTATCCAAATGGTACTATAGTGTCTATAAAAAAAATTATTCAATGTAAAATCAAGCTGGAAATGGATATGGGAGTAACCCAATGATCTCTTGGATTTGATAAGAAAAAAATTAAATTTAATGGAAATTCTAAAAACACAGAGAAAAAGACAATCCATAATTTATTCTCTAAGTGTAGAAGGAAACATGGGGGCAATGTTCTTAAGAGAACTGGTAAATGCTCAATGTGATAAAAGGAGGGTCATCATAAAATCATATTCCAATGTGATGGGAAAATTTATCTAGTTATATTAATATGGAGAAATATACATTGATTACACCATCCACAATCCATTGTATTAAATTCACGGAGTACTGTAATTATGAGAACCAGTCCCAGAATAGAAAATATAATGATGATTTACGATGTTAATGTTCTTTTATGACTAAATAAAAATAGTAATCTCAAGAGATCTATATTTCTGATGAGGTGTATGATAATGATGTGGTGAATGGTAAACTTACTATCCATTATAAAACTACTAATGTATTATTTGATTCTATATCTACAACATATTCATATCTGAAGATTTTTCCAAGTATATATCAATAAAATATCCAAAATTAGATATTGATTTAGTATTAATAACCCTTAATGGTATGTTTATTACATCTTAATTCTATGATTCTTTTTAGGTTTATTTTTGTGGGAATTTGTTTCCCAAAAAACATATCATTCTTCCCCAAGATTAATTCTGTTATATTTAAAGACTGGATTTAATTTATTTAGATAAATCACACATCAATTATTGAGGAAGTGATTCTATATTCTGTATTGTGAACCAACTTATAATATCTCATCAATGTGATGGCAAAATGAACTTCTAATTGAAATTGAATTCATAGTATAGGTTTTTATTTTTATTCAAGAGGGGAATTTATCTTAGATATTTGGGGAGAAACTCAACATCATTATATGTCTATTGTGAGACCGTTAATCAATATCTTTCATTAATATTTTTTTAATCTTTGAACGGATCATGATGTTGAGTCTTTAATAGAATTTATACCTAGTGATACATGAATTTCCAATATTACAGATAAAAGGACCATAAGTGAGTTAAAATAATTGAAGAAGGAACTCAAAGGGAATCTAAAAAGGGACTTATTGGGCCTAGTGTGTCCCATTAGGGATCACCTATTTTTTATGTTAGGAAGAAATATAGACCAATGTGACTCTACATTTATTATATTGAACATAACAATATAACTTCAAGAAAAATTAACATCTACCCCACATGTATGACTTTTCTAACCAACTACATGGAGAGAGATACTTTTCCATGATTTATCTTCTTTTTGAATATCAACAATTAAGGGAAATGAAGAAGGATATACCAATGAATTTTTTTAAAAGGTATCAAAACTATGATTTTATAGAGATTCCATTCAGTCTTACTAATTCCCCTACTATCTTCATGGATTTGATGAAAAAAGTATGAATAGATACATTGATTACTTCGTGATAGCCTATATAGGTGATATTCATATTTATTTAAATGTAATGGAATATTAAGATGATCATTTGATAATTATTATGAATACCATAATGGAGGAGAAGATTAATGAAAAAAGTACCATGTTTTAATTTTGGATTCATAAAGTTTCATTGTTATGACTTATAAAGAAAATTGAGTGTATATCAGTAGACCCTTAAATGAAAATGTTATTAAACATGGGGCCAGACCCACCATTGTGACTGAGATCTATAGTTTTCTTGGTTTCTCTAGTTACTATCAGTGATTTTTGTGGAATTTGTTCTAGATATCGAATCCACTTACCATGTTCACTTGTAAGGGGTTAATGATCCATGGGAAGAATGAATGTGAGGAATGTTTTATGTAACTTGATATAGGGTTATTCAACAAATAATTGATAACACTACCATTTAGTATAAATGGGTTTAAAAAATATACTTATGCATAAATAATGGATTTGGATGGTTCCACATGTATAATGATATGGTAATAACTTATGCCTCATGAAAATTGATGGTCCAAGAGTAAAGTTACCAAACTAATGATTTGTTTTTCACTAAAGTAATGTTTTAATTAAAGATATTTAGGCATTATCTCTATGGATAATGTTGTGAAATTTATATGAAAAAATAATGTTTTAATTATATTTTCACTCAAAAATAGATAAACATGTTCTGAATAAGATGGATAGAGGTGACTAATGATTATGACTACTCAATATATTACCATACAAGGAAAGGGAAAAGGTTTAATATTATCTAATTTGAGAAGATAAATATATATTACTTATTATCAAGATCATAAATAGTCTGATATTTATGGACTTGTAATGTTTGGATCATTAAATCATGAAGGAAGATGAGAGATATTATCTTTCTTAAATGAGTGATAAACCATCTATCCATGTGATGATTAAAGTGGTATTGATGGAATATGTATTTCTAAAAAATAATTTGTGATATGTTCATAATATAAACCATGACTGTGATAGAATAATAAGGTTCAAGAACCATGTATGTTTCTCCTTCGTTAAATATTTGAAGAAGGTGCTGATAGATGAAGCTCATAGTTTTTCCTTATCTATTCATGATGGAAGTAATAAGATTCAGATTGAATTGAATGATTATTTACAGTGAGATATAATTAAGAGAGATATTTGAGATCATGTTTCTTGATGCGTGGTATGTTGACAAGTTAACTACGAGAGACCAGTGTCTAAGAGAATGTTTCCACCATTACCAATACAGGAATAGAAATAGACAAAAGTTACTTGGTATTTTATTATAGGACTCACCAAAATATCCAATAGTAATAATGCTAGATGGGTTATAGACAATCACCTTATGAAGTTATAAAACATTATTTACATTAGATAAGTTTTTTTAACTTGAACAAATTACTCTATTATACATTAAGAAAATGGTATAATTGCATGATGTACCATTATCAATTGTATTTTATTAGGATATTAGGGGTAAAATTAATGTTTTTGTAAATTCTTATATAGGATCTAGATGAAGAGTTAAGTTTTAGAAAATTGTATCATTCTCATGCATAAGGTCAGTCTTACTATATCAATAAAATCTCTAGAAGAAATTTTGAGTGGTTTCTCTATGGATTAAAATGGTGGTTCAAATTAACACCTTCCATTGGTGTAATTTTTCTTATAATAATATATTTCACTCTAGTTGTTCGATGGATTCATATGAAGACTTATATGGTATGAAGTAAAAACTCTAACATTATAGAAATAAATTGGTAAAATAAATTTTTTGTATCCTATCATGTATGGGAAAATGGTATATATAGTTATAGACATTAAATAACACATAAGAGATTCTCATTTATGTCAAACAATCTATGCTGACAATCATCGAAAATATCATGAGTTTGATGTTTCTTAATAGTTATTCCTATGAATATCAACCAGGAAGAGGTGGATGAGATTTGGAAATAAGGTCAAGCTAATCCCTAGGTATATCATTCATATTGAAATTCTTGACTATATCGAGATGATACCTTATCTATTGGAACTTCCACTGAATCTATCTCAAGTTCAATATTTGTTTCATGTATCTATAATGAAGAAGTACATACCCAAAAACTCACATGTAATGAACTCATAGGTCATAATGCTATTGAAATTTTTTTTATGATGAAAAAATAGTATATATTTTACACCATATAGAGATATATCTACAAGATAAGGTCACTCACATGGTCAAATTTTTATGGTTGAACAACAAATTTGAGGAAGCTACATGGGAACTTGAGGATGCGATGAGGAAGATATATCATCGTATGTTTGTATTAGAGATACAAAATTTTAGGGGTAAATTAATTTTAACTGGGTATAATATAAGACCTTGATATTTTTCTAAAATATTTATATTTAGATAATTTTATTTCTTCGATAGCATGTGTTACATGAAACACCGAGTTAAAAAACACGATATAGTATGGAAATATTATGTTCCCATTATAACTTAATAGTTGTATTGGTTGGTATAAGTATTAGTAACAAAATTAAGAAAAATTTATAGTCAAAAAAATTGTAAAGTGAATTATTTAGTTATCAAATGTTCATATTTTAAATCATTTTTAAATAATAAAAGTGTTGTTTTTCTAAAATATTACTTTTATGAAACAAATATATTTTAAAAATATACTAAATTAAACATAATTAGTGATTAATTTTAATGAAATTTAAATATTATTTACTTTATATTTTTTTAAACATTCAAATAATATTTTTCTAGACATCGATTAAAAATAAATCTAGATTTCTGCTTCATAATGTATTATTTGAAAAAAGTATTTTTTTATCGCATTTTTTAAACTTACTATAAAATTAATTTCCTGAACATAGGGTTTATATTACCTAAAAAGAAAAAAATATTTAGAATTTGGACTTTCAAATTTTCTAAATAGTCCCCTTCTATTTTTGTTCAATATGAATAGTAACGGTGCTAAAATTTATCAGCTCGGTAGAGGGTAAACCTTGTTAATATGGATTAAAATTATGGATAGGGACATGAATATTTATCCAAATTATTACTAGATAAAGGAAATTCAACCCTTAAAACCTTAGTCTATAGATTTAGTTTTTTAATGGACACTTTTCTATTAAAATGAATTATTAGTTATTAAAATAAAAGATAGTTACCAAATGTCAGTATCATTGTTCTTAATAACTCTTATGTGTCCACCGAGGGAAAAAAGTAAGTTATGAATGAATATTATCACCTATATTAAGTGTAATAAAATTATTTTAATTATAAAAATTTATTTTTAATTTTTATTATTAATATTATGACCTTAATTTCATATGGAACACAAATATGATATTTATGAATTTCATAAAATTACTAAAAATGTTATAAAAATATTAAAAGTGATATAATATTAACTATTTAATGTGACCCATCAATTCTTTAGAAAAATAAAACATATTAAAAGATATGAAAGCAATAAATTATAATTCCTCCTTTTTTGTGATGCATTTAATGTTAAAATAAATGGATAGTTGAAAATGACCAAAAAATGCTATTTATCAAAATATTATTTTATGAAATTATATTAAAAATCATGGAATAAAACAAAATTGATTTTATATAGTGAAAAATGTCATAAATTTTCCATTTATGGTCCAATTATTATCTTCTAAATAAAAATTACATCCCTTTAATATTGAAAAATGGGTTATTGTAGTAAAAATTAATATTTGTTAAGTAAGTGTTATGTAAAATGCAAATGATTAAAATGAAAAAATATGAGTGTAAATTATATTGGTTAATTGGATACAACCCTATAATACCTTATCTTTTAATCATTAATTATTTGGAGGAATTTTTCATGATATTTAATTTATTATAATTTTATCTTTTAAGGAATTCCCAAATTTTCACTCACCGAAATTATTAAAGGGAACCAATTTCCACAAATCATCACTCCACTTATTGTAACAACTCATGTTTTTAAATATAAACTGAAATTCATACAATGTTGAGTCTCTACATAATAACACTTTTTTAAGGAGATTGTTTTAACCAAGATGATAATCAATAATTTTATGCTTTTGTGTTTGTAATTTTGAGAAAAGGACATACAGAGTTGCAATAAATAAGATATTTAGAGTCTAATAGGAACAACATAATTTTTGGTGAATAGTAACATAACTTTAAAAATTGTAACGTTACCATTATGAATATTAAAATGACCCTTATGAATAGTAAATCATCTAAATGAATAGTAACCTCACCTATGAATGTATAAATAAAATTTAGGCTTCTTATAAGTGACGATATGATCATAGTATAAGAGTTGGTATTTTTGTAAGTCATAAATATTTAATTAAAATTTTATGATTAATTTAATAATTTAAATGAAAATTTATTTTTATAAAGTGTAGTCATAAATTGTTATTTTTATTTCTTATGTTATTAATATTGTTTTGATAGACCCTGATTAGATCTTTAAGGTGTTATAAAATCAATTATAGTTTTTAAATTTTTATTTTTTTGAATAAATTATGATTTTATTTAAAAATAAAATTTCTCATAATTAGAAAATTATTTTGAGAAAATGGTGTTCATTTTTTAATCATACATGTCAAAAACTAGTTAGGGCGATTTTTTGGTTTTTTTATGAAATACTTGAATTTTTGATGAATTGTGAAATACGATAATTTACAGTATATATACATTATATGGTATATACACTATTACTAAGATCATGGATGATGTAAGAACCCTGGTTTTCAACTCACATGCCCTCATTAATTTTTTAGTCACAATGACCAAAACTATTTCTTTTCTTGAAGAGAATATTAAAATAATGGTTAAAATAAGGGAACCCCCTCCTCCACTATAAATACCACTCTTCACCCCTCTTCACCTCACACCTCTAAAGTTCTGATAAATTCCTAAATAATTCCAAATAATATTCCCAATGAAATTTATCAAATCCAAGACCTTCTATAATCACCAAATGGCCAAAACCAGAGGCCTTAAGTAGGATATCAAAGAGAAGAGATCAAGAGGTAATAATCATCTTTATTTTTATTTCATTCTCAATTAAATTCATTCTTTTCTTATACTCTCTTCACATACCATTTTACAAGAGGAATTATAAATCCATTAGAATATATATACTAAAATATTGTCTTGTTTATAAAAAAATTAATGATCACACTTTTTCTAATGTCTCTATTATTATAAAAATTAAAACACCCTTCGTGATGTGTCCATTTACCGACATTGTGGACAAAGTGTCTTCAATTTCCTTTGATTCCTTTAAAGATGGATTTAAAACAATTTTAATGGTTGAAACATATTTTTAAGTGTATGATATAAACTGTTTTATGTTATGGAGTTAACATATATGCATAAAATTTAATTTTAAAATTAAAATAATCTGTGATGATCTAAGGACTGCCAAAATGATCTAATCAAATACCATTACTATTTTATCTAATGAATAGTCCTACTATATGAAAAAATATGTAATATTTTATCATATAATATTCTTAAAATAGGTAAATACCATTTTATTAAACTTAAGGAGTTTCACTTCTGTTTAAAAAGAAAATCATTTTCAAACCGACTATAGAAACCATGTAAACAATGAACCCGATATAGTGTACATAAAAAATTGGTATTAATAATGGGTGGAATGATGTTATAAAATGACCATATAAAGTGTTATAAAAATTATTATGCTTCTATAAAGTATGAATAACATTCCTTTAACAATTATACCAGATTTGTTTTACACATTTTATGTATAGAGAACTCGAGGTAAAGAAATTTTTACCCCAAATTCCATTCCTTGGGTTAACATTGTACTTCATAGATTATGCGGTATTAATATTATTACTGTAATAAATTTTTTTATAATATGTTGTATTATGTTGATTTAAATTTTATGCCTAAATTTATTTTTTATTATTAATTCTAAAATCAATTAAATAATATTTTCATGGGACCATCCTTTTAAAATCCATATAAATGTCTCTTTTACATAACTCAAAAAAAATGTTTATATATATAAAGAAACACTGGTTTATACTAATTTATTTATTC
Source organism: Viscum album (assembly GCA_963277665.1). NCBI lineage: Eukaryota > Viridiplantae > Streptophyta > Magnoliopsida > Santalales > Viscaceae > Viscum > Viscum album. Next base: position 735,399,672 of record OY728147.1, on the reverse strand, counting down.
TTTATTACCATTATTTTTCTATTATAACTTTTCATAGTTTTTTATGAATATGATTTCATTATTATGAAAATGTTTTCTTATACTTTTAAATGTGGTTTTTATGAAGAAAGCAAATTTTGAATAATAGAATCTGTTTTGATCAAGGGTATAAATGAGTTATCATATGTTTTATTCCTGATATGTTCATTGGACATAGTTATGTTGATTTGAGACCATTATAACTCAATATATGATGGTTTTATTCCCATGAAAGAACATAATTTGTTTGGTTGAGGCCATTATAGTTCAAGATATGACATGTGAGCCCATTATAGCTCTCTAATAAATTGGGTACTCTAGAGATGGAAGTTGAAGAAATGGTTATTCCATGTGTAAGGGTTAATATAAGAGTGATTTGTTAAATATGCCACAAGTCCACTTCATAATGTTTTTCTACATGCTAATCGATTATAATAAAATGGGTTTTATTTGTTTTTTATGTTATAACCTGACTAATGATTTCTTTCTTTATGACCCTAAATGTGATTTTTGTGACCATCCCAAGTTTTTAAATGTTTTTCATCGCTTATTATGATGTTTAAGTGAAGTAAGGATGTCAAGATAAATGTTATCATGTTTTACAAATGAAATTATAATTTATTTAATTTTTTTTTGTTTTAGAAGAAAGGGATATTGTTCTAATAGAATCCACTCTGTATAAATATGGAATGTTATGTATATATTATGTCCTAATTATCTATAAATATAAACCTGAAAAGCTTCAAAATGTAACTAAATGTATGTATTTTATTGAAGTTCAAGATTATGTAATGTTTTAAGGTTGGTTCCTTATAGTTGGTATCAATGGATGATTTAGATAACTTTAAGGGTTATGATATAGTCAATAGAATAACAAAATTTATTTTTTACATGTGTTTATAATGAAATGATATAGTTTATAAATATTACCATGTTTCATCATTTAAGATATATTTTTTTAGAATCGATTTTCACAGAATAAATAGGGAATCATAAGTTGGAATGAACTTATATGCTGATATCCTTCCAAATCCACAACCTAGAATGGTATGAATTGGAACCAAACAAATTTTGATAGTCGTAGCTCAGCTTATGTAGGATATAAATAGTGATGAAATACATGATTGAGAAAAATGATCTTATATGAAAAACCATTTCTTCTGTAGATCATTTTATGAATCAACATCCACCAAAATTCAGTGAAACCACATATCTTGTGATAACTGATGGTTGGATCAATGCTCTTGAAATTATATTTGATGTCATGGGTTTTTTGGGATATACAAATGTAATAAAATCTATTTATATCCTTTAAGGTGTATCCAATCAGTGTTGTTCTATGGTTAATAATAGAAGATAAAGAAATGATCTTAACAATATAGAATGGTATGATTTTAGAGTCATTTTATGGAAAAATATTTTTCTAAAACTATTCAACTTGGAATGGAGAAATAATTATGGGAAGTGAAGGAGAAATTTTATAATTATGTGGCAGTATATAATGCCAATTTCACAAGACTATCTAGGTACGTACCAGATTTTACATGGTGCATTGATAATAAAATTAATATATTTTACCATGGTTTGAAACCATTTTTATGTAGATATTTGGCTTCATGGTAGTTTAAAAGATACGAGAAAAGTTTTCATTGTGCAGGAAAAGCTGACATGGAGTTTACAAAAATTTATGATCCTCATGATGAAAAGAATAAGAGTAGTCAGGTTGGAAGGAATTGGGAAATAATTCACCAATGAATTTTGGAGGTAAGAAAATCAATTTTTTTTCTTGTGAAAATTGTGGTAAAAATCACCATGAAGAATATATTATAAATTTTGGTGAGTACTACTATTGTAAAAGGATTCAGTACATATCATTTGAGTGAAAAAATGATCTGGAAATTAATGAAGTGATAATGGTAAGATGCATTAACTGTAAAAAATTAGGTCAATTTTCCAATTTTTTTCCGAACCTAATCACTCGGGCAAGGAATTAGGAATATTAGAAGAAGAAGGGTGTGTAAAAATCACTTGAAACTACTTCAGAAGATGTTGATACATCAAATAAAGTTATATCAGGTGCATTATTTGTCATTATATATTTCAAATTGTATTATTTGGTTCATGGTCTACATACTCCTTCATTTGTAGGAAGTTTTTTGATAAATTTGGAATTCCACCACTTAAATGAATCCAGAAGTCATGGTAAAAATACTAGTGGAAATGTTATGGAAAATAGAAATTATTAGAACCTATTTATCTTTGTCTATGGAAAGAGTTTTCTTAAAAACATTGTTTTATTACCTCAAGTGGAGTTTTATGTTATTCTGTGAATGGATTGGATTTCTTTCTATCATCCTAATATATACTATAAAAGAAATGATTTTTTTAGATAGAGTATCTATTTTTGTACAAGAATGATCCCATTCCATTGATAACATAACAAGAAGATAATAAACTATTAAAAGATAGAAATGAATTTTATCTTACACACATAGTTTAAAATAAGGGAACCATTCAGATTTTTTATGTGTAAGTGGTAGATGAATATATTGATGTAATTCATAATTATTTTCCTAGTGTTATTCTTGATCTCTAGGTTGAGTTTACATTTGACTTAATTCTTGATGCTAATCCAATTACTACCCCCTTATTGAATAACTCAAATTGAACATTTTGTGTTTAAAAAGTAGATATAAGATTTATTAAATAATGTCATCATCTGAACCATTACTTTTCCATGGGGTTCTCCATTCATTATTGTCAAAACATATTATACAATGAGACTTTTCACTGATTATAGAGACCTAATTAACTTCCCAATTAAGATCAAGTATCCATTTTCTCATATTGATTATTTTTTTTATCATCTCCAGGAAGCACAATATTTTTTGAAGGTTGAATTGAGGCCAGGGTAACATTAATTAAATGTAATATAATAAGACATCCCAAAGACTATATTTCACACTACATATTTTCATTACAAATTTTTAGTTGTTCCATTTGGGTTAACTAATGTACTTGTTTCATTCCTGGATCTAATGAATAGAGTATTTCATAAAGTTTTACATAATTTTTTTTATTGATGACATTTTAGTACATTCTAAAATTAACTAGGAGAATAAAAGAAATATAAGGTTTGTTTTGAAAACCTTAAAAGAAAATAGATTGTATGTAAAATTCAACATGTGTGAATTTTGGTTACAAAAAATTTCTTTACCTGGACACATTATTTCTAGAGAAGGGATACCTGCGGATCCTTCTAAAATAAAATTGTGTTGATGAATCACCAAGAACCCAAAATATAATGAAGATTTGTAGTTTTCTTTGTTTGGTATGATATTATCTGATGTTTTTTGGAAACTATTCAAGGTTATATATTCCACGTGATATGTTTACTAAAAAAGGAGTTAAATTCATCTGAAAAAAAGAACACTGTGATTATTTTCAGGAATTGAAAAGATGATCGGAGGATGCTTAAGTTATGACCCTACCTTACCTTAATGGTTATTTTTTCATCTATATTGACTCTTCTTTAAAGGGACATGGTTATTTTATGATGCTTAATTATCATGTAATTGCTTATGTCACGACCCGTCCCCCAGGGTCTGTGCCATGACTACCCCAAGACCGCCTTCCATAGGCCAGGGGCTGGTGACTAGCACTGAAAGGCGTATTCCCTAGAAATGGAAGTAATTGCCTTTACAACTTGTAAACTCACGTAACCAAGCACACAACAAGATACAAACACAATCAAACTGTATAATAAAAAGAGAGCTGAAAGTAAAAGGGGATGGAATTCAAGCCCAAGTGGAAAGATACACGCACAACAAAAATACAATACAACTGATGAAAGAGAAAAGACAGCTACTAGATCGTCCTCCAAGGTTCCTACCAAAAGGGTAGGTACAGATCACCTCCTCAACACTCCATGCCCTCCCGTCTCCTCTGCGTACCGACAAGCCGTATGGTCCTCCTTCGGGCACCGTCTAGTCCTGGTACTCTCAGCCACAGTCAGTGCTGCCATCTCCTCCATCCAACACAACATGGTGTGGGAATAACCCATGCAGGGGTGAGTATAACGATACTCAATAGGGACCTTGAGATCTTTAAGCTCTCACAAAATCCACCAAGGATAAACCACAAAGTATGAAAATAACAGATAACCCTACTAAGGTATATGCTCAGAAATATACCTATGTTATCAAGTAATCTATCTCAGTCATGAAGAAACACATAGGTTCTAACTCAGCTCACACCATGTATAACTTAGGTACGGTAGTAGAGATCATTAGTTATATTTACTTAATCATCTTACTCTGTTAGGAGGCTCTGTTGCTGACTTGCACAAAATCACTAGGAGATGACCCGCATAGGATCGCTAGGAGATGACCCAAATAGGATCGTTGGGAGATTTCCCACACAGGATCGCTGGAGCTGACCCACAAAGGATCGCTGGAGCTGACCCACACAGGATCGCTAGGATCTAGCCCACATAGGATCGCAAGGAGCTCACCCACACAGGATCTCTAGGAGCTTACCCACACAGGATCGCTAGAGCTGACCCACATAGGATCACTAGGAGCTGACCCACACTGGAGTGCTAAGAGTAGACCCACATATGATCACTAGGAGTGGACCCACATAGGATCTTTAGGAGAGCACTCTTCTAGTCATAACTAGCTTCTGGGTTTCCGTACTAGGCTTGCTTGTCTCCGGGAGAGTCTGCTCACCAAGACACTGGTCAATTTTTAAACATCCATGATGTCCCATGAAAAAGTATTTCAAAGGACCGCCACATCATAGGGGTCTCAACGCAACAGGCATCGAGTCATTCAAAATCCCGGTCTGTGAGTTATTAGCCTTTTAGTCCCAGGGGACCAATTGGATTTGTTCATGATCCAACCCGACCATACCCAATCATAACCTAAATCTCATGTGGAGTATACTCAAAGGGGCCATCTTTCTCCAATATTTCTAGTCCCACTGATGGTACGTCAAATGGATGTCTAGTGCCATTGTTATGGTCAAAAAAATGTAAATGGAATGTAGTGGGCCCGGGTCCGGTCCGACCCAGTCAAACCGAATCGGCCCGACCCGGCCTGGCCCGACCCCGTTCATGTCGACCTGACTATCCCACTGGGTCCGGCCCGGACCTTTAGGTTCGGCCCAGCCAGCTGGGCAGCCTGGCCCACTGGGTCTAGCCTGACAGGCCTCGAGGGGTCGCAGAGGGTCGCGGGTGGCCGTGAGGCCACAGTGGGTGCCGCGAGGGCGCGAGGCTGCAGGGCAGATCAGATAGGGCGGTTCCTCCGAATGTGCAGTGGTGGATCGGGCGACGGTTCGGCCTGAATGACGGCGGCAGATCAAATGGCGGATCATCCCAGAAACGGTGGCTCGATGGTGGCTCAACGACAGCATGGCCCGGATGGAAGTGGTGACTTGGACGGTGCCTCAGCTCGACAGAGGTGGCTCGACGGCGACTCGGCCCGGACGGTGGCGGTGGCTCAGCTAGGAGGGCGATGACATCTCGGACGGTGGTGGGACTTGGTCCGACGGCAGCGAAAGCTCTGAGAGGGGAAACGTCTCAGCCCGGATGATTATGCTGGCTTGGCCTGAGGGCGACGGCTTGGATGGCGGCGGTGGCTCAGGTCGGCTCGGCTACAGACGGTGCGGAGCGACTGAGGCCGCAGGGTGGCGAAGGCCACAGGGTGGCGGGGTTCGCGGTTGGTGGAGCGCCGTAGAGTGCAGAGGCCGTGGGACGGCGGGGTGTCGTGCCTGCATCGGCGGTTCTCGAGTTCCAACGGTGCCAACTGCCGGCAACGGTCACCATCACAAATTTTGACTTCTTCCATTGCAAAGGATACACCATTCAAGAAGAACGCTGTAGGGGTCGGGCCATGTTTGTTTGGACCGCACCCTCCATATTAGAGTGGTTGAAAGCGGCTCAATAAGAATAATAACGTGTATGGAAGATATTTAATAACATCAATCCCCACAGACTTCTTCAATCACTAATCCCATTCCCGCAAAAGAAACATAGAAGGGAAGAACATGGGAACAAAACCCATACCTCGTTTGATTCATTCATGGAGATTGTGAGGGATAAGACGACATCGTTGGGGAGGGGAAGATGATCGTAGATTGAAGACACCCCACATTAGATGATGTCTCGAGGAAGAAAGTCGAAGTCAAGGTCGGTGTTCTTCATTGGCGTTCTTTGTTAGAGTTCTTTCGCCCAAGATCTCCAATGCTCTCTCGTTTTCCATGCCTTTTCTCCAATTCCACCAAAAGAAAGAGTTGCCAATATAATTTAACTTAAGAAGAAATTAAGTTGGAAAACACACACACACATGTTGGAAAAATTAATATATGGCATTGGGACAATTAATGTGGAGGAAGCTCAAGAGGCTCGTCCACATTAAAGAAGGAGTTGAAAGGTTTATCCCTCATTATGAGGGGATTTCAGTGGGTTTATACCTCAGGTGGTCCCCACAACCATAAACTCTCATGGGAGGTTAGTTCAGGTGGTCCCCACCATCATAACCTCTCATTGGAGGTTTAGGTCTGGTGGTCCCCACTTCTCAACATCCACATAGAATAAAATTAAAAATAAAATCTACAAAATTTTATTTTTATTTTATTCTTTCAGGAATATGTGAAAATGAAACATCCACCCTTGACCAACTATGGTCAAGGTGAAGGTATTCTTAAGGATATATCGACATTGTGAGTCAATGGTGCCCTCAGATTTCAATTCTGAGCACCTGTTCAAAAGTTAGAAAAATCTGCTCGCACGTTTATTGAACGTATCTGAAATAATGTTCAGAAATATATTATAGGAACTTCTGGCCTTGAAATTATGAGCTATCAAATTTCACTGACTCATGAAATTCCTATTTATTTAAAAAAATCATGGAAATTTCGGGTCTTTATAATCTCCCCACCTCTAGGCATTACGTCCCCATAAACCATCATATGAAGAAATACTAGAATAATTTCAAAATACAATACAATAATAACCAAATTTAATCATAGACCATTTTATAAATAAAAAACATCGAAATTCTTCAAAATATTCCCAAATAATATTGAAACCCAAAAATCAGAAGGATTTGATTTCATTTTCCTCTGAAATTAGTTTAACATTTATCCTTAATCAATATTAGACACACATAAATTCAAATAGCCAAAAATTTGTATTCCATGGACAAATATTCTCTTGAATATAATAATTGCTTCCACAAATAACAAGAATAACTATAATGAAAAATTAAAATCATATATTCTTCCAAAGTTAAATGATATTTTATTCATCAAATAAAAACCTATAATATCAAATGACATTGTTTTTTACCTTAATTATCAAATATTCTTCTATATATTGTGATCCTGTACAAAATGGACATTAATATCGCATGGATATCAATGTGCTAAAACAGATGTTAACAAATTTTAACAACCCATAATCATAAAAGATCAGATAAAACCTAAATTTTATCCATACATTTAATTTTATTTCCATAAAATAAAAAAAATTTTTCCTTAATGAATCATTTCATTAAACATCTACTAAACCAAAGGGTTGTATTAAGATAATTTTCACTCAAAATACTCTTAATCTATATAAAATATTATCACATAAAACTCCAAAATAGGTATTTTCCATTGATATTATGTAAAACCTTAATATTATATACCATGATGGTATCCATAACTCTCATGTTATCCTAAAATGAAATCATCCGAACCTCTAAAGTAATCAAAACCATACTCTGATACAAACTATAAATACCAGACCCCAATATCTATATAAATTCTTCTATTTGACAAGAATTCACATTCTTACTTTCCCAAAGAATATTTCGGTTTATATTTTAGGAGAATTAGGTCATAACCCTTCCAAAAGAAATTTACAAATTAAAAAATTCACACATCGAGTTAGTATTCATTTTTATGATAATATAATACTTTAAAAATGAAACATGTTTTATTTTCTTGAGAAATAATTATGACTTTAAACATGACTTCTTCTTTTTTCTGACTTATCCATAAACCCTGTGAAAATAATTTTAAAGCATTGGATGAGCTAGAAGATATTATTACGGGAAAAGAAACCATTAGTCTGTTTAAAATCATGTAAAATAATAAATTTGTTACATTTATCAAAAAATTTGTTAAGTGTATGATATAAATATTTTGACGTGAAAACCACACAGTTTTTCTAAAAAAATATTTAAAACCCCTTGAATGAAAATATAAACCCCTTTTAGGTATCATAGAGAATAATATTCACAACTCATGTTCATTCAAGTCAAAAATAACCAAATAACAATTAAATCCATATGGGAAACCACCCAATTAAAATACCGAATTATTTCATTTTAAATCATTGAAGATTACCTCATATAATGGAGGGCTATAAAGAACTCGCCATCCTCAAATTATAACATAACCACCCATAAATGGTTTATAATGAGACCACCCATCCTCGCATTATAAGGGAACAATTCATCCATCATACATAATTTTAAAAAACTTAACATGAATAAAATACATTTATATTTCATTTTATTAAATAAATCATTGAAATAACCACCGTTCTATTCATAACTATATTTTCATGTTTAAAATAAAAAATTTGTATAATGATATCTTTGAAACAATCATAATAAATTCATAGATAGATTTAGGGTTTACCATTAAATAATATCATGCATTGGGCATAAATAACATCATGGTTTCTTCTGGTTGATAAATGAAAATACAATTAATATATAACTGAAATAATTTTTTAGTAAAATATGATTTGAATATTGAAAATCACATTTCAAAACTAAAAATTTAAAAAATATAATTAGGATAAATTTATTTGAAAATAAACTATTATAATTATTAACCAATACTAAAATAAAATAATATTCATGATCAGAGGAAAATAATTTCATTTAGTAAATGTTAAAAATAAACATTATTTTTCAAACATTTTTTAAAGAGAGTCAAAAGTGAAAATTGTAGAAAAAGTTAAGAAAATAAATTTGAAAAAAAATTAGATAATTTAAATGATCATATAAAATAATTTTAAGAATCATCTATTTTTATACAAAATATTCATGAAAATTTCTTAGAATACATGGAAATAGAAGAGGAATAATTCAAGTGTAGAAGAAGATACCATATAAGTATCACTTAAAAACAATTTTCATGAGAATTTTATAGTCACTATGGGAGGAATTAGAAATTATACATGAAAAAAAATTCATAACTAGAGGAGAATAATAGATATTTGGACTATTTAAATAAGACAATATTATTTCCATAAAGGAAAACATAGACATTATATATCTGGAAAAGTAAAGAGATTGTATCATAAATCCTTTACAACTTTGGTAAAATTTGAATCAAAATTAATTGAATCAATAATTTGATTTATCTTTTTAAACAAATAAATTAATATATTTATAGGAAAAAATTAATTAATGTATAATTAGGTACAACGTACAAGGAAATCATGGAGTATAATATGCACCATGTCTCAAGGGAATGAAATTAAATCGAAGAAAACACTTGCAACAATCATATAAATTTAAGTGATAATTAATCCATATAGTGATGATGTGTACATATTAAAATGATGATTATATAATTGGAAATAAATATTAATATATTTTTTATATAAATTCACATATAACTATTGAATGAAAATGTCAATGAAGTGGATTTATAACACAATGAGATAATATTTAGTATAGAAACTGCTTAATATTAAGAAAAATTCTTATAAAATACCCTTGGATGATATAATTTGAATTAAAACTTAATATAACATGATTTATGAAATATTCACGATATAAAATGTAAAAAATTTATACATATACACTATATAAATAAAATTATGTGTATAACATTAAAATATTTCCCAATGAAGGGAATGTGAGAAAAAATCCCTTATTGAGGTTATTACCCTTCTCGTGTTTTAATCATGTTTTAATGATCACAAATCATGTGAACCTTGTTCAATCTATCTCAAATCACGTATAGGGATGGTTGATTTACCTATGATTTAAATAACATTTCAAATGATCCTGATTCTTATAAATCATGTTTTATTATTGTAAACTATATTTAATTTTGTTCTATATTCTTTTATTATATTATAACATAAGTCTATTTCATTCTGTAAATGTTATTTCCTAAGAAACCTTTATAGATATTTGTCTAAGTCTAAGAAACCATACGTCTCCCACTAGTTCTGGATTTTTGGAAAAGTACCTGAAAACATGATCCAGACACCATAATCCCTAACACTGTAACCCATACACCATAATGCTAGACACTGTAACCTAGACACCATGACCCACACACTGTTCATGGTTTTGACAAAGGACTAGACACCGCCCTTGAGACACTGTGATCCTGACACCACATTTGTGCTACCGATTCCTGATTTCAATGAAACTATGGCATCATGAGTGTCTTATTTCTCAAAGGACAAGAAGAAGACACCATTTCCTAGTGACATCATTTCCAAGTGATACCATTTTAGGACACATTGTGACACAGTTCTGTAATATGTTTTGTTGTTTTGAATTGAATTTATAATGGTCAAATTTTAATCATTTAAAGGCACTGACATAATTAATGTTTCATTATAGACATTTCACCTGATAGTACGAGGTACGTGGTGTAGAATACATTCATCCTATTGGCTCCAACACATGCACCTAGTAACAAAAAGGAAAGCGTGGCACTGGAACAATGTGTTGTGGAATGGCTATTTGAAAAAGCTAACTGATGCATGCAGTAAGATACAACTAAAGAACACACATAGAACTATCAATTCATGATGGCTGGACTACTGAAGATCTGATCCGAAAATTTTTTCACAGTACCCACTCAAAGAATAACATGAGCTACATATCTTACACCATTGAACCCGAAACTAGAGCACCAGACTTGAACTAGAGCACCAGTTTGCGATACTTTATTTTCATAAAAGAAAATTACACATGAATATGATTCATCCTATAAGTCTAGAGTTTCATAGAATAACTCTCAGGGAACTTATAACCCTCTCTCATCACATTTTCTCTATTGTATAATATTTCTATCTTTCATGTAGTGTGTGTGTATCTACTAAAACACACATTTTATCCTATATTAAACCTAAGGATATAATATATCCTTCCCCTTGAAACTTATTACATATTTTTTCTCCCATAGATAACTGTAGAAGATCTCCTTATGTGATCTGGTAGTTTATACCCACAAAGAACACTGGAAGAGGTCTAGTGACCTAAAATGTTTTTTGTACTATTGTTTTACAAAAATCCAGGTTGTGTATCAATATATTATCTATATGAGATAATTTTTAGTTGGTGATCACCAAGTTGAGTGGATTAAGTCTCAGATTGATACTGAACCACTTGTTTTATCTGCTGTTTTTTAATTTTTTTCTCTATTTTACTTTATATTTAAGAAAACTAAATTTTTCATTGATAGATAGTCTTGGATAAATGTTTAAATTATTTTTCCATATTAGAATATATTTAAAATTTGTATTAATAACTCACATTGATATTAATAAGAATTAATTGATCTTGTGAGATGTTATTTTAACAGTCAAACTAGTAAAACTGTATTACTTGGATTAACTAGTATGTATTCATTTTTATTGGGGAATCCGTTTAGGTGAAATTTTTGACAAAATTTATTATAGATACTCAATTCACCCCCCTTTGAACAGTCTAATCCGACCTATATTTGGTATTAGAGGAGTTTATTATTGTTAAGAATCTGTTTTATAATATTTACAACTATGATTTTAGGATTACTTTTATGATCTATAAATTTCTGTTAGTTCTAAATTACTACCTCTTTAAATTTTTTCATTATTAGGGATAATTAAATTGAAGTTGCTACAAAAAACTGACCTCCATTCTTTAATGGAACTAATTATGCCCAATAGATGATTAAAATGGAAATTCATTTAGAAAGTATGGGTTTTAAAATTTTGTCATCAATTGTAGGTGAGTATAAAATTACTGATATATACAGAACTACTTGCGTTGACCGAACTAAGACATTTTACAATAATAATTGTAATTCCATAAATTAATTATATTTCTCTTTAAGAGAATAATAATTTAACATAATTTCTACATGTAAAAGATCCCATGAAATTTTGGATACGTTGTCTGTTTCACATGAAGGAACTTCTAGTTTTAAATAAACGAGACTTAACACTTATACTATTAAGAATGATATCTTTAAAATGAATCCTGATGAGCCTATTTCTAAAATGTATCTCAGGATCAATAAAATTTTCAAGACAATGACTTCTATTAGAAGAGAAGTTACAACCAAAGAACAAATTATGAGGATTATATAATTCTTACCTGATATATAGAGATTAATTTCAATCTCTATTAACGAGTCATGTTACATCCAAAAATTACCTGTCAGAGAACTCATTGGGAAACTAATGATGTATGAAGAAGATCTTAAAGTCAACATGGAAGGGGAGGATGAACCCAAAAATAAAAATCTGTGTAATTTAAGAGCACTACCACTAAACACAATGAAAATAAGAAACTAAAAATCTCTATAGAAAGTTCTAGAAGTGACCAATCCTCACCTGACAGTGATGAAGATATTGTTTAATTAGCCAGAAGGTTTAAAAATTTTACAAAAGGAATAATTTTTTTAGAAATCCTAACTTCAAAGGAAGATATGATCAAAATAGAATATGATGGAAATATTGGAAAAGAAATGAAAAGTCATATGAGATTGTGTGTTATGAATATAAGAAAAAGGGACATGTTAAGGACAACTGTCCCAATATCATGTATAAAAAATATGAGGATGAAGATAGAAATTATGCACAAGCAATGAAAGAAATTGGGAGTTCTTTTGAGGATAGGTCAAGTGAATTAGAGTCTTCCCAAAATAAACAGGCTAACAATGAAAATATGTGTTTCATGAAAAACACATATAAGGAAACCTCAAAATCTCTTTTACAAAATTTGTATTATTCTAGAGATGAATGTGATTATGAAAATATATATAATAAAGAAATTATTGTGGCTTGAAATATTCTTGAATATATTTTTAATGAACTAAAAGATAATTAAAAGTCTTTAATTTCACTATATGCTCTTACCCCAACTGTTAAATATGAACTTATTGTAGAAAGAGAGAAAAATGTTTATTTACTAAAAAAAATAGTGAATTAAAAATATATAATGAGTAATTGAAAAATAATCATGGAAGGATTACTAATGGTAAAGACACCTTGGTAAAAATTCTAGGTAAACATATTTCCCCAAAACATACTACTAGTATTTTCTATCAACCTAGTAAAATAATTTTTGGAAAAACCAATTTTGTTTCTAAATCCAAAACCTACAACTATACTCTCAGTTCAAGAAAAAATTATATCAGTTCAAAATTGATACATTCTCTACTAATTTTAGATTTTCTAGACAAAATAATGGTTATTTCTCAAAAACTATACATAAGTTTTATAGGAAAATTATGAGGCATGTGTGGGATCCTAAAGCACAAGTTTCTAATATTACTGGACACAAAAAAAATATGGGTACCAATTTATTTTTTTATTAAGAGCTCCTATAAAAGCTTATAGTACTTGGATATTTAGTGTTCAAGACCCATGATATTAGACTATTCATGTTTCAAGAAACTAATAATGATTTATGGTGGATATGTCACCATTAGTGACAATGCCAAAGGAAAAATCATTGGCCTTGGCCAATTTGGTAAATCTAACTTAGTTTTAATTTCCAAATTACTTTTTGTTGGTGGATAAAAATATAATATTCTTAGTATCTCACAACTATGTTATGATGGATTTCATGTAAAATTTGAAAAATATTCTGGAAATGTTTTTAATTCTAAAAAAGAATTAGTATTTTCAGAATTAAGAATTGAAAATTTATATTATATTATGTTATATTCTTTAGTTTCTCAAAATTTTTCATGTTTAATTGTATTTCATAAAGAGTCTTGGCTTTGGAATAGAAGATTAAGACACTACAAAATTCACTCCCTTAGAAAGATTACTAGATTATATTTAGTAAAATATCTACCAAAAATAGATTTTCTAATTGATAAAGTGTATAATCATTTTCAAAAGGGAAAGTAACACAAAAATTTCCTTCAAACCAAAGAAATAAGTATCATCTTACCAACCTCTCAAGTTGGTTCACATGGATTTTTTTTGACCATGTAGAGTTTCTAGTTTAAATGGGAAGAACTGTGTTTATATTCTTGTAGATGAATTTTCTAGGTATACATGGACCTTATTCTTGGCTCACAAAAGTGAATCTTCCTCTCATTTTACCAATTATGCTAATAATATAGAAAAAAATTGTGGAATTGGAATTAAATCTCTAAGAAGCTATCATGGACGTGAGTTTGAAAATCATGAGTTTGAATCTTTTTCTCTCACAAAATGGATATAATCATAATTTCTCTACCCCTAGAACACCACAAAAAATTGAGTTGTAAAAATAAGAAATAGTACCTTGTGAGAAATTGGTAGAACCTTGATTAGAGAGTATGACATACCTATTTATTTTTGGGAAAAAGATGTAAATACATCATAATACATTATTAATAAAGTGATGATTTGACCTATTCATAAAAGAACCCCATATGTGGTGTGTAACTACAGAAAACCCTAAGTAAAATACTTCAAATACTTTGGTTGCAACTCTTACATAATTAATACTATGGACAATCTTGAAAAATTAGCATCCAAGTGTGATAAAGGAATATTTCTAGGATATTAAATCCCTAGTAAATCCTATTGAGTTTTTAACAAAAGAACTAAATGTGTTGAAGAATCTGTCCATGTCATGTTTGATGAGACATATCCACATGATCCTAAGACTTCTTTAGAGAATCTTGAGGATGATATGTCAAATATGGACATCAATTCTAAATCCTCTAACTATTTTATTAAGGAATATATAAACATGTCCAATTCTACAAATTTTTCAGATTCAATCCATAATGAACCCAAACCTGTTGAAGAACCTAAAATCACTATCCCCACTTTTTCTAGAGATATTAAAACTCTTAAGAACCATAGTTTAGACGTTGTTGTAAGATATATAGATAAAAGAACACAAAATTGATATTATGTTAGTAATCAGTCTGAAAATCAAGTTTTCTTGTCACAACATGAACCTAAAAACATCAATGATGTTATCAATGAATAATTTTCAGTGATGGATATTCAAGAAGAACATAATCATTTTGAAAGGAATAAAGTTTGAAAACTTCTTGATAGACCTAAATAAATTTTTACCATAGGCACTAAGTGGGTGTTTAGAAATAAAGCAGATGAAGCTGGTAACATAGTTGGAAACAAGGCTTGATTGGTTGCACAAAGCTATAGTAAATAATAAAGAATTGACTATGAGGATATCTTTTCACCTATTACTAAGACTGAAGCCATCAGAATCCTGTATACATATTATGCACATCTTAATTTAAAACTATATCGAATGGATGTCAAGAGTTCATTCCAAAATGGTTATATACCTATATAAGTACTCGACTAGAAACATTTAATAATCTTGAATAAAATCAAGAATTCACGTTGAGTATATTTTTAGGATTATAGTTTTAGAGAATTAGGCCATAACTATTACATATCATCTTAAATATTACAACTAGAAACTACTAATCAATATTTATTATTTTCATAAAATATAATCTCTTAAAAAGAAACATTACTAGTTTCGTGTTTTAGACATCATGACTTTTCCATGATCCCATCCTTGTCTATATTCCACTTTATGTCCTGTGACAAACATTTCAAAAACACGGTATGTGAAAAAATATCAACAAGGGATTCACAAATAAGGAAAACTATTAGTTTTTAAAAACACCAAGTAAAACATGAATACATTATAATAATTAATACTTTCACCTTTATATTTTAGTAAATACTCTTTTCTGAATTAAAGATCACTGCTTACCTTTTTGTAACCAAAAAATTACCATAAACCCCATGAAAATCACACATAACATATATAGGTTACTTGGGACATAAATATAATTAAACGGAATAACCATATGGTCAACTTCGACACATATCACTAAATGGAATAGCTATACGGTCGAATTCCATACCCAATGCATTGGAGGTTATAACGTAACCACCCATCCGGGTTTATCACGGAACCACCCTTCATTTGGATTATCACGCAACCACATGTCAAATGTCCAAGTACCATTATAATATCATAATACATGAAATATTGAAAATATATACATTTCACTAATAACATTTCCACATTTATATTACAATATATCATTTCCAGATATTGACATAATCAATGATTAATGAAACCATTTTCAAAACCATTTTAATCATTTAATAAAAATATTTTTGAATCAAAGTGTCGCATACCACATTGATTCTTTTAAATGAATTAATATTTTAAAACATTAATCTCCATATAAATAAATACTAGAAACCATTTTGAAAACATGGTCATTAATGTGAAATATTTATAAGAATAAATCTTCAAAACAATATTTTAGTTAAAGAGTTATTAACTCAATGAGTTATGCTTGAATACAAACAATTGATGAATAAAATTCAATAAAAACATTAAAATATCATGAGAATAAAGGGATTCATGATATATTATTCCAAAGTACAGTATATACATCATAGAAAACTGAATTTGTGCATAACAATAATGAATTATTAATGGAATTTAATTTCAGAGGAAATCCCTTATAAATATGGTATCCTTAGATTAAAGATAAATAAATTAAATAATTATCTATAAAAAATATAAATACACTCAGTATGATTGTATTTTTAGTGTAAAACAATCAGAGTTCATTGAAACATATTCATTACATGACATAATCAACAAGTAGAAGTTTAACCTAATGAATTGAAATTTGGTTAAAATGTTCCCTTACAGAATTTTGATATCCTAACAACGCCACTTTAAAATTTACAAAACGATTTGATGAGAGAAAAAAGGTTATCTCATCACATGGGCATAAAATTTATAGTAATAAGGATATTGAAGAACATATCCAACATAAGAGTATGTATATTAAAAGACATAACAAAAAGAAGTCTTTTAAAAAGATAAGGGTGAAATGTTCCCTTAACATATATGGTAACTTACAAAACACACAACCCATGAAATAAAGATCATGAAATTAAAATGTAAATACCCATAAATTAATGGATATTACACAATTATTACAAACATGGTCAGTAAATACACAACACAAAAGGAAATAGTAGAAAATTTAGCATGAATCCCACGGGAATAAAAAGTGAGATGAAAACCTCTTACCACATTGTAATCAAATGAGTCATATGTAAAAAAGTTAACAATACCAAAATTAATCATATAATTCAATTAATATAAAGTGAATAATGATAATATATATCAAATGGAATTAGACAATACACCACTGGTAATAAATAAGTGGCGAACAATGGAAATCTCATGGAATTAAAAGTGAGATAAGAAACCCCTTTCCACGTTGTAATCAATCGATTCATATGAACAAAAGTTAATAAAAGACAAATGAATCATATAATAACATGAATATAAAGATAATCATGATAATATATATTAAATTTCAGTACACAATACACCAAAATCTATAAATAGGTGGCGATCAAAGTAAATATCACGAAATTAAAAGTGAGATAAGAAACCCCTTACCTTGTGTCCGACATGACCCGTTCATTGTTTAATGTAGAGACCAAAATCTTGACGTACATGGACATTAAATTAATTTTCCACAATACTTAATACATAACAAAGATAGACACACAATGATCGTAATATTTTAGTGTCTTTGGAAACTTGGAATATAAAATTCTAATCTTGTTGAAAGATTTTCAAAAACTCCCATAAAGATCTTCCCCTTTTTGTTTCCTTACCTAAAACCTTTCTTTATTTCCTGGGGAAAATAAAATAAAAAAAGGGTGAGCTCAAATACTCAGTAAGGTCAAACATAGAGAACATAAAACAATCCATAAACATTTGAAAGAAAAAACTTTAACATGAAATTTAAACATCAAAATCTTGAGCAAGGACATAAATCGTGGAAGTACGTAAGGAATATATCATAATGGAACATCAATCAAAATAAAATAGCATGGGAATAAAACATGTAATTTTGGCAACAATTCCGCACTTTTTGTGATTTCCATAGTATCCAAGGCATTGCTGCCAAGACCATCTTAGTGGACAAAGTCCCTTTCTGAATCGAGTTCACTCCTCGTTTTAGTCTGGTAACACTGAACCAGATTAACTTAACATTCCAGCCATGTCTATCTCATGAGATATAAATATTTACCCAATGCATTGGAGGGAGATATAGGTCCCACCCATCTCATAATGAAATCATTCTTACTTGTGCCACAAAATAAACATACATCATTCATAATAACCCAACGAATGAAATGGTTTTCAAAAACATCATCGCATCATCACATAATCCATATAAAATAAATGGATATCATTTCATAATAAGAAAAGTGAAACCATGTAAATCATAGAGACATTATAATTGAAACATACACATATAAAATAATGTCATCTTAGATGGAAAAATGGTTTTGATGAAACACTTGAAATGAATTCTTGAGGAAAATATCCTTTCTTCTTCAAAATCAATTTCTTTTCCAAAAACGTCATGCAATTTTAAAAGAAAGAGATTTTGTTGAAAATAGTCATGAAATATTTTGGAGGAAGATTCATGAAAATAAGGCTTTATAAAACCATAAAAATCCTTTCAGGCCGTATAAGTTAAAAAAACATTCTTCTCGTACTTTTGCCGGAAAAGTCAAATAAGTACCTCGTAAAAGAAAGATTCCTTCCATACGATGTGGTAAAAGTAGAAAAGGGTAAAAATGAATTTAAACATACATGGAAGAAAAGTAAAAATTTTTTGAATTTTTTTTGAGAACATATGGACATGGATAATAATCATAACCCCAGTAAATACTTACGAATAAACAATCTCGGATAAGAATGAGATTGGAATAATTATCCCTTACCTTATGTCCGATATGCTTCATATGTATCCGATCCTCATGTATAATGATTTAAATAATGTTATTTACTTATTACAGAATCATATTTATTGTTATGATATCATATATGGTTGACTTATGACTTTATATTACCCGTTCTTTTGTAAATTCCATGTTAAAGAGCATTTTGGGTAAAATCGTTTCATATATCGCCCATGTTTTGACTTGTAATTATTCATATGATTACTTAGATCATGATTAATTAATTATAGAATATAAAACATGATTTATATATAATATATATTTAGAATATACATATATATATAATATATTGATAAATGGAAAGAAATACACCGTTCATGGAGACGGTAGGCCGTATGTACGCATGAACGCTATTTTTGTTTCCTTATTGAATTGAATGGAATTAAGTATATGACATACATATATATATATATACATAAATCCTGTATAATTATTATGTCATGTATTTCATGATTACTTATTATATATACTTTATAATTATTCTTGAATTTTTAACATGGAAAATGAATCTCGTCGTGTCGTGGAGACGGTAATCCGTACGTACGCACGAGCGATGATATTGTTCCCATATTTATTGAATCGAATTGGAGTGAATGATCTAAAATCTTAGAATCAGAATGATGTTATAATAATCATATGTATTTATTCTTTACACCATTATACCCATCCAAGTAAGGTGGTGGTGGAAAAACAGATTACACCACGACGTGGAGACGATATTCCGTACGTATGCACGCGCAATGATTTCGTTTTCCTTAGGATGGATAGAAGGTGAAATAGGGTTATTTCATATTTATAATAACATATCCGTATATGAGGGATACTGATGTTATTACTTCATAATGAAACAACTAAAGAAGAGGAATTAGAAGAAGAATGTAACTTGAAGAAAACGGTAGAAGCTATTACCTCTTTCTCGAAGTTCCTCCTTTAAAAATTCTCTTAGAGCACTAAAAGTGGTCTTTGAAGAAGACAAGTACCTCTAGGATATTTTTAGGGAAGTTGAGAAGATAATTTTCAAGTGTTTTCCGAGATTTAAGGCTCAAAGTGGTGTGAGGAAGAGAGGGAGGATGTGCCCTTTTATAAGGGAGGATAGGGGTACCTTTGTAAATTTAAAAAATATTAGTTTATATTAAATCCCAACCCCACATAAAAACTTCCAAAATGACTCATATCTGAATATTAGATGAGATAGGGTTGTAATATCATCAACAAATAAAATTTAGACATGTTAGGAATTTATTTTAAACATTATCAACTTGATTTATCCTTATTTATCAATTTAATTTTATCTGTGGTAATAATATTATAAATTTTAACTTATTATAAATAATTACATATGTTTTTTAACTTTTCCAGAATTTGACACTTTATGAAATTTTAGACCTTATAAATTTTAAATTATAATTTTTAAATATTTTTTTGATTTTTAACCAATTATATAATCTGTTATTTTTATAAAATAAAAATAGTGTCAATTTTGAAATTATTCATTTATTTGAATTTAAATAAACAATATACAGAAGATATGTTCTAACTAAAATGTTTAATAGATTCATAAGATGTCATATTTATCTAGAAAATTAGTCGAGCACATTAAATAGTTCATATAATATTTATTTTAATTTTTTTAAAACCATTTATTTTATATTTCTCTTAATAAAATAATTTCAACATCACTATTATGTCACCATTAATGATAATTATTTAATCCTTAAAAATTCTAAATAAATTAATATGATTTATATAATTTTATTATAATTCTGGAGACTATTCATATCCGAAGTTTCATTAAGTTTATCACTAAATTAAAAATATTATACTTATAAGATTTAAGAAAGTGACATGTTGTCACTTTCTTTGGTTTTAATAATAATTAAATTATTTTCATTGGAAAAAGTCCATTAAATGAATCTAATCCGACGCTTAGGTGATATGGGTCGACTTTTAGTCATCCAATATGATTTTTACATGTGTTAGGATAATTTTATAATCTTATATTTATCCTTAATTACCTGATTTACCTTTAACTATGGTAAATAAAATTTACCGTAGTTACTATTCATAATGCCCAAAAATAAAAATTAGCTTATTAATATAATTTGGACCTACTGATTCCAAATATGGAATCCAATTTTCCAAATTCAATACACAATAGTTGCAGAAATTAAATTAAAATTATTCCCGTTGTCGAAAGAAAACGGGTTTTTGTTTAAAACATTGCAAAAGATTGAATTGATTTAACCTACAAATTCAAGGTAAAATAAATGCTAATGACATACATTATATTAAATTGTAAAAATATATTCTGTTTATACTATAAAACCATTCAATATTATAATTTAACCATATAAATTATTACGATTAAAAAGTTGTTTTTAATTAAAATATAGGGTGTTTTTACTATTCATTAAAATATGAAAGTTATCAGAATAATATGAAAAATTTATACAAGGTAAAATTTTGTATCCTGATTCCAAAGAATAATTTTTTTTATAAAATTGAACTTATAAATGTGTCAAAAAATAGATTTAATGTGGGTGCACCATCAAAAGGTGGCAAAAATGCATTTTTTTTAAAAATACTTATTTTACCCGAAAAATTTATTTTGTTCTTATACCATGTTCTAGAAAATGTGTAAGATGAATAACAATGTTATAAAATTAAAAATTTAGTTAATACTATTCATAATGGCTAGTTCATAATAATATTATAATAATATATCATTGTTTACTAAAACCCGATATTGCGTTCAACACACGCTATCGAGGAAGATCGCGATTGCGTGTAATGCAAGCCAAGTCAGGGTTGCGTGTAGTGCATGAATCCTTTGATGTTGCGTATAACAAAATAAATTCAATATATATATATATATAATCAATGTTTTGTAGAATAACTACTATAAAAAAACATGAAATTGTGTGTAACACGATCCAAGATTAGTGTTGCGTATTCTGCAAGCTAATACGGTGTTTTGTATAGCGCAATATAATCTTGGTGTAGCGTACAACATAAGATATGAAAGAAATTAAAATGAATATATCTTATAAAATCTCAGGTTGTTCCATTTAATCTCCTGAATAAGAATCTAAAGTTTATTTATACTTGATTAAGTACCTTATTTATGTTTATTATTCCTTTTATATCACTTATCACCTTGCTATAATAATTAGTTAATTATTTGAGTTCATATTAGACATTTTGTCAATGTTCGAAACATGAGTTAAAATGAACTTGTTATAATTATAAATTGTCCATGTGGTTGAAATTGAATTATATACCGAATTATATTCATGATTTAGAAGTCTTATGTATCATATATATCGAGTATATGTTTGTATTTATAACATTACATAAAATTTAGAGATAAGAAATGAAATTCACCATTCGTGGAGACGGTAAGTCGTAAGTACGCATGGACACTACTTTCATTTCTATTTTGTATTATAAAGGAATGAAAACATAATTATACATAGGAATATTATAATTACTGTATAATGTCATATATAATTTCATTAACTCCAATTTTTATACATCCCACATAAGGCATGAACTAGTCTTATCACTTTGAGGGACCTGTAGTCCGCACTTCCTCAAATGAAATTATCACGTTTAACATTTATGGAAACCATAACATTATGATATAAACGAAAAATACTGAATAATAAAGAAAAAATAAACATAATATATTATATATATATATAGTGCCATCATAATGGCCACCATGAGAAAAGGTTGGAGATATTTGAACAATCATAATTTCATTAGTCAGTAGTTCACCATCCAAAGAAATAGTATGTTCGTATCAATTAAATGGAGGTGTGTGTAACTATATTTTGAATAAATATCATAACAAAAACCTATTATATTGAGGATACCAGTGTTTTTATAAAATAAATTAATAAAAAGTTTTTAGGGGGTTGGATAAGTAAAATAAAAGAAAAGAACATAAAAGAAGATGTTACCTTTAAATCGGGTATCTCCCTTTGGTTCGAACAATAAAGTTTACCTGAAGTGCCTTATGCCTAAGTTAAGGATTCTAGTAAGAGGAGAGGTATGTGGGGAGCTTATTTATTCAGATTTTGGACAATACAAGGGGCTTGAGATTTGTGGGGAATGAGTTAGAAGTGGTGTCCTTTTATAAGGGGGAGGAGTGGCTCTTTAGGAATGTTTAAAAATATTATTTTATTTTGAACATATATTCAGTTTCAAAAGGTCCAAAAACTCATAAAGTCTATTATATGATGACTGATATTCTAAATAAAATCATCCAATACAAATTGGATAGGTTTTGGATATTTTTTTAATATTTACAATCTTATTTATTTAAATCATTCATTAATGAGGTAAACATTGCATCTTTATTGTGTCATCAATAATTTTATATATTTGAAGTCTAAAAATTATAAAAAAATATATCATGATTTAAGAAATATTCTTAAATTTCAAATGAATATTTATAATCAAAACTAATATTGGAACCCAAAACTCATAAGGATTTAAATCACATAGTCTTCCATAGTAAATCATAATATTTATCTCCAAAAACTTCAACTACTCTTAATGTCTCATAATGAAGTGTAATTAACCTAATCACATAATCTATATGATAGTTAATCATTTCCATAAATAACCCAAATTTCATTATGTTCACAATAAAAACATATATTCTTCTAAAATAATATTTCAACCATTACTCCCCAAATAAAATCTAATAGTAATCTTTTTTTAGCATATAGTGTTCCCAAAAGAGACAATTTATTACAAAATAACCTTTATTACATAATCACCAAATAATTTTACTATGCTGAGGATTTCCATTTGATAAAACATATGATCCAAAATAAACTTATTTTTGATACATAAAATCATTTCACAAAAAATAATTATTCAGACTTACTAGGGACTTCACGTAGTCTAGTTGTAGGTGATAAATCCCAATCGCACTTTAGTTGTGGGTTCGATTCCTGCAGCTTTGTCCGATGTGATGAGTTGTCACATGGTATGCATGTTTTCCTTTTTCAAATACTATATAATTTATTAAAATTAAAAAAAACTGAGACAAATTTCTCAAAAATAACCATAACATAATTTATCATCAATGGTTATCTAATACCTTTCATTTGGAACCCAAAAATGTAATAACCATTTATCACATCTAAAAAAACAATGACTATTTCTAATATGCTAACCATTATGGTTGTGAAACTTATGCTTAAGTAACTCCCTAACCTCTAAAGTTATCTAAACTGACCATTGATACCAACTATTAGGACCCGACCATAAACATTTCATAAACATGAGTTAAATCAAGAATTCACAATTAGTATCATTTCAGGTTTAGTGTTTTAGAGAATTAGGAAATAAATATTACATATCAGATTGAATATTACAAGAAGACACTACTACTCGGTTTCCAGTTTTCATAAAATATAAACTCTTAAAAATAAATATTTCTAGTTCTATGTTTTAGACAACATGACTTTTCTATGATCACATCCTTGTCCCTATTCCACTACATGTCATGTAAAAACTATTTCAATAACTTGGGATGAGAAAACATCTCAGTAAGGGATAAAAAAGAAAGGAAAACTATTATTTTTTAAAAATAAGTAGTAAAACAAGAATACTTTATCATAATTAATAATTATCACTTTTATGAAGTAGTAAATACTCTTCTCTGAATAAAAGATTATTTCTTACCCTTTTGTAACCAAAATATTACCTTAAAACACATAGAAAACACACATAAAAAATATAGGTAACATGGGACATAAATCTACATAAATATAATAACCATAAGATCAAATTCGAAACATATAAATAAATGGAATATCCATACATCCGACTTCCATAACCAATGCATTTGAGGTTATAATGTAACCACCCGTCCCGATATATCACGACACCACCCGTCATTTGGTTTAAAATGTAACCACCTGTCATATGTCTAATTAACATTATAAAATCATAACACATAAAATATTGAAAATATAAACATTTCACTAATAACATTTCCACAATGTAATTACAATATATAATATCAGGATATTGACATAATCAATTCTTAATCAAACCATTTTCAAAAACCATTTAAACCATTTAATAAAAATATTTTTTGAATCAAAGTGTCCCATACCACTTTGAAGATTTTAAAAGAATTAAAATTTAAAAAAATTAATGTCCAAATATTTAAATACTAGAAGCCATTTTGAAAACATGCACATTAATGAGAAATAATTAGAAGAATACATCTTTAAAACAATATTTTAGTTAAATAGTTCTTATCCAAATGAGTTATGCCTGAATAAAAATAATTGAGGAATAAAATTCAATAAAAACATAATAATATCATAATAATAAATAGATTCATGATATAATATGCCAAAGGATAGTATATACACCATATAAATGTAAATTGGAGCATAACAACAAGTAAGTCTCAATGGAATGTAATTTGAGACGAAATCCCTTATAAAGATGGAATCATTAGATTAAGGATAAATCAATTACATAATTATGTATGAAAATTATATATACACTCAATAGGATTGGATATTCCATGTAAATCCATCAGAGGTAATTCACACATATTCATAGCATGACATAATCAGCAAGTAGAACTTTAACCCAAAGAATTGAAATTCGGTTAAGAAGTTCCCTTATAAAAATTCGATTTCCTAATAGTGTCACATTAAAATTTAGTAAATTTGTTGATGAGAGAAAAAAGGGCATCTCATCACTTAGAAATAAAATTTACAGAAATAAGGATATTTAATAATTTATCCAATATAAGAATATTTATATTAAAATACATAACAAAAAATGTCATTTAAAAAGAGGAGGGTGAAAGGTTCCCTTATAGATTTGGTAACTTACGGAGCATACACCCCATGAAAAGATGATCATAAAATGAAGATTCAAATACCCATAAATTAATGTATATAACACAAATAATAAAAACATGGGAAGTACATACACCCAAAAAAGGAAATATTGGAAAATATAGCATGAATCTCATGGTAATAAAAAGTGAGATAAAAACCTCTTACCACATTGTAATCAAACAAGTCATATGAACAAAAGTTACTAAGCACAAAATAAATCATTGAATACCATGAATATAAATAAAATCATGATAAAATATATCAAATGGAAGTACAAAATACACCACATGTAATAAATAAGTGGGGAGCAATGGAAATCTCATAGAATTAAAATTGAGATAAGAAACCCCTTACCACGTTGTAATCAACTGATTCGTATAAGTAAAAGTTAATAACAACAAAATGAATCCTAGAATACTAGGAATATAAAGATAATTGTGATAATATATATCAAATTTCAGTACACAATACTCCACAAAAAACAAATAAGTGGCGATCAATGGAAATCTCACAAAATTACAAGTGAGATAAGAAACCTCTTACTTCATGTCCAACTTGAACCGTTTGTTTTTCAATATCCTGAATAATAATCTAAAGTTAATTTATAATTTCTTAAGAAACCTTTTCTAGTTTATTATTCCTTTAATATCACTTATTACCTTACTATAACAATTAGTTAATTATTTGACTTCATATCAGACATTTTGTTGATGTTCGGAACTTTAGTTAAAAATGAACTTGTTATAATTATAAATTGTCAATGTGGCCGAAACTCCATTATATAAATAATTATATTAATAATTTTTCTATCATATATATCTAGTATATTTATGTATATATAACATTACATAACATTTGGAGATAAGAAATGAAATTCACCGTTCATGTAGATGGTAAGCCATACGTACGCATGAACGCTACTTTCATTTCTATTTTGTAGTTTAAATGAATTAAAACATAAATATAACTAGTTATATTATAATTTAAATATAATATCATATATAATATCATAATATTCATCTTTTATACATCCCACATAAGTCATGAACAAGTCATGTCACTTTGATTTGGTGGTTGTCCGCACTTCCTCAAATAAAATTATCACGTTTACCCATTTTGGAAACCATAAAGGTATGCTAAAAATTAAAAATACCGAATCATAAAGAATAAATAAACATAATATATATCATATATAAATATGGTGCCATCCTAATATCCACAATGATAGGTACTTAGAGATATTTTAACAATCATCATTTTGTGAGACAGTAGTTCACCGTCCACAGAAACAGTATGTTTGAATCCATTGGATGGAGGTGTAGGTAAGTGTGGTTTGAATAAATCTCATAAAAACATCCCAGAATATTTAGGATAATTTCATTGTTATAAATTAAATGAATAATATGATTTTGGGGGGTTGGAGAAATAAAATAAAATAAAAGAACTTAAAAGAATATGTTACCTTCAAATTGGGTATCTCTCTTTGGGTTGAATAAAAAAGTTTACTTGAAATGCATTCGGCCCAATGTAAGGATTCTAGGAGGATGATAGGTATGTGGTAATATTATTTAGGGAGAGGTTGGATGGTCCATGGGGATTTGGACATGTGAGGAATGCGATATAAGTGGTGTCCTTTTATAAGGTGGAGGAGGGGCTATTTAACAAAATTTAAAAATATTATTTTTTTATAAACTTATATTCAGTTTCAAAAAGTACAAAACTCATTAAAGTAGAAAATAATATGATTAATATTCGAAATAAAATCATCTAATAAGTACTTTACAGGGTTTGGATATTTATTTAATTTTTATAATCTTATTTATTTAAATCATTCATTAATGAGGTAAAAACTACATCATTATTTTTTCATCAATAATTTTATTTATTTGATGTCTAAAAATAATAAAAAAAATATCATGATTTAAGAAATATTTTTATCATTAAATGTAATATTTATAGTCTAATTTTTAACTTATATAACCCCATTT
The DNA here is from genome assembly GCA_963277665.1 of Viscum album. Taxonomy (NCBI): domain Eukaryota; kingdom Viridiplantae; phylum Streptophyta; class Magnoliopsida; order Santalales; family Viscaceae; genus Viscum; species Viscum album. The sequence continues at coordinate 735,371,686 of OY728147.1, read as the reverse complement.
AAGAATTTATTTACTAAAAGATATTTGTTTACGTCATTTTTGCCATTACTTTAAGTTCATTAAAATAAAGTGTAATTGTCACTCCCAAGTGGCTCCATGGGGACCCAAAATCGACCCTAGGATGAAACCAGTAATAAATATATCAAAAAATATGATTAGGACTCATGTTATGGTAATTTTATATAATTATAATAATATTTTTTACCCATATTACCAGATTTACCCTTTAACCTTGGTAAATAAATTATTTACTGATGTAATTATTCATAATTTCATAAAAAATAAAAGACACCTATTTAAAAAATTTGGACATCTTGATTCCAAATATGGAATCAATTTTTCCAAATTAAAAAAACATAAGTTGAAGAAATTAATTAAAAATTAATTCTCGATGTCAAAACAAAATGCATTTTTTTAAGAAATAATAACTATCAAAAGATTGACACTTATTTATGTCCAATTTCAAAGTGAAATAACTTCCAATGACAAAAATTAGATTTAATAGTAAATAAATAATATAATTAAACTGTAAAACCAATTAATAAGATAATTTAACCATATAAATAATTTAGATTAAAAGGAATTTTTGAATAAAAATAAAGTATTTTCACTATTCATTAAAAATGAATTTTATCAAAAAACACAAAAATTTAATCCAAATAAATTTCGATGTCCTAATTATAAAAAAGAATTTTATTTTTCCAAATATAACATATAAAAGTTACCAAAACTATATTTAAAGAGGGTTCATCATCAAAAGGTGGTAAATCAATCTATTAATGAATATTAGTTCATTTTTTCTTAAAATTGGATTCAATCTTATTTTAAGCCTCTAAAATTTATTGGGTAAATGTAAAAAAATTTAAAAAACGTGTATGTTAATATTTTAGTTAGTTCTATCCATTCCTGTCAATAAAACAACTAGGCATTAATAGCCATTTAAAATAATAATATATTATTAGTTTTCTGTATGACTTAGCATTATGTGAAACATAAGACATCAGAGAAACCCAGTATTGTGTGTCAAGTATTCCCTTGAATATAAAATACCCTTTAAAATAAAATTAATATTTAATTAATTTTTTTTAATAAATATGAAAATTTTATATTCTTTAATTTCATGGGATGTTACATCCTTCCCCCTTTTGGAAATTTCATGCTCTCAATTTTTAAATTGGGAAGAAAAACATCATTTAAAGTCCCACATCAAAAAAAGAGTAAATAAAAATATCACATTAAAAGAAAGAAATATATGTACAAAGTTCACACAAGATAATACATAAAATTATTCAATGAAAACAATGATATGGACTCTACTTTTCTCAAGATGATGAGTATTAAAGTTCTATTGGACACATCAAATGTGCTAAAATAAACTTATAAAGAATAACATATCCACAAAATAAGAACCATATATTTCCCATATCTTTATACATTAACCAGAACGTAATTTTTTTAGTACGAGATCAGATAATCCCCAAAAGGATACTTCATAAAAAAAATACTTATCTTAATCTCCAAAATCCAACAAAAAGTACCCAAAGTTCATGAAAAACCATTCAATATACAATTATACTTAAAATTCATCAAAATAATAAAAACTAATATTGAATCCCAAAACTCATAAGGATGTATATTACATAGTCTTCCACAGTAATCATAATATTTATCTCTAAAACATCGACTACTCTTAAAGTCTCATACTAAAGTGTAATTAACCTTGTTACATATTCTCTATTATAGGTTAATCATTTCCATAAATAAACCAAATAACATTATGTTCAAAATAAAAACATAGATTCTTCTAAAATAATATTTCATCCATTACTCCATAAATTAAATACAATAATATTCTATTTTCCACAAGTATATATTGTTCCCAAAAGAGAGAATGGCTTCCAAAATAACCTTTATCACTTAATCACCAAATCATTTTCCTATACTGTGTATTTACATTTAATAAAACATATTATCCAAAATAAACATATTCTTGATCTATAAAATCATTTAACTAAAAAGAATTAGTCATACTAACCAGGGACTTTATGTATTCAAGTGATAGGCGATAAATCCCAATCGAACATTGGTTGTGGGTTCGATTTCTACGGCTTTGTCTGACATGATAGGTTGTCACATGGTCTGCGTGATGTCCTTTTTTAAAAACTATACAATTTCATAAAATTCAACAGAAAGAGACAAATTCCTTAAAAATAACCATAACATAATTTATCTTCAAAGTTTATCTAATACCTATCATTTTGTACATCAAAATTTAATAACCATTTAGCACCTATAAAATAACTATGACTATTTATAATATGACAACCATTATGGTTGTGTCAATTAAGATTAAATAAAACCCTAACTTCTAAAGTTATCTAAACCGACCTTTGATACCTACTCTAAGGACCCGACCTTAAACATTTCATAATCATGAGTTAAATCAAGAAATCACATTGAAGATCTTATTAAGTTTAGTGTTTTAGAGAATTAGGCCATAACTATTACATATCAGCTTGAATATTACAAGTAGACACTACTACTCAGTATCCATTTTTTTCAAAAAATATAAACTCTTGAAAAGAAACATCTTTAGTTCTATGTTTTATACATCATGCCTTTTACATGATCCCATCCTTTTCCATATTCCACTTCATGTCCTGTGAAAAACATTTCAAAAACATGGGATGAGAAAAAATCTCATTAATAGATACACAAATAAAGGAAAACTATTAGTTTTTCCAAAAAACAAGTAAACCATGAATACTTTATCATAAGTAATACTCTTCACCTTTTTGAAGAAGCAAATACTATTTTTTGAATAAAAGATCATTGCATAAACTTTGGTGACCAAATGATTACCATAAAACCCATAGAAAGCACACATAACATATATAGGTAACTTGTGACATAAATATACATAAATGGAATAACTATACGGTCAACTTACACATATATCACTAAATGGAATAGCCATACGACTGACTTCCATACCCAACACATTGGTGGTTATAACGTAACCACCCGTCCTGGTTTATCACAGCACCACCTGTCATTTCGTTTATTATGAAACCACTGGTCAAATGTCCAAGTACCATTATAAAATCATAACACATAAAATATTGAATATATAAACATTTCACAAATAACATCACAACATTGTAATTACAATATATCATTTCATGATATAGACATAATCAATGCTTAATCAAACCATTTCCAAAACCATTTAAAACATTTAATAAAGAGATTTTGGAATCAAAGTGTCCCATAACACATTGAATCTTTTAAAGGAATTAAAATTCTAAAACATTGATGTCCATACAAAATAAATAAAAAAAACATTTTAATAATAGGTACATTAATGAGAATGATTTAGAAGTATAAATCTTCAAAATAATATTTTAGTTAAAGAGTTACTAACCCAATGACTTATGCTTGAATTAAAATAATTGAGGAATAAAATTCAATCAAAAAATTATAATATACTGAGAATAAATGGATTCATGATATAATATACTAAAGGACAATATATACACTATATAAAAGTGAGTTGGTTCATAACAAAAATGAAGTCTCAATGGAATGTAATTTGGGACAAAATCCATTATAAAGATGTTATCCTTATATTAAAGATAAATTAATTACATAACTATGTGTGAAAAATATAAATACACTCAATAGGATTGGAGATTCAGTTTTAAACAATCAAAGGTCATTCACACATATTCATAACATGACATAATCAATAAGTAGAAGTTTATCCCAAAGAATTAAAATTTGGTTAAGAAGTTTCCTTACAATAATTTGACAGCCTAACAGAGTCACATTAAAATTCAGATTATGAGTTGATGAGAGAAAATTGGGTATCTCATAACTTGGATGTAAAATTTACATCGATAAGGATATTAAAGAACATATAAAACAAAATAATATGTAAATTAAAAGATATAAAAAAATGATTTCTTTTAAAAATAGGAGGGGGAAAGGTTCCCTTACCGATTCGGTATCTTACGAAACATACACACCATGATATATGGATCATAAAATTAAGTTGTAAATACCCATAAATTAACTAATATTACACAAATAATACAAATATGGTTAGTACATGCACTACACATAAGAAAATAGTGGAAAATATTGCATGAATCTCATGGGAATAAAAAGTGAGATGAAAACTTCTTACCACATTGTAATCAAACAAGTATTATGAAAAAAAGTTAATAAGCACAAAATTAATCAAATAATACCATGAATATTAATATAATGATGATAATATATATCAAATGGAAGTATACAATACACCACATGCAATAAATAAGTGGCGAACAATGGAAATCTCACAAAATTAAAAGTGAGATAAGGAACCACTTACCACATTGTAATCAATCGATTCGGATGAAAAAAAGTTAATAAAAACCAAATTAATCATATAATACCATGAATATAAATATAATAAAGATAATATACATCAAATTTTAGTACACAATACACCACAAGCAATAAATAAGTTGCGATCAAGGAAAATCTCATGGAATTAAAAGTGAGGTAAGAAACCCCTAACCTCGTGTTTGACTTGACCCGTTCGTTCTTTAATATCCTAAATAATAATATAAAGTTAATTTATAATTTATTAAAAACCTTTTTTAAAGTTTATTATTCATTTTATATCACTTATAACTTTCTTATACAATTAGAAAATTATTTGAGTTCATATCAGACATTTTGTCGATGTTCGGAACTTGAGTTAAAAATGAACATGTTATAATTATAAATAGTCCATGTGAATGAAATTACATTATATCCATAATTATATTCAAGTTTTAGATATCATATATATAATATATATCATTTATATGTATTTATTTATAAAATTACATAACATTTAGTGATAAGAAATGAAATGCACCGTTCATGGAGACTGTAAGCCGTACGTACGCATGAACGCTACTTTAGTTTCTATTTTATATTTTAATTGAATGAAAATATAATTATAAAAATGTATATTATAATTACAGTATAAAATCATATATAATTTAATTAACTCCATCCTTTATACGTCCCACATAAGGCATGAACAAATCATATCACATTGAGGGGGCGGTAGTCCGCACTTCCTCAAATGAGATTATCTCATTTATCCATTATAGAAACCATAAAGGTATGATATAAATGAAAAAAATGAATCATAAAGAAATAATGTACATAATATATATCATATATAAATATAGTTCCATAATAATTTCCACCATAAGAGGCGGCTGAAGATATTTGAACAATCATCGTTTCGTGAGGTAGTAGTTCGCTGTCCACAGAAACAGTATGTCCATATCCATTATGTGGAGGTGTGTGTAATTTTAGTTCAAATAATTCACAAAAAACAACCTAGAATATTTATTATACTGGTGTTTTTATAAAAAAAAATTAATAAAAAAAGTTTATGGGGTTGGAGAAGTAAAATTAAATATAAGAACTTAAAAGAAGACGGTACCTTTAAATCGATTATCTCCCTTTGGTTTGAACCAAAAGGTTTACTTGATGTGCTTTCAGCCCAAGTCAAGGATTCTAGGAGGAGTATAGGGATGTGTGGAGCTTATTTAGGTAGAGTTTTTAAATGAAAAGGGTCTTGAGTGCTGTGAAGAATGAGTTATAAATGGTGTCCTTTTATAGGGGGGAGGAGGGGCTCTCTAGAAAAGTTAGGAAATAATATTTTATTATAAACTAATATTCGGTTTAAAAACGTCCAAAACTCCTTATAGTATAATATAATATGAATAATATTGTATATAAAATAATAAAATAATAATTGGATAGGTTTTGTGTATTTTTTTATAATTTTATAATCTTATTTATTGAAATCATTCATTAATGAGGTTACCACAACATCATTATTGTGTCATCAATAGTTTTTATATTTGATATCTAGAAATTCTAAATATAATATCATGATGTAAGAAATATTTTTATATTTCGAATGAATATTTATACTCAAATGGATAACTTATATAACCCCATATAAAAATTTATTTACTAAAAGATATTTGTTCTTGTTATTTTTGCATTTTCTTTAATTTAATTAAAATAATGTGTCATTATCACTCCCAAGTGGCTCCATGGGGTCCCAAAATTGACCCAACGATGACCATGATCGAAAATGTATCGTCCAATTGGATTAGGACACATGTTAGGGTAATTTTATATTATAATAGTAATATTTTTTACACTTTTTTACCAGATTTACCTTTTAACTGTGGTAAATACAATTTTTACTAAAGTAAATATTCATAATGTATAAAAAATAAAAGATACATATTTACACAATTTGGAACTCCTGATTCCAAATATGGAATAAATTTTTCTAAATTCAAATAATATAAGTGGTAGAAATTAATTTAAAATTAATTCTTGCTATCAAAAAATGTGTGTTTTTAAGAAATAATAACAATCAAAATATTGGCACTTATTTATGTCCAATTTCAAAGTTAAATTACATACAATGACCAAATTTGGATTAAATATTAAAAAAATAATATAATTAAACTTTAAAACTAATTAAAAATATAATTTATCCTTATAAATAAATTATATTAAAAGGTAGTTTTGAATTAAAATACAGTGTTTTCACTATTCTTTAAAGAGGAATTTTATTAGAAAAATACCAAAATTTCATCCAATGTAAATTTCGATGTACTGATTCTAAAGAATAATTTTATTTTTTCATATAAAACATATAAAAGTGACCAAAACTATATTTAATGAGGGTTCTCAATTAAAAGGAAGTAAATCAAACCTTTAATGAATATTATTGTATATATCATTAAAATCAGATTCTTTGATATTTTAAGACTCTCAAATTTATTGGGTAAATGTAAAAACATTTAAAATATATATATATTCATATTGTAGTAAGTTATTTCCATTATCACAAAAATAATGGCTAGGCGTTATCAACCATTAAATATAATAATATATTATTATTTTTCAGTTTGACTTAGCATTGTGTGCAATATAAGACTTCAGAGAAACCCATTATTGAGTGTCAAGTATGCCCTTGAATATAAAATCACTTTTAAAATTAAATTAATATTTAATTCCAAAATATTAATAAATATGAAATTGTAATATTATTTAATTTCCTTGGATGTTACTACCTGAGAATGTGTTTGTTGAACAACTCCCTGGTTTTAGAAATTCCCACTTTCAAAATCATGTTTTTAAATTATCAAAATATTTGTTTGGTTTAAAACAAGATCTAAGAGTTTGGTATGATAGATTAAGTAATTTTCATATTTCCAAAGGTTTTACCAATGGTTTAGCTAATCCTACTATTTTTATAAAATGAATTTCCCATGATGTTTTGGTTGTTAAAATTTATGTAGACAATATTAATTTTGGATATTTAAAAATCTCCTAATGTATTGAGTTTTATAAAATGACACAAAGTGAATTTGATATCAGTTTAATGGTTGAACTAAAATCATTATTGGATTTCAAATAATTCAAAATAAATATGGTATTATTTTAAATCAAAGATAATATACTAATGATATTCTAAAATGTTTTGTATTGGACATAACTAAAAGTAGAAATACTCCAATGAGTACTACTTATAAAATGGGTCTTGAGGAAGATAGAAAATATATTGATCAAATCAATTATAGAGGAATGATTTTAAGATTACTCTACTTAAATGATAGCCAACCGGATATTATTTTTCTTGTATATATGTGTCCTCGATTTCAAGAAAACCCCAAAGAGTCTCATTTCAATGATGTTTAAAGGATTTTTAAATACCTCGTACATACACCAAATCTATGACTGTTTTATCATTGTGGGAAATCCTTTGAGTTAGATATTCTGAGACTGATTTTGGTGGTTGTATGTTTGATATAAAAAGAACGTCTGTAACAAGTAACATTTTAGGCAAGTCTATAGTGTCATGGTGTTGTAAGGGAATGAACTATACTGCATTATCTACTACCAAAGCTAAATATATAGTCACTAGTAGTTGTTGTTCACATATTTTTTTGATGAAACATACATTACTAGATTATGTATATCAATTCAGGCATGTACTTATATATTATGACTATAAAAGTGACATTAATCTTTAAAATAATCCTTTTTAAACTCTAGGATAAAACATATTAATGTAAGAAATCAATTTTTCAAAGGCCATTATCAAAAATGTGATATCACTTTGGAATTCATTGGAAATTAATGTCAGCTTGCGGATATATTAACTAAACCATTAAATTTTGAAAGGATAAATTACATCATAAATTAATTAGGAATGATAAATCTCATTTAGAATGTGTATGGTTTCAAAACATATTGTTTCAGAACATAATATTTCATAGTTTACTATTTCACAACTTACAGATTCATGATTTGAAGTTTCACAAGTCATTATTTTAGAATTACTGTCTCTCTCACGGTTTCACATGTTACTGTATTGAAGTTATTATTCCATGTTTACAGTTTCAAAATCATTATCTCTTTGTTATTGTCTTTCACTTACAGTCTCAAATGATATAATCACAACATTTGAAGTTACACCATATGGATGACACTGTGAAAGTCTGTTCTGATCTCGATATGATAATTTGTTCTAGTCTCACCATAATGACTCTGTTTTTGTGTTATTTTTATTTTATTACTCATATCACTGTGAAAATTATTTTATTTTATTATCCTGTGATTTCGTATTTTTGACGCTTGAAACCCCATTATGATAATAACCAAATACCTTTCACAATTTTTGTTCACTCGTATTCTCTTATATTGAAACCAAAACCACTTTCTTTCAAACCATAAGTCTTCTTTCATTCCTTCATATCTTTTGAGCCCTTGTTGAATTCCCAGAATGAATTTCCCATTATCATCAACTTCTAAAAAGTGAAAATCTTAGAAGAAAGTGAAAAGCGCATCGAAAGTAGCACCTGAAGGACTGTTGATCTTGAATCTTGCTGAGAGAATAGTATTACCAAAAAAGGAAATATAACTTAAGTGGTTGCTGACAATTAATTAACTAGTTTTGAATGTACTAGAAGAGGAGGGATAGATTAATGGGTTCATAAAACAAGAAAAGTCCTATTTATCCAAAAATTACTTCTTAGTTTTGTCTGTATATCCTGTTTTCTTTTGTAATTGAAGATGGTTTTGTTGTAAGAATATTTATTAATGGTCAAAGATGTTATTTTTACTCACAGTTATGGTATGGATGCATAAAGACACCTCATGAAAGAATACATGGTGACTTTTAGATAGTCCCTCTTCTTCCCAGTGTTGTTTTTGTCTTAGAAGAAGCCCTGGGAAGTTTGACTGGAAATAAGAAGAAAAGAAGAGCAATTACTACAGGGTTGGATGGAGAAACAATGTTTCTGTTTATATTTTTCCAGAATTAGATTAGTCCAAGGAAATGAGATTTTTCTACTCTCATGTATCATGATTTATTCTTGATATATATTATAAAAAATGGGGAAATGATTAATATTTTTAAGTATATTTTACTTCACATGTGTGAATTGATTAAGGAAACTTCAAAGTCTACCTCTTTTTTCTATTGAGGACTAATCACTTCAATTATCTCTCCTAATGGAGTGGTTGGAATGAATGAATAAGTAATCAAGGATTATGAGTTCTGTATCTCAAAGGAAACATTCCAAAGGACGAAAATAAATTATAATCCATTGAAAATGTTTTTTTGGAGGAAAATGAAAGGTTGAATGAAATAGTTATTCCTATTGAAAAGCCTTCAAGCCCTATGAACATATGTAATCCTAGTTTTGAATCAAATGATATTGATGATTATTTTGATAAATAAAAATAATAGTTAGTTGTTTCATCTATAAAAGGATTTGTCTTGGAAAAAGAATACATTGGTCTACTTTTTCCACAAAATGTATTTGAGAAGGATGAAAATGTTACTGAAATAAGTGTTTATTTTGAATAACGACCTATTTCTAGAAAATAATCTGCTGCTAGTGTAAAAGAAAATGTTGTTCTGGATGAGCATCTAGAATAAGAACTTGATATTGAGGAAGATTCTACTATTTAAGAACATTTAGAGGAAAAATATGATATTGAAATTATCCTATCTGTTTGGGAAAGAATGGAACAAGCCTTTCAGCTGGCTAGAAAATAAATGGGTGAGTCTATTAGAGTTAACATTTTAGAGATAGATCAAGGGACTGAATCTCTTAGTTTTGTATGAGATAAACCTATTTAGGGGGAGATTCAACCTAGAATAGAAAGTATTGAAGTTCCCAATTTTATTGATTAAATAACTATGGATACTTGTTAGAAGTTTTCTAGAAACATTGATGTGAATAATACCCAGGAGGCCTCGATTAAAGGCATAAAACATTCCAATATGTTTCAATTGAAATATGTTTCTGATCTAGAAGTTATCTCAACTAAGGAGAGTGTACCAGTCTCATCTATTATTCTGGAACCTACCTAAGAACCTTATGATTCTGTGAGTCACAAGGATCTGAATGATTTTGGAGATACTCTTTTCAGTGGATTTGAAAATCTCATAAACTCCCAGCCTGATCCTATGAAAATTTATAGTGAAATATATGATGATTTTATGTTAGATAAAATCATATGGAAAATTCAACAAAAATATTTTCAAGAAATTAAAGAATTTATAATTGAGAAGAAACAGTTGAGTGATGAGGTGAAGTCTCTCAGAGCTATGGTAGAAGATATTCTAAAAGTGTTGTAACTAGTGAGACCTCTTATTTAATATCCCGTTGAGGATGTTACTGATCAGATTCCTCAAAAATTTATATATCTGATTAAACTAAACATGAATTCATTTTATGAAAACGTGGCTGAGAGAAACATCCAAATATGAAATGTGATGAGTGAGATTGTTGTTGGTCTTAGCAAGATAACTGATGAGTAAAAAGGATGTCTACAGAAAATTACAAATTAGCTTAAGTCTCTCACTTAAATTGTTGCAACTTCTAACCTCTCTATACAATCATCTGAAACATTAGACAATTATCTGATCATGACTAGTGTTAAAGAGTAACTTCAATATGTGTTAAATGGTTTGGAAAAGGAAATATTATCAATTGTTTTCAATAATAGTAATAGAGTACTTGACTTATTGAGGATCCATTCAAATATTTCCAATGATGCTATGGAAGAAATAACTAATAAAGTGCATTTCTACTTTAATAGGATTTTATATAAGCATCTTATGACTAATCATTTCAAATATCTTGTAGATAATTTAAAATTTTTTCCTGTCACTCAAGCCTTCAAGACTCAAGTCCAAAAGATGGAATATTTCACTTCTCTTTAGGACAAGATCATGGTGGATTAAGATTATTTCGAGAAGAAAATGCAGTATGGTGGTGATATCATTACAGATTTCATTCAATTGATGAAGCCTTATCATTATGTTCAAATCACTACCATTATGGGTCATGCAGCTGCACTTTTACGGCCAGGTATATCTCCTTCCTTATCCACTATGTTTTCTTTGTCACGATATCTGTATCTCTGGCTTTGAGCCAAATCCGACCCATAATCCCTGACTAGAACTTGCCTTGGTATTTAACCAAACCCACTCCAGAACCTTTTTGTTTTTGAGTGGATCCCTCTTCCTTCTCTAAATGTTGGATCAATCCCTTATTCAGCTTCTACTTCTGCTCTTGTGTATCCTTATAATTCTACTTTTAATGGAAAGGAGAAGAATTCTAGTGATGAAGAGAAGTGAACAATATCTTTTGATAGTGAGGTTTTTTACTTTTGTCTCATGCTTATAAATAGAAAAATTTCTATATAATGAAATATGAATTTTTATATTATATTCTCTTATTTACCTTTATTCCATGTCTATTTTTCATTTTTCTATTATATTTTTGATAATCCCAAAAGGGAGAGAAAGCATATTAAGAACATATATCTAACTACTATAATTTTTTATCATAAAAAAGGGGTATATTGTAGGAATACTTCTGTTTTAATCATGTTTTAATGATCACAAATCCTAATAACCTTGTTAAATATATCTCAAATCATGTATAGAGATGGTTGGATTCCCTATCCTTTAAATAACCTTTTACAATATCATGATTCCTATCAATTATGTTTGATTATTATAAACAATATTTAATTTCCTCTATAATGTTTTATTATATTAATGCTAATATCTAATTCATTATGTGAATGTTATTTCATAAGACACTGTTATGAAATATTTGGCTATGTCTGAGAAGACATAAGTCCACCACTAGTATCAAATTTTTGGAAAAGTCCCTGACACTATGAACTAAACACCGTAATATCTAATATTGTAACCCAGACACCGTACTCCTATACACTTTAACCTAGGCACCGTGACCCAGACACCATTAATGGTATTGCAAAATGAATAGACACTGGTACTGAGACACCATGATCCTGAAACCATATTTATGTTACTTGCTTCTAATTTCAAGGCCATTGTTGCATCATGAATGTCTCACCGCTCAAAGGCAAAGAAGAAGACACCAATTCTTGGTGACACCATTCCTATGTGATATCGTCTCAAGAAAAACTATGAAACCATTCTTTAATCTATTTTTTCTTTTTCAATTTAATTTCTAACGATCATATTTGATTCAATTAAAGGAACTAAAACAATTAATGTATGTTTTTAGACATGTTATATAATAGTACAAGGTACAAGGTGAAGAATACAAGCATCATGTTGGCTCTAACACATGCACCCAGTAACAAAAAGGAATGCATGCCACTGAAAAAATGTGTTGAGGAACGCGTTTGGAAAAGTTAAATGATGTATGAAAAATGATACAACTGAAAAAAAATGAAGCACACTCGATTATTGAAGGTTTTACTATTGTAGATTAGATCCAAATTTTTCTGAAGTACCAACTCAAATAAGAACATAATCAACATAGCTTACACCATCGAACTGGAAACCAGAGCACCAGGCTTGCGATACTATGTTTTTCACGAGAGGACTTGACACATTCATATGCTTCATCCTATAAGTCTAGAGTTTCATAGAATAACACTTAGAGCACTTCTTACCCTCTATCGTCACCTTTTCTATGTTGTGTACTATTTTTAGCTTTCGACCAGTGTGTGTGTGTGTCTTTATTTACACACACACTATCTCCTGAATTAAACTAAAGGATTCAAGATATCCTTCCTCTCACATCTTTATACATCTGTTTTCTCCAACAGATAAGTGTGGAAGAAGTCAGTGTGTGACGTAGTATTTTATACCAACGATGAACATTTGAAGTGGTCGTGTGACTTGGAAAGTCCTGTGTACTGTTGTTTTACCCCAATCTAGGGTGTGGATTAATCTGTTATCTATATAGGCATGTTTTTGGCAGGTGACCACCAAGTGGAGTGGATGAAGTCACATCTGGAGAATGAACCACTTGTTTTATCAGACGTGTCTTTTAATTTAGTTTTTATCTATTTTAATTTATATTTTAGAAAACAAAATTATACTTTGATAGTTAGTCTTTGATAGAGGTTATAACTCTTTTGCCTTATTATAATAGCTTCAATTTTTATCAATAACACACATTGATATTACTGATAATTAATTGATATTATGAGAAGATATTTGAATAGGAAAACTATTTATGCTATATTCAATTGATTAACTAGATTGTATTCATTTTTATTGTGGAATCATTATAAGTGAAATTTTTAATTGAAATTTTTATACATACTAAATTCACTCCCCCTCTTGAGTAATCTACTCCGACCAACAAATGTGACACATATTAACTATGATTATAATTTATAATGAACAAAAGGGAATTATTTAATAAATTGGAAACTACAAATTATAAAAATGGGAACCATTTTTCAATATTCAATTCATATAATTGGTATAAGTCATTTAAAGATAGGGAATGAAAACCATAAAAAAATAGTTTTATATTTGTTTTTCAGCACAAAAATGAACAAATACAAAAAGAATTTACAATTATGATTACTATATAATTAGATATATTATTAGTAAAAAAATGATAATTATTTTAATTTAATATAAAAATAAATCCATATTTGTAATTTTCAATAAAATTAAAAGAATTTTTTTTAATTTTTTTTGTATTTTCTCTATTCTTCAAAAAAATGAATTTTTTCAGATGAATCCAAATATTTCACCAAAAGATACCTTTTATATGAAAATTTTATAAATTATTTAATTTCAATAAAAGAAATTTTCTAAAATTGGATTAAATTAATTATATTATAAATGAAAAAAATAAGAAATCCATTATTGAATAAAATGTATTTTTGAAGCATAAAATTAGTTTTCTGAAAAATTGGGTGCTTATTTCTTAAAAATTACACATTACCTTTATACAGATTTGGAACATTATATATATTTAATAATTTGGTTAATAGTACTGATACACACCATATTAATGACTATGTTATGAAAATAACATTAAAATATTAATATTTCATCGTTTTTAAGCATTGATTAGTGGGTTATATACAAGATCAAACATAGTGTTTATTTATATAATGGGATATTAAAATGAAAATAAAACAATAAATAATTGTAATGAAATAAATGATTCCTTATTATCCAAACATTTTCATCCCAAAAAATAATACAACAACCCATGATACCATAAAAACATCTCCATAAGACCCACAATCACTCACCATGCCCATAATATCCATTGGTAAAGTACAAAAAAATATCCATACTAAGATCAGAACATGTACACCTATAAAAACAACAGAGATACATATATAAATAAAGTTTTATATATTGGTTGTGAGATTACATGAAAAGTAGGATTAAAAAATTGATTAATTTTTTATAATTTTTTTTATAAAATCTTGTTTGAACTTATTTTATAAAATAATGTTTTATAAATGTAAATTACATGAAAAATAAGTATAACATGTATCTTATTTTTCCACAAGTAAAAGGTTATTTTTTTAAAAGGAAAAAATATCCTTTAATTTTTTTTAATTTATAATAATGTAATAACCTTTCTTTTGAAATCCTATTTTAAATTCTCTCTTTATCTACCAATAGACAGAATCTACCATTTGTGATATAAAACACTTTAAAAAATTAAAACAATGAACTTACAAGTTTATTAAATAAAATTAATTGATTTACCTCTATAAAGACATTTTTTAGATAACCACTTCTCCAAACATGTTTGAAATTGAAATCGCATCATAATATAAAGAGGGAACATCATCAAACATGAACAATTATATAATGAATAATAATATAAATATAAAAATAATATAGACTATTCCATAAAATCCAAAAGGGTACAAGTTCATGAAATAATAATGAAGTTTTAATATCTTATATGTGATCATTCATAATTAATAATAATCGTGAGAAGCTCCCATATTTATAGCTAAAGATGAAAAAATAATTTTCACATGGTTCACTGAGCCTTATGTGATCCAGAGAAAATATAACCTGATAGATCTTAAGGTATCACAATAAATCACACCTATAATTAAACAATCATTGTTTGAAAAAAACTCTTCTATAAATAATAATATGATACCAATGGTTACCATGTTATAAATCAATGTTGGCAGTGAACAATAAATTAACAATCCCATCACATAATTCAATAATAAAATATCAATTGTAATCCCCATATCACCAACCACACCCTCTCAATAAATAATCTGTTCTCACATTCATCAAAGAATCAAAAAATAAAAATATTCAAGTTATATCATATAAAGGGTAAAAAGTATATATGTGATGTACAACCAAGGAACTCATAAAATAGTGATATATTAATAGTAAAATAATAATTTTACTTATTCCATATTAGCTATAAATATTAACATTTAAAACCATGTTATGAAACCATATTTATCACACATACCATGGAATTATTTTATTTCAATGATAAATGGGCCTTTATTTCCTACACGAAGAAAACATGATATAATAAACTTTATAAAACCGTCCTCTTATTATCACCTCAATATGATATTCTCTTTTCTAAGGATATGTTTGTAAAATATATCCCTTTTATTTTAAGGAACCTTTAAAACATGATTTTTTTCTAGATACAAAAATAAAGCCAAAATCTTTTATTTATCCTTGAATTAATTTAATATAGAATTATAGAAATATTGAAAAAATTAGAATAAAAAAACATATAATTTTAAATTTAATACTGTATATCCATATAAAAATCAAAAATTCAATGTATTCAAATCCATGAAAACATTTTAAAAAAAGCTATATGGTCTCATATAAATATATAACATGATAATTAATTAATTTTTTACACTTTAACATTTAATGAAATTATAAATTAATGTAAATATAGAAAATGACTTTCCTAAAACAAGAGGGATCAAGCCACCATAGATAATGGAAGATCAAATTCATAAGAAAATAACCTCAATATGACCTAAAAACCCATTGCACAATGATTTGACTCATTATAAATATTATATTCAACTAGAAAAACTATTTGGTTTACAAGAGGAATGAAAATCCAGAATCACAATTCATTAGAGAATAGTAGAGGATGATAAGATATATTTTCATAAAAGAACCGCTTGAATACAAAGGAAAATACCCTGATCCATGACATAAGAGAGAAAGAGATCCCTTGATCTCTCATACATATTTGATGAATGAGAGGGGATGGATGAGTGGGTAAAAAAGTTTACATTAAAGTGGGTTAAAATTGAAAATTCACAAAATTAAAATAGGGAGAACGAATGTTTCAGGGAGAGCTCCCCTACTATAGTGGGAATGTCCTCATTTAATGGAATAAAAAATTGTGAAATCACTACCCACATTACATCACTATGTAATTTCCTATGACACGGTGATATAAAACCATATTAATATGCCTTAATACAATGGAACTTAAATTTCATGGTACAAATCACACTCCCATAATCTAGGAATAATCACAAACATTATTCTATGGTTTCATCATAGTTTGACTATTACCTTTATTTTAGGACTATCCCCTCATTCAAAAATCAGAATCGCCCAAACAAACATCATGACACAACCCCGATTTGTCTTGACATGATTTCTTTGTATCCAAAAAATATTTAACAATGAAAACAAAAATCTCTATCAAAATATTTAAAATGATACCAAATTTTGTAATATTAGATACCATAGTGACAGAGGTTTTCACTATTCTCCCTAGTATACCATGTTCATCCCCAAGACAGTTATTGGTTAGAGTTGAATAAAAAAAATATACACCTAAATATAAAAGGTTGTAGTCTTGGAGAAAATCATTACATCAAATTAGAAAAGAAAAATAAACAAAAATCCTTTAAATGGATGGTATTAATTTTGAAACACTATCCATAATATATATTCATAATTCAAACCACAATCAAGAGACACATAATTCAAGTATCAATGAGTTTTGATGTTGGTATCCCCAACATTTATATAATAACTAAAATGTATATGTAAGAAATAAACAACCAATATTAAGGTAATTCCAATATATCAAACTTTTTTTCTACACACACCTAAATGGAATGAATAATCCTCTATCTACAATGAAAAATATCAATGATAATACATTACAATTATTTATGGGATGTAACTAGAGAAAATGATAATCAAAAGGTTCCCAATACAAGGTTTAATAATACATTAACACCTTATAATATATTAATTTAATGAATAAATATATAAATATATGACTCAATAAATACAATCTTGGGATATACCTTTATGTTATAAAAAATGGAAAATAATCTAGGGTCCATTTCGTATATAAATCACTCATAGTTAACTCGAAATAGATCCAAATAGTGTATAATTACAATTGTTGTAACATCTAGAGCCTAATCTAGAATATTATAGCACACTTCCATGTTATACAAACAAATAACTATGGATTCATATGAGAAATTCATCAATAGGGTAATAGTCACCTCATGAATAAAAACAAATAAATCACAAGAGGCATAATAAATTAGCAGGATACAAACAGAAAAAATAATAATCAACACCACTCTAATTTTTTTTGGAGTAGAGTACTTAATGAATACACCCATAGATAATGAATTAAAAATCTCAATGAGATCTAAAATCATGAATCCCAAATCCCAAATAGTTGATCAACTAAGTGTTAACTATGATTTTAACTACCTATGAATAAATTCCTATAAAAACAACAATTTATATTAAAATTCAAAATATTCGAGTTCAAGACAGAGAATAAATTCAAATAAATGTTATTTTTACCAGTATTTTGTGGAAAAATCAATAAAACAATAGTAAAATAATGAAAATATTAGAAGAATTCATCACAACTCATTCACTCTAATGAGGCCTCAAGAATCTAAAGCCCATCTCTATATTTACATCCTTATAACACGTCCATTGTATAATATATGGCCACGAAGAAGTCACAAGAGACATCCTTATACAATTTTAAAGAGAAAAAGTTTCCCAACACATGAGGCTAGGTCCTTCCAATAATCTTACTAAAATTATTAACTTTATGGAATGATGTGTTTCTAGAGAATCCATGTTCCCCTTAATCCACTATAACCAATCTATGAATTTCTATAGAAAAAAGGTCACCTCAATCCCTTCCAACAACTCTATCTCTTCAAGAGAATCCTGATCACAATATAATGTAGATGGTAGATGAATCAATAATTTCAATAACACTATATTTTCTCTCACTACTACTATAAATAGTGTATTGGAAGAGTAAATGAAAGAAAGTGTTACACCTATAAATGAGAAGAATCACTATACCAATCATTCCATAAACATACAATCTATATTCCTTGAAGACCCTTTATGGAGAAATACATTAAATAACATGAAACATGACCTCAAACCCTTAATTATTCAAAAAAGAAATTAAAAAAATCCAAATATAACCAAATTTTTAATCTAAAATTACTATGACAACACACTAGGATTTTAAAAGAGGAACATTATGTTTTATCCCATATACAACAAGAAACACAAGCTTAAATGAACTTCAACAGAAGATATTAAACCATTATAACCTAGATATTGAATTGGAAGGTAAAAATATGATTAAAAATATGAATAAATATATAAATATTTATAAATGGGATAATTTTTGTTTAATAATTATTAAGAAATAAGCCCTAAATTTTTTATTAAGGTTATATTTTGATTAAAAAATAATTTCCCTTCAAAAATGATATTAATTTTTTATGATAAAAAATTATATTATATATTTTAAAAATTACTATTTTTCTTAAAATTTACTACATTTTTGAAATAATCATATCAATGTTATCATAGGTTTAATTTCAAAAATTTTACAAAAAGAGATCGATCTTCTAGTGAATAGTGAAATATAATGATTCCTTAAAGATTATTTATTGTTTTAAGCATGTCAAACTGGTAAATTTTGTTTTAAAATATAATAAATATAAAATTATTTCTATTTTATTTTAGAAAATATAAAATATTTCATCAATTTTTTTTTTGAAATTTTTATAATAATATTTTTTATACTAGTCATTTTTATAAAAAAACTATTTTAATTCAGAAAATGCGTTTTTATATAAATAAATTAAATTGATCACTATTTTTGAATGATATTAATGAAATTTTTATATATTATATTCAATAAATTTTTTAACAATATTGTAATATTTTTAATATGAATGAGATAAAAATAAATTCAGTTTTACGCTTAAAAAAGAATTTTTCTAAAAGTGTATTTCATTTTGTTTTGCCCACTAATTATTAAAATTATGTTTTGACACGTATAATTATTTAATTTGTTAAAATAATTCTATATTTTTAAAAATGACGTTCAAATTTTGAAAATAGGCCCCATTTATTTTTGTTCACTATAAATAGTAACTATAGTAATATTTATTGAAAAAAATTTATAAAGTATCACTCTCTTAGTATTAAATATATAATCTCAGTTAAAAAGAGGAAAAATAAATTTATGAATGAATGGAAATGTCTATTTTGAGAAATATGAAGTTATTTTCATGATTGAAATTAATTTATAATCTTTAGTAATTAAATAATTACTTTAAATTGTTATTCAACACTAATATAATATTTATTCGATTTATTGGGAAATAAAATAAATGTTTCAAAAAACAAAAATAAATTAATAAAACCATAGTTATGTATGTGTTCCGATTAATAAGACATATTTGTGTTGTTTTATAGTATTAGACTCAAATTAAAACATTTTTTAGGTGTTTTAACTCAGATAAAATAAATAGTGTTAAAATTTTGATTAATGAGAATTTTATCAAAATAATATTTTAATAAATTATTTAAAAATAAAAAAATATTTAAATAGAAATTTTTTGATAAGGTATGTTTAGAAATTCTATCTATTTTCCACTAATTCTAACATCTTGCTACTTTCTTAAGGTATTCCTTGACCCTCGATTTGTCCTTTATTATGTCAGGTCTTGATTTGGGGTTTATTTCAGAGTATTTGGAGAATTTTTGAATATCTTTATGTATTGAAAAGATTGTTCATGATTAGGGTAAATCATGTGGTTTTTCCCAAAAAACTATTTACCTTATTATGAGCCACCGGAAGGGGGTACATAGTTGGAGAGCATATTTTGTCTACCTAAGTAGAAACCCATAAATCCATGAACCCCATGAATAATGGGGAATGTGCGGTTGGCGCACAATTAGTTTCACGATGCACCCGAAATAAATAAATAGTATTTGAAAATGGTTATAAAATAGTGTTTTTCATAACCATGAGGTCATCCCCCTGAAACCATGCATATTGTTTTAAATTCCGTCAAAATTAATTTTAAAAACCCCAAACCCCCTAAAGATGCATATGCTACGCATTCAGAACTAACACAATTTGTTATATCCTGGTAGATCTCTAGAAGTGATTTGGATCATATAAACCATTTTATTTGCTGATCGATGTAGCGTGGATCTTGGAAGATCTCTTTCAGGTAAGTGGATCTCCTCTCATTCGGTTTCTTCAGATCTCCCTTTATTTCCTCCTAAGTGTTTGATAGATCATCACATATTGAATGGATCAAAAAAAATTATAGGATACTTATTATATGTTGTGTTCCAAGATCTTTTACACCTTCTTTATTTGCTTGAAAGTCTCATTGTGAGTGATTATCATCTGATAATATATTTAAAGGTAGTGGGTCCCATAATTATTTTCCGTAATATTGAAACCCTTTTTTTATTAATTAAATTGAAATGAGATTTTACATAATTTAAAATTTTAGATTTTAATTGAATAGATTTTATTTTGAAATGGGTATAGATATTTAGAATGTCCCAATTTTAATGGAATTGACATTATGGGTCGGAATTATGAAATATGAAGGCTTGTTTCAAAAACTGTTTTGATGAAATGATTTGATGATTAATCTTGTGAAAATGGATTATATCTAAAAGTGATTTGAAATGGATTGAAATGAAAAAAACCTATGATTTCTCTATGAAAATAAATGGCTTGTTGAAAACATAAGTTGGGAGATTATATTTTGAAATGTTTAAAAATGATTATTTTCTAATTTGGTTCATTTATTTTTGAAGCACATGTCATCCTGGGTAGTTAGTCATAACTAGGAAAGAACGATAGGACATTACCCCCCATGAAATAGATTGATGATACAAACTGTTACTAAAACAATTAGTACATGAATTCCCATAATGAGTTCTTCTATAGGGGGTGTCGACCTCCTTGAAGGGTTCCCCTATTACGGTGTATTTTTTATGTACACACCTGACTAGATCTATTATCATTATGAGAAGTGTGAGGTTCCACGTAATTAATAAACTAACATACCAACGGTCTTTTGTAAGTGGTTATTTCCTATGAGATGGTTGATCTGAAACACATTCCATGGATTTAATGAACTATTTAATTCATGCCAAATGATTTATGTAAACAATTTCATATAAAATATTTATTTAATCATTTTTTAAAGATGTGTTTTATATATATATTTAATCCTTTTATTAAGAAAGGATGTTATGATTGAAAATATGTAAAATAAAATTATATTCCTTATTTTATTTTATATGATATAATAAATGTTAAATTGTTATTTTTTTGATTATAGAACTCTTAGAGGCACCATACTGGTCTTTATAGCTCACACCATATATTTTCCTTTTGTCATTATATCCTTTTTTATTCGAGGTCTGAGCAAAGGGAAAGTTCCACTTGGAGTTGGTGGATGATCATGATCATTTGGACCATGGATTGGTAATGATGACTATTGGATGTATTTAACAATTGATACATAGGGTTTCATATAATTTCTTTTAGTCGATGTAGTTGTAAACTTGGGGATGTTTATCTTTCTTCTAAGAAATTTGATGATGTACTGATTTGGGTTTTTTCTTAGGCGTTTTTTCTAGAAATATCTATTTTTGGTGTGTTGTTAATACTAACAAATAATAATTTATCTTCCATTATTATTGTGGAAAACTAGTTCTATATTCCATGATGTATGATTCCTAGGGCTAATATTTGACCCATAGGGGTTGGGAATTTCCTTTGGTAAATGTGAGAGTCAGATCAGGTATCAAGGGACCATTGTATCTGAGCAGTTCATAAAAAATGGTATCAAAGGGTATGATTAAAAATAATTCATTCATTTCAGTATACATTATTGGTTGTCCATATAGAGAGGATATATGATTGTTGGGACATATGAAGTATTAATGAGTGAGTTCCTAGACAGTTCTCTTCTAAATAATCCTATAGTCACCATGGGTAATTGGGGAAATGCATCTGGAGGAATAACTAGATCTAATTCCATTATTTTTCCTACTTTTGATTTCTGTATATTGAAACTTGAATAAAAATATCTTAATTGAAGGGATTAATATTCCTGTTTCTCTTATTAGATTTTATGATCTACATAATATTATGATGTCTTTAGAGCTTTCTCTTGATGTTTTCTAGCATCATTACTCCAAGATTAAATTTGAATATGCTTTTGGTGGAAGATACCAGTGATCGACAGTGAGATTATCCTACCATGGACAAGAATATCAATGAGAATACTTTACATGTTATCCTAGCTCTGGTATAATCACCTTCACACGTTCAAGTTCATGATCTAATTTTGGAACCTCAATAAGTTAATATCAGAATAATGATCAATATTTTTTCACTATAAACCATCTACAATAAATGTAACTAATTATCCTTAAGTGGATAAGTATTAGTTGAATAATATAGATATCCATTTTTATTTTCTAGTAATACTTGAATATATTATGTTTAAATATACTACATTTAAGTTGGAAGGACCTAACTGGAGATGGGGGGATATAATGGTAAAAAACAAGATGCATGAGGTTTTGGAGTGAAAATAATTTAGAGTCTTTTTCAAATATCATTTATATCCAAAATCAATGGTACAATAAAATGAATCAATGTTTTTCAACCACTAGTATGTTGATTGGACTGTGTCATATGCAAACCACTTTGATGATCTTCTGCAAATTTCAGCAAAGATTTTATCAAATGAGGATATAAATGTTCTACTATTATTGATGGGTATTAAACCAAATATTAATTCATAGCATTTATTAATAAATCAAAAATCTTATAGTAATTCACTTGATATGACACTAATGGTAATGTATGACATAGATGGTAAGTCATGGTTGACAAGAGATCCTTTTTATCCCAATGTTAGTTCTTTCAGATCATTCACTATAAATAGGAAGACTGATGAGTCTCATGGAATTTCTAAATAGAAATAATCCTATCAACCTCCTGAAATGCATGTAAAACTCCCTTCAATATTATTCCAGGGTGGAAAGGTTGGGCATTCAAGACATGATTTTACTAAGGAACCAATGACCAACAGTTCATATGGTCACTTCAGATAAAAAAAATATTTTTCCATTATTATACTACTACACAAAGTAGAAAAATATCATCAAAATATAAAATTACTAATGTTTAATCAGATGCTTTGTGATTTAAGTGTTTTTATCCACAAGAATCCAAAACGAATATTCTTTAGGCTATAGATGAATAAACAGAGGAAAATGTTATATATCATGCATCTAAGAGAGGTAACATCCCTATAGATTCATTTTTAGTGAATAATGTATTTGATATTGGTTCTTATCACACATTTATATCGACTAATATTGTTGATTTGATGACCCATACTATGATATTTTATCTTATGTGGTGGATATTACTACATCCCTCAGAATGAAGATAGTACAAGGACATTGTTTTCCTTATTGTGGTTTCTATTTATCAATGGTCAATCTTATTCAGAATTTTATATTTATCAACATAAATCCACACAAAGTTAACATTGTAACATATTGGATTACACTACAAGAAAATTAAAATTTTGCGGTGGTTTCCAAAAACTACCGCTAAATTGCGTTTTAGGAATCTATTTGCGGCCGTTAATGCGGTTTATTAGCAGTTTATTGGAACTGTCATAGTTGGCACATTTTCGTAGTGGTTATATTTTTTTGGTGGTGATTTCTCTAGGAAGGGGATACCATTTTTTAGTGATGGTTAAAATCATCTCTAAAAAAAGTAATGGCCTACCAGCATAAACCGCCGCGATAAACAATATAACCACCGTGAAAAAATGCGGAAGATGGGCCACTATAGCGGCAATTAGAACCACTTCTAAATTTAAGACCATATAGGTGGTTAAAACCTCCTTTAATAGAAAAATATCGACATTTAAAAGTGGTTAAAACTGACGCTAAAGAGCAGATTTACGAAAAAAAGAACCAGTTTCTAGAGCCCCTATACCAGTTCCCCAAAAAAAACCATTCCAAGAATTCCAAAACACCAACAGAATACATACTACAGTTAATATGAAAAGATATACTTAACTAAGCACAACCAAATGCATCATTCAGTCAGTAAAGGAATTCCGATAAACATATCACACGACATAATCCTAGTACCCAATAAAATAATGTGGTGAATTTATAAGTTTACCCCCTATTATTCTTCTACAACATTCCCTTTTCTATTTTATCTTCCAGTTATGTTGAATTCTTTAACCTCTTATATAACTCAAAATTTTTTATCATAGGTTCATCAATATCTTTATCATTAGACACCCAATTCATGATCCTAAAAAATACTAGGATAGCTCAACATAAGGAAAACCCCACTCATACATCCTATTTTAGTTTCCCAGTGGATCTTTTGTGTTGTATAGGCATGGGAACATTTTCTATAATATCATGGAACTGAAATATTTCTCATGTTTCTCCCAAAAATCTTGAAATATGAAGCTGATATCAGGAGCGGTGTCATCTATGACCTTTAGGTTGGTAGTCACATTATTTTCCCTTTGGGGTTAGAGGTTTCGTAATTAAGACACTATGTCTCACACAATATTTGGTCAAGAATCTCTTTTTATGTGATTTATGTATTTAAAATTGACCATTGTAGACTCATATGTACTAGTTGATCCTTTATTGGATGTTCATATGTTGTGAGCAACTTATATGGTCACCCATTGGGTGATCTAGGTGAAATGGGACAATTTTTTTTTCATATGTTGGAACTCCCACATATCTTCTAGAATTATTTAAGAATGTAATATCCCTTTATATATGATTATTTGATAGAACCCAAGGCATCCCTTAGGTGTTTGTAACACTTATAATTCTAATTTCTAAAGTGGGAAATTTCCTAGATTAACATGTCACCATATAAGTGACTCCATTGAGATTATATATGGGTTTCCCATGTTTTAATGAATTGAATGAGTAAAAGGTAAATAATAATGTGAAATGTTTCATTTATAATGGGTTTCATTTATTAAAATAAATCAATTGGTTTAAAATGGAATGACCCCAAGTAATTTTAATGTCATGATATTGATTCATGCTTTATAAAATGCTTTATACAAATTTTTATATTCTAAATTAGAATTTAACATGGATAAAGACATGAATAAGTGGTTATTCATTATCTATTATGACACAAATGATTATTCCTTTATGATGTGTATGGTTTAGATATAAGATATAGATGTGAGGTAGTCCCCCATTCTTGTTATATTTAATATATACCTTTATAGAGGTTGTAGTATGATTTTATGTGATTATTTAACAAGGAGATATCACAATTCCTTACATCAAGTGTTGAGCATGGTGTATCACAAAAATGTTACTATATAAGTATTGTGATTTACTCACCACATTCCATGACTAGATTTTTTACCTGATGGTGCACTCAACATCCCATGTGTTGTTTCATGGCGTCTCTCACTCTATTGAGATATAGGGAATGTACCCAATTACATGAGAACATAGGCTCTTTAGACTAGTTAGGGATGTCAGAGTTATGCCATGGTCTATTCATCTGTATTATTATAAGTATATGGATACATACATATTCACAAAACTTGGTAATATAGGTGGATTAAATATATATAAACTATATATATTACTACTATATTTATAGTAACTATTAAGATTTCTATTCTATCTATGTGTTGATAAATTTAAACCCTCCTACAGTCCTTTAGAAACATGATTGGGTGGTTATTTATTTATTCCATAGTTACTCAAAAGATGTGGGGTTTATTTTGTTGGTGGTAGACCCTTTATCATGGGAATAATGAGGTGGTAATGTTTTATTGGGATTAATTTATATTGGTGTTCCATGTGGAATTATTATAAATGAAAAATAACATAAGAATTGGTTAAAATCATCTCTCCCTTGGGTTATTCCATGTGGAATTATTATACATGACACTAAAGATAAAAAAACGTAAAACAATCTCCCCCATGGATAAGGGTTCTTAATTTTTTAAGAGTGTTGGATCAGGATCACGTATCATATTTGTTTCACTCATGTGATTTCTTTGGAAAAGGAGTCTTTAGTGTGGTTTCCTTAGAAGTAATGGAATCTGGATCCTAATATATTATCTCTCCCATTATGCATGCTAGTTATTTTGATGCTCAGAATATAATAGAAGTGATCAGGAACATTCCTTCAATGGGAAGAGTGTCTCGTGAAGGGGTTGATATATTCTATCATGGAATATGGATGCTTGTAATAAATTATCCGTGATAGGGTAGTTGATGTTATGAATGGTAAGTAACTGATCATGTAGTCAATTTAACATTTTTCTAGGGCAGGTGGTTCTTGAAAATCTACTTAGAGTTTCCCATCAGCATTTCATGATTACTGAGATAATGGACATTGTCATTCACACTGGCTGACTGTTCTTGGAGGCCACTTTGGAAATGGTGGGAAAACACAATTTCAGATAGTGTAACAAAATTTCCCCAAATCTCGTATCAGTATATATGGATTCCAACTATTTTTTTATATTTTGGATACTAGTATTATTCCATGCTAAAGGGTGATCTATCTTCAATATGTTAGCAAGACACACATTCTCATACCTAGGGATTGATACAATTTTATAACTAAGAAGTACTTCTTATAAATGGAAATGTAGTGGTAAATGCATTGGGCTAGAAAATATAGGATAAGTTATTATAATGAAAAACGTATTTAGGTAAATGGATCATAAAAAATGAATCATCACAGTAAAGAGTCGATATATATGGTGCATACCACACTCAAGAAATAAATACATTAAAGGAAACATCATAAATTAATAAAATACATATAAGGAAACATGAGAAATCAAGAAAATGTTAGGTCATGAAAATGTTTGGAGGCAACTATGTGCCATACATGATATATATACAAACCAACTATTACAATATTTTTACACATATCAACAATACTAATAATCACTATCTGATGGTGAATAGATATCGTCACCCTCTCCACCTCCATCTTCACTTCCTGCTACCACATGTAAGAATATTATATTGATAATAAAATATTATTGAATATTTATATTTAAAAATAAAACCAATAAATGTTTTGAAATTAAATTATTTTGAATTTTTGTGATTTACCTTTTCACCACCAGTCAATTCAATACCACCGAGGGGATATCTGCTCATCTGCTGATGTATATCAGTCAACGCTTTCTGCAAAGTAGATATCTGAGCCCCCTGGTCTTAAAACATTTTTCGTAGAGAAACAATATCTCTCTGAGCATCTCCAAGTATGGACTGTCTAAAACCATGAGTAGATGCAGTTGCAATCCCCGATGACCTTCCAAAGACCTCAGATGCTACGGGTCCCAAACTCATCCCACGCACTCTACTAGGATGTTCCTTCCCAAGGAATTTAACAAATGGGTCATCCAAGGAGATTAAGTAGGACTTCCCAAGATTATCATCCCATATTTATTTAATTTTTACCTATAAATTGATTATCATTCTAAATTAACATAGCTAAAACTAAAAATAAGTTATTATAATGAAAAAATGAGTTCATACCCCAACTTCTTTGGTAGGGTCATTAACAAAACTTCCATCATATTTTTTGTGAACATCCAACCACAGTTCAGTTAGGGATGATTCATTCCGTAAACTCTATTACTAAATTAAACAAAGATAAATAAAAAATTTAACATATTAAACATTTAATATTGTCTTATAAATATTTAAACTAATGAAAATATTACTAGAGACGATCGGATTTTAGAAAATCATTTTGACCCCGTAGTGTGAGGGATGACTTACTTATCCCGGCTTGATTCATTCTTTCTTGAGAGATCCCGAAATAAATAAAAAGAAATTTAATAGTATTGTATTCAATGAAATATTGTCTTTATATAAATATATAAATATAAAATTATGTTTTTATTATAGTATATATTTAAATACCATCTTCTTCTCATCACGATGTCTGTCAACAAAAACTTTCCACTTTTCTTTGGGTACCCTATTGGTTAGCTTCTCATAAATTTGTTGGACGGTTAATGAAGTATCATTGACATCGCTCAACAATCTCCATTTTATGTCCTTTCATTTCTTACCATGATTTTTTAACATCCACTTCCATTCTATCACATTAGCAACTATAAAGTGGAAAAATAATTGTATATAGAAATTTATTTTGAACATATTAATAGCACAACATTCAATTACACAATAATTTATTAAAATTACCTTTATTTGGGAATCAAAAACATCATTTTTCCTACTTGGAGGCATATGTCTCCAATCATCATAAGAAATATGATGTGAAATGGGATCCACTAAAAATTGGCCTAGAATTTGGCCAAGTAATCCCACGACATCATCCATAGGGATACCATATGAATAAAATGGGATAACAATCTTTTCTCCATTCATATTCCACACATCTTCACTTTTTATATTTTTCTCCACATCTTCGTTTTTTCATCTTTAATAAACTAAAAATTATTATAAAAAATATCAATAAATTTATTTATAATAAAATTTGAACCTATAATAGTGACCCTCATGTATGCATGTGATGAACTAGAAGTGGCGCGCTACCACCCCGCTGATGAGGATACTGAAGGGGGATTCAATGACTAAACTTTTAAAGGGATGCTCACAGAGGGTGTGAGAGATGGTGTAGGTGGAGGCGGTGTAGGGGGGTAGGCAGCTGGTGGCTTTGATGCCGTAGGGAGGGAGACAGATGGATTGTCATCTGTCGCAGTAGTGGATAAAATAGTGCATCACTTCTTCCTTGGAATTGTTTTCATTTAATCAAATAAAATTATGTTCAGAACATATATTTCAAAAAAATATGCAGAAAAAAATTTAAAAATGATAATAGATGCCCAGTACTAACAAACAAAATATACATAACAATGATAATGAATGACTGCACAAATGAAATAAGTGGTTGCTGAATAAATAAATAATTGTACATACAATCATTTTCCCATTAAATCATGTCAGTTTCCTGATCCATTACTTCATCCACTTCATTCATCCTTTTTAGACTAATATTTTCAATATCATGATGGACAAATAATTTTGCTTCCTGTTGTCGATGAGATTTAATTTTAGAGATCAAATATTCCACTTCATCACCCATATCATACAAATCACTTTGTATTATTTGAGAAACTACACTCCAATATTCAACCACAACATCATTCACATAATATAACATTTTTTCTTGCGATGATAAGATATATGGATCATGTAGTTCACCAATATCCATCAAGAGAGAGATGTTCATAAAAATAATTTTCAAGGAATCACTTTTAACACCTCAGATAATAAGAACCCAATTTTATTTGAATAAAACACCTAAAAAATGACTATAGTAGTTTAATTCAATTTTATCAGTCAGATTTACATTGTATCCCACTTCAAAAAATGTAAATATACCACTATTCGGTGTTTTGAAACCCCTTTCTCGATCGACTGTACGAAATCTAAAGCCATTCATGTTGTAATTGTTGAACTTTCTAACTTTTTTTAGAAAACCTCGAGCACGAAACATCAAATATTCTGAAAAATATTCTCGTGTTTGAGTATTCATGATATTAAAAAATAAATATACTTTATTAGGTTTAGAAAATATATGGGTCAAACTAATATTAATATTTATTGCAATATTTATGAACTTACACGTCGTGAAAACCATTCTACAAGCTCTTTATTAACAACTTTCACTATATCATTCTCATTTAGTGTTCTAA
Source organism: Viscum album (assembly GCA_963277665.1). Classification (NCBI taxonomy): domain Eukaryota; kingdom Viridiplantae; phylum Streptophyta; class Magnoliopsida; order Santalales; family Viscaceae; genus Viscum; species Viscum album. The sequence goes on along the minus strand of OY728147.1, from coordinate 735,341,143 downwards.
ATCTCATTTTTCACTTTCTTTGTATCCTAAACTCTTCAATAAATGGATATGAAATTTCACTATTCAGCTGCACATATCTATGTGCCTGTAATAAATCCAATTCTATCAGGGTCGCATCTGAGGTCCTCCCAACTGATCGACCAATAGCAAGAAATATTTTTTATTTCTAATGTATTTGAGACTGAGCCAAAAGGTCATAAACATGTCCAACTAAATTAAATCTTGTATCAATATCATTAAAGTATCTAAAACAAAAGGTAAGACACTACTCATCCAAATAGCCTTCAGTAATAGAGCCTTCTGGTTGATCTTTATTTGTCAAGTATGTTTTCAAATGACCAAGATATCTGTGAAATAAAATAAACATAACTATTCATTTATTTAAGTCAAAAAAATGTTTAGATAACTTAAAAACATATTAATAAAGTACATCTCAATTAGATACATCAATCGATAATGAAAAAGGCCTCCTAATTTTTCTTCCTCAACAAAATGCATTGTTAAATGCATCATGACAGTAAAAAATGACAGAGTAAAGATCATCTCTATTCCACAAAGGGTCAATACAAACCTCTCCTAAAAATTGTCAATATGAAATACATGTAGAGATTTCTCACATAGTTGTTTGAAAAATGTGCAGAATTAGAGTAAAATAGCAGTAAGGTTTTAGGTAATAAATTACGCAATGACAGTGGTAGTAAACGTGGTAACAAATATGTTAATCCTGACTTTTCAATCCATGTAAATTATGATTCATCAAGTCAAAACACCTAGAGATGTATCTTGAATACCCATCAGATACCTTCACATACTTTACAAATCAATGGAATGTATCTTTATCCCTATTTTTCATTTCAAAAAATGACGGAGTATACTTTTAATCCTCATCTAGACATTGATCACATTTTATATTTATTACTTGTAAGTCTCTACGAGCATTGAGATGATTCTTCAACTTTCCATGCTAATTAAGAAATATGAAAATAAAATTATCAAATACATTCTTCTCAATATAAATCACATAAAGATTTTGTTTTATTCAAATTAAATTCCCAATATGAATGTTTGAAGAATAAATTTATTTTGTTCCATTGTTGCGTTTTGATTTCACTTGATGATACACTTAGAACCTGTTCCCCACTATCATAAAAATGATGAACCGTCCCAAATTCTGTTACAACATTTTCAAGTTGTGTCAATATTTCAGAAATAGTTAATAACTTTGGAGGTGGTCTATGATCAATGAAACCGTTAAATTTTTATCCGTTCAGCTGAAATCTATGATATGCATCGAGAAATATTCAATTTAACAAGAAGAACCATTTTATACTATAAGGCAGCCATTTGGGATCATAATCAATGTTATAAACAATAAATGAAAAACTAGTGTAAATATTCCAACCAGATAAATTCCCAAGCGCAGTGAAGCTACTAATGGTCCAGATTAAAGCAACATGCATTTAAAACATTTTTTTAGATGAAGCATCAAATGTCTCAACACCGTTGCTCCATAACTCCTGTAATTCTTTTATCGAAGGCTGCAAGTATATATCAATATCATTTCTATGCATTTTTTCCAAGAATAATAAACGAAATGATAAAAAAATTTTGTTTCATACACATCCACGTTGGAAGATTATAAGGAATCAAAAAAACTGGCCAAATGTTATAACTAGTACTCAAAGTCCCAAATGGGTTGAATCCATCAGCTTCTAATCCCAATCGAACATTCCTAGGATCAGCTGGGAAATCAAGATATAATGAATCAAATGTCTTCCATGATTGTGAATCTTGTGTTTATCTCATTAAACCATCATTGTTATAATCTATACAATGCCACTTCATGTGTTCGGTGGTTTTTGATGACATGAATAATCTTTACAATCGAGGATTTAATGTAAAGTAAAAAAAAAATTCAGGTGTACTCCCTTTCTTCTTCTTCTTCATGAATGTATGTTGATTTAGACTTCCAAAATCACCGATTGCCTACCATATATAAGAATAACATTTTTTTCAATTCTATCTACCTGAAACCTCCTTCTAATAAAGCATACAATCATTTGGAAACACATGTATTTTTTATAATTCAGACCAAGCTTCTTTACATATTTTTTCACAACATAAAAAGACTCATGGATTTTTTCTCTAGGAAATGCATCACAAAACAATTCCAAAATCTTGAAAATTTCCTAATTTGTAATTCCACATTGACATTAGATATGGTACAACATTAGCATAAAAGAATGCTTTGAATATTTCAAATAGCTACTATACTACTCTTGATTTCGTTCGAAAACGAAATCATGAAAAATATTTTTCTCATTGAAGTTTTCTCTTAAATTTTCCTCCCCATAATCAAAAAAAGGGATTCAATGATATGTTACAATATTGATTTGGTTATTTTATAGTCTCAAAAACATCACTTGTCACGTGGAAATTTGTATCACCCTCATATAGTTTTTCTTTTCTGTTTTGATGTTGATAGTGGTGTCTTGAAGTGCCGAATGCATCATTTATGAAGTTTTGCATTTTATTTTCCATTATTGATTAATCTGGGAGTTCATTCTATGGATTAACATCAGTGATCAACCATTCTGTATCATTCAATTCTCTATTCCAAATCCAACACAAATATTGACCATGGAATTGCTTATAAAATTTTCATAATCTTCATCTCTCTTAAACCATCTTCTATATTTACATTTAGGAAATGAACATCTTATTCTCCCTTTAATGGATCGATCAAAAATTGAAAAACCTAAAAACTCATTCAAACCCTTAAAATATTGAGGTTTTTTCCTCGGTAATGTGATCCTGCTTTGATCCATGTATACCACAATGTGCTTACACAATATTAAAAAAAATTAAAACACATAGTTACTGCTAAACAAGGAAAGAGATTCATATATACTAGTTGAAAAAAATATATAAATATGTTACATAACGTTTTCCAATATAAATACATATGGTAAATCAACCACTAGAAAACCAAAGTACATATGTGCAAGAATGTGTATGCTTATACACGTGTGACTACAAAATCACTTGAAGAAACAAAAAGATAGTGAATATTTTCTTATGCAATATACATTTTAAGAAGATTGTTAGTATTTTAAGATATATCTAAGAAAGTTCAGAATTAGTAAAAAAGTGAAGAGTTATGTTGAAGAATTATATTAGAAGTCAACTTGTAGAGAATTAGGATATTTTCATGTTGATCATTCTCACATAGCATTTAGTTGAATTGGAAGTATATCTTCTAAAATTCATGAGAGTATACTAAACATAATTTCATGAAAAGTTGTTAATTATATTCAGTGTAATTCATTGAATTTTATTTCTTTTATAAGAGGAACTATAATTTCTAGTATGAGAATAATATTGAAAAATATGTTTTTTCCATTAACATATTATATAAATAAATAAAATATAAAACATGCAATTTATCAATGCACAACATTTATAAAACATGGTATAAAGATATTTTTCCTAAAACAATTCCAATTCAAAACTCATTTATCTATCCTTAAAATATCACCCCTATTATTAAAAACCCTTACATGGTTTAAAATAATATCAAAGGAATTTCTAATAATGGCTAGAAAATTTAAAACAATTACCCTTACATGAAAACATTAACACAATAAACTCAAAGTAATTAATGAAACAAAGATAACTATGAAGAAAAATTCCCAATATAAAGTTATAAATTATTCCAATAAATAAGTGGAATAACAATAATCAATATCATTAATAAATCCTTGGAGGATCAATGCTTTAATGAAATTCCCGCCAAGTAAAAAAAATACACAAGCTAATAAATAATTAAAGGCATACCACATGATAAATATCATGAGGAAAAAAATTAGTAACTAATGGGACAAGTATAATACATGAAAAGGTGGACCTAATTCCATCAGTATAATAGTCACACATCCATCAAAGAAATCACTCTAAACCCAATCTCAACCATGACACCCCACTAGCTTGGTATTTTTTACAACTAGTGGTATCTAGGAAGTGTGTAATCTCAATGTGACTAGAAAAATCCCATGAAATCTCACATAGTATCTTTGGGTTCCATGTAAAATAACTAAATGAGGTGATACACTTTTAAATTCAATTTTATAGAATGAAAATAATTATAGCCAAAGGATAGCATAATAATGCAATCCTTCCCACATCCCACATTTAGCTTATAATGACCCCACCAATAAGAAAATCATGAATCACATCCCCAAAAACCATCATATGGATACACATAACATCATTAATAAATGAAAATGGAATAAATAAGGGAAAAATGAACCAATCAACTTAGATATCACACCACAAAGTGAAATCCAAGAATTTCAATTATCACATTATATATATGCGTTTGTAAATCCCTTTTTAATTTTTTTTTGGAATCCAAACACCTATATAAGAGAAATCATAATTATTTCCAAAACACAACCAACATAACCGAAATGAATCATAATTCAATTTCATAAAAACATGTATCTTTGAAACAAGGAAACTATTTAACCCTCAAAGGGTAACCCACTTGGAAAAACCAATTTCTCTTAAAATCAAATGATCCTATGTTTTTCTTATATAAAACCATTATTTTAATTTTATCAACTATTTCAAATGTGTAAAATACAAATTTACATAAAAATTTCATTTAAACATGAAATTGAAACATTTAAGCCACATGAAAACCAATTTAAGTTATATAAAACCATTATAAACCAAAGATCAATAACCCACACCCTCATTATCTGGAATAGAAATTAATTTTAAAATATAAGAACACATAAATATCTAAAATAAAATTCAATGAAATAGAAACACTGACCTATATAAAAATCATTAGTGGTATGGAGGCAAGCTAGGGTTCGGGTCTTATGAGGGTTGGGGGAAGAAGGTGGGGTCGTGGGGGTTGGGAGGAGAAGGGGGTTCAAGGTCTAGTGTTGGGGGGATGTGGCATTGATGGATTGTGAGAAATGTCACTGGAGTTAAGGAGGCGTGTTGGGTTTTAGGGATCATTGGGATCGAGGGATGAAGTTTGGGTCATGGGGGTTTGAGTGAGAATGGGGGTCAGGGTTGGGGGAAGTGTTGCCGTAGAAAAAAATGGAGTCTAGAGACAGTTTTTAACAAAACACAGCTATAACCTTTTTAAAAATGGTTTAACAGAGGTTTAAAAACATGCCGCTAAAATACCACTACTAAAAGTGATTTATGTTGTAGTGTTATTACTAAAATGACTGAAATTTATTGATATCCTTATCAGTTCTCCTTTTCTCTACCCGATGGGTTTTGATGTTTTTTCAGAGGGAATGGGACCTAAGATAGTGTATAACTAGAGCTTCTTATCAGTAAATAAAAAATTCAATATCTAAGTTTCCTTTTTATTTGGATAGGGAATCATTAAGTTATAATCCTTCTATAGTAGTTTTCATGTTTTCATATTTTTTCCTTTATGATTTATATGGATTTCTAGTATTAAAAGAGTTATATTCTTTTATTGATTTAGTGATTGGTACTCAACCAATGTATATTACTTATTACCATGTGGAATGTGTTTTACTTGATGTAATGAATAATTAGTATTATATTTTTTATAGAATGGATTTACACACCCATGTGTGTCACATTAGGTATCCCTTGTTCTCTTTTCTATGAATACCGATAGATCTATTAATCTACATGTGATTATCAAAAAATAACATGAGTTATAACAAAGAATAAGTATTTCTTACCATATATTGATGATCATATTGACCATTTTAATTTGTCTTAGTTTTTCTCAAATATTTATCTTTGATTTGGTTATTTCCAGTCAAGAATAAAATAATCTGACATTCAAAAGACCTTCTTCTAGAGAAGGCATGGATATTATGAGTATCTTTTCATTCAATTTTTTTAACTAATTCTCCTAAAGTTTTTATTAAATTAATTAATATAATGTTCCATAATTATCTTTATATGTTCATTGTGGTCATTGTGGATAATATTCAGGTTTACTCTATGTTTGAAGAGGAAGATACTAATCATCTAAGAGATGTTCTGTAAATTATGAGAAAGCATCAAATTTATACAATACTATATATATTTTATTTTTATATTTTATAATTTAAGATATTAATAAAGTTTTTCTCAAAACATAGTATTTTAGTTCATCCCTATAAGGTTATGGTTGTTATGACATGGGATAAATTTTGGGATGTTTTTTACAATATGTGCTTATTGGGTTTAATGTATAATTATCACTACTCTGTAAAGTATTTCTTAAATTTGACATCATTTATTACTAATCTCACTCAGATGGTGGTAAAGTTCACTTGTAATGTTAAATGTATAGATTTATATATTTAGATGAACAATATTTTGGTTACTTATCTAGTGTTTAATCTTATCAAGTTCATCCAGGATATGTGGTCTTTTGTGAAGCATTAAGCTTGGGTTTGTATTATTCTATTATTAAGAGTGATCAAATGATAGCCTATTATTCTAAAGAACATAAAACACATGGTCTGAATTATCTGACCCATCACCTTGAACTAACATATGTGATGAATTATCCTTATATTATCTGGAATAAAATTTTATGTGAAAGGTTTACCATGTTTTCTAACCAAAAAATAATGAGTTATATATTCCCCCACAAATATTATAGGCTTTAGTATAGGATTTGGGTAGTGTAACTGATTTATTTTTTTATTTTTACATTTTCTATAGACCAATAATGAGAAATTTCATTGATGATGCTTTGACCAAGAATATTTTGACCAAGCACATGAATGAATCACCGTAATTGTGGAAGTTGATGTACTTTTCTTCACAGTTTCATTTAGGAGTATGAGATAAAGAGACTGAGGTTTCCTTTAAAATTGTTTAGCTGATCTCCACTCTAATAAAGATGATTATTTAGGAGCAACACCTTTATAAAAATATCCATTGAATTAGGGACTCTCTTTATATTTGGTTGATCTTTAGTGGGTGGATGTTCTCTTTTGAGGAATTACTCTATTTTGACAATTGGATTAGTTTTCCACTTTCATAAGGTTAGATGTAATTTGAGATTTCCAAACATTCAATTAAGAAGTGATCCCTACATCGAATAATATTCTTTTTGACATACGATGAAGATTCTGGTGTTCGAGGTTGAGACTATAAGTCAATGAGTTTTTTTCTTGTTTTTATAATTTTCAATAGGACTCTGCTGACTACAAGAGTCCATTGGGTTTACATTATAAACGTCTAGTTATGACTTGGAAGTGGGATGAGATTTCTATTGACATTGGGTTTGGGTTGTTATGTTCCCCTTTATTAAAGAATACAATATGGTATATTATCATTAGGATGATACAATTGTATCACTTATTACATATTTTGGATACTACAAAAGTTTTAGAATTAGGAATTCTATATGTGGAATAAATTATTCTATTTCATGGGGTTACATCTATAATAGAATCTAACAAACATCCTTCTTTTAGCTATTTTTTAGTTATCCCATTAGGAGGTTATAAGATATCATGTTAATTTGAGTATGTAATACCATCCATAGATGGATGGAAAAAATCATGGGGATATATTGATTCTTGAGGATATCATTCATTATTTTGTTTTTACTTTTTGTGGAGTTTGGGATGCACATTTTGGACAGATTGAGTATTATTATAAAAATGGTTACCATTACACAATTTTTATGGCTTCTTTTAAGGCCTTGTGTAGTTGGACATTAAAAATATTGTTCTTTTGGTCGAATGTTGGTGAAATTTCATTGATTGGACCATGATTAATCCAAGAAATAGTGAAAAATATTTATTTCATTAATTAAATAATGGATATGGCATAGATCTGATACAAATATTTTGATAGCCAATATATGTGGTCATTGATGCTCTACTTCGGTGACCAATTGATCATGAATGTTTCACCCCGATTGGGTAACCAACATCTTGGGAGGAAAGGGATGATTTCTCATCACATTGTGGTATTTTTTGAGGCTGTTGAGTAGGTGGACTAAGTGGAATATTATATATAACATTCAATGTAATTGATGACGATAAAAAATGTGTTAAATATATTTTAGCTTTGAAGGAATCTTTTTGACCCATCTCACATCTTGATGTAGGAGGATCTTGATGTTGACCCTGATTTATCCTTGACTGAGAATCTAGGAAGGATTACTGATTCTAATAAAAAGGATCTTTGTGGGATGATGAAACCTTTGGATCATGTGATATGGTATCATGGATATAATTATCATGATACATCATAGAGTTAGATTCCAATGAGAGAGAAGTGGCCTAATCTCTTTGATATGATATATTATTTAAAATATTACTAAGGATGTGATGTTTTTATGGTGGTGATGTTGTAACATTCCGATACTAGTTTCTTGTGCTGCTAGAAGCTTATTTTAATTTTCATTATATAGGTATTGTTTTGGGGTTAGTCCCTGAGAACTTGGAGAATTTAATAATCTCTATAGTTTTTTAATTGTTGGAGAACAGTTAAAGAAAACCTTGTGATTTGGAAAAAAATAGTGTCTCTTATTGTGAGACACATGATGGGGGTGCATAGTTATGTCGCTCGGTTATTCTAACTATGTGTTCAAACCTTCAAACTATGAACCCCTGGATATTGGGAAATGAATAGTTAGTTAATGATTAGTTCAACCATGCTTAAAAACCATAAAACTCAAACAGAAGACCAAAATGGTTTCATTGGTAGGGTGGACCATTTGTCTAACCATGTGGACCTCCACAAGAAACAAATCCTACAGTTTAAAATTCCTATAAAATAAAATTAAAAATTTCCAAACACCCTTTTAAGATTCTAAACATAATAATTAATTCCTAACAACATTTTTTTGTTTCTTGTTAAATTTATATAGATGATTTTGGACCCTCTGAACCCTGTTCTTTTTGGATCGATGTAGCTTTGGTATGGATCAATCTCCTCAGGGTCAGTGGATGCCTTATCATGTGGGTTATTTTTTATCTCTTCCCATCCTCATTATATTTTGATATATTATCATATAATGTATAGAGGTAAAATATGTGTTTTTGTAAATTTATTCTAGGTTGTGTTCATAGATTTTACAGGACTATGTTCTTCATTGGTGAGTCCTATTGCATGTTTTGATTTCATGATATTTGATTTGAATTTAGTTGGATCCATATTTCTTTAACCTACAATAAAAAAAATAATTTTTTTATTAAATTTAAATGAGTTTTTCATTGATTTAAAACATGGATTTCAAGAAGATTATATCCTTCATTTGAAATTGGTACCGGGAGAGGACACTTGTAGGCTTAGTGCCTTACATGTGTTTTAGCACTAGATATCCCTCAAGTTCTGAGGAAAGCCCAACACACAGGCAGATAAAAACTGGCTTGAGGAGGTGTCTAAGAGTTTTCTAGAGCTTATACAGCTTCAACAACATGACGTGTCGGTATTTGAGTATTCATCGAGGCATACTAATCTTTCCTGGTACTTGATGAATATGATAGGATCCGTGATTTAGAGCTCGGACTTCTAAGCGAGGTGTGTTTAAGGATATCTGAGCCATCAATTTTTTTTCAATGCATTCCTACTTATGTTAGGGTGCTAGAGAAAAGCCTTATGGTTGAATGTTCATTGGATGAGCGAATAAATCCAGTGAATGTTATCAATTGAAAAACATGAAACTGGCGCCCGTCTTATATACTTGAGTGTGTAAAATGTTTTGAGAAGAGGAAGTGTTAATGATAGATGAATCTTCAGGGTAGCAGATGTGGAAGCAGAGCTAGGAGAGCAGCATGAGGTGGTGAACATTTCGACATGTTACAACCACCCACCTTGTAGTCTCCGTTAGGCTCAGGGAGCTGGAGTGTAGGGAAAGAGAGTAGCTTCATGCAGTCAAGGAGTGTGACCCAAGGGCTCTAGGAATGATTCGAGGCACCATCAATGTCTACTACTAACTGCCGTATCAATAAACATAAATACAAATCATTACTTCCTTACATGAATCATGTCCCAGACCTAGAGTTTCCGGTTAAGCCGTTGACTTGATCCTCACATCTGGAGATACCATTGGGAGGAGGCTCGATAATCACACATACGCCGATGGTGTGATCTGACCCTTTAGGCTAGAGTTTTGGTTGGAACCTCTTTGTAAAAGCGTCAAGTCCTTACGAAGTTAGTTTGGGTATGGACTGGGAAACACAGTTCATACACATATTTATTGTATTAGGAAAAAAGGTTGCAGTTTATCTACAACATTGGGATACAGATTTCCTTATTTGGAGAAAAAGGAAACCCATGTAGCACATGTTAAACTCATGCATAGGAGGGTGCAACCGATCAATATTGAACTGGCCAGCCTTACCCTTATGGTAGCAGGAACACTAAGTTTTTAGTTCCAAACAAGAGTGACAATACATGGGGACATATTTTCAAAAGATGTTTCTAGGATTATCTCCCAAAGGGGGGAGGGATGTATTCTTTGGTTGGATACTACCGAAAGATTGTTCCAGACTTATCCATATTTGCAGCACCGCTTTCAACATTGACTAATAAGGGGAAACCCTTAGTGTGGTCATAGAGATGCCAGTAGAGATTTTAGGATCTAAGGAAGAGGTTGACTAGTGAACCCTTCTTGAGGCTACCAGAGGAGGGTGTTGGGTATTTAGTTTACTGTGAAACATCAGGTACCGGACTCGGGTGTGTCCTGATGTAGGGGTGAGCAGTGATCGCGTATGGTTCTCGGTAGTTGAGTTAGCACGACCATAACTATGCTACCCGTGACCTGGAATTAGCAGCAGTGGTCTTTGCCTTGAAGATGTGTCAACACTATCTTATGGGAGAATGTTTTACAGTTTTCTCTGACCACCAGAGTCTCAGGTACATCTTATCGCAGAAGGGCCTAAACCTGAGACAACGATGAAGACTTGAATTCCTCCAGGACTATGACTTCAAGATAGTCTATACTCATAAGAAGGGGAACATTGTAGCAGATGCTCTCAGCGAGAGATCAGACATTCATCTCTTAGGAGAGGTGACATAGCAGCTGGCCGCATTGCGGATATCTTTTATGGATAGAGATAGAGCAGCCTTTCTATAGTTTCTCATAGTATCTCCTCCACTTCTTCAGCGAGTCAGGGAGGCACATCATGGGGATGTTGACTATGAGATGCGACGTGCTCAGATATACAGAGGGCAGGCACCTGATGGATTTTCTGAAGGTGGGGAGCACATCATTCTATTTAAAGGACGTACCATGGTACCAGTTTCACTTCAGAAGGAAGTGTTTCTGGAGTTCCACACATCTCCTTTAGTGGTACATCCAGGAGTGGCGAAGATGTATCAGGACCTCTGATGATAGCACTGGTGGCCATGTATGAAGAAGGCAGTAGTAGAGTTTGTCTCACGATGCCTCACTTTTCATCAAGTTAAGGTGGAGCACAATTTTCCAGCAAGCTTGGTTCAGCCCTTAGAGGACCTAGAGTAGAAGGGGGATGGGATATCCATGGATTTCGTGATGGGACTTCCATGTACATCCAGAGGACACGACTATATCTGGGTGATTGTCGACTGACTCACCATGTCGGCCTACTTCCTACCGACCAGAGATCAGGGCTCGGTAGAGATCTTGGGATGCCTCTATGTACAAGAGATCGTACGGCTCCATGGTGTGCCATCAATAATCTTCTCCGATTGAGATTCTTATTTTAATTCCCGACTATGGAAGGGGTTGCAGGAGGCTTTTGGGATGTAGCTTCGCTTGAGAACCACATTCCATTCTTAGACGGATGGTCATACTGAGAAGACTATTCAGACTCTTGAGGACATTCTTCATGCATGTGTCATCAAGTTCGGTCATAGATAGGAGGATCACTTACCCTTGGGAAACTTTGTGTATAACAACAACTAACATTCCACCATCGGGATGACACCTTACGAGGCACTTTACGACCGACCTTACAGATCACCTCTATGTTGGACTGACCCAGGGTAGTCAGCACTTGTAGGACCAGAGATGGTGCACGCTACGAAGAAAAAGGTGTAGATCATCCAGGAACATATGAAGACTGCACTGAGAATGAATAAGTCTGATGCTGATAGGAGGCAGAGACCACTGGAGTTCAGGGATGGCGACCGCATCTTTCTACAGGACTCACCTCGATGAGGTCTACAGAGATTTGTCTGAGGCAGCAAGTTGTCTCCATGATTCATCAGACCATTCCATGTCCTGAGTAGAGTAGGCAAGGTGGCTTACCACTTGGATCTTCCACCTCAGTTGCACCGGGTGCATGATGTCTTCCACGTATCTCAGTTGAGGAGATACGTGCATGACCTGTCCCACATCATCGGACACGAGGAGCTGGACATTGATGAAGGGGAGACATTCACGGAGGTTCCAGAGGAGATTGAGGATCGATAGAAGCGGGTCCTACATGAACGGTCGATTCCACTAGTGCGTATTCACTGGAAGCATGGGAACCACCAGGAGAGCACATGGGAGCAAGAGGCTCAGACACATGCTCAATATCCTCATTTGTTCTTTTAGTATGATTTGGAGTTTACGGGGACGTATGTCTCGGAGGTTAGTTAAATGTAATGACCTCTAAATTCCGTGTAATTTTTTTAATACATGGGATTTTTACGAGTCTTCAGTTTTTGGCGGCGCTTGATTATGAGGCCCGGTGTGCCCTGAATCAAATTTTGAAGTTCTTCTTAGGTACATTTAGTAACCGTACGTGCTTGATTTTATATATTTTGAACTGGTGGTTGAAATTGAAATTTGATGGCACTGCTGAACTCGCAGTGCCGGTATTCGATTAAGGAGACCTTTACCGCAGTTGCGTTTCATCGAGTTTGGAAGTTAGTTTTTGGGGATTCTAAATAAAAGAAAATATAAATATGTGTACATATTTTTATTTGATTGGTGGTTAAAACCACCAAGTGGAGGTTAGAGGTGGGTCCCACCACACCCAAACCTCCCTTGGGAAGATATAAATAGGTGGGGCCCACTATAGTTTGAACCCCCTTTAACCCCCATGTAACTTTCATTTAATTGGGGGAAGTCTATTAAACTTCCCTTGAAATTAATAAATCCACCTCTCCTCATTTAATTTTGAACCTTCCACCTTCTCTCATTAAAGTGCCAACACCCATTAATTAATGAATTGATCTCCCACAATTAATTCATTAATTTTTAGAGATTTGAATTCTTTTGAGTTACATTTGGAATGCATGGCATGAATATAATAATAGGAAGGCTATTATTTTAGTTTGGATGGACACATAACTTCTTTAGGAGAACTCTTGAAGAAACAACTTCTTCCAACGAAGAACGACCTATTCCAACAAAAAATTCTCCTCGTCTCTGAAGAATGTGAAGCATCATCTTCTTCCTTATTCAAACTGAGAAATGAAGGGAAGCACTTCTTCCCACGAAGTACACAGAGGGAGTCTTCTCGACTCGTCTTCACCAAGCTCTACCTCCTCCGATGTTGATGGAACGGCGTACGTTTTCTGCAACGTTCATCTTCCACGACTCGTCAACGTACCATGACAAATACAAGGTAGTGGGATTTACCTTTATTAGGATTGACGTTTTCTGTTATTATTTATAAAGGACAAACGCAGACCAGCCAATGAAGTGGCTGATCTGTGGTTCGATCATTCTTGAGGGTATGGGAAGAATTTCATGCGGGGTTTAGATTTGGGATGGATCGGTCTTGTTGATGATCTCTTTTTAAACCCTGTTATGATCTTCTAATGCAGAGTGTGTGGGCCAATCCGAACATGGCATGATTCCCTCCACAGATCTTGTGATGTTATTTGGATTGTTGTATTCTTCAATGGCGACGGGCCAACGTGTCAGTGATGGAATCCAGAGGGTCCAGCATCGAGGGCGGCATCCCGGGAGGACCCCCAGCGCAAACGAATCCAATTTCCAACCACCGGAGTGAACCCACTGGTTCGCAAAAGCTGGGTCTCCAGGAGGCGGCACCGGTGATTGGAAGCGGCAGTGGCGGCCGCGCGTCGGGTACGTGGATGGACCAGCGGCCGCTCGGGCCACCCGGTCTTTGCGACGACTGACCGGCCGATCCGGCCAGCCCGTTAGAGAACCACGATGACCACAGGTGCCGTGTGGAGGAGGACGTGGCATGTGTCCATGAGATGCTCGGCTAGATGAACCAGCCGGACACATGCCAGCTGGGCTGGAGAACCGCGGTGCCCATAGGCGCTGCCTAAGGAGAACTGCGGCTCACAGCATGGGCCACGTGTGCTGGGCCGAACCGACCGGCTACGGCCGGTCGGGGCAGAGGAGGAGGCGGCGCCACCGGGTGAACCGGACCGGCCCGTAGAACGGGCTAGGTCCGTCGGTGGGCTGTACCCCACCGGGACGGGCCGACCCCCAGCCGGGTCGGACCCTCCGAGCCGGGTCGGGCCAACCCGCCAGCCCACTGGGCTTGACGGGTCATGCCCGTCCTCGCTTAAATGCAAATAACTCCAAGACCTCACATCCGATTGACGCGTCGTCTACGGCACTGGGGCCCTCGTGATAAGGCAGTCCTTTTGGGATAATCTAAGTGAGTTTTGGGCAAATTTTGAAAATGGTCGGGTTTGGATCGAGCGGAAATATAAATGGGCCCTTGGAACGGAAATGCCAATAACTCTCAGACCGGGCGTCTGATTGACGCATCATCTATCACGTTGGGTTTCTTATGATGAGACGAAACTATGGGATACATCAAATAAGGACTTTGTGATAGTTGATGTATCAAAACATGGCTCGAGGAGTGGACCTTCTTGAAATCGAGCATGTTGAGTGTGGGAAACCTAGGGCTGGCTGCGACTGAGATGACAGGATCCTCCGTGGGTTCGACAGTGACGATAATATACCAGGATCCTACGTGGGTTTGACAGTGTTGACTACTATATCAGAATCCTCTGTTGGTTCGACAATGATGGCTACTATACTATGATCCTTCATGGGTCTGATAGTTCTTACTTCTATTTCTGTATCTTATGTGGGTCTGACAAAATAGGTGGTCCTGTATCCTGTGTGGGTCCGACAGCTTAGCTGGTCCTGTATCCTATGTGGGTATGACAACTTAGATGAATCAGTGACAACATCTTATCATCTCTATCACTCTACAAAAGATGTATACCTATGTGAGATGAGGCATGTCTTTTAACCATTATCATCGTGGTGATTGACTTTACTTCCTTTGTGGTATGGTTTGTGCTTGGGCTAGAGAGTTGGAGTTGGACTATGATTGATAACCTAGGTATATGAATGGGATATACCTAAGCAGGGTTGTTTGATATTTTATATTGTATATTTTTACTATGGTTTATCCTTTGTGCATTCTGGGAGACCTTTTGGAGTCTCTTGGTCCCTTACTGAGTATTTTTATACTCACCCCTTCACGAGATTTTCCCACAACTTTTTGTGATCTGTGTAGACGACGGACATCAGTGATCGAGGCTGAGGGTGATAGACAGGAGGCTGCTCAGAGAATGACTAGACGAGATGTACCGTAGGGAGGAGTTGTTCATGTTTTATACCTACCCTTCAAGTAGGATTCCCCAGGGGACAATCCAGGAGCTGTTTTCACTTTTTACTTGTACTTGTTGTTCAGTTGATTTTGTGTACTGGCCTACTTACTTTCAGCACACTTTTCTTTTCTATTTTAGTACTTTTTGCATCTATAGCTTGTGTTCAGTCAGTGTGTGTTACAGGTTTAATGTCAATGCCACCCATTTTATCAGGATTATGCCTTTTGTGCTAGTCTCCAGCCCTTGGCCTATGGAAGGCATGATTGATGTAGTCACAGCATGGGCCCCAAGGACGGGTCGTGACAATATCCATGTAGGGTCCTATTAGGTCAATAATTAATTGCCCCTAGGTGCTTAGCAAAAGTAAATCCATTCTCAGTGTCTAGATCTCCCCATTCGAAGATGTGTGTGGGGTCATGCATGTATCTCCTCAGCTACAACACATGGAATATGTTGTATATCCACTCAAGTTATGCGGGTTGGGCAAGGCAGTAAGAAAACTCACCACCCCCTACATGATCTTATATAGCACTATGAACCTCATGGATTTCTTCACTACATGTACGAACCACTTCAATAATCATTGTGGGGACACTCTTATAAAATAGTCATCTCCCTACTAATACTCCATGGTCCTATGACAACAATATCCATATGATTTCAACTTTCCTTGGGACATCCACATCTATTCATAGATAACCTTAAACTTCTCCATCATCACATGCACCATCTTTGAAATAATAAGACATGTCTCAATGATCACTATCTAGCACAAGGGTGACCTATGGTTCTCTCTTATAGGTCCTAAAAAGTTTACATTCTGATATTAGAGTGGTATCTATGGTTTTACGCAAACTCTACCAAGGAAAAGTTAGTGTCACAAATCTATCCATTGTATAATATGAAAACCTTATTCATATCCTCCAACACATTGATTATGTGATAGATCATCCAATCTCTCTGGGGTGAAAACTTGTACCCATTCTTATTTTTTTTGAATTACACCTACAAGACTCTCAATAATATTAACAAAAACCACAAACCATGATCAGAGTCGATCATTGAGGGAACCCCATAAAGAAGAATGATCTCCAGTGCATGAAACTACTCAAATATATCCAACGAACTATAAATTCTGATAGTAAAGAAGTGCGATGAATTTTTGAGTACATCTATCACCCAAATAGCATAATGGACATACACATTTCACAAATGATTTTTCAGAAAGACTATGCATATGTCATCCCACATCCACTCTAGGATCTCATGGGGTAAAAAACTATATAAACACGGTGCTTAGACTTTTCCTTCTGATAGTTTATCCATTAAGAGATGAACTTAGCTACACTCAGTCTCATGTTGGATCACAAAAAGGGCATTGAAGGTATTTTTACATCTTCCCCACACTATGATTTATAGCTAGGGGATAAGTATTGAACTCTGGCATCTCATCCTGACACATCATGAATGTCACCACCATCAATCCATGGAAAAATATAATATGATTCTCTCCTTCATAATATCCATCTAGGGAGTTACTCATGGATATATGGTTACACAAGAACTCACAGTCAATGAATCCATATGGGACTATGTCACATGCCTATGAATCTGAGGCATCAACACTATCGACTGAAGATATTATATACACTCATGGTCCACCAGGGTCTCTTCAAAAGAACCCAACTTCTCAGAAGACTGTTACACCAAGTGAGACTGAGACTTCCTACTAAGTAAATCTACTACTATGTTTCCCTTACCGAGTTTGTAGACTGTCATGAAGTCATAGTCATGTAGGAACTCCAACCAGATTCTTTGTCACATGTTCATGTATCTCTATATGAAAATGTACTTCGGACTCTTATGATATGTGTAAACCAAAAAGTGCTCCCCCCTAAGGTATTGCCTCTACATCCTTAATTAAAAGACTGTCACTGCAATATATTGGACATGAGCCACGTAGTTCTTCTCATGGGGTCTCAACTAGCTCAATCCATAGGGGATAACTGCCCGATGTTGCTTAAAAAAACTCTAACACTATATCCCATGGAATCAAAATAAACTACCTAATACATCCACTCCTACAGTGTCACAACAGATGAGAAATAAATATACTTAGAGTCAAATCATCAAAGGATCTCTATCATACCTCAATCAAGTTAAATGTATACCCTATTCATGTCAGGGAGGTCAAAGTTGGTGTAATTCTTGATAAATATATCGAAACCTCATGTAGTACCCAACCAAGACATGGAAGATTGGCCCATATGACATGCTATTGGGTGGATACCAATAAATAACATCATCAATCAATGTTGGGTCCATGATTAAAACATTATCATAAATGAAATGACCTTGAATGTGAACCTCATGAATCCATAATTGGTACTTCAAGATCCTTCTGCAAAGCTGGTGCTCTCAAAGAAAATCTAGAACCATCCTAAAGTGCCCTATATGTTCCTATTATGATGTAGAGTAGATGAGTGTGTCATCAATGAAGTTGACCACAACCTATTCCATGTATGGTGGGAAAACCCAGTTCATAAAATTCATAAAAATGAATGGGGGATTCATCACACCAATGGTAATCACTAGTAACTCATAGTGTCCAATGTGGCATCAGATTGCCATATTTGGAATACATGTCTCAGAAACTCTCAACTGGTGGTATCTAGACATGTGACCAATCTCCGAGAACCCTCTCACACATCAAAATAAGTCAAATATCTTATCAATATTCGACATATGGTAATTTTTCATTATCTTTTCATGGTACTAGTTACAATATTCAAAGAAAATACACAATCATCCATCCAGTTTTTTCACTAACAACACTAAAGATTCCCTGAGGGATACACTGGACCTAATTATACCCTTCTCCTAAATGTCCTCTAACTGAAACTACATCTTCAGGTTCTTGGTAATAACCTTTTGATATGAAACATAACATATCATAGTCTCTGCATAATGATATTCGATAGAAAAATCTACATCTCCTTACTTCGAGGTAGTCCCAAAACATCATCGAGAAAGACATTGGTATAATCCTCTATGATAGAGGGGATCCGAATTCCTGATTATCCTACTACACCAAGGTCATCAGTTTTCAAATGATGTGTGATGGGATAGAACCTCTTTCTTGCAGAACATGTTTTCTATTTTATGATATCTCTCTCTCCCATAAAAATGAATATCTTCCCATTATTGCATAGGCATTTTACTAGTCTATGATGACAATAAATTTGGTACCAGAACATGTAAAACCATTCCATACTCAATATGACTTCATAGGGTTCCATTTTTATGACCAAATGGTCCCACATTAACCTCTCTCTAAAATGAAATTTCTCATACTACCAATAGATAAATCATACATAAGAAGCATTCCTTGTAGGATCCTCAAGATGATGTTGGTGGGATATCACCTCAACTAGGAGCTCCATCTCTTAAAATACGAGTATATATATGAAGGGTTTAATTAATCCTATGTATACTAATGCATAATTAAGAGTAAAATAAACATAGATAATATCTTTTGTCATATCATGTACTACGAGGTCATAAGCCTCTAAAGCCTGCTGCTATCTACAGCCCCTTTCGGTAGCACCATGAGCATAACACGAGGTGCCTAGTGGTAATGGTGGAGGGATCTCATAGCATTATCCACCTTCCATAGCTACTCTTGATCCTCTACCGGCACAACCTCATATGGTACCACCCATCCCTCACATGTGAGATCCCTAATCACGGTGTTTCGTCTTCCATGGAGGTTCATCAGTTTCCGACCTGTGATCCTCATCACATTCGGTCGGGTAGACTCATGCGATGCGATATTTCCCATAACAAGCATAGAATCAAACCTTCCATGCATTCCCTAGTTCTTTTCTCTATCATTATACAAAATCACTACATTTTTATGTCTGGTCATGAAATGATATCTTGCACTGAGACCCCTATTATTGGTGCTTTCTAGTTGATAAAGTTGACTTAGCGTTGTGACACAAAATACCAACTCCATCTATCTGGAATCCCTCTAACAGAAATATGTCAGTAATCAGTTCCTAATCAAACACCCTAACATAGGAAGAGATTCATAAGGGCACCACAATATCATAGATTTATCTTCTATGTCCATTCTCAAATGTTCATGCTCCGAAGTAGCCATCATGGATCATATCAATGAAGTACCATGTAGGTTATGAAAAACTAACTATGTGCTCATCCAACACCATCCATCCTACCATTGTTCTAGAATATTCTAAATCCAATCATTGATAAAATTTTATGAGAAATACTCCTCAATTAATAGTTGGGTAATTTGGGCCATGAGGGTGTCGACTCATCCTGTATCTGCATAATAAGTTTCCACCACCACCCAATTGGCCAGGGGAAATGTTTAGTTTCCAATGAAACCACATGATTCATAAGATTCTGGATGAGCATGATGAAATGGGACATAGACTATAGCCAATCCTATGATGCCTGAGGATCAGACTCACTGAGGAACCTCAGTGGCCTCAAGTGATGGAAATTGTGGAGCACATAATGTTAGCCTGCATCCTCATCATACTCTATTTGGACAATATGATGCTCAATAAGTGGTAGTGATTCCACCTACCCAATTGTGGGAAGAAGCTCTTGGGGTGGACCCTAACATGAGGCCTTGACAGTCATGGGATCATCATCACGATCCCAAATTGGTATATCAGTTGAATACGATTGGGGAGGCATCCTAAATTTTATCGAGACATATCATGGAAAAATGAACACACACACACACACACATTCACATATATATATATATATATATATATATATATATATATATCACAACAATAGATTGATTATACGAAAAAGAAAATAAAAGTCTCAATTTTTCATGATGCATATATTATTGATACCTGTAGCCAAGGACTCTGTATATTGTGTCGACAAGTAGGTGTTCAATGTTTTGGTGAATGGATAAATTAGTTGCCTATACAGTCACTGGATTCCCCAGATCGTGAGCTTTAATAGAGATATATTAAATCCATTTCCAAAAAATTCCAACCAAATCCTCATAAGGGAACTACTCCAACCATCATAAAAAAGATCGAAATAACACTAATACCAATCTGTCATGACCTGACCAAATACGGGGTTTGATCCAAAACAACCCTAATTTCCCCTCTATAGGCCATGGGATGGTGTCTGGATCCAAAGGAATAATTAACATGGGTATTACTTTTTCTATGTACCAATTTGAACACAATGGAATATCGATGTAGAAGTGAAGAGGATAAAAAGTAAAAGATGAAAAAGACTAGGGAAGAACCACATATGTAAAACATCTAGACATTACAAGAGTATAATAGTGAAATCTAAAAAGAAAAGTGAATAAATACAATCCCAACCAGAAATATGTTCCAAACTAAAAAATTGGAAAGTAAAATGTTGAGAAATATGAGATAAAAATCTGCATCTTGTGAACACAATATGCGGTTCAAAGTACCAGATATCCCTAAGATCCTCTATATTCACCACTGACCTATCCTCCGTCAACAAAAGACATGAAATGTGTAGGAAAATCCCATGAATGGGTGAGTATATAAATACCTATTAGGAATCCTTGAAAGATGCAGGGGGAATTGGAAGAGATAAAATATGAACATAAACATTGTAGAGAGTAAAGAAGGTGCATCTCATCCTAAATTAGAGAAATAATAACCTCATCCAAGAACAAAGGTATCAACACGTTGTGAATATGAACTACAAATTTAGTCTTTTCCACCCACAGTAGGAGAGTGAACTCATTTAACAATGTGAAGCTAAACCCAGAAAGCATGTGTCATACCCGACACGTCTGTTCAAACCATGGAAGTAGAGTAACCAAATCCAAAAGTATATATAAATATATAAATATAAATATATATATGACAAATAAGAACAATCCAATATGATAGAGAAATGGGATCTATATATCATTACTCAACCCAATAAGAGGAGTCACAAACTGTTGCAGAAGTCTTGCAACAATTCTAAACATATCATGTGTCTTTCTAGAAGAATCCTTCCATGTAAATCCATGACTCTTACTTATACTACAATGTTGAGGAGACATAATAACTATATAGAGAACCCATCCCTTGGTATGAAATGAGGATTCCACTCATGGGTAAAAGAATTATGATCATCACACACTACCACAAAAACAGTTTTTTGCAGCGCCACCCTTTATCAGCGTTAACGAAAAAGCGCTGATAAAGGGCCCCCCTTTATCAGCGCTTTCTGAGTAGCGTTGATAAAGGGCCCCCCTTTATCAGCGCTTGTTTAGTAGCACTGATAAAGGGGGGCCTTTATCAGCGCTTTTTTTAGCACTGATAAAGGGTCGGCTTCAAAAAAAAATAAAAATATATTAATATATTAATATATAAATATAGTTATATTGTTATATAAATATAATATATAATTTTTAAATATATTTTAGATAAGTATAAATGTACATTTACACTTATTATACTTAATATTTAAGATATTTAGTGAAAATGACTTCTTAAAAAATTAAAAAAATATTTTTAATTAATATTTTGATAATCACTATGGAGTAATAGTCATTTAATAACAATTTGAGGAATATAAAATTAAAAAAATTAAAAAAAGATCCAAAATATGTTGAAAACGCAACTCAAACTTCAAAAGGTCATAACTTTTGATCCAGGTGTCCGTTTGAGCTCTACCACATATCAAATCGAAGCCTGCGACGAGCTCTACGTCCCTGTAACCAGGGGATACCCCAGTCAAGCGTTTTTCAAGGCCAAAAGAGGCCCATAAGGCCTCCAAAACTGAGTTTTTTGTCGGGGTACCCAGATTTTTTAACATTTTGTGGATTTTCAAACTCGTTTAAGGGGGTATTATTGGCTTTTCTTGGTGGGGACTTAATTTATTCCAAGGTATTACATTTATATTGATATTATGTCTTTGAAATTTCATCCTTTTTTATAATGAACTGCTATTTATAATCAAATATATAACTATATGTACATATTTTTTATATATTCACACCTAAAAATTAAATTTTTTAAATAAATAATTAAACATATTTACATATAAAATATATTAGCTTTATATAAATAATAACTAATATCAATTTTATTTAAAATACCAATATATGAAAATTTATATACCTATATATTAATCTAACTATATATATATTAATCTAACTATATATATATTAATATAACTACATATATATTAGTATTACTATAAATATATATATTAATATCCCCATAAATATATATATTAATATCACTATATATATATTAATATAACTATATAAATATATATTCATATAACTATATATATGTTAATATAACTATATATATGTTAATATAACTATATATATGTTAATATAACTATATATATGTTAATATAACTATATATATATATTAATATAAATATATATTACTATACGAATAAATATAACTAAATATATATATATATATATATATATAGATATAGATATATATTAATACCACTATATATATATTACTATATATATTATAATATAACTATATATATATATATTATAATATAACTATATATATATATTAATATAAATATATATTACTATACGAATAAATATAACTAAATATATAAATATATATATATAGAGATATCATGAATTGGAAAGAAAATCAAAATAGAGTAGTGGTAAGGGCTTAGGCGCGCAGGGGGAGGTCTCGAGTTCAAATCCTGGTGGAGGCAGGGGTGCGCGCGCATGGGGAATATTGGAGAAAGCACTGTTAAAGGGTGGAGGGGGGTGCGTGGGGTGTGTGGGGTGTTGTATAGGGGCCGAAAAGCGCTGTAAAAGGGGGGGGGGGGGTTCAAGCGCTATAAAAGCCCCTCCCCGATTGGCAGTATTTTTTAAATTTTAATAAATTTTTTTAAATTTTTTTAAATTTTTTAATATTTTTTTAACTTTTATCAGCGCTTTTTTAAAAGTGCTCATAAAAGGGTCCTTTATCAGCACTAAAACAAGAGCGCTGATAAAGGAAGCGCTGATATAGGACCCCTTTATCAGCGCTAAAAAAAGCGCTGATAAAGGGGTACTTTTATCAGCGCTTTTTTTGAGCGCTGATAAAGGGGTCCTATATCAGCGCTTTTCAGAGCATTGATAAAGAGGACCCCACTTTATCTACGCTAGATTTATCAGCGCTTTTATAGAGCTGATAAAGGCCATTTTTAGCGCTGATAAAGGCTGTATTTTTAGTAGTGACAATTGGAGGGTTCCACTATAGAATTTGGTATAGGACCCATTCCCAGAATAGATGGATTGTTTCAAACTAGATTTCGGTAGAGAAACCTTTACAAAAGCAACTATAGTGTTCCACTCTAGAATAAATTGAGGACCCAAGGCCATCCCAGCTGCTGGGTTCCACATGGGAGTCTGTAGAGGACCAATGCCTTATGTTGATAACATGGTTCCACTATAGGAGTCCATAGAGGACCCAATACCAATCGCAACGGAGGGTTATACTCTAAATATTTTCAAGGACCCATACCCATATTGAATGGAGGGTTCCAATCAAGAGGTTTGTAGAGGACCCACACTATGTTCCCAAAAGAGGGTTCCACTATAGTGATCAAGGACACATGTCGAACCCTCCTGGAGGCCTCCACTCAGAAGCAAGATGAAGAACCATGCCCTTCCTAGGAGGAGGATTCCAATCTAGTGGTAGAGTATCCATGCCCAAACTAGATTGATTGTTCCAGTCAGGTGCCTATGGTGATATTTCTTGATCACTACAATAATTGAGTGTAAGCTAAGCAAGCATCAGGTATTACACATTCCACATCATATCTCAAAATCTACAACCAAGGGAACCATCACGCTCTACGTAGAAAATGACACAAGATTGGCTAATATTGGGACACAATCCATGTGCTTGGATATTATGGTTTATCCGCCCCGTTTCCATGTAATTTACCCCATGTCCAGGTAGTTTATTACACAATGTGCCTCTCTACAAGGGGTTTCACATGTGTTATATGGTCGTACCCACATACTCAAGAACAAGGTGTGTTTTTGTCCATATGCTATGATACACAACAATTCTATGCTACAAAGGGGGTTCTTATATAGATTCTATACGATATTACATCATTATGAAATCCCATAACACCATCCACCACAACTACGGGGTTACATGACATGTGTTCATCAAGATACATGGTGTGTAGATAGATTTTTTGAAAGTTTCTGAAATCCAAAATCCATGCACCAAATATGTATTTTTCATTACATTTCAGATTGAACTCTTATTGTTTTTTGAAGATCTATTATTTACTGATGGATTCCATCCCTTCAGTGGGTATAAAATGAAATACGGTTTAATTTTTGGGAGCATGTATGCACTAAATAAACATATTCCTTCCAATATTAATTATTCAGCTATTGGTCATCCAAATGATCATCCATGAACCCAAAAAATCCCATAACTCACCTTATTTTGTCAAATATATCCACACTCATAATTTTTTTATGATTCAGTCTATTTGATATGACTTGGTGCTGCCAAAAAATGTCAAACTAGAACAACAATGTTCTAATAGGGAATAATGAAAAAAATTTGAGGCAGAATGGAAGAAGAACATATGCTTAACTAGAGATGTCCATGTTTTCTTGGACAATGATTAATAATAGGGACATACAAGATATAAAAAAGAATAAGTAATTGAAATCGATACATTAGATCCTTCCAATGATCCAAAATTGGAATAAATCAATAGAGGGGATTGATATGCTCAAAAAATTTAGTCAAAGTGGGAACAAACCAATAAATGATGTGTCCTACCTAGAAATTTGATCATTAAACATTTAAGAATTATATTGCCAATGATAAAAGGAAGTCATTGTGTTTGATGTGTCATGATATGATCTGATCTTGAGTTCTTCTATTGTACGATGTGATTTTCCAACATAAGGAGGGAGAAACATTGTTTCTAGATTTCTAGGGTTATGAGGCATACCTTGAGAATATTACCATAATAGTTGAATTATAGGAAATCCAATTATGTTAAATTAATGCATGAATGGATTAGTCAATTAATCCACTAGATGTTCTAAAAACAGGTGATTTATCTAAACGCCCCACACATACCTATTTTAGTTCTCACCTAGGGAAAAAAATACATTCCAGACTCAACTATGGTTTCATATTTATGATCTAATATTACACTTAAGAATTGTCCAATTTTTTTAAGAAACTACATGCATGAAATATAAAATATAGGTAATATTTTTTAGAGATTAAATCTTGGAACATCGGGCCATATAATTACATGTTGTCTTAGTGCGTGGATATAGAAATATTAATAGAAATATTTCAAAGGCATACAAGGGAATACCAGGTCCTTACATCTTATTTCTATTTCATAATCAAATGTATCATATTATTTGATTAATATTTCTTTCACGTCTTATGAACTGCCATGATTTATCCATTTACTAAAGATTATGATTTTTGATATGTAGGTTGTGAATTTGAAATTTTATGATCTTGTTCTAATACCATTAGTCTAATATTAGGTTTATTTGAACATTGATATCTAATATATTTACCCTTACAGAGCATCATATATAATGTAAAGAACCATCTCAGTTCAACTAATCCATCCACCTAAGACAAACGTCACATTGTGAGGTATAACAAAGTTATCAGAAACATGTCCGGATTATAAACAAAACAAGGCATCCAACCAATGTAAATTGTATAAGAGTGAGATACAAAATGATCCACAAAACCCAATACAAACATGATAAACTAGAAAAATATGATATTATAAGACCAATAATTCTTTTTTTGGCCAACTATAACCTCAAAACTATTCTTCTATAAATGAAATATTGAAAAGTGAAGCTAAACTGCTATAAGATTTCCTTCATTTACATGGGTCATGAAAAAAAATATCAACAACCTCCCAATTAAAAAAATAATGGAGTGATAAAAAAAAGTTGGATACCATGACAGAGTCTATAAATTTTATAATTATATGAATGTGGGAAATATGTATTTTAAAATGAAATTGTTTTTTTTCAAAACTCCAAAACCATTTTTAAATAATTTTTTTTGGTTTTCAAAAAAATCTCTTTATATTCGTAAATATAGGAATATGTATTTTATAAGTTATAAAATATTAATCAATATCCATACACCATAACATAACCAAGTAAATACATATCCATGAAATAATACATCATTCCAAACCATTCTATACAAACTCATTTGAAAAACATGTATGCAACTTTCCATAATAGAAACCATCATGTGATAAATAACCCATACATTAAGAATCACACCATATTGGGAGCTTGCATATAAAAATACATATTATCCATAAGATATTCATAAAATAGGCATATTTTGGTATAAAAAATATTAATAACTTCCACATCCATTTATTTCACAACACCTCTAGTGAAATTATGCACACTATGAGTGACATGTCTTTTCTGGACCCCCTAATGCTTCCCAATGTCCCATGTACATTACAATACATTTAAAACCCATTCAGAAAATTTATTTAACATTTTGAAAGCTAATAAAAATATTTTTTTAGTACTTTAAAATAAATTTTTGAATCCAAATCACAATTCAATAATTTAATCAAACACTTGGTGCGAAAGAACCCATTTTAATGAAAACCCACTTAAAAACATGTATTATTCCAAAAAGTACTTTTAGAACAAAAATCAAATCAATTAAATGATTAATAAAAATGATTCTTATAAGTATAATAAAAAATTCATATAATTAACGCTTTGTAAAGAAACATCTACCTCCAGAATGAAGGTAAAACCAATTACCTTTGACAATGATGACATTGGAATAGTATATTGGGTCGTCATGATCATATATCCCATATAAACACATAAATACTCAATCAAAACCCTTAGATATAGAATAAAAATACACTATGTGTTATAAAAGATGATAAGAGAGGGTATTCAACAAGGATCTAAGAATAATAGGAATATTTAATAAAAAACAAAACATATTTTCACATGATCTATCAAGAATGAAGGAGATCTTCCTAGAATCACAAGACTGAAGCCTCTAGACTATTGTGTAAGAATTATTTTGAGATAATTTGTGGTTAGGAGGTCATTACAGGTTTAACTGAGTTCTGATTATATTTTAATTAAGAATCCAAAGCATTAAGAACTGGTGTGTATGGATTTTTATAGAGGCTTTATGATTAGGAGTAACTATGTGCCATAATTATAAGGACCCGGCCTTAAACCTTACTTAATATTGAGTTATTTAATGATTACACATTCGGGATCTTTTCAGTTTTAGAGTTTTAGAGAATTAGATCATAAATAATGCATTACATTCCACATTTAAACAATGTGGTTACATAAAAGATAGTATTCATTTTTCCCCATCAATGGAAACTTATTTAAAATAAAACATGGATTCTTTCTTGACAGTTCCTTGACACTATAATCATATCATGTAATTTTCCCTTGACCTGTGAAAAACATTTCAAAAACATGGGATGAGCATAAAAAACTCAGTAAGGGATATAGAAATATAGAAAGGAAACATTAGTACATGTATACATAAGAATCGATGAAATCATACATTACTCATAAAACATATGCATGTTAACATACCTCATGAAATCATAAGATTTATGAATAACTCATAGAAATCATAAGACATAAAGGTAACTTGAGGAATTCTTATCATTCTTACATAGGGATTAACCCTCATGGTTATGTTTGGAATACCCATCACAGTATATTCCGTAAATCTATTTGGAGAAACCTTAACGTTTAACCCGTTCGTGTTACCCGATGCATTGGAGAGCTATATCGGGCTCACCCGCCCTTAGTTTATCACGAAACCACCCGTCTTCATAAACAATGCCCAAGAACCGTAACATAATCATACCACATAACTTAAGAATAAAGGAAAGATAACATTCCCATATTTCAATAACAATATAACATTTTAAGATATTGAAATAATGAATCCATTCTAAAAACCATTTTCAAAACCATTTAAAACATTTAATAAAGAAATTTTTGAATCAATGTGTCCCATACCACTTTGAAGTTTTTGACATTTTAAACCATTAATATCCATATAAATAAATCCTTAATTTTTTTTGAAATCATGGATATTAATGAGAATTATTTATAAGAATAAATCATTAAAACATTTAAAATGATATTTTAGTTAAAGGGGTTTTAACAAAATGAGAGACACTTGAAGACAATAATTGAGTGATAACATTTAATCAGAACTTTATAATATCATAAGAATAAAGGTATTCATGATATAATATTCCAAAGGACAGTATATAAACTATATAATATTGAATTGGTGCATAAAAACAATGAAGTCTCAATAGAAATGTAAAATGAGATGAAATCCCTTATAAAAAAGGTATCCTTAAATTAAGAATAAATCAATCTCATAATTTTGTGTGACAAATATAAATACACCCAATATAAGTGGATATTAAGTGTAAAACAATCAACAGTAATTCACACATATTCAATGGATGACATATTCAATTACTACATGTTGAACCCAAATAAATCGAAATTGGGTTAAGAAGTTCCCTTGGTAACATTTGACAGCCTAACGACATCACCTTAAAATTCATAAAATTAGTTGATGAGAGAGAAAATGGTATCTCATCACTTGGACATAAATTTTACACCAATAAGGATATATATGAACATATCCCAACATAAAAAGATGTAAATTAAAAGACATAACAAAATAAGTCTTTTAAAAAGAGGAGTGTGAAAGGTTCCCTTACCGATTTGGGCAACTTTCAAAACGTACACCCCATGAAAGAAGGGTCATAAAATTAAGATGTAAATACCCATAAATGATAGTATATTATAAAAATAGTAAAATATTGGGCAGTACATACACCACAAAAAAGGAAATAGTGGCAAATGTAGCATGAATCTCACATGAATAAAAAGTGATATGAAAATCCCCTTATGAAAATTCGGCAGCCTAACGGCGCCACATAAAACTTCCGAAAATGGATTGATGAGATAAAATAGGGTCTATCATCATATTAACATAAAATTTACAGAAATAGTAATATAAAAGAACATCCCCCAACATAATAAATAGGAGCTTAAAGTAAGTTACATAAAAAAGAGTACTTAAAAAGAAAGAGAGAGGTAGGATCCCTTACCTCAAGTCCGATTTGTCTTGGTCATTTATTTATATTTCTAAATAATAAACTTTGGTAAATTTAAAATTTCTTAAGGACATAATTTAATTTTTACTATTCAATTAATATCAAATTCTATCTTGTTATACTAATTTGTTCATTATGTGAGTTCATATCATACGTTTTGTCGATGTTCGGTACATGAGTCAAAAAATGATCTTGTTTAAAAAGAATTGTCAATGTAGTTGTATGTACATCATATCCAGAATAGTATTAATGATTTAAATATCATATATATCCAGTATATATTTGTTTTATACTTATTCCATAATATTTTGAGATAAAAAGAAATGAAATGCACCGTTCATGGAGACGGTAGACCGTACGTACGCATGAACGCTACTTTCATTGCTTTGGAACATTAATGGAATTAAAACTAGATGAAATATATATATATATATATTATAATAACAGTATAATATATATGTTATATAGGTTACATATGTTCATTAATTTAATTCTTTATACATTCCATGTATTTCATGAATGAGTCACATCACTTGAGGGGGCGGTAGTCCACACTTCCTCGTATGAAATTATCACATTTACACAACATGAAAAGCATACAAGTATGTTTTAAATATAAAATACAGAAGAATATAGAAAACTTAAATACCATATATATCATATATAAAATTCAGTGACATCATAATGCCCACCATGAAAGGTGTTAAGAGAATATTGAACAATCATCGTTTCGTGAGGCAGTAATTCGCCATCCACAGAAATAGTATGTTCTTTAACCATTAGACGAAGGTGTGTATAATTTTAGCACGTATAATTCACATAAAATAATCCTAGTATATTTAATATACTTTTGTTGTTACAAAAGAAAGGAATAAAAAGAGTTTAGTGGGTTGGAGAAGCAAAATGAAACAAAATAACACAAGTGAAGACATTACCTTTAAATCGGGTAACTCCTCTTGGTTTGAACCAAAAGGGTTTCTTGAAGAGCTTTATACCAAAGGTAAGGATCCTATAATGAATAGAGGGATGTAGAGAGATTACATTAGTAGACTTTGGTCGATCCAAAGGATTGAGAGGTTTGGGTAAGGGGGTAGTGGTGGGGGCCTTTTATAAGAGGGAGGAGGGGGACTCTTGGAATGTCTTGAAAAGTTACTTTATTATAAAATTATTTTCGGATATTAAAATTCCCAAAATTATATATTTCTAGGATAAGGTGATAAGGGTTCGAAATTCACCAATCCAATAAGTTTTTGACAAGTGTAAGTCTTATATTTTACCTTATCTTCTCATTTTATTTAAATCGTTTATTAATGAGGTAATCGTTCCATCATCATGGTGTCATAAATAAATTAATTTTTTTAATGTCTAAAAATTATAAAAAACTACTATGATGTAGGAAATATTTCTATATTTATAATGGATATTTATGGTAAAAAATATGACTTGTATAACACCATGTAAAAATTGTTTTAGTAAAAAAATACATGTTTGTGACAAATTTATTTTAACTTTAAATAAAAAGTTATTAATCTCATTTTCCTTCCAAAGTGGCTCCATGGGGTCCCCAAGTTGACCCATGGATTTTCTTGGTCGGCCATGACTCATCCAATAAGGGTAGGATATGTGTCAAGGTAATTTCTTTTAATTATAACATTATCTTTACCTTAAATTACAGTAATTACCTTTAATCACGATTAATAAAACATAAAAGATACTATTCACCAAAAAATTATTTTAATCCCATTGAACCAAATTTTACATCTTAATGACAACCATGTATGTCGGATGTTTGAAATTCAAATCACAGAAGTGGTAAAGATTCATTTAAACAAAAAATCATCTTTTTAACTACCACTTAGTGGTTTCACTATTCAACAAAAATTGAAGTTTTTTAGAAAAATACCAAAAATTCACCCTAAGCTATATTTGATATTCAGAATTCAAAAATGATGTCTATTTTAAGAAATTAAAAACATAAAAGTTGAATTAATCAATTTAATAATTAATTCCCGCTGTCAAAACAAATAGCGTGTTTTTAAGAAACAATATCTATTAAAAGATTGACACTAGTTTAAGTCCAATTTCAAAGTGAAATTAATTCCAATGACCACCATTGGATTAAATGATAAAAATATATTCTAATTTAACTATAAATACAATTCAAAATATGATCTAATCATATAAATATATTTAATTAAAAAGTGGGTTTGAATTAAAATACAACATTGTCACTAAAAGTGATCTTTATCAGAAAAATAACAAAAATTTACACAAAGTAAATCTTGATGTCCAGATTCTAAAGAAGGATTTTATTTTGTCAAATATACCATATAAAATATTCAAAAGTATATTTAAAAAGGGTTCACCATCAAAAGGTGGTTAATCGACCTTTTAAAGAATATTAGAAGATTTATGCTTAAAATTGGATTCATTCTCATTTTAAGACTCTAACTTGTATTGGAAAAAATTAAAAATATTTAAAAAACATATGTAATCAGTTTGTAGTTATTTCTGTTCATTGGAACCATTACAATGTCTAGGCGTTAACTTCTATTTAAAATAATATTATTCTATTATTACAGTGCAACGTAAGATTTCAAAGAAACTCTTTGTTGCATATTGGGTACGCCATCGAGCATAGCGTTTCCTTTAAATTAATATTCACATTTTATTCAAAAGTTTGGATAAATATGAAAATGTAATATTATTTATTTACCTAGGATGTTACAATAATAATCTACGCAATATAGTGTTCTTTTTGAGGTACATGTTTTTTATGATTTTTTACATTATCAATGCAATAAACATGTATAACCCCTCTTATTAGCATTCACATTTTGGTGGGGTGGATACATGGTTTGGAAAACCCATGATACCCCTTACCGAATAACATTCTAGGGCACATGGATTCCTAAACCAAACCTCATGGTTTTCCCAAAATGTGAAATAATTGTGCACAACACCATGGGCTTCCATATATTTCTAAAAAGTCATGAAATGTCCACAAAGCAGAACTAACCAAAGAATTGTAAAAATAGTCCAAGAAGTGTCTATAAGAATATAAAATAACATTACAATCTACCCATCATAAAGGATTTCATTCTTAATAATGTGGTCATGATTTTATACATGTAAAAAGAAAAAGACCCTATTACCTCATCAATGTAGGACCCCGAAACACCCTGGGAGGGGATGGGTGAATCAGGGTTTCAACATTTTTTTAATATGACAGATCTTGTACCCATTATGGTAGGATATTATTAAAAATTTATATTACAATAGTTAAGTAATAAAACATTCACATGAAAAGAGACAACAAAATATTTTTACAAGGTTCAATGCTAAGGGCTAGTCCAAGGAGAATATGCCGATAGTGTGTTGGTTGTACCTATGTTCACTAATCTTCACTAGATTTAGAATAAAAAATTCATGAAATAGACACTCTATGTCAGGATCACTAACCTTAAAAGGTTTTATGGATTTCATACTAAATCCCTTATAACACATTCATTGACTCCCTATAGCTCACTACTTTTAGATAATTCTAAAATAGTTTGTCAACATGATGGTCATTTCAATGGATTAACATTAAATTCCTTATCCATGACTTAAAATGAGAAAATTCATTAACTGTATACCATAGTTGATGCAAACTAAAATCCATATTAATTGAAACAATGATATTCGAAACATCCTTTCATGAACTCCTTCATCAAGTTCACTGCCTTCGCAAAGCAGCATGAATTTTCAGAACAAACATTCTTGACAAAGTTCCCTAGCTTCACAGAACAGACTGCCTTCATAAAGCACCCTAGATTTGTAGAACTAACTCCTTCAACATGCTCACTAAGTCAATGCAGAATAACCAATAATTGCAAAGAAATAAATACATAGAATAATTATCATCAGTCAAGAATAATATAGTCCTTTCACATTCTAAAGCTCACTTAGAAATCTACTTTCACAAATCTTATCTAGCTTCATGAAATCAAAGAGATTGCTGATGTTCTAGGAACTATTCATGTTGAGTTAAGATGGGTGGAATATTATTTATAAGCTCAGTAATTCATGATGCTCTACCACATCCATCTTTATTTATGGATCTTTCAAAAATACCTTATTGGTTCTCCTCCCTTTGGGATTCTCAAAAGAAATTCATTGTTCGCAATGATTTCTGTAGTCGTGGATCCTTCTATCAAAACATCATATAGTAGTGATTCTACCCTTTTTAAAATCACATAGAAACCCCATCTCTATTAATGATTCATCTCATCCCTATAATCATATTCCCAAGCTTGATGAAATCCATTCCATTACCATATTTATGAATTGTTGATTCTATAAAACTACTTTTTGCGATGCTTATCATAATCGTGGATCACACCATCAGAATTCATAAATCCTTCGAGAAAACAACTCATGTAGACATATTTCAGGATACTCATTATTTTTATATATTTTCATAAGGCCTTCAATGAAATTAACTTTCCACAATGTAATCCAACTTCTAGATTTTGGACTTAAACAATTTGGAAAACACTAGGAAATGATGCCACCTTCAATACTATTGTCAGCTTGAACTGTAAGATACCTTTTCATTTAGTCATTCTAATTTTTCATGTAATCCCTGATCATAGATGTCAAGGATTAAAAACAAACACAAACCAAACTCCATTTATATAAAATAATATCCTTGGGTCCGACAATCAATGATTACCACTCCCAAATATTGTGGTTATCCCATCCAAACTGCAATAGTACATGTACCGAAGTAATTTGTTTTATCGAACAACACCTTATAAAACATATCAATAATCTAAAATAGTTTCTCCAAAATGGATGTATCAGGATGAAGATAAACATCCTCCCATTCAATCACGTGTTATGGATCTAAGTGATACCTCTTTAGATGGAAAATATGAAATGAAACATGAATAAAATTCATGTGTGATGGTAAGTCCAGTGGATAGGCGACCTTTAAATGTTGTTCCATAATATAAATGGAATAAAAACATCAATTCCAACATACCCTACTTACCCAACCGATGATGTACCAATCATGATGAAACATAGATAAAAAATATATCACTAACCTTATACACTAGAGACTGATGAACATGGTAAGTATAATATATCTGATAGATCTGTGCTATAAACAACCTCTTTTGGATGAAGTGAACCATTTCAGTCATCCTATGAATGAGACTAAACCCAAATAAGGACCTCAATACCAATTAATCCATTATGAAGGGAGATCTACATGGATTCTAATATAATTATTTGAATGGTTATATTTTTATAAAATCTTCAAAAAAAATTATAGGAACATTATACTAGAGGAAAACCCCTTTCCTAAGTTCCAATAAAATCAAGCAAGCAATCCTGAAGAATATCTATAACATCCTGAATATCTATCTTTGTATGTCCATATATATATATGATGATTATCCATGATAAATTTAAAAGGGGAACACATAACCTCTTGAAAACCTCTGTAGAAAATGGTTTTGAACCTCAAGTCCATTTCAGAAACAACCAAAGATGGAATCCAATGATTTCTAACAATCTATTTGACATACAAGTCTCTGAGTTATTCTAAATTCATCATATCCTTAATTGGTAATAAATTAGATGATTTCATAATTAAATCATTGATCACAATAATTTAAAACTTACAACTAGGAGTTCATTATAAATGACGATGTCCCTTGAAATCTCCTTCCAATTTCATACCATAATGGGTAATTTTTGCAACAAACTAGTAGGTATATCGTTCTCCTCATTAGTTTTCAAAAAAGTTATACTTAGTGATATTAATTCTTAAATTTACCACCTCATCCCCAGTCACCAATAATTATTTCTCCTATCATGATACAACATGGAATCCCTAGGGTGAAAAGACTAATAATATCACTATCCAATTTGCAACAACTCTATACTTATAGAATTTCGATAAAATCTTTATACAGAGGCTAGAAGTTCCACTAGGATATTAAGACCACTCAACCAAGGTCTAACCACTATATATAATTTTAACAAAGAATTGGAACTCGATGTATACCACTTAATAGAGTAGAAATATCTTATCCAAATATGATTTAGGTATCATGGAATCAATGAACACTTTTCCACCATACTATTTCACTACCAAGCTCATCTCATTAAATAGTCTCATCAAAGACCACTCCTCAAATGATTCCTTCATGGATTGTGTGGGTCATTTTCTCATCAATTCATCAACAAACACATTCCATTTACCAAGAGTGTATGTGATTTCAAAATCAAATGTCTCGACATAATACATCCAATATCATTATTGAAAGTTTATTTCCATCTGAGTAAAATATACATCAATAACTTTTGATCAGAATATACTATCAATTTCTCCCAAAAATATAGTGACACCACGTTTTTTCCAAGGATATATAATTCCAAATACCAATCATATATAGGGTAGTTCTTATCATGAAGGTGTAACTGGAGAGATACATATTCCACCACCCATTTCCCCTAAATCAATACACATCTCAAACTGGTACTAGAAGCACCGCAAAACAAAATTATAACTATAACTCAGTCCATGAAAAATAATAACTAGTGCTAAAGTATTCCTTACTATTATCTTCTAAAAATATTTCATACTTTTTTCATTACATTAATACATTACACCCTTACTGGTTGAAGCTGTCATTGATGATTTTTTCTTTGATAAATACCAAATAAATTGTCTATAGTAACCATAAAAACCCATGTAGCTATGAATCTAAATAAGACATATGGGATTCCCCTAGGACATAAAAGCCTTTATTTTCTTAGTTTCCACTAAGTAGTCCCTATATAAAATGAAATTCCATAAAAATTTCACTACCTTTATCCAAAACATACATTTCGATAGGTCACTATATATATGATGTTCATTAAAGGGTAAAAGAATGATATCCAAATGGTCTATATGATCCTCCTATAATTAAGTACACAAAATATCCACCACAAAAAGAATACCAAAGTATTCCAAGAACTAATGAAATATTCAGTCCTTGAAATCCATAAATACTACATGACAACTAGTGAGACCGAGTGAAAAAACTAGAAACTTGAAATACCCATATCGGCTCCTAAGCACTACATCTGTTATATCCTATAATTAATCTATCAACCAGCGGTACCCTTAGTAAAGGTAAATCATGGAAAACAATCATTCCCCTACAATATAGTTTAAAATATCATCAATATTAGGTAAATGATATTTGTTAATGGTCTCCCAATATCAATTTTGATAATCCATGCAGATGTTGACACTCCCATATTACTTCTTAGAAAACAACATGGGTAAATCCCACGTTGAAATGATAGGATTAATAAATCTCTTATCCTCAACATCCGCAATGAATAAATTATGTTCCACAAACTTATTTGGTTCCATTTGATAAGATGAAATAAAAATGGGCATCACAGTAGAGAGAAGATTATTTGTATACTCGACCTCTATCTATAGTGAAGAACCATATAAATCACACAGAAAGACATAAAGGTATGCAATCACCACTGTAGTAAGAAGTATTCAATAAAAATGGTCAATGAAATCATGAAATAATACTAATATTTGGAATTATAATACCCCAACATAAGTAACTACACGCCCTGATATTTCTGATCAAGAGTATAACAAACCCTGAAAAACATGAGTGACCTTATTGAAAAATATAGAATAAGTTCAACAATGAAAAAAATATGTTTATTCCTTAACAATGGTCATCAAATGAATGCCATGTAAAACATCAAATATTAAAATATCAAGAACAAAATTTCCCACACCACCTTGAAGTTAGCTATCATCACCTGAAATGTGGGTCACCAGAAGCCTTGTTCGTAACTCTTTTCCAAAGACTTTGAAAGATCCATCATGTATTGTATAAGTTCTAAACATAATCCCAATTCATCAACTAACTTTTATGATTTAGAATAATGTGTATCTCCTTTATCAACAAAATGTAGAACCATATTATGAGAAATAAACACCGTACATTTAGTAGTATCTAGAACAACATAAGTTTCCCCTAGTACATATTATTCCCCATAAATTCATCTAGTCATAGAGACATGATAATCCCCATTAGAATGAGTATTACAACCACCACCCTTCAATGAATCAACAAGAACATTAAAACTGTCGGTGAATGTTGCTCCTACCTTACTAACCTAGGATATCCTTTCACAAAAATTATTTAGGTGACCAGGTTCTCCTAATCAATGGAATTTTAAAGGAGCCTCTGCATAGTCAGAAATGGTATGGACACACCTTCCACACTGGTAGTAGAAAACTTTCGGTTTCCTTAATAAGGCCCCTTAAATTGATCATAAAGGGAACTAAACAACACTACACATTCATTTTTATCAAAAAACACCCACTATCTACAAAAATTACCAACCAATGATCCAACCAAACATGTATTTCTTTCTACGTTATCCACAACCAATGATTGTTTTTCATCTACCTCTATGAAGTTCTCAAGACACATGAGAAACAAAATGACCAAATTTCGGAAAAGAATCACATCACCAACTATGAAGTCTTTAGGTTCTCATATGTAAAAAGATCTTATTCCAGATGCACGAACATAGAAAAACAAGAAGAATAATCATGAATATTATACTCTGTATAGTCCATGTTTAGAAACTCTCAGATATTTTCTATTCGAAAATTCTGAGGGTAAAAATACTAATTGAATATATTTTTAAATGAGTTCTAGGTAATGGACCCATGCAACTTTGCTCTCTTGATAGATGAGCAGTATATCTGTCCCACTCCTTCAAGAATATATGTGTTGAAATCCAACATAGTGTCTTCATGCATCTTCAAAAAGTTGAATATTACCAAAATCCACTCAATACACTCCTCATATTCTTAGTGTCCCTTGTCACCAATGAAGACGAGTGGATGATACTTAGTAAATTACAATCCATGACCCAATTTGGGTCTTGGGTTTCATACACCCACTCGAAAGAGTGAAAAAATTGAACAGATTACAACTTTAACCAATGAATAATGTACTAGGGGATTCACTTATAGATCTTATCTCATAGCTTCCTCTCTCAAAATCAGAAGAGCTCTTCATGAAGTCGTTGTCTATTAATCATAATAAAATGACCTATACATTTTGAGCATGTTCAAAATTCTTGGTACTACCTTCTATAATTTGTGTGAATGACATAAAACATTAATAATTTAAAGTAATCAGGAATTATTTTATTGAATGAAAACATATTACGATGGAACAATCACATTTAAATGAAGTCCCCATAAATTTCATTCATATGAATGCAATCACCATGTCTCAATCCTGGTAAAATTTTTATGATAATCCATGGTAACTCATGTTTAGACAACGAAGTGACCTTTACAGGAACCCTCTTGCACATACTACCAGAATTATGAGAGTCCAATATTTTATATAAAAAAGAAATATATCCACACTCAGGAATTATTGACAAAATTCAGGTTGAATATCCCTATGATACAAAATTATAATAGACCAACCAAAGATATCTAATCCATCCACCTGATCTATATGTTTTATGATGAGGTATAACAATAATAATGAAAAAAATTAATAAATTTAAAAAACAATTAGACATAAAACCAAATTAAAATATGGATGATAGAGATACAACACGATCTATAGAACACAATTTTAATCGGATAAAAATGAAAAATATGAAAAGATATGACCAATAAGTTTCAATGTGACCATCAGTCACCTTTAAACCATATTTCTATGAAGGAAATGTTGAATATAGAAGCCAACATGCTACAAGATTCCCTTACCTTTATGTGGGTTCTCTAAAGAGTTATCTACAACCTCCCTAATTTAAAACTAGGGTGTGGTAAAAAAATACTTGTAGGATAGCACCATAGAGTCATTACAAGGTCTAATAACAATAATACAATAGTTTTAGAATTTAAAATTATTTTTTTTCAATATATTTTTATAACTCCATACCAATTATAAATCATTTACTTAGGTTTTAATAAAAACCCTTTCTCATTAAAAAATTGATAGATATGAAAAGTATAACTAATCAAACAAGAAATAATATCCATACACTATAATTTAAGAATGTAAACACATATCCATGATATAATATATCATATAAAACCATGTGATACAGCAACATGTGAAAACCTTATGAGCAATTATCTATAAAAAAATCCATCATGCGATAGAAAAATCATAAATGAAAAAGCACACAGTATTGGGGCCCTTCCAGTGGGAACACATACTAGACTTAAAATAATCCTAAAGAAGGAATAAAATATCACTAACCAATTTCATATCCTTCCATATTTTATTGATATTATAAAATCAATAGTGGCATTATTCTCACTATGAGTGACTTGCCTATTTCGGATGCATCCAAGGATCTAAATATGGAATGTTTTACAAAATAAATTTAAAAACCCTGATCATATTTTATGTAAAAATTTCAATGTCAATCCAAATAAGCATTATTTTTTGAAAACCCATTTCCCAATCCATACCACCATTAAAGAATTTAATCAAACATTTTGTTTGTAAAATACATTAAAAACACATATAAAAACATTTATAATTCCATGAAAGTATTTACAAACAAAAATAAAATTAAGAAATATTAATATAAATAAGTAATTAAAAAAATTAAATTAAACAATTAACCATTTTCATAGTAACAACATCCTCAATAATAGAGTAAAAATAAACCGTCTTTGAAAATAATGATTGAGGAAGAGTTGATTTGATCCTCATGATTAAAGATCTAGAAGAAACACATCAATAATACATTAATCTGTTAATATATATCATACATAGACCCTTGGGATTCTATATAATGATAGGTAAAGATATATAATGAGGATCTACAATGAAGAGGAAACACCTATGCAAAAACACAACAATCACAGAGATAATCCATCAACAATGGGGGAGATCTACCTAGAATCCAATTATAAAAGACTATATAATACAAGGTGATGATTATTCCTAGCCAATATTAGTTCAGGGGGGTCATTAAAAGATAAAATATGGTATTGAGGATTTTTATCTAAAAATTAATGAATTAAAAACCCGTGTGCACATTTTGAGGTAGAGGCCATAGAGTTAGGAGTAAATATGAACCTTGAATGTGAAAATTATACAAAGATTCTATGTTGGGTGCACATATTAGAAATGTCGATAATTTTACAATTATTTATTCAGTAAAAACCCCCATATACTGGGGATTAGGGTTTGGATGAGTGGAAGGGTTGGTTGGACAAACTGTGATCACCTTCTAGAAGATAATGTCTGAATGCATGGTTTTCTAGGCAAGACCACATGGTTCCCTCAAACCATATAATAATATTTTACATCCTCTTCGGATTCAATTTTTTTTAATAAACTCCCAAAACAACCACAAAGAAACACCCAACCAAAATCATGTTCAAATCATGGATTGAGTAAAACCTTGAAAAAGTAATTGAATGTTATATCTCACCTTTTCATATATTTCAATTACCTAGGTTACGAGTAAAGGGTTTAATTATGTTATAAATAATAAGGACCGTATATTTCAGGATATTTTTTTGAGATGATAGGGATTTTTAAGATCAATTTGTTTATGTATTCATGTTATTATATAACTTTTTTCCAAAAAATATAAAATTTTAAACCTAAAATGTTCATTATAATGGAAGTGTTCTTATATATCCTCTAATTATGTATCATTTGGATGGTTAAATTAGGGAAACATTTATTATAATAAAATATTTAAATGTAGTGATTTTATTTTTAACACCACAACCAGGAGTGTAAATTCTATGACGTCACAGTTGGAAACAAATGTTGGTTTAGTAAAATTTGGAGATTATGATTATTTAATGTTAGGTGGAAATAAAATATATGGATACAATCATTGGATTAAAATTTTATCGATTATCATAAGTTAAATTTTATTGAAGTACCTTTTTGATGTTTTAAGCGATGTGATTTTGTGGTAATTTGAAAAATACTTCTGGGTTTTAGGAAGAATACTCTGTTGATGGTTAAATAACAATTCTGGTTATAATATGATTCAATATAAAGATAATTATTATTTATTTTACAGTTTTGTATAGATAATATTGAAGGTTGATAAGTTATTTATTAACTATGGGATATTTAAGATGATATTTATTATAAATCTAAGGATAATCTTTTAGGATAGTATGTAAATATGATTTAAGATATTTTGGTGAATTTATATACATAACAAGATTATATAATTATTATGATGGTGATTACTGATAAGCCGGGAGACCGTTTATTGGGTTTAAGATTATGTAAACTTTAGGTTTCACATGTAGTATAACCTAAAAATATAGATTTTGAAGAATGATATTAAAATTTTGCAGATTCAAGATGAAAGGTATGATATTGATATTGGGGATAAAAATTAATTAATTTTGAGGTAATTTTGGTTATTTAGGATGTAACATTATTTAGAAATGATATATGTTGATTCATTGTTAATATTTTTTGAAATTTTGGAGTTAAATAGGTTGGGTTATACACTTTTGATATTATCTTACTTGGTCCTAACCATTGAGTTTTGGATAATATTAAATGATATGAGTAATATCTTAGTATAATATTGTGGGTTAATAATTTGATTTTAGTTCTTCAGGAATTAAAAAATTCATCTTGAATACTCATCATTTGGAGAAGAAATTCGATTTTATGGTGGTTGATATATGACTATTCATGTAAGTATATTTACATGTGTTTTTTATCAATATTGTTAAATAATTCCTCAATTATAAGAAAAATGATATTGAAAAATAAATATTATCTAACTACCTTAATATTTGATGAATCTATGGTATTTTCACCCATCAAATATTTTTAGTGTTATGGTCATTAAAACTCTACTGACTATCCTCTTAATAACTCTCTATTAGAGATTGAGTTATAGTTTTATCTTCCATGCACATATTTTTAGTTCCCACTAATGTTTCCCTATTTTAAAACCATGTTAGAGTTATTACATAATACCTTTTTATTTTAATTTATCCTATTTTTGAGGATGTTTTTAATTTTTTTTTGATCTGGGTTTTCAATAAAAGAATTTCTAAATATCAACCCATTCATTAACATGAAACAATATATATTATGAGGTAATAATTTTTTAAAGTTGGGGAGAATGTAACACCATGATATTTTAAAATAATAACATTATTTTTGACTATATATATAACATACAACAATGAACATAAAAGAACCACAAAATATTATATATTATCATTATAGCCTATCAATAGAATTGGAATATATGAATATGGATGAACACGTTATTAAATAAATTTATAAATAATTTTTACACTCAATAAAAATGTGGTTATTAATCATTAGAAATTAATATTCAATTTTTATGTAATGTAATATTTTTCTTAAAAACACATCTCTATCAAAAATGAATTTTATTTTTTTATGATATAATATTATATTAAAATTATGATTTTTTATAAAATTTTACTTAGAATTAATTATTATATTTTAAATAATAATATACAACTTATCTTTGGGTGAATTTCTAGGATTTTCTTAAAATATTGAGTTTTTAGTGAATATTGAAAAATATTATTTTTTAAATATTATTTTTTATTTAAAGAATATAAAATGCTTCAAATTATTTTAAATTTTTTTCAATGTTAAATTATTTATATAAAAATTTAAATAATACAATTATGTTCTTTGGAATAAATTTTACATGGTAATGTTTATGAAAGAAAATTTATAGCTAAAAATGCATTTTTTATGAAAACTGTATTTTTACATGAGTTTAATTTTATTTATTATAAATTAAATTGATCCCTATTAGTGAACTATTGTAGTGAAATTTATTTATTAAATATTTAATATATTTCATATTAATCAAATATTTTCACTATGCATGATATTATAATAAATCTTGTTGTATGACTGATAACTGTATTTAACTAAAAGTAATTTTCACCACCTTTTTCACATGTAATTCTAAAGTAAATATCTTCTACTTATAGGTATTTAATTTCATAAAATATATTCAATATTTGGAATCATATGGTTCAAAATTGATAAATAAATACATTTTGTTTTTTTCATTATGAATTGTTAGAATGGAAAACTTTATCACCTTAGTAAATGGTAAATGAGGTTAATCTAGGATAAAACTATGCTATAAGGAATTAATTATT
This sequence comes from Viscum album, assembly GCA_963277665.1. Lineage (NCBI taxonomy): Eukaryota > Viridiplantae > Streptophyta > Magnoliopsida > Santalales > Viscaceae > Viscum > Viscum album. The sequence continues at coordinate 735,297,144 of OY728147.1, read as the reverse complement.
GATAAAAATTCCTATTATATTATGGTAATTTGACTCTTATAACATTAATATTGAAATTTATTTTTCAATGGATATGTCTCCCTAAAAATGATCTAAATAATATTTAAATACATGATAGTTACAAAGTGACACTATTTTAGTTTGAAATATATCTTATGTGATCTGATGGTGGAAAAATAATGTTATTAATCAATATAAATCATTATTTTGAAAATAATTAAATTATTTTTATTAATAAAATTTATTTTAAATTTTTTTATATTAACTAATTACCTTATATTATAATGTACTTATAACAAAGTATTTATACAATTAATTGATAAAAAAATTATTTTTTAGAAATAAAAATAATAAAAGTTGTGTGAGTTATATTATTTAATAAAATTTATAGATAAATATGAAAAATTAGTATATTTTTAAATGGTTATAGTATAAATAAATCTTTGAATTTATAGTTTTATGTAAAATTTAGTGAGTATTGTTAAAATTAACATTAATGATATTTTTTGACAATAATATTTTATTAAGTTCTTTAATAATCATGAAAATCATAAAATATGACAATTTGGATAATATATTTTCTAAAAGGCGTTCCCATATAAATTTATATATATAATTTACTCTCTATATATAAAATTATATCCCTTTATTGGTTAAAAATATATAAATACATTTAATTTTAATATAGGTTATCATAGGGGTTAAATAAAAAGATAAGTTTTAAATATGCACGTAGACCTATAAAAAATTTATTGTATGACGGTACGTAAAGAACAAAATTTTTTATCTATTAATACATTTCCTTTGGAGACATTTTTATAGGAAACTACTTTATTATATTTTAATCTTTTAAAAAATACTATGAGTTCCCTTATACTATATTATAAATGGGAACCCCACCACTCACTTATTCACACAACTTTGAGCCTTCTAGATAGACCATACCTTGAATGAATACATATTCAATATCCTTTTTTCACATTCTATATTTTTTTCTAAAATGACAAAACCTTGGTTCTTTAATTTGGGATCTAAAGAAGTTCATTCAATGAAGAGGAAATTGCCTTGACATATCACTTAGTTTATATTTATTATTATCTAACACCTCTAAATCAATGGTATTTATTCTAAAATAAAATATTATTTTGAACAGATATTGTTTAATTTTATTACGATTATCTGATAACCATTATCCACCAAATTTACCATAATATGTGAAGTGGAAGTATTACTTATGCGTACATAGAAATTATTATCTCCCCATAGCAATACAATTAATTTACCACCACCCAATTTTCTAGATGGTTATTATGGTAAGTTTAATTTTTATAAAAAATAATTAAGAAATTATTATAATTTTTTAATGATATAATAAAACAAACCTTCTTACCTTCCAAATCATAAGAAAGCATTAACGTCGCTTCTGCATACTTGTAGACTACCACCTCTCTAACATGATGTGATAAATTTTTATTTTATATTTAATTTTACGCAAATAAGAATAGATCAAATGAGTATATAATATATATTTTATATATTAATTCTTCTTTAAGGGTGCATTATTATTTCCCTTTCTTTTTTTCACCTGTTAAAAGTGAATACTGTATTCATGCATACGTACGACCTATCATCTCAAAAATTGGGGTAATTTATTCTTCGATATCTATGTTAATGGACAGATATAAATTTATATATAATTAATATTTATGATATTTATATAACTATTAAAAGTTTTCAGATTATGAATCCATAATCAACATACAAGGATAGGAACTATTGAATAGAAATACTCATGTTAAACAAAATAGTTAACTCCAAAAAAATTGATTTTATTAAAAGAATTATTGACAAATGTGTGTTGAAATGATACAAGGGATAATATATGATACTATACGTATTTAAATGATATATATATAATTATAATAAATTAAAAAAAATAGTATCTTAGAGTTCTTTGAGGAAAGTTGAACTTGAGGTACATGGTTTTCATCTCACTTTTATCCACATGAGGTACTTTCCATATTCACCATTTATTTATATTTATTGTGGTGTTATAATTCCCATGAATGAACATTAATATTTATATTATAAAATTTCTGGAAATTTACATATTAATATCTTTTTATTTAATTGATGGGGAACACGATTCATTTTTTACATAAGCGATCAGGGTCTTATGTCACAATCTCATTATTTATCATGATTGTTTATGGATATGATTACAATGATGAAATTATGTTTTAATTCTCACAAGAAATTAATAAACATTTATTCTACTATCTTTATTTCATGAGATTACATGTTTTCCATTAAATATACTCACTTTAAGTGATCAAAACACTAAAATAAGATTTATCAAAAAAAATTACTTCTCTCTTCAGTAAAAAAACCATTATCTTACTTATCCATATTTTCTAAAAAAAATTAAAGAATTTTTATACTATTATCATATGATTTTTTAATGTCACTTTTCCTATATAAATTTTTTTAACAAAAAATTATATATATTCTTCTTGTCAGTTTCTTAATGGGAATATTAATAAATTTTGATAGGAATGTTAAAGGAATGAATTATATCAAATTATAGGAAATGAATGAAATTTCATGCTATTTTGATCACTTAATACTAAAAATAATATTTTATAATTCCACACGGGTATTTTTTAAACAGAATTACTTTCACAGTTTTTTTTTTAAATTTATAGTTTTTTAAAATTTATTTTCAATGATTAAATGGTATTTTCCTAACGATTATTTTAGAAACATTATAATGGAATTTCAGTTCATCAACCAAAAAAATTATTTGATTTCACTTATTATTTATTGGGAATTTGAACCATGGATACCATAGTTGTTAATTATATGGATGGATAATATTTATTTTGAACCAATTATTATAATAAAAAATTTTTCAATGGGGTATTATATCATTAAATGATGCAATGATTATGAAACTCATTCTTTATGGGGGTTATCCTATGATGAATTGTTTACAAAACCCATTTATTTTCTTAGTTTATTACAAGATGAATTTTTTATGATATTATAGCATAAATAATTTTGATTTTCATTATGTTATGCTTGGTAAAATAATTAATAGTACCCCAATTATTTTAGTAACATTTGAAATATCATGAGATAAACAAGACTGTAATGGGTAATGAACGTAGTTTAGTAAGGGAGACTATCCACAGTGATAGTCTAGGGACAAAATGTTGACTTAAATGAGGGATTGGGTAGTTAATCCAATACACTATGATAAAATTGTTACTGATACTAGACTACCGTTTAAATTATTATACATGATTTAGTGTGTACCAAAAACTCATGTCTTATGACAATGTTAGGCCCTCGAGGATCATGTTCTTTGATTTCTATCTTATTAATTTATTAAGAAATAAAAATATTTATTCCATGACACAAGATTATGTTTTTTTGATATGAAATGTTAGATATTTAAATGATAATTTCATGTTATCATACCATTATGATCAAGGTATGTTTATGTGATCCTTCATATGTCCCTTTTATAACCTTACTCAAATACAGAGCTCACTCTTTTTCATGATTCCTTTCCCTAGGTTATGAATAATGTTTTTAATTCTGTTATAAATAATAAGGATACTATATGTGATGATATTTTGGGAGATGACATAGGTTTTTATGACCCATTTTTTTATATATCCAATTTTTATGTAAGAGTTTTCCAAAATCTCTAAAATAGTGAATATGAAACATTATTCAATATGTAAGAGATCTTATATTTAATTATATGATGTCTGTTTTAGATGATTTAAATTGGGTAATTTTTCTTTTTATCCAAGACATAAATGTAAATATCATGTTTTTAGAAGTATATTTTTGAGTTTAGTTTCTATGATATCAAAACCATACACAAAATAAGATATAATATAAAACATTCTTTTGTATAAAACTCCCATAATTTGAAAAAAAATCATAAAAATGACTTTATAAAAAAATGAATGCATATATATTGGATTTCCCATCAAACTCTCCTATATCAATTTTTTTATAATCAGTTCACAAAGGAAAAATATCTTATGGAATTTAAAATACTGAAAACATATCACTTAATTTTGAAAACTAAAGAGAATCTAACTCATTAATCCACTTTAAGTAAAAATTATAAATTTTTTAATATTGATTTTAAATTTTTGTTTGAAAAAAATAAAATTTACATTCAAAATATTTAACAACTTCCATAAGAAAATAATATATTTTTGAAAACACTACATGATGAAAAAAATTATTTATTCAAAAAATGAAAATAACTATGTTTCAAAATTAAAGAAACCATAAAATATAATGGTTCAAATAAACCAACAAAACTCGTTTCAAAATGAAAAAATTTAATGAAATATCCTAATTAATAGAACACGATGTAAAAATATTGGGTAAAAAATAACATCTATCATTAAACCGAAATTCATTCTGTAATTATAAAAACTACATCAAGACCCGCATTAACCAATAATCAATATTTGGATACCAATTTATGAGAAAAATGGAATGAAAAGAGGTCTTAAATTTTTTTTAAAGGGATATAGAGATGAGGGTGGTTTTCATTAGTTTTTTTGAAAACTATTCACTAAATGGGTGATAGAACTTATAAATATTTCAAATAAAGTTCATGGGATCTTTATAAACTTTTAGGCTATGATTTATGCCCATATAACATTGTTCCATTCTCAACTAACATCCAAAAACTCTAAAATGAGAAAATAAAGTATCATATATAACTCAAAAAGAGTCAGAAAATTATGAAATCAATAGAAAAAACATTATTTGTAGATATATATTATATCTTCATATATGAATATTACTTACATTACCTAACAATCAATGATATAACCCTTTATGTATATTTACTTTATAAATATGAAAACATAAAAAATTATTTCATAGGTGAATGACAATTTTCAACATTAATTTCTTCATATAATCCTCCCTTTATAGATTAATCACAAAAAAACCATTATTCATATCACAAGGTAGAAAAAGTATTAAAGGATAAGCTCATATTATATGTAAGGTTAAATAATGGTTATATAAATTGTCACATAATAATAACATGATCATAATGGTATGGGAATATGATCATAAAATTGGAAAACCATACCCTGTATATTATATATCATATACATGATTCAGGGGGTAAATTTTTGACGTTCATAGGATACGACACATAAACGAATGAAATTAAATAATATTTAGGAGTATAAAATTGGAACAAAACATAAAATTGTGGAATACATATAGTATTATAATATTTCCGACATTTATAAATAGAAATAGGTTCAGTAAATATGTTAAGGACTTGAAATCAGGCCCTCACAAAAACTTTTCAATAGGAAAACTAGTACACCAACAATATTTTGAAAATGAAAATATGTTCATTCTTAACATGGTTAACTCATGATTTATACATCATTATTCATTTCATTAGAGGGATATATAGGTCCCACTAATCATTGGTTATAACATAACCATCATCCTTGGTTATAATATAGCCACCATCCCTGGTTATAACATGACTATCGTTCATGGTTACAATGTAACCTGATTACATTGTTATAAAATAATAACAATTATATAATAAAAAAGTATTTATGTATTGTAAAATATATTAAAAATAGTCATCATTTGAGAACCCATGAAAATAATTGTATTTCATAAACATTTAATCTTACTATAAACCTACTTGATGCAATAGGATTCAAAAATATCTTTCCATCATAACCATAAACAACCATAGAATGAATAATGATTTTTTACTAAATCATATCACATTTAAACATATGTTATATATAATTATTTACTATTTTATAGAAAATTAGTTTGAAAGTTCAATCAAATCATTTCTTGATGAAATTAAACTATTCACCCTACAATCATTTATTTGAAATCTGAAAATATCTCAAATATTAATGAAAAAATTTTCTATGAAAATAAAATGGAAAAATTGAGAAACAAAATATAAAAAATTTAGTGTTCGTTATTATGTAAAATAACATTTATTATTTACAAAATCAATCAAATAAAACTTTCACACTTTTAAAAAAAATTCAAAATAGCCTTATTTGGAAGACAACAGGATGATACCATTTAATGTTATTTGTAAAAAGTGAAAAAATGGGTAAATTTGACTTTTTAGAATACTATAGAAACATTAAAACATTAATTAAAACATATTTAGGGAGAATGTATATGAAAGAAATTTTTTCTACCAAGGCGATAAATAAAGTCGGGTTTCATTAAAAATAATATTTTGAAATCTTGAGTACATAAAGAAGAAAAAATAAATGGAATAACATTAATATCAATAAATAACAATATTATAACAAAATTAGTAATCTTATTGATAAATTTATCATAATATTTCATTAATGAATGAATAATCATAAATAATCCCAATAAATGATGATATTGTAATAACACACCCATACAACTTTGGTAACATTTCATTCATAATACACGTGAATGAATAAATGTATTTGAAACATTAAAAACAATTAGTAAAAAATTCATAATATAAAAAGTAAAATGGGATGTATATGGACTATATAGAAGAATATAAGAGTATAACATTGCATATGTTGTAACAAAGGAAATTTGAGACAAAAGTCCTTTACATTAAGTCTCTAGTTCCTTCATAAATCTTCAAACATGCTATAAAATAAAGAAACATTTATTATGAATATATTATATAATATTAATCATACTTATCATACCATTTATGATTTAATTTTACCTTTAATTTCTCATTTATTATCAATTCTTTGTTAAAATCATGTTTTGGGTAATCATAGCTTTATTTTTTCTACATGTTTTGATTTAGTATTTTAGTTCATTTTACATTAATATTCATTCCATAATATCCAAAAATTTTACCATGATATTAATATCATATATATTAAGTTTATACTCAATTAGAATAATCCTTAAAATTTATATTTAGAAAATGAAGTACATTGTTTGTGGAGACGACATGTCGTCCACACACATGATCACTGTTTCCATTTAACTGAAAGATGAAATTTAATATTGGTATCATAAATTTCACATATACTCAATAAATTTATAATTATTACTTTCCATGGAGATTATAAGTGAAAAAATAATCATATTGCTTTTCCAGGTTGAAATATGTCATCCACATGTACAACGTTATCACAAACCCATAAAATTGATTGTAAGAAGTTATATGGGATATTACAGACCCATAATTATAATAATATCATATATATCATATATTAATATTAAATAAATTATATTATATATATCCTAATATGGTTGAGATGGAAAAATAATAACATCGGTTTGCGAATCAGTAGTCCACCGTAAGCACGATCGATGATTTCATTTCCCATTTAATGAAAGAGGAGATAAATATAGTTTATTCTATTAACAAAATTACTTATAAATATATTTTTTATAAATTTTATAATATATCATAATATTATAATAATATTTTAAGAGGGTGGAATAATAATTAAAATAGAGATGGTTGGTTGATAATGATACATTTTCTTTGGATAACCTCTATATTTTTACACCAGAAGCCATCCTAGGTTGGTTTCATGATAAAAAATGGTAATAAAGATTTAATGAGGGATGTAAAAAAATTATTTGGGTAGGTATTTTCCAAATCAATATATTTTATAAATTTTAATGGGATAGGATATTGGTTACCCATTTAAGAGTTGGGGATATGACACCCTTAAATTTTTTGAATAGATTAAAGTGTACTAATGTTTTTAACATTCCAAAAGGATAAAAAATAGGCAATTCATGAACTTTAAAGGTATTAAAGAAGATATATTTCATTAAAATAGGATTTTTAAAAGTTTCTATTCCATTTTACCACCTATATTTTATGTTTATCGCTCGATAAACAATTTTTACCATTTACCATGATAATATATTTTATTAATTTTACTCTTCAAATTGATATTTTTTAAATTTTTATATAATATAATTTATTCTGATTCATAATATCTATTGAAATTTTTAAAATTACATATATATATTTATAAAAATATATTTGAAAATAAATCCTAAATATGTGATGAAAAAAGGATTTCGCAAGATAAAATTTTCATAAATATAAAAATATTTAAAAAATAAATATAAAAAATATACAAGTGAATAACATTGGATTAATAAATATATAATTTAACTGATTATCCTCTATGAAAAATTAAAATAAAATGGTTCATGTAAATTTTATAAATGAAAAGGTGGTTTTAATTAAAATTACTGTTTTTTATTCATATAAAGTTTATTATTTTTTGAAAATTCCCAAGTATTATCTTGATGATAATTATTTAATGTAGATAAAAAATGATGTTTAATTTTTAGAATAATTTTTCAAAAATTTTAATAATATTTTTTTTTCATAAAAATCAATGAAATATTTTTTTAGAAAATTTCATTTTTGAAACATATAGAGACTTTACAATAAATTAAGATCTTTTACATCAATATGTTTTAATTATATAATACAAATACACATAACAGTTAAATTGTATTTATTCCTATTAATTTATCCAATTATAATTTCTACTTTATAATTTTTAATTTTTAATAATAATTTAAATTATATATTGCATTTTCATAAAACTCAATGTGATTCATAACACAAGATGTTAATGAAATTTTATTTTTTAAAAAAATATATCATAAAAACAAATTGTGTTGAAATATACCCCCTTAGAACTATTTTGACTCTTGAAATTTATCACACTGATACGAACAAATGTTGATACTTATGCCTCATTATATCTCAAGTTTTGATGTTTCTTCATTAAATTGGGGTGGTTTTTCTTATAAATATTTACTAGGTGACTGGTATTGTTTCGTAAAAATATATTTATTCAATCCAAAATATCAATACGATTCTCCTCATAAGAAAGATATTACTCTAGTGGTATAACCTCCGAGTTCAATACACTTGGAGGGTTAGTTATGTACTAATTTATGATATATGAAAGGAACACATCATGAACTCCAGAAAGGTTTTATGGAAGCCCCCATACATAATATATCATCCAAAAATGATAAATAATTTCAAATTGGAAAATATATATAAGGTTATACATTCCTTTATATCCTAAGAACAATTTATTTCTTTGGTTGTGATTTGACCCATTTACAATTCATCTCTTACAATATGACTTTATGAGTCAAGATAATTTTAATGGTTGATGCAAAAAAATCATTATAAGATCCAAAATTCATTCATATGGGCTTTAATTATTTTCCTATACATGATAGATAGTACATGTTATCCAATAATACCCTACATTAACATAATCCATTCATTAAATTATAAACAGCAAGGATCCACCAAATTATGTTTGATAAAAATTGAATCATATATAATGGAATAACATGATCTCATATCCATCCACGATAAACTTAAAAACATTTTTAATCACACAAAATATCCCATAGAAAAATATATATCCTAATAACTTCCAAAAAATTCAGAAAAACCATACAGTATTCCGAATGAAAATTCAAATTTTATTCTTTAAATAAGCTATTTTCCTATGAAAAAAATTCTATTACAGATATGGGTTCATCCATACACTGATTAAAAAACATAAGATGATTTAGAATATCAAATTGGATTTAATTATTCTAGAATATCTATAGATATAGATAATAAATTCTTAAAATCGCATAAAAGTTTTAATAAAGGTTGAGTAATAATATTTTAATGGAGATCATTCATATGAAATCTAATTAGGAAGTCCTAACTATATTTTTACCTAATTATAATGATTCACTTATGTTTTTATGGTTTTATACAATTTCCATTTTTACATTAATATTAGTTGTTTTTCCATTCTTTAATACTCATTAGAACTTAAATTATGGAATTTATTTTAATAATCTCAGTACTCAATGAATTTTAGTCACTGATGTGTGGGAGGTGCATTATGTTGATCACTCTTTTCATTTATTTCATTCACTAGACTCCTCAAAATAAATCTACATTCTATTTCTTAATGGACAGGTTTCCCACACTTTTAAATCCAATTTTTTCATTTATGGAATTTACCTGAGTGATTCTTCCCCCATTTTTGGAATATATGTGATTGATATTTCTTTCCACCTTATGATTTATTTGAGTCCTCATGAGGCTCGAAATTCCTTTTCTAATAAAAATAATTGAAAAGTTAGAAATATTTAATTTTCATTTCTACCTACAGTATTCGTCCAATGAATTATTAATATACAATAAAATATACTATAGCCAATTACTTTTTAAGACATGGATTTATGCCTCAAAATATTTGATCGTTTTTTATTTTATGGACGGTGATTAAACTATAATTATACCAGAAAAGTCCTAAAATATTATATTCATATGTACCAATCATCCATGATCCTTTTTATTCATCATTAGATATTTCTTCTCCATCGTTGTATGTCAAGTATGAGGAATGATCATACTAAAAAACATCCTCTTAAATTGATCCCACTCAATAGATTCAATTTTCTCTTCTTGAATGATATTATTAATAAGGTCCCACCTTTTATTTACATCCCATTCAAGATAATCGAAATAAAAAATTAATTTTTCATTGTCGAAACATTGGTGAAAAGAAAATACATTTTTAGTGGTACTGAAACATTTCTTAGTGAATAGTGGATTAATGGACCCACTAAATGGGGGGTGAGTTTTCCTCATGAAGGACTCAACAAGATGTTGTTACCCCTTTTCTCATTTTTATGTTGATTATGATTCATATATTGAGAATGTTGTGTGAGCATAGAAATGTGATTTTTCATTCTATCTTTCACTACATTTGTCGTCTAAAATATTTTAATTTTTTGTCACATTTATCATTTATATGATTCCCTCAGGTTCTATCCATTGACTAAAAAATGATTGTTTGATCAACAATAATTATAATGGGAGAAAACATAGTCATGAAAAATAATGTATTTTATGTCAAAATCACTACATTTTAATTTCAGTCTATAAATCCTCATGTTTATCCTAGACCATATAAGATCATTATCTATTCAAATCCTTAATTATGGTTTGTAAATAAATTTTGAATTAAAAAAAATCCCTTGGTAGGGTCAAACTAATTTTTTAGTGAGACCTATTATCATGTACCAAGTAAAGGTTGAGTAAATACCAATATACATTTTTAAAAGTATTTACCCCTTGATACAAGTGTTCCTAAATCATATATACTTCTAATATCCAAATATAAATTTATTTCTATGCAAATAGTATAATCACTTATTGACCAAATTTTTTGGATGATATCATATAATTAGTCTTATCCTATGTTTTAATAATGTTTTCTCATCCTATTTTCAAAAGGATTTCAAAACCATTATCTGATACCAAGTATATTCACCCACATTTTCATATATATAGTACATCTTAATATAAAAACACTTATTATATTACATACCGATCCCTGCCACAACCATTTATGCCTAGTGACCTTGAAATCCTAAAAACCTAACCATCTGTTTCAATGTAGAATTATGTATTCTCTTACAGATTTCTTCATATCTAGAAACAACCCTATAATTATCATAATTAAAACCATTATAAATATTCTAGGTAAAAAAACATAATAAAAGGGGAGATAAAATGTTCAGTAAGGATAAACATGGTCGATAAAAATGTTCACAAAAGAATAAAAAGAGCATTAATGTATAAGAATATGAGAGTAACATTTGAAAACCATAAAATTGATATCATAGATCATGTAATAGAGTTAGGGAAAAAATCATATAATTTTATAAGAAGTGAATCATAATGGAAGCAATGTACATAAGACTTGAGATAATAAAATTGGAAGAAAACATTTATTTGAGTCATACACATAAGAACAGTATATTATGAACATGTATAAATAGAAATAAGTTCACTCATGGTGTTAAGGACATGATATAAGTCCCTCACATAAACTTATTGACACAAAATTAGGTCTATGTATAAGATTGTGAATGTGAAAAAAGGTTCATGAAAAACAAAATTAACTCAGGAGTTATCCCTCATTACTCAGTGCATCAGAAGGATGTATAGGTCCCACACATCTTTGGTTATAACGTAACCATTGTATTTGGTTATAACCTAACATCCATCTTCCAGAGTAATTGGTTATATCATAACTAGAATAATTATATATATTGTAACCAATTTCCTTGGATATAATTTAACAACCATAAAATTAGAAATGCAATACATAAGTGTTCCAATAGTTCAAAAATAATTAATCTTATCATAGCCCATGGATAGAAATGTGTTTCATAAAAATTTCATCATTTCATAACACATGGAAAATGAATGGGCTTTATAAACATCTAGTCCGTACAAAAAAGAGGATAAATAATAAGTGTGGTATCTTTAGTTCTTTTCAACAGTAAAACATAAGTGACATAAATGATTTCATCATTGATATAAAATGACTTTGAAGGTTTAATCGAAACATTTATTGAGGAAAATATTAATTTTACCCAGAAATCATTTTTTGCATTATAAAAAGTATACAAAATTTAAAGAAAAAATTTTCATTTAAAATAAAATTTGTATTTAATAGTATAATTATTGAAAATATGATCTTTCATGAGTATTGAAAATACCATTCATATCGTACACACTAATGTAATTATTAATTTCACATTTTTAATCAAAAGTGAAAATGTACTGGTTTAGAAAATGAAAAGAAGATTTCATTAATACCCATTTTTTTATAATTCAAAAATGGATAAAAATTAATTAAAAAACATATAGGAAAATTAAACCATTCATTAAAATAATTTGGAAAACATGGATTTGGAAAATGGGTTTTCTGCGGAAGAGAAAAATAAGGATGATTTTCTTTAAGAATAATATGTTTTCATCTTTAGTACATAAATTGAGGAAAATAAGTTGAAAAATCTATTCTCAAGATATAACTATGGGATAATAGAATTAATTATTTCCTTGAGAAATAAATCATATGATTTCATAACTAGAATCATCATTATTAATAATACTGATAAAAGATGAGATTATAACATCTATCCCTTAACATATTTGTAACATTTGAACCATAATAATCGTGAAAGAATAAATTTAAATGAAACATTAAATATCTTGAGTATAATTAAATTAATTATATATAATGTGAAAGCATGTGTGTATATATAACTCATAAATTTAGAATGTTTCATAACATAATGTATGTCTCTAATAAGAAAATTTTAGAAAAACAATTTCCCCATCTTAATTATTATATTCCAACATATACACTAATAAAAATTTCATTAAAAATATATGTTATATTATAAATCTATTTAGTAACCATAATAATATATATAAAATAATAAATTATTTACTTATGAAGATTTATTATATGTTTATTTACAATTCCATATTAAAATCACGTTTCAGGTAATAACTACTATGTTTTTCATGTATGTTTTGATTTTTTATTTTTGGTCATTTTACATTGATCATGGTTCAATAATATCTTTAATATAAAGAATGGTATAAATATGATAAATATTAAGTATATATGTATTTAGAAAAATCTATAAAATTTTGCGAAAGAAAATCAAATACATCATTCATGGAGACGGTAATCCCTCTATATGCATGAACATTATTTTTATTTTCTCAATGGATAACAAAAATAAAGGAAATAAATAAATAAAATATCCAAAATCAATATGATGTAATATATAAAAAAAATTAATTAAATTAATATTTATCTCCATCTATGTAAAGCGTAATTGAAAAATGAATCCCATGAATTTGTGAGGTGGTAGTCTACTATACACACGCGTGGAAATAATGTATTACCACAAAATGTAAATTAGCAAGGTAAATGTGAAATTATAACGAAATAATTAAAATAATATCATAAATATCTCATATAAAAATTAAATACCTCATTTTATCTATCTATAAAATGCGGTGATTGAAAATAAATCTCATCAGTTCTTGAGGAGGTAGCCTGCCATACACAAGATCAATAGTTTTGATTCCCATTTAAGGGAATATGAGATGGATATGGGTTATTAAATAAACTTAATTACATGTATATATATTATATTTACCCATATTATTATATAATCATAGTTCACTACTATATATATATATCAATTTTAATTATTGTAAAAAGGTAATTTATCAGTAATAAAGAGTGATAACTACCAAAGTGATATTAGATGTGCTCAATACCTATGTTTAAAAATAAATTTTGGATTATTTTATGAAATTTTATAAACAATGTGAGGTGATTTACTCAATTTTTTCTATATGATGCGTGTTTTAAAATATATTGGGACTTTTAACTAAAAAACACATACATAATGTCATACACACCACATCGGGTGGTGGATTTGAATGTGGTCCATTTCTACACCTCGTTAATGAATAAGAGATCATTTTAATAAAGTTTAAAAATAATACATTCTTATTTTCTCATTTTTGGGTAATTGATGAATTTTTTAAACTAAAATGATACTTTTATATTGAAAACACACACTTTGACTCATACTAACCACATAATTTTTCTGATTGATGTGAGGTCAATTTCATCATGTCAAAAATTAATTATGGATTGGTATTATAATATTTAAAATTAATCTGATATCATTTTATAAATTTTATTAATGTTACATGAATTTTATGTTAGTATTGTTTTTGAAGTTTTGAATCCACCCTTTTTAGGAAAAACATGGATGAGGCTCACCCATTGACTATCCTAGACTGTAAAAATTATTCCATCATCAAAAAAGGGGTTATATTTTTTTATTTAGAATATCTTAATGTGTTTGATTAAATATTCTTTGAAATATACTCACTAGTTTGAAATTTTCTTCAAGAAAAATTTTGTGCATGATGAATAAATGGTTAGTGCTATTTATGCCAATGAGATTCCATATGAATTCTCCCTTATAGTTTCCATGTAATCTTAAGATATGGTTATATTGATATTGTGATAGATTTTTATATTTGATCATAGTAAATTTTTCATTCTATAATAAGAATTAATAGTTTATGGTTTTATGAAGTGGTTTCAAATATTACTCATAAGATAATTATATACTTTTAATAGGTTTTTTGGTGAATCAACATCATCAATTTTAGATCCTGGTTCCATGAAAAAAATTATTTTTTAGACTGAAGTTGGGGAAAACAAATTGTTTCTCATTCTATTTAAAATTAAATTTATCAATAGTAATTATATATTTAAGAGTATATTCAAGGCCTATTTCTTAATCCTCACTTTCAGTTGTTCTAAAATATTAATAATTTCATTGATATGTAAATTTATAATTTCCATAAATTTTAAAACAGAATGTGCTTGAAATTTATATATTACCCTTAAATTTAATGAAACCAAACTCAGTTATTTCAAATTCATAAATTCGAAAAACAATTTTACATATATATTCATGTTGTCTTTAAATAAAATTCTATTTTTCTTATGTAAATAAAATTTAGAAAAAATAGGATATTTTTTTAAAAGAGGCATTCAAAGTATTATAAAATATAATATAAGGAATAAAATTGATTGACAATCAATCTATCATGTTTACTTGAAGTGATATATTATTCTCATTAGGATATTTCTTAGATTGGGAAATATGGAAGGGAATAATTTCTACTCCAAAATAATTTGAAAATGTTCATTTTTTGGAACTGATGACTACTCATGTAAATTTCAGAGAGTATATCCATATAATAATGTGTGAATTAGTACTAAATAGATCATCTTCTATATCTCTAATACATAAATCAGTTGGGAAAATTTTATTTTATCTTTTTCCAAAGCATCAACAATAACTCAAATATGGTTGGATGTTCTTTTTTTGTCCAATTGAATGAAAATTATAGTAGATTTTGGTTCTATAACATTTATTATTAAGTATATCGAGTGAAGAATATCATATATAGAAGGTACCACGTCATACATAACATCTTTAAATAATAATTGTCTTATAGTGAAAAAAAATTGTTAGTGTTATAGGATCATTTAATTTTAGAGGTAAAGAAAAATGAATCATTGATAAAAATGCCCATCATATTTTTCCAATTTTTGTCCATCATATTTACATTTATTAATAATACATTTCCTCTAATTATTTTTCATATCATCATTTTTTTCACAGCATCATCTAATGTAACATTGACTATGAATTTTCTACAAGTCTCCAATTTTTTTCTTCAAGTTTCCCTTAGAATGTTTATTTATTAAGGCTGCATTTCTTATATTGGGTAGAGTGGGATTGTATTTTTCATGATATTTTCTAGAACTATTTATTTGAATATAATTTTATATCATTTTTCTCCCATAATAGAGGGGTATATAAGAAAATCATAAAATAGTGATGATGGGGTTTCCATTAAATAATTGTTAGATATTTTAATAGTTTCACAACCATTTTCCCCCTCTTCATGAGATCCTAAATAAGGTGATAATGGTTTTAAACTATTATCAATAAGTTTAGGAATAAGTGTAGAATTAGTTTTTTTTTGAATTGGGCCTTTTTTGAATTTAGTTTGGTTACTAAGATTAATAGAACTTATATTTTTCTTTATTGTGTATTTTGGTTTCACATATGGTTTTGAAGGTAATCCATCCTAGATATAATTCTTGAGATTAACATATTTGGTGGAATGAATTCACATTTGTGACATCCTATTAGTCAACATGTTTTTGGTTTCTTCGTATTTTTTTCAAGATTATTTTATGGTCTTGCTGTGGATGGAGTAGGCTGAAATTTTATTTTAGGTTGAAAATAAAATTATTCATTAATGTATCATTATTGTGATTTAATTTTTTAGCCTTGGAAAATATTTTATATTTATTGGAATGTATTAATATATCCTTAAGTTGATTATTATAATTTAGGATTCCATATTTATTTGATTTAATTTTTTTCGTAGATGAAACATTAATTTATAGAAAGAAACCTTGTAGTTTTCATATTGTTATTGAATTTTTGGATATTAATCATTAAAATTTTAATTTTCAACACATATACATCACTAAACTAATTATTGAAAGAAAATTTTTGGATTGGGTTGGTGTTGATATGCTATGTAAATCATGATGAATCATACCATGGTGGTAAGATCAATATCATGTTACTTTCAGAAGTAAAAATGGGTGTTTATTTATGATATTTAACTTTTGAGATGAATCTATTTCCAAATTGTTTGGAATTATAATGCAATATTGTAATTGAGGTCCTATAAATGATTTATTTTTTTAAATAAGGGTATTCCAATCGAAACATTAATTTTACACCTATAATTCAAGATATATCATTATTACATTTATTTAATTATGAGTTTCTCACTTTAATTATGGTTGGAAAAATAAAAAACAATTTATTTAATCATTACCCATAATCATGTAATGTTCCACCCAGATTATTTATAATCCCACAATAGTATTTTCATATAGAAGTTGTTCTGGATATAGGGGATAATATTTCAAGGAAATGTTATTCAATTGTATTTTAATACCTTAGCAATGTGGAGTGCGAATAGAAGAACCCACCATTATCTTATCCCTATATGTAAATATAGAATGTTATGAGCTTCATTTTTTCATCATTTACTCCTAAGGTTTTTATATTGACAGAAAAATAACTAAATTCTTAAATATATTTTTTTGTATCTTTTCATAGAAGTCTATTTAATTTTAGATTTGGTGTATGAATCCAAACCTAATATCAAATTCAGTAGAAGCTACTACATATTATGTGTTGTTTTATTTCTTCTCATAATATATATCAGACTTTTTATGTGTTCAATTTTAATCCAGGGTAATATCATTTTCACTCAGTTCCTATCTAGGTTGTGTAATGGTATGGTTGTCACCGAGAGGATCGGGGTCAACAATTTTTTCATCCTAATATCTAGAACGATTTTTGACTCCAATTTAATAATCTAAAAAGGTTAAACTGGTGTAAAAATTCTATACATGAACATTTAATTAAATAAACATAGGTAATCTCCATATAAATATCTCCAATTTAAATATTTGATATTTTTTCTGAGACCCACTTAAAAATTTTATTATCCCCTTAGAAAAATAGTAAAGCTGCACCCATAGTTATCCCTTATTGATGTTTATAAGTATGTTTTGTTGTTTTATTTGACATTTTATATTTATTAATTACAAGAAGTTAATTATGTCATGGATTTTAAGGGTTTATTATGAAATAGAGAAATATGATATCACAACTTAATGAAATAACTAGAAATCGAAATTGAATGAAAACATCAGAAATAAAAATAATGTGAGTAGAAGGTTTTGTAGAAACTCATTGATGAGACTTGTATCTTGAGGTTGGACTTATTGTGTTCCTATACATATCATTATAAAAAAGATTCCTGATATTTGAGAATATGTGTAAGATAAGTCCAAGTTAAAACACCCCATTTGATATTATTGATCGTATTATAAATATATCCTATTGAATAACACTCCCAAAAACCATTATCAAGTACATAAATCTAATAAATATGTGACTAAACAAATGAAACTATACAGACAGTTTTCAAATATAGTTGGTATATGTCCCTATATACCTATGTTTTTTAATACCTTTGGTATAACCTATATATGCGAAAGCTGTAACAATATTTTCCATAGACCATTTGTATAGCTCATGTTATAAGAATGTTTTTAAAAACCATTGTTATAGAGTAAGACTATAATAATGGTTCATAAAAACCATTAGTATATTTATCCCTATATATCCTCATAGTATAGCTTCCTCTATTTCCATCTCACTCCCATCAAGATTGTACCCTATGAGTGGGGATTCAGATTTCTTCCCTAGATTCAACAATATCTACTTAATAACTAATTTTATTAAATTGTTAAAGAGCAGAAAACTGGTGAGTTCCAAATACCTCATATATTCAATCAACCATCATTTTTTTAATAACCTTTAAAATTGTTTCTATTATGTCAGGATTCCTACTGATTAATTGTTTGTTGGTTTTTTAATTATATTTGTTATTTTATTTCACAATAAATTTAATTTTCACAGATGCATTTTTTCTAATTCTGTTATTATATACATCTATATAAATATAATATAAACCTTTTATTTTTTGTGATATGTGAGGAAAATATGTAATTATTAGGTGTGGTACTTTTTTTATCTTTTGAAGATATTTGGGGGCTATGAAATTATTCATTTCAATGTATTAATTTATAAATTTAAATTATTCATTTATTGTATTAAACATGTTAATATTTAAAATGTGATATATTTTTTTCATGTATATATTAATTTTGTATTATTAAATGTATGAATATGGATGTAATTTACTTAAATGATCATATTGTTTATTGTTTTTATATTTTATGGGAACATATTTTTATAAAGGATTATGTCATTTTTAATATATCTAATGATATTTTTTTATTCCTTATACCATGTTTCAGTTATTTTATGCAAGCCTTTCTTATGACCGATAAAATACTAAACACATAATTATTTATCAACTTATATAATATATTTATTTACAAAACTCAAATACATCCATATTTGGTTAGTAACCTTTTAGATATAGACCATCATATATACCATGGTGTGAGTTTGATGTGAATTATTTTCTTTTATATAAAAACTATAATATGGATTTGTTTATCAATTATTCCATACATATACACTATTTTGTGGTATTATTTATAGTCAATACAAATTTATACAGTGAAATTCAAAATTATGGTCTTATATATATATATATATATTATTTTTTTACTTATGGAGTTGAGTTATGAATATACGGATATGTGTGATAAATATATAGTTTTACTAATTTCCAAATGTACTTTTCCATTATCAGAATAAATTTTTTATGATAACCTACTTCTTTTATTGTTAAGTATTCATGTATGTAAAATTTGGTATCTATGCGCAGATATGTAGAGTATTCAATAACAGATTTAAATTAAATCATAGTTTAATGATGTCAATGAGATTTAAATAAAGTGAAAATGTAATGTATCCTTGAATATATAGGATTTTACATAAATATTATATAATTAATTTTAGGAATTTTTATATGAAATTTTATATTGGAATGGATGAAATGTGGGATTATGAAACTAATCTGATCTCAATTGATTTTTAAAACTAATTTGGAAGTTTTTTAGTTTTCTCATTTAAAAATTATAAAAATAATGTTCTTATAAAAATACCATATTACAATTGTCTTATAATATATTTTTAACTCATTAAGAATTTGTCTACCGTAAATTGTTTATCCAAACAAACTATTCTGATTGATGTCATAGTGGGGAGAAAATACTATCTTAAAATGTCAACATTATGAATGAGAGGATAGAATTAATGAATTTATTATATGATTGATCTCAATTTCCTAGTCATGATAAGAAATAAATTATGTTAATTAAATAATATAATTATAAAAGTACACAAGATACATCAAAATAAAAAGATTATGTTTACAGAGTAAAAAAATGGTAGGATTCCACGATGACTTTAGTATATTTTAAATTTGGTGAAATAAAAAATTTAGGTTTTTAATAAGTTTATTTCATTGGAAAACCAGGTTTGTAATTTTTAAAACTTCCATATATTATATTCAAAAAAGTTTTAAGTAATTACTTTAATGTGATGTATGTATAACCTCGAACCACTATATAGATTGGAAACTATATAAAAACATGTATTTTATATAAAAAACATGATATCTTGAAATATTGAAGCTTAATTGGGGTGGAATCTACATTACTAAAGGATTTTATAATATATGAAGCAAAATTATGGAAGGAGAAAGATAATTGAACACCATGTCATGTGCCACATAATGTATTGTTTCACTTATCATTTATTTCATGACTTAAAAAAATTCATGTCTGGTGAAATATCTTAAAAAATGATATGGAATGCCCCTGAGATAAATAAGGATAATTGTGAGTTCGTTCATATTGTAAATTTATTATAATTTAAAATAATTCAATCTCCATATACCAATTATAAAGATGATGTGCATAATGTTATGTTAGGTTAGTCATGTGATATTTTTAATCTATTTAGAAATATTATTACTTTGCACAAAACAGTTCAAATTTTCATCAATATTTATAACCTTTATCAATGGAAGAGTAATAAAAACATTCATGTTACTGAGTACACTCATGTATAGACCTAGTTATCTTAACTATGATATATATGTATACATTTTAACTTTAATAAAATATTTAGAACATATTTATAATTTGGGTGAGAAGAGAAAAGATTCTTGATTAAAGGATATATTTTAGATTCATGATATTCTTTTGTGGATGAAAAATATTTTTCTTCTTATGAAATGATTTATAGATAGATAATGAATGAATAAATTTTATAATATATTTTTTATTAATAATAAATGATATAAAAGACATAAATATTCTCCTAGATTCAGTTTTATGGGAAATCAATAATTATTTCCAAGGGATCATCCATAGAGGTAAAATCATTGAATGTTTGACAATGCCAAAGAGGCCAAAAAGACTCTTAAATGTACATTTTAAACTAATGGTCTTAATGAATTTAAATTTATTTTTTCTTCATTAAGGAATAATAATATTAAATCTATAAATATAAATAATGTTTTTATAGAATCCAATTTTAGTTTGAAGAATAAAATCATATTATTTGTGATTCCTTATGACTAAAACAGTTTATTAAATCATTTTTTCGAATAAATTAACATTGAAATTAATATTTTTGAAATATTTCTATTAATTCAGATATATTTTAATAGGAAGAAAAATTATTATTTATGATATTTTTATCCCTTTTTGGATTGGGATATCAGACAAGAATTATATCCTATGTGTATCTGTGAAAACAAATGGAATCTTCTATTTTCTTATTATGTAATTATTTTTAAAAATAATAATTTATTTATAGATTTAGTATAGGAGAACATGGATCCTAATATATAATAAAAAATATATAAAAACAAGTAAACAAAAGATATTTTAAGAAGAAATATTCAATGAATTGCGATTAGGACATCCTTATTCATAATTTTATTCGAATATAATTACATCATCATCTATAAAATTATATAATGATGTAATTTATTCAATTGGTAAATTTTTATAGATAAAATTATAATAAATTTTTTCAATTTAATTCTTTTAAAAAATGTAGGATGAAGAGTAACTAGTTTAGTGTGAGTTAGAGAAAGAATTTCATCCTACATTTTTCAGATGCGTGATATATTCAACAATCCATCATCCAACTAAAACACCACTTAAATGACCTATTTTTTATTGTTGGATATATAGAACTAAAATTATAATTTTACATTCAAGTCTTCTATCTTGAACAATATTCATCACGAATGTTCCATTTTTTATGTTTTCATGGAATAATAATGAATGGATTTTGGTTAAATGTATTTTCTGATATGACCATACCACAAAACTGAAAAATAAAAAATGAAAAATAGAAGTATGATTACATTGAACCTATTTTTTCACCACTTCTCCAAATAGGGGTAATTCATATATTATATAAATTTACTCTATTAATCATTAAAGAGTATGATATGAAATATCACGGAGTCTTGTTTAACTGTGATTTGTTCGATAACATCATCATCATAGAACATCCAACGAAAGAATGTGGATGGTATCATATTATAATATTATTAATAAACCATAATAAATTTAAATGTATATTGATATAGATTAAAAATTCCATTAAATGATCATATGATCCTTTCTTTGAATTCATGAGATAAATATCAGTTTCATTAGACAAATTTTTAAATTAAATATCTTAAAATATAGTGAAAATCATTTGGTTTCAAAAAAACCATGGATACATGTAGTGTTTTATTCTAATAAAATAATTTTAATTCTAGTAGGAAAATTTTTTTATGTGGTTAATGGAAAATTAAATATTCCTTTCACAGAACTGTATAAAACTCATAAATAACATTTTAATAAAAAAATTATAATAAATCATTTTTTATCATTTATTTTTTTTAAAATATGAACATAAATAATCATTTAATTATAAAAAAGAATATTATTGAAATAATTTTCAACAACATGGACATGAATGAAATAGTTCACAAACAAAAGATGAACTAATGCCTCTTTTTCTTAAAAAACATGTTTTCAATCATTTGAAGTTCCAAAGAGTAGAGATGGAAATTAAATAATTAAAATACCATAAATACCCTAATGAGAAAAATATATATTGTGTACAAATTATAAGTATTATATAATTTACTTTAAATGAAATTCAATATAGAGAATCCAGAAAGGAAATGAGATTATAACACAAACACTTACCTTAGGTCTTGAAATTTATCACAAAACCTAATAACATCCTATATAATTAATTTTATTTATTATAAATAAATTCTAGAACCATTTTAATTGATATAAAACTGTATATCATTCCATTACGATTTCTAATTACCCATATATTAGTAATTTTTAATTAAAATCAATATTCGGGTGGAAACATATCTGTTTACAATGCATGTTTTTGTTTAAAAGTTCCAATCCATGCACTGTGTTAGTAGGTTCATTATCTAAAGAATATAAATAGCGTTATAATTATAATATTTATTGACTATATTAAATTTTATAACTATAAATATATGATGGTGAGGAAGAATAAATTGTAACACTTCGGCGAGTTGATAGTCCATACATACACATGAGAAATGTTTTCCTTTTTCAACCAATGGAATGAAATAACGGCCAATAGTAATTTATATTTCTATAATAATTATATCCTATATTTTTTTTATGAAATCATTCCATATTATCATCCATGTATTGTGAAAAATAAAATAAAATCACATCTCATTAGGGAGTTAGAAGCCCACACATACGCACGAACAACATTATCATTTCTCATAGAATGGAAGGAGGTAAAAAATGGATGTACCATTAACCTAAAAATATTTTATTGTAGTAATAATACATATTTAATCATATAAATATTTTTATATAATATTTAAATTTTTTTGAGGATGAATAAAACCCAAAATATATTAGTAATGAAAATTACAACATCTTTGAGAAACATATTATGGATTATATATTACCTATTCTTGGATTGATCATAGGGGAAAAATCAATTATTTAAGGAATATTGAAAGATATTTGGGTAGGTATTTGATAATATATAATGATTATATATGTTAATAACTAAATAAATAAGTTTCACTTTTGTAAGAGGGTTGAGTGGAATCCATTAAAAATATTAAAATATAACAATTCATATTCATGTTAGTGTATAAAATATGAATATAAATTAGATGATAAGATATGTGTGATTATAAATAAAATTAATCATTTTAAAATAAACTAATGTTCTTATTTTTACACTTACCTCTTAAGTTTAACCCCTTATTAAAATTTTCCATAATAAGGAATTTTTATCTCGGTTGCAATTTATTATGAAAAAAACGAGATTGACCTAATTTAAAAATTGGGATATTTTAAATAAAAATATAGAAACAATTTTATAAATTAAATTCCATTAATTTAGTGAAATTATTTTTTATTTAAGCACATAAAAAACAAAAAAAATATGATATTAGGAAAAATAAATTTCATGCACAACACTAAATTTATTGTTTTTTGATTACAAGTGAAAACCATTATATTAATGTGAAAATATTTTAACAAAAAATATTATCTTGAATTTGAAATAAAATAATCATAAATTGTATTTAATTTAATTTATTAAGATAAAAACAAATTTTACACATAAATTTGTTTTTTATAAAGGAAACTCTTTTTACCTTAAAATGATTTTCATTTAATTTCTAACCAATTGATAAAAAATTAGTTAATTATCTGAATGATTAAAAAATATTTATTAATTTTAATAAAATGAATTATTTTTTATGATTAAAATAATAGAAAAAAATAAATCTCATTAAAAAATTTCTTGAAAATAATTCTTTAGGCTCAATAGCATTTCTTTACAGAATTTGAAATTACTTTAAATAAATTTATTTATTTTTATAGGCTAGATAATGTGAATTAATATGTAAGATATAATAGTTATTCATATAAATTTATGGTTATTTAATTCACAATATATTGATTTTTTATTTATTTATAAATTTATCCAAAAATATTTGGTTTTCACAGAGAATATTAAAATTCATAGAGCTGGGGATCAAGGGTTGTAGAATCAGAGAAATTTCCTAGTGGAAGTCTTTTGCAGAAATAAAAAACTAGAGGAGTAAACTTAGGAACCTGAAGAATATATGATTGAGGATTAACCACATTTTTATAATATATTACACATATCTCAATTTTAAGGATGATATTATTTATTTAGGAGGGAATATAATACCTAATATCTTACAATAATAGGCAAACACTACATCCCTAAAATAATGACCAATTATTTTACCATTTTTAATCATTATAATATATATTATTCATGGTCATATTTAAAATGTAATTATCTTAATTTTAGAATATTAATTTCATAAAAAAGTAACATTTTCAGTTAAAACTCTAGAATATAGATTGGGATGATGAATTGGGTTTTTTTAAATATTATATTATTAAGAGAAAAGTTTGATAAATGATTAAAAAAATATAACATAATTTTAATCATGAATTTAAAATATATGAAATACCAAATACATATTTGTGGATAAAAATTAATGATTTGAAATTATTATAGTGAATTTTGAAATCCATGCCCGACTATTTATAACATGTGTTATATATTACTCTTATAAAACTTTTATTATTATTATATTCATTTAATGGTGTGGTTGGAAGGTAAGATTTATTTTTATTATATAAATAACATAAAATAAACATTTTTTATTTAATAATAAGAAAAATAATTCAGGGGAATCACCGCTACAAAAGATTATTTTGTAAAAAAAATTCACATTCATATTTTACAGGTAAAATAGATTTTTATAAAAATAAATTCATATCTATTTTTTCTATTTATTAGAATTAATTTATTCTAGTTTAGTCGAATAATTTTTCTAATATTATTTCAACATTTGGAACTATGATTCCTAGAATTTGTTATAATAGTATAATGATGACTCATTATCCATTTTACCATGTTGGGGTTTCAATTAAATTATTTTCAATATATGAATTTATTTATGATATTCATATTTAAAATGAAATCAATAAATTTGAAATTACTAAATGTAGATTTTATTGATTTTTTAAAATATAACATATCTTCTAAAATGTGAAATATGCTTTTATAAATTTAAACCAATATTTTTAAAATTATAAATTATCTTATAAAATACATATTTTTTATTATAGAAAGGTTTATGAATTTTCATTTCATATATATATATATATACTAATAATTTCATAATATTCATGTTTTTTGTACAATCATTTTGTTTCACTATGGGGTTATAATATTGAGTTTAATATGAGGATTAATGTATATAAATAATATATCATAAGACCATGTATGATTATCATCTAACATGATGGACTAAGAAAAGATCACAAGAAAAGGTATTTATGGAATCATAAAATATAAAACCTAAAAGTATATATGATATATATAATTAATATATATAATTAATATTGTCGTTTTTAATAACACAAAAATACATGACCATTATAAGTCAACCCATCAATGTTATTAAAATACATAAAACTAGATATTCAGTGTTTTCATTTCTATGAAATGTTACTAAAAATACCATATAATAAAATTATATCATTATAATTATTTTTAAGCCCTAAATTCAAGGAAATTTAATCTCTTTGGAAAGATTATCATTTTGAGTAAAATGATTTTGAACAATTCTTTAGTAAACATAGTTCAAAATGGATAAGATTATTAATAATTGACATTGAAAAGAGATTACAAAAATATAATACAATATGTGATTTGTAATTATTGGGGATTTAATATAGATGTATATAAGAATAAAGTTTTTGAATATGTAATTCAGAATTTTATCTATTTGGTATAGGTGGTTAAATTACTCCATGGATATCAATGGTAGAGGTAAGGGAATTGGGAATTTAAAAACCTTTCTTCAAGTTGATAAATATCTTATTCAACATTATTTTTCATGATATTTAATTTGGATTTATTTTATTTATTTATGTATTGGTTTCATTTTTTTAAACAAATTCCATTTCATGAAAAGTGTCCTTTTTCATTTCATATTAAAAAGGTTAATTTTTTAAAAGGTACCCTTAGCTATGAATTTTACAATGATGAGAACTATATATTTTCATAAAAATATTTTCATCATTTGGTTATCATTAAATTCAAATGATCTATCTCTGAGGAAGTTATGTTTTATATATTATTTAGTCAGGAACACTTTCAGATAAGAGATTTTGATATCATATGGTTTCTTATGTACATGTTATGTGATATGTTTAAGAAACTAAATCTTCTTCCATGGGGTATTTAATTTAAAATGATAATTTTTTAATTAGTAAACTTATGTATAGATGATTATGTTTTGGGTCCTACATCACCTTAAAATGAATAATTATAACATAACATCTCATGATGTAGTAAATCATGAAATAATGGGTTTTTCACAGAAGTGTGGTCATGATGGGTTTTCTCACACTGTCATTCATTGATATATTGAGTTTGTTCACATATGCTTGTGTATAATGGAGTTTCTCACACACATCTTATAACTATTATGGTGTTTAGTATATTTATGTTAATCAATGTAGGACACATTTTCGTTTCTTTATCTTATTGTTCCTCATTTCAAGATGAATTTGATTTCAACGAAATGTCATGTTTTTTTGTTTACGAATTTACAAGTATATATATCCTTATGTCATGTTCACATGTTATATGTTTTATCTTCTATGTTTACTTAATGAAAGCATTATGATTTTTTTAGATTTATTAGGGGTTTTTATTATCATACATGGAATTATGATATCATATTAAGATATTTATGTTTTCCTCTTATCATCGTTATTATCTTGTAATTTATGATATGCCTTTTGCCTTACTAAGAATTTGAACTCACCAATTTATTATGCTTCGATCACCCATGTAATGAAGATTATTATAGCAAGTGATATTTATATGAAAGGGTCTATTGGAGAATATGTATGGATTTATTTATGGAGTTATATAATTAGAATTTTATGTAACTATTTTACAAGTAATATTTCTAGTCCATCTATTATTCAATTTTTACGAGTTTTATTATTTAAACCATGATATTATTGAACTATTTTGGTTTTGTTGTGGACGGGTCACTATATTCATTGTGAATCATGTTATTCACTAAAATATTAATTTAAATGGGAAATACAATGTTAAGTAGTGGGAATTTAAATTCTACCACCATAGAAAAATTTATACTTTGAAATTTCACAACTTAGATATATATATGTAACTATAGTTTTGTCTCCCTACATCATTATGTTTCCATGTCTCTTACTAAATCATGGTAATTTTTATTGAACCTTCTCTCGGTGTGTTTTCATTTCAGAATGACATTGTATCATTAATCAATGATATTACATCAGTTGTTCTTTACAAGAGAAATCATATTATCATTACATAGATATTGAGTTCAGTACATGTAATTTATCTGGTATTTACATCCTCGTAAGTGATATAAAGGGAATATTATTTTCACAAATGTGTTTTTTTGGAAGGGTTATTTGATAAGATACACTCTTTAGAAAATAATGAATCTTTATAGGACTAATTTATTTTTTGATCATTCCATATTCTTTATAAATAACATTAATCATTTCCTTGGGAAAATTCATTGAAATTTTCTATCTCCCACTTCAAACTCCAAATCACATATATTATTATCTTTATGGATCTTCTATGAAATTATTTATACATTAATATGTCCCCAAATGGGTTTAACATTCATTTTTTTTCATTAAAAGATCATATACTAATAGATAACTTTCTATGGATTCATCCAAGAATATTAGATTTCAATATAGCATCCTATATAAATCATTATACAATTCAATTTCATTTCTAGGGTATTAATTATTATTATATGTGAACTTGGCCGTAAGAGGATGTTTTTTCCAATGTCCCTTAAATTCCATTAAACCATATTATAAAATATCTTATGTTTTTGAATGGTTTATTTAGACTGACCATCAGATTGAGTATGATAATCTTTGTGAAATATCATCTCTTTATCAAATTATTGTCTATGGATTCACAGATATTTATTGTGGAACTAGGATCTATATCAGATACAATTGGAATTGGTACTCATGAATACTTAACACTTATTTTATTTATTACACATAATTAAGATTTATAAATAAATATTATAAAATAGAATGTATTTTTACTGACATTGAATGTCAATCAACCACCACCTGGATGGAATTATTACTTTTACGGGTGATATGATTTCTAGTTAAGAAATTAATGGTGATTTTTTCAATTTCAATACTTGTTTAATAAATTGTTTCATAATCCTCTTATAATTTTCTCACTTATCCTTATCTTATTGACACTCCATTATTATGAAAAAATTATTTATAACATTCATTTTTATATTTTCCCAACATAAGTGGTTTGAATGTTCTTTATATGTATTTGGGATCCTATGATGGATTGATAATGATGATTTATTTACATCGTCTAATAAATACATCTATAATTCTCTTTTTTAAGGAAAAAATATCCATTTCTCAAATATTATAAATTCCCGATAGAAAAAATTTAACTTTATGATACTTATTATATTTTTAAGTAGTTCCATATCAGATTTATCAGCCACATTGATCATCAGATATATTGATAGTTGATAATTCATTTAGGATGGTTATATTTCAACCCATCCCATATGATATCTATATCTATAATATAATTATCTTGTAGTATAAGGCCCTTTTAAATCCTCATCATAGAAAATTTAGGATGATCTATTCTTCACAGAGCATTTACACCATGTTTTCCATCCTTATATTGTAGTGTATTGAGATGTAACAATATCTGATTAACCCTACCTATCTCAAATTGTGTATATTTAGATCATTCAATAAGAATATATAATTTAGAGATGATTCTAAAAAATCATTAATAAAAATTTAAATTACTCTAGAATCATATCATGAATCATGTAATTTTACTCATGGTCGATTAATTATAATCATTTTTAATAAAATACCTTACCATTTTTCATCAAGACACATCCTAAACCCTTCTTCGAAACATCATTGTTCAAAAGGAACCCATCATTATTTTTTGGTAATTTTGTAATGGAGAGTCAACCAAAATCATCTTAATATACTTGAATCTTATATCATATTATCCTATTTAGAGGACCATTTCTCTATCTTGAAAAATAAATTAATATATTTAAAAATAATGATAAATTTCATACAAAGTGTCGACAATATCTACTTAAACCTAGAAATATATAGATCATTGTCATAGTGGTTGGTCTATTCTATTCTTTAATAAAATCACTATTTGAAGGATATATAGATATACCCTTATTATGATCACATGTCCAAATAAAGATTCTTTAGGTAGAAAAAAGTTACACTTTCTAAAAATGGAATATGATTCCTCCATTCGTAAGGTCTTTAGAAAAAGAATCAACTTATCGTTATATTCTTTCATACTCATTGAATATATTATAATATCATTAAAAATATTTCCCAAAAAAATCAAGGTAATAAGTATATACTATATACAGAATATACCAGAATATTTTTGTGTAATTATTTTATCTGATTAGAATCTCTATCACATCATAGTCATTGTACCATATGCACTATGTTATCTTGGGAATATCTTCTCTTCGTAAACGTAATTGATAGTATCTAGATTTAGAGTCTATGTATCCAATCTAAGATGATAATTTAATTCATCATTATGTGGGATATAATTATTTTTCTTCATTTTGATTTAGTTATGTTCATGATAATTAATACAATGACTCATTGTCTCATCCTTCTACTTAAAAAAGTTTATCGTTACACACAATAATAAATCATTTGATTGTATAAATCCCTTATCCATATTTTCATTATATTCATTATATAATTCTTCTAATTCTATGAAGTTTTTATATAAAGACAATTTGAAATTGGACCATTACTATGAATGTGTTCAATTGAGATATCAACAACACACTCAGGGTGAAAAAACCATCTATTTAGTAATTAAATCAACACAATCATATAAAATTGGAATGTATCCTACATTTAATTACTCCACAACTATTTGAGTTATTATTCCATATTTATTGGGTATTAAGAACCATATTATATATTTATTTTCGGAGTGGATTTCATAATCATCCTTGCATTGATATTTTCTAGCAGGATGATTCGGAAGTTAAAATGAGATTTCATTATTCTAAAGATTGATATGATCTATTTGTTGGGAGAGTCAGTCAATTCCCATGATCACATAAAATAATACACTGGGATGATGAACTATATTTGAAGTAATAATATTTCTAAAAATATTAATTAGTGGTGATTTTAACTCTTGGATAAAAAAACACCATCCTGAGTGTTCACCGATAATTGAATATAAATATTTTATCGTGGTGAAACAATGTTCATAAATAAATATTTGATATGAAATAACAAAAACAAAAATAAAAAAATTCTATATTTTTATATTTTTAGATTATAATAAGTTTATATTTTACGACATAATTTTTATGTTATACTTTAGTGGTTCTGATTTTATCGGATCTTCCCAGATCACTTGGTCTAGGATGTAATTGAGGGATATTTCCTTTATGATCCCCTATATAGAGGTAATAATTTACAAAATTTCCAATGCCCATTAATGTGAATAATTGAATTGTGGGTGGTGAATTATTTTTTACCTTCATATACACAGTATTATTAATTGGCGTATATATCCAACATCAATAATCGTGAGACTAATGGAAAACCTTTCTATATATAAAACAATTTTTTGTACCTTTCATGAGATTTTTATGGTTCTTCCACTCATATTTTTTAATAACATTTTTAATGTTTTATCCCCACATGTTATTTATAATTAATGTTTCTAGGAATATTTTTTTTTCATTTATTATGTCGAAATTCCTAGTAATGATGAGAGTCTCTTATTTGTATTTCCACTTTAAGTTTACATCAAGAAATTTATTTACAACTACAAATTTTGCATATATTTAATTACTTTTTGTGATATAGTTTTATGCCACTGAATAATTCATAAACATTGATTTTAGTTTCAATAAAAAAATGGGGACATACATTGTGACTATCGTGATGTTTTTATTATTTTTACCAATGGAATATTCATATATTATTTTCAAATATTGGAGTTCTCATACTAATTTAGTTACAATAGTTCTAGGGAGTTATTTCAGGAATAATATAATGATAAACACCCCATATTCTATAGATTAATATTTTTTCCTTTTAATTTGTATTCTTAACGAGGTTTCAGAATTTCTTAATTTCACTTTCTAAACAATACAAAACTATGAAAACCATATCATGTGCCGATAACTAGAGAATAAAAATTAAATTATTTATTAAATTGATCCTTTTTATTTAATTATTGGATTAAAAGACCCACTAATGCATGTGGCACATTATCATATGAAATTATGTATAGAATTTTGTTACATCCTTAGTGAAATAAATATCTTAACATGGTTTTCACTACTATTCATTTATTGAGATAGTTGGGTGAGAATTTTATATTATTTTTTAATATACATCATATTATATTTGGTAATTGATTGGGATAGTCCATGAATTATCCATCACACTTTTTGTTAACATTGACATACCTATATCTATCCAGTTACTAAAATAGAGTTATTTCATGTATAAAAATACATAATACCTTAAAAAAGTAAAACTATTAACATATAAATAATACTTCATACATGAAATTTTAACCCATACTTATGAATGTATTTCTTTAATAAATTTTATTACTTCCCTATTTCTTCTTAGGTATTATAACCAGAATAATAAATGTATTTGAATATTTCGTAAAGGCTTGTAAACTTATTTTAAATCAACCAAATCATATATTCATGAATTGTCCAACCAAGTGTGCAGTTAATTCATATTGTTTTGTAAAAATCTAATAAAAGAATTAATATGGTTGTGGTATACTTAAGGATGTGGTATACTTAAGGATATGGAAACATTTAAAAGTTTTAATACTCTTTTGATGATGGGGGTATGTTAGAAAAACTTTTAGTTTTATAATATGTATCCCTAAAGTTTTTATCTGAAAATTTTAATTGAGGAATAATTATCTTCTTAGGACATAATTATAAAGTAATGTATAACCTTCTGGTTTCATATGATCTTTTGTTTTTGAAGTAATTAGTTTTATTTTATTTTTGGATGAAATATGGAAGGTATGAGATAAAAATTGATGTTAAAACATTTTATGGTTATTTTAGAAGACATTATCATATTTTTAAAATGTTATAATAATGGAATAGTTTTGGAAAAAGGAATAATTGTAGGATGAGTGACAACCCGTTGCATATAGAAAGGCCTTCTAAATTGAACCCATAATCGAAGGTCGCTAAGGCTTTATCACCTACCAATGAACTATGTGAGGACAATGGTTTGTTTGACTTTTTATTTTTTTAGTCCAACAAATTTATGGAATAAGAGTTCATTTATTTTGGGAACTTGTTTTATAAAATGGATAACCTTTGTATTTGAAAATTATTTGTAGATTTTGTGATTAATATTATTTCAAACTATGTTTTTATTTTGGTAACCCTATATAATCGATGTAAAGAGAATACTATGGTATTTTATTTGTGGAATAAATCTCAAATTATAAGTTGGTAGAATAAATTATGGATTTATAGTGATTCAAATTGTTTATGAAAATGGTTAGTGTATCTTGAATATTATTTGGACAATTATTTTTTTGTCCGAGACACCAAGAGTAATTTAATTATTTTGGAGAGTAATTTTAAAATTTATATTGGAAGACTATTTATTCAAATCATTCTAAATTTGGAGTTTCGATATTCGTTTTTATTAAATTTTGTATTTTTAAGGATATTTATTTTTTGAATGATATATTTTGAAATTCAATTATTAATTTTGAATTTAAGAGACGAAAATTAGTTTTTCATCATACAAAGGTTTATTATTTTAGATGAATTATATAATCTTGTACTAATAATTTTCTTAATGGTTAATGTTTAATGATAGGAGAAATAATTAGTAAATATTTTTTAGATTATGTGATTATCTAAAAACTGATTCTAGTGTATCAAGAGTGAAATAATTCCACATAAATTCTTAGTCATTCGGAGAAAAAGACGAGCCTGTGGAGGAATTTGATTGAAGGATAAAACTCTACTTCTCAAGTAAGTATATTTTTTTAAGAAGTAAAATAATTCATCAACTATATAAAAAGGATCCTAAAACAAAATTTTTTTCCATTTACTTTTAAAGCTAATAAATCAATGACTATTTAACCATTTAAAAATTTATGGTTTTGTAATTGTTAACATTCTTCTAATAATATTTTCTATCACTCTCCATCAGAACCTGATGGTGAGTTTTCTCTTCCATATCCATGTTTTCTTAAATGGAACCTAGGTATTTGCTATCTTTTGGGGTCTTTGTTAATTGTATTTTTTTAGGTTTACGTTTTATTGAATCTTTTTTCATATGTGGGATTTTTGTGAAGTAATTCTGAAAACTGAAACCTTCATTACCAAGACCAAAATTTAAATTATGAGGACACCATTTCCAAAATATGGGAAGGATATAGCATCCTAGGTAATCATATAATATGAATATTTCAAATTAATTAATATTTTTGGATCAAATAGTAATGCGTACCTTAATAGGGATGTTATGTTCAATAGTTTACCCACCACGCAATAATGGATTTTCCCAAAATCATACGTTTCACACAAGACTAAGTTAAAATATATTATTATTATTATTATTATATGTTGTAGTTATCAGATAGCCATTTGAATGCTGGGAATTTATGATATAAACCAAATTATTAAAATAGGGTTTACACATGTTTATATAATAACTCACTGGTTGAAAAATTAGATAGAAATGAAAAAACTAATTAAATATAAAGGGTGTGATTTTTTGAAAAAATTATTTCAGTGTGAATACCTATGCATATAAATTAATAAAAGCACAAATTTTGGAATATATTAATGTAATATAAGATAAATATGATGTTTTAAATTTATATTATATGATGTATAGACTATATATTAGGAAAACAATCAATTTTATTCATAAAAGGAGTATTTTTAAAAAAAGGCATTTTTAGCACCATTTTATAAGGATCCAATTTTAATATAATTTTTGAAATCATTATATGTTATATTTGATAAAAAATTTATTCATTAGAAGTATGACTTCAAAATTTACATTGGTTGAATTTTTTGTACTTTGTGATAAAATTCATATTTTAATGAATACTGAAAAATACTGTATTTTAATTAAAATCTTCTTCTTCAACTAATTTATTTATATAGTTAGAATATTAATTTAATTTATTTTAAAGTATTATTAAATAATTTTTTTATCATTTATTCCGAATTATTTCATTGGAATAAATTTCTAATTGAAATTTGATTTAAAAACATTTTAATCATTCAAACGTTTTAAATTTTATGACTTTCTTTCTCGTTTCATCAACAGAATTAATTTAAAATTTATTTTTGGCACATTTGTGTGTTGAATTTAAAAAAATGGACATAAATAGGATTAATAATTATAAAAAATTTGATCTAATATGATCAACATTATTTTTCCGAAAAATATCTTTTTTAATTTATTTATTGTGGTTAAAGATAAATCGGGTAATTAAAGGTAAAAATAATATTTTACATATTACGAAAATACTTTAACAATTTTTTTAATATTATTTTATGAGTTATTTTTTACCAATAAAATATTTATGGTGAAATTTTGACCTTGTTAATCCACTTGTCTGTGATTATTCCAATTGTAAACTTTTTATTTAAAGTAAAGACCAATATGTCATAATCATATCTCTCATAATAATAACCATTTTAATATGTGGTTTTATAAGTTCTATATTAAACAATAAATACTATTTGGAAATAAAATATTACTACCTACATCATGGTGACTTATTTATCATTTTAAAAAAGTATATAATTAAAACTAATTATTACACAATGATGATGCAGTAATTCCTTAATTACTAAATGAATCAAATAAATGATATTATAAATAATAAAATAAATATAATTTTATTTAATTAATGCCATAAAATAATTTTCTGGATGAATTTTACTTGTTGGTGATGATTTAAAGGAGTTGTTTTGAAGTTATCTTGTTGTTATGATATTTTTCAAAAGTCGTCTAATTAATAGTGTCAAAATTAATAGTATTTGTTTTTTAAAATATAAAATATTTTATTAAAAGTTGTAAAATTAGTAAATGTCTAATATTATTCCATTTTGTTTGTATAAGTCTAGAATATTCATTAAAATCTCTTTATTGGTCCATTGGAATGTTATGATTATTATTTTTACTCTCAAAAGGGTTATAACATAAAGTTAAGGATTACAAATTATTAAAAATAGGTAATATTTTCATTGGATACTTATATTTTAACCCATAAGAATCATATTTTAGAACTAAATAAGATTTTTCCAATTTTTAATAAATAGTGAATATATATGAATTTAATAATTTTTATAATTCCAAGAGTTCTTGTCCCCTCTCCTTTGACAAATAAACCCATTTGTCTCTCTTAATCACACATAAAAATAGTATTTGTTCAGTAATAATCTTCCCAAAACCATTCCTAGTGTCCCTACCAATATTTTTGAAGAATTATTTTAGATATAATCCCTACTTATAAATTTTAAGGTATTATGAAAGGTGATCCTTCGAAGGAAAGGTAATGTTTTAATTTAAGTATTCCTATTTCGTTTTTTCTTCGATGTCCTTAAATAAAACTTCAATAATGATAAAATAGTAAAACCAGTATCATCAATATAATGTGATGTTATTATGATAAAATAAAAACCTAAATCCAACTCCAATTTCATTATACGGGAAATGAACATTTCATTTGTGTGTACAGTGGACTACAGCCTCACAGACTTATATAGTTCGTTCTTCATTATTTTCTCTCAAAACTAGTAATAATGATGGAATTAATGGTTATATATGATATTCATGGCATATTTATAGTTATAATAGTAATATATATAAATTATCTTCTTACGTTCGAAGCACATTAAAATGATAATTTCATTTCCTCGTATATGTGAACTATCACCTCCACGACGCGATGTGAATCGTTTTTATTCACCACATAACTTGTTTAGTACCCAAGATTTCTAATATGTAACCATTAATTAATTTTTTTCATTGTTATAATGTTATTTTGGATTAATGGGAGAGTCAGGAGAACATGGACTGATGTTTTGAGGCAAAGGGGAAGTCGCCCGGGCAGGCACAGTTTGGTTTACCATAAAGCCAAACCGGGGGTAGTTGGCACTTTATTGGTAGTGGTTCCCGCACAGTTTGATCACAGTTTAGGAGACCATGTGAGGAGTCCATGCGAGAGTCTTCTGAGGTTATAACAAACTCATTGATAGTGCACGAGTTTTCTAACTGTGCAAACTAACCGTACAATCACTTATGTGAGATCTTATAAAAGTGGATCTTACATGTTATTGCCTCTAAATGGCTTTTTATCCTCTAAAGAAGCCATAACTCGGTATTACACTCCCTTGAAGGTAGGATAACATCTTTCAAGCGTTTTGGAGGAAACAAAAGTCTTCCATTGGAGAATCGAAGCCAGAATCATGAGGTATGTGATCGTCTCTCTTTGTTCTTTGTTCAGTTTCTTAGATCTAATTAGATCTAATTTTCCCCTTCTCTAGATTTCTTAGATATACTCCTATCATGGGTATCTCTAAGTTTATGAATTCCAAATATGATGAGATTTGGTATTGTTTTTTCTAGTATAAAATATCTAAGGTGGGTTCTTGAAGAATCAACACGGTTTTCTTGAGCACTCTTCATTTGTTGTGGTTTTCATCAAACAAATTAATGTATGTGGATTCACTCAAATCTCCTCTTTATATAATTGATTGTATTAGGTTAAAATTGGTTTATTTGAATGGTATGGATTGTAAAAATCTAGAAAGAAATCTTCTTCAGTGATGATTTATGGTTTTATTGAAATTGTGAAATATTGGTGAATTGTTGGGCATAGTTATTTATCCTCTTGAATTTAAAATGATGATTTTATGATATTGATTTTATGGAATTGTTAAATGGGATGATGAAAGTTTTTTTCTCAATAAAAATGGTGTTTATTGAAATTTTTTTACATTGAAATGTTTCGACATTGAATTTTTTTGATAGAAATAGTTTTTTATAAAATAGTGTTTTATTGAAAGTTTTTTTTGGAATGAGCTTTGGGATACGTGGTGTGTGTGTTCATTATGCATATACGTTTCTTGGTTGAAATATGACCTTTTTTAGTGCCAATCGGTTATTGGAACATGTGATACAATTACGTTGGGATGAATTGGTCGATCAACGAGAAATATCTCATGAGTATGGAACTGTCAGAACGTAGAATGCATTGTTGGTTTCATGGGATTGTAGAATGGTTGGGTATGAAAAAAGGGGGATATTGTAAAATTATTTTAAATCATTTTTAGTTATTTTTTAAAAAATATAACTTGTGGGAAAATTGGTTTCAATTGCACTTGTATGCTTTTGGTTATATATGATTTTAGAAAAGTTGTTTATATCTTGTTATAAAGCATTTTGAGAAAATGTTTTATATAAATTATTCATTCTAAATGTTTCCAACTATTCTATACTAGTGACGGGTGTAGGGAAGCCATTGGGGAAATCCTACTGAGTTTTATACTCACCCCTGCTTTGGTACTTTGGTGATTTTGCAGATGCTATCTTCCGGGACATGGGCAAAGTTAATGTCTCACACCTATTTAGCACTACCTCGTGATGTTTGGGATGATTGGAGATTGTGGAGATCGTAACTTGAAAGGCATGGAGTCTTGTGGTCTTCTAAGAGTATTGTGTCTTTTATATGTGGTGTACTTTAACACTTGGTTATTCTTATTATGTTGCATACTTTGATGTTGTTTGAGATATATAAAGTGGCTGAGTTTTCTTTCATTGTTATTGCATCATATAGTGAATGGTTGGTTGGTTTATTGGCTTATTTCATAAAGGGTAAATCGTCCCACACATGTATTTGAAACCCTTCATCATTTATTTATAGCCTTCGGTGTCTTGGGGATGTGTTTTAAGGCCCAGTAATGACTTGTTGTACTCTCATGCTAATAAGAATTGGCGGGTCATTACAAATGCTATTAGTCTTGTCATTCCCTTGTGGTATAAATCAACAGTGCTCTTGGTCTTAGTGCTAGAATTCATTTTCATCTATTCCAAGGGTTGTAATCTTAGACAAGATTAGGATTGTTGGAACTTGAAATACATAACATAAAATAACTTATCTATCACATTTATACTGAACTTCTAGTTACCATGGTGTTGGGTATACAAGTGTTTTGGATACACTTCAAGAATGTTGGAAATATCATTGATATGGATTTATCAAATGAGATGAGCATGACATGCATTGTAGAAGAATAAATCCCACCTTAAGATTTCATATCTCATTATGAGGAATGATTTATGATTTTGTGAAATGATGTAATTTGTTGAAAAAAATGTAGAATCTATTTTCAAATGATAGATAATGAAAAATGGAATGCTTTTAGTATTTTAAAAATGATATAATTTTAAAAAGCATGCAGAATGTTTTAAAAAATTGTTGAAGATGGAAAATGGTTGTTTTAGGAAAAACAATGTTGTGATAGTTGACATGATAGATTTTGAAATACTAAGCTATGAGTTGTTTGAGAGTGAGAATGAAAAAGTTTGTTTTTGGTTTAGAAATTGGCACCCCGTAGGCATCGTCAAAACCAACCCAATGAAGATGCGGAGAATTTGGTTTCACATGAACCATAAGCTAAAGAAGAGTTGGTTCAGAGTATTTTCTGATATTTTCATACTGTGGATACGATAAACCAAAAGAATGAACCAAGGCATGTGGATTATACCATATAGTTCATGAAGCAGAATCCACTGAACTTTTGAGGTGATGATGAACCCGAGAAGGTGGAGGTCTGGCTAAGTAGGATGAATCATATATTCAATTTCATCGGAACACCATCAAATCTCAAGGTCGAGATGGAAAATTAAATGCGTGAGGATCTTGCATGCCAGTGGTGGGATTTATCGGTGCAGGCTAAATTGGATGAAGTCCTTACATGGGAGGATTTTAAGTAATTGTTCAACAAACAATTCAATCATCACATGTTCATGATCCAAAAATGATGGAATTCGTCAGATTTAAATAAGAGATCCCCTCTTTCCCAGAGTACGCAGCTAAATTCATGAATTTAGACTATCTTCCACCATGGTTTTTGGAAATTTCCTCTTTAAGGTCACATATCCTTAAATTAGGGATAAGGTAGGAGATTCGATCGAAGATTGCGGTGATCTGTATTTCACATTATAAAAATATGGATAAAATAAATACTATGGATGAACATGATATCTCGGGATCTATGGGAGGAGGCATGATGATACCTACATGAAACAATGGGAACTCAACCACAGGGAACAAGAAGAAAAGTGACACCTATTTCCAAAGTGAAAGATGATATCAGAACCAGATGGCTAGAACAGTAAGCCTTCCTCCATAACCCCAGAGCAAAGAAGGTTGTTATCAATTTGGTTCTCTTGACCACATAAAGAGAGATTGTATAGAACAACCTATATCATGTCATAATTTCAACAATATGGGACATCCTTAGGGCTATTATCGTAGTGCTCCAAGTTTACGTGCTCGAGACACTTCTCGGGCATCACAAATATCATGTGATTCGACTGGATGATTAAAGAATAATCAGTCTCATTAGCCGACTAGAGCTAGCCATGGTGATTCTAGAAAAACCATGAATCCTCAACTAGGGAACCCGTAGAAAGCAAGAAAGAAAAACAATGAAGTGAAGAAACAATTTTATTGAACTGAGTAGATGATTTTCGATTATCAGGCTTGAACATATTCAGTGATAGGTACGATTATTTTTAATTCTACCTTTTTGAAAGTATTGTTTGATACTGGTGCATCACATTTCTTCATTACTTGTCTTGTTGTTGACTTTATATGTTTAAAACTTTAAATGATGTTTTATGTTTTAAAAATTTAAACTCCTCTCAGTGAAATAAAATAACTAGCCTTTGTGTGTTGAGAATCTACTATAATGGTTGATCGAGCTGAGATAAAATGGGACTTCTCGATGTAGGATATGGACTTCTATGATTTAATCCTGGGTATGGATTGGATGACAATGTTAATGGATCAAATTGATTATTATCAGATAATAGTTATTTTCATGACTGAGGATTACATCAACCATATCTTTATAGGAGAGAGGATTATAAATAAGGGGGAAAAGATCTTGTTGGAACTAATGGTGGGATCGATATCTTACCAGTGGGTAGTGTTGTCTTTGGAATCAATGGAAGAGATCGAGGAATATAGTTTTCCAGCTTTTGTGGATAAATTTCTAGATGTCTTTCCTAAGAACTTCTCAGCTTTACCACGTCTAACAGAAGTGGAGTTTACGATTGATCTCTTTCCGAGGACTAGTGCGATGTCCCTTCCATCATATAAGATGGAAGCAAAAAAGTTACAAGAATTGAAAGTGCAGTTAGAGGATTTGGAAATCAAGGGTTTCATTCGACCAAGTACGTCTCTGTGGGAATCACTAGTGTTGTTCACGATGAAATATGATGGAACTCTTTGGTTGTGTGTTGATTATCGTAAGCTTTACCAAGTTACAATAAACAATAGATATAAAATCCCATGAATTGATGATCTGTTTGGTCATTTAAGGGGAGCTCAGTGGTTCTCCAAGATTGACATGTGATCATGATATCTCCAATAGAGAGTTCGTAAATATAATATTCCAAAGATAGCTTCCAGAAGTAAATATGGACACTAGAATATTTATACATGACTTCTTGTCTAATGAATTCACCAGTACTCTTAATTGAATTAATGAATCTGATATTTGAATAATATCTAGATTCTTTTATTGTGGTGTTTGTGGAATACATTTTGGTCTATTAAAAGCCAAGGGATGACCATGAGGTGCACCTGGAAACAGTGTTAAAAATAATGAAAGATCATCCTTTGTATGCCAAATTATCAAATTGAGATTTTTGGATATAGGAATTTTTATTGGCCATGTAATTCGTGAGAAAATCATTTCTGTTGATCCTGAAATGATAGAATTATTTATCTCTTGTAATCCATAGAAAAATGGTTTTGAGATATGAAGTTTTCTTGGTCTAGCTATTTACTACCGATGCTTTTTGCATGATTTCTCATGACTAGATCCACCAATGATAGCTCTGAAAAAGTATAATGCTCCATTCCAATAGACAGAGGAATTTCAAAATTCTTTCCAGGAACTGAAACTTTGGCTTACATCGGCACCTATCTTGATCTTTCTAGAATCACGACAGTGGTATGTGGTGTATTGTGATGATATATGGCCAGGGATGGGTTGTGATCTCATGAAAATATATCATGTGATTGCTTATGGTTAATGATAGTTGATAGTGCATGATACAAATTACCCAACACATTATTTGGAGTCAACTTCAGTCGTCCATGCATTGAAAACATGGAGACATTATCCCTTTGGTGAGAAACTTACTTTGTTTATGGATCAAAAAATCTTGAAACACATTTTCTCATTGCAAGATTTAAATATGAGGCAAAGGCGATGGATGTAGTATCTCTAAATTTTTGACTTTGAATTGATGTACACACCAGGAAAAGGAAATTCCGTGGCAGATAAATTGAGTAGAAAGTCATATGCTCAGTTGGCAATAGAAGCATCAGATAAATGTTTGTTGACGTCGGTCTTGTCGGAATACAAGTGTAATGTGAGTAAATGGTGATGTTGTGGTTTTATATTTTATCTATTCTTGTTCCTAAATTTTTAAAAATGACCAATGAGGCAAAAAAATCTGACGAAAAATATTTGGTTGTAAATTCAAAACTCAATGGTGGGGAAACCATCAAGGGATAGAAACATGATGGGGGTTCGGTTTTGTGTTTCAGAGATCGGATGGGTATACATATGGGTTTTCAAGAACAAATCTTTCATGTTTACCATAATTTGAGATGGGATGTACATCTATGTACCAAGAAGATGTATAAGGCGTTGAAGGTGCAGTTTTGGTGGAGCGACATGAAAATTAAGTTGCATGAGTTCGTCTTGTGATTCTTAACCTGCCAGCATGTTAAGGCAGAGAATCAGAGACAAGTAAGAATTTTTTAGTATTTACATATCCTAGTATGGAAATGGGAGCAGATAGTGATTAATTTTGTTACAGGTCTTCCACAAACTGTTCAGAAACATGATTCCATATGGGTGTTAGTGGATCATCTTACTAAGTCCACCCATTTCATCCCTATTCGAAAAAATCATACGGTGTAGGATTTGTCAAAAAATCTACATCTGAAAAGTTGTAAAGAGGCATGGTGTACCCGTTTCAATAGTTTGAGATAGATATTCGAGGTTCACATCTCATTTCTAGAAATCCAGTCAACAATCTCTTCTGACTCAGTAGACTATGAGAATGGTGTATCATCCCTAGAAATATGAAAAATCCGAGTAGATGATAAAAAAAATTGGGAGGCATGTTGTTGGAATTTGTAATTGATTTTTGTGGCTCATGGGAGGATCACATACCCTTAGTGGAGTTCCCATACAATAACAACTATCAGGCCCCAATACGTATGACTATGTTTGAAGCATTGTATGGGCGTCCTTGTCATTCTCCAATATGCTGGGTGAAAACAGGTGAAAAATCACTATTTGGGCTGAGAATTTTCTGAGAAACAATGAAGAAGATCCATTTGATCATAAAGAGAATGAATATGGCTCAGATTCTTCATAAATCATATTCATATCACCGTAGAAGACTATTGTTGTTTGTTGTGGGTAATCATGTTTTCTTGATGATTCTCTAGGACTTCAAAATCGCCATTTTGGTAATTAGGTAATGTTATATCCTAGATACATATACCCTTTTGAGATACTAGAATGGGTCAGATAGGTGGCATATCGGTTGGCATTACTACCATGGTTCAGTTATGTGCATAATGTGTTCCATGTATCTCAGATGAAAAAATATCAGCCAGATCCTGACCATGTGATCAATTGGGATCACGTTGACCCAGAGCCAGATACATTGTTGATAAATATACTAATACAGATTGATGATAGGTAAGATAATTTCATGTGTGGAAAAATCATCGGTCTAATATAGGTTTAATGGAATCATGGTCAAATTCAGGAAGAGACTTGGGAACGTGAAAAGGAAGTGAATGATCAGTGGCCGGAAAAAATTCAGTTGGGTTAGGGGTTTCTACTTTCCAAGGATGGAAAGACCAATGGTAGGGAGAATTTAGTACCCCAGGTTTCTGGTATGTAACCCTTAATTAATGTTTTTCATGGTTTTAATGTTAAGGGTGATGAATGGGAGAGTTGTGAGAACTTGGAATGAAGTTTTGAGGCAAAGGGGAAGTCACATGGGTGAAACACGATTTGTCAAACCATGCAGCCAAAATGTGTGTAGTTGGCAATA
This sequence comes from Viscum album, assembly GCA_963277665.1. NCBI lineage: Eukaryota > Viridiplantae > Streptophyta > Magnoliopsida > Santalales > Viscaceae > Viscum > Viscum album. The sequence continues at coordinate 735,252,394 of OY728147.1, read as the reverse complement.
TTGAGGTAGTGGATCCCTCACGGTTGGATCAAGGTTTGGGGGACCATGTGAAGAGGCCGTCCGAGTGTCTGTTGAGGTAGTGACTAATGCACGGTTAGTGCACGGTTTGTCTAACTGTGCGAACTAACCACGTGGGAACATAACTGAGATCATAAAAAGGTGTATCTCACACATTTTTTCTTTTAAATATCTTTTTTTTATTCTTACATGTTCATAACTCTATATTAATCTCCCTTGAAGGTAGAAGAACCTCTCCCAATAATTTTAGAGGTGATCTGACGGCTTCCCTTGGTGAATCGAAGCAGGATTCTTGAGTTATGTGATCGTTCCTCTTCATTCTTGTTCGGTTTTATAGATCTAATTAAATCAACTTCTACACTTCTATTGGTTTCTATGATATATGCCTATTATGGGTAGATATAATTTTTTTGATGGAAAATATTATGTCATTTTTTCTTGGTTTTTCTAGGAGATGAGATCTAAGTCGATTTCTTTAAGAATCAACATGGTTTTCTGGAGTGTTCTTCATTTGTTTTTGTTTTTGTCATTACATTTGAGGTAGGTGGATTCACTCTCATCCCCTATTGGTAGAATTTATTGTATTAGGTTAAAATTGGTTTATTTTAATTGGATTGATTGTGATATTAATGGAATGAATCTTCATTAGTGATGATTTAGTGTTTTAGTGAAATTGTGAAGTATTGGTGAATTGTTGTGAAAATTGATTTAGCCTCTTCAATTTAAAATGATGATTTAAAATTATTGATTTTCTGGAATTGTAAAATGGGATGATGAAATTTTGGTTTTCAATAAAAATGTTATTTTATTGAAATGGCTTTGATGGAAATGGTTTTCAATAAAAGTTTTTATTTAAGGTGTTGTTTTGGAATGATCTTTTGGCATACGTGGTGTGTGTTCGTTTTTCATATATGAGGCTTGTTTGAAATATGACCTTGTACATGGTGTCAAAGGGTTAATTTAACATGGGATATAATTACATTATGATGACATGGTAGATAAATTAGGAATCGATCATGAGTATGGAATTGTTATAACATCGCATGTATGGTTGGTTGCATGGGATTGCGTAATGGTTGGGTATGCCAAGAAGAAGATATTGCGAAATGGTTTTAAATCTTATTTTGTTATTTTTATGGACAAATAACTTTCTAGAAAAGTGGTTTCAATCTAACTTTTAGGCTTTTAGTTATAAATGGTTTTGTAAAACTTGTTTATATCCTTCTATAAACTATTTTGAGAAAATGTTTTATATTAACTATTCATTATAAAGGTGGATAACTCATTTATCCTAGTGGCGTGAGTAGGGAAGTCATTAGGGAAAACCTACTTTGTTTTATACTCACCCTTGCTTTGAAAATTTGGTTCTTTTTCCGATGTTATCTTCAGGGATAGTGGAAAAGGTAATGTCTCATTGGTATTTAACACTACCTCATGATGTTTGGGTTGTTTGGAGATTTTGGAGATTGGAACATGCAGATCATGGAGACTTTTGGTGTTTTCAGAGTCTTGTGTCATTTATCTGCTATGTACTTTGACACTCAGTTATTCTTCAGTTATTGCATACTTTGATATGATTTGAGATACATAAAGTTGTTGAGTTATTTTTCTTTGTCCATGCATGATATATTGAATGGTTAGTTGGTTTATTGGCTTATTTCATAAAGGGTAAATTATCCCCCACTTGTATATAAATCACTTCTTCATTTATTACTATCCTTTGGAATCTTGAAGATGTTGATTAAGGCCTAGTAATGACTCGTTGTACTCTCAAGCCAATGAGAATTGGCAGGTCATTACAAGTTTTATGATATATGTAACTTTATTTAATTGAAAATTAGGATTTTAATAATATTAATATAATTATGATAAGATAATATAATAATTACCTTATTTCTAAAATGATCAATGGAAAATGGAAACGTTACCAATGCATATGGTACGACTTACAATCTCCATGATTATAATGTTGTTCATCAGTAAAATACCTATTTAATGAATGGATTTAAAGGTATAATTTATATATATAAGTTATTATTATTTAATTAATTTTATTTTGGAGATGATGGACTTATGACCACAAGGAATATTGACACCCAACCACATTAATTTTTGAATCAAGTAACAAATATCGAAATAACATCAAATATGAAATTCAATATTTATGTAATTATTAAATCATTCTAAAAGTTATATAAAATACAATATAAACATGAAAAATGTTATCCGGAAAGTAAATAATTAAAATAATTTTACTATTCCAGAAGATAAATGAATATATGTGATGAATTAGAATTGAGGTAAGGGACATCATCTCAATCTCCTTTCATTGATTAATTTTTTGATAATAAGGACATTTATTATTTTATAAGATGTATATAAAACCAATATGACATTTAACAACATTATTTTTTATATAATAATTGTTTTTATTGTTTTTTGAATTGGTTAATTCCAGGATATTAAAATTTAAATGTTCAAAGTGTTATGGGATACCTTGAATGTTTATAGATTTAATGGAAAATTATTTTCCATAATGTTATTAATTTACATATTTACTAAATTGATAAATAACGATTTAAAAGAAAATTTTGAATATTATAAAAAAACTTCAAAAAAACTTTTTAACCTTTTGTTATAGAACATTTTAAAAATGAAAAAAGGAATTTTCGTTTTAACATATATTGGGACAAGAACTTCTCTACAACTATTTCCATTATTTGATATTTGGATTCCGCTACAGGACATAATGTTTTTAAAAGAAAAATAAATAGCTTATTCATATTTATGGGTAATATAGTATTGAATTTATTTTGAGAATAAAATTATTATTTAAATATCATGAAATTATTTCTTTCGATTGAAAATGAAATTTTATGAGTGAAATGTCGATAATTGAAATATTTCATGTATTATGATTGTATAATGGTACATGTATATTTTTTAGGTGGTTATGTGATAAAACTAATATGGTTAATTTGATGATAAACCAAGGATGGTTAGTCACCTTATGACCTCTAATGCCTTGATTTTAGAAGTCGATCTTATGGTTATTCCATTGGAAAGTGTGACATATGAGGAAGTCGACCGCATGGTTATTCCATGTATGTATTATTTTGTCCCATGTTTCCTTTATATGTTATATGTTTCTTATGTGGGTTTTATGGTAATATTTTGATTAAAAAATGGTAAATAAATGAGATTATATTTAGTAAATAGTATTTAGTACTGACTAATAGCGAAAAGCATAACTTTATGAAAAACGTATTGTTGATTTACATGTTTTCCCAAGACTAACAACTTTCCTTTTTTGTGTATTCCTATCAAAGTATTTTATGCTCAAACCAAGTTTTGAAATGTTTCTCATAATAATTAAAAGAGGCTAAATTCAAGGATGGGATCACTGAAAAGATATGATGATTAAAAATGAAATGAATTCATGTTTCTTTTAAATTGTTTATTATGAAAAATTAGATCATGAGTAAAAGTGTCTATATTGTAATATTTGAGTTTTTATGTATGAATTATTTCCTAATTCACCACAGATAAAAATTTTAAGATATACTTTATTATAAATAAGGTAAAATTATCGACATAACTCTAGATAATGTAACATTTATGGATGGTTTCTTATATTCTTTTTAAGTGTTATGAAGTCTTACATGAAATTTATTTACATCCAAAATATCAATGGATTCCATAATTAGTTATTTTTAATGATATTATATTTTATTATTTTTTTTTAACATCATTAAATATGAAATAAAAATGTTTTATCGAAATTTTTTATTTATATAGACAATGAAGGATAAAATTCAAAGTTATTTCATTGTATGATAGTCAGCTGCACTATGAGTTATGTTACCACACTGCATGACAAGTTACCACAAGAAAATGAATACATTCCAACTAAAATAAACCATATAGATTATAATTATTTTTAATTTTTAAGTGAATGTTTTATATTTTGGTCATACAAAACTATAGAAGAATAAAATTTGATTAAGGTAATATATAGGTGTCATTTAAGAATACATGACTGAAACATTTGAGGATGTTTGGTAGTAAAGATAAAATATTTAAAACTCAATGGATAAATAATATTCTGATTGTGGAAGAAAATATATTAGGGAGTAAATATATAAAATGAGGTAGTGACCAAAGATTAATGGAGTTCAATTGATCATATTATTTTACAACTAGTGTTTTGTATGATTTATTTTCTAATTTATGTTGTCACTATATTTATATATTCCTTATCCTATCACATCAGGCATTCCTAAACAAGGGGTCTGTAAAATATTTTTTTATTCATAAATGGTATGTGATCCACTTTTGATTATTTATGTTTCAATATAAACTGATAAAACCAATTCTATATTGATCGATTTCACTATGTAGTGGTGGATTACTAATTTAAATGTATTTATATTTAATTTTTTTTTAACTTTTTTCATTATGATCCCCCTTGGTTGATGAACCATAACTCTCCTACCACTGAATATATCTTATATAATATGGAATAAATTAGGTATACTGGTGAATTTTTATAAATTTTTGGGACATATTTGAATAAAGCTAATTAATTATGAATTTTTAGGGAAGTCAAAAACCTCATTATGCATTTCATGAGTAGATTATGGTTTATTTACTATTTTTTATCATTGATTAATTTTTTAAAAAATAGAAAGTGCGAAATTTCATTTAGTGATTATTATTATATTATTCTAAACCATATAATTTGTCATATATTGATTTATGAAATGATTTTAGATTCTAAGGGAAGTCTATTTATGTTAATGGTAACATTGCAATTTTAAATCCAACACTAAATTAAAAAAAATCTAATAAATTTCAATATACATGTTTTAATATTTCTCTCATGTTATCTCCTAACCAAATTCACATAAATTCATCACATCTAAAAAATTATGACAAATGAGTTTCTACACCCCTCATTAGTGAAAACTCGAGGTTACCACAAGACATAATCATAAGCTATTTTTCGCAAAACCATAGACTATTCTTAAAAAACATGGAATAATTTATAGGTTAGTGGTTTGAAAATATTATATTTTAAATTGAATTAATAGATCCAATATTGGGAAATTGTTCTCACTTGACCCTATGACAGAGAGTAATATTTCCACAATGGTAGAAAGTTAAATATAAAAACAGATTTTGAGGACGTAACCTTAACAAATCTATTGATACATTATGTATTAATTAGTAGACTACTAAAATGAAATGAAACAATAAACGGATTTAAATTGATTTATTTCACCTCAAATCATCAATAAATAAAACTAAATTATCATGTCTTCCTTTTAAACTATCTTCAGACTTAATTTTTATTAATCCAATTGTTTTCTATTTTTTTAATATCTTTTTAGGTGAGGAAACTAATGAAAACATAATTCATTTCAATTTACATTTCGCAATACTCAATCCTAGAGGTCTTTAATAAGATGTATTGAAGCAGAGTTCATTCCAATTGTCTTTGTAAGAGGAAAAGTATTGGTTATAATGTTTTCATCCAAGAGAGGTCAATGATTGGGATGATTTATGTAGGATATTCTTCTAAAAATTATTACCATCTTTTAGATGTAATTTTTTTTAAAATAATTACATTTTATTCAATATTTATTGAGGGAGACTATATTTGAGTATTTTGGGAGATTAAATAAGGTGTATTCTTGTTTCCCTCCTATGTGATTTAATGGCGTTAATTCATAGAAATTCATTATCAAGGTTTTCATAATACATACATGAACCTACTGGATTTATCCTTGGAAGATGACATCATTGAAGTATAACCAATGTAGGATAGTAGAATTATTGAAATAATATAACCAAAATCACTACTAATAGGTGTATATGGTATTTTCACTAGAGGACTACATGAGGTATGATCATTTTAATCTATATTACTATAATACGTGCTTGAGAATCCATAATATCCTATTAGAAAAATGGATTTGAAAATGACAATTAAATAGAAAGAACAAGAAATTTCATGTGGACTGTGTTCTTATCTTAGCCTTTATACATTCCAATGTGTTAATGTACATGGAACATAATGTTGTGTAATTGCCTACCGAAAAATGAATTTGAATAATTCTGAATGATGGAGTGATAATAACCAAGTCAAATATATATTTGGGAACTAATAAAATCAAACCATACCGAAATTTCAACAACAATACCAATAATAAACACCCATATAACAACTATTTAAACAACTTAGAACTTACCAACTAATGATGCACCCCGATTCTGATTAAATAATCTTTATGATCATCTTGTAACAAGTAAACTACTACTAGAATAAATACCACAATTTTTATAGGTTAAGGAGTTAATGATTTTGGTGAAGTAATTGATGAAATTTTAAGGGGAGATATTGTATTTAATGTTTAAAATCAAAGGAAGATGGACATCCCAATAAGTCGCAAAACCAAATGGTAATTTGTGTCACTTATCTAATCCAACTGTCCAAGATCCATCTTTTCATATTACAAACTACTTCTAAAACATCTCCCAAAATATAATTATCACCTGAAACCTCTCAAGATTAAAATAAATTGTCATCATTCATAATAACATGGGGAAAAGTAAACATAATATGGGTGATATAAAATGCACAGTAAGGGTAAACAAAAGAATTAAAAAATTAATTTTATTTATGAGAGAAATATAACCATAAGGGGTCGATGACATAATTATACTGAATGAGCATAAAATAATATAAATCATACTGATCAATATATAAATATATCATATACCATGACAGATGGAATTAATATTTTTACAAAGATAATAGTCATAAGATTCAATAATAATGATCCTTGTTTTTTAATTATTTATAAAATTAATCATTAAGACCCATATATTTTCACCCATATAAAGTATAAAATAATTTTATTTAATAATAAAATCATTAAAATTCCTTGAGATATCATTATATTTCCATATAAAACACCTATAATTCTTAAATAAATCTTATATAAAACATGTAACATCATTTTTATATCACTCTTATAGTCACAATGAACTTTGGAATAACCATATAAATTATGTCCAAATGAAATTCATTAAAGGCCTATCGATGACCCACCCATCATTGTATATAATGTAACCACCCTTCCTTAGTTTATAACAAAACAACTCGTCCCATAATTATAATGTACCACCCATCATAACAAACAATTCCCAATAACAATAACATAAATAAATTATATATAGATTTCTTTTCATAATTGAAATCATAAAAAGATACATTATTATCTCATGGATGAGAAACATGTTCCTTGAAAATCTCTTCTGAACGATAATAATCCAACCAATGAATTAATTTTGATGACACCATTAAAAAATATCTCATGTGGAGAAGAATATCAAAAGTTTTGTTGGAGTTGATTAATAAAAATAATATTAAGTGATAATAAAATATATTCTTGAGTGGAATAAAAATTTCCCTTTGAAAATAAATTCTTTATATAATTCATATAATATTGTGAAAACCCATTTATTTTAAAATAAATATGGAAACTTATAAATGAAGACCTAAATAAAATAATTAACATGAAGACTGGAAAATTAGTTCATGTAGTAACCATTAAAATAAATATTATTTTAGAATATTTTTGCAATGGTTGTATAAGGTGACCAATTTAGAAAAAAATAATAATTTTAAATTTTAAAATCTTTTAAAAACATGTCAAACCACATTGATATCTAGAGAGGAATAAAATATGAGATTATTGATATCACATAAAAATTAATTTCTTTGGGTTTTATTAATAAAAATGGAGGAAATTAATATTAAATATATAAACCACATAAATCACTAGAGTTTAATGAAATAGATATGCTTCAGTAATGTAAGAGAATATGTTTTAACCTAAAGGAACCATGATCATAAATAAAATATCATAAAGAATAGTTATTTTACATTAACAGTTTTCCACTTTATAAAATTTTCAATTATAAGCCCCATGAATGAATAAAATTAGATAAAACATTAAATATCAGTAAAATAATGATAATAATGATATAACTATCAAAGGGGTAGTATATTCCCCCATAAAATGTTTTTGGTGCATACCATAATCATATCTCCAATATAAAGGGAGTTTGAGGTGAATAATACTTATAGATATCATATCATTGAATAGAGAATTATTAAATGGGTAAATTATATGTAACAAATGTATAACCACATGAAAAAGTGTAAATATAAAATAAAACAATAAATATAGTAATTTAAACATAATAAATGCATAATAAAGATGATAAAAAAATTATAACCAAATGAGACAAAATTGAGTTATGAAACCCATTACCCCACACTAACATTCAAGTAAAATGACCTTGGGATAATTAATTTGAATTGAACCTTAAAATATATAAAATTATGAATCATTTATAAATAAATATTTAAAATTTGATGTATATACAACATATAAATGTAATTAGATGCATTATAATAAAACATGCCTCATTGAAGGAAAATTAAGATGAAATCCCTTACATTGAGTCCAAAAATTATATATATATCCTCTATGAAATATATAACAAAATCATATTAAATATTTTATTTCATAAGAACATTTAATTATTTTAACCAATATTTCTTAATCATTTTATGTCATCTATTTAAATGATATATTTAATTACTTAATCAATTATTTCCACATCAGGTATTTTGTGTATATTTGGGTCATAACTTTAAAAATATTCAGAATGTTGACCAAGGTAAAAATGTTTCATTATTCTATATTATCTAGAATAATATTCATGAAATAATTATATTTATTATACATAAACATTCTTTTCAAACTAATTATAAACGATTGTTATAAAAAATGATCTATGTTGCAATCATGGATATGGTAGGTCGTACGTATGAAAGAGTAATGTTTCCAATTTTCAATGATTAGTACATAAAGAAGGTGAGAATAATTATATATTTGTATAATTATAATAATTTAATAAATATAATATTATATATTTAAATAAAATTTTATATATTATCCATGTTATGTGGTGATGAAAAATAAATCAGATCATTACATTAATGTGGTAGTCTACAAGTGTGCACAAACACCATTATCATTTTCCTGTGAATGGAATAGTTAGAAATTAAATGATATGTAAATTTTTATAAATTTAATTATTACATGAATGTAATATATAAACAATAAAACTGTAATTATAACCATCTATGGGATAAGGTGATTGAAAACAAATTACATTAGTCTGTGAGGTGGTAGTCCTCTGTAAAAACTAAAGATGAATTCCTTTCCAATTTGATGGATAATGGGGATGGATATATGTTGTCACACTAACATAATAAAATAAAAGAATATTTAATATACTTTTGATATTATCTCATCTTGTTTATATATTATTTATGGGAGTTATAATAATAAATTAAATGAAAATGATTGGTTAAGAACTATATGGATTCTTCCAACGAAGTCTTTTTTCATTACACTTTTATCCCTCAATGGTTGATATTATAACCAAAATAAGACCTCTATAATATAGGGAGTGATTTTAGGAATTTATAGTTGAATATATATTATGAAATTAATTGTCATTGAGGTGTATAGAAATGAGAATAAGAGGTTTCCCTGTATAATACATGGGATGTGAACTTTTGGAATTTATAAAAATTATAAATTAATATATTTTAATTTTGATTTAAATTTGATAAAAATTTATAATATTACAGTATAATATTGGTATGAGTCAAAATACTATCATAAAATATAATTTAGATAACTTTTCACTATATTTTTAACCACATTTTTTGGTTTTAAACACAATTAACCTTTTCCACAATTAATGAGACTACAATGTTTTTTACTCTTTGAGAGTCAATATAGTTGGTATAAATTGAAAAAAAATGATAAATAGAAAATGGTATATACTATTTACCGTAAATTAATCACTCTTATGAATATATTATTTTATGAAATTTTAAATTATTTATTAAAATATTATTTTCATAAAATATCAATAATATCACTTTTAGAGCTATTAATTTACATCGACATTAATAACATCATAAAAATAAAACAAATTCAAAAAATAAATTTCAATAAATCCATTAAATTTTATGACTTTTTAATAAAACTCATGGGTTTCATAAATATTTTCAAATTATAAAACATTTAATAGAGTTTATTTTATTTTTTCATTATTTGAATGATCACTACGTTAACGTTATGGAAGCATTTAAGGTATTACTTATTCAATAGAAAATAACAATAAATTACCCTGAATAATATAAATCATTTAAATATGTAATTAATATTTTAAAAAATAATATCAAATCTTTTTTAACTTGTTAAAATTATAATAGTTTTAAAAAAAGAGTGTGACATTTTTTACTTTTTGTTACATAAAATGTTATATAGGTTATAATCAAATCCAAATGGAAAAATTGTCTTATAACCAAATCATGAATGCGTATGGATGAAATTGAGTCATGAAATAAAATTAGTTCAAGTGATAGGGTCATTTTATTGTTCATATCATTTTAATTTTAACCATTAATTATATGAGTTACCCATACCATGGTTAAAAAAATTACTTATGTTACTATTATTATTTTTAAAAAATAAGAGAGATCTATTTAGTAAATTTAGATCAAATTATTTGTAATATATAATCCGTTTCTAATAATTATAAACATAAAATTTGAAAAAAAAAATTTAAAACTAAATCGGTAAATAGTGATGAAAAGGAGTTTTCTGAGAAATTTCCATTTAAATACAAAACTTTTTTGATACTAAGTTCAGGTATATATTCATTTAAAACCCAATATTTGATTATTATAAATATAATGGGAATAATTAAAATTTTAAAATAATCTAAAATATTTTTTTCCTCTGTAAAAACATTTAAATAAAACATCATTTTCAATAAAAATATGTATTTTTAATATTTAATGAAAAACAAAATATTTTAATAAAATATAAAAAAATCACCATAGGGAAATTTAGATATGTGGACTTCAAAAATGTTATACTTTGTAATTTTTTTAATATATATATATTTCCTATATTATTTGATCACAAAAAGAAATAAAAACCATTTTTTAAGAAATTTTTTTTTGTTAATAATGTGTCTACTTTAAATTGAGCACCTATTTCCTAATAATTAATCATTAAATTTTGATTTATTATAAAAATTATACATATTTCAAAAAATAGTTAATTAAATTTATACCCACCATTTTAATATCTATGTCATAATGGTTATATTTAAACAATAATATTTTTTGATTTGTTATAGCTTAGTATTGCAAATATTTTTCTATATTGAACATTGTATTATTTTAAACCACAATATATTACATTCATAACCCATTATTATACTGAGTTCTCAAAATTTAAAATTTACATTAGTTATTAAATTAATTCTATCAATAAATAAAATGTTTAAAATCACACATCATAAAAAAGTTAATAAAGCAATCTCTTTAAAAGGAGAAAGAGTAAATATAAATGCCATATCATATATAGCATAAAATGTATTCATATTTGGAAAAAATTACTAGGAAGTGAAAATATGAAAATTTAAAAAAAATTGAAAATAATGATGGATAGTGATAGTGATCAATTATTTTAAGAATGTTAATGATAACAAGAAAATCCATAACTGAAAAATCATTATCTAAAGTGGTGTGAAAAATACAGTCCATTCAATAGAAAAAAATGTTATATGATAATATTTTTCTTCAAGATATTTTTCCTTATGATTATTAATTTAATTAATATATATACTAGAAGAATAATAAAATATAGTGAATTGAAAAGTGTAATTTCATACTTTGATCAATTTCAACTAAAATCTCTTGTTTTTGTACAAATGATGAGTAATCAAGATGAAATTTTTATGCATGAATCACTAAAATCAACTTCCATTCCCAATACATCATTGTTTAACATTTTCCCTAATGAAATAATTATAAAAATGGATTAAATTATTACACTCCATACTTCTTAAACATACCATTATCATACTTCTCTTGAGATGGAAATATATGTTCATTTTCTAATGAAATTTGTAATCTAAGACACTATCTCATCTCACTAAGAAGAGAATTTTAAAAATGATTCAACATTTATTTTTAAAACTAATCTCATTCTTCTTCTTCATTCCTAGAAAAATTATATTATCTAAATAAATAATTATAATAAGAAATACCTCATTAACATATTTAATATAGAGCATAATTTAAACTATTTATTTTTATAATTGATAATTTTTCAACCTGGTGTAAAACTTAGAATACCACGCTTATAAGGATTATATTTTCAAATATAATTTATTTTATTACCTACAAACAAATTAATATCTTAAAATTATTAAAACCACTTGGTTGTTTAATATACGCCTCCTCTTACAATACAACATTAAGAAATTCTGACTTCACATACATTTGAATGATCTTGAAGCTCCTTTGTTCTAAATGGAAAATAAAAATTCTTATGGGGTCATTTCTTTCAAACCATTAAATGTTTTCATAGAAATTGAATCCTTTATATTTGGAATATTCTTTACACACCAATTTCAATATTTCATAGCACACGTTCTTTTCAATACATCTTGTTTCAGAACACCCACATTGAACCAATAATGTTCTTATCTTTGGGAATAGGAAATAACTCTTGAGTATCAATATTTTCTATATGATAAATCTCTTCATTCATTTAAATAATTCACTATCTATTTATTATTTTTTATTGCACATATCTTGTCTAAACATTAAAAAAATAATATATTAGATGATATCATAAATTTTTATCTAGTTTGAATCTATTTTACATGATATCCAATTATTCTTTGAGCCTAATTTTTTCTCATACTTGGATAATGTGAATAATTATTTTTCATTGCATTAATTTTCTGAAAAGTCTTATTCAACATAGACTTATTCATAATTATCACCATTTTTTCAACAGTACCTTGTGTTTTCAAGAATATTTTTTCACAATCACCACTCATGAAACATTATTCCCCATGTAAGATCAATTTTTTTTAATGACATTAAATTTAATAGAATAAAATTTAGTACCTATCTCATTATTCATTAAATTATATATTATTCCATTTGTTGGATACCTATGAAGATACCATCAACACCTCTTTTTTCAATTTATACAATATTATAAACTAATAAATCTTCTAATATTTGGGAATAAATTTTTTTGGATACATATTAATTTGAGATTTATTGTAATACATCTCAGTTATAAAATCTTATAATTTTTCCAAGAAATAATTTTTTAATATGATTTCCTTCGCCATTTTCTTGTCTCTAGATATAGTTAGATGTGTCATGATCCAAAAACATATAATGAGACATATATTCAAGGAGTATATTAATTTTCCAAATGACATCATTCTATTGTTTTGGATATGATGCACTAATTTTCAAATGGTTTCCATTTTTATCATAATAGGCTTCACGTATTCCACATGTATACTAATGACCATTATTTGTTTAAGTCATTATTAATGAGTAACCACACCTTTCACTATACTTATCCAAAAACACTTGACCCTTTTTAGATACTATAATTTATGTTTCATAAATATAATACATGTAATATGATTAAATTAATCAATAAATGAATTAAAATAATTATCTCAATCTGTGATTTTTTCTTCATTATCCTATAAATATCATATTGACATTACTAAATTTGATGAGTAGATTTTATTTCAATATTCTTGTGTAGAGTATTAACAGTCACTCCCTTATTAAAAGTGTAAAAAATAATTAATTTCTCTTTTCAACTTAGCATCACTAGGAAAATTTTAAATAAAACAATTATACAAAGATTCTTTGGTTCAATAAAATGAATCATTTTATTCCACATTTGATTATATTCCTTTATTCTAAAAAAATTAATTTCCATTATCATCAGTTATGAAAAATCTAACCACGTCATATTTTATTCTTATTAAGATACATCCACATTTTATGATATTCAAAAAAAACCCATATTTCATATATATCACTTCATTTACATCCTTTCATAATGGAGACACTCATTTAATATTGTTCTTGAGTCCTTCAAGAAAAAATATGCTCTATGATTTCATTTGTACAAGTAAAAAAATTCTAATCCAAAACCATTCCTTTTGAGTAAACCATCATTTACAATGGTCACAAATCATTCTTTAAAATTTTTTACATAATTTTTGATATTGAAATCTCAGATCATATGTGTGGAAAAAATTCATTCCAATGTCCATGGATATTATCCTTTGGATTCATTGTAAGATACTTGAAAATATAATTTATTACTTATATGAGAGTAATCAAAAATATATCTTAAGAACATTTGCAATGGTATAATAATAAGACAACCTTTTAAAGAGGACATTCTTTCCCACATTGTTTACAATAATCTTCTAGTTGTAGAATTATATTTTAAAATTTCAATGAAAATTTTATAAGTTGTCTCTATGTTATTTTATATTTAAGGAGTTGAACTCCAATATATTTCAATCTTATATACCATCTTAAATAATCATTGTTTTGGTAATTAAGAACAAATTATCATCCATGTTCTCAAAACCCTTAAAGATTCAAAACTATCTATAATAGTAATATTTACCTTCAAAACCATCCTGATATATGAAACATTATACCTTTCATTAAACCTCATACATGGTATTTATCAAGGGTCCTTAATGAATAAAAATATTTTAGTGAACATTGGAATACCGTTTCATCTCATTGAACATATTTTTATAATTTTCCTTCATAATTTGTAAGAGTTTTTACATTAATGTTGAAGAGCTCATGATTCATAGAACATTGAAAATAACATTATTTTGATAAAATAATGTTCTTCCTAGTTTTAATATTCTTTTTAAAATATCATAAATATATATTGGTGTTTTTATATTCATTTTTAACCACACAGTGTTGATATCCATGAGCCTCATCATTTATTTAGATTTCACAAAATTCACAAACAGTGTTGTGGAAATTAAACCTAAATGATTCAATTTCGTCTTCAATGCTTTACAATTTTTTCTAAAAAGTTAAAAATCATTATTTTTGTCTTTCTATCTAACGTTTATATTTATTCTAGAATTTGTTTATAAAACAAAAAATTATTCTATTAATAAAAGTAATTTTACCAAATTTATTTATCTTCAATATATAATGCTTAATTTATTTTGGATGATTGATTTTCCTTATTCAGATTTTTATCTCTTTTCATAATATATAGATCCCTAAGAGACACTCCCTATGTAATATTAACATCATAAATCTTGTAATTGTTTCTTAATTTCCCCTGAATTCACTATAATATTCATGACTAAAATCCACATAATTCACATTTCAATGATAAGTGTGTAATAAATATATCTTGATATATAAAATTACTATTCTTAATTACTGATATCACAAATTTCAATCTTATATAAGAAATTTAACTTCCTGAATTCTGAGAAAATATTTCTATTCTCTATAAAATTAATCCCTGGATTTTCAAACCTACACGATCTCTTCTTAAAAGAATCTTATTCTTTCTTCCTCTTATTCTATAACATATCCTTTTTTATTTTAATATAGTATTATTTTGATAAAAAATTTAAACTACTCCACAACCAAGTAATTTTAGTAAATCATTCATTTAATCCTATTCTTTCATTTTCCCATGTTTAATGATATCGGAGACATTGTAATAACCTAAGGTTTTATGAATTATTTGTTTATAATAAAGGAAAATTAATTGATGGATTATATATAATGATACAGAGTGTTATTATGTTAGTACACAATAGTGTGAGTTTATATTTCCTTAAAAGAAATATCGAGTCCATTTAATAGCTTGTGTTACACGCAAGACTATATTTTACCAACTTATAATATATTAATAATAACAATAATACGATATTATTATAGTTATCACATATCCATTAAGATGTATTTTATGAATAATATTATTTAAAATATGAAAATATTTATCACAAATGTAGCTAAAATTAATTTCTTGGTTACAAATTTATTATAATTGAGGGTAATAACTATTTTAAGATTAAGAAATATCTTTTCTAAAAAACAATTTTTCTATGAACAAGAATGTTTTATTTCAATAAATTAAAAAAACTAATTTTTATGAATTATTTTCATTGATTATATTCAAATAGCTACATAATAATCAAGCTATGTTTTTTTCAATAAAATACGTAAGAATAAATAAAATTTTATGCAAAAGAGGTCTTCTTATAAATGAATTTTTACCACCTTTTAATGGAACAATTATTTTAAAACCAAATTTTGACACATTTACATATTATATATGAACAAATAATCATTACTTTTTGTATATTAATTTCAAAATTATCTTCAGATGAAATTTTGGTACTATTCTAAGAAGTTTCATTTTTGGATGAACAATGAAAAATACTGAATTTAAATTAAATGAATTTTTTCTCTTAATTTATTAACCTAAATAAATTATAATTTTTTTAAAATTAATATTTAAATGAATTATTCTACTATTAATGATATTTAGAAAATTAGAATCAATTTATGAATGTTATTTTCAATGAAAGGGTATTTTAATCAAAATGTTATTTTCCTTAGTAAATACTCCAAGTTATCTTTCAAAATCATACTCAATACAAAATGAAATGATTATAAATAGATTATTATTTAAAAGGGATATTATCCAATGAAACCATTATTATGATTTCATGGAATTGATTCTATTCTTGATTTCATGTTTTTTTATGAATCTTTTTTCAATTCCATGGGTTATACCATGTTAAAATTCTTATCAAACCTGCTTCTTTTCATGGTTTATGCTAGGACGAAAGAATTTTAAAACCACTCCCTTTTAAACAGGTTAGGATATGATGAAATATTTAGGATTACCATTTAACATCATGAGATTTTATATTTTTAATTCTTATGATCTTATGGCACATGTTTTCATGATTTAATTAGGTGATTAGTGGGACCTATATCTCCCTCCATTGTATTGTGTAATGTTTTATACATCATGAGATAGACTTGGAGGGAATGGGGAGCGAACCATGTTCAGTAATGGATGTTTTCTACTAAGATGGCCTTGTAAGTGAACCTTTATAACTAAGATAGCATTGGGAGTCAAACATGACTACTATGATGGTTTGGGGAGCAAACTCATTCCGCTAATATAGCCTTGGAAGTGAGCCTTGACTAATCTGGAAATAATTTCATATGATTTTGTGTCTACCACAAATTCATGTCTTGTTCCTATGTTATGCTTTTATGAATTATGATCTTGATTCCCTTCTATTTAATTTATTATTTTCTTCAAATACCTTTTCATGGACCCATGTATATGATCTTTGATATGTAGGGTATGATCATAAAATGTTATGCTTATGTTATCATAACCTTAAGTTCATGTTATATTTATATGTATACTTTATTTACCCTTATTAATAATTTAACCTCATCCTTTCATATTTTTCATTTTATGATGTCATAAAGATTGTTTTTAAGTAGGAGTAGTAAATGGGAAAACTATTGGGGGAATCATTTAAGATATTTCACCAAGTTAGATTATTTTTTTGAATGTGTCAATGACACTAAACTATTATAATCCTTTTTATTGTAAATTTATAATGTACTAAATACTAATCCAAATATATTTTATATCCATTTATGAGATATATGGGTCACTATATCTGGTATCTTATCAATCATTTAATCCAAAATATAGTTATAATTATAATAATAAAATTTTCATCATAAACTGTATTATTGTGATTATCATGGATAAAAGACCTAAAATAGATTTATTTTTTGGATATTCTTAATTATTCAAGGTAGAATTTACTTTTCTTATTGAATCTGATAACGAATCTCACTAAAAGTGACCAAAGAAATATCACTTGGATCTTTTTCCTCTAAATTAAATAATTTGAAATCATACATTACTTAAATGATAGAAAACACATTTCCAAAATATCAAAATATAACTAATTCTCACCATATACTCAGATTATGATAAAAAATAAATTCAACATTTTGAAAAAAAACTTTAGAAAGAATCATCATCATAAATCCATATATCTTTATACTGATGTCTTGAAAAATATCATCTATCTCACTTCACATTATCCATTACTTTATTGACATTATGATTTTTATAATATATATCATTTGTGATTTTTTTGTCATTTTACATAAAAAATCTTTTATTATTAATGAAATTATATAATTTTATGCATAGGAATTGTATTCAAAATTCCACTTATTTTTTACTATCATATAAATAAATATAGGTCAAGGAACAAACCCCACTATTATAACATAAAAAAATCATTACTAATATATTATATATATAGAAATATCATGTATTTAAATATATGATGAATTTTGACAAAACATATAGTAATTTATTTATCACTTACTAAATTATGAATGTGTATACCAAAGAAAATAAATTATGTGTCAAACAATTAGAATAGATATAATATCATTCATAACCATCAATCCAGAAATTTCAAATGATGTCAAACTACAGATTGGTACAACTTGAAAATGAAACTCCTAGATATCTGAAGAATCAAAAATTGGGTGTGGATCTACGATTCAATTTAATTTATTGTATCATCAGTGAAAAAATACCCCTTTTTGGTTCAACTGGATCTTGATCGATTTCCAATAGGCCCAAAAAAGGGAAAAGAAAATTTATGTGGTTTACCACTCAAAATGAGAAGGATAATCCATGTTAGGATATCTATATCTCTAAGAATATAATTCCCACTAGATTTTACATATTCGTACAATGATCTATATCTATACTTATACTCATGCTATAAAAAGTATCATGAACATTATAGTTATTTTCAGACTATTATAACTATAATGAAGAGGAAATCAAAAAGATAATATGATTATAGACATAAAAATCATTTGATGATGTAGTTATGATCTTTCTATTATTCATCAACCATCATAAAATCCAACATACTCTCTTTACCCTAGAAATATTTACACCATCACTAATTTTGGTTCTTCTTTTATACTTATCACTCTTCACTTATTATACCCCCTCTATTCTAGTTCTAATTTGTTCTCTATAAAATAATATAATTTTTATTTACATTGAACAAAAAAAATTAAAAATTATATCATCCAATTTAACTGTTTAAATTTTTAATTTAAATATTCAACTTTCATCAAGAAACTCAACTAATTTCGATTATTATTGGATCTTTGGATCACATTTGATCATTTAGTTTTCAATAGTTCTTCAAAAAAAGACTCCCCAGATCAAGTAATGGATTCATAATTTCAACCTTGAATCCACAAAATCCAAAATACATTAAACAATAATTATCCTAATGATAACACTTTCAACAGAAGATGGTGAAAATAATCAAAAAAATTTACTCAAAAATGATGACCACCACATGCGTGGTCATCCTACTTCTAGAAAAGTTTACTTAATAAAAATCCTTTTGATAATGTATTCTTCTACCATGGGATGATATCTTACATAAAATAGTGTTTTCATTCATATTCACCCATTGATGATAGCTTATGAAACCATGGGTGTGGTACTTCTCCATTAGCTGTTTTTGATACACTTCTTCCCCTATCGACCACAATCACCAATGTACACCACAAGATCATTTTTTGTTACATTAATTTTTCATAGGTAATGTTTCATTACATAGTAATCATCATTATAGTGGGTTACAAAATTAGTGGAAATTTTTAACTACACATGACCATCAAATTCCCTCTACCATGGGTGTGATATCTTTTGGATTCTTCAACACACCCAAAACCATTGTTGCGACCTTATTGGATTTGAGCTTATTTTTGTAGGCATTTTGATTCGAGAATACTGAGAATCTTCATCAACCAATAATTATATTTATTTCAATGTGGAACATAATAAATTTTATAGATTGGTTTAACATTTAATAATTATTATTTATTCGTAAGAAAATCCAACACACTCAATCATAACATCTTAACCAATTAAATAACTTCACTAACGAAATACTACAATAGTGCCTATTTGGATCAATATTATGTACCTGATGAAACATAATGAAGGTAAACAATGGATATTTAGAGTGATGTTATTTATATGAGATTTTTATTTATAAATAATGTAATAGATATGGTAATCATGCTGCAGATCATATTTTCATGATTCCCTATACAATGAAAGGGGAGGTTCTAGAATAAACTTTTTAATAACTCCTTTTTAATAAAGAAGTTGTATTTTATTGATTGAGAAGTTATTGGGTATTATCACATGGTAAAATTCTTGGTTATTTATCCATAACCATCTAACATTATCTTATAAAAAATTCTTGGAATAAAATAAAAATTAATGTATTTTAATTGTTATGATCAACATGTTTTGAAAAGATTCAATGATGGAATGAGAAACTGGTGATTTCTAGAGAGTAGGACATAGTTTTTACTTTAAATTCATCATACTATATCATGTGTTCGCCACATTGGACCACAAAGAAATAATAGAAAAGTTTTAGAAATTAATATTTATGAGATAATATAGTTTAAATAATCCTATGAATTTTTCAAAATATTTGTGAAAGGTAAATTTACTACAAACATCCTTAAAAGATAGTAAATACCTCAAAAACATTTATTTTTTTGTGAAATATTTTAATTTTGGGGAATATAATTCATAGGAACCTTTTTCAATACCTTTTAAAACTCTTAAATTATTCTTTTAGTCGACTATATTTAAAAATCAGAAGAATATAGCTCTACAAAAATATGTTATTATAAATTTTTATTATTTTTTGGACTATTTGTTTAGATTTTTAGTCCTAAGAGACATCCTTAGTGACCAAGAAATTTATATTTTACAATATGATAATTAAATATTTCATGAAAAATCATGGAGTGAATCAAAATATAGAAATATAATACTATCACGAAGTTAATGGACATTATAATGTCTCAATATGAGAAAGTAAGAAAAAACAATTTAAAATTGTAATTACATATATAAATGATCAGATCAAAAGGGATGATGTGAACATACATGATAAGTTGATAACCAATAAAGTTAACATAATAATGGTTTCATTCATTCTAACTTGTGGGAAGATTTTTCACTGACCAATGGAGTTAGAACATAATGCCTAATGGTGAGTCATGAAGAAAATATTGATCAATAAATAGATGGAAAAGTGATAAAAATATAGATTCAAGAGAAATAAAATAATATTAAGAGAAGTATTATAAACTCCATGACTTATAAATTAATAAATAATCTTGCTGGAAATAAGTTATTTAGAAAAAAAGCATTCATCAAGGAGAAAAAAGTGTTACCTTATAGCTCAATAAAAAAGTTAATTCTAGGTAAACATCATTCATGATTGTAAGGTCCTTTTATTTCCACTAATATATACTCCATTTGTGTTGTAAAATTCATTAAATTTTGATTAAATAATGAATTTATTATCCCTAGGAAAATAATATTTAGGTAATAAGGAATTATGTCGCAATCACCAATGGAAGTGATCGTGCTCCACTAATCATTTTACTAGTAGAACCACAAGATTGTACCTTTATTTGAAAGTTAATTAATTTCCAGACATAACAAAAATAATAAAAAACTACAATATATATTAGAATTCCCTTTCTAAATATCATCATTTATTAATTATAGATGGAATGCATTATTGTTTTTAGTTTTTTGATTAATAAAATTTTCCTTATTCATTTTGCGTCATTTTTATGGGTTTATTATTTAATTTTTATTGTATTATAATACCCATTATACTAAATCTAGATAAATCTAGAAATCTTAATTTATTTAGTTTCTGATATAAAACTTTTTCCAGTGGACTAAAAATAAAATAATTTTTAAAATAATTTTTTTCAAGATAAATTTTTGATAAAATAATGAAAACACTAATAATTTTTTATTCATATTCTATGACATAATATCTTTTATTTGAATCAATAACCTAATATAATTTTAATCTAATTTGACACATTATTTCAATATCTTAATTTATTATTATAACTATAACATTAATTAATTTAAATTACATTATAAGTAATTTAGTTAAAACCTTTAACCATTAAGTTCCTTATATTGTTAATGATCAAGGTATTCTTTTGAGTTAAAATACCATATTTAAAATGTTATTTTATTTTGTCATACCATCATATTTATCCCATGTATCCCCAGGAAGCCACAAGTTACACTGTGAGTATACTATATTATAAGACCAAAATACCTAACTACATTGCCTTATAATTCAATTCACGAATCAATGATGGAATTAAGATTGAATGAGGGAGATGGTTAATCTTAATTGGATGTTTCTTAAATTTTACCCCTTTATTTATGAGTTATTTTTGAGGATGTTCATGGGAAGGTTCAGATATTTTTTTATAAAAAGAACCATAAATGATAAATGTTAAATAAAACAAAAATAAAATATCCTCAATTATGGGGAATGTATGTTCACCTAGGTTCATGAAAATAAATCATTTTTCTCTAACCTGAAAATTTTTCAATGATAAAAAAATGATCCAAATTTACTAATGGAAATTTATTGATTAAATTGAAAATAGTGTTGAAATGTTTAATTTTTGATATTTCATAAATATTTAAGAGGATACTCAACTATAAAACTATAATGGAAAGTGAATAAGGATTAAATTATAGAGGTAGAACTATAATTCATGAATAATATATAATAATAGATCCAAATATCAAATTATTCCTCAAAATCTACTAACATAAAAACCAAATATGCCCTGTTATTGTAAGATCCCTGAGTGGTGGAGGGGTTGAATTAGATATCATATTCTTTTTATAAATATTACATCATAAATCATCCAATGTGCCCCATTTAATATACAATAAATTGATGTAATTGTCTCATTGTGTTACTCGAATATAAAAACATAAAAGTCACAAGACATAAGGATTTACAATGATAGACCTTCAAATATTACTATTTGAAATGATTTTGTTGTGTTATTAGAATTTCATTCCCCAATATCAATAATTTGAGTTCCATTTCCAAGCTATCATCTCAAAATATTGACAAATAATCTTAAAAAAATAACCATAAGTTAATATCAAACAATTTTGGTCTCCATGTTATCATAATAATTCCCTCCCAAAGGGTTCTTAAAAAAATGTCATTCTAGTTAAGGAAATATTCTAAAAATAATCATCCCACAAATTGGTGGGATATTTATAATCTGTCATGGAAATTATTATAGGGTCCTCCCAAATCCTATATGAATAGGTCTTCAATCACACCTTCCCCTAGAGTAGTGTGTGTCGACCATGATCCACTTCATGTTTTCACTTCCCCTATATTCTATGTAGATAACATCACCTTGTTTACCTGAACATAATATTTTAAATTTTATTCATCTTCAAACATTATTAATGTATAATAACTTCTAAATTCAATTAGATTCATCTCAATTATTTTCCAAGACACACAAGTTTCATGTATACAATAGTATTTTCACTATTAATACACATATGATCATTTTATCTAGCTCATCAATATCATGGTATCTAACTCATTATATATTATTTGGATCTTCATTAATAGTTATTTTTAGATTCATGAATATTAATTAAAATTAAAAATAATGGAAACTACTAATTATTTATTTGTAGGTGATCCCACACTTTGAAAGATGAAATATTTTTCATTTATAATATTCTACTTGAAATCCTGATGCCACTAATTATGGGGATATTATATATCCAACAAAACTTACATAATATGATATTTTGATTCAATTCAACTTCATTTTATCTCTATTATTATTAAAAATAGTCCCTAAAAAATGTCCCATTTTTTCAAACTAGATAATTGATGAATATATCTTAAGACCTCCACGATTTTATCTAGTAATCACATTAATAAAATCATTGAATTTAAATATTTTTTTAAATGTCACCACATGATAATGGATTTATGAATTAGAAAATTGAAGCTCACTTTCTGATTCCAAAACACATATAAACATAATAAATTTCTAATGGAATTAACCAGAAGTGGAATATTAAGATTTTTATCTCCATGTTTCCTACAAGTATATATTTTTTCCTAAAATTCTCTATTCTATGATGTGTTATTCATTCCCTCCATATTTTGTTATCACGCGGAAACTATAATAGTAGCTCACATGAAATTGTCATCACCATTGGGAAGCAGTCATCTTCCCATTTTACATTCACCAAGACCCTCATAATGCCATAACATCCATTACTTTCATTTTTCAACATAACTATTCATTAAATATTTCAAATGTACACCTGTTATACTTAAAAAGATATTATCTTGATTCAATAACACATATTGAGACACCAAGATCTTCAATATCATTATGATATTGACTATGTGAAGATATTTAAACAATAAATTATCATATTTAAATCATTAATTTTCTTTAAATTTATCAAAATGTAAACATCTAAGGAAGAAGATAAATATGATTGTGGTAGTCAAAATGTCTTTATTCTCTCCCAAATTTTTTTATGGGATCAATATTTTATAAAATATAGAAAACTAAATTGTCTTACGTTTTATCAAATAACTTATGGCCTCAAAAAAATATCATATTCTAATAAATATATTATGACTAGAAAAAATATCTTATGTGAATCTAAAATATCTTCTAAATAGATTAAATATCTTATGTTTTGAATAAATATTAAACACCACGTGAAATTTTCCTTTTTAAAATTATGGAAAAATCAAATGTCATACGGGCTTCAAAAAATATCTTATGAGTGAATCACATAGTTCAATTTATTTATATATAGATCAAATGTATTTATTTCAAGAAATTCGAATTCTTTATACAAAAAAATTTCCTATACACAATCCAAATCTTCATTATGTAGATGAATTAACATTCATGTTTGAAAAATAACACCGATTTAGAAAAATTACTCTTTCTATTTTTCCAAAATTCATTATATATAAATCATTTTTCCTTTGTTTTTTCAACACTCATACATGAATATTTATTATTTTACACACATAGGATAATTTATATTTATTTTTTTATCCCTCTAACTACAAAAAAAAATAAAAAATAAAAAATTTAAATGAATTTAATACTTATTATATTACACTAAGAATCTTATTATACTTCAAAAAGTATTTTTAATGGAATCTCTGCTCAAGTTTTATAATTATTCAACATCGACACACTGTGGATGGATTATCCATTACATCATTTCTTCAATATTCTATAAATCCTACTATGTATATTAAATAATAGTTTATGTTATTTTTAAATTGAATCCAATAGTTTTTCATATTGGAATAAGGGAATTTTCTCTTTTCCATCAAAACATTTATATTTACTATAAGATTAGTTTTAGAATCATCTAATATAAGTTCTAAAAATTGAAAATATCTAACAAATTTATTCAAGAAGAAGCCTCGAAATTTCGTTTCAATTAATGATGGAATCTTCTCACTCAACATTTACATAAATTTCTTGTATATATTAATAGCTTCATACCATAATATAGTCCCCCTTTTTTGAAAAAAATTCAATCCACACTTTGAAAATTTAATCAACCAATTTGTATTTGTTAGAAATGTTATTTTTCCACCATGTCCACATGTGTTCCATCTCTTCTCCCATATATTGTTAATAAATGCAATAGAATATATTATATTATTCACACTCATTGATTCTGTATACTACAAGAGAAATTATTGTTACATAATTTCTTCTTCTACATTGCTATATATGAGTTAAAACATAATAAATTATGAGATAAGGATGGTTCTACGAACTACATTTCCTTATTCCTCTAGATGATCCACTCTAATTCTACCATGTAGAACCTAATATATAAAGAAATACATACATCACCATAATGATATTTTGTCTTATATATTCCAATAATTGTGATACCACATCCAAATTTTCAAAAATATGTGTTTTTATATATATATTGGTGAAGAATTATACATCCCTCACTAAACTCAGAAAATAAATCCAAAAATTTTAAGTGAAAGATTTATTACCCCACCATTATTCTTTGAAGCCCATAAAACAATACTGGCTATTTGTATGCACATTTTTCATAATCAACAAAAGGATACATGATGTAATTATAATATTGTATCCTTCAAATTTTTCTAGGTTTTCTTAATTTATAAATTATATGAAAATTGATATTTTATCAACTTACTGCCATGTTTTCTCTACATTGAGATATTCACACAAAAATTATTCATCATGATAGTAATTATAATTCATGATGTGTGATTTATCTTTTTATCAGTAGTGACATCCTCATCTAGATCTACCTGTATTTATATCCTTCAATTACATTCATGTTGGTAAAAAAATTAAAGTCAATTAGGTGGTTTTATACATTATTAATGATAGTCATATGGTTTAGTGTTTCCTATCAACCATGTTTTTTGGTGTCTTTTTGTTTTAGAAATTGATGAAGTCTTTTTGGATCCTCTTTTTAATTTCTAATCATGATTCATTATGGGTATCCCGATGTAAAAATTTTTATCAATAATTTCCTTGTATGTATTATATTTTGTATTGTAATATATTAATTCACAATCATATTTATATGAAAACTTTATTTCATTTTCATTATCTTATTTAACTGATAGGATTGATATAAAATATATTCAAACACTACCAAATTCTTTTATTATCCCATATAGATTCTCATACACTTTTTTTATTCCTTATTTATGGGCACATTCATCGGCATCACTCGGTATTCTGCATTAATTCGTAATATCGTGGCCATTTTTTATGAATTTTCATTGATTCTTACAAAGTTCTCCAATATATAATATCATTTATTCTGAATTCTCAGTTGTTTATTTCTATATCCAAATATTTTTTAAGCTTCTTAAAAAAATTCTTATTTTATTTCTTGAAAGTCCCATTTACTTTAACAGTTACTGATAAGGGACATAGTGATCTTGAAATTATAAGATTTTTTCCTATGATTCCTATAATAGTTGTAGTATCAATTTAATCCTTATTTTTTCATGTATTAATGTGTCTCTTTACAAAATTCTATTTATTATCTAGGAATCTTCCAACCATTGTTATTCCATTATATTGTGTTATTTCTTTTCTCATCAAATATTCACCAATAATTTAGATATGAGGACATTTTTGTTACATCATTCATCCAAAAAATATCAATATTGGTTTTTAGAATCTGTTAAACTAATTGAAATATTTTTTGTATCACTTGGGAATTTTAAAATAGTTATTTGCTTTTTCGGGGAGCTAGTTTTTTTACTTCTTTGGATGATTCAACCTAAATATCAGCTATTTTTTCAGAGTATCCCATCATGGTATTCAATGTATTTTTTCATTAATACAACTAGATTGTGAATAAATATTTTATTCCACAGTATAATTTTATATTCTATTAATAATTTCTAGGATCACAGGTTTTTTAGAAATATTTAACTTGGATGTTTTGATCTCCTCTATAAGATCAGATTCATTCATATCCTCAATTATTATCATTTTTTAATACTTTTACTTTCTTTTTGACCATGGAATATTTCTCATGCTATTATACCATTTTGGATCTAAAAATATACTCATAATTTTCTTCTTCTAACTCATCATCAGTGATTGATTAGTATTAATTTGATCTAAACCTAACCATAAATATCATGTTATTTTGAGAGACTCATTAATTATCAAAATCTCTCCATATTTAATAGTCTTCACATTCTTCCCCTCTCATCAATATTCATTTGTTATATATTTAAAACATAATATTTCATCAGTAGTCATCATAATATGTTTTTTTAAAATATCCTTCAATAAAAGTTCACTTTTTCATAATCAAATTATGATTATTCAAATTTTTTGGTCATTGGAAAATCAATTAAACAATTTACAATCCATCCAAAACTAAATAATTTAATTGGAATAATTCCTTTTTATTTTTCATTCCCTATTCTACTAATGATGGATATAAAAGACATGAAATTATTATCACTATCAACTCATTCTTTTTCACCTTCATTATCCTCAACAAAATTAGAGAATTTTTTATCTCTCTTTTCTTTAATCCTAATACGTTTCATGGAATTTAATCCAATTTACTCATTCTATTTATTATTAAAAACTATATATTTTTTAATATAATAAATTATAATTTAATTATGTAATGCATCAAGTAAAATTACATCTACTTCTTCTGAGGAAGATATATTGAGATCAAATCTATTGAATAAATTTCTTATAATCGTTTTAAAAATATTTGAATCCTAAAATCCATCTCAACAACCCTTGATTTGACATATAATATCATTTACCTTGTAAAAATTAATAAATAATTTTATCACCATCTATCGGGATGTAAATGAAATTTTCTATCCAAAACTATAGTTTGGCTGTTGTAATTTCCATATTTCCTTCATACATATTCTGTATCTTTTCCAACATCTCTTTAGATATTTTAATTACCATTATATTTTTTTATACATTAATAAAGAGAGACAAAATAATGGAAGTTAAATATTACCCATAAGATTCATGATTTTTATAATCATCACAAGCCATGGGTGCATCTCCCTTAAGTGAATTAAATTCAACTATTTTAGCATCACTGATTTATAGACATTATGATAATGATATTGAAGTATATAATTATTAAATTCATGATAATTTTACCCATAAAAAATTGGTACTCCTATGTTATTGATAAAATTTATATCCGCTATGATTTTACCTTAATTGGGACATTTATAGGGAGATTCTCTGTGATACCATTGAGAGTCCCATGGTTTTTTAAGATCAGTAAGATGGGTAGGGGTAAAGTAGTTATCCATTTTTCATTTAATGAATAATAATTCTAAATTAAAACTTTATATCCAATTAACAATTTAATCAACTCTATATATATTCAATAATCCTTAATTGAATATAAATACTGTACAAGTCATATTATATAATAAATTACAAGTTTAAACCATGGAAATATTTTCATTTCCATGTTCATATTGTGTTTAGAGACCCAGTTTCCCTAATATGAATCACTAGATTACAATGAAAAATCTATATTCTAAAATTATTGATCATAAATCCCCCAAAATACATATTAAATATTCCACTAAAATTTATAAACTTCAAGGTATCACAAAATCTCACCGTTGATGATTTGTTTATAACAAAATATTTATAGATAAATTAATATCATAAAAAGTCTCATTTACAGCATAATGGGATTTTTATACAGACTGTTAAAAATTATCCAATGTTCAACATCATCATCTTAATGAACATGTCATTGATCGCATACTCTCATAGTGCAGTGTGTTTCATATTTATTTTTATTCATGTATATACATCCAATATATTCTTTTATAATCTCTATGAAATAAATTGCAATGTCGGATACATTTTCTATTTTTTAATGAACAATAAAAATTTAATTTAATCAATTACTTATTATCATTATTATGCTATTGAAAACATGTTCTTTAATGTGTTGGTGTTTTTAAATTTAATTTAAAGATAGTATAATTATATATCCCAACTATTTGAAGGGCTCTCAATCATCATTTCTTAATCAGTTCACACATAATAAATATTCAAAAGTAAATAAATTATTTCCATTTTTGAATATTGGAAACCACTATTTTTTCAGTTGTAAGAGATCATACAATTTTAAAGTGGATATATTTTATAGTTATACTATTATCTAGATAATATTGATCGCACTGGTTATATGGATATTAAAAATGCAACTTTTCTACCACAATATTCTGTTTTTGGTCATTCAATGTCATTTTCCTTGATATTTCATTATTATAAGTTCAAAATTTCACACATTCCCACATAAAATAAATGACTATTAATATTTATATTTTTTTTCATTTATCAATTTTCTTCCCATTAATCTATTAATGATTTATTTTTTTCAAATAAAATCACCTAAAAATTAGTCATAGCGTGGAAGGATTTCTAAAATTTTGTATAGAAATTTGTTTTATAGTGTATAAAAATCATATGATAAAAAATTATTTTCAAAAGTTTATCTATGAATATACCATGGTATTTTGTAATTCATTTATTTTCATAAGAAAAAAAATTTCATAAAACTCTCACCTGCAATTTGTATTGTACATTATATCCATATTTTGGTACGATGTGGAACTCATCTTCACGACTCAATTAAATTTCTCATCACCATGGCATAGTGAGAATATTATTACAATTTTATATTCCATGTGGACATTACTATGATGTGTCTCCTCTCATCATACCATTTTATTATCACCATTTCTATATTATGAAACCACATAGGCCTCTTATTTCTTATATTATGTTTCGAATTCATTGAATTACTTAGCTTAAATAAAAACTTTTTTTGATTTCATTATAATGTTGAATCCATAGTAAAAATTTGACACAAGACCATAGGATTTGTGTCTATTGTTTTCATGAAATTTCTCTAATTGTTAATATCATATTTTTATAGAAACATAATCTAATAAATCAAAAAGTGATATTCCCTTATAAAATTTCTTACATGTTAAACTATTATTAAAATGTATAAAAAATTAACTCCACAAAAAATAAAATCAGTTCAAGACATCCTAATTATTTTACATAGACAATTTTATTATGAGTGGAAAAAATATCACACATGAATCTGTAATCTCTTCCATTTATATAAAGTAACATAAATCTAGAATAAATTTATTACAACAAAGGAATATTTTCTTTGACAAATTATTTTACATTGAAATTTCATAATGGATTCAAAAAAAATGTATGGGCATCTCATTTTTTTAATTATTATATGCTCTGATCAAAGGACCTACATAAGAGATAAGACATCTTCATTATAGATAATATGTCTTATATTATAGCCAAATCACTACTAGATATATACATTGTCTATTATGCTTTCAAACCCAATTTGACAAAGATAAATTTCCATTTTAATTTTTTCAAATTTTTTTATAGGGATATTCATTTACTTATATAACTTCAAATCTCATAATTTTAGGTAAAATATCATACAAGAATTAGAAAATTTTATTTTTTAATTACGAGCTTTCCAGCACCAAAAAAATTGAAAACAATATTCATCTTCCTTGAAAAAAATTGATTCTATCAATATTCCTTTTCAATTTCCTACAAATATCATACATGTAATCTATAAATGAAATTAAATATTATTCAATATAAACACACTATGGATGGATTATCCATTTCATTAGGTTATAATTGTTACATTCATATATCCTTCAACATATTAAATATTATATTAATGAATTTATACAAAGTAGAGTATATTTATCTATACATGTTGAAAGTAGTTCTATATCCACAATTGGAAGTTATAATATATTGCGGATGATTAGTCATGTATTCCTCACATATAGGTTTAGATACAATAATATATCCATCATTATTATTCATGAACTATGTAAATAAATCATCTTCCCTTTATAATGGAATTACCTCACCCATCTCAATTCTAATTTTCTAGAAAATGATGGGATCTTATTATCGTCATACTATCCTTTGGGTTAATAATAAATTTAATCCACATTTGGAAAATTCAGAAACATTGAACTTGTAGCACCCAAATACATTTATATACTGTAACTTTGACCTTTTATTTTGTTATCCATTATCATTTTTTGAGTAAGTCCACAAAATAATTTGGGGGATACTAATAAGGGTGAAGTCAAGGATATTTTTAATTTTTCACCATAAAACCCATAATTTATGTAGTATTCATGGGATTTACATTCCATTTAATTATTTTACGTGATATTTAATTATTTCCCATAAAATTCCATGAAATTGTTATATACCATGATAGGTTATGCACTGTGTACATCCTAAACATCGTGTAAGTATGATAAATTTTATTCATAATAAATATGGAATGTCTTTTCATCATATATAGGAATCAAAAATTACATGTCATGTAATCTAGTAACATTTTTTGTAAATTTTTTAGTGTCCATTTTTAAAAAGGCATCTCGAATGAAAATTACATTTAATTTCTCTAGGTTTCCATCCTTCTTAACCTAGATCCATCCTCTAATGATTTTGGGGTTCTCCAATCCCTTTAGATCATCTATTCAGTGATTGATCATTATTTTGGTTATCGTGCATCTATATAGGTAAGAGATCATCCTATATATATAATCTATATCTCTCTTTTACTCTTATATTATGGTGGCTCATATTGGGATTGATGGATATAAACATCATGATGTTGAATCCTGATCCATGTTTGTGTTCCCAGATCGTTTGTGCCTCGGTTTTTTTGTTGGAACGTCCCTTTGTATGAATTTTTATTCCATTAGAAAAGTATGTGGTTTCATTTATGATTTTCCAATTTATTAATCATTGAATTTATTATGATTGAAATTCCATTCAAATGTTTTTTGAAAAACCAATTCGATGCGAATTGGATGTTGGATTTATATTAGAATGAAATTTTGCGAAAACCTACAATTCTGATGGAATTTAAATTTGGGGTGTATTTTAAAATTGATATAATTTTTAAATTGATGTGGGAATTGATTTTTGAAAATTTATTAAATTGATTTTATAAAAACTTATGATTTGTTTTTAATTGAAAGGACATAAATGATGAAAACAAACTATGTTTTGGTTTTTAATATGAATTGGGAATTTCAAAAGGGAATGAAGGTTATTGTGATTAATTTTGAAATTAAATGATTTTAAAATTTTATATTGAGTTACTAGGAACATGGAATCTTGTGTAATTAATGAATAATTTGGGAAAACATGATAGGATGGTAATTACCTTGTAACACATTTACTGCCTACAACTCCAACAAAAACCTAGGTTGGAATATCATATCACCGATGGGATGTTGATGAGTCCTATTAAGTGTGAGTGTAATGGACTTGGGTACACATGAAATCCATGTTCATTAATATGAGATGTGTGATAATCATATAACTTGAAACTAGTTTACCACATTTCATATTATCTTGGTTCTTGTTGTAATCATAATTATGTATATTTCATTGATTATTAAACTATCTTACTCATATATAATGACTTATTTAAGCTAATTTATATAATATTTTCATTTAAT
Organism: Viscum album; assembly: GCA_963277665.1. NCBI lineage: Eukaryota > Viridiplantae > Streptophyta > Magnoliopsida > Santalales > Viscaceae > Viscum > Viscum album. The sequence continues at coordinate 735,219,217 of OY728147.1, read as the reverse complement.
ACATGTTCAAACTATTTTACATCATTTTAAAGCATAATCATGTTTTGTTTTAAATATGAAAATTTAATACCATGTCGAATTTTATTAAAATTTATAGAATTACATGGATTAATGTTGTGGAATCTTATTATGGAACACTTGGTGAGACCCTATTGGTATTTTTAGGTCTTACCTTATGTTTTATATTAATAGATTATATATTTTCTATTTCCAAGTATGAGTAATCGGAAATCACCTATTGGAATATGTTTATGATCATGATCCCATGGGGCTTGGAGTGACATGTTCTTTGGGAGGCTGGTTTATCTTGTCTTGTTTGACTACTGGTATATTGATGATATAACTTTTTGGTTTCTAGTACTATCTAACATTATAGTTTTTGAGAATACAAATATGTATCTATTTCTTCCACTATGTTTTAGGAAAATTTGGTCATGTGTTTATGTTTTATAATGAGAGGTTCTTGTCTCCAACCCATGGGGATTGGGAACACCTTTTGGGCCATGTTAGTTCTTGATCGGGTATCATAATAACAAGATATATGGGTTGTTTCATAAACCATTGACATAAATGGTGTAGTTAATTCCTCTTTACATGATGTTACTATACTATTGAGAAATCATATCATTGCATAAGAGGTAGTTTAGAGTGATTGTGTGGCTATCTCTCATCATAATCTGACATTAGTGACTAGGGTTTATTATGAAATATAATAGTAGGATTCGTTCTAGAAATATCCCTACTTTTTATTTGGATATATTAAAATCCAAATCATTTTTATCTATATTATGGGATAAAGTTTCCTTTTCTCTCTCTTTTTAGTATTGATCTTAGTAATATTCTCATGACATCAATATTGCTTGTTGATGTTCTGAAGCATCGTGAATTTGAAAAGAAGTGTGAATAAGATATAGGAGGAAACTATTGATGAGAAAATGATAAAATTAGGTTGGAAAAAAGATTCTTGTTAAGGCTATTGGGAATGTTTTCCATGTTTTGTGAAGATCTCTTAAACCCATACCCACTCGGGCTTCAGTTTTTGAATATTAGAGGAATGAGTCTAGAAATCATGGTTATGAGACTGTTTAATAGATACCACATTCCTTCCAAGGCTATATCAATCCTCAATTAGATGAGGACTAGATGAAAAGTATATAGATTAACAAAATATTTATATAAATTGTAGAATCTACTAAGGTGATGTGTGTTATCATTAGGCTTAAAGGGCCTAACAAGAGATTATGGGATTATGGGGTTATGATGAAGAACAATTAGAATTTATAGTGGAATAAATTTTATAATATCTTCAATGAATATTTTTATCCAAAATATATAGTGGTGGAAATTTCTATGATGTTTTAAAACATGATAAGGATGAAACAACTATTATAGAATATTCGAACCGATTCACTGAGATTGTGTAGTATTCATATTATATTATATCAAATGATATTATTAATAATCGCTGGTTCAATTTGGTACTATAATATGATATTCATTCTTAGGTTTTCTTACTAAGGCTCTCTTCTAATGCTAACTATCTAGATAGGGTTATAGTTATTTAATATGATATGGAAGGCAATTCATGTTTTATAGGAGTTATTTTTTCATTGTGTGGAAGTTCTATGATTTCCCATAATGGTATGAGGAAGAATGATGAGTCTTATGGTGGATATTGATATCATGGTTCTTTTAGAACTCCAACAATTCTTGGATGAGTTCCCATGAATTTATACCACATAGGAAAACATATTTATTCTATCGACTTTTCACTAAGGGACCCAAGATATGTATTTTCTACAGACATTCAGGACACTTGTATAAATTATCCTATATATATTCTTCTAAATTTAGGGGAATAGGATCACCAGAACTAAAACATTCTATGATGAAATAGTATTCATCAATATCTTATGGGTTGCATCTAGAGACTTCCACAATTATGTTTCTTTACATATTAAAAGTCTCCCCAAAGGTGCCAGATATGGGTCCAGTGACTAAGATAGGTACCATAACTGTAGATATAACTTTAGTGGCTACATAATTTGATACCATTGTACCTCCATCATTTATATCAACCCATGTTGTGAATACGAAATATCTTTCTATTAATATTTTATCTACTGTTATGGATATTAATACACTCCTCATAAAAAAATAGATAGAGGTGCCTCAGTTTTCCTACATGTGGTTTGTCATTATTAGATATCTAGTATACCTTATATTTTCTGGTACCTGATAGGAATCTTCTTGATTTCATTTTTGGGATTTATTGGATCATTTCTAAAAAATACCTAATTTATTGTTATCTTCAATGAGTCTCCTTTATAACACCCTATGGGGTGTGTCATCTATTTCATTGAGAATGAGACTGAAGTTTGATTAGGGAAAAAAATTTATCCAGATTTGGGAAATGTAATATTAATTTTTTATTTTTATCTTAGGGTAGGAGTCCTTCAGTGGTGATCTCCCACTATTTTTCATCGATTTTACCAATGTTTTTCTTTATGACTTATCTAGATCCCCATGGGTAATTGAGTTAGAGTTATCTCTTGATTTAGTTCTTGGAACTCAACCAGTATCTATTTCATTTTACAATATGTACCCTGTAGAAATGAAAGAGTTGAGGACTGAATTGGATGATTTATAATAGAATGGGTTTATATGACTTTATTTATCCATTAGATAATTCCTCGTAATTATTTCTACAAATTTTTATGGAGATATTATAATTTTTTTCAATTATTAGAATATTAATAAAATCACAATAACAATAAGTTTTCTATTTCAATTGAATGGTGAATGAGTTGACTAGTTGAAATGGGAGAAGTAGTTTTTGATGACTGATATTTGATCTGGTTAACATTTGTTGATTATAAAATAATCTCATATTAAAAAAAGTAAATTTTGTTGTTGGTATTTCCATTATAATTACGTTTTCATTCTATTTTGTCTAACCGATTCTCTGGTTATATTTTTAAATTTGATAATAATAATTTTACATGACTCTCTTGATACATTCATGGTGGTATTTGTTGATGAAATCATGGATTAATATATGTGTAATGAGTTTCATGTGTTTTAGTTGAGATCATTTTTGAAATTTTGAGAAAACACAAACTTTATTCCATGTTAACAAAATAAAATTTCTGGATTTGTGAAGTGAAGTTATGGGGACATGTGGTCTTGGAACATGGTATTCCAATTGATCCAGAGAAGGTGATTGTCTTTATAACATTGGATAAACATAATTATGTATTTTAGATGTTCATATTCTTATGTTTAGATGAATATTATCACTTATTCATAAATTATTTCTTATAGTTTATTTTAATGATTATCTCTTTAACTTGAATGGATGTTATGTTTTCTTGGGATGAAAAATTTTAGAGGTATTAATTTTGTTGAAATGTACTTTGAATTATTTTTCAGTGGTGACTCTATGAGTGGTTGGGAAGGGCTATGTTGTATTTTGTGATGCATCATGTTCATGTTAAGGTTTTATTCTCATGCATGGTGATCATTTATTTTCCTATCGATCTCGACAACATAGACAACATGAGATGAATTATACAACCCATGACCATGAACATACAGCTATGATGCATGAACTTAAGAGTTAGAGGAATAATATTTTTAAAGAAATGATTATCGTGTTTTTTGACCATAATATCATGACTTTTTTATTCAATCAAAAATATTATAATGTAACTTAATGACATATGGTATAATACCAAAAATATTTTAATTTCGATATTTAATTTACCATGGCGAGATATAATTTCATTGTAGATGAGTTGAGTAGAAAACATCCCACCCAGTCCATAAATTAATCTTTAGTATAGTTTAACATTGTGAATGTTTTTTCATAGTTTCATGTTGGAGTTTAGGAAATTGGATATAACATTGTGCTTTCCATTTTTTTGTTTACCTTTTCCCTTCCTGAGATTGTTCTTCATGAATGAAAGCATTATCATTAATTTAGTGATATTAGGATTTCTAATTAAGTTAGGAATACTGTTTCTGATTTCTTAATCTCCATGGAGGATATCATCTATTTATGGATATCATACAGTGTATCCATTCTTCCAATTAAATTAGTTATGAGGTATTTCTATATTTACCATTTGGTAGTGCACCAATGAACCCCTAGGATGTTTTATGACATATGATAATGATTATGGTGGAAAGGTATGATATGAGAAATCACTGTCTTTTTTTACTGATATACATTCTAATTGGTCAAGGTCTAACAACATATACCTTCATGTTTTATTCAGCTACATCTTGTGAATATACCTATGTGCAATGATATTTTCATGTCCATTGTGGTTGGGTTACTACATAGCCTGAGAAAGGAGAATGTGATATGGGTTGTGATCAATAGGTTGAACAAATTGACACACATTATACCTTATAATGATGTAAACAATTTTTAGGGGATGGTAAATTTTTTTGGGAGATATTTTTCATTTGCATAGTGCTCTATTTTTTATAGTATCCGATAATGATCTCTATATTAATTCCATCTTTTGGATATGACATCCTGAGAAACTGGGGTCCAATTTTCATTTGAGTATGAAGTACCAGCCATAGAAAGATGGCCATATAGAGAGTTCAATATTTATTCTTAGTTATTTACTTTGTGGATTAATACTTGATTTTTGTGGGTCATATTCTTACCATTTGGTACCAGTTGTGTTTCCTATAAAAATTTGTATATTTCTATGATCTGAATGGCTTGTTTGAAGTCCTTGTAAATATTTCTTTGTCACTCTCTATTATATTGGACAAAAATTGGTTAATATTCCACGGTTGTACCGATAATTGTTCAACAGATGATATAAAAAATGTAATTGATATATTTGATTTTTTTATAGTATATATCTTGTAAAAATTTCATTCTAATCAGTGTCAGGGACCATTGTTTTTTTAGTTTGCGACTAGGTGTTTTTGAATGGTTCACCTCATTTGGATCATCATCATCAAGAGAGGAAATTGAATAATTTTCCTCATTTTTTGGACTTTTTGTGGTTATTGAGATGGTGGGGAGAACAACTTACCATTTATCACTTTAGAAAGTTTTGACATTGATTCGTAACATATTCTATGTTTCTCATCTATGAAATCATCATTCTGATCTATCTCTTGTTTAGAGATGGGGTGATATCGATGTAAATCTAGATTTGACCACGATTGAGAATTTAGTCATGATTGTTGATTATAAGACCAATATGCATGGGATGATGAAACAATTGGTCTGGGTTCTATGGAATAACTGTCCAAATTATAATGATAAATAAAAGAGTTAGGAACTGGTGATAGATTATTCGAATCCCCTTTTTGATATAGAATCTTCAAGGTATCCTTTCATGGGATATAAATTTTTATAGTCGGGAGGTTATACCACCCTATTACCATTCAACCATGTATGTTTTAAAATATTATATGGTTTTTATTTTTCATTGGTTGAATAAGGATGATAAAAAAATTTGGAGGATATTTTCACTACAAAATTCAGGGATTTATTTGTAATTTTCATAATAAAACATGCACTTTCAATAATTTTCAGGGGTTTTACATATCAATCATAGATCGAATGATCTAAAGGGATTTGTGATAAAAAATATCACCCAGGTAGTGGATCATTGTCAAAAAGGATGAAAACATGGAGGAATAAAATTATATTCTGACCCAATCATCCTATTTAAAACAACCACTTGAGAATATAAACTCATTTAACCCATATACATCTGGTGAAATTTTTTAGTCCCATATATTCTAAAAAACTATTACCATTTATTAAAAACATATTTTGAATATTTAAACAATGTGTAAGACCAACATAGATTATATGAATTTACGTTGTGTAACCATTTCATGGAATCTTTCAGTTGATGATTACATGTGATTCTGTGCAGTCAGTCTGTTATTTGGGGAAAACTTTCTTGTATGTTAATGCCCTAGGAACATATTGATGATTTAAAACTCTATAAAAACATAGTTTAAAATATATTATCCTTACTTTGATGTTTATGGGTCCTATATGGAATGATCTCAAGGTATGTGTGTACAAATACTTTCTGTGATCACTACTAAGAGATGTACGAGGACCCCATATCTTGTAACAATGATACAACATTAAAAAAATGGTTCTTGATGTGATTACCTTTATGTATATTCCATTGATTATGAAACAATTTTTCTCATGATTAATAATTTATATAACCAATTTTATATAAAGTATTTATTTAAATAATATTTGAAATGTTTTCCATCATTTAGAATTAAATGATTTTTTATTTAAATTTTTAAACATACATCCAAGCCAATTTTTATTAAAATTGAAAACATGATTTGGTTTAATGTTATGGAGTCTTATTATGGGGAACATGTTGATACCCTAATATTATTCTAAGCTCACCCCTTATTTTTAATTCATGAAATTGTACATTTTTTATGGCTAGGTCTAGGTCAATAGAATGTGCCTCGTTGAGGAGGTGGATGTTTTTGATCCCATAGGGCTTGGAGGGATGTTCCCTATAAGACATTGGGTTATCTAGTGTTGTTTAAAATATAGTACATTGAGGATATAACTATTTGGTTTTTTGTACAGTTTCCTTTAGTAGTTTTTACCAAAATAATATCTATCAGTTTCTTCTAATTTGTTTGAGGAATTTTTTTCCATGTTTAGATTTTATGTTGATTTGTGCTAGTTAGAGATATGTAGGGAGCATGAACACCCATTGGGCTATGCTAGTGCTAGCTCAGGTATATGAATTTTACTGTATCTTGGATAATTTGTGGCACACTATTTTATATGACAAAAACTCGTAAAATTCAATATGATATGTATAAATACAGAATCATTGGGTAGATATGTAGAAATTTAGTAAACATATGGTAAAATCTTAATGATATTAAAATGAGAATTTTGTTTCACTAAATACATATTTTAGTATTGAATGAAATAATTCCGCAAATTTAGGTATATGTGGGAATGAGAGGATGATATAAGTGTAACTATATTTAATATAGTACAAGATTAAAATAGAATGGGGAACATTAAGGATGCATCATATGATTGAGACATATGGTTTTGAAAAAGGATCTCACATTTTTAAGTACCTTAATTTATTATTTTTTAGTGTTTTTTATGATCACTTATCCCGTAGTCTAAGGATAATGTGTGGGGAAATTTTCAATTTCAAAAAATTAATTATATAATTTATATATATTTATATATACAATTATTTTAACTCCCAAACATTTATTAATCTGTTGATTTTTAAGGAATGTAGAAATTTAATTATCTTTATTTGATTTTCCAAACATTTTTTCTAAATAAGAAAATTGTGAACATTATCGATCTATATTATTTTTGTAATTAAATGAATGAATATATATTTAGTTTTCAGATATATTTTCAAATATAAGGGAAACAAGCCTAGCTACAACTATGGAGTGATATTTGGAAATATTTTTATTTTTTAAGACATTGGTTTGTGTAGAAAATGAAATACCTAGCATGTAAGTTAAAAATATTGTTATGATAATCTATAATGATTTTGATTAAAGAATTAAGACAAAAATATAATTTGTGTTTAATTAATTTATTTCAAAAATAATTTTTCATCTTCTAAGAATTTTGAAATGTATAAAACATTTAAATGGCGTAAGGATTTTCCAAATATCGTAAGATTTTGTTTCAAAAGAGTTATTCATTGAAAAAATTTCATATTATAATAATTTCACTAATTCTATAAGACTTATATAGTCTTCTAAAAATTTTAGTGGTCTTTGAATATCGGCAAAGGAATTTAAAAATAATTAGGATTTTTTAGAGACATTAATACACTTATTAAGTGTTACGAAAAAATAGTCACTTCCCAAAAAACATGGAATAAAATAATTGTTTATTATAAAATATTTTATAATATAATATTCTATATAATTATTATAAATTGGAAAAACATTATAATCAGTTGAAGGGTAGTGTGATTTTAAATGAGAATGAAGGATAAAATTCAATGGTGGTTTGTAAATGAATGGTAATGGAATATCAGGCCGAGTTTACATGCCATTGGTTTGATTTCCCCCTCAATATAAATGTATAAAAAAGAAACTGATGAAAATATATTATTTTATTTATTTCCCATAATTTATTATTAATATTTCTATTAGTAAAAATGATGAAAACATGATTGTATTGAAGTGGAAAATATGTATTATGTGGATAAATTGTAGGCAAAAAATTTTAAGGGAGATATTGAGGAAAGAGGAAATATTCAAAACACAAAGAAACAATAATATCATTTGGATTAACTAACCAGATATACATGGGATAAATAATTATATAAAAGGAATAAGATTCTCTAGATTAATATAGTGTTTTATTCATGAGAAACTTTTTTTTTGGATTTTTATAAGAGTTATATTGTACTTTTTACTAGTAATATAATTCTTTATTCCTTCCCCTCTATCTATTATCGTACCTCTAAAAGATGTTGATAAAATTTTTTATTTGGAAAGGGGGTAGATCCACTTATAATTCATAACATTTTACATTAAATAATAAAAACTCATTTTATTGATTTATTTTAGTATGGAGTTTCATTTTATTATTTTAATTTTTTTTAATTATATAACAAGTTTATTTTGCGAAACCATAATTAATGAACCAGAACTCTCCCAATACTCAATGTATCAGTTATGCAATGGAATAATTGAGGCTATATGGTTAGTTTTTATTGATTTGTAGAATTTCTATGAAGGCAGTGAGTTATATTTTAATTATATAGTAACTAAAAAAGATGATTGAGTATTTCCAAATAAGTTTTTTTCTTAATAATATTTTTTTGGTAGTGATGCCTTTTCATACAAATCATATGAAAAAATGGTCAGTGGGTGATTAATGATATATTAGTCTTCACCATAAACATTAACCTAATATTATTTATTAAATTATTCGATATTCTTTATTAAATTAATTAATAATTGAAATAGGAATCTATTTTTATGAATGTTATTCTATAAAAATTTGAAATCCAACCCAAAACCCATCAACATTTGTCAAATTTATTTACATAAAATTGACTAAAAATTTCATCCACATTCTTTAAAAAATCATTCAAATTCCAAAACATTAACCCAATTATGGAAAATGAATTGTTAGAACCATATATAGAGAAACCCATGATTTCCACTATATTATATTTATAATACCATATTTTTTTAATAAGTTTATTTACAACCATAAAAATTCTATTAGTGTAAAATTTTATTTATTCAATTCACCCCATGACATATATATAATATATCCTTTAACTATTTATCTCTTTTTTATTTCATGAGAATATCATAATAGATACCTTAATCGTAGTAATTTTTAACAAATAGAAATTTATATTATAGGTAAATATGGTTTCACAAGTATCTAACTTCAAATTTTTCTTATAATATTATTTTTTTATCAACATAAAGAATAAATATATTAAATAATACATGGGTATTATGTGTAACTTTAGTTCATGAATTAAAAAACCAATTAGTATTAAGAAAAAGAGCCTGACTATCATGATTAGTTGATCCCCCAAATGTACACTTATTTTTGAATGATGGATTCGGTTTTCTGAAGGGACCCTTCCTATGATTTAATTTTGATCTTCATTTTTCACTATGTGCTTTTCTACCCACCAATTCGATGGTCTGGAGGAATTCATCCATTACCATATAAAAAATTGGAAAATTCATATACATATCTTTTTAAATAAGGATCACCTTAATTAATAATGTTATTTAATTTAATAAAAATCATGATTTGTTCATAATTATGGTCATCAAAACTATTTTCTTGAATATCAAAAGAACAATCTATGTTTTCCTATGGTAATATCACAATGGGAATTAATTATACTATAAAATCAGGTCACATTAGGTGAAACATTCCAAGTAAGGTGGTATTAATGTCTAAAGTAATGAGGAGTCAAATAAGATCATTTGGTCTATGTTTTCTCAGAAAAAATTGTGGATTTTTCTCTGTGTTTGAAATTTATTAATAACATGAATAGAATGATTTTTTGTAGTTTATATAATGAGTTCTTAGTGATATCACATGTATGGAAAATTCATATGTGTGTATTTTATTTTCATGGGGAGTATTTTTGTTGGATCATAGTGTGTGAGGATTTTTAAATCAAGGATTAAAATTGTCCTTATATATTTATTTTCTTTCTAGGTTAACAGTATCTGGATTTGAGTTTCTAAAAGACTATGAGGAATCAGAGTCTATTTAGTTTTATACATGATAAAGAAAATATGGAATTCCTTTAAAAAATACGGAAGGTTAATGAGAAAGGTCCCCATATTATGAACATTCCATATGTGGCATGTATATCACCATAAATTTTTACATTCCCATTCTTGTCCAAGAAATATAGGATACATTGCATAAATCATGTTAGATTAAATATATAGATTATAAATACAAACACTTATTACGAAATATTATGAATAGATCTATACATAAAAAAATATTGAAAAGGTATCCGTACTCAAAAATTTTATGTTTCACTGAATCTAAAATAAAAACTGAATATATATTTTTTAGAAGGGAAATAAAATAGATTATTATTGATTTTTGTGAGAGATATCAGGGAGTCTCTACTTATTTTGGATCTTTTTAGTAGTTCATGTATGATTTTTTTCACAATGTGGATATTTCCTATAGAGTCGGTCATACTCATATCATATTTTTTGTAGTTAGATGTTTGGTTTTATGGGATTTAAAAAATGATGCATGAATAATTGGGTCACAAGATATTATTTTATATTTTTAATTTATGTTCTTATATTAATAATTATGTCATGTTTTTTGTCTACATTGTGTACCATATACTCTACATATCAAATAATTCACCTCTATCTATCTTAAACATATTAAGGTTCAGTTAACAATATATTGGGCCATTTTTTATCATGGATGTAACTAAGTATGGCCCTCAAATATTATATCAGTGGTGATCACATTAATAGTATCAATTTTTGGGTATGACGTTATAGATTCTTTAGGTTGAGAGGTTTTATAATTCATATCCAGTTATAAATAATGATATTATCTCATTGAAACATCTTGGGATGCAGAGAGATTATTAATTATTTTCATTCCATAAAAAATATATATCTCTTATAGTGAATCAAATTAACAATTTCTTCTTATTATCTTGTTAGGACTATCTCCTATTATTTATTCAATTATTTATCTACTTTGTAATGGAAGAAATCTAATCAGTCGTGATGTTCAGTTCTCAAAAATTGGTATGAAGGAAACAAAGAAGTTGAACTCTTCCTAACTATAAGTAATATAGACGATACATGGTAATTAAATTCTAGTATAGATTCTTACCCCCACATAATGTTACAACATTTCTCAAGTGTGTTCCATTGGGATCCACAACATCATAACCCCTTAAAATCAACCGTGGAATTTTTTACTTTTAATAAAAAAATTATATTGTGAGTGAATGAATGTTATGGTATACTTTGTGATTCATATATGATATCACTCGACCAACTCTCTTATATTGATTATTATGATATATTTTCTTATAATAATGTATATAATGTTTTATATTTTAATTATTGGTAATCAAAAGTTATTAAACATAAAATCATTTTATGACGTAATATTTTAAAATTTCTTTTTGAATGAAATGTTATATATATAATTTTATTGTTTATTTAATAAATTATTTCAACATAATAGTCTTTTGAACCCTATTTGATGTCACTGTAGATAATAATATAATAAATCTAAATCCCACCTAGTTTCAATTTCATACATTTTCCTTCGTAGATAATGTGATAGGAGGTTATATATTTTTGAAGGGTTCCTATGAATGTGTTCAATTATTCCAGTGTTTGGAAGATTCTAGTGGTAAGAGAATCACATTAGTCACTATTAATGGATCTTAATAAATCAAATTATTTCAACTGATTAATCATGAACGACTATGAAATAATTTAAATAGTATTTAATTTAATTTTATTAACTCCTCTAGTAGTGGTTCCATTATTTTGGTTTTGTGTTTTCTACTAGAATTTTTTGGCATAGAGATAAAAAACTTCATTGGTTTCAGAGAAAATTCATTCATTTATTGAAATAATTAGGAATCAAAAATAAAAAATAACACCATGATTATGGTAATAAAACTATATCATGATTTATGATATTTTTAAAAAGTATGGTTTATAAAATAATTTATTAAATTGTAAATTATTTTAAAAAAATATCATTTTTTAGAAACATTAAATGGCCATATGATATTAAAATAAGTTAATAAAAAACTAAACAGTTCTACAAGATGGTTTTGAAACAATATTTGTTATTATTTTTAGAATTATATTTTGATAAGGGATAATTATATCATGGAAAATGTTAATACATTATTATTTATAGTATAACTATATAAAATTATTTTTCATGGAAACACCATCATTGCTCTTACTTGGTCCTTTGAGAAATTTTTGACCAAAATGGATTTTGTAGAGAAACCACATAATGTCACTTGACCATTTTTATTTAATTTTTTTGAAATATATTTTTCTATAAAATAATCCCACAATATGAAATAAAAATTATATAAAACATCCACTTGACTTTAAACATGGACAAATTTTGTTTGGAAATATATTAAAATCTTAAATTGTTACAAAATATGTTAAATATTTTGATTGTCTATTTATTTATGAAATACCCATACATGTATAAATTGATTATATTACGAATATTTTATGATTTTTGTTAATTTTTTAAATTGATTCGTATAATTTTTTAACTATGTATATAATTATTAAATCCCATTTATGACATAAAATTCTATGGATTTATTGCCCAGAGAATAAGATTTTTTATTTTGGAATAGAATTTATTATTAGTGGTGATGTAAGTTTTATGAATATTAGGCATTAGAGATGTATTAGAATTGTGGAAACAATTGAATATTTGTCAATGGATTTTGGGACATTATTTTAAACATATAACTATCCAATGGATATCAGTACTATTTTTAAAGGTAGGTATTTATCAAATATCACATCATACTATCTCTTCTAGGGATTTTTTTATATATGATTCAAAAATTTATACAGAGGGTTTAATAAGCATATTTAATGGGTTAAATTAGGATAAGTGTATACATAATTTGATTCTTCATATAAGTAATAGAAATCATGAGATGAATAAGATGTTTTACAATAATATGTTTGGAATATATTAAATTGGATGAATGAATCAAACTTTATTATATATTGTCTTGCAGCATGAAATCATATTATGATAACATAACGAGTAATGATTTTGTTAGAAGAAATAGTTACTTATACTATACATTAGATTTATATGAATGTAGTTTGATAAATAAATTAAAATATATATTTTTTTGAATAATTCTATATTAAGTACTCATTAATACCTTAATCATCCAAATTCATAGGACATGCTGATTCTCGGCTCCCGAACATAATATTATATAAAAAATTATTAGTTACCTGATCTAGAAATTGCCACATCTGACATCTGTCTACAAGGTGACTCTAGGATGACATGATTAATGGCACCAGGCCCTGTCACTCATCAAACATGGAAGAGGGCACACTATGATAACAGAGAAGGAAAAGTAATCAATCCAAAACCTAGGGAGCTGAAATGAAAAATTGAAATGAGTAATTTGGATGAAAACAACCCAAAAAAGATGGAAAGCGGCGGGTGAAAAAATGATCTCATAGGAATCAAAGGTGGAGGCAGGTATGTCCTAGCCCTACCTAGAGAAATGATAATTTGATGATGGAACTGTCGTGGGGCTGGAAACCCATGAACAGCTCGAATGCTCTAGCACCATTGTTCTCAAAGTTTCCCTGATATGGTTTTCATGTCCGAAACTATATTGGAAAACAAGGACACCACTGGCCTTGCGCTGAAATGCAGCTTCTAGGGCTGTCTCCAGGTTCCCTGGTAAGGCCACTCAGGGGGTCTTTGTATCCTATAGAAGGATAATGTTAACGTTAGGATCTTATCCTTCTCCTCGCACCATGTGGCGGTGGCTATTCATGATGCCCATACCCTTCCGTGGACCTTTGTGGGTTTCTATGGCTGACAATCCCACACTGAGAAGTGGAAGTCGTGGGATCTCCTTTACAATCTGCGACGGGATTTTCTAAGCCCTTTTCTCTTTGTAGGTGACTTTAACGAGATCTTGTATCGGAAGGGAAAAAGTGGAGAAGCTCTTCGGCCCTCCTCGTCGATGTCTGAATTTAAAGATACAATTACTAGGGCAGATCTAGTCGATCTAGGATTCATGGGTAGTCCATTCACTTGATTTTGGGGAAACACAGATGAAACCCATATCGTGGAGCACCTCAATAGATTTTTGGGATCAACCGATTGAATGAATATTTTCAGAATGTTCCACATTGAGCACCTGTCACTCAATTTCTCAGACCACTGTCCAATTCTGATTGAATGCACCCAAGGATACCGCAACAATAAAGGATGAAGACACATCAGATTTGAAAGCTTCTAGACTAAAGAACGCGAATGCGAAGAGGTTATCTGTTTAGGCTGGAAGAGTGGAAATGCAGACATTGGGTCAAATCTCCAACAGATTGCATCAAATTTGAGGACGTGGAGAAATAAAAAATTTCGTCAATCTAACAGGAACTGTGATTTCCTTGAAATAAAACTGTGAATGCTTCTCAACCAACCCCCATAAAATTGCACTATCTCTAAAATCAGAGCCATTCAAAGGTATCTGGATGCTACCCTGCGAATCAAGGAAAGATTCTGGGCTATGCGGGCGTGTGAAACCCACATTGAAGACAGAGATGCCAACACCCGCTATTTTCATCTAAAAGCCTCAGATAGGCGCCGGAAAAATTTTATCTCTTGCATCTCGTATCCGGATGGATCAAACATGTGATCAATGAAGAAATTAATAGGCATCTTACCAAAGATGTGACAGACGACGAGATTCGGCTAGCCCTAAAACATATCCATCCTACTAAGGCACCGGGCCCGGGCGGCTTCCACGCCCTCTTCTACAAACAATATTGGTACATTATTGGTCCTAACATCTGCAATCTAATGAAGAAGATCTTTGCTGGGGAAACAAGCCACTCTAACATTAACAAAACAATCCTCATCCTCATCCCCAAAATCAAGAAACCCCTCGTGGTCCCTGATTTCAGACCTATTAGCCTCTACAATGTCTTGTACAAGATCTTCTCAAAGATCCTTGTTAATCAGTTGTGCCCATGGTTGCCTGATATCTTCTCGGAAAATAAAAGTGCTTTCATTGCTAAGAGACTGATTAATAATAATGCCATTGTAGCCCATGAAGTGTTCCACTCAATGAAAACACACTCCACCGTGAAACAAAGAACCATGGTTTGGAAACTGGACATGACCAAGGCCTATGATAAAGTGGAATGGCATTTCCTCAGAATTGTGATGCTAAAAATGGGCTTCTGCTCTAAATGGATAGAGATGATCATGCACTATATCTCATATGTTTCCTTCTGAATTAATTTCAATGGGGTGCTCACCTGTGGTTTCTCCCCAACCTGTGGCCCTCGCCATGTAGACCCTCTTTCCCCTTTTCTTTTTATTGTGGTGGCTGATGTTTTTTCTAACCTCATGTCCAGGGAAACTTCCCCTCATTCAATTCTTGGGGAAAAATACTATCGTGCAATCCCACCAGTTTCACACCTTTTTTTCGTCGACGATTGCATTATTTTCTCCAGATAAACCTATAATGATTGCCTCACTATAGGCCATGTGATCCAATAGTATGAGAGGGCCTCTGGGAAAACAATCAATCATGGAAAGTAGGAAGTATCCATCAGCTTTGGGGTCCCACTTACCAAAGGAGAAGATAATTGTTCCATTGAAGGTATTCATATGGACGAGAAGCATCAGAAGTACCTCGGCCTACCCATGATGATCGGCCAATCCAAAAAAGATATCTTCACATCTTTTCTTGATAGGATAGAGAAACAAATACATGGATCGACCCCAAAAAAATTCCAAAGCCGGCAAGGAAATCCTCATAAAGGCTGCCCTTCAATCTTTACCGAGCTAGTTTAGTCCCTTTTTAAGCTTCCTAATGTTGTTTTTAACTGGATCCACTCGCACACAGCAAACTTCAAGTGGGGAAAAAACAATGGAAGAAATAAAACCCACTGGATCGCCTGGAAAAATCTCTGACAGCCTAAGTCTCAGGGAGGAATAGGTTTCCGAGACCTCTTTCACTTTGATGATGCATTGTTGGAAAAGCAAGGATGGTGCCTTATTAACCACCCATCCTCTCTCTGTGCGCAAGTTCTCCATGCTAAATACTTCCCCCACAAGGATTTCTAGGATTCTTCTCTTGGTCCCCGACCTAGCTTCCTCTGGAGATGTTTCTGGGGATCCCGTAGCCTCCATAAGAGAGGGCTGGGTTGGAGGATTTGGAATGTTTCATCTATTTCTATCTGGATGGACCCCTGGATGATCGATAAGGATGGTAGGCGGGCATCATCCCCATCCCCACCAGGGCTCAAAGGTTCCATCGTCTGGTTCATGTTTGCTGATCATGGGAATGGGTGGTGCATGGAAAAGCTTCACTCATGGTTCAATGAAAAGGACAGAAGGATTATCCAGAGTATCCTCTATGTTCCAAGTACAGGTACCAACCACCTCTTCTAGATCAATGACATCTCGGGATCCTATACGGTGAAATCTGGCTATTGACTTTCTCTTTGTACTCAGTCAGACGTTAGGGAAGGGGGGCCATGGGATTCATTGTGGTAGCTCAATGTCCCACCAAAAATCCGCCACTTCTGGTGGCAGGTGTGCTCAGGCATCCTCCCTACCATGAGCCTCCTTTCCTTCCGACATTTCTCTAGTGACATGTTCTGGCCCTTCTGCCCGGACGGCCCAGAATCTCCCCTCCACGCTATCATCCAATGTTCGGGGGCAAAGGAGATTTGGAAAAAATGGGGCTCATTTGCGGATTCTTCACTAGATTTGGCCTTTGACCTCCCCTCACTCCTGAGGCGTTGGTTCTCTTCCTATTCACTGACCTTGGAAAGCTCACTTTGCATCATGGCTTGGATCATTTGGGTTCTTCATAATGATGTTGTGTTCAACCATGTCTTCAAGCATCCCGATTTCTGGATTGAATGGGCATCATCCTAGATTGAGGGATAGTAGCATCACTCTGGTCAACAGAATCCATTTGGATCCCTTTCGCCTTCCTCCCATTGGTGTATTCCACCGGAAGGGATCCTCAAGATTAATGTGGATGTATCTCTCCCCAAGGATGGCCATGTCGGCCTTGGTCTGCTAGCCTAGGATCATTTGGGTCAAATCATTATAGCCAAACATGAATCCTATCGCGCTCTTTGAGAGCCCGTTGTTTCCGAAGCCCCTTTCATCCTCATCGGGATAATGTTTTCCAAAGATCGTGGATGGTAGAAAATCCACCTTTAATCGTACATTGTCACTATTATCAATGCCATCAACTGCAATGACGATGACCTTTAATCTTTTGGGCCCCTCATCTGGAAAATTCAATCTATCCGTCACTGTTTCATTTCCTGCACCTTCTCCTTGATCAGAAGGGAATGGAACAATGCTGCCAACCAGCTGGTGGCATATGGACCTCTTGATGACGACCAGCTCTAGAAGGACCACTTTCCGTCACGGCTTCACATTTATAATTCCGCTGATCTCAGTTTTTAATGAATTTGTCTTTTATTCAAAATAATAATAATAATAATTTTTAATCAGAAAACTATTTTCAAAACATTATATTGAATTGATATAATAGAATACACTCATGATAGTATATTAATTATTTTAGATATTTGAATACATCATTAGTATCATTATGATTTCTCTTATAGGTTTGAATTATTGATTAATCCAATAGAATATAAGGATGAAAATTATCATCATGTAGAAGAATTTGGAGCATAATAGTGTAAATTTAATAGAAATAAATATCTGTAACTCAAACTCAAGATGATTAGATATATATATATTTCATTACACATTTGAGCTAATAAAAACATAAATAGAAATATTATAGAATTGATAACTGGATAAGTAGAACTATTTATTGTTTATTGGGAATCATTTTCTACTTGATAAGTTTTGACATATAATCAATGTCTAAAAAGTGGAGTAGTTCTTTATTCAGAAAACTATTATTATGATCTTCCCATGAATTAAGTTTATATTTTAATATCATTTTGAAAAGATGTTATTTTCATTTATGATTAATAATAAATGTTATTATATATACATTGACAATTTTTTATAGAATTATAAGTATTGGAGATTTTTTACTCTATATATTTATAATATACTCTATAATGTTGAACGAAATGATGTTCATGAATGTTTCTACCACAACATATCATTACAATTTACTCCTTTGAATATAAATGGCCAACACATATAATTTATTCATATAAGTATATTATTTAATTTTTTATATTTTTAATCATTTTTAAAATGATGATCATTTTTATTATGTAAAATTATTAATTAACAATTATATACAAAAGGTGAGAGGAATAGTGTACAAATGAACCTCATATATATTACTATAAATACAACATTTAATACTCTTGTTAGTGTTACTATATATACTTTATATTCTTTTTTAATTATGCTAGCTGATATGGTACTAGGTTAATTTTGAGAAAATTGTTTGAAAACATTAAAAACAACAACATGTACAAAGTTGATGTATATAAAAAACTATTGAAAATAATTCTGATTTATTTATTTTTTGTAGAGGTATATACTTGAACATGTAATTTGCTAACGATTTTAAATACTATATAAATATGTCACAACCTAATCCTCATAGAACACCATAGTGTAATGTTATGTCTAGGAGGATGAATCAATCCTTGTAGTAAATTATTTGATTAATGATAATTTGATGTGACATTATTATATCAATCTTAAGATATTGTCTAAAAACTATTACATTTGTATTTGACAACATTACATATAAACAATTCATAATGAGACCATATTATATAAGGGTTGGGAGCCATTGCAATTGATTTATTATGATGAATAATTATTTTGAAGTATGCATAACTTTTTAATGATAAATATAAATCCAAATTAAAAAATTACATTTTTTTGGATATCCCTATGGAACCGAGCGATATTATTTCAATAATTTTACTAATAAAATTTTGTTATAAAATATCACTTTACATGAAATATTATATATCAATTAACAAGAAAATAAGAGGGATGTAAAACATGAATAAATTTAAATACTATTAATATGAATGATTTCATAAATATAATTTGATTAAGTTCTAATATAAATGTTCAAATAAAACTAGATCATGATACAAAAATAACTCAATAGTCTATTAAAATATATGAATATTATATTTTATGTATATTTCTCATCTTAAATTATGATGAATTAATTTATATATATTATTAACCTACTACCCAGTGAGATTATGTTTGGATTTTTTATTTCAATAAATTGTGTGAGGTAATAAGACCATAACTTAACTCCATCAATACTAACTGTTTATGGGTGTGATAGTGAAAAAAATACTAGTGGTGGCCAATATTATTTTTAAAAATAATGTATAATTTTATCCACTTTATGTATTAAGAAAATCAGTTAATTTAAATTCTGATGAGATTATATATTGTTGAAATACCAATGAAATAAAATATTAGAGTAACTGAAATAAGTATGGTGTTGAAATTTAGTATGAATAACATGAATTAATGGATTTTCATTTTAAATTAAAAATTGAAGAGTTAAATAATAAGATATTTAAACTATATAAATTATATAAAATTAATTTCATAAAATAAAAAATTTAAGATTAAAAAAAACACAAACTATTGGTTAGAAAACAAAATACTCATATAATGGAATTTTTTATAACTAACTTTTAAATGAAGGTTAAAGGCATATATTTAAAACTAATATTATATATCCATGGATATTAATATTTTATAATTTATCCTTAATTTTATAACTATTAGAAGGCCTATACTTTTCCCTGCACAATCCTTTATCTATAACTATCTATACCAGATTGTTACTGAACTCCCAAGAACCGTAAGATGTGGAGGTATGTATTCAAAGACAACAAATCCCTTGATCAGATAACAAGAGTTTAAATATTATTATCCCTAAAAATACTCATTCACAAATGATCAAAAGAAAAATCAGTACAATTTAAAAAATACATACATTAAAATGCTAATCTCACACAATAGTAGGTATTAGTAGGAAAAAAATCAAAATGGAAATTGCACTGATCAAAACATCACTCAACAATAAGAAATTTTAATGATTAAATAATAATATAATGTTTTAAAAATATATATAATATATATTAAAATTTTAATTAATATTCAAGATGATGGTAACTAGTTATAAATATATATTTAATAATGTCCAATGGTCAGATTCCGAAAAAATACATATCATTTATAACATCATCAGTAGAAACATTTCAGATAAACTCATGATTATATTTATCTGAAACCTCATGTGATTTTTTGAAATATATTTTTTCAAATAAATTTAATCTCTTTGATATTTTTCATTCCACACAACACTATGTTTATCTTGTTTAACCTGCAACAAAAATTCTAAATGAACAATTTTAATATGAATGTTTTCACCTAGCTATTGGAATGATGGGTATGAATGAGATTAAATAAATTATAAACATCTATGGTTTAAAAATTTATAAAAAACTAATTACTTGGTGACCAAATAATTATAAATTATTATAAAATCTTTTCTAAAAAAAGAAAATATTTTTATAATAAAAACTATTTACATAAAAAAACATGTTCTACATTAATAAATGTAATTGAAAACTTATGTTCAATAGTTTTTAGGAAAATGAATATATATTATATAATAAATAAACTATTTATCCTTCATCTTATATATTTTTGGGATATAAGATAAAATAAGACCAATTTTACCCATAAAAATTGTATTTATTTTAAAAATAAATTTTGTCACATTTTAAGAACATAGTTTTGATATTAGTATTTGAAAATTTTATAAAATTAATTTGATAAAATGATATTAATTTTCAAAATCCACATTTCAAAACTATCTTGGGTATAATTTTTTTGAATTTTATAAAGAAATTAATATATAATGAATAGAGAACAATATTAAAATTTAATTGAGAACTATCTTTTCATTGAAATTAAGAATAAAGCTGAATTATATTTAAAAATAATTTTCTATTTTTTCAATATATATATATATATATTAATAAAATTTATCTAATAAAAATAATTTTTAGATTAAACTTTTATATAAATATCTTGTAATATTTTTAAAATGTTCTATTTGAAATCCCCCATCCTCGTCGTGTTAGAGAGATTATTTTTAAATAAAATTATTCTTTTATTGTGAATGTAATATGAAAAATTGGATTCCATATTTCAAATTATAAAAAAAATTTATGATCAAATAATTTAAACAAAATATTTTATCATAATTAATAGTAAAAATAGTAAAAATTATATATAGTGGTTAAGGTATAAATCTGTTTACATGGAGGTTAAACTAAAAGGTTATGGGTAAATTGAGAAAAAAACATGTCTAAAATAGATTTTACCAACATATATAGACCATATTGTGTCTAATATGCGATAATAAACTATTTTTGACACTTTTATAATGTATTACACCTGGCCACAACTTTTTACTTTCAAAAATTCCATGTCTCCAACTCACCTCACTTATAAAAGGCCACACACACTCCTCTCCTCTTCACACTATAGAAACATTTTTGTTTGGACATTCTTGGAAAATATCACTTCTAAATTTATCTTTATCAATCATATAACACTAATTTTTGGAATAATTCTTACAATAAAGATTTGTGTTTCAAACCTAAGTAGGATACGCAAAGAAGAGGCAATGTTCTTCCATGAGAGTTTTAGTTTTTTTTCCTCCACCTAAGTAAATTACTATTAAGTTATTTTGATATAATAAAATATATCTATTAAATATAATTATATATTATTATGTATTTTAAATGAACTTAAATCACTTCAACTTCCATAAAATGGGTTAACAAATCATTATTCATGTGTATGGTGGACTCCCGCCATGTGAACTGATGTCATTCGTTTTTTCTGTTACCACCTCCCAAGGCTAGATATTATAAAGGATATAAAGTATATATATATGATATTTATAACATAATAATAACTATGTATGGATTATAATATATTTATATATATTAAATTCCATTTAATATGGGATAATATAACATCAGTCATGGGTACGATGGACTACCTCCTCACGAAATGATGTGATTAGTTTTTTGACTAACACTATACATAGAAGGTAATAAGGATAAATTTACTGAATATATGTAATATAAGTGAATTAATTATAATATTAAATAATTTTTTATCATTTTTAAAAGATAATATATCATTTTATGTGTTACCATTTCACTCAATGAAATATTAAAATGTTTTTCGTTTACATGTGGACTACTGGCATCATAATGTGACGTGACTCTCTCATTTCATCTCCGCACCACATAGATTATATATATAAGTATATTTTAAAAAATAAATATCTTATTTATGATATTATTATCATTTATTGATGTAAAAATATTACTTAAATCCTTTCTATAATGATTTTTGAAAAATGGGAATGTTACTAATGCGTATATACAACCTATCATCATTATGATCGTAACATACTTCATTTCTCAAAACGATATTTCACAATTGGTCATAAATGTATAATTTATTTATAAATATTATAAATATTTAATTATTATTATAATTTATATACTAGAACACAAACCATGTTAATATAACTAAAATTAAAAAATCAAAACATATACGGAAAACAAAACAGTTGTTACTTGGAATGTTATTTTGACAAGGAACTAGAAACAAATGTGTAATAAATTGTCATAAGTAACATATAAATGGAATAATATAAATAATAATATTTATATAATGTATTTATAATAAAATAACACTTATTATATAGGATATTTTATCATGTATGAATGAATTCAAGACTTAAGGTAAGGGACTTCAGATATCATTATTCCTGTTGGGAGACATATGAAAATTCAATACTATTTTCTTTTGTGTGTTGTATATTATTTTTAATTAAAATTTTTTATCATGAATATAAATAAGGTAATTAAATTTAATTTTTTTAATGTTTTGATTTATTGGGGCGTATGATTCATAAGATCAACAAAGTGTTAAGGGATTTCTGTCTCACTTTTTTACTTAAGTGAGAAACATGATATATCCACCACCTATTAATTTATGTGGTGTATATACTTTTGAAGACTATATATTATTATCCTTGTAACACTAGGAAATTATAAAAATTAAAAAATTTATTATATATTTTATGAGACACCCAACACTGATATTAAAAAACTCATGAAATATAATTCCTTAAAGTTAACCTCTTTGATAGATTGTGGAACATATAACTATGGTTCTAAATGAACGGTAATATAGTATAATATTATATCTGAGATTATAAATATGATTTTATTAATATTTATAACTAGATTATAAAAATGATTATAATATTTTTATTAAATATAAGATATAAATAAATGAAATTAAAATTAAATTATTTTCTGAAAACTATATTTTTTTCAAAAAGATAATTTAGCCCAATTTTGCACACATAATGTAAAATTAATTTTTAAAAATTTTAGAAAATTTATTTTAAAAAAATAAATTTATTTATTATATCATAAATTTAAAATTATCTTTTGGTGAATTTTTGGAATTTTTCAGAAATGTTTCATTTTTTGATGAATAGTAAAATATACTAATTTTTTACTGAAAACTACATTGTCTTTTAAATTATTTAGAAATTAAAATTATATTTTTTTATTATTTTAAATGAAAATTTGTTAAATTATATATATTAATTCAATTTAGGTTATTGTAATCAATTTCATATTATTTTTTAAAAAACACTTTACAACTATTTTAACATTTTCAATTTGAAAAGCCAATTTCTCATCATGCTTATGAGATAAATTTTAAATTAAATTTTGTAATTTAAATGAATGTATTTTGAAAAAATGGAATTTATATTTTTATTTAGAATAATATATAATATATAATAAGTTCAAATTAATATTTTTACCTATTTTAATACTAAACATTGTGAAAAATTATTTTCCCCCAGCTACGGTAATAATGAATTTATCAGGTTGTAAAATAAAAATGATAAGGGTTAATATTTCCTAAAACATGTATAAAATCTCAGTTATGTACATATTTCGACATCATAATTAAAATTTCTTATTAATATTCATTTTTACCATTTTTTGTTATGAAAATTTATGTTACACCATTTTAGTTTCAAAAATTACAAGTGTGTCACTCTCTTCATATATAAAAGGACACCACCTATATAATAACTTTAAAAATATAAAAATTAAACAAAAAAAATCCTAGAATCCTTTTTTGGTAGTCTATTCTAGGAATAATTATGGTATAATCCAAAATAGGTGGTCTGAGAAGAGGTAAAATTATTAACTAAGCATTTTTCCATAATTTATTCCTCCAAATACTAAAATTATAATTAAACCATTATTATATAATAACCATATTATATTGAAAATAATTATATTTTGTACATTAAGATTATAACTTCAAACAATTCACACATTCATCAAATTGGTTATACAATCATCATTCATGTGTGCAGCGGACTACTGTCTCACAAACTGATTTCATTCTTTTTTTCCATTACCACCTCTCAAATATGTGTATTATAATATATAAAAAGTAAATATATGATATTTATAAACTAATCATAGATAAATATCCATATATAAATTTTTTTATTTCTATTAAATATAAGATATGATAAAATTTCTCATCTATATGACGAAAAATCGCCTTGCAAATAGATTTGATTCATTTTCAATAACTATTTACATAGAATGTAAAAAATAATATATATATATATATATATATTATATAATTGACTTAATTATGACATAAATTTAATATATATCATTATTAAAATGTAATATATCATTTTATTTTTCACCTTTTTACTCACATAAAGATGATAACATCGTTCATGTCCATGTGGAGCACAACCTTCATAAAGCACAGTGACTCTCTTTTCATTACCACAACAAAAGGATAATATATATAAGTTTATTTAATGAACTATTTTTTATCATGATAATTTAGTTAATATAAATTATTACTTTCCTTATTTTCATAAGGATCGTTGAAAAATGAAATCATTACTCACACAAATGTATGACCTTTATTCTTTCATGAAAAGTCCTAATAATATAATTGATGTACAAATATGAAAATTATTTCAGGAATATTATTCAATAAATTATAGAACTATATAATATGGAAAAGAATCGGAGAATTCATGAAAAATCCCGAATGAGTGCATAGGGAAATTAACACTAGAAACAATGAAACTAATGAAATTTTTTTAATAAACTGTTGAAAAGATGTTATAAAATTATAATATGAGATATTATAAATATAAATATCATTATTTTATACATTAGTAAAAATTTTAAAACCAACATATTATAGTTTAAATCATATTCAACTAAGAGTAAGAGTGGAATTAGAGTTTTCTTATATCAATTTCCTTTCATTGGGTTAAACTTCCACTCCATTGATTATGTCATGCTATGATTATGTGTGCAATTAAATTTATTTATTTATTATTTAATTTAATCTAATTTTATGTGGATTTATATTTCATTCACATACTGATTTCATTTATTAATCCCCACAAAAATAATATGATCTTTGTAAGGGACTTTATCTCAATATTTTTTTTACAGATTCATATTATAATGTTATGGACCTAATTTATTTTATATGGTGTATATAATTTCCCATTTAAATTTATTATCATGAATCATTCATGATTCACAGTTTCTAAGAAATTTTTTTTAATTATATCATCTAAGGGGATTTTACTTAAAAATTAAAAATTGGTAAAATTTATTTTACAATCTCAATTTCATTTGTGATTGTTAAATTTATATTGAAAAAATAACTTTATGGTGATCATATTTCATTAGATATTACATTTAACTTAAATATTATTCATATTTTATAATATATATTAATATTTCCTCCACCGTATATCATTTTCAATAATGGTGGTTACCTTTAAATATATATGATAAACTGTAAAAATATTGATAAATCTATATCCATTAACAATAAAAGTATTTATTGAAAATTAATATTTTTTCAGAATTAAATTGTTTATTTGATATATGAGTAATGATTTTAAAATTCAGATTTTTTTGGTGATCAGTTATAGATATAACCTCGATGCATTGATTGGTCTCATGAGATGAATCATTTGGATAGACTTAGTTAAATGTGTTGCTAACCTCCAATTATACACTTTCATAAGGAAAGATCGTGATGGTAGAGGAATTATGATACCCGATTTCATGATGTCCAATAATTAATCATTTACTTCACTCAAAACTTCATTATTACTATCTAGGATATGTTTATAAAATCATATTATCTAGATGAATTTAATTATTAGTGTGTTGATAATATGGAATATTTTTTTCATTTTTTATCATTCCTTATTGATTATTTCTTATATTCATAGGATATTCATGTTATTTATTTGACATGTATCTTTAGTTCTTTACCTTTTTATATGTATTATGATTCTTGGTTATGAAATCTTCCATTTTACTTATCCCATACTTTTCATTTGTGATTCCCATTTTTTCCTTTCCCATGAAATCATTAACTATATTATAATTAATATACTAGGACATATTAGAAAAAATAATGGTACTATTGAAATAAAATTAATTTCTCATTTGGGTTTCAAAATGAATTATTGGAATCATATATATACATATTTTACCAATACTATTATACTATTTGGCCAATCAAGATGTGATTCTTGGTATTTTATGCAAATATAATAATGAAATTTCTGGCTCCAAGTTAATGTGGTCTGGGTTGCTACACTTCATATTATAGAAATTCTACTAGAAAACAGGGGAACTACATTTAGAAAAACATTGATTTGGGAATATAACCCTAAGAATAATATCAAGGATATGTATATAAATGTATACTAATGTTTTTGTAAGGAAGATATTATGTATATTTTCCATGAAATATATACCTATCGAGATACTATAAGTAAACACTACTCTATAACAGTTGAAACATGGGGTAATAACTCAAAATATAATTCATTGGCCTTGACCAGATTGTCACCTGGTGCACAATAACGATTCTTATTGTGCACCTAGTTTTACACTCACAATGTAAATTATTTTGATAATTCACATTATCTTAAAAAAAATTATTATTCATTTTAATAGATGATATGAAGGAATTTAATATATTAAAATTATGGTTCCTTATATTGAAAATAATGTTTCATGATTTAGAGATTCTAAAAATGATTTTTTAGTTTTCCCACTACAAATATTATTTCTGACAGTATTCTTTTGGGTTTTGATCAATGGATATAATACAAAGGAAACATATTATCATTGAACATGACAGAAAATGTTGTGACTATGATAAAAAACCATTGTTAAAGATTATAGTTAAAGATATTATGATTATGACTAAATTATTTTAGAAATATTATCAATAACACTTATATTAGCAGACTCTCATACTCACTAAAAAATAAAAGGATTTATATTTCAAATATATTCTATGACGTAGACTATAGTAGAATGATGTATTGACTTCAATCATCTTAGAAATGTAGAAATAAACACCTAGTAAAGTGTCTTAATGAGATTAGTAAACTTCTAATTTGTGAAAAATAAGATTTAAATTTTTTTTTGAGGAAAAATGTATAGTACAATAGAATGAAATAAATATCAACCTTTTGATCTATTTAAAGTTCATTTCATAATTGTGGACAACCTAGTAATTATCCACATTTATGATATATTATAAATACTAAATCATAGACCAAGATAAAAACTATATTTAAATAAAAAATATGATCTATTTATATATATTGATTCATCAATTAATTTATAGAATTCTTATATTAAAGGTATTTTGGTTATTCGTATCATAAAACACTTGAATATTTTGTTCAATTTTTTAATCATATATATACTCATTAACTTTAAAAAAAAATATATCTCTAGGGGTTTGTGAATTTCAGAATGATCACTAGTTTAATTACTTAAACACCCCATTTTATGTTTTTTGTTATTGGATTCTAAAAATGTAAACGATATTTTAGTGGATATTTATGGAAATACAACCCATTGTTTTAGTATATGATTTAGTAAAAAAATGGTATTTTTGGAATAATTCCATAACATTTCATATTCATATGTTTAAATGAACTGAAAAATAATACGATTAATATGATAATTAATGAATTTGTACTATTTGTCAAATAAGATTATTATACCTTTTAAAAAAACTATATTGTATTGAAAACGATGGTAATTGGTTATTTGATGGTTATTTATATTTCAAATATGTCCATAATATTTTTTTGAAATTTCTATGGAATTATATTAATAGTTTTTTAGAAAAATGATAACCTTCATGTTGGGGGACAACACACCATGTCTGTAAACGTCTTGAGGCTCAAACCCATGACCATAGGATAATAATGTTTTATAACCTACCACTAACCTATGTGATACCCTAGTAACTATTTCATTAGATAAAGGTTTTAACAAAAAAATATTAATTATGAACTACTAGTGTTAATATTGGTGTTTATAGATTATTGTATCATATTGGATAACTTTGTATAAACATATTGGTTTTAGAAAATATATAGAGATGTAAGTAAATAATTTTTACACTTTTATAGATATTTAGATCCCTTTAAAGTAAATTTTAGTGCTTCACATATCCAGATTTTATGATTTTATATTAATTTCATAGAGTAAGCAATGGGTTGAATGTTGATTGAAGAACATACAAAGGATGGAATTGTTCTTGTGATATAGAAACATATTATGGAAGAATATTTCCTTACATTCTAAGATAGTAAAATAATTCCTCATCTTTAAGAAAATGATCATGAATAAAATAATTTAACCATTTAACAATATATCAGATGAATCAATTGGTATTTTAAATCATATAATAATTATTGTTTTGACATACTTAAATTTACATTTACCATTCAATTTATTGGGATCAATGATATCTATCAATATCTATAATTATTTTCATTGATCATTGAATTTATTGAGATCAATGATCTCATTCAGTCTCTCTAATTATTTATGATTTTCATCCATATACATATAATAATTTTACAAAAATTGTATCAAATATATAAAACTATTTATGTTTTCTTACATATGAAATTTTTTACTTCCCTTTCTTTCTTATTACTAAGATGTTTTATAATCTATTATTTATTATATAGGTTATCGATAAAATAATTTTCTAATATCTAACACGAGATTACTATGATCAAGATTATATTTTGATGAATAAATTTATTTATAGTGGATAAAATGTTAAACCATAAATTTATAAAAGTAAAATAATATATTTTATAGTTTATGAGACTTGTAACACAAACTATATTTAACCCACTTCATATATTTCATTAAATATAATATCGTTGATATCTTTCAGAGTATGAATACCCATGTTTAAATAAACCGTATTATTGTATACCATTATAAACATGCTATTAAACTAGTTTTTATGAATAATAGTATCTATAATATGGAAATTATGGTAATCAATGGATTATAAATAAAACAATAATCAATTAGAAGAAAAAAAATTGCATTTGAGAAACTGAATTTTTTTCTAAAAATAGTTTAGTCATTATTTTCACACATAATATAAAATTATTATTTTATCAAATTTAGATAATTTATTTGATGAAATTAAATTTATTATAGAAATTATATTTTCAAAATATTTTTATGATTACTTTTTTTATTTTCTTTGAAATGTTTTATTTTTTGATGAAAATGGGAAAATACTAAATGTTAATTAAGAACTGCATTATTGTTTAAATTATTAACAAAGTAAAATTAAATTTTAATTTATATAAAGTAATTTATTTTCAATAATATATTTATTAATCTGATTTTGGTCATTTTAATCAGTTTTATGTAGAATTTTGAAATAAAAACATTGTAAACATGGGATAATTTTCTATGAGAAAACCAGATTTCTAATTGCTTTTTTGGAATTTATTTTAAATTAAGATGTTACAATTCATTGTATGGAATTTAAAATAAATTAATTATATATTTGGAATTATAATAATATATAATATATAATATTTTAGAATTAATTTATTACAAAAATGAATTGTATAAATAATAAAAATTCATTACCACGGTTATGATAAAAACAGATTTACCATGGGTTAAACTAAAATGATAAAGGTAAAATGACATAAAAACCAATATAAACTATATTTTAAATCCTTATTTAAAAGATATATTATTTTTATATCCATAATAATTTTTTTGGGACCCATGTGGAATTTAAAAACATGGGTACACCGTTTTATTTTCAAAAATTACAAGTGTGCCACTCAAATCACCTATATAAGGACACCCGCTATACTCACTTATTCACACATTAAAATAATTTTTTAATAAAAAACTATCCAAATCACTTCCCAGCAAACATAACCTCATTATATAAACGTTTTTACTATATAAATCTATTCTAGGAATAGTTTAGGTATAATCATGAAGAGGTTTTATGAGAAGAGATATAATTCCTAACTATGTGTTTTTCTTTTTTTCTTCCTCCACTTCCTTCAATTGTTTTTAGAAAATGGTGATATAATAACCTCATTATCAAAAATATATTTATATTTTTTTATTTTAATTTTATTACAAACAAATATCCCACTTTCCTCATTTGGATTACAATATCATCATTCGTTTTTACGATAGACTACCACCACGTGAATTAATGTCATTCATTTATCAATTACAACATCTCACAGTTTAGTATGGTGATGGATATAAAGTATATATATATATGTATATATATCTGTGTGTAATATTTATGACATAATTATACCTATGGAGTAATATATACCTTTTTCCCTTCATATTCCCTGGGATATACAATAACATCCCTAGTGTGTATGGTAGACTATCACCTCACGGAGCGATGTGATTTGTTTTTCAAAAACGCTTTACATAAAAGGTAATTAGTATAATATTTATGAAATTATGTGATATAATAAAATCTTATTATGATATTAGGGAAATATTTTTAATTCTATAAATAAAATATACCATTTAATGTTTTTACTTTTTCACTTACCATGATATGGTAACATCGTTCATCTATGTAGGGATTAATACATTGATGAATCTATGTGTCACTCTTTTCATTTCCACACAACATGGATGATATATATATATAAGTATACATAAATAAATAAAACCCAATTTATGATATTATTTTAATTAATAAATTTTAAAATATTACTTACATCATTTTCATATTTATAATTGAATAATGGAAATGTTAATCATATGTGTATACATCCTATGTTCTCTTTGATCGTAAAAAACATCATTTCTCAAAACCATATTTAATGATTGGTATTGAATGTATAATATATATAACGACCCAAAGTTTCATTAATGGAAAATCTTTCTTGATCCAGTCAAATGTCTATTTATGAAAAATGCTTTTATAATATGTCAACTTCTTTGGTTTTATGTTAAGAATTTTGACCGTTGTTAATATAGCCGTTGAACAGTGATCATATGATTAGTATAAATATAAGGCTTTAACAAACCCTATTTTACTCAGACAAAGGAAGCGATGGCCTCATCCAGTAGAATTCTCCCATACGAAGCCCATTTTTCGGAGCTCGGAAAAGAGGTGGGGTCTTTGGGCTTTGCCCTTGACCAAGCCAAAGCTGAGCTTCATTATGTCAAGCTCGAACGTGATCGTCTACGGGAAAAGTGGATGTTGATAGAGATTACCACTCAAGCGATGTTATCCGATCCGCCCCAAGAGTCTGTCACCATCACACACCTTACCCTTAGGTCTTATGCGGCTATTTAAGGGGTTATGTAACAAATAAGTAGTAATATGTTCATGTAGATTATTTTTTTTGTATATAATAATGAATATAATTTCTAGTCATTTTTTATACATTGTAAATAGTTTTTAAAGTAAAAATGGTGTTTTTAGTTATTATTTAATTAAAAAATATATATTATTAAATTAAGGTATGTTTAAATTAAATAATATTTTAATAAAATATTATTATTATTATTAAATTAATTTTTATTAATTATAAATGATCTTATAATTTTATGAATGCAATTAAAATTTTATTATGGTTTGAAAGCCATTTCTGTCAAAACCTGTGAATTTTCGATAAATGTCGGTTTTTATTTTAAAAGTGAAAATTCACAGATTTAGAAATTTTTTTAGATAAAATATATGTCATTTTTGGAATCAGGACGTCGAAATTATCCAACGGTGAATTTTTCATAATTTTCTGAGATAGACAAATTTTTGGGTAAAAATTAAATACCATTTAAATATATAACGTGTTTTATGACATCATAATGACCCAATGGTGATGTAATAAAATACCATAATCCTTATGTTCGGCCAATATATGTTTTATCATTAAAATAATGAGGTTTTGGGTTTGTTTGACTTACTTTTCAAAGCATTAATGAGCCCCTCAAGACATATTCAACACTTTTCCTTTTTAAATTAATTTCCATGGGAGTGTGAGTGACCTCCACATAAGCTACCCTAATATTTTAATAAGTTCGGACCTTGTACGTGTAAAATATTATTTTCCTATTTCCTTTTCCAGAAACCATGGTCAAAATCCATGGGATGGTTTGTGGTTTGGATTAATTTAATATAAGGGGTCCCAAACCAAAATAATAAAGAATTCTCTCACCTTTCCTATATAAGGCCACCCAAGCTCACACATCCTCCTCACTAAAATCCTTTGGAGTTCGTCCAACCTCTTCCTACTCTCTCTAGAATCCTCCCAAGGTGCCCCAAGCTCCCAAGAAGCCTCTCACAAGCCTCTCTCTAGCCTTTGGAAGCACACTTCCAAGTAAGGGTTTTTTCTTCCTTTCTCATTTTTGTCAATTTTCTTTAAGTTGTTTTTCCCTTTTAATTTCAATTATGAATGTTGGGGTATGGTTTATCACCTCCCCCATACTTCCCTCTTATGTTTTTAATGATGGGAGACCCCTTTCTCTCTCATTAAATTCCTCCCATGTACACCCGTTACTATGCCGAAATTCTGAAAGGAACTTCTCTCTCTTCTTTTACATTCAAGCAATACTTTTGTGTCATGAATCTAAATTCCATTTCAACTGTTGGGACATGTATATATATGACCCCCTTACTGTCCATTACATGTAAATATGATGAGTAACCCCTTCCTATATCATCAACATTTTTTATGAATTCTTATGTCACGCCGTTACGCTGCCGAAATCACACCGATTTTCTAAGAAAATGTCGTTGTGTAGTGAATACCATACCCATTTCTCCATCAAGGGTATTCACCTTTATGCACATTTACTTAATGATTGTATAGTTTCATATATGAATTCCACATTCCTTTATCGTGGAATAAATTATTATGTTTTATTAATCCATGTTTTATGATCCATGTGGCACACTTATGCATGAAATGAAATGTTTAAGAAGGGTGCGCCCTTATAGCGCTCCAATGCATTAGGTAAAGTATAGTATCATGATACATCAAGTGCAATGAGTGTTGACTCATTCTAATTCAAGTGAAACGAGGTTTTAATCGTGCTTCATGTGCAATGAGGGTTTACTCATGCTCCAGGTGCAATGAGCCACGACTCATGCTAATTTAATGTTAAGTGTTGTTGCCACATTTCCATGTTATGATTATCATGCTTTATCATTCCTTTATGTTCATGTATCTTTTATTCTCTATTGATATGCCTATTGTCTAACATGTATTTTACTCCTCATGTTATTCCATGTGTACTCCCTTACAGGGATTTATAGCTCACCCCTTTTCTTATTCATGTCCTCAGGTTATCCCATGCAATGCTAAGTACGAGGGAATGTAGTGGTCATGTAAAGGAAGTTTTCAATAAAGATGTTGTATTTCATGTTTTCAGTTTTATGTAATGATCCTAAGCCCCAAAGACACTAAACCTCTCGATCTTATTTGTTGTATCAAGTGATGTTTTATGTATTAAATCATGATTAAGTTGTAATAAAAGTAGGGTTGTCATAGTTGGTATCAGAGGATAGGTTTAGTTATTTTTGGGATTAGGAAACCCTATTAAATTCTTAGGTACAAGACTAAGTATAATAAAACATCCCTAAGTTTTGGTAAATACTAAGTAAGTGGTTTATCAAACAAATACATCCCTGTCTGGATACGAGTAGGTAGAGGTGGCTCTTGCACAGATGTATCCTAGGGGTAAAACCCGAAAACACCGCTTTGAGCTAGAATCGAACGGGAACTGGTGCACGACAATGGGACTTGCTGCACTCTTGGTTATGACACTCCCGGGGGATATGTTTTGATAAATTCACAATCTTGGTATGAACCCTTATTAAGGGAAAAATTCCCCTAAGAATATATGTTAGAAAGTAGATCATGAAAAGAAGAGATTGAATCCTATAGACTCATGAGTTGAAGAAATTAAAGTTTATTTATAAGTCATCAACTTTTGTCTTTGGATTCACCTTTATGTGTTACCCCTAACATTCCTTTTTCCAGCCAATGGCCGGTAATAGGAGGACTCGGGCTAACAACCGTTGTGAAGATCAGTGTGATGATTGTACTAATGAGATGCTCAATCCAATGGGAGCGGGAATCACGAACTTTTTCACGCTTATCTCTCAGCTAACTCAAGTTTTAAATTGAAACACGGGTCAAGAGGAATGTTCAACCCCTCCTAAAAAAGAACAAGTTGCTATCGAGAGCTTCATGAGACAAAGGCCTCCTACTTTTAGAGGATCATCTGATCCCATGATCGCTGAACAATGGATCAACTCCATTGAAAAGATCTTCTCCATCCTTCAATGTTCTGAACAAGAGAAGGTTCTCCTAGCGGCTTATCGTATGGAGGGTGAAGCTGATCAATGGTGGACGTTGATCAAAAATACGAAGCCTGAGGAGTATATCGAGGCTTTGGAATGGAAGGAATTCCGAATGATGTTTTTTGATAAATATTTTCTGCGCACCCTCCAGCTTAAGATGGAAAGGGACTTCCTTTCCCTCCAGCAAAAAGATGAAGAATCTATGGGAGAGTAGGAGGCAAAATTCACTAGGCTTGCACGATATGCTTCTGGCTTTGTTGTTACCCCCGAATGCAAGGATGATCTCTTCTTTGGTGGGCTGAAGCCTAGCTTGCGAAAAGCATTAGAGATCCGTGACTTCGACAGCTATGAGGAAATTGTTCGATGTGCCCTCAAGGTTGAAATGGAGATCGGAGAATCACAGGGGTATCATGGGGTCAATAAGCGTAAGGTGGACTTCAATACTGGTGGTCCGATGGATAAATCCAATGGCTCTAAGAAGTTCCAGCACCCCACTTGCCAAAATTGTAGAAAGAAGTACCCTGGGAATTGCCTTAAGGGGACGAGAAAATGCTTCAGGTGTGGAAGAGAAGGGCACCTAGCTATTAACTGTCATCAAGAAGGACCTGCGGCTGTGATAGAGGAGAGGAATGCTCCGTTCGAACCTCAACGCATTGTTCAATGCTACAAATGCAAAGAACCGGGTCATTTTTCAAATCAGTTCCCTAATCCAAGGGTTATCGGAGACAACCAACAACCTCCAAGACAGCAAGGAAAAGATCTTGCCATCACTTCTGCCGAAGTGAACCCCGACAATGAAGTGGTGATAGGTACTCTAGTTATTCATTCAAGAATAGTGAACGTACTTTTTGATTCAGGTTCTATGCATTCTTTTATATCTAGAATGTTTAGTAGAACAATCCCAGCACCACCACAAATCATGGAAGTAAAGATGTTGGTGAGTTCGGAAAATGGGATAATCATTGCATCCCATGAATATAAGTCCTCCCCTATTATAATCTGTGGATTGAATTTCCTGGTGAACCTCGTCATACTCCCTCTGGTGGAATTTGATGCAATTCTTGGCCTGTATTGGCTTTCCTTATATAGAGCCAACATAAATTGTCGGGAGAGGGAAATCACACTCTATATGAAGAATCGACCCCCGATTATTTACAAGTGTCAGGAGGAAGATGAATCTCTTTTAGCTCCATCATCTCAAGCATGGATATTACTACCCTATGAGAACGCGTATTTGTCTTAGATGATTGAGTCCAAAGAAGAAACCATCCTTGAAGAAATGCCTATTGTGAGGTAATTCACGGAAGTGTTTCCCGAGGAACTGTCTGGTCTTCCTCCAAGAAGAGAGGTTGAGTTCTCAATTGAACTTATACCAAGGGTTCTACCAATATCCAAGACTCCATATAGAATGGTTTTTTTGAGCTTGAAGAGCTGAAGAAACAACTACAGGAGAATCTGGATAAAGGGTTTATACGCCCAAGTGCTTCACCATGGGGTGCACCAGTCCTCTTCGTCAAGAAGAAGGATGGGTCAATGCAGCTCTGCATCGATTATCGTGAACATAACAAAATCAAGATAAAGAACAAGTATCCACTCCCATGAATTGATGACTTGTTCGATAAGTTTAGTGGAACACAATACTTAGCCAAGGTGGACTTGCAGTCGGGATATTATCAAGTAAGGGTGAAGAAGGAAGATATCCCCAAGACTGCTTTTCGTACAAGATACGAGCACTATGAATTCATAGTAATGCCTTTCGTACTCACCAATGATCCAAAAATATTCATGGACTTGATGAATAGAGTATTTAGAGATTACCTTGGCAAATTTGTGGTAGTCTTTATAGATGATATTCTAATATACTTCAAAACTAAGGAGGACCATGAGGAGCATTTAAGAATTATACTGGAGACTTTGCGTAAGGAGAAGCTCTATGAAAAGTATAGAAAGTGTGAGTTCTGGTTGAAGGAGGACTCATTCTTGGGCCATATCATCACAAGCAATGGAATATCTGTGGACCCCTCCAAAACAGATGCAATTGAGGGATAACCGAGGCCAACATCAGTAATGAATATCCGTAGCTTCTTGGGGTTAGCTAGATATTATCAATGATTTGTGGTAAATTTCTCACGATTGTCCAACCCTCTTACCAAGCTAACTCGAAAGGGAGTAAATTTTTCTTGGAGTGATGAATGCGAAGAATGCTTCAAGGAGTTGAAAAGGAGGATTATCACTGCACCCGTGCTAACTTTACCCACAAGTGGGGAGCTTTTTGTGGTATTCAGTGATGCTTCGAAGAAGGGCTTAGGATGTGTGCTGATGCAGAATGATAAAGTGATATCCTATGCCTCAAGGCAGTTGAAAATCCATGAGCAAAACTATCCAACACATGATCTAGAGTTGGAGGCTGTGATCTTTTCCATGAAAATCTGGTGGCATGATCTCTATGGAGAGAAATGTGAGATATATACTGACCACAGTAGTCTTAAATAAATATTCACATAGAAAGAGATTAATATGCACCAGAGAAGATGGATATAGCTCATAAAGGATTATGACTGTTCAATACATTACCACCCTGGGAAAGCGAACAAGGTGGCAGATGCCCTAAGTAGAAAGGATCCAGCGATTCTATCAATGATCAGAATTGAGAAGGATCCAATCTTCTTAAACTTGATGAAGATGGATGTGGGAATCATAAAGAAGGGAACATCATCAATCCTTTCACAAATGATTGCTCAACCATCTCTTTTGGAAAGGTTAATGGATTCTCAAAAGGATGATGTGGGAATTCAATAAAAAGTGGAAACTATCAAAAAGGGAAAATCCTCAGAGTTTAATGTTAATGAAGAAGGAATTGTGCGGTTTGGGAAAAGACTATGTGTTCCATCAAGTCCGGAGCTGAAGAAGGAACTTTTGGATAATGCACATAGTTCAAATTTCTCTATTCACCCAGGGAACACAATGATGTATCGAGATCTCCGGGAAAACTTTTGGTGGGATAATATGAAGAAAGAGATCGCTCAATATACATCAAAGTGCCTGGTGTGTCAGCAAGTGAAGGCAGAGAGGCAGAAGTCTAAGGGGATGATGCAACCATTGCCCATACCAGAATGGAAATGGGAGAACATCACCATGGACTTTGTCACTGGATTTCCAAGGACATCCAAAGGCAACAATGCAATCTGGGTTATTCTGGATCGTCTTATATAGACTGCACACTTAATTGATATTCGAGAGGATTTCTCATTGGATCAACTGGCACGAATATATAACAGGGATGTGGTAAGGTTTCATGGAGTACCACTATCTATTGCGTCTGACCGAGATCCAAGATTCACCTCTAATTTTTGGAAGAGTCTTCAACATGCTCTCAATACTGAGCTAAACTTCAGTACGGCCTATCATCCTCAAACTGATGGCAAATCTGAGAGGATTATCCAAACACTTGAGGATATGTTGAGAGCGTGCTCAGTGGACTTTAAAAGAGGATGGGATCAAAATCTTCCTCTAATTGAGTTCTCTTATAATAACAGTTTCCACTCGATCATCCAAATGGAACCATATGAGCCCTGTATGGGAAAAGGTGCAGAACACCGGCATGTTGGGATGAGGTCGGTGAACGTAAGCTGCTTGGACCAGAAATGGTCGAAGAAATGGTGGATAAGGTGAAAACCATTCAGCAGCATATCAAGGTAGCCCAGAGTCGACAGGAGAGTTATGAAGATAATCGTCGACGAGACCTTGAATTTAAAGTTGAATACATGGTGTTTCTACGCATATCTCCATGGAATAAGGTCATGAGGTTTGGAAAGAAAGGGAAGTTAAGTCCAAGGTACATCGGCCCCTTTGAGATTCTTGATCGTGTTGGGGCTGTGGCCTATCTACTAGCAGTTCTACCTACTATGGACAAGGTGCATGATGTCTTTCATGTATCCCTCTTAAGGAAGTACATACCGGACCCTTCACATGTACTCTCTTCCGAGGTGGTACAATTGGAAGATGATCTTTATTATGAGGAGAAACCAGTGAAGATCTTAGATCATAGAGAGAAAGTTCTATAAAATAAGACAATGCCCCTCGTCAAGGTGTTGTGGAGAAACCACAATTTTGAAGAAGCGACTTGGGAGTCGGAGGATATGATGAAGTTGAGTTACCCACATTTGTTTTAGTGTGGGAAAAGGAAAATTTTGAGGGAAAAATTTCTTAAGGGGGGAATATTGTTACGACCCTAAGTTTCATTAATGGAAAATCTCTCTTAATCTAGTTAAATGTCTATTTATGAAAAATGTTTTTATAAGATGTCAACTTCTTTGGTTTTATGTTAAGAATTTTTACCGTTGTTAATATAGCCGTTGAACAGTGATCACATGATTAGTATAAATATAAGGCTTTAACAAAACCAATTTTACTCAGACAAAGGAACTGATGGCCTCATCGTGTATAATTCTCCCATAAGAAGCCCATTTTTCAGAGCTCGGAAAATAGGTGGCGTCTTTAGGCTTTTCCCTTGACCAAGCCCAAGCTGAGCTTCATTATGTCAAGCTCTAACATGATTGTCTATGGGAAATGTGGAAGTTGATAGAGATTACCACTCGAGCGATGTTATCTGAGCCTCCCCAAGAGTCTGTCACCATCGCACACCTTACCCTTAGGTCTTATGCGGCTATTTTAAGGGGTTATGTAAGAAATAAGTAGTACTATATTCATGTACATTATTTTTTTTGTATATAATAATGAATATAATTTCTAGTCACTTTTTATACATTGTAAATAGTTTTTAAAGTAAAAATGGTGTTTTTAGTTATTATTCAATTAAGAAATCTATTTTATTAAATTAAGGGATTTTTGAATTAAATAATATTTTAATAAAATAATATTATTATAATTAAATAAATTTTTATTAAATATAAATCATCTTATAATTTTATGAATGCTGTTAAAATTTTTATTAAGGTTTGAAAGCCATTTCTGTCAAAACCCGTGAATTTTCGATAA
The DNA here is from genome assembly GCA_963277665.1 of Viscum album. NCBI lineage: Eukaryota > Viridiplantae > Streptophyta > Magnoliopsida > Santalales > Viscaceae > Viscum > Viscum album. Next base: position 735,179,058 of record OY728147.1, on the reverse strand, counting down.
ATGTCGGTTTTTATTTTAAAAGTAAAAATTCACATATTTAGAAATTTTTTAGATAAAATAAATTTCATTTATGGAATCAGGTCGTCGAAATTATCCAACGGTGAATTTTTCATAATTTTCTGAGACAGTCAAATTTTTGGGTAAAAATTAAATACCATTTAAATATATAATGTGTTTTATGACATCATAATGACCCAATGGTGATGTAATAAAATACCATAATCCTTATGTTTGGCCAATATATTCTTTATCATTAAAATAATGAGCTTTTGGGTTTGTTTGACTTACTTTGCAAAGCATTAATGAACCCCTCAAGACATATTAAACACTTTGCCTTTTTAAATTAATTTCCATGGGAGTGTTACCCACCTCCACATAAGCAAACCTAATATTTTAATAAGTTCGGACCTTGGCCTTGTAAAATATTATTTTCCTCTTTTCTTTTCCAGAAACCATGGGCAAAACCCATGGTATGGTTTGTGGTTTGGATTAATTTAATATAAGGCGTCCCAAACCAAAATAATAAAGAATCCCCTCACCTTTCCTATATAAACCCACCCAAGCTCCCACTTACTCTTCAATAAAATCCTTTGGAGTTCCAACCTCTTCCCTACTCTCTCTATAATCCTCCCAAGGTTCCCCAAGATCCGAAGAACCCTCTCACAAGCCTCTCTCTATCCTTTGGAAGCACACAACCAAGTAAGGGTTTTTTCTTCCTTTCTCATTTTTGTCAGTTTTCTTTAAGTTGTTTTTCCCTTTTAATTTCAATTATGAATGTTTGGGTATGGTTTCCCACCTCCCCCATACTTCCCTCTTATTTTTTGAATGATGGGATACCCCTTTCTCTCTCATTAAATGCCTCCCATGTACACCCGTTACTATGCCGAAATTCCGAAAGGAACTTCTCTCTCTTCTTTTACATTCAAGCAATACTTTTGTGTCATGAATCTAAATTCCATTTCAACTATTGGTACATGTATATATGTGACCTCCTTACTATCCATTACTTGTAAATATTTTGAGGAACCCCTTTCTCTATCATCAACCTTTTTTATGAATTCTTATGTCACGCCGTTACGCTGCCGAAATCGCACTGATTTTCTAAGCCAATGTCGTTGTGTAGTGAATACCATGCCCATTTCTCCATCAAGGGTATTTACCTTTGTGCACATTTACTTATTGATTGTATACTTTCATGTATGAATTCCACATTCCTTTATCGTGGAATAAATGATTATGTTTTATGAATCCATGTTTTATGATCCATGTGGCACACTTATGCATGAAATGAAATGTTTAAGAAGGGTGCGCCCTTATAGCGCTCCAATGCATTGGGTAAAGTATAGTATCATGATACGTCAAGTGCAATGAGTGTTGACTTATGCTAATTAAAGTGCAACGAGGGTTTAATCGTGCTTCATGTGCAATGAGGGTTTACTCATTCTCCATGTACAATGAGCCATGGCTCATGCTAATTCAATGTTAAGTGTTGTTGCCACATTTCCATGTTATGATTATCACGCTTTATCATGCCTTTATGTTCATGTTTCTTTTATACTCCATTGATATGCCTATTTTCTAACATGTATTGTACGCCTCATGTTATTCCATGTGTACTCCCTTACTGGGCTTTATAGCTCACCCCTTTTCTTATGCATGTCCTCAGGTTATCCCATGCAATGCTAAGTACGAGGGAATGTAGTGGTCATGTAAAGGATGTTTTCAATAAAGATGTTGTATTTCAAGTTTTATGTTTTATGTAATGATCCTAAGCCCCAAAGACACTAAACCACTCGATCTTATTTGTTGTATCAAGTGAAGTTTTATGTATTAAATCATGTTTAAGTTGTAATAAAAGCAGGGTTGTCATAGTTGGTATCAGAGGATAGGTTTAGTTATTTTTGGGATTAGGAAACCCTAGTAAATCCTTAGATACAAGACTAAGTATAATAAAAACATCCCTAAGTTTTGGTAAATAGTAAGTAAGTGTTTTATCAAACAAATACATCCCTTTCTGGATATGATCAGGTAGAGGCGGCTCTGGCACAGATGTATCCTAGGGGTAAAACCTAAAAACACCGCTTTGAGCTAGACTCGAACGGGAACTAGTGCACGACAACGGGCCTTGCTGCACTCTTCATTACGACACTCCCGAGGGATATGTTTTGATAAATTCTCAATCTTGGTATGAAACCTTATTAAGGGAACCATTCTCTTAAGAATATATGATAGAAAGTAGATCATGAAAAGCCTAGATTGAATCCTATAGACTCATGAGTTGAAGAAATTAAAGTTTATTTATAAGTCATCAACTTTTGTCTTTGGATTACCCATTATGTGTTACCCCTAACATTCCTTTTTCCTGCCAATGGCTGGTAATAGGAGGACTCAGGCTAACAACCGTTGTGAAGATCAGTGTGATGATTGTACTAATGAGATTCCCAATCCAATGGGAGCGGGAATCACGAACTTTTTCACTCTTCTCTCTCATCTAACTCAAGTTTTGAATAGAAACACGGGTCAAGAGGAACGTTCAACACCCCCTAAGAAAGAACAAGTTTCTATCGAGAGCTTCATGAGACAAAGGCCTCCTACTTTTAGTGGATCATCTGATCCCACGATCACTGAACAACGGATCAACTACATTGAAAAGATCTTCTCCATCCTTCAATGTTCTGAACAAGAGAAGGTTCTCCAGGCGGCTTATCGTATGGAGGGTGAAGCTGATCAATGGTGGACGTTGATCAAAAATACGAAGCCTGAGGAGGAGATCGAGGCTTTGGAATGGAAGGAATTATGGAAGATGTTTTTCGATAAATATTTTCCGCGCACCCTCTGGCTTAAGATGGAAAGGGACTTCCTTTCCCTTAAGAAAAAAGATAAAGAATATATGGGAGCGTACGGGGAAAACTTCACAAGGCTTGCACGATATGCTTCCGGCTTTGTCGTTACCCCCCGAATGCAAGGTTGACCGCTTCTTTGGTGGGCTGAAGCCTAGCTTGCGGAAAGCATTAGCGATCCGGGACTTCGACAGCTATGAGGAAATTGTCTGATTTGCCCTCAAGGTTGAAATAGAGATCGGAGAATCACAGGGGTATCATGGGGACAAGAAGCATAAGGTGGAATTCAATGCTGGTGGTCCAATGGATAAATCCAATGGTGCTAAGAAGTTCCAGCACCCCAATTGCCAAAAGTTCGGAAAGAAGCTCCCTGGAAATTGATTTAAGGGGACGAGAAAATGCTTCAGGTGTGGAAGAGAAGAGAACCTAGCTATTAACTGTCGGCAAGAAGGACCCACGGCTGCGACAGAGGAGAGGAACGCTCCGTTCAAACCTCAACGCATTGTTCAATGCTACAAATTCAAAGAACCAGGTCATTTTTCAAATCAGTTCCCTAATCCAAGGGTTATCGGAGGCAACCAACAACCTCCAAGACAGCAAGGAAGATCTTTTTCCATCACTTCTGCCGAAGTGAACCCCGACAACGAAGTGGTGACAGGTACGCTAGTTATTCATCACTACTAGAAAAGGGGGCAGTGGAGGCCCCCCTGACTCGGGCGACCGCCATTGGCGGTCGCTATAGCCCACCATTAGCGACCGCCAATGGCGGTCGCTAACCTCCCTAAAATTATTCGGGGGGTTTCTGCGCCCCCCCCCCCCCCCCCCGCGCCCTCTCGACTCGCCCTAACCCGCCGCCCTCCCTCGCGCCGCCCTCCCCTCCCCCGCCGCCCGGCCTCCCCCGCCGCCCGGCCTCCCCCGCCGCCCGGCCTCCCCCGCCGCCCGGCCTCCCCCCGCCTCCCGGCCTCCCCCCTCCGCCCGCCCTCCCCCGCCGCCCGCCCTCCCCCGCCGCCCGCCCTCCCCCGCTGCCCGCCCTCCCCCCGCCGCCCGTCCTCCCCCGCCGCCTGCCTTCCGGCCTCCGGCCGCCGCCCTCCGCCTTCGGGCCTCCGGCCGCCGCCCTCCGGCCTCCGGCCGCCGCCCTCCGGCCTCTCGGCCCTCCCCCCCCCACCCCGGACGGCACCCGCACCCCGGACAGCCCCCCGGCACGCACTCCGGACCGCCCCCCGCAACCCGGACGCCTCCCCGCACCCCGGACAGCACCCCCCCCCCCCCCCCCCCCCCGCGCACTCCGGACCGCCCCCCCGCACCCCGGACGCCTCCCCGCACCCCGGACAGCCCCCCCTGCACTCAGACACCCCCCTCCGAACCCGGACAGCCCCCCCGCACCCCGGACAGCCCCCCCCCCCCCCCCCCCCCCGCACTCGGACACCCCCCCTCCGAACCCGGACAGCCCCCCCCGCACCCCGGACAGGCCCCCCGCACCCCGGGACACCCCACCCCGCACCCCCGACAGCCCCCCTGCACCCCAGACAGCCCCCCCTCCCCCGCACCTCGGACACCCCCGCACCCCGAACACCCCTGCCCGCACCCCTGACAGGCCCCCGACACCCCGGACACCCCTCCCCGCACCTCGGACAGCCCCCCCCCCCCCCCCCCCCCCCCGACCCCGGACACCCCCCCCCCCCCCTCGCTGCCCGTCCCCCGTCCCCTCACCGCCTCCTCTCCTCCAGCTCCCCGCCGCCGCCGCCGCCCGTCCCCTCCCTTGCCGCACCGCCTTTGGCTCCGGCTCCCCTTCGCTGCTCCTCTCCCTCGCAGCACCGCCTTCGGCTCCCCTCCCTTTCAGGTTTGTAGCTCAATCAGGTAACATGAGCTTTCAGTTACATTATTATTTTATCAATGGTTCATAAACAAATGATTAATATTTATTTTGAATATAGTTGATTTGAAAAATGTAAATGTAATAAGTATTGTGTAAATGTTTGTTATACAGATATTATTATGGATAAGAGTTGGATTGATCTTCCAAATCGAACGTCTAGAGAATATTTCAATGGCATTATGCAGTTTATTGACTTCACGAGAGGATTTGAAAGTGACTATATTAGTTGTCCATGTAGAAAATGTGCTAACAGATATCAATTCACACGAGATACTGTGAGGGAGCACCTTTTCTTTAATGGATTTCTGAAAAATTATAAGAGTTGGACTCGTCATGGAGAAGAATATGTTCGTTGTCAAAATACAGATGCAGCTCAGATGGATGTTGATGCAAGGATGACTGATCCAATGCATGAAATGCTTACTGAAATGGTATGTGGGTTTGATCCTGAAGGCATTGACATCCAGAATCTTGAGACCGGTGAGATAAATCTTCGCTCTGGTGCAGATCGTGATTCGAGGAGGTTTTATGAAGTACTTGATGATGCGAAAATAGAATTATATCCTGGATGTACTTCTTACAATAAACTGTCGTTCATCGTGGAGTTGTTGCATTTGAAGACTTTGAACAATTGGTCAGACACATCATTCGACATGCTTTTGGTTTTATTGAAAAAAGTTCTTCCTGTCGACGCTAAGATTCCTGAGTCGTATTACTATGCTCGTAAGTTGACAGAGAACTTAGGTTTTACATATGAGACTATAGATGCATGTGCAAACAACTGTATGTTGTTTAGAAATGAAACTGCTCATTTGGATATCTGTACGGTTTGTGGCGCTTCCAGGTGGAAAGAGAACAGGGGAAATAAGACTCATCAAAGTCAGATTGCGATACAGGGGAAACCGATTGCCGTAAAGCAAATGCGTTACTTTCCCCTTAAACCGAGGTTGAAAAGATTTTTTATGTCATCTAAAGTTTCTAATTTAATGAGATGGCATGCAGAAAGAGTTCATGAAAGTGACATGTTAACCCACCCGGCAGACTCTCATGCATGGAAGGATTTTGATAAGAGACATCCCGACTTTGCTAAAGATGTTCGTAATGTCCGATTGGGATTGGCAGCAGATGGTTTCAATCCATTCAAGTCTATGGTTGGTGCAACTCATAGCACATGGCCCGTGGTGTTGGTTCCATATAATCTTCCTCCGTGGCTTTGTATGAAGCAACAATTTATATTACTTTCCACTCTTATTGATGGACCTAAAAGTCCGGGGGATAAGATTGATGTTTACCTTCAGCCATTGATTGATGAGTTGAATGAATTTTGGGGCGATGGTGTGATGACTTATGACTGCGAAACGAATGAAATGTTCAAACTGCATGCAGCTTTATTGTGGACAATCAATGACTTCCCAGCTTATGAAAATTTATCAGGCTGGAGTATGAAAGGGGAATTTTCTTGCCCTTGTTGCAATAAAAGTAAAAAATCTGTATGGCTTAAACATTCCAAAAAATGGGCATACATGGGTCACAGGCGTTTTCTCCCTCCCCAGCACAGGTTCAGAAAGGACAGAGTGGCATTTGATGGTTCTAGAGAGTTCAGCCCAGCACCAAAGATCATGACAGGAGTCGAAATGTTATCGCAGATTGAGGAAGAAAACATCCGCACGGTATATGAAATTCAGGATTTGGTGGCTCCTCCAGTACGTAATATTCGTGCTGCGGGTAGGCAGCGCAGTCACAATTGGAAAAAGAAAAGTATTTTTTATAGTCTTCCGTATTGGAAAACTAACATGTTGAGGCATAATTTGGATATCATGCACATTGAAAAAAATGTTTGTGATAACATATTGTGGACCATTTTAGGTGTCAGTGGAAAGTCAAAGGACCATGTTAATGCACGCCGTGATTTGGAAGAAATGGGTTTAAGGAAACAGTTGCATTTACAGTTAGCTGAGGGAAACAAGGCATATATGCCTGCTGCACAGTATTCGATGACTACAGAGGAGAAAGAGACATTTCTTTCCATTTTGAAGATGGTAAAGGTGCCTGATGGTTACTCTTCTAATATTTCAAAGTGTGTGAATCTGACGAGCAAGACATTGCAAGGGTTGAAAAGTCATGACAATCACATATTACTTCAGCAGTTGATTCCAATCGCAATTTGTGATTGTTTATCCCCCAATGTTGTTCAGCCCTTGATTGAGATGAGTAATTTTTTTAGACAGCTTTGTTTAAGAAATCAACGAATGAGTGATTTAAAAAGTTTGCAGGACCGAATTGTACTTATGCTTTGTCACTTTGAGAAACTTTTCCCCCCTCATTTTTTGATGTTATGGTCCACTTAACAGTGCACCTAACTGATGAAGTAATGGCTGCTGGTCCAGTGCAATTCAGGTGGATGTATCCTATTGAACGGTATTTGAGTACATTGAAAAGATTTGTACGCAACAGAGCTCGTCCAGAGGCATCAATAGACAATGGTTATTTTATGGATGAGTGTACTACCTTTTGTGCAGAATATCTTACGGATGTTGAAACAAAATTAGATAAGCCCTCTCGGATTCATGATGGTCCAGTTGGAGAAGGAACCACATTTGATATGGACAACATCGAGTGGATACAAGCACATCGATATATCTTGTTCAATACTCCATCAGTTGCACCATTAATGCAGTAAGTATCTTATCAATGTGCTTGTATAACTTTTACATGTTTTCTTTGCATAAGTTGATCTTTTAAACATCGCGTAATCATTTGCAGGAAACACATTAATGAGATAAAAGAAGAGATGCATCGTGCGACTGAGTTGCAAATTCAACAATCTCATTATGCGGCATTTCATGATTGGTTCAAGGATTATGTATGTATAAATTGATTTTCATTATGAGTGAAGTATTAAACTAATTCTTTCTGCATATATCAGTATTGATTTTTATAAATTATGTAGGTTCGTAAGCTGAGGGAGTTAGGGGACCCCACGTTACCTGAAGTATTTATCCAACTGGCTGAGGGTCCATCTATAACCGCTCGTCGTTATAAAGCTATTGATGCTAATGGTTTTCGATTTCGCATTAAAGATGTTGATGACAAACGAGCAACACAAAACAGTGGAATCGGTTGTCCCTTTGTCGATTCTGGTTATTACTATGGTCAATTGATAGACATCATTGAAGTTGTATACACACACGGTTTGAAGTACATATTGTTAAAGTGTAATTGGGTTGATCCAGTGCGTGGATGTAAAGTCGATCAATATCAGTTTTCATTGGTGAATTTTAACTACATGTTATACAGAAATAATGAACGAGTTGAGAATGAACCTTTCATCTTGACATCACAAGCGGAACAAGTATTCTTCGTTACTTTGCCTTCGGATCCAAGTTGGCAAGTTGTTGTCAAAATGTCTCGGCGAGGAGTGTTTTTATTTGAAGAAGATGAACCCGAGACTGTTCCGTTTGTTTACCAACAACTTGATCAACATACCGTAGTTCAACGTGAAGAAGATATTTATTGGGTCAGAGCGGCTGTTGAAGGAGAAACGGTCGATTTGCATGCTTAATGAAAGGTATAATTGTTTTCCCGCTATTCAGTAGAATGTCCTAGGATATCATAAATTATCTAATCATTTTATAAATCCTTATAAGTTTTAATCCTCACTTTTGTAAGTTAATTCAGTCATAAATATTTAGGTTGATTAACTTTCTGATTTTTTAAAATTCATTCACAACTAATTATTCAATCCATTTTTTGTTTGATTAACAGTTGTACAAGTTTGATTTATTAAGAACAATCCAATTTATCTTTTAAACACTTTGGACTCATTACTGATATTTTGTATGATTGCAGACATGTCAGGGGAAGAGGCAGAAAATCCACATCATCCATCTGAGGCATCTACGTCTCAGGGTCGAGGTATGTTTGACAGTCATTATCTATATTATTTATGTAATTAACATATATATATATATAAATATAACATTTGTCAATTTATATATAAAATTGTTTTCAACAGGATCAGACTCGGCTGCTTCTTCCTCTCGCGGGAGAGGCCCTGGTCGTGGCATATTAGCATGGAATTCCGACACGACGATAGATGTTTCATTTGATGAGGTATTTCATCCCGTGGGACCGAATGCCCTGGCATTTATTCGTCAGCTGGGTCATATCATACGTGACCCACATCGATTTCCATTGACCACGCGTGATTGGGCTTCTATCCCTCAGGACACATTAGATCGTCTATGGAGGGAGGTTCAGGTAAGAAAATAATTTTACTTTATTTTCTATTTATAAATAATACTAATATGTTTGATTATTTTCATTATAGCAAAATTTGAAAGTATGCCCTGAAGAGTTTCGGCCCGTGTGTATGAGCAAATGCCGTAAGCTGTGGAAAGATTATAAAGGCAAAGTGAAGAGGGACCACTGGGTACCAAATGTGGGTGCCCCTGACATTTTGGAAAAAGTCCCGAGAGGTGTCCTCCCAGCTCAGTGGCGTGACTTGGTTGCATATTGGTCTACTGAGGGTGTTGCGGTTTGTATATTAATTATTTTTCTGTATATATATTTTCAAGAATATGTGATTTGTTTGAAATTTGAATGAATTGAATGTAGGAGGTGTCAACACGCCATTCGGAGAATCGAGCGTTGCAGGGACCAGCTCACAGGCTCGGGACTCGTCACGTGTCTCAGATCCGACATGAGGTATATATTATTCACTTTTTAATTAATTAATTAATATGGTTTTGTGTTTATATTCTTTTAATATACAGTTGCGAGGGCAAGGTGCAGCAACTGATAAAATGTCGGTGTGGATAAGGACTCGTGATCGCAATGATCCAGAGGTTGCAGCATTGATAGTAAGTGTCTGTACTTACCAATAATTACATAAATCTTTATATTAACATATATATATTTATATATATTTAAATATTTCACAGGATCAATTTGAAGCTGAGTTAGAACATCTGCCAGAGGACCAGCGACAGCTTCCCATGCGACGGGATGAGATCTTTCATCGCATTATTGGTCAGGACGGGCATGGCTATAGTTTGACCTATGGAGCAGGGATTCCTCGTTCTGTAGTGTCACGCGCTGCGGTTGTCGGTCCTGCTGTTGCTCATATGACACAGCAGATGTCAGATTTTGAGGCACGGCTGCGCGCTTCCGAGGAGACAAATGCGCAATTGACAGCTGAGGTAAGAGCACTGCGGGAATATGTGCGTCGAGCTGATGGTACAGGGGATCAAACGACGCAGGTATATACTGTATTTATTTATTTAATTTAAATTCTTTTTGTTATTAAAATATTTATAATGTTTATTTGTTGTAGGCACCTGGTCCACCAGAAGGAGGTAACAGTGATGGCAACGCGTGACGCACCATATATTCACGAGATATGTTTTTTGTTTTTACTGGTAGGGTTGACATTGATGTACTTTATTTATTCATTTAAGTAATGCATTATTACCATCCATGGTGGTCTTTTAAATATTTTATACACATATTGAGTTTTTGATCAGATAATCTTAAATGATTCTACATTTGAAAAAGTCGAACTAATTCCAACAGATCAAAAAATCTGATATTATAGATTATGTATTATCCAATATATTTTTTATAAATTTTTGTATGGTATCGATAAAAGAAATATGTATTAATTAGATGTTATCACTTTTATTTTTCACTTTTGTAATCAATGGGATGACCTTTGCACCCCCGGAGAGCCCCCCGCACCGCCGTACAGCCCCCCGCACCCCCGTACAGCCACCCGCGCACCCCCGTACAGCCCCCCGCACCCCCGTACAGCCCCCCGCGCACACCCGTACAGCCCCCCGCACCCCCGTACAGCCCCCCCGCACCCCCGTACAGCCCCCCACGCACCCCCGTACAGCCCCCCGCACCCCCGTACAGCCCCCCCGCACCCCCGTACAGCCCCCCGTACCCCCGTACTGCCCCCCGCCACCCCCGCACAGGCCCCCGCCACCCCCGCACAGGCCCCCGCACCCCCGTACAGCCCCCCCGCACCCCCGTACAGCACCCCCGCACCCCCGTACAGCCCCCCGTACCCCCGTACTGCCCCCGCCACCCCCGTACAGGCCCCCGCCACCCCCGCACAGGCCCCCGCACCCCCGTACAGCCCCCCCGCACCCCCGTACAGCCCCCCGCACCCCCGTACAGCCCCCCCGCACCCCCGTACAGCCCCCCCCCCCCCCCGCCACCCCCGTACAGCCCCCCGCACCCCCGTACAGCCCCCCGCACCCCCGTACAGCCCCCTGCCACCCCCGTACAGCCCCCCGCACCCCCGTACAGCCCCCCCCCCCCCCCCCCCCCGCACCCCCGTACAGCCCCCCGCACCCCCGTACAGCCCCCCCGCACCCCCGTACAACCCCCCGCACCCCCGTACTGCCCCCCGCCACCCCCGTACAGGCCCCCGCCACCCCCGTACAGGCCCCCGCACCCCCGTACGGCCCCCCGCCACCCCCGTACAGGCACCCGCCACCCCCGTACAGGCCCCCGCCACCCCCGTACAGGCCCCCGCCACCCCCGTACAGGCCCCCGCCACCCCCGTACAGCCCCCCCCCCCCCCCCCCCCCCCCCCCCCGCACCCCCGTACAGCCCCCCGAACCCCCGTACAGCCCCCCGCCACCCCCGTACAGCCCCCCGCCACCCCCGTACAGGCCCCCCGCCACCCCCGGAGAGCCCCCCCGCCACCCCCCTACAGCCCCCCGCCACCCCCGTACAGCCCCCCGCCACCCCCGTACAGCCCCCCGCACCCCCGAATGCCACGAAACCGTACGACAACATCCGGGGCGTCAATTGTGAAATGGTCGGCCAGACGACACCTCATTCTGAGGTGCCGTGCGACCGCGGCGGCCGGAAACGCGTTTCCGGCGCCGTTAAACACCAAAACGGCGTGCGGCGGTCCGATTCGGAGCAAACGTGCTCCGAACGACCTGAAACCGCACGGGGACGAGAGGAATATTATTCCTGAGATGCAGGAGGAGGCCGCACGTCCATCGGACGTGCGGTGCGCGCGGCACGCCCGATTGTGTCGTTTTCAGCAGCGCGACGCGCGCTGAAATGGCGCGTTGGGGGGTCAAAACCACCCGAACGACCTCCGAATGCCACGAAACCGTACGACAACATCCGGGGCGTCAAATGTGAAATGGTCGGCCAGACGGCACCTCATTCGGAGGTGCCGTGCGACCGCGGTGGCCGGAAACGCGTTTTCGTCGCCGTTAAACACCAAAACGGCGTGCGGCGGTCCGATTCGGAGCAAACGTGCTCCGAACGACCTGAAACCGCACGACGACGAGAGGAATATTATTCCTGAGATGCAGGAGGAGGCCGCACGTCCATCGGACGTGCGGTGCGCGCGGCACGCCCGATTGTGTCGTTTTCAGCAGCGCGGCGCGCGCTGAAATGGCGCGTTGGGGGGTCAAAACCACCCGAACGACCTCCGAATGCCACGAAACCGTACGACAACATCCGGGGCGTCAAATTTGAAATGGTCGGCCAGACGGAACCTCATTCGGAGGTGCCGTGCGACCGCGGCGGCCGGAAACGCGTTTCCAGCGCCGTTAAACACCAAAACGGCGTGCGGCGGTCCGATTCGGAGCAAACGTGCTCTGAACGACCTGAAACCGCACAGGGATGAGAGGAATATTATTCCTGAGATGCAAGAGGAGGCCGCACGTCCATCGGACGTGCGGTGCGCGCGGCACGCCCGATTGTGTCGTTTTCAGCAGCCCGGCGCGCTGAAATGGCGCGTTGGGGGGTCAAAACCACCCGAACGACCTCCGAATGCCACGAAACCGTACGACAACATCCGGGGCGTCAATTGTGAAATGGTCGGCCAGACGGCACCTCATTCGGAGGTGCCGTGCGACCGCGGCGGCCGGAAACGCGTTTCCGGCGCCGTTAAACACCAAAACGGCGTGCGGCGGTCCGATTCGGAGCAAACGTGCTCCGAACGACCTGAAACCGCACGGGGACGAGAGGAATATTATTCCTGAGATGCAGGAGGAGGCCGCACGTCCATCGGACGTGCGGTGCGCGCGGCACGCCCGATTGTGTCGTTTTCAGCAGCGCGGCGCGCGCTGAAATGGCGCGTTGGGGGGTCAAAACCACCCGAACGACCTCCGAATGCCACGAAACCGTACGACAACATCCGGGGCGTCAATTGTGAAATGGTCGGCCAGACGGCACCTCATTCGGAGGTGCCGTGCGACCGCGGCGGCCGGAAACGCGTTTCCGGCGCCGTTAAACACCAAAACGGCGTGCGGCGGTCCGATTCGGAGCAAACGTGCTCCGAACGACCTGAAACCGCACGGGGACGAGAGGAATATTATTCCTGAGATGCAGGAGGAGGCCGCACGTCCATCGGACGTGCGGTGCGCGCGGCACGCCCGATTGTGTCGTTTTCAGCAGCGCGGCGCGCGCTGAAATGGCGCGTTGGGGGGTCAAAACCACCCGAACGACCTCCGAATGCCACGAAACCGTACGACAACATCCAGGGCGTCAAATGTGAAATGGTCGGCCAGACGGCACCTCATTCGGAGGTGCCGTGCGACCGCGGCGGCCGGAAACGCGTTTCCGGCGCCGTTAAACACCAAAACGGCGTGCGGCGGTCCGATTCGGAGCAAACGTGCTCCGAACGACCTGAAACCGCACGGGGATGAGAGAAATATTATTCCTGAGATGCAGGAGGAGGCCGCACGTCCATCGGACGTGCGGTGCGCGCGGCACGCCCGATTTTGTCGTTTTCAGCAGCGCGGCGCGCGCTGAAATGGCGCGTTGGGGGGTCAAAACCACACGAACGACCTCCGAATGCCACGAAACCGTACGACAACATCCGGGGCGTCAATTGTGAAATGTTCGGCCAGACGGCACCTCATTCGGAGGTGCCGTGCGACCGCGGCGGCCGGAAACGCGTTTCCGTCGCCGTTAAACACCAAAACGGCGTGCGGCGGTCCGATTCGGAGCAAACGTGCTCCGAACGACCTGAAACCGCACGGGGACGAGAGGAATATTATTCTTGAGATGCAGGAGGAGGCCGCACGTCCATCGGACGTGCGGTGCGCGCGGCACGCCCGATTGTGTCGTTTTCAGCAGCGCGGCGCGCGCTGAAATGGCGCGTTGGGGGGTCAAAACCACCCGAACGACCTCCGAATGCCACGAAACCGTACGACAAAATCCGGGGCGTCAATTGTGAAATGGTCGGCCAGACGGAACCTCATTCGGAGGTGCCGTGCGACCGCGGCGGCCGGAAACGCGTTTCCGGCGCCGTTAAACACCAAAACGGCGTGCGGCGGTCCGATTCGGAGCAAACGTGCTCCGAACGACCTGAAACCGCACGGGGACGAGAGGAATATTATTCCTGAGATGCAGGAGGAGGCCGCACGTCCATCGGACGTGCGGTGCGCGCGGCACGCCCGATTGTGTCGTTTTCAGCAGCGCGGCGCGCGCTGAAATGGCGCGTTGGGGGGTCAAAACCACACGAACGACCTCCGAATGCCACGAAACCGTACGACAACATCCGGGGCGTCAAATGTGAAATGGTCGGCCAGACGGCACCTCATTCGGAGGTGCCGTGCGACCGCGGCGGCCGGAAACGCGTTTCCGGCGCCGTTAAACACCAAAACGGCGTGCGGCGGTCCGATTCGGAGCAAACGTGCTCCGAACGACCTGAAACCGCACGGGGACGAGAGGAATATTATTCCTGAGATGCAGGAGGAGGCCGCACGTCCATCGGACGTGCGGTGCGCGCGGCACGCCCGATTTTGTCGTTTTCAGCAGCGCGGCGCGCGCTGAAATGGCGCGTTGGGGGGTCAAAACCACACGAACGACCTCCGAATGCCACGAAACCGTACGACAACATCCGGGGCGTCAATTGTGAAATGTTCGGCCAGACGGCACCTCATTCGGAGGTGCCGTGCGACCACGGCGGCCGGAAACGCGTTTCCGTCGCCGTTAAACACCAAAACGGCGTGCGGCGGTCCGATTCGGAGCAAACGTGCTCCGAACGACCTGAAACCGCACGGGGACGAGAGGAATATTATTCTTGAGATGCAGGAGGAGGCCGCACGTCCATCGGACGTACGGTGCGCGCGGCACGCCCGATTGTGTCGTTTTCAGCAGCGCGGTGCGCGCTGAAATGACGCGTTGGGGGGTCAAAAGCACCCGAACGACCTCCGAATGCCACGAAACCGTACGACAACATCCGGGGCGTCAATTGTGAAATGGTCGGCCAGACGGCACCTCATTCGGAGGTGCCGTGCGACCGCGGCGGCCGGAAATGCGTTTCCGGCGCCGTTAAACACCAAAACGGCGTGCGGCGGTCCGATTCGGAGCAAACGTGCTCCGAACGACCTGAAACCGCACGGGGACGAGAGGAATATTATTCCTGAGATGCAGGAGGAGGCCGCACGTCCATCGGACGTGCGGTGCGCGCGGCACGCCCGATTGTGTCGTTTTCAGCAGCGCGGCGCGCGCTGAAATGGCGCGTTGGGGGGTCAAAACCACCCGAACGACCTCCGAATGCCACGAAACCGTACGACAACATCTGGGGCGTCAAATTTGAAATGGTCGGCCAGACGGAACCTCATTCGGAGGTGCCGTGCGACCGCGGCGGCCGGAAACGCGTTTCCGGCGCCGTTAAACACCAAAACGGCGTGCAGCGGTCCGATTCGGAGCAAACGTGCTCCGAACGACCTGAAACCGCACGGGGACGAGAGGAATATTATTCCTGAGATGCAGGAGGAGGCCGCACGTCCATCGGACGTGCGGTGCGCGCGGCACGCCCGATTGTGTCGTTTTCAGCAGCGCGGCGCGCGCTGAAATGGCGCGTTGGGGGGTCAAAACCACACGAACGACCTCCGAATGCCACGAAACCGTACGACAACATCCGGGGCGTCAATTGTGAAATGTTCGGCCAGACGGCACCTCATTCAGAGGTGCCGTGCGACCGCGGCGGCTGGAAACGCGTTTCCGTCGCCGTTAAACACCAAAACGGCGTGCGGCGGTCCGATTCGGAGCAAACGTGCTCCGAACGACCTGAAACCGCACGGGGACGAGAGGAATATTATTCCTGAGATGCAGGAGGAGGCCGCACGTCCATCGGACGTGCGGTGCGCGCGGCACGCCCGATTGTGTCGTTTTCAGCAGCGCGGCGCGCGCTGAAATGGCGCGTTGGGGGGTCAAAACCACCCGAACGACCTCCGAATGCCACGAAACCGTACGACAACATCCGGGGCGTCAATTGTGAAATGGTCGGCCAGACGACACCTCATTCGGAGGTGCCGTGCGACCGTGGCGGCCGGAAACGCGTTTCCGGCGCCGTTAAACACCAAAACGGCGTGCGGCGGTCCGATTCGGAGCAAACGTGCTCCGAACGACCTGAAACCGCACGGGGACGAGAGGAATATTATTCCTGAGATGCAGGAGGAGGCCGCACGTCCATCGGACGTGCGGTGCGCGCGGCACGCCCGATTGTGTCGTTTTCAGCAGCGCGGCGCGCGCTGAAATGGCGCGTTGGGGGGTCAAAACCACCCGAACGACTTCCGAATGCCACGAAACCGTACGACAACATCCGGGGCGTCAAATTTGAAACGCTCGGCCAGACGGAACCTCATTCAGAGGTGCCGTGCGACCGCGGCGGCCGGAAACGCGTTTCCGGCGCCGTTAAACACCAAAACGGCGTGCGGCGGTCCGATTCGGAGCAAACGTGCTCCGAACGACCTGAAACCGCACGGGGACGAGAGGAATATTATTCCTGAGATGCAGGAGGAGGCCGCACGTCCATCGGACGTGCGGTGCGCGCGGCACGCCCGATTGTGTCGTTTTCAGCAGCGCGGCGCGCGCTGAAATGGCGTGTTGGGGGGTCAAAACCACCCGAACGACCACCGAATGCCACGAAACCGTACGACAACATCCGGGGCGTCAATTGTGAAATGGTCGGCCAGACGGAACCTCATTCGGAGGTGCCGTGCGACCGCGGCGGCCGGAAACGCGTTTCCGGCGCCGTTAAACACCAAAACGGCGTGCGGCGGTCCGATTCGGAGCAAACGTGCTCCGAACGACCTGAAATGAGATTATTTCTTGAATCGAAGTTTTTAAATTATTATAGCACAATGATTTGATATTATATATATATTAAATATATATTAAATATATATTAAAACATTTAAAATATATTATATATATATATATATATATTTAAAATATTGTATTTAATAGTATATATATATATATTTAAAATATTGTATTTAATAGTATATATATATTATAGCACAATGATTTGTATTTAAAATATTGTATTTAATAGTATATATATATTATAGCACAATGATTTGATATTATATATATATTAAATATATATTAAAACATTTAAAATATATTATATATATATATATATATATTTATATTCAATTCAATAAAAATTTTTAAAAAAAATTTTTTTTTTTAGAATAGCGACCTCCATAGGCGGTCGCTATAGGTGCCCGGCAGAGGGCCTTCAGCGACCGCCGCGGTCGCTGAAGGCCGAGCTGCCGGGCACCTATAGCGACCGCCATTGGCGGTCGCTAAAGGCCTCTAGCGACGAGGCAACAGCGACCGCCATTGGCGGTCGCTGCGCGGCCGCTAAAGCCCTTTAGCGACCGCCAATGGCGGTCGCTAATGGGCTTTTATATAGTAGTGCATTCAAGAATAGCGAACGTACTTTTTGATTCAGGTTCTACGCATTCTTTTATATCTAGAGATTTTAGTAGAACAATCCCAACACCACCACAAATCATGGAAGTAATGATATCGGTGAGTACGGTAAATGGGGCAATCATTGCAACCCATGAACATAAGTCCTCCCCTATTATAATATGTGGATTGAATTTCCCGTCGAACTTCATCATACTCCCTCTGGTAGAATTTGATGCAATTCTTGTCATGGATTTTATTTCCTTATATAGAGCCAACATAAATTGTCGGGAGAGGGAAATCACACTTCATATGGAGAATCGACCCCCTATTCTTTACAAGTGTCAGGAGGAAGATGAATCTCCTTTAGCTCCATCATCTCAAGCATGGATATTACTACCCTATGATCATGTGTATCTGGCTCAGATGATTGAGTCCAAAGAAGAAACCATCCTTGAAGATTTTCCTATTGTGAGGGAATTCGCAGAAGTGATTCCCGAGGAACTGTCTGGTCTTCCTCCAAGAAGAGATGTTGAGTTCTCAATTGAGCTTATACCTGGGGCGCTACCAATATCCAAGACTCCATATAGAATGGATGTTGTTGAGCTTGAAGAGCTGAAGAAACAACTACAGGAGAATCTGGATAAAGGGTTTATACGCCCAAGTGCTTCACCATGGGGTGCACCAGTCCTCTTCGTCAAGAAGAAGGATGGGTCAATGCGGCTCTGCATCGATTATTGTGAACTTAACAAAATCACGATAAAGAACAAGTATCTACTCCCACGAATTGATGACTTATTCGATCAGTTGCGTGAAGCACAATACTTCTCCAAGGTGGACTTGCGGTCGAAATATTATCAAGTAAGGGTGAAGAAGGAAGATATCCCAAATACTGCTTTTCGTACAAGATACGGGCACCATGAATTCATAGTAATGCCTTTCGGACTCACCAATGCTCCAACAATATTCATGGACTTGATGAATAGAGTCTTTATAGATTACCTTGACAAATTTGTGGTAGTCTTTATAGATGATATTCTAATATACTCCAAAACCAAGGAGGACCATGAGGAGCATTTAAGAACTATACTGGAGACTTTGCGTAAGGAGAATATCTATGCAAAGTACAGCAAGTGTGAGTTCTGGTTGAAGGAGGTCTCATTCTTCAGACATATCATCACAAGAAATGGGATATCTGTGGACCCCTCCAAAATAGATGCAATTGAGGGATGGCCGATGCCAACATCGGTAATGGATATCCGTAGCTTCTTGGGGTTAGCTGGATATTATCGATGATTTTTGGGAAATTTATCAGGATTGTACAACCCTCATACCAAGCTAACTTGAAAGGGAGTAAAGTTTTCTTGGAGTGATGAATGCGAAGAAAGCTTCAAGGAGTTGAAAAGGAGGCTTATCATTGCACTCGTTCTCACTTTACCCACAAGTGGGGAGATTTTTATGGTATTCAGTGATGCTTCGAAGAAGAGCTTAGGATGTGTGCTGATGCAGAATAATAAAGTGATATCCTATGCCTCAAGGAAGTTGAAAATCAATGAGCGAAACTATCCAACGCATGATATAGAGTTGGCGGCTGTGATCTTTGCCTTGAAAATCTGGCAGCATTATCTCTATGGAGAGAAATGTAAGATATATACTGACCACAAGAGTCTTAAATATATATTCACACAGAAAGAGCTTAATATATGCCAGAGAAGATGGATAGAGCTCATAAAGGATTATGACTGTTCAATACATTACCACCCTGGTAAAGCGAACAAGGTGGCAGATGCCCTAAGTAGAAATGACCCAGCAATTCTATCAATGATGATAATTGAGAAGGATCCAATCTTCTTAGACTTGATGAAGATGGATGTGGGAATCATAAGGAAGGGAACATCATCAATCCTTTCAAAAATGATTGCTCAACCATCTCTTTTGGAAAGGTTAAAGGATGCTCAAAAGGATGATGTGGGAATTCAAGAAAAAGTGGAAACTATCAAAAAGGGAAAATCCTTGGAGTTTAATGTTAATGAATAAGGAATTTTGCGTTTGGGAAAAGACTATGTGTTCCATCAAGTCCGGAGCTGAAGAAGGAACTTTTGGATGATGCACATAGTTCAAATTTCTCTATTCACCCAGGGAACACAAAGATGTATCGAGATCTCCGAGAAATCTTTTTGTGGGATAATATGAAGAAGGAGCTCGTTGAATATAAATCAAAGTGCCTGGTGTGTCCGCAAGTGAAGGCAAAGAGGCAGAAGTCTAAGGGGATGATGCAACCATTTCCCATACCAGAATGGAAATGGGAGAACATCACCATGGACTTTTTCACTGGACTTTCAAGGACATACAAAGCCAACAATGCAATCTGGGTTGTTGTGGATCGTCTTACAAAGACTGCACACTTCATTCATATTCAAGAGGATTTCTCATTGGATCAACTGACACAGATATATATCAGGGATGTGGTAAGGTTGCATGGAGTACCACTATCTATTGTGTCTGACCGAGATCCAAGATTCACTTTTATGTTTTGGAAGAGTCTTCAACATGCTCTCAATACTGAACTAAACTTCAGTACGACCTATCATCCTCAAACTAATGGCCAATCAGAGCAGACTTTCCAAACACTTGAGGATATTTTGAGAGTGTGCTCAATGGACTTAAAAGGAGGATGGGATCAACATCTTCCTCTAGTTGAGTTCTCTTATAATAACAGTTTCCACTCGAGCATCCAAATGGCACCATATGAAGCCCTGTATGGGAAAAGGTGCATAACACCGACATGTTGGGATGAGGTCAGTGAACGTAAGCTTCTTGGACCAGAAATGGTCGAAGAAATGGTGGATAAGGTGATAACCATTCAATAGCATATCAAGGCAGCCCAGAGTCGACAGAAGAGTTATGCAGATAATCGTCGACGAGACCTTGAATTTAAATTTGGAGACATGGTGTTTCTACGCATATCTCTATGGAAGAAGGTCATGAGGTTTGTAATGAAAGGGAAGTTAAGTCCAAGGTACATTGGCCCCTTCGAGATTCTTGATCGTGTTGGGGATGTGGCCTATCGACTAGCACTTCCACCTACTATGGCCATGGTGCACGATGTCTTTCATGTATCCCTCTTAAGGAAGTACATACTGGACCATTCACATGTACTCTCTTCCGAGGTGGTACAATTGGATGATGATCTTTCTTATGAGGAGCAACCAGTGAAGTACTTAGACCCTAGAAAAAAAGTTCTACGAAATAAGACAATACCCCTCATCAAGGTGTTGTGGAGAAACCACAAGTTTGAAGAAGCAACTTGGGAGTCGGAGGATATGATGAAGCTGAGTTACCCATGTTTGTTTTAGTGTGGGAAGAGGAAAATTTCGAGGGCGGAATTTCTTAAGGGGGAATATTGTAATGACCCTAAGTTTTATTAATGTAAAATCCCTCTTGACCCAGTTAAATGTCTATTTATGAAAAATGTTTTTATAAGATTTCAAATTATTTGGTTTTATGTTAAGAATTTTGACCTTTGTTAATATAGTCATTGAACAGTGATCACATGATTAGTATAAATATAAGTCTTTAACGAACCCAATTTTACTCAGACAAAGGAATCGATGGCCTCATCCAGTAGAATTCCCCCATAAGAAGCCCATTTGTCAGAGATCAGAAAAGAGGTGGCGTCTTTGGGCTTCGCCCTTGACCAAGCCCAAGCTGAGCTTCATTATGTCAAGCTCGAAAGTGATCGTTTCTGGGAAAAGTGGACATTGATAGAGATTACAACTCGAGCGATGTTATCCGAGCCGCCCCAAGAGTCTTTCACCATCACACACCTTACCCTTAGGTCTTATGCGACTATTTTAAGGGGTTATGTAATAAATAAGTAGTACTATGTTCATATACATTTTTTTGTATATAATAATGAATATAATTTCTAGTCATTTTTGAAACATTGTAAATAGTTTTTAAAGTACAAATGGTGTTTTTAGTTATTATTTAATTAAGAAATTTATTTTATTAAATTAAGGGATTTTTAAATTAAATAATATTTTAATAAAATAATAATACTATTATTAAATTAATTTTTATTAAATATAAATGATCTTATAATTTTCTGAATGTAATTAAAATTTTTATTAAGGTTTGAAAGCCATTTTTATCAAAACCCGTGAATTTTCGATAAATGTCGGTTTTTATTTTAAAAGTGAAAATTCACATATTTAGAAATTTTTTTAGATAAAATAAATGTCATTTATGGAATCAGGATGTCGAAATTATCCAATGGTGAATTTTTCATAATTTTCTGAGACAGCCAAATTTTTGGGTAGAAATTAAATACCATTTAAATATATAATGTGTTTTATGACATCATAATGACCCAATGGTGATGTAATAAAGTACCATAATCATTATGTTCGGCCAATATATGTTTTATCATTAAAATAATGAGGTTTTGGGTTTGTTTTACTTACTTTTCAAAGCATTAATGAACCCCTCAAGACATATTCAACACTTTGCCTTTTTAAATTAATTTCCATGGGAGTGTGACTCACCTCCACATAAGCAACCCTAATATTTTAATAAGTTCGGACCTCAGATTTGTAAAATATTATTTTCCTCTTTCCTTTTCCAGAAGGCATGGGCAAAAACCATGGGGTGGTTTGTGGTTTGGATTAATTTAATATAAGGGGTCCCAAACCAAAATAATAAAGAATTCTCTCACCTTTCCTATATAAACCCACCCAAGCTCCCACTTCCTCCTCACTAAAATACTTTGGAGTGCGTACAAACTCTGCCCTACTCTCTATATAATCCACCCAAGGTTCCCCAAGCTCCCAAGAATCCTATCACAGCCCTCCTCTCTAGCCTTTGGAAGCACACTTCCAAGTAAGGGTTTTTTCTTCCTTTCTCATTTTTGTCAATTTTCTTTAAGTTGTTTTGCCCTTTTAATTTCAATTATGAATGTTGGGGTATGGTTTCTCACCTCCCTCATACTTCCCTCTTATTGTTTTAATGATGGGAGACCCCTTTCTCTCTCATTAAATGCCTCCCATGTACACCTGTTACTATGCTGAAATTCCAAAAGGAAATTCTCTCTCTTCTTTTACATTCAAGCAATACTTTTGTGTCATGAATCTAAATTACATTTCAACTGTAGGGACATGTATATATATGACATACTTACTTTCCATTACACGTAAATATGATTAGGAACCCCTTTCTCTCTCATCAACCTTTTTTATGAATTCTTATGTCACGCTGTTACACTGCTGAAATCGCACCGATTTTCTATGCCAATGTCGTCGTGTAGTGAATACCATGCCCATTTCTCTATCAAGGGTATTAATCTTTATGAAAATTTACTTATTGATTGTATAGTTTCATGTATGAATTCCACATTCCTTTATCGTGGAATAAATGATTATGTTTTATGAATCCATGTTTTATGATCCATGTGGCACACTTATGCATGAAATGAAATGTTTAAGAAGGGTGTGCCCTTATAGCGCTCCAATGCATTGGGTAAAGTATAGTATCATGATACGTCAAGTGAAATGAGTGTTGACTCATGCTAATTCAAGTGCAATGAGGGTTTACTCGTGCTTCATGTGCAATGAGGGTTTACTCATGCTCCATGTGCAATGAGCCACGACTCATGCTAATTCAATGTTAAGTGTTGTTGCCACATTTCCATGTTATGATTATCATGCTTTATCATGCCTTTATGATCATGTTTATTTTATTCTCTATTGATATGCCTATTGTCTAACATTTATTTTACTCCTCATGTTATTCCATGTGTACTCTCTTATTGGGCTTTAGAGCTCACCCCTTTTCTTATGCATGTCCTCATGTTATCCCATGCAATGCTATGTACGAGGGAATGTAGTGGTCATGTAAAGGAAGTTTTCAATAAAGATGTTGTATTTCAAGTTTTAGGTTTTATGTAATTATCCTAAGCCCCAAAGACACAAAACCTCTCGATCTTCCTTGTTTTATCAAGTGAAGTTTTATGTATCAAATCATGTTTAAGTTGTAATAAAAGCAGGGTTGTCTTAATATATGTTTAAATATGATAATTATATCATATTTATTATTCATAATATTATGGATCTATATAATTTGAACAAGAACTAAAATTTATTGAAAAATCATGATTGTGGAAACAAAGAAATTAACACCCAAAATAATGATAATTGTCAATGATTGTCAATGAATAGATGATATGCTATTATTGAAGGATACAATATTATATTATAAATATTAATATATTTCTCTTCTGAGATACGACATGATTAAACCCTCTATAAATGAGGATGAATCATGTTAAACAACAATTAAGAGTGAGGTAAGGGATTTCTAACTGAATTTCCATTCATTAGGTTAATCATCTACTTCATTGATTATTCCATGATAAGTTATTTGTGAAATTAAGTATGATTATTTTATGTTGTATTTCAATTTTTTTATAGATTTACATTTAATACACATAATGAAATAATTAATTAATCTCAAATTTAGTTATATGGTCTTTTTATGGTACTTTATTTCAACTTCTCTTTATTGAGGATATTGTAATGTTATGCACCCAATTTATTTTATATGGTGTATATATTTCCACCTAGACATGTAATATCATGTTTCATTAATAAATAATGGTATTTTAAGATTTTTTAATTACTTAATTCAACTTTATGTTAATTCAAAATTACCACATAGGAAAAGTTATAGAAGAATCACAATATATATTGTGATTGCTAAAATTCTCTTGAAAACCCTGTTTTTTATATACTTTTTGCAGAGAAATTATATTTACCATAAATATAATTAATATTTTATTTTGGATATTATAATTTCTTAAACTATATAGAATTTTTATTTATGGTTTTTACTTTAGAATTTATATGATTAACTAGGGAAATGTATATAAATTTATATCATTTACCAAATAAAAAATATATGGATAAGGAAAATATTTCTAGAAATAAATCAATTATTTGAAATATGAGTAATTATTTTTTTTAAATATGATTTTTTATAGGGCCCAATTATAGATAGTCCCTTAATGCATCAGCTAGTTTAATGAGCCTAATCATTTGGCTAACCTTAGTTAAATGGGTTTCTATAGTTCTTTTTTAAAATATATCGAGGAAAGATAATAATGTTTGAGGAATCATGATTCCTAATAACATTACATTAATTAATTAATAATTTACAACCTTGTGAATTCTGTTATTGTTATTACTAATATTTTAACAATGATATTATCTCTAGATGTATTTGATTGTTAGTATATTTATTACATGACCTATGTTTTCCACTATTTTCCATTCCATGTTGATTATTTCTAATCATATAATTATATTCAATTTGTTTAAATGAAATATGTGTTCTTTAATTTAACATTAAAGTTTGATTATTCTTTTTTATTTATGATATCTATTATTTTACATAACACTTATTTAGAATTTGTGATTTTAGTTATTTTTTTATATTTATTGGAATCCATGATACTTACTATGATTGATATCGAATGATATACTATAGGGAATAATGTTAATCTTAGAAATTAAATTTTTTAATTTGAGAAATATCCAATGTAATATTAGAATCATTATTATATCTATTTTACTGATATTACTAATCTATTCGGTCCATCAGGATGTGAATCCTAGTATATTAGGCCAATGTAATAATGTTGACACTGAATCCGACATACTATGGTTCTAGTTTCTATAAATTTTACCCTAAAAATTATCAGGATTTACATATCCCTTTTGGAATCCTTCATTCCTAGGGTATATTGTCAAAGAGTTACCAAAATTGTAAGGTATTATTTCCTCAAATTTCATTTCTTGAGATATAAATTATGTAATGCACCTATAAACTTTTACGATTAGTAAATACAGAACCATTTAAATATAATATTTGGAATTTTGTTTATTATAATTATATTTTAAATTTCATTTACATTTATTCCTTCAATTGACTCACAATTAATATTTTACAATGTTTAAAATATTTTACGTTAGAATCTCATCATTTATCTGAATTGTTTATGATTATGTATTTGATGATTAAATAATAAGATCCATTTATCAAGACACTCATGAATTTTATAATCCTCTGGTTATGTCATTAAAATATATGTTTTACCTTAATTTTCCACTATTTATGTAATCAAGAGTTTGCAAGTATTGTTTTAAAAAAATTGTCTTTGATTCTATCTTGGGTTGAAAAAACCTTTCCGTCTAAAACCACGAATTCTAAAACTGTGGTCAAAAATGTTTTTTACATTCAAGAAAATATTTTTAAAGACGTTTTTTCCTATGTTTTACTTCTTACAAAATATTTTGAGAATAATCTTCATGTTTTTTTCAAACAATTCCCATTTTTAATTTATGAAAAATGTAAAGAGAATCTTTATATTAATGTGTAAATCCAAAACAGAATGCACTTATACCATGACCATTATTTTCATTGAATATTACATTATATTTTTTAACTATATTATTTTAAAATAAATGTATTTTCAAAAATTTTATGTTTTTATAAATTAATTTTAAAATTAAAGTTATTTTAATCAATAAATGTTCCCATGATATTTCAAATTTATTCTCCATCTAAGATAACTTCCTTTAATCTGACATATGATTTTATGGGGATATCAAACTATGATACCATTTTTACAATTTATTAAACTGTTTATAATGAAAATATATTTATTAAACTTGTTTCTCTTCCCTGGGCCACACTATGATAGAATTATTACAATACATACATATTTTTTAGAAGGTTATTTTATGATGAAATGATAAAATGGTTATGTTAAATATATATTTTCCATGAGTTTTGATATGATTATCTATTTATGAAACCAATTTCAATTCATGGGTTATGATATAAATAATTATATTTGATCTTTTGGAATAAATACTTATGATGTTCATTATATTTTTGTTCGGACTAAGATATCCCTCTATTGCATTGGGTAAAGATGGATAACTAAAGAGTAAATTTTTTATAAGTGAAACTGATTACATGTTCACAATTCCATGCATGACCCTAAATACATGATCAAAATATAATTGATGAACCTTGTTATTGGTTCAAAATGTGATGAATGAACCTATTAATATGTACACAATGTTCTGTATAATATCAATTATATATAAATGTTTTTTGAGTGGGATAACATTTTATGCCCATAATGTTATATACTGACCTGGTTTCTTATACATAAGATTATGTGAGCTTATTATTTCATGTCATTAAATTAAGGAGTGAAAATGTCTCTATTTATACCAGTAAAAAAATTTATAATATTATATCTGTGATATAAATCAATGTCCTAGTATAATTTTAGGATATCGTGGATATGTTATTTGACTACATTATTATTGATGTATAATTAAATGAATATATTTATGCCATGAATCATGTTTTTATTCATTGATCTGCAACACATATTTTTAAAATGTTATTATCTTTTTATCAAACCCATATTTACATTTTATATGGACATATACTTTATTTACCTGCACAAAGTATTTGAGCTAACTCTTTCTTATGTTTCTTCTCCCCTAGTTACAGTTCTAGTTTTTATTTTCGGTATCTTTATGAATAGTACTAAATAGGAAGATAATTATTTGGGGATCCTAATATATTTCACCAAAATAAAAAATTATGTACCTAATTGCCAAATTCACTAATCTATTATGACCCTCTAGGGTGTTTTTGTGTTGCGTATTGAATAAAAATGTTAAAATATGTAATATATATTTTAGAGGTACCCTGGTAGATATATCATCTACCAATGGGTTACGCCAACACTACCATAGTAAATTAGAAATATGATAAATGTAATTTGAAATTGGAGCATCAGATCACCATATTTTTAAAATTCTTTTTCAGTTTTAGTATTTCATGAATATGTTATGGAATACCCAATCATTGGAAACAAAAGAACACAAGATTTTAATTTAAAAAATCATTTTTTATGAAGAGTATTATGATTTCCAAATTAATGAAAGAATTAATTTATTTAATTAACAATCTACCAAAAAATATCCCCTAGTCTGGGAAACACAAAATATAAATGAATATTTGAATGATGGAAATGTTATCCTTAAAAATAAATCTTCTAATATATTTTATGGTATGAAATTTTCATTATTTTTTTCTGTAATCTATTTTGGAATAAGAACATAACAAACTCTATTATACAATGATAATAATTACCTATAATCTTACTTATATATAAACATTATTCCCATTAAATGAAAATTTTAAAAATAAGATTTTCATTTATGACTCTCATTAATTAAAATAATTCATCAATCTATGTAAATTAATCTAATATTAAAAAATTCTTATATTTTCTCCCCATTTGAGATTTTCAATAAGAAATATAGAAAAAATATATTTTTTTAAATTATAACATCAATTAAATTTTATAATATTTCCAAACAAATGTTTTGAATTTTTTTTAAACTCCTTCAATAATTCATATGTCAAGGAAAATTCATTTTGGAATGGTTGATGTATTGAATTTGTCTAAAACTATTTTATTTCAATAACAATTTTATATATCACAATATAATATAAAATTGTGATTTAATTTTCATCTTTTCATTATTTAATATCCTTATGTATATTATTAATAGTACCATTATAATAAAATTTATGAATCCACATTATTATACTTTTAATTTGACATTCTACAATAATATGCATATAAACTATATCAGTTGTATTTGATTATTTTACGATATATGAGAGGAAACATATGATATCTTCTTCATAATGAGACATATTTTATAAAAATATGTAGTAGATAAATTTAGAAACTAGATTATATAATGTTTTCTGAGATTTATGTCATTATAGTTAGTAATATTATTTCTAAAGAATTTTCCATTTTACACAAGTTGTTCAAAAATCATTCTCAAAAAATGAGAGCCCAAAAACTTATGTCCTGTAGATTATATTAAAATTTTAATTTATAAATTATAACAATATAAATTGAAATAAATTTCATTTCTAAAATTTAACACCCTAAGCTTCTACGATATGATTCTCTTTGAATAATACAATAGCTTGTGTTATACACAACGTCGAGTTCTAGCACACCACGACCAATCAAACTAGCTATTTGAAAACAATTAATGAATATTGATAACCACTTTTTGAAATTTTATAATTTTTATTTTTTAATATGGACTTAATTTTTGTATTATAACCATCAAAATTACCTAAGAGTGAGTTTTTGGTATTTTTCTGAAAAAAATCAATCTTGGATGAATAGTGAAAAACACTACGTTATTGTTTAAAAGAAAATTTTATTTAAATAGTAATTATTATTATTTAAATATGTTTTAATTTTAAAATATATAAATAATACTTATATTATATCAATTTAATTCATTGTAATCATTTCATAATAAGAATAGATATTTTAAATTTAAATGAACTATTTTACTCATTTTACCCAACTTCAAGGCATATTTGAAAATTTTCCTAAAAAATAATTTTACCTCATATGTGAATTTAATTTTAAAATTATGAGAGACACAGTTTACATTTTTATGTAATATGTGGTTCAATAAGTTGAAAATAATTTTTGGTGAATAGATTCTTTTGAATTTTGTTTACCATGGTTTAATGTAAATAGGGTAATAAAAGGTAAAAATGATATTATAATCACCATAACACATTTCATAATTCAATTAGATAAGTGTATTTAGGTCAACATAATCCTTAGGAACTAAATATGATCATTTTTTATCAACATGGATTAGATTATGACATTTATTATTATTTTATTTAAAGTAGAGTAAAAAGTGTTAAATTAAAATTTTTTATAACTAAACCATTTTTAATATAAGGTAGAAGATAAGATAAATTTAACTATAAATATTCATTATAATTATAAAAATATTTAATATATCATGGTATTTTATTTATAATTTTTAGCCATTAAATAATTAAATTTATTTTTGACATAATGATGATGCATTAATTAGATTGTTAATGATTTATTAAAATAATTCATATTATTAATATCCAAATAAATGTAAATTGAGACTTTTTATTCCTTACACCAATTTTATAGATTAATATGACATTTTTGGATTGATATAATGTAATGTTTTATAAGTAATAAATATATTTTGACTTTCAAAAAAACCAAATACTAAAAAATATCAAATTTTACATAAATAATTTTTTATAAAAAATACTATATTATTAAATGATATAATATTCCTAAAAATATAAAGTTCTTCAAAAACACATATATTATGATATATATTTAATTAATGAACCAATTTATGTTTTTTTGGAATTTTATAGTAACTTTATTGACCATTTCATATAAAAATACATAAAGACATTTTAAAAGGCAAACTATTTAACTAAGAGTTAATTCTAAAAGATAAGGTTAATATGGTAACCAAAAATTGTCTAAAACCTATTGGTTCAGAGTTTTTAGACCCATACCCACCTTATCCTCGATATAAATAATTTTGGATCCATTATAAACCGATTATGACTTTATAATAAAAAAATATTTCAAGCTTTCCCTAAAGTGACCCTCACCTCTCTTATAAAAGGGTACTTCCCCTTCTCTCAAAATCACACCTCCAAAGACATTTTTCTTGGTGAAACCCTAATAAAATATCTTCCCAACTACCCTAACATAATCCTATATTCATTAATTCAATCCAAAATTCATCTTAAGATCCCTTTTTGATCAATTCAAATTGATCCACCCGAAGAAGAGGTAATAATTTCATCACCTCTTTCAATGTTATTTTCTTCTTCCACATCCTCTTTATTTGTTGTTTCAATTCTAAAATAATAAATTTTGTACCTTATACCTACTGTGATGTTATTATAAATATAATAAAACCATATTCATTATTCTATCCATCTGATTAATGACAAAAAGACCATACGTGCGTATATATGACTTACCGTCTTCTCATCGTGGTGTAGTTTCTTATTCAACACTTCATTATTTGGATATTTAAAATAATAAGTTTAATTTTTTTAAATAATAAATATAACATTTTAATAATTTTTTATATTTAATAAACCATCCAATTACATACGATTTTACCATCAATAGAATGATATTGTAGCTCGTGCGTATGTACGAATTACCTTCTCCATGAACGTGATGAGATTCATTCCCCATCATTACCATTCAAAAGTAAATTTCATTTTATGATTAAAAATAATGTTTAAGGACTTAATATCATTATTTTTATGAATAAAATACTTCTTATCCATAAAAAATTGACTTACATTATGAAACATATAAAGGAAAACTAATAAGTTAACACCCAAAACAATGATAATATAGAAATATTATTAACAAAGAAATATTAGAAGATCATAAATGATTTCATATTAATGTATATGGTTCTTTTATAATTTAAGAAAAATGATATAACTATTATACATGAAGTTAATGTACCCTCTACTAAAGAATAATACAAGGTAAGGGTTAAATTTACAATCTCTTTATTATAAGAGGTGTTAATACATAAGTATCTACTGGACCTCTTTATCATCCACATCCGCGTTTCTAATAAATGTATTTCAAATCATTTTAAAAATTTACTAAACTCTGGGTTAAATACATTTATACCATTTTTTGTATTTTTATAAAATGGTTTCTAAGGAATCTCTCCATCTCTTTCCAAACAAGGTACTCTATTAACTTTTAGAAAAATTAAAGAAAGAAGGATTTTTAACTTATAAGGAGGGTCCATCTATTTTTCACCATTATAACTCCTTCTATGATTCCCTTAATAGATTATAATAATATTTTCAAAATAATATTTTTATTCACTTTTCAATTATTTCAATGACAAAAGAAATATTTCACACAAATCGTTTTTGGAGTGATTTTATCTATGACAACATCCTTTCTTGGATCTTACATTTGTTTTAATTTTATTTATTATGATATAATTTCCATATTTTATTTATGTTTTTGTGATATATTTGAATATGGGTGTGCTATTTTTATATCATTCATGGTTTATGATTAATGTATTAACATTTCATTTTCTAGATTTAATATGAATATTTATGTTCTGTTTCAATCTTTTCATATAAGGAATGCATTTGAATTAGTAAGTGAAGGGTGGATCCCTCTATAGTTGCTCGAGGAATCGATAGGTATCATGATACAAACTTGTGTCTTGGCACAAGGCCTTGAAAAAATCTTATTTATAATCTTGGCACGAGGCATTGACTATGTGGTTATGCTGTCCAGCATTGTGTATTCCATCATTTTGAAATTAGCTATTGATATTACACATGATTATTATAATAGTATAATATCCATGTGAATATGTAAATGTAATTATGTGATTTATATTTTCCTTATTATTCCAAACGTTATGTTTAAAAGGCTTGTGTTTTAGTCTTATAAATTACCTTGAATGTTTATGTTTATTTATCAATGTTTCCCATTAATTGTTATCCTTAATGAGCATCTGAGATCACTTATTTCTATGTTTTATTTCTATTTGGATGTGATGAAGTACATTATCACTGACTTGTAAGGACAAGATAAGGGATATGAGTGTGTTTAAAAGACACACAATGTTATTGTTTATCATTTTATAATGTAATGTAATACTTATGTATGTATCTAGTAATTACAAGGATACTAAACTGATTGGTCTTTTTGGATTTAATCCCTTGTGATCATGTTGTTGTTATTTAATAATGCACTAACTTTTGGTAACTAGGGATGGGGAATTACATTTGGTATTATAGAAAGTTTAGTAAAAAAAATTGAAACTATATTTATAAAAACTCTGATTAGAGAACATTACCTGAAGATAGTCTTTAATGATTAGTATAGAATAACTTCATACAATTTTGGTAACGTAGATATTTTGTAAATTTTACAAGAAAATATATCCTTTTATAGATATTTGTTGGTAGAGGATGCTCTGGCACTTATGTATCTAGGTGTAAAACCTGAAAACACCATTTTGAGCTAGACTCGAATGAGAAATAGTGCATGACAACAAGCCTTTATGAACTCTTGGTTACGACACTCCCTGGGGATATCATTAAGATAATTCACATTTTCATTACAAGCCATTATGGGGGAATTATGAGTAAATAAATACTCAAAGTAATTTTTTTATGATTATAGATTATATTCCTAAACTATTTAGTTTATGTTAGGTATTTTACTAGTTTGGAATTATGTATTGAAATTCATAAACTAATCTTGTGTATGACATTATTTATAAATGGATCATAGTGGAAGTAATGGAAACTATATCAATGAACATAATCCATGTATGGATTTCCTCCTACTCAATATAATTATAGTAGAGATGGTGACGAAACTGGTGTTGAACATCTTATAACCATATCGGGACAACTCACTCATGTTATTAATAATAAACATACCTGTATAAAGCACCCTGATCTAGAACATGGATGATCAATGTTAGACCACTTTATGAGTAAAAACCACCAACATTCAATGGGACTACAAATCCATTTTTAGCTCAGAAATGGATAAGTTCCATGGGTAAAATATTTCAGGCATTTGGGAGTAGCGAAAGGGAAAATGTTATCATGGAATTTTATCACCTCAAATGAGATGAAAATTAGTGGTGGTCATTAAATAGAAACAAAAATGAGGATGAAGAAGTATAAAATATGGAATGTATGGAGTTTAAAGTACTTTTCATAGATAAATACATTCCTTGTGACTATTGAGCAGATATGGATAGACAATTTCTGAGTCTAAGGAAGAAGGAGGATGAGAATGTCACAAAGTATGAGGATAACATTACAAGGATACCAATGTATGCTGTCGATTATATAAATATCCCAATGAGTAATACTAGTCAATTATTTGATGGGTTAACACCATTTCTCCATTGATCTTATGTCTCGCAATCCTTCTCATCGTACGAAGATATTGTCTCATGTGCTATCAGGACGTAAAATGAATTCTCTATGTATTACAATTTTAATGAAAACCAAGAGAAGAATAGATCTACTGTACACTCTAGAAATGGAAGTAAGGGGAATATGGGAAAATATTAATTTCTATATTGTATTAAATGTAGGAAAAAAAACCTCAGTACATTCTTGAAGGAAATGGGAGTCTATTACTTGTGCGGAGAGAAAGGCCACCAAGAACGTGATTGCAAGGGAAGGAAGCAGGCTGTAAATGATAAATGCTATAGTTATAGAAAAATGAGAAAACATTCAAATAAATGTCCTAAGTGTGAAGGAAATTTATCTTAGAAAAGGCCTAGGGAGAAAGGCCCATATTATGTGATCACTACTTCTGAGGTTAAAGCTCATAATAATGTAGTGGATGGTACTTTAATGGTTTCCCCAAATTTAGCCAATGATTTTTTTATTCTATATTATTGAATTGTTTCATATGTTCCATGTTTTCTAAAATATTTTAATATTTCCAATTTGATTTAATAGGGGAGTTGTCAGTAAAAACTCCTAAGGGAATTATCCTTGTAATAATGTTTTGTGGATCAGTTCTCATTAGGGAATATA
This sequence comes from Viscum album, assembly GCA_963277665.1. Classification (NCBI taxonomy): domain Eukaryota; kingdom Viridiplantae; phylum Streptophyta; class Magnoliopsida; order Santalales; family Viscaceae; genus Viscum; species Viscum album. The sequence continues at coordinate 735,145,080 of OY728147.1, read as the reverse complement.
AACATGCTTTATCTGCTAGTCTCATCATCATTCACATGATTTAATTTGATATAATCCTTGGAATGGATTGTCTTTACGACCATTATGCAAAAATTTATTGAAAGAAGAAGAAGGTTACCATTTTTTATAATGATAAAGAATACCTTATATTTAGAGAAGAAACACCACCATATTATTCTCATATAGATCCACCATCAGTAGCTCTACGAAATTCCATTATTGGGGAGTAAGATAGTGAAATAACTATGTGTGAGGAATGGAATGTTCAAATAGAGTATGTAACAATTGAGAAAGAATATGTTGATGTGATTCCAGTGGATTTTCCAAGACATCCTCCAGAAAAAGCAATTGACTTTTAAATTTATTTAATTCCTAATTCAAGGACCATATCATTGACACTATGTAGAATGGCCATTGTGGAATTAGTGGAACAAAATTAAAAACTTGTGTAATTGAGTAATAAAATATTTTTTCACCCTATTATTTCTCCATGGGGATCCCGTGTTCTTCTTGTTAAGCAGAAAGATAGATCTATGAGGTTGTCAATTGAATACAGGGAGATCAATGCTATAAAAATAATTAATAGTTATCCCCTACCTCTAATTGATTATTTATTTGATCAGCTTCATGGATATCAATAGTTTTCATATATTGAACTGTGATTTGGAAATCATCAGTTGTGTGTGAAGAAGGAATACGTTCTAAAGAGAACATTTTGTACCAGGTCTGGGCATTACAAGTTTAGAGTAATGCCTTCTGGACTGGCTAATGAAACTTATGTCTTCATGGATCTAATGAATATAGTTTTCAGGAATATCATGATGAATTTTTATTAGTATTTATTGATGATATTTTGGTATACCATAAAATCTATGAATATCATGAAAATAACTTGTGCAATATTGTAATGCCACTTAGATGAAATTAATTATATGAAATATTTAGTAAGTGTGAATTCTATCTTTAGGAGATTTCTTTTCCAGGACATATTTTCTTTAAGGATAGAATATCTATTGATCCTTCTATGATAAGAGAAATACAGGAATTCCCGGCACTAACAAGTATAATTGAGGTACACAGTTTTGTTGGTTTAGAAGGTTTTTATCTGTGTTTCATACTGAATTTTTCTCAATTGGCTAACCCATTAACCATGCTCATGCGTAAAGGGGTTAATTTTATTTTGGAAAAAATATTGTGAAGAATGTTTTAGAGGAATTGAATAGAGGATTAGCCAATGCACTTATCTTTACTCTACCATTGGGGAATGGTGTGTTTGTTATTTATAGTGATGCTTCAAAGAAAGGACTTGGTTGTGTCGTAATGAAGAATGATAGAGTTATTGCATATGCATCATGACAGTTAAAAATTAATGAACAAAACTGTACCACTGTAACGCCCCGACCCCAGCTACCCAGAGTCGGTGCATTATTACATAACATTGGCATGATCATAAGAAAGATCAAATCTCGAAAGACCGATTGTTTTAGTAGCCTTGGAAAATGCCAGATATATTCATAAGTTTTACATTACATTATAAAATGAAAAACTACTACAACAACATAATGTCTCAATAGACCACACTATTATCCCCTCATAAAATCCCTGCAGGTCATTCATAATTTACTTCTTCACTTCCTGGGAAAAATAAAACATAGAAAAGGGGTGAGCTCAAATGCCCAGTAAGGATAACAATATAGCGGAAACTTTCATAAATAAGAATAAACATTTAAGGCAATGTATAACTAAAACAAAATCCTTTTAAATATGAACTTTTAACATGTTATGGCATAAATAAAATGAAATAATGCCATTTACTTATTCACATGGATATTCTACTAATCGAATAATCACATGCAAAAATCAATAACCACTTTCATAATGTTGGAATGCATAATGCCAGACTATCATAACCACATAGTCAAGGCCTCGTGCCAAGACTACAAATAAGATTTTGTCAAGGCCTTGTGCCAAGACACTAGTTTGTCTCATGAGACCTACCGATGCATCGAGGAGCTATAGCGGGCTCCACCCGTCACTTATTAAGTCCAATGCATTCCCATATGAAAAGGTTTAAACATAACATAAACATTCGTATTAAAACTAGCATACGAAATGTCAATAATTTCACCATAAACTATGAATGGTATAAAAATAGAACATCCACAGTCAAACATATCACAAAACCTTCAATACAATATAGAAGTTTTGTATCATAATAAATCAACTTCAAATAATCTTAAAATCCATCAAAGGATGTTGACATAGATGAAATCAAAATTCTTTTTAAAGAAGTATCTCCTTTTATTTTGAAAACATTTAAGATCCATATAAAATATAACATTTTCTTTGAAAATATTCTTATAAGCTTGTATGGAAAGCTTCGACGATTTTATAACGGCGGAAAATAACCGCACCCGCCGTATAAGTTAAAAAAAACATTCTTACCTCAATTCTGTCGAAAAGGTTAAAAAGGACATTGTTTTGAAAACGACGGAAAGATTCCTTTATAAACCGCTTATAAAAAGTCAAAAAGGGTATAAATGACTTTAACCCATATTCTTGTAAATAGTAAAAATGTTTTGAAAAACATTTTTAAGAAAACATGGATGTGGATGATAAAGAGATCCCAGTAGATTATTACGTATATACAACCTCGGATAATGAAGAGATTGTGAAATAACCCTTACCTTGTACTTTTCCTTGGTTGTGGTAGGTTAACCTCCTGTATAATGGTGAAATAATTGTTATTAAATTATACAAGAATCATATACATTAATATGATATCATATATGATCTTTTAATATTGATTTGATAATAATATCTTAGTATTATCGTTGTTTCGGGTGTTAACTTACTTGTTTTCTTTCATATGTTTTGTTACGTAAGACATGTTTGTAAAGGATAGGTTGTATATTATTCATATCCAGAATGATATCAAGTCCTTAAACATCATTTTTAAATCATAAAATGATAATTATACTTTAATGGTTACGATGGAGAATGAATCTCATCGCGTTCGTGGAGACGGTAGTCCGTACGTACGCACGAGCGACAATATCATTCTTTTGATATTAAAATAATATATAAATGGATGGTATATCATATATACAGAATCATTAATATGTTATATTTATTATTTACATGAGTTACACATCATTATTATACCCATCCAAATAATAATATATTGAATAACAATTACACCACGACGTCGAGACGGTAAGCCGTACGTACGCACGTATGGTGACATGTTATTAAAAGGGTGGATAGAATACTGAATATGGTTGTACCATATTTATAATAACATCACAGTATATAAATGATACTGGAGTCATTATTTTATAATGGTAACAACAAAGGAAGAAGAAGTGGAAGAAGAAATGAACTTGGAAAAGGGGTGGTGAAAACATTACCTCTTCTTCGGGTTCTTCCTTTTGATTTGATCAAAAGGGCTCCTTAGGTTGGCTTTCTGATCAAAATAAGGCCCCTAGGTTGTAGTGAGGGATGTTGGGAGAGTATTTGGGCAGAGTTTGGCCGAACCAAAAGGCTTTAGAGGTGTGAAGAAATGAGAAGGAGGAGTTCCCTTTTATAAGAGGGGTGAGGGGCACCTTTGGAAAAGCTAGAAATATTAATTTATAATAAATTCATATTCGGTTTCTAATGGCTCCAAAGTTGACTATTCAAAGGTTAAGGTGGGGATAGGTCGAAAACCACTCAACCAATAGAATTTAGACAGGTTTGGGTACTTATATTAACCTTATCTTTAAGTATTAACTCTAAGTTAATTAGTTTCACTTTTACAATGTCTCTTTGTATTTTTATATAATATGGTTAATAAACTTACTATATACATCCAAGAGACCCCCAAGTGGTCCATTAATGAGGAACCTATCATAATATAAGTCTCTTGGCCGAACCTTAGATTTTTAGGAATTTAATATCAATTAATAATATAATATTTGTTTTAAGAACTCTTTTATGTCAATTTTGACACTATTCAATAGTTGATTTTTTTGAAACTCCTAACAGATTTATTACTTCGAAAAAAGTCAATTAAATAAATCCTAATATATCATATTATCATATAAAATTAGTTTAATTCATTAAAAGTTTCATATTATAATTATTTGGGTATTTATAATATCAATTATTTTAATTTTTTACTATTATAGTAATTACTGCATCATCATTGTGTCATAAATAAAATAAATTATTCAATGTCTAAAAATTATAAATAAAATATCATTATGTAGGAAATCTTTTTATATTTCTAATGAATATTTATAATCTAAAATCCAACATATATAACCCTATGTAAAAATTGTTGTTCTAAAAGATATATGCTTGTGTCATTTTTGTATTCATTTTAACTAAATTAAAATAAAGTGTCATTATCACTTACAAGTGGATCCATGGGGTCCCAAAATAGACCCAAAGATGCCCATGGTCGACCATGTATCAACCAATAGGGTTAAGACACGTTTTAGGGTAATTTAGTATTATTATAATATTATTTTTTAACCCTTATTTACCGGATTTACCCTTAACCATGGTAAATAAAATATTTACCGCAGTAATTATTCAAAATGTCTAAAAATAAAAGTTACCCATTTACACAATTTGAACATCCTGATTCCAAATATGGAATCCATTTTCCTAAATTCAAAACACAGAAGTGGCAGAAATTAATTTAAAATTAATTCCCGCTGTCAAAACAAAAAACGTGTTTTTAAGAGATAATAACTATCAAAAGATTGACACTTGTTTATGTTCGGTTTAATTGTAAAATTATGTCCAATGACCAACATTATATTAAAATGTAAAAATATATTCTAAATATACTTTAAAACCACTAAAATTCATAATTTATCACTATTAATTATTTTTATTAAAAAAGTTGTTTTTAATTAAAATTTAGTAATTTTCACTATTCATCAAAATATGAAAGTTATCCGAAAAGTACCAAAATTTCACCTTAGGCTAAATTCGATATTCCGAGTCCAAAAATGAAGTCCATTTTCAAATATAAAATATATATAATTTCAAAAATTAGGTATTACTATTCACAACGGCTAGTTTAATTAGTTGTGGTGTGTGTTAGAACTCGAGGTTGCGTACAACACACGCTATCGCATTATTCAAAGGGAAACGTACCGTAGAAGCTTGGGGTGTTATATTCTCCCCTCCTTCAAATAATTGCGTCCTCGCAATTTCTAGGGTATTACTGCATAAAAAGACTCGGGTGGTTCTTCATCATAAGTTCCTCGGGTTCCCACGTTGCCTCTTCCATCTTATGATTCCTCCACAAAACTTTTACCAGACGCGTCGTCCGGTTTCTCAGCACTTGTTCTCTCGTATCAAGAATCTTGATGGGCTCTTCGCAATAAGACAGATCGGGTTCCAGTTCTAAATCTTCATAGGTGAGTACATGCGTTGGGTCAGGCATGTATTTCCTCAACAGAGATACGTGGAACACATCATGAACTTTGGAGAGACTTGGCGGCATTGCCAATCGGTAAGCTACAGCCCCAATTCGTTCTAGAATTTCGAAAGGTCCGATGTACCTGGGACTGAATTTACCTTTCTTACCAAAACGTATGACTCCCTTCCATGGAGATACCTTCAGGAAAACATGATCACCGACTTGAAATTCCAAATCCTTCCTTCGATTATCGGCATAGCTCTTCTGCCTACTTTGAGCTGCTTTAATGTGATTTTGGATTACCTTCACCTTTTCCACCGTTTCCTCCACCAGTTCTGGGCCTACAAGTTTTCTTTCACCAACGTCATCCCAACAGGTTGGTGTACGACATCTCTTTCCGTATAACGCTTCATATGGTGCCATCTGAATACTCGAATGGAAGCTATTGTTATAGGAAAATTCTACTAGTGGTAAATATGGATCCCACATACACTGAAAATCAAGTGAGCAAGATCTCAACATGTCTTCTAAGGTCTGAATAGTCCGTTCTGATTGTCCGTCTGTCTGAGGGTGGTAAGAAGTGCTCAAATGAAGTTCAGTATCCAGGGATTTCTGAAGACTTTTCCAAAATCTTGAAGTAAAACGGGGATCACGATCAGAAACAATCGATAGGGGTACTCCATGAAGTCTCACAACTTCATTAATGTATAGTCTTGCTAGACGTTCCAGGGGTAGATCTTCTCTTATAGCAAGAAAATGTGCTGACTTTGTAAGACGATCCACAATAACCCATATTGCATCGTTCCTTCTAGGAGTCTTTGGTAGCCCCATGACAAAGTCCATTGTAATATTGTCCCATTTCCACTCTGGTATGGGAAGAGGTTGCATGACTCCTCCAGGCTGTTGCCTTCCAGCTTTCACTTGTTGACAAACCATACATCTTGACACAAAATCAGCAATCTCCCTCTTCATGTTGTCCCACCAAAAATGTTCCTTCAAATCTCTATACATTTTGGTGCTCCCAGGGTGTATAGAGAAATTGGAACTATGAGCATCATCCAGCAATTCCCTTTTTAGATCAGGTATATTGGGAACACAAAGTCTCTTCCCGAATTTCAAAATTCCACCTTCATATGCAAAGTCTCTCAATCTCCCATCATTCACAGCTTTAATCTTCTTTTGGAATTCTTCATCATCAGTCTGAGAACTCTTAATCCTTTCTAGTAAAGATGGTTTGGCAACCATTGGAAAAAGCATTGATGTTTCACCTTCCCTGGTTATTCCCATGTCCATCTTCACTAGATCCATGAAAATTGGATCCCTTTCAATTCTCATATTGTTCAAAACTCCATGGTCTTTTCTACTCAAAGCATCTGCCACCTTGTTTGCCTTCCCTGGGTGGTAGTGTATCGTACAATCATAATCCTTGAGTAATTCAAGCCATCTCCTTTGCCTCATGTTGAGTTCTTTTTGTGAGAAAATATACTTCAAACTCTTGTGATCAGTATAAATCTCACATTTTTCACCATAGAGGTAGTGCCTCCATATTTTCAAAGCAAAGATCACTGCTGCTAACTCGAGATCATGAGTAGGATAGTTTTGTTCATGAATTTTCAACTGTCGTGATGCATAGGCAATAACTCTATCATTCTGCATAAGGACACAGCCAAGTCCCTTCTTTGATGCATCACTATAAATAACGAACCCATCATTCCCCGATGGTAGAGTCAATATAGGAGCATTGACTAATCTTCTCTTCAGTTCTTCGAAACATTCTTCACACTCTTTTGTCCAAACAAATTTAACCCCTTTACGAGTGAGCTTCGTTAATGGGTTAGCCAATCAGGCAAAATTCTGGACGAAACGTCGATAATAACCTGCCAAGCCAATAAAACTACGTACCTCAGTTATACTCGTAGGTGCTGGCCATTCTTGGATTGCCTTGGTCTTAGAAGGATCAATAGAGATTCCATCTTTAGAGACAATATGGCCAAGAAAAGAAATCTCCTGAAGCCAGAATTCACACTTGCTAAACTTCCCATATAATTCATGCCTCCTCAGAGTCTTCAAGATAATGCGCAAGTGATTTTCATGATCTTCGTAGGTTTTAGAGTATACCAGAATATCATCAATAAATACCACAACAAATTCATCGAGATACTCCTTGAAAACTCTATTCATCAGATCCATGAATACAGAGGGTGCATTAGTCAATCCAAACGGCATTACAGTAAACTCGTAATGCCCGTACCTGGTTCGAAATGTTGTTTTCGGAATGTATTCCTTCTTCACACACAACTGATGGTATCCAGATCGAAGGTCAATCTTTGAAAAGTATTGAGCTCCATGCAGTTGGTCAAATAAATCATCAATACGAGGTAGGGGATACTTGTTCTTTATCGTTATAGCATTGATCTCCCTGTAGTCGATACATAACCTCATAGATCCATCTTTCTTTTTAACAAAAAGAACAGGGGCTCCCCATGGAGAAACACTAGGGCGAATAAATCCCTTATTACTCAATTCCTCTAGTTGTTTCTTTAGTTCGACTAACTCTACAGTGGCCATTCTATAAGGGGTCTTCGATATAGGCCTTGATCCAGGAATCAAATCAATAGAAAACTCAACTTCTCGTTCTGGAGGATGTCCAGGTAAATCTTCCGGAAATACATCTACAAATTCTTTCACAACAGGTACATCCTCTATTTGAACATTCCTTTCCTCACCGACAGTTATTTCATTCTCTTCCTCCCCAATAATTGAATTAAGTTGAGCTACTGGGGGTGGATCTAAATAAGAATTAGGTGGTAACGATTTTGCTCTAAAAATAAGGTGCTCCTTCTCATTATCATCAAGAATCGTAACCTCTTTCTTCTTACAATAAATCTTCGCATCATAGTCCGAAAGCCAGTCCATACCGAGGATTATATCAAACTCAATCATAGGTATGACGATGAAATCAGCAGATAAAGAAAATTTATGTGCTCTAATGGGGACTGATTCACAAAACTTTGTTGCAATGATACTTCCCTTAGGAGTTTTAACTGACAACTCCCTTATTAAATCAAATTGGAAATATCTAATTTTCTTAGCAAACTGGGAAGATATGAAACAATGTGATGATCCAGAATCAAATAATGCATTTGCTAAACTTGAGGAAACCATTAAATTACCTGCTACCACGTCTTTCGGAGCTTCTACCTCAGCAGTAGTGATAGCATAAGCCTGGCCTTGATCCCTTGTCCTTTTCTGAGGTAAGTTCTCCTGACGCTTAGGACATGCATTTGCATAATGCCCCATCTCCCTGCAATTGTAGCACTGAACGTTGGTAGCTTCCTTCTTCCCCTTGCAATCATGAGCTTGGTGGCCTTTTTCACCACACTTGTAACAGACTCCCATTCCCTTCAAGCAAGTACCAGGATGTTTCTTCCCGCATTTACCACAAGATGGATATTCAACCTTTCCCTTCTTCCCCTTATTTCCATTCCCAGATTGATCAGCAGGTCTCTTCTTCTCTTGCTTTGCTTTAAAGTCATAAGACTTAGAGAATTCCTTTTCGGTCTTGATAGCACATGAGACAATGTCTTCGTACGATGAAAAGGATTGTGAGACTAACGCTCGACGGAGAAATGGTTTTAAACCATCAAAGAAATGATCAATCTTACTTCTTGGGTTACGAATATAATCACCAGCGTACCTCGCTAACCTTGTAAAGTTAGCCTTATACTTTGTGACATTCTCGTCCTCCTTTTGTCTCAGACTCAGAAATTGCCTTTCCATATCTGCTCGATGGTCGCGAGGGAAGTATTTTTCTAAAAAAAGATCTTTGAACTCCATCCATTCCATGTTTGATACTTCATCATCTTCCTTCATGTTTTGAATCAATGACCACCATTGATCAGCATCTCCAGTGAGGCGGTAAACTGCCATGGTAACTTTTTCCCTTTCACTACACCCCAAAGCCTGAAATATTTTCTCTAGGGAAAATATCCATTGCTCAGCTACTAAGGGATTTGTACTCCCATTGAACGTTGGTGGTTGTTGTCTCATGAATCGATCTAACATTGATCCTCCACGCTGCGGATCAGGGTTCTCCATACGGGTAAGGTTATTATTCATAACCTGAGTAAGTTGTCCCAGTACGGTGATTAGCTGATCAGCACCAGTTGCATCACCAGCCCCACTATAATTATCTTGAGCAGGAGGGAAATCCCTACATGGAGTGCGTGCATTGATACGGTTTCCATTTCTTCCACTAGGCGCCATTTCTAAACAATGTCATAAACTAGATCAGTTTATGAATCAAAATACATAATCCCATACTTATAAAACACTAAACATAAATTGAACTATCTATGGATATAATCCATAATCATAAATATGTTTTCTTTGAGGAAGTATATACTCATAAACCCTTCATAATGATTTGTAAAGAAAGTGAGAGTTATCCTAAGCATATCCCCCGGGAGTGTCGTAACCAAGAGTGCAGCAAGGCCCGTTGTCGTGCACCAGTTCCCGTTCGAGTCTAGCTCAAAGCGGTGTTTTCGGGTTTTACCCCTAGGTACATCTGTGCCAGAGCCGCCTCTACCTGCTCGTATCCAGACATGGATGTATTGCTCAGAAAACTCACAAAGTCTCTACAATACCAAAATTCTAGGAAGTTCTTCTATACTAATCCTCAAAGTTCATCTTAGGTCTACGTGCTCTAATCAGAGTTTATCTAAATCTAGCTTCCAAGGTTTGTACTAAACTTCCTCTGATACCAACTGTAACGCCCCGACCCCAGCTACCCAGAGTCGGTGCATTATTACATAACATTGGCATGATCATAAGAAAGATCAAATCTCGAAAGACCGATTGGTTTAGTAGCCTTGGAAAATGCCAGATATATTCATAAGTTTTACATTACATTATAAAATGAAAAACTACTACAACAACATAATGTCTCAATAGACCACACTATTATCCCCTCATAAAATCCCTACAGGTCATTCATAATTTACTTCTTCACTTCCTGGGAAAAATAAAACATAGAAAAGGGGTGAGCTCAAATGCCCAGTAAGGATAACAATATAGCGGAAACTTTCATAAATAAGAATAAACATTTAAGGCAATGTATAACTAAAACAAAAGCCTTTTAAATATGAACTTTTAACATGGTATGGCATAAATAAAATGAAATAATGCCATTTACTTATTCACATTGATATTCTACTAATCAAATAATCACATGCAAAAATCAATAACCACTTTCATAATGTTGGAATGCATAATGCCAGACTATCATAACCACATAGTCAAGGCCTCGTGCCAAGACTACAAATAAGATTTTGTCAAGGCCTTGTGCCAAGACACTAGTTTGTCTCATGAGACCTACCAATGCATCGAGGAGCTATAGCGGGCTCCACCCGTCACTTATTAAGTCCAATGCATTCCCATATGAAAAGGTTTAAACATAACATAAACATTCGTATTAAAACTAGCATACGAAATGTCAATAATTTCACCATAAACTATGAATGGTATAAAAATAGCACATCCACAGTCAAACATATCACAAAACCTTCAATTCAATATAGAAGTTTTGTATCATAATAAATCAACTTCAAATAATCTTAAAATCCATCAAAGGATGTTGACATAGATGAAATCAAAATTCTTTTTAAAGAAGTATCTCCTTTTATTTTGAAAACATTTAAGATCCATATAAAATATAACATTTTCTTTGAAAATATTCTTATAAGCTTGTATGGAAAGCTTCGACGATTTTATAACGGCGGAAAATAACCGCACCCGCCGTATAAGTTAAAAAAACATTCTTACCTCAATTCTGTCGAAAAGGTTAAAAAGGACATTGTTTTGAAAACGACGGAAAGATTCCTTTATAAACCGCTTATAAAAAGTCAAAAAGGGTATAAATGACTTTAACCCATATTCTTGTAAATAGTAAAAATGTTTTGAAAAACATTTTTAAGAAAACATGGATGTGGATGATAAAGAGATCCCAGTAGATTATTACGTATATACAACCTCGGATAATGAAGAGATTGTGAAATAACCCTTACCTTGTACTTTTCCTTGGTTGTGGTAGGTTAACCTCCTGTATAATGGTGAAATAATTGTTATTAAATTATACAAGAATCATATACATTAATATGATATCATATATGATCTTTTAATATTGATTTGATAATAATATCTTAGTATTATCGTTGTTTCGGGTGTTAACTTACTTGTTTTCTTTCATATGTTTTGTTACGTAAGACATGTTTGTAAAGGATAGGTTGTATATTATTCATATCCAGAATGATATCAAGTCCTTAAACATCATTTTTAAATCATAAAATGATAATTATACTTTAATGGTTACGATGGAGAATGAATCTCATCGCGTTCGTGGAGACGGTAGTCCGTACGTACGCACGAGCGACAATATCATTATTTTGATATTAAAATAATATATAAATGGATGGTATATCATATATACAGAATCATTAATATGTTATATTTATTATTTACATGAGTTACACATCATTATTATACCCATCCAAATAATAATATATTGAATAACAATTACACCACGACGTGGAGACGGTAAGCCGTACGTACGCACGTATGGTGACATGTTATTCAAAGGGTGGATAGAATACTGAATATGGTTGTACCATATTTATAATAACATCACAGTATATAAATGATACTGGAGTCATTATTTTAGAATGGTAACAACAAAGGAAGAAGAAGTGGAAGAAGAAATGAACTTGGAAAAAGGGTGGTGAAAACATTACCTCTTCTTCGGGTTCTTCCTTTTGATTTGATCAAAAGGGCTCATTAGGTTGGCTTTATGATCAAACTAAGGCCCCTAGGTTGTAGTGAGGGATGTTGGTAGAGTATTTGGGAAGAGTTTGGCCGAACCAAAAGGCTTTAGAGGTGTGAAGAAATGAGAAGGAGGAGTGCCCTTTTATAAGAGGGGTGAGGGGCACCTTTGGAAAAGCTAGAAATATTAATTTATAATAAATTCATATTCGGTTTCTAATGGCTCCAAAGTTTACTATTCAAAGGTTAAGGTGGGGATAGGTCTAAAAACACTCAACCAAAAGAATTTAGACAGGTTTGGGTACTTATATTAACCTTATCTTTAAGTATTAACTCTAAGTTAATTAGTTTCACTTTTACAATGTCTCTTTGTATTTTTATATAATATGGTTAATAAACATACTATATACATCCAAGCGACCCCCCAAGTGGTCCATTAATGAGGAACCTATCATAATATAAGTCTCTTGGCCGAACCTTAGATTTTTAGGAATTTAATATCAATTAATAATATAATATTTGTTTTAAGAACTCTTTTATGTCAATTTTGACACTATTCAATAGTTGATTTTTTTGAAACTCCTAACAGATTGATTACTTCGAACAAAGTCAATTAAATCAATCCTAATATATCATATTATCATATAAAATTAGTTTAATTCATTAAAAGTTTCATATTATAATTATTTGGGTATTTATAATATCAATTATTTTAATTTTTCACTATTATAGTAATTACTGCATCATCATTGTGTCATAAATAAAATAAATTATTCAATGTCTAAAAATTATAAATAAAATATCATTATGTAGGAAATCTTTTTAGATTTCTAATGAATATTTATAATCTAAAATCCAACATATATAACCCTATGTAAAAATTGTTGTTCTAAAAGATATATGCTTGTGTCATTTTTGTATTCATTTTAACTAAATTAAAATAAAGTGTCATTATCACTTACAAGTGGATCCATGGGGTCCCAAAATAGACCAAAAGATTCCCATGGTCGACCTTGTATCAACCAATAGGGTTAAGACACGTTTTAGGGTAATTTAGTATTATTATAATATTATTTTTTAACCCTTATTTACCGGATTTACCCTTAACCATGGTAAATAAAATATTTACCGCAGTAATTATTCAAAATGTCTAAAAATAAAAGTTACCCATTTACACAATTTGAACATCCTGATTCCAAATATGGAATCCATTTTCCTAAATTCAAAACACAGAAGTGGCATAAATTAATTTAAAATTAATTCCCGCTGTCAAAACAAAAAGCGTGTTTTTAAGAGATAATAACTATCAAAAGATTGACACTTGTTTATGTTCGGTTTAATTGTAAAATTATGTCCAATGACCAACATTATATTAAAATGTAAAAATATATTCTAAATATACTTTAAAACCACTAAAATTCATAATTTATCACTATTAATTATTTTTATTAAAAAAGTTGTTTTTAATTAAAATTTAGTAATTTTCACTATTCATCAAAATATGAAAGTTATCCGAAAAGTACCAAAATTTCACCTTAGGCTAAATTCGATATTCCGATTCCAAAAATGAAGTCCATTTTCAAATATAAAATATATATAATTTCAAAAATTAGGTATTACTATTCACAACGGCTAGTTTAATTAGTTGTGGTGTGTGTTAGAACTCGAGGTTGCGTACAACACACGCTATCGCATTATTCAAAGGGAAACGTACCGTAGAAGCTTGGGGTGTTATAACCACTCATGATCTTGAGTTAGCAGTTGTAATTATTTCTTTGAATATATAGAGACACTATATCTATTTTGGAAAATGATAGATATATACCGATCACAAGAATTTGAAGTATATTTTCTCATAGAAAAAACTCATCATGAGGAAAATACGATGGTTTCAGCTACCCAATGATTTTGATTTCACTATACACTACCACTAGGGGAAGAAAAATAAGGTCAAAGAAGCTTTGAGCAGAAAGGATCAAAGAGTTCTAAATAAGATGAGAGTTAAAAGGTATCCTATGTTCATAGATCTAGTAAATATGGATATGGGAATAAACATGGCAGGTAAAACATCAATACTTTTCTAAGTAGTTTCCAAAATCTCTTTATTATAAAGGATAAAATGTTCTCAGACTGATGATAAAACGTTTCAAATGGGAATTAAAGCTGTGAATGATGGGAGATTGATTGACTTCATATATAAAGATGGAATTTTGAAATATGGGAAAAGGATTTTGGTTCCTAACATACTTGATCTAAAAATGGAATTGTTGTTTGATTCTCATAGCTCCAATTTCTCTATACACCCTTGTATCACAAAGATGTATATATATTTGAAGGAACATTTTTGTTGGGACAACATGAATAGGGATATTGCTAATTATGTGTCAATATGTATGGTTTGTCAATAGGTGAAGGCTAGAAGACAACATCCAAGAGGAGTCTTGCAAACTGTTCCCATACCTGAGTGGAACTTGGATGATATTACGATGGGCTTTTTCATGGGGATACCAAATAATCATAGAAGGAATGATGTAATATGGGTATTTATTGATCATCTTACCAATTAAGCATTTATTTTTGCTCTAAGAGAAGATATACCACTTGAACATTTAGAAAGACTATAAATTAATGAAGTTGTAAGACTTCATTGAGTACCACTATCGATTGTTTCAGATCGTGATCCCCATTTCACGTAATGATTCTGAAAAAATATTTAGAAATCCAAAGATATTGAACTTCATTTGATCACTTCCTACCACCATTAGACTGATGGACAATCAGAACATACAATTAAAACCTTATAAGACATGTTGAGGTCTTTATCACATGACTTTAAATGTATGTGGGATCAGTATTTACCTATGGTAGAATTTTCTTATAATAATATCTTCCACTAAAGTATTTAGATGGCACCAAATTAAGCGTTATATGGAAAGAGATGTCCCATGCCAACTTTTTTTGATTAAGTTAGTGAATTAAAACACATAGGCATAAAAATTGTTGAGGAAACAAGGTAATGGTGAAGATTATCCAAACCCACATCAAAGAAGATCAATTTAGGAAAAATATATATGCCTATAATAAAAAAATGTATTTGGAATTTCAAGAAGGAGATCATGGTTTATTAAATTTATCTCAATGGATGAGTGTTATACGATTTGGTAAGAAGGGTAAATGAAGTCCCAAGTACATCAGACCATTCAAAATTCTAAAACAAATTGGAGTTTTAGCTTACCGTTTTGAAATGCCTCCAAGTCTCTTTAATGTTCATGATGTGTTCCACATATCACTATTGAGAAAAATACATGCCTAACCCAATTCATTTACTCACCTATGAAGAAATAAAATTGGAAACTGATATGTCTTATTGTGAAGATCCTATCAGGATTCTTAATAAAAGAGAACAAGTGTTGAGAAACCGGACGACTTGTCTGGTAAAAGTCGATGGAGAAACTATAATATGGAAGAGGCAACATGGGAACCTGAGGAACATATGATGAAGAACCACCTGAATATTTATTTGCAGTAATATTCTTCAAATTTTTAGGAAAAAATTATTTGAAGTAGGGAAGAATGTAACTCCCCAAGCTTCCATGATACGCTTCTCTTTGAATTATATAATAACATGCATTGTACGCAACTTCATGTTCTACCACACCACGAACAATAAAACTAGATGTTTAAAAAGTAGTTATGAATTGTGATACCCACTTTTTGAAATTTTATAAATTTTAATTTTCCAAATGTACTTCATTTTTTGATTTGGAATAACAAAATTAGCCTAGGGTAAATTTTTGGTATTTTTGTTAAAACATTCAATTTTTTCTGAATAGTGGAAACCACTACGTTATTGTTTAAAACCAAATTTTATTTAAATTATTATTATTATTATTTAAATATATTTTTAAAACAAAATAGATAAATAATACCTATATTATTTTAATGTAATTAATTAAAGTCATTTTATAATATTATTTGATATATAAAATTTTATTGAATTATTTTACGCCTTTTACACAACTTCTAGGAACATTTAAAAATTTTCATAAAACGTAAGTTTACTACTTCTGTGAATTGAATTTTAAAAATTTTGGATACATCGTTGATATCAGAAAGTAAAATGTTGTTCATTAAGATGAAAATAATTTTTCTGAACAATATCTTTTGAATTTTATTTATCACAGTTAAAAGTAAATAGGGTAATTAAAGGAAAAAATAATTTTATAATTACCATAAAACATGTCCTAATTATTTTGGATAAAGGTATTTCAACAAAAACAATCCTTAGGTATTCATTATGATCATTTTTTATCCACTTGGACTATATTAGGACATTTATTATTATTTTATTTAAATAAGAGTTAAAGTGTTAAATTAAAATTTTAATAACTAAACAATATGTTATATAGGTTTAAAAATAAGAAAAATTAGAATATTAATATTAATTAGAAATATAAAAAGATTTCATACATCATGGTATTTTATTTATAAATTTTAAACATTATATAATTACATTTATTTATGACACAATGATGATGCAGTAATTACCTAATTAATGAATGATTAAAATAATTGATATTATAAATATCCAAATAAATGATAATAGAGACTTTTGATGCATTATACTAATTTTTTATGTTAATATGACATGTTAGGATTGATTTAATATAAGGTCCCAGCCTTAAACATTACTTAATCTTGAGTTATTTCAAGAATACATGTTGAGGATCTTTTCAGGTCTAGAGTTTTAGAGAATTAGATCATAAATCATGCATTACATTCCACATTTAAACAAAGTGGTTACATAAAATATAGTATTCATTTTTTCCCATCAATGGAAACATATTTAAAACAAAACATGGATTCATTCATGACACTTCCTTGACACTATCATCACATCATGTACCTTTCCTTTGACCTGTAAAAAACATTTCAAAAACTTGGTATGAGCATAAAAAGCTCAGTAAGGGATATAAAAATACGGAAAGAAAACATTAGTACATGTATACAAAAGAATCAATGAAATCATACTTTACCCATAAAACATAAGCACATTAACATAACTCATTAAATCATAAGATTTATGAATAACTCATAGAAATAATAAGACATAATGGTAACTTGAGGCATTCATAGCATTCTTACATAGGGAGTAACCCTCATGGTTACGTTTGGAATACCCATCATAGTATATTCCCTAAATCTCTTCTGAGAAAAATTACTGTTTAACCCCTTCGCGTTACCCAATGCATTGGAGAGCTATATCGGGCTCACCCGCCCTTAGTTTATCACGGAACCACCCATCTTCATAACAATGCCCATGAACCAAAACATAATCGTATCACATAAAACATGCATAAAGGAAACATAACATTTCCATATTTCAATCATAAGATATTAATACAATACATTGATATAATAAATAAATTATGAAAACCATTTTCAATACCAAAATAAAAGAAAAGTAAAACACGGTATTTATTTTTCATTTTAAAAAAATGTTATGGCTTGTAGAGGAAGCCGAAACTCAAATAATGGTCACGGCGGCGGAGAAGTCGTTGTCGCAGCATACGTACGACAAAAAAACCATTCCTTTTGTCTTTTAGTAAAACGCTTCGTATAAAAAAGATTCCATTTTAATAGTCGCAAAATTCAAAGGGGTTTATACACCGTATAAAAGAAAGTTGTGTATAAAAAAATATGCCTCAATAAAAGGAGATTAAGACGAAGTCTCTTACCTCATGTCCGACTTGACTCGATCGTTCATTAACATCCTGAATAATAAACATGAGTTAATTTTGACTTTCTTATGAACCTTTTTCAAGTTCATTATTTCTTTTATGTAACTTATTACCATGTTATGAACACTATGTAATTATTTAAGTTAATAATGGTCGTTTTGTTGATCATTGGTACTTGAGTAAAAAATAAAATCTTTATAATTACAAGTTGTTCATGTGGTAAAATTTCCATTATATCCAGAATAATATTCATGATTTAGATATCATATATATCATATATATCCATTATATACAAGCATTTATAATATTACATAACATTTAGAGGTATGAAATTTAATGCACCGTTCATAGACACGGTAAGCTGTACGTACGCATGAACGCTACTTTCATTTCTATTTTGTATTTCATGGAATGGAATCATAATGATATAAAGGTATATTATAATTCCAGTATAATATCATATATAATACCATTAACTCCATCCTTTATACTCCCCACATATGGCATTAACGAATCAAATCACTTTGAGGGGGCGGTAGTCCGCACTTCCAAAAATGAAGATATCGCGTTTACCCATAATGGAAACCATAAATGTATGCCATAAATGAAAAATACATAAGCTTTAGTAAAACATGAACATATTATATATCATATATAAATATAGTGACATCTTGATGGCTACCTTTGAAGGTGTTAAAAGAATATTGAACAATCATCATTTTGTGAGGCAGAAATTCTCCATCCACGGAAACAGTATGTTCTTTAACCATTAGATGTATGTGTGTGTAAGTGTAGCTCAAATAATTCTTAGAAGAACATACTAGTATATTTAATATACTGGTGTTGTTACAAAATAAAGTAATAAAAAGAGTTTAGGGGGTTGGAGAAGAAAAATAAAACAAACAAACACAGGTGAAGACATTACCTTTAAATCGGCTAACTCCCTTTGGTTTGAACAAAAATGGTTTCTTGAAGAGCTTACTACCTAAGGTAAGGATTCTATGATAAAGAGAGGAATGTAGAGAATTTAAATGAGCAGATCTTGGCCGATCCAATGGCTTGAGAAGTGTGGGTAAGGAGGTATAGGTGGGGGCCTTTTATAAGCGGAGAGGAGGGGCACTCTTGGAATGTTATAAAATGTTAACTTATATTAAAATGATTTTTCGATTTTAAAGCTCCCACATTGATATATTTCTAGGATAAGGTTATAAGGGTTCTAAATATACTCATAAAATAGGTCTTTTACAAGTTTAAGTCTTAGATTTTAAATTATCTTTTCATTTTATTTAAATCGTTCATTAATGAGGTAATCGTTGCATCATCATAATGTCATAAATAATTTAATTTATTTAATGTCTAAAAATTATAAAAAAACTAATATGATGTAGGAAATATTTTTATCTTTCTAATGAATATTTATAGTCCAAGATATCGCCTATGTAGACAAAATTAAAAATGTTTCACTCGGGTGATACATTCTTTAGTGATATTCTCCTTTCTTTAAAAATAAAATGATAAAGTGTCATGTTCACCCAAAAGTGATTCCATGGGGTCCCTATGTTTGGAACCAGGCATCCCATGGTCTTCCATGAAACAACAAGTAGCATTAGGACACATGTTGCGGTCATTTGTTATTATTATGATATTATTTTATTATCCTTACTACCTGATTACTAATTAATTAAGATTATTAAAGATAATTACCGTCGTTACTATTCACAATGTCCAAAAACAAAAGAGTATCAATTACATAATTTGGACCTTACGATTCCAAATATGGAATCCATGTTACCAAATTCCAAACATATAAATTCCAATAATGAATTTAAAAATAATTCCCTTTGTCAAAACAAATAGCGGGTTTTTTTGAAACAATATCTATGAAAACTTTGGCACTTGTTTATGCCCAATTCCAAAGTGAAATTAATTCTAATTAACACCATTGGATTAAATGGTAAAAACATATTCTAATTAAAATATAAAACCATTTAAAAATATAATGTAAACATATAATTAAATTACTTGAAAAAACAGTTTTGATGTAAAATGCAGTATTATTCACTATTCATTAAAAATGAACATAGTCAGAAAAATACCAAAAAATTATCCAAAGTAAATTTCAATGTCCCAATCATAAAGAATAAGTTTATTTTGAAAAATAGAGCTTATAAAATTTTCAAAATATATATTTAAAAATGGTTCGCCATCAAAAGGCGGTAAAACAATCTTTTAAAAATATTAGGGAATTATATGCATAAGATTGGATTTATTTGCATTTTAAGCCTCTAAAACACTATATAATTCATAAATATACATAGATAAGGATATTTATTATTCATTACTTACGTGTGATGTTACATCCTTCCCACCTTTAGAAAATTGTGTCCCTGCAATTTATTTCCTTATCGAATAAGTGGGGGTATTTATCCCTCATTGCATTTTCAGATTCCCATGTTGCCTCTTCACTCATGTGGTTTTTCCACAAAACCTTTACTTGATGAATGAACTTATTCCGAAACACTTTCTCCCTATGGTGAAGAATATGGACTGGTTGTTCCTCATAAGATAGATTCTCTTCCAGCTGAACTACCACTGGACTCAAAACATGAGATGGATCTGGCATGTAATTCCTTAAAATTGATACATGAAAAACATTGTGTACCTGAGATAAACTTGGAGGTAAAGCCACTGGGTATGAAACTGATCCAACTCTCTCTAGAATTTCATATGGTCTAATGAACCTTGGACTCATCTTTCCTTTCTTA
This sequence comes from Viscum album, assembly GCA_963277665.1. NCBI lineage: Eukaryota > Viridiplantae > Streptophyta > Magnoliopsida > Santalales > Viscaceae > Viscum > Viscum album. Next base: position 735,124,339 of record OY728147.1, on the reverse strand, counting down.
CCAAATCGCATCACACATTTCCATGGTGATACTTTGAGAAAAACATGATCACCTACCTCAAAAAAGATATCCTTCCTCCTGTTGTCTGCATAACTCTTCAGCATTCTTTGAGCTATTCTCATGTGTCTTTGTATCAGCTGAACCTTTTCTGCCAACTCTTCTACTAATTCTGGTCCCATTAACTTCCTTTCACCCACTTCATCCCAGAAAGCTGGAGTTCGACACCGCTTCCCATATAATGACTCAAATGGTGCCATTTGTATACTGGAATGAAAACTATTATTATAAGAAAAGTCAACCAAAGAAAGATGTTGGTACCAACTTCCCTGATAATCCATCAAACAAGAACATATCATATCCTCAAAAGTCTGAATTGTTCATTCTGACTGCCCATCTGATTGAGGATGAAAAGTTGTACTAAAATTTAATTCAGTACCCAATGACTTCTGAAGGCCTTTCCAAAAGTTAGAAGTAAACCTGAGATCATGATCAGATAAAATGGAGATAGGAACTCCATGTAACCTGACTATATCTTTAAGATTCAAATGGTAAAGTTGATATAGGGAAAAAATATCTCATATAGAAAGGAAATGAGTGGATTTAGTCAAGCAGTCAACAATAACCCATATTGCATTATTACCTCGAGGTGTCTTCGGCAATCCCACAACGAAGTCCATGGATATATTCTCCCACTTCCACTCTAACACTGGTAAAGGCTGAATCATCCCTTTCAGTAACTTTCTCTCTACTTTAACCTGTTGACAAGTCAAACACTTCACAGTAAAATCAGAAATATCTTTTTTCATTCCACCCCACCAGTAATACTCCTGAAGATCTCTATACATCTTAGTACTACCCGGATGAACTGAAAACAGAGAACTATGAGCTTCACATAACAAATATCTCTTCAACTTTGAATCATATGGCACCCACAATCCCTTCCCAAATCTCAAAACACAATCATTATCAATGTTGAATTCAGGAAACTTACCCTTCTGAACCAGCTCTACCTTTTTCTGCAACTCACTGTCTTGCTTCGGTGCTTGATTAATTCTGTATGATAGAGAAGATTTCACTGATACTTGAAACAAAACAGAAGAAAATCCTGCACCAACAACTTCAATGCCAAATTTCATCATATCTTTAACCAAAGGATCACGTTCCAAACTCAATATTGTTAATGAAGAATTACTTTTTCGACTCAAAGCATCATCCACTTTATTTTCTTTTCCCGGATGGTAATGAATTGTACAATCATAATCCTAGATTAATTCTAGCCATCTCCTATGTCTCATGTTCAATTCATTCTGAGTTAATATATACTTTAAACTTATGTGATCAGTATATATTTTACACTTTACACCATAAAAATGATTCCTCCAATTTTTTAAAGCAAAAACACCAGCAGCTAATTCCAAATCATGTGTAGTGTAATTTACCTCATGAGTTTTCAACTAACATGAAGCATAATAAATTAACTGATCATTCTATATTAGGATGCAACCAAGTTCTTTCAATGAAGCATCACTGTAGATAACAAACTCCCTATTCCTGGAAGGTAGTGCCAAAATCGGAGCATTCACCAATCTTCTTTTTAGTTCATGAAAACAATCATCACATTCTTTTTTCCAGATAAAATTAACACCCTTCCGAGTTAGCATATTCATTGGACTAGATAACTGGGAAAAATATCTAACAAACCTTCAGTAATAGCCTTCCAAACTAAGAAAACTACGAATCGTGGTTATATTTGTGGATTTTGGCCATTCTTCAACAACCATTGTTTTTGCATGATCAACAGTTTTTCTAACTTTAGAAACAATATGACCAAGGAATGAAATTTGTTGCAACCAAAACTCACACTTGCTAAATTTCCCATACAATTTATTTTCTTTTAAGGTTTTCAAAATAACCCTTAAATGACTTTCATGCTCCTCTTTACTTTTAGAAAACACCAAAATATCATCAATGAAAACAAACACAAACTTATCCAAGAACTCATGGAAAATTCTATTCATAAGGTCCATGAATACAGTAGGTGCATTGGTTATACCAAAAGGCATAACTACAAATTCATAATGGACATATCTTGTATAAAAGGCGGTCTCCAGAATATCTGCTTCCTTTACCTTCAACTGATGGTACCCCGATCTTAGGTCAATCTTTGAAAAATACTGATCTCCCTGGAGTTGATCAAACAAATCATCAATATGAGGCAAAGGATATTAGTTCTTAATAGTGATGTTATTCAAGGCTCTATAATCAATGCAAAGTCTCATTGAACCATCATTCTTTTTAACAAATAAAACAGGAGCACCCTATGGTGATGTGCTAGGTCGAATGAAACCATTCTCTAATAAATCTTGAAATTTATCCTTTAACTCTAAAAGTTCAATTCGATCCATTCGATAAGGGGGTTTTGAAATTGGCTTAGCATCAGGAACTAAGTCAACAGTAAATTCCACTTCCTGATCTGGTATTATTCCAAGCAACTCATCAGGAAAAACATCAAGATACTCATTTACCACCGGAACATCATTAATCTGAACAGTTCCCTTATTTTCAACAATATGTGCAAGGTAACATTCATTTCCATCTTTTACAAGTTTCTCAGCCTCTTGATATGTTATCAATAGTAAGGGTTAATTCTTGTACACAAACTGAAAGTATTTCTGAAAAGAAACTTTTTTATCTCTACATTCAATCTTAGCATGGTAAATAGAGAGCCAATCCATACCCAAGATTACATCAAACTCTAATAGAGGTAAAATAATAAGGTTTGCAAGTAGGTTCTTTCCACGGATAAGGATATGAAGATTCTTATAAATTCTTTTTTCCTTAACATTTCCCCCAGGTGTTTTTACCACAAGTTCATGAGTCATTTCTTGAGATGGAATTCCCAATTTACTAGAAAAGTTTTCAATGATGAAAGAATGTGTAGACCCTGAATCAAACAACACATTGGCATAATCTGAAAAAACCAACAATGTACCTAATACCACTTCATTTGATGGCCCAACATCTGCTGAAGTAGTTTCAAAGGATTTCACCACCCCTTACTTCTTGTAGTCTAGCTCCTTCCCATCACTCGAGCTCTTTTTCGGACACTCGTTTTCATAATGACCCATCTCATTTCACTTGAAACATTTCACTAATTGTAAATCAAATTTGGTCTTACCATCACCTTGATCTTTTTTAGTGGAATCAGATCCTTATGTCCCATCTTACCACATCGGTATTACTTTCCAGAATTCATAAGACATTCCTCATAATGCTTTTTTCCACATTTATCAAAAACTGAAAACATAGTTTTCTTACCATCAGACCTTTTTGAAGAATTCTTACCTTTATCCTGCCTCCTCGATCTCTTCTTTTGTTGGTTGTTATAGAACACTTGATCATCGAGAAACTCCATTTCCACCTTCTCAGCACATCGAAAAAGCTTTTCATAACTCTTGAAATCACGAGAAGCTAAATCCCTTTGATATTTTGGCATTAATCCTGAGTAAAAATGATTGATTTTGCTATCAAGGTCTCGGATAAAATTTGGAGCATACCTTTCCAATCGAATGATCCTCTCTTCATAAGCAGCCATTGAGTCATCCTCCTACCTCAATTCCAAGAATTGTTTTTCCATCCTAAGTAGAACATCCTTTGGAAAATACTTCTCAAGAAACATACCATTGAATTCATCCCAGTCGAGAGCATCAATCTCATCAGCATCCCTGATATTGTTAACCATCGACCACCACTGATCTGCTTCACCCTCCAAAAGTTAAATATCAAGACTAAACTTTTGATTGTCTGAACACCCCATGACATCGAAAATCTTCCCCAGTGCTTTAATCCACCCTTCTGCTAGCACAAGGTCAGAATATCCTCAGAATGATGGGTGATGTTGCCTCATGAAATGTTCCACCACTAACATGTTCCCCTAAGGTTGATCTTGCTGATCTCATGCATGGATACCACCACCATTTATCACTTGAGTCAACTGCGCCATTACTACAACAAACTGTTCAGTTCCAATTCCGACCATCTTAGGATGCTAATTCGGAAGGTCATTTCCTTATGTATGCCTTCCTAGCACTGCTTCCCTGTTTCCTCTACAATAAACCATTCTTAACAAACATGTCTTAGATGAAGCAACATGGTAATCTTCAAATGCAATATCATTTCAAAAAAATATTTTTAGATAATCATTTAATATAATTATAACTCCTAAAGTAATCTAAACCGACCTCTGATACCAACTATAAGTCCCCAACCTTAAACATTACTTAATATTGAGTTATTTCAAGAATACACGTTCAGGATCTTTTCATGGTTAGAGTTTTATAGAATTAGATCATAAATCATGCATTACATTCCACATTTAAACAAAGTGGTTAAATAAAAGATAGTATTCATTTTTTTCCATCAACGGAAACATATTTAAAATAAAACAAGGATTCATTCATGTCACTTCCTTGACACTATCATCACATAATATACCTTTCCCTTGACCTGTGAAAAACATTTCAAGAACTTGGGATGGGCATAAAAAGCTCAGTAAGGGATATAAAAATACGGAAAGGAAACATTAGTACATGTATACATAAGAATCAATGAAATCATACTTTACCCATAAAACATAATCATGTTAACATACCTCATAAAAATCATAATATTTATGAATAACTCATAGAAATCATAAGACATAAAGGTAACTTGAGGCATTCATAACATTCTGACGTAGGGAGTAACCCTCATGGTTACGTTTGGAATACCCATCACAATATATTCCCTAAATCTCTTCAGAGAAACCTTAATGTTTAACCCCTTCATGTTTCCCAATGCATTAGAGAGATATATCGGGCTCACCCACCCTTAGTTTATCATGGAACCACCCATCTTCATAACAATTCCCAAGAATCATAACATAATTGTATCACATAAAATATGCATAAAGGAAGCATAACATTTCCACATTTCAATCACAAGATATCAATTCAAAACTTTGATATAATAAAAACATTATGAAAACCATTCTCAATACCAAAATAAAAGAAAAGTAAAACATGGTATTTATTTTTCATTTTAAAAAAAGTTATGCCTTGAAGAGGAAGATAAAAATAAAATAATTGTCACGGTGGCGGACACGTCGTTGTCACCGCATACGTACAACAAAAAAATATTCCTTTTTTCATTTAGTAAAACGCTTCGTATAAAAAATATTCCTTTTTCATAGATGTAAAAGTCAAAGGGGTTTATACACCGAATAAAAGAAAGTTTTCTATAAAACAAAATATTCCTCAATGAAAGGAGATTAAGATGATGTCCCTTACCTCGTGTCTGACTTGACTCGATCATTCTTTAACGTCCTGAATAATAAAATTGAGTTAATTTCTACTTTATTAAGAACCTTTTTCAAGTTCATTATTTCTTTTATATCACTTATTACCATGTTATGAACACTATGTAATTATTTAAGTTAATAATGGTCATTTTGTCGATCATTGGTACTTGAGTCAAAAATAAACTCATTATAATTACAAGTTGTTCATGTGGTAAAATATCAATTATATCCACAATTATATTCATGATGAAGATATTATATATATCATATATATCCAGAATATACATGCATTTAAAATATTACATAACATTTAGTGGTAATAAATGAAATGCACCGTTCATGGAGAAGGTAAGTCGTACATACGCGTGAACGCTACTTTCATTTCTATTTTGTATTTTATGGAATGGAATCATAATGATATAAAGGTATACTATAATTCCAGTATAATATATTATATAATAACATTAACTCCATCCTTTATACATCCCACATATGGCATTAACGAATCAAATCACTTTGAGGGGGCGGTAGTCCGCACTTCCTAAAATGAAGATATCGCGTTTACCTATAATGGAATCCATAAAGGTATTCCATAAATGAAAAATATAGAAGAATAAGTAAAACAAAAACATATTATATATCATATATAAATATAGTGACATATTAATGTCCACCTTTTAAGGTGTTAAAAAAATATTGAACAATCATCGTTTCATGAGACAGAAATTCGCCATCCACGAAACAGTATGTTCTTTAACCATTAGATGTAGGTGTGTGTAAGTGTATCTCAAATCATTATTGTAAAAACATACTAATATATTTAAGATACTGGTTTTGTTACAAAATAATATAATAAAAAGAGTTTAGGTGGTTGGAGAGCAAAATAAAACAAAAGAACACAAGTGAAGACATTACCTTAAAATCGGGTAACTCCCTTTGGTTTGAACAAAAAGGGTTTCTTGAAGAGCTTCCTGCCTAAAGTAAGGATTCTAGGATGAATAGAGGGATGTGGAGAGATATAATTAGTAGAGAATGTCCAAGCCAATGTCTTGAGAAGTGTGGGTAAGGAGGTAGAGGTGGGGGCCTTTTATAAGAGGAGAGGAGGTGCACTCTTGGAAAGTTATAAAATGTTACTTTATATTAAAATGAGTTTCAGGTTTTAAAGGTCCCACATTGATATATTTCGAGGATATGGTGATAAGGGTTCTAAATATACTCATACAATAGGTCTTTGACAAGTGTACATCTTAGAGTTTACATTATCTTTTCATTTTATTTAAATCGTTCATTAATGAGGTAATCGTTGCGTCATCATTATGTCATAAATAATTTAATTTATTTAATGTCTAAAAATTATAAAAAAAATACTATGATGTAGGAAATATGTTTATATTTCCAATGAATATTTATAGTCTAAGATATAATTTATGTAGACAAAATTAAAAATGTTTTACTCGGGTGATACATTCTTTAGTGATATTCTTCTTTCTTTAAAAATAAAATGATAAATGTCCCTTTCACCAAAAAGTGATTCCATGAGGTCCCTAAGTTTGGAAAAAGGCATCCCATGGTCGGCCATGGCACAACCAGTAGCATTAGGACAAATGTTTGGGTCATTTTTTATTATTATGATATTATTTTACTATCCTTACTACCTGATTACTAATTAATCAAAGATAATTAAAGATAATTACCATCATTACTATTCATAATTTCAAAAAACAAAAGAGTCTTAATTACATAATTTATACCTTCTGATTCCAAATATGGAATCCACTTTACCAAATTACAAACATAGAAATTGCAATAATTAATTTAAAAATAATTCTCGTTGTCAAAACAAATAGCGGGTTTTTTTGAAACAATATCTATGAAAGGTTTGGCACTTTTTTATGCCAAATTACAAAGTGAAATTAATTATAATGAACACAATTGGATTAAATGGTAAAAATATATTATAATTAAACTTTAAAACCAATTAAAAATATAATCTAACCATATAATTAAATTATATGAAAAATCAGTTTTGATGTAAAATGCAGTATTTTTCACTATTCATTAAAAAATAAATATTGTCAGAAAAATACCAGAAAATTATCCAAAGTAAATATAAATGTCTCAATCAAAAAGAATAAGTTTATTTTTACAAATAGAGCTTATAAAATTGTCAAAAGATATATTTATAAATGGTTCAGCATCAGAAGGCGATAAAACAATCCTTTAAAAATATTAGAGAATTATATGCTTAAGATTGGATTTATTCTCATTTTAAGCCTCTAAAACACTATATAATTCATAAATATACATAGATAATAATATCTATTATTCAATAATTACTTGGTATGTTAAAGTTAATGTGTGTTTTTGACGTAATCGTGTTTTTTTGACTTTCAAAAAAACCAAATACTAAATAGTGTCAAAATTGACATAAATGGTTTTTTAAAACAAATACTATATTATTAAATAATATAATATTCCTAAAAATATAAGGTTAGGAAAAATAACTAATACAATGATATATATTTCATTAATGACCAATTGAGGGTTTTTGGAAATTTTTAGTAAGTTTATTAACCATTTAATATAAAAATACATGAAGATATTGTAAAAGTTAAACTATTTAACTAAGGGTTAAATCTTAAAGATAAGGTTAATATGGTGACATAAACATACCTAAAACCTATTGGATGAGATTTTATAGACACATACACACTTTATCCTCAAAATAAATCCTTTGGAATCCATTAGAAACTGAAAATATCTTTATAATAAAATAATATTTTGAACTTTTTCTAATGTGTCCCTCACCTCTCTTATAAAATGGTACATACCCTAATCTAAAAATCACCCCTAAAATTCCATTTGGTTCAGCCAACCCCAATTATAATATCTTCCCAACTATTCTCACTTAATTATATAAGTCTTAAATTGATTAGAAATCCATCCTAAGGAGCTGTTTTGTTCAAGTCAAAAGGAAGCACTCGAAGAAGAGGTAATAATTTCATCACCTATTTCAATGTTCTTTTCTTTATCCACATTCTCTTTCTTGGTTGTCTCCATACCAAAAAAATAACTCTAGTACCTTCTACATACAATTATTTTATTATAATTATGGTAAAACTATATTCATTATTATATCCATCCTATGAATGAAAATGGCCCCATATATGTGTACGTACAACTTAACATCTCCACGTTGTGGTGTAGATTGTTATTCGACACATCATTATTTGGATCGATATAATAATGAGTATAAATGATGTAAAAAATAAATATAACATTTTATTTCTTTTATATATTTAATATAAGAACCGATTATATAATATTTCACCATCAATAGAATGATATTGTCTCTCCTGCAAATGTATGGATTACCGTCTCCACAAACATGATGAGATTCATTCTCTATCGTAACCATTGAAGAATAATTTTCATTTTATGATTACAAATAATTATTAAGGAGATAATATAATTTTGGATATAAATAAAATACATCATATCTATATCAATCATAACTTATGAAATAAAACATATAAAGCAAAACGAATCACTTAACACCCTAAATAATGATACTACTAAAATAAAATTAACAAATCAATATGAGAAGATCATATATTATATCATATTTATATATGTGGTTCTTGTATAATTAAATAAAATATATCTAACTTTTATACATGAGGTTAACTTACCCTCAACTAATGAAGAATACAAGGTAAGGGTTAATTTTAATGTCTCTTTAATATTTGTGGTTGTTAATACAGAAGTATCTAATGGGACCTCTTTAACATCCACATCTGTGTTTTATCAAAATATATTTCACAACATTTTTATAATTTAGTAGAATATGGGTTAATGTTATTTATAACCTTGTTTGGATTTTTATAAAAGGGTTTGAAAGGAATATTTTCATCGATTTCCAAACAAGGTACTTTATGAAAATTTCAAAAAATTATGGAAAGAATGTTTTTTATCTTATACGGTGGGTGCGACTATTTTCATCCATTATAACACCTTTAAAGCGTCCATTACAAAATTATAAAAATATTTTCAAAATGAATTTTTTCTTTACTTTTAAATGATTTCAATGTAGAAAAAAATAATTCACTTAGATTGTTTTTTGATTGATTTCATCTATGTCAACATCCTTTATTTGATTTTATGTTTGTTTGAAGTTAAATTATTATTATATAATCATTTATATTTTATTGAAGGTTTTGTGATAGGTTTGACTGTGGATGGGCTATTTTTATGCCATTCATGGTTTATGGTTAAAGTACTAACATTTTGAATGATAGTTTTAATATGAATGTTTATGTTATGTTTCAACATTTTCATATGAAGAATGCATTCGACTTATTATTTGATGGGTGGATCCCGCTATAGCTCTTCGATGAATAGGTAGGTCTCATGAGACAAACTAGTTTCATGGAACATGGCCTTGACAAAATATTATTTGTATTCTTGGTACGAGTTCATGACTATGTGGTTATGATGTCTGACATTTTGTATTCCTTTATTATGAAATTAGCTATTGATACTACATGTTATTAGTTGACTAGTAGAATATCCATGTGAATATGTAAATGGAATTTTATGATTAATATTTTCCATATTAGGCTGATGTTTATGTTTAAAAGTTTTTTGTTTTAGTCGTATACATTTCCTTAAATGTTTGTGTTTATTTATGATTGTTTCTGCTAAATTGTTATCCATACTGAGCATCTGAGCTCACCCCTTTCTAGGTTTTATTTTTTCTAGTATGTGAAGAAGTATATTATGACCTTCTTGCTGGGGTAATCTATGGGATTTGACTATTTTTAAAAGGAGACACAATGTTGTTGTTTTTCATTTCATAATGATATTTAAAACTTATGTTTCTATCTTGTAGTTCCATAGCTACTAAACTAATCAGTCTGTCGGAATTTGATCCCTTGGGATCATTCCAATATTTTCTAATAATGCACTAACTCTATGTAATTAGGGTTGGGGCATTATAGAAAATAAATACCCACTCAACCTGTAAGAATTAATAGAATGGAAAAAATGTCCCCTTAATTGAAGAATAATAATATTGAAATAGGTAATGATATTGTCTCAAATTCTAAGAATTCATGTTGTTATCCTTTACAAATGAAGCAATAACTTCTTTTTTAAAAGATATGTGAAGAATATATTTGAGAATTAATATAAATATTTTATACGAGAGTAGTGATAAACAAAAAAAATTATAAAATAATTGACTTGGAATAATAAATAAATAAAATTATATATATTTTAAAATTAGATTGATTTGAAACTAATTATTTTTTTTAAATTTTCAATAGTTTTTAAAAAAAGAAAATTTTAGATTTTTAAAAAAACTCTACAAAAATATTGAATATCATAAAAATAGAAATTTCAAAATTCTGACAAAGATGTACATTTTTATAGAGTTTTTAGTATAAGGAGATAGATTAAAAAGGAAAATGGTTGATGAATAGTTAAACATAATCATTACATACATATATTTAATGAATTAAAATATAGCATAATTAATTGGTTTGGTAAGTTTTGGTAATTTAATATTATATTTTGATAATGTTAGAAAATATATCTCCTTTATGTGTGTGAACTCTTAGGAAATAATATATTACATCTATTTTATTAGATCATGAGTGGTGTTTTAGGTTCTTAATAAATAAAGTGGTTGTATAATTATAAAAATAAATTAGTGTTTGTATAAAACTCCATCCAACATCCATGATTTTGTGTTTCATTCACAACACATTAGCACAAAAGATTATTGTTGCTATATATTACTCATTAGTAGGGGATTATTATATAAACAATTATTCCTAGTTGGACAATGAAACAAAATATTTTATTATGAAAATAAATGTTAATGTTTTAGATATTTTAACTGGTTTATATCCCCTATGTCATCATATGATTAATTTTTTAAAAAAATCCAATTGTTGAAAATAATTAATATTTTCAATTAAATTTAACTTATCTGAAAATGAATATTACCACATTAATATGAGATTATTTTATATTAGATTAAAATATAGAACATAAAAATAATAAAAAATTATGTCTGGTCAACATATAGTTATGTAGATTAATCTTATGTTCATACATCTATAATATTTCTAATATATAGGTTTACTGGTTTCATCAAGATGGATCTTGAAAGAATTTTTAACAAGTGTACTAAAATTTAATGAATTATCAATACCAAATAGTTTTAATATATATTCAGTAAATATATTGATTTAAAATATACCCATACAGTCTTATAAAAATATAAAAACCAAAAAATTGTTCTCCTATCATGCTCATTTGAAACTATTTTTTCATATGTTCATAAATGTTATTTAAATGAAATTTATGAGTTAAACCAAAAATTATTTTATCAAAATATATTTTAATTGAAATATAATTTTTTTAAAATTTATTTATTAAAATATTTTGATAACCGCATCATTTAAAAATTTTATTTTGAAGTAAATATCCGTGATGTATTTTGTGCCAAGATCATGGGGCTAATTTAATTCTATAGTGATATTTAAAAACATTAAACAATTTTTTTTCAAAAATATCATATTGAAGTCATATTTTTTCAATTCTAACTTCATATTGAAAATATCTTATAAGGAATTAAATTATCACATTAATTTTAAATAAATATAATTTATCATTTAGTGTAAAGGATAATATAATATTTATGGAATCAAATCGAGCTACTGGTGAAAAATATTGACATTAATATATTCAATAATCTTTATAATAACCATAACAAACATGTCTAGATTTATTTATAATATTGATTCCATTTTAGTCAAACATGTTTTAAAGAAACCATATATCAAAAAATATTTGTAGATTTGTAATACAATCAATTGTGTTTCAAACATGGTTCCATTTAGAATCATTGATCTCTTCTTGTATGGATCTTATCAAAAAAAAATTCTATGTTGAGTGTATAAAAATTATCATACCTACTAGTATATGAAATGAAATTACATTCTTATCATTGAATAATATGTTTTTTATTTATAAACCCTCCAAGATATCCTTAATAATATATTTAATATATTCTGATAACGTTATTCATAACACCCAAAACATTTATAAATTTTGAAATAATTGGAATTTGTGAAAACCAATGTAACTAATTCTAATGATTTTACAATATGCATTGTCTCTAAATGCAAATTGTCCTCCTTTTAAATTTTTGAAATATTGAAATTTTTTCTTTTATATGGCCATATTTCATGAAAACCCACTTTCCATGTACCATTTTTTTATATTACCGGTACTCATCATCTTTTCCTATAGTAAGAAAATTTATGTTCTTGTTTCCCACACATGGTTGGGTGCAGTTATGTTTGAAAATAAAATTATAGGAACCCACACCTATTGAAATATTTTAGGTTATACAACCATAACATCTTCTAAAATAAAATCCGTATGAAAAACGTAATAATGAGATTTATTGAAATAATAATATTTATTCTTGATACATTGTCTTTGAAATTTAGTAAAAACGGTTCAATCATTTCTTTATAATATTTTCTTATAATATAGTTTATCAAAAAGAGCTATTTCATTTGATGTAATAGAGGGTAATTTTTTCCTAAATTTCATCAAAATTTTATTTTTTGATGGTAAATTTATATAAATTTTTCATTAAACAAAAACATTTTCTTATGTTCCCATTTTTTCTATCATGAATTGATTTATTACATTTAAAATTAATTATTTATATTGGACCTAATATGGAATCCTAATGAGATAAATTTTATTTCAATAGTTTTTAGGGATTTTTTTGGGACATGGAACCCTAGATGATAGAGAAATGAATGGGATGCATGGATAAAATAAATTAATTTTAAAATTAGGCATAGTTTTCCTAACTGTTCTTGGGATGGTGAGTGGTCATTAGATGGCCTCCCAGTTTTAGTGAACTATTAGGGCCTGGGAAAAGGATTGTGGGATTTGATATATATTTTTGGAGAGCATTTATCATGGTATATCCATGGTTAGTCAAGAGATGAACATGAAACCTTGGAGGGTCCCTCCTTACGCAATGTGATGAGAATGTTTGGTGCATGGTTTGACCAGCAATGGTTCTAAACTATACAGTCCTATAATTTTTGTGTAAAATGAATTTTTTTCCTATAAATAAAATTTAATATTGTGCATCTTCTTTTTATCTCATTTCCGATGTCATGGAGGCTTCTTTTATCTCATTGGAGCACCCCAAGTTCCCTCTTCATTGATTTTGATCCCATTTTTTGAATGATCTCTAATTAGAGATCTAATTGTTGTATTGGATAGCCTGTTTTATGTCTTATAATCCTTATTCCATTATATCCATTCATCTTTCTATCAACTTCATTTTTTTGTATAGGATCATATTCCATACTTCTAGGGTGTTTATTTTCACATCTATTTTCTTATAATGCACGCCAAAATAAGGTATTATACCATATGATACAAGTTTTATTATCTCGAGGTATGTGGTGTATGAATCATCCCACTAGTATCTCCATTTTATAAAATATTTTCATTATTCACATTCAAATTTTATTGTTCATTGACTATTAAAATCATATACCATTATTATAATCATCTTGACCTTATTATAGAGAAAATTATATATGTGTGTGTGTGTGTTCACAACACCATTGGTGGTTGAGACCTCAATTATATCGACCCTAAGTAGTTTGTTTCCTTAATCATTCCTTGGTAACACATGATGATTTATCTATAAAATTTTTCTGGTGGGTGTATTTACCTTACTAATGGTAATACCTTTTAAATTAGGTGAATCATTACTCAGTAATGTGTAGTGTGTATATATACATTGACCAATATAATGAATTTTTTCAAGGTAATTATTTATTCATTGAAATGTTAAATGAAAGGTGTTTTATAAATATCACTTTTCCTAGATAAATAAAATTGAATGGCATATGGTTTGATCCCTTTAGTCCTCCTTGTTATGCTTATGAAAGGTAAAGGTCTGAACTAAATAATTCAATTTAGAATCAAGGAATTTATTGGTTTCATACACATTATCTAATTAACATAGTAAATATTTGTTATGAAATTAGTAATAAATTGTTACATGTCTTACTTAGCATTTTCACCTAGAATGAGTTTTTTGGTAATAAACCAGCTAAATCATTATACAACATGATTATTGCATGGCCTAAATTAAATAATTAATTATATATAATGTTCATATTTTATATGTAACATTTTATTATTATAATAGTTGTAAGACTTGATCTAGCCATGGGTTCCCAATTGAATGTCTTCATCACTAAGAGGACACCATTCTAATTCAAGGGGTAGATTACCAGGGGAGGAACCAACCTAGGAAGATGGTACTTATCTACTAGTGGATGACCAAAATTATTTCATAGGACCCTCTCACTATGCAATGGATTTTATGATTCCTTGGATACGCTCCATGGATCCATATTGACACCCTTAGAAACATTAAACAACATATTTAACCCATTGGGTCAATTCATGCTTAGCATGTTCTACCTTGGATGAGATACTTGTACTATGATGGAAAAATATATTGTGTAATTATATGTGTGAATCCCCTTCGAATAAAATCATAAAACATTTACTCTTAGACCACATGAGTTAATATAATTATTTTTCTAGCCCCTAATGTTAAAAATGCCTTAGTCATGCATTGGATCTAGTTTTCTTGTTATTATTTTATATTTTCAGTGTTGTAACACCTCATGTGACTTATATATATAAACTGAACATAAATTCATTAAATAAACAATCCCATATTCAAATAAATTTTTAGCCGAAGCTGAATAATGTACTAGTAATCATTATAGCATTTCTTTACATATATATATTCTAGCACAATGCCTATTTATATATCATAGACTGAATTGTATAGATTCCACATGTGTTTCCTATAAGGAATTAAATCACAGCCTTTTAAGGTGTCCATTAGTACCTAGGTATAATATATGTATATAGTAGTTGATAATGGGAAGTGTCCCTCTTTGGACAAATGATCCTGATTTCATGCTTTGGATGGTGTTTGAAAGTAGATGAATAGGCCAGTGCTCAATAAGATTTGATAGTGTTTGTCTTATATTTTATTCTATTGAATTGAATGTATTTTATACTACCATGTATATATGATTCTATATTTTCATCTACATGAAATTACATCATCATATTTTGTATATATCATTTTCCAAATATTAATTATTATTTAGTACTTTGATGTTTATCTTCATTTTTGCTGCCAGTTTATTTATTCAATATCCTGATTCCTCAATTTATTGGTTATTATATCCACTATTCTCTACTATTAAAAGAGTTCACAGTATCCCCATGGTCGCATTATTTTCTTTTTTTTTTAAAATTCAGTTGCCTGTAGAATATGGGGAGGCATGTTTGAGGTCACCTGACCAACCAGATTTGGCCCGCCATTTAGCCGATTAAGTATTGGGATGTCAAAAAGTGGTATCAAAGAGTTTTTATTTTGTTTTTTATTATTTTTTGGAACATAGAAAAAATATTATGAAAATAATGGAACATTTTCATCTTCCATTCCTAGGATTAGATATCCCATGATTGAAGTAAATTCCAAGTTCCTTGGGAATGGGAATGCACTGTTTTGTATTAGTCTTATTACAGTTGATTTACTTTCACTATAGGGTGATTCACATTAATTGTTGTATTTGATATTCTTTATGGATATTTTATAGTGTTTTGATATGGAAAATATAATTGTTACAAGTATTATTATAGTTAAATAAAACTCACATTCTATGCATAATCCACACCGTATAGGTTCATAGCACTACCTGGATTTCATATGTTTCCTATGTTTGTTGAGTAAGTTATAATGGTCATATAGATTATTATTCTTATAAAATATTTTATAGGATATGTGAGTTGGTTATTTAATTTTTAAGAATCAATATGAAAATTATTTTCTTATTTAGTTTGATGGTGGAATCTTAAATATCTAGTCTCTACCCTTATCAACTATATACCTCTAGACACATGATGTACTATTTTGATTTGATAGAGTGAGTACTAGATTAAATTAATTATTTTAATGGTAAATAATGAATTTAAATGGGTAATTTATTGATTCAAGCCATAATATGTGTCTGGACACATTTTGAGACCAAATTTTCATGGGGTTGATTAAAGAATTAAATGGGTGCCTCTGTCATCTATAAAGTGTATATGCCTTTTTTTCTGTGAATAATGATCAACTAAATCAAACCATGATATATTTATTGAAGCTAAATTATATCCACAAATGTAAATCATTTCATATGAAATGAAATTGTTTCTAGTAAATTATGTGTCAAGGTACAATAGGCATTTCAAATACCAGAGAAATTTTAATTAAAAATTGAACACTCACCAATACCATGAAATATAGGAAGGTAATTGGGGTAGTATCATTGGTACTGATCTCTTTTTCTTGGGTTTTCATTCCCCTAGGTATTATATCACATAATTAATTATTTTTTAAAGATTTTTCATAGAATTTGTAGAATTATACCACCATGATGTCCTCCAGTCAAGTGCTAGGATGGTGGTGATGACCACACTCCTGAGGTGGTGGGCCCCGATTCCATAATGATTCCACCAATAAGTAAATTTGATAAACCACATTCTATCATCTAATTTTGAACCAATAATAAGTTTCATTAGGATTTTCTATATATTATGAAGACCATATAGGGTGCTTCATGGCCTCACCTTACTATAGTTGATCAGACATGTGAGTTCCAGCAATAACTTCCTCCCACCTTCTCAAGGGATTTTGGTCGACAAGATGTTGATTCATTCCTAGAGACCACTCTATCTATCTTCAATCCCATATAAATGAATCTATAAGGGAATTTCATTATTAACACCTACATGATTCAAAAATTTTACTTGCACTGATGGAATTTTATTACCCTGGATGGTCCTCATTAGGGGATTGTATGGGAGGACATCTAGACTGTCTTTTATGATTCCCTTTTCCATAAGATGTAGCGAGTTGAATGATCTAGAGTGTTCATGTTCCTAGAGTGGGGTGTTATATGGGTTATGGACTAATCAATTAATTTTACATAGTCATAACACTATGTACCCCTTCTACCTGATGATGCGCTATCATGATCAAGGAATTTTTAGGATGAGATTAATGATTCCATGCACTCATAGGTGAGTTTCATTCACCTACCTATATTTTTGGAGAATGTTAATCAGGATCATATAATTCAGTGTAACCTGAGAGAAGAAGATAGAATTGGGCACATAGGTTCAATGATGAGGTAAGAAAGTGGTTCCTTTGTTAGCTGGAAGCATAGCCTTGAGGATTATTTTTAGAGTAGTGGAAACTAGAGTATCCACACTAGTAGGTACATTATATTCCATAGATATGGAAGGTAGTGGAATATGATTCCTCATTGTGATAGAGACCATTTTGAGTTCTATGCTTTAAACCATATGGGGTTTCTATAGTGATTCTATAGGACCTTTCCACCAGCTTCGAATGGAAGAATATTTATATGAGCTCCGTTTTTATGAGATAGATCAATTGTTCCATTTTAGGATGGGAGTTGGAGTAGCACCAGTAAGAAGGACTATGTAGGAGGTCCAGGATGTGGTTGATAGAATTTTTATTATCAGCTCTAATATAGAAACCCGCTTTTGGTATTGTGACTATAACACATGGTCATGGATCGGGTCAGTTTCATTCTTTATAGTCAATACTCAAGGATCGTAGTACACGAACATCAACTGTATTTGGTACATTAATAGTGAACTGTACTATTTCATATGATTTATGAAATATTGGTTATTCAAAATCCTTAATACCATCATCTATCACGAAATGTCTCCGGATAAAAAATCTTAACTTTTGTCGTGTGATGACTCTAGACATGCCATTGGTAGGGCGATTGGAGGGAATATAGCAATACATAGACTTCCCCCATAAGCTATGAAGTTAACCTTTTTGTGGGACCATTTAATCCTCAAGATGAAATTATTTTATATCATTCTACGAATGGATTTCTTGGTTCTATATCAGGAATATGTGGACTACTATCGACCTAGGGTGCCGTTAAAATCACCTGATGGAAGCAGTAACCTCCACAAGGGTGACTGGGACATCCTGGACCGTAGAGATAGACTAGAGGATCATGGGATATGTGTAGTTACTACCCATATTTTATTTCTTATCGTAGAGAATTAGATAATACATTATATATAATTTCTTCCCATTGAAGATCATTATAGGAGAGTCTTTCTCAAATATTTTTCAGGATGTCTCCTGAGAGAGAGAGTGAGAGCTGGAGTTCCTGATTTATCTTTTTCCAAGGGTATCTCATATGTCTATTCATGCATAGAGTATGTCACCATTTGAGATCCAAAATCCCATGATAAAATTGGAATATATAGAGTCTAATGGATTTATTAGACTCAATACCTCTTCATCTGGTTCACCCATGCTTTTCACAAAGAAGGAGGTTGGGACCCTTCGGTTGTGCATGGATTATCGATGGATGAACTAGATTATGGTTAAGAACTTGTATCCACTACCAAATATAGATGATCTATTTTAATATGTCTACGGTTATTGGGTGTTCTTGGTTATATACATAAGATCGGGATATTATCAAGTGTGAGTCAAACCTTCACACATTCCTTATATAGATTTTACTTACAGGTATGGTTTTTAAGAGAATATTAATATCTTGTTAGGTCATAAAAAATATCCTTTCATTTTCATGGATTATATGAATATGTTTTTACACACCAATAAAGATTTTTTTTTCATGGTCCTTGCGGATGTCACCGAGTTTCATTATCAAACTCCTAGAGACAATGTTATAAATCATGAAATTAATTTGAATATACTTTGAATGAATAAAATATATTCTAATCATAAAAGTGGAACTTATAGATCACAAAAAATCAATTATTTGGTTATATTATATTGGAATTAGAAGTTCATATTGAACTAGAGAAGTTGAGTGCTATGGTTTCATTGGAGAAGAATAAGAATGTGTTTTCCATACAGAGTTTATTGGGACTAGCTGAATATTATAGAAATCAGATATTTGGATTATTACACCATTAAGATCCTATTATTTTACTTATTTAAAAGTGTGTGGATTAATTATGGTACAATGTGTATTGGGAATCCTATCATGAGATGAAAGGAAGTCTTTTTGTGACCCCAATTCTGATTTTTCTTGAACCCAGAAGAGGAAATACATTATTTTGTGATTCATAAGACATAAGATTTGGTGGAGTGATAATTCAAGATAATAAAATCATTGAATAAATAACACAAAAATTGAGGCATCAGGATATAAATTACCAAACACATGAATTTTATCTAGAATATTTCTTCTAGGCCCTACGCTGCTAGACAGACTATCAGATGGGTGAGCTCTTTATTGTGTATATAAATTACAAGATCATCAAATATATCTTAAATCATCAAGACATAAATATTATACTCTTAATATGGGTTGGTTACCATCGTTATATTGACTTTTAGCTGGCATATATGTCGAGAAATGGAAATTTTATAGTAGATACAACGAGATGGAAAACTCTGTCACATGTCATAAACTAATCCTATAATGATTGAAAATTTATGGCCATATTTTTGAAGATGCATATAAGGATTCATGAATGTGATAAATGGTATTATATATTATCCTTGAATGTTACCTCTCAACTCCTTCATACGGTGAAGAGATGAATGTTTTAAAATCCTGAGGGATTGGTTTTTCAAGAATGTAATTTAGGAGAAGGTCCACCAACATAATGTGTTGTTGATGGAGATGAAACCCTACATATAAATGAGTGTGTCTGGATTCTTCAGGATACAAGAGAGGAACTAAAACAAGTTTCCCACTATTCTCGGTGGGAATTTCATCTCATAATATCCAAGATGTGTTGAGATATGAGGCTCTAGTATTAGTTTCCATGGATGAAACATCAAATATCATGTTATATCATTGGGTGTTTGACCAATAAGTATGTGAAGGTGGAGACACATCACCTAGATATCTTTTTATAGCTGCATCCAGTCCCAAAATCAAAATGGTAAGATGTTATTATCAATGTTATAGTTTTTTTTAACAAGGTATCTTTGTGGTAGTGATGTATTTTGTGTATTCATGGATTGAATAATTAAATTAGGCCACCTATATCCAATCCATAAAACATTATAACTTATTGATCTGGGAAGACAGTATTTACCTAAGATCATATTGCTACATGGGGACCCTGGTACTATTGTCTAGATAGGGAAGGTCATTTCCCATTTAGGTTCTCATATAAATTATTGAGATATTTTGGTACACATGTGCTTCTATGAATATATTTTCACCCTCAGACAGGAGGATAGTTTTAACCAATCATACAGGTCAGAGAGAAAAATATCAAAGAATACAAAATTGATTTTGGTGGTTCTTGGTTAAAGCATATCCCTATAATCAAGTTATACAACAAAAATTTCTTTTAGGAGATGATTTAGATGGATTGATATGAGGCCTTGTGTGGTAATCCATGAAATTATCCCTTATGTTGATTAGAGGTAGGAGATGACGTTCTACAAGGACCTCTTCTCATTCATTAAAATTCCCAATAATATCATCTTAATAGAATGATTTTTTCTACTACTCAGTGTAGATAGAAATATTATTTAGATCATCATCGATGACATATGGAGTTTGGGGATGGGAATCATGTTTCATTATGGTCATCACCAAGACTTGAGAAAAAGGTGGATACATAAGAATGGAATGATTTCACACACATTATCAATACTTCTTTATATCTTGGGGATAATAAGTCCAATTTTCCATCTATTTTTATTTTCTCATAGGTGTCATTCAATGCATGATGTCTTCCATGTATTATAGATTCTCCATTATCAGGCCAACCCATCTCATTATTTTATTATTTTATTCAGTAGGACATTGAATTAGATTTTGATGCTTATTTTTAAGAATAATCTTATATGAATCATCGAATGGAGCATCAAACTATATATGGCTGGTCCATACCATTAGTGGATGTTTTATAGATCCATAACTATGTCCACGATGATACTTGGGAGATGGAGGCCAACATATGTCCTTAGTTGTTGGAATTGTTCGCATAGACGGTTTCCCCACGCTAGGGAGGTGGAATCAAGGAAGAGTTAATTTAAGGAGTAATACTATACGAAACTAATTTTTTAGGTATGGGTCCTTTAAATTTTAGTATAATTCCTAAATTTGAGATTAATATAGATGAATAATTAGTTAGAGCTTCTTTTGATGGTTTCCAAGGTTTTTTCAGTTCATAGAACCCCGCACTATGGAAAAATTAAATAGGCCATATAGTTAGAAGAGATAGTTGAAGACCATACACATCATTTCACAAACCGTTTGAGGGAATGAAATTAGTCCATAGGAGGACACATGGTTTGAGGAAACCATATGGCTAGAGGTTCATGCCCGTGCAAGAGTACCTTAAATTTTTAATAGTGTGAAGTACGTTTTTCATAAGGTCAGTCAAACATTGTGAATGAAACCATGTAGAGTCCCTAATTATATAGTGGGAGGGACACTATTGGTACACGATTTGGCCAAACTATAAAACCCTATAACTTTTGGCTAAAATGAACATTTTCCCATTAAATTCATTTTATCTCCACCCATATTCTTTTTCTCCCATTTACATCATCGGGCTGGATCCTTTTCACATGTTCTAGTTTTATGGAACCATCTTCATATATTTTGAACTTGTTTCATTATTTTATCTTGGATTTAGTATCTAAACATTACATTGGATATCCCATAGTACATTATCTAATTGTTAGAATCATTTTTACATAATTTTTTCTATATAATTTCTATTTTGGTGTAGGATAATATTTAATATCTTTAGGGTGTCGATCCATTCATCAGTTTTCTTCCAATCTAGACAAAAATAAGGGCTGATAATGGATGACTATAGTGCTATAGTCTCTATGTATGTGGTATATGACCTATCTCTCATGTCTCACCATTTTATAAACATCCATCATTGTACACACACTAATTTCATTAGTAATTTATTATAAAATTCATATTTCATGTTTATAATCATTATGCTCATATTATATCGCCGTTTATATATATGTTCATAACACCATTTGAGGCTCATAACCGAAACACATTCAAACCAAAGTAGGGTGTTTCCAAAACTATTCCTTGAAAACCCATGCAGGTTTATTTGAGACAACATTCGAGTGTGTGGCTTGACTCTGCTAGTGGAAATCCCTCTGAAATTAAATTAATTATGAATCACTAATGGCTAGTATATGTAGAATGTCACATGATCGTTCTATAGTAAGCGTTCAAAATATTTTCTTGATCCTTTGAAACATTCAATTGAAAGTACTCTTATAAATATTACATGGTCTAGATAATTAAAATTGAATTACATATTGTTTCATGTTCTTATCCATCCTTGTAATGTATATGAATCGTTAAGGAATGAACCAAATTATTTAATATGGAATCAAGGTATTAAATGGTTTCAATTCCTCTATGGAATTAACAAATTTAATGTTTATAACCATTTTAGTAATAAATGGGGGCATTTTCTATTTATCCTTGTCACCTACTATGAATGTATATAGAAAGGACCTACTAAATTATCAAATGGTACATATATTATGAGGCGTAAATTAAATAATGAATTATGTATCGGGTTACTATTTCATATTTAAAATTTTAACTTTATCAATGATTACATACTTTATCCATCCATGGATTTTTGATGGAATTCCTTGAGAACTCAGAAGATACCATTCTGATTCAAGGATATGGTTTCCTAGGTGGATACCCACCATGGTACATAATCATTGTCTACTACTGGACGTCTGACATGATGTTTTTGGATCTTCCCACTATCTCTCATATATTAGGATTCCTTTTGTACACTCCTTAGATCCAACATGATTTCTTCATACAAGCTGCATGGATTAAACATATTAGGCTAAGACTTTCTTAACCCATTTTACCTTATACAAGATCCTAGGACTTTTTTAGAATAATATAGTGGATTGCCTCAGTCGATTCCCCCTGTATTACACGGAGTCCCTTCTTTTCTTCTATAATGCATGAGTTACTACTATGACTTGGTAATCCCATTAGGCTAATGATGCCATAGTTATACCTTGGATAATCTTTTATCATTATCATGATATATTATTACATGAATTAGTTATATAAACTCAACATAAATGAATTAATTAAATTATACCATATTTTGAGACATTTCAAGATAAGGATAAAGAAGGTACTATATATCATAATAACATTTCATTATATTTATAAATTCCTACCCAAAATAATTTTATATTTCACAGGATTGAATGTATAAATTTAATCGGTGGTGGCCTAGTAAGATTTATCACACACCCTATCTGGGAGTCCATTTGTTCACATAATGACTATATGTATATTGGTGTTGATATACAGGGGAATCCTAGTTAGGAAACATGACCTTACTGGAATTATTAGGATGAGGCTTAGTAGTAGATAAATAAAATAGTGATCGGGATGCTTGAATACTTTTTGGATTATTTTTTTTCTTTTGTATAACATGTATTTCCTACATTTATGTACAACTATTTCTTGTTTTTAGGGACATGTAATTACATTATAATATTTTTTATATAATTTAGAATGAATATTTTGATTATTTTTCGATGGTTTTATTTTTATACACATTTCCTCTATGATATTGTTTATTTATTACATTGATTTCTCCATTTATCTATATTTATATCTTCTATGATTCACTCTAACATGATATAATAGTCTTTCCATGGTGACACCATTGTCCTTTACTACTATTAAAAATTCTCTATCATGTGGGTAAGTGTGCTCGAGCCCATGTGGCCCATCAGCTCGAGGAACCTATTTGGTGGAATCAGAGTTTGGGCATCACAATTATATTTAATTTCAATAACCAGATTTTTATTTCCATCATATAATTTTTGATCAACCAATTTTTTATTCACATTATTCCAATTGATTCAATTTAGATAAACTATGAATTATATATTTTAAATTTCTATAAATATATTTTTTATGAGAAGAACTTGTTTTTTATTCAAATTGAATAGATTGGTTTGAAATTATGATGTTAATTTTGAAATTTTATTATCTTTAATAATATTAGAGTCAATAAAATCATATTTATTTTATATTTTATTATTCTATTAATTCATTAGAGTATCATATCTATTCATTTTAGTAATAAAAGGTAAATATTATTCTCTTTCTGGTGGGTTGAATTTTTCATATTTTGATGGATCATGTTTTTATATTACAATGAAGTTGAATAATCATGTAATGTATTATAAGTAAATTTTGAGTCAAGGATTAAAATTTTAACATAATATTCTATTATATTTTCTATATATCTTTTTTCTATAGAATATTTCTATATAATCCAATAATATCCTACATTTTTTCAATTATCATGTGATAATATTTCAGAAGTTGTTTCACTTTCACTAGATCACCATGTATTTAATGTATTCTAGGATTTCTTCCCATTAATTTATGATTAAATTCTTAGATTTATTATTTTATTATTAATTTTTTGACAATGTAGTCTAATATGACATTCCATATCACGTTCATAACATATAAGTTATTCCTATTCATTCTTATTTCATTTATCTTTATTTTTATTTTGATGAGCACTTTGGATGCTTGAATTTTCAACAGGATTATTCATCCTTCCTGTAATTTTTGAATCTTAATTACTGTTATCTATTAAATTACATGGATACGATTTCTTATATATTTTCATTGATATAGTAGATTAATAATTTTTAGAACAAGAATTAAAAATGTTTGATTAGATGAGTGGTCTTGTTTCACAACACCTTATATCTTCAACCCAGAATTTCAATTGGTTGTTACTCATATGAGATATCATGGTCTAGTTGCATGGGTTACGAATTCAATATATGTGATTTTTTTTATATGAACTTTCTCAAAATAACTATATAGAATATGATTCCCTTAGGAGATGTCGGGAGGGAGTTCTAAGGGATAATATACTTCCCTAATGAGGTCAAGGATCTAGAAGGGACTGACAAACCTCAAGATCATATTCCATTTCTTCATAAATGTCATAATCATTTTCCATCTATATATCCATATTAATTCCATGTTAATAAATTCAAACACTATAACTCATCCATAATTATTTTCATTTCTCTTTTTTCGAGTTTGTTCTACTTTCCTATGCCACAAATTTTTTTGAACATTCTATATTATTTCTTAGATAAGGTCAAGATTAATTAGATTAATATCTCCAAATGCATCCTAACATTTTGGAGACCTATAACTATCCCCATATAGAGCCTCATATAGAGTCGTATTAATGCGATAATAGAAACTATTTTTATATGATATATTTACTAAAGGGGAGTATTGATCCCCACATCCATGAAATTCTGTTGAATATGTTCTCAATATATATTATAAATTTTGGATAGTCATCTCTGACTGACTATTTACTTGTGGTTTATAATTAGTGATGAAACAAAACTCTATCTCCAATAGTTTTTGAAGACATATTCATATCCTCAAGGTAAATATCATATCTCGATTAGATATAATGGAGGGTGACACCCCATGCAGTCTTATAACTTATTTTATGTACATCTTGGATAGTTGGTCAACAAATAAATCTTCATTAATGGAAATAAAATTTTATGACTTTGTAAAAAAATTAATTTCAACCCAAATGGTATTATGGACTCAAGATGTCCTGGGGTGTCCTGCAAAAAAATACATGGAAATTGTTTCGCATATTTGTACTCATATGGGTAATAGTTTCAATATACCCTAAGAATTTTATCATCGATCCTTATCTTAATGAAATATGAAGTATCAAGATGTGTATTTTTTTATTTTCCACTTCATGTTATCCCACCATTATTTTTGTATAATCTTTTTATAAAAATTTCATGTTTGATACAAGAGTGCTTATATCATAGAATAAATTTTTTTTGAAACAAGGAATGCGTGCTGAAGAGGGTCTAAATAGAGGGATATTATATGGTCACTATTTCTAGTGTGAGATAGATATAGTTATTAAATAGGGTAAAACATTTCATATTCATTTATTTGATATTTTAGAGAAAATATTTTTGGTCATTGAGCCCCATAACCCTATGACTAATAGATCTTTCTATGTGCCAGTTGTTTTACTAGTGAAAAATTAATGTGATTGTTCCAACTTTAAAGTATTACGACATCCTTGTAGACATGTGATTGAAACATTCAATTCTGTAAGATTATCTTGGGAGCAGTTTTTAGATCCAATTTATCTAATATAGAGTATAAACAACTACTACAGTCTTCATGGATACCTATTCGGTAATATTAGGATTTAATTTTGTCTAATGGAACACCCATTCTTCTATAAAACATGACTACATTGTCACCAAAAGGAAGGCCAAATCTGTAACACCCCAGGTAAATAAAGAATATGAAATTTTCTTATTTATCCAAATTTTTGAATAAAATATTAATATGACTTTAAAGGGGACGCTATTCTTGATGGTCTACCCAACACGCAACAACGAGTTTCTTGGGAATCTTACGTTGCACTCTAATAATAAAATAATATTATTTTAAATGGTAGATAACATGTAGCCGTTGTATTGGCGGGAATGGATAGAAATTACTAAAATATGATTATATATGTTCTTAAATGTTTTTTCATTTATCTAATAAAGGATAGATGCTTAAAATACGGAAAGAATTCAATTTTAGGCGTATAGGCCCTAGTTTTCACTAAAGGTTCACTTATCGCCATTTGATGGTGAAACATCATTAAATATAGTTTTGATCACTCTTAAACATTCTTTTAGACCAAATAGAATTCTTATTAAGAATCGGGACATCAAAATTTACTTTGTGTAAATTTTTGGTATCTTTCCGATAAAGTTCATTTTTTTAATGAATAGTGTAAAATGTTGTATTTTAATTCAAAACCTCTTTTTAATCAAATTTATTTATATGATTAGATTATCTTTTGAATTGGTTTTAAAGTGAAATTATAATATATTTTTACCATTAAATCCAATAGTGGTCGTTGGAATTAATTTCACTTTGAAATCAGACTTAAACCAGTGTCAATCTTTTGATACTTATTGTTTCATAAAAACACGCTATTTGATCTAACAGCGGGAATTAATTATTAAATTAATTAATGTGACTTATATGTTTTTAATTTTGTAAAATAGACTTCATTTTTGAATTAGGAATATCAAATATAGCTTAGGGTGAATTTTCGGGATTTTTCTGAAAAACTTCAATTTTTGATGAATAGTGAAACCACTAAGTGGTACTTATAAAAACTGATTTTTCCGTTTAAATGAAATTTTTCCATCTTTGTGTTTTTAATTTCGAAAATCTGACATACATGGTTGTCATTAAGAAGTAAAATGTGGTTCAATGGGATAAAAATAATTTTTTGGTGAATAGTAACTTATTAAGTTTTTAATCGCGATTAGATGTAATTAGTGTAGTTTAAGGTAAAAATAATGTTTTAATAATATGAAATGAACTTTACACATGTCCTAAACTCATTGGATGTGTAATGGCCGATCTAGACAAGCCATGGGTCAACTTGGGGACCCCATGGAGCCACTTTGGTTGGGAAATGACATAAATAACTTTTTATTTAATGTAAAAGTAAAAATGACACAAACATGATATGTTTTACTAAAACAATTTTAAAGTGGGGTTATACAAGTCATATTTTTTATTATAAATAGTCATTGGAAAGATAAAAATATTTCATAAATCATAGTAATTTTTTTATAATTTTTAGACATTAATTATATTAAATTATTTATGACATCTTAATGATGCAGCGATGACCTCATCATCTGACGATTTAAATTAAATGAGAAGATAATGTAAACACTATGACCTACACATGTCCAAAACTAATTGTATGGGTGGATTTCGAACCCTTATCACATTATCCACGAATTATATCAATGTGGGACCTTTTAAAACCGAAACACATTTTCAAATAAAGTAATATTTCTTACTTTCCAAAAGTACCCCTCCTCTCCTCTTATAAAAGGCCCCCACCTCTACCTCATTTCACACACTCATCAAGCCTTTGTCTCGGCCAAACCCTTCCCATTTACTCTCTCCACATCCCTCTCCTCATCCTAGAGGATTCCCTTTGGGCAGAATCCTTTCAAAGGAAGTCTTTAGGCTCAAATCAAAAGGAGTTACACTTTTAAAGGTAATTCATTCTCTCATGTTCATTTGTTTTATTTTGCTTCTCCAACCCCCTAAACTCTTTTTATTTACTTCTTTTGAAGCAAAACCAGTATATTAAATATACTAGGATGTTTTTATAAGATTTATTAGAGCTACACTCTCACACAACTACATCAAATGGTTAAAGAACATACGGTTTCCGTGGATGGCGAAATTCTGTCTCCTGAAACAATGATTGTTCAATACTCATTTAAAACCTTCAAAGGTGGCCATTATGATGTCACTATTTTTATATATGATATATAATATGTTTATGTTTTACTTATTCTTCTGTATTTTTCATTTGTGTCTTACCTTTATGGCTTCCATTATGGGTATACGCGATATCTTCATTTTAGGAAGTGCGGACTACCGCCCCCTCAAAGTGATGTGATTCGTTAATGCCATACGTGGGACATATAAAGGATGGATTTAATGTTATTATATATGATGTTATACTAGAATTCTTATATACCTCTATATCATTATTATTTCTTTCCATTAAAGTATGAGATAGAAATGAAAGTAGTGTTCATGCATACGTACGGCTTACCGTCTCCATGAACGGTGCATTTCATTTCTTATCCCCAAATGTAATGTACTATTATAAGTACATGTATATAATGGATATATATGATGAATGATACATCTAAATGATGAATATAATTCTGTAATTAAAATATACATACCTCTCATTTAGTTTTAATTCCATTAATATGACAAAGAAATGAAAGTAGCGTTCATGCGTACGTACGGCTTACCGTCTCCATGAACGGTGCATTTCATTTCTTACCTCTAAATGATTATGTAATATTATAAATACAGGTATATACAGGATATATATGATATATATGATATCCAAATCAGGAATTTTATTCTGGATATAAAGAACCTTTGACCACACGAACAACATGTAATTGTAAGAAGTCCACTTTCCACTTAAGAACCAAATATCGACAAAAAAACATGATTAACTTAAATGATTAAATAATGTTTATAACATGATAATAAGTGATATAAAAGGAATAATGAACTTGAAAAAGGTTCTTAAGGAAGTATAAATTAACTCAAGTTTATTATTCAGGAGATTAAAGAACGATCGAGTCAAGTCGGACCCGAGGTAAAGGATCCTACTCCTCTCTTTCTTTTTGAGTACACACTTTTATGTCATTCCTTTTAAAGCTCATCTTTCTTGTTATTGGGATGATCTTTTATATTACACTTACTGTAATTTTTATGTTCATGTGATGAGAGACCCTATTCTCTCTCATCAATCCATTTTGGAAGTTTTGAGTGGCGCCGTTAGGCTGCCGAACTTTTGTAAGAGATCTAACCTCTCTCTTTCTTTTTAAGTACTCTCCTTTATGTCACTTCTTTTAAGCTCCTCTTTGTAATGTTGGGGGATGTTATTTTATATTCCTCTTTCTGTACATTTTATTGTAATGTGATGAGATACCCTATTTGATCTCATCAATCCATATTCGGAAGTTTTATGTGGCGTCGTTAGGCTGCCGAGTTTTCGTAAGGGATTTTTCATCTCACTTTTATTCCCGTGAGATTTATGCTACATTTGCCACAAATTCCATTGAGTGGTGTATGTACTGCCCATTATTCTAATCTTTGTGTAATATACTTTTGTTTATGAGTATTTACATCAATGATCTATTGTCCTTCTTTCATGGGGTGTATGTTTTGAAAGATACCCAAGTCGGTAAGGGAACCTTTCACCCTCCTCTTTTTTAAAAGACTTCTTTTGTTGGGTCTTTTAATTTACATATTGTTATGTTGGGATATGTTCTCATATATCCTTATTGATGTAAATTTTATGTCCAAGTGATGAGATACATTTTTTATCTCTCATCAACTCTTTTTGATGTGATGTTGTTAGGCTGTCAAGGGAACTTTTTAACCCAATTTCGATTTCTTTGGGTTCAACATGTAGTCATTGAATATGTCATCCATTGAATATATGTGAATGACCTTTTATTGTTTTACACTTAATATCCACTTATATTGGGTGTATTTATATTTTCACACATATTTTTGAGATTGATTTGTCCTTAATTTAAGGATACCTTCTTTATAAGGGATTTCATCACATTTGACATTTCTATTGAGAGTTCATTGTTGTTATGCACCAATTCACTCTTATATGGTGTATATACTATCCTTTGGAGTATTATATCATGAATCCATTTATTCTCATGATATTATAAAGTTCTGACAAAATTTTATTCCTCAATTATTGTATTCAAGTGTCTCTAATTTTGGTAAAACCCCTTTAACCAAAATATCGCTTTAAATGTTTTAATTATTTGTTCTTATTAATATCCAAGTTTTCAAAATGGATTTAAGGATTTATTTATAAGGATATTAATGGTTTAAAATTTTAAGCTTCAAGGTGGTATGGGACACTTTGATTCAAAAATCTCTTTATTAAATGTTTTAAATGGTTTTGGAAATGGTTTCTTTTTGAATGGATTCATTATTTCAATATACTAAAATGTTATATTGTGATTGAAATGTGGAAATGTTATGTTTCCTTTATGCATGTTTTATGTGATACATTTATGTTATGGTTCTTGGGCATTGTTATGAAAACGGGTGGTTCCGTGATAAACTAAGGGCGGGTGAGCCCGATATAGCTCTCCAATGCATTGGGTAACGCGAAGGAGTGAAACGTTAAGGTTTCTCCGAAGAGATTTAGGGAATATACTGTGATGGGTATTCCAAACGTAACCAAGAGGGTTACTCCCTACGTAAGAATGCTATGAATGCCTCAAGTTACCTTTATGTCTTATGTTTTCTATGATTTATTCATGATTTGATATGCCTTTGTTTTATGGGTAAAGTGTGATTTCATTCTAATGTATATATGAACTCATGTTTCCTTTCCATATTTTTATAACTCTTACTGAGCTTTTTATGCTCATCCCAAGTTTTCGAAATGTTTTTCACAGGTCAAGGGAAAGGTACATGATGTGATGATAGTGTCAAGGATGTGTCAAGAAAGAATCCATGTTTTATTTTCAATATGTTTCCGTTGATGGGAAGAATGAATACTATCTTTTATGTAACCACTTTGCTTAAATGTGGAATGTAATGCAAGTTTCATGATCTAATTCTCTAAAACTCTAAACCTGAAAAGATCCTCAATGTGTAATCTTGTAATAACTCAAGATTAAGTAAGGTTTAAGGCGTGGGCCTTATAAAATCTAACCCATATTCAATGTGAGATGGATTGGCCTAGTAAATGGGCACCTACATAGAGGTGTGGTATATGCATCCAGGAAGGTCACATGATGAAATGTTTCTCTAGAGGTATATGGAAATAATCTAATAGTTAAAATCATTGATGTACTCTATCAATTAATTTAAAAGTTTATATATGAAATTATTTTTTTAATTATCACCATTTCTTGCTCAGAGTGGAATAGTCAAGATGGGGTTTAATCCGGTTTCTAAATATTAATTCATGTTAAAATAGTTAAAAACTAAAATCCCAAATTTATAAAAAATGAGAAATTAATTAAAACAAGATTTTTTTAAAATATTATCTTTTAGAAATGTTATCATCAGTTTGATCATAAGTCATTTATAAACAAGTGTGAAATCCCTTTCTCACTTTGAAAACTAATTTATCTGAATATGCATATATTTCTCTATTTTTTCCTAAAACAGTATATATACTTTTACCCAAAGTCATTTATTTCACTTAAAAAGAACTCCATATCCATGTACATATGCGGTCACTTGAAATAACATAAATTATTTTTATAAAAACATAGAAATAATATTAAAAAATATTTCATACCAAGACATAAAACCATATCGGATTTAAAAAAATATCAACATTACTATATTACTATTCATACATTCAGATGAAGCAGCCTATGTTATCTTCCCAACAGTTGCATATGTCATACGACATGTTAGAAAGGGGACCTATCAGATATCTTTCCATTCTGAGAAAATATAATTTTCATCCTGATGCACCTACAACATCCATTTTTTCATAACTCATATGTTCTATATTTTATGGAGTCTCCATGTACAACTTCCAGACTATTAATCACCATTTTACTAGTACATTGGTTTAGAGATGGTAGATAGAGACACACAAATTTCATCTCTCTGAGGGGAGATGAGAATGAAATTAGAGGGCATTACCTACATGATCAGTCTACCCATCCATGGTTAGGAAGTTATTGGTGACACTATTGGTGACTATTGTGCAGTCATACACCATCTATTAGGAATTGATTTTGTCAATATACCACGTGTCTTCTAGGGTCTCTACTTATTCATGGGAGGAATTAAGGATAATTTCACAATCCTTCCTGATGATACAGATGAGGATATACTTATTTAGTACACACATGTATATATTATTCTACTGATCGGATGCATTATATGTATAGAGCACCCACCACCTTAGTCCACATTATGTACATACCATTACTTGAATATATTGACCAAATGGGCATATATAATTGGGGGTCTATTTTATTATCACCATTGTAAATATGTCTCTGTATTGGGTGTCAAGATAAGAATGGTTTATTGTAGGATGTATGACTTTGGTACAGGTGTGGGATTATGAGAATTTTCAACACATCCCTCCTAGAGTTTTCACACAACTTTTATAAAACCAATTTTTGGATTGTCCCCAATAATATTGGTATGTTTATGTCATTAATTTGATTTATTTAGTAATTTTATTAATGTTTTTTATAAACATTTCATATATTAATTCTTTATAAACATGTGTATTTGGGCTCAACATTATGAACATACTCTGAGATATAGTGTGCATATAGTTCAATAGATATTTGATTCTAAACAACACAATGATATAAGTTAACCATTAATTTTTTTTTATAGAAAATTTATTTTTTTATTAATTTTTTACGACATTTTAGTGCTATCTTAGTAACAGCATCGTTCTAATTTATGAATTGATTTTTAGTTGATATTTTAGTTTTCATGGACCATGTATAAAAGATTTTCTTAAGCATTGCTTCAACCATACTACACAACTATGGTTAGAGATCGTGGTACATTGGTGCCGCTCATCCACTTCCACATCATTGAGTGTAACTATCCCTAAAAATTCATGTGAAATTTTGGTTTTATACTTCATATCCTCATTAAACCATGATATGTTGATGAGTTACATTCCATTATTCTTATAGGTATACATACATTTTATTGGCTGCAGTTTCATGCGCATTATATTGATTATTAGTACATCTGTGCCCAAACCATATCTTTCATCACAGATATCCCAAAACACACATTTGGTTAGATGATAAAAGGGATTATTCATATTGGTATCAATGACATATGATCATGTATCTTACACAGCATAGGGTTGTAATTCACTAGTTGGTATGTTTACTAACATTTTTTATATTTTTTAGCTCATGTTTCATATTATTTTGAATTTAATTTCATTTGAAGTTATCCAAACTTAATAGAATTGTACATATCACAGATCCGCATAAGGAATTGGTTAGGCACGATGTAGTTCATCCAGATCTGGTGGCTCTAAAATATTCTCTCCATTTTAAACTTGAGAGAGTCTATTCTTATGATCTATGGTTATATCTCGATCAACATACTTCAGGTGAGGCACCTTGGGATGATTATATGCCGATGCAACCACTAAGGAAAACATACTGCCATCCCCCACCACTAATCATAGGACATAGATGAGGACATTAGTGAGGGAATCGATGAGGACATAGAGAGAGAAAACCAAGAAAGGCTGATGTATATGTTGTTTCACCACAAAGAGAAGATCATGCACACCCGACAGACAATCTTAAATAGCCGGGAGATATTTATATTCCACATATTCCTAATCAAACATATGATATAACATCTCCATCATAGCTGACTATGATGGACTCAGGCTTGGGTATGGTAACAAATTTTATTATGGCCCCATTCAACACCTCTGTCGGCAATGACTTCTTTGATATCACACTTTCAGCATGTTTAGGAGCTTTTTGGGCATATAAATCCACATATAATGTTGGTAAGTCCTCCACATATGATTTCGGACAATCCTCTACATAACAGCATGAGGACACACTTGCAACACTAAAATAGGAAGAACTTGCGCCTATAGTTATGTCACTGGAGTGACAAAGATGTCGAACTCATAATGGGAATGAGGTTCATATGTCAGGTTGAGGCACTAAGGGGCATAAAAATTCATTTATTTTGGTGTCACATGACATATATTAAAAACCATATTTATTTATAAAATTAAATCTTATTTTATAAAAATAAAAATAAAATAAAAAATATAGAAAATGAAAACTAATTTACATGAACTATGAATAAATAAAAACAAACTCCCAACTATTTTAAGATTGACTTATATTGTACTTATAATTTATATATTATAAGATTTTCAAATAGACTACATGAATAATAACATTTGTAATTATAAATTTTTGTGACATTTATTTCAATACTAGGAAATGTGATCTATACCTTCAATGTTGATTTATTATATTACTAGAGATCTCATTTCGAGTAGTTAAAAGAATTTAAAAACTAATTATAAGTACAAATATTATTTTCTAAAACAATGATACATTGTTCCATTCAAATTATATTTCATTTAATTTTTTTTAAATTTATTTTTTTCAGTAATTTATTATATATTTAGTTAATATGAAAATTTTCATTTAGATTCTATTTATACTTTATAATTTACATACTATCAAAATATCATACTTGTAACATTATATTTTTTCACATATGTGACTTTAAAAGCATATAAATTATAAAGTATAAATAAAATTTAAATAAAATTTTTCACACTAACTAAAAATATAATAAATTGTTGAAAAAATAAATGAATCTCTAAAATATATTCACCAAAAATTAAGTTACATGAAATGAAATTTATTATTTAAAAACATTACATTTATTTTTTACATAATTTCTGGGCATATTTCTTATTACGTATTATATTATTAGTTAAATTATTATGAAATATTATTCATTATGTTATTATTATTAAATTCTATTAATTAAATTATGAATTAATATTAATTATATTATTAAATATTTACAAAAATTAAAGATGTAAATATGAAAAATAATTTAGATAATACTAATAAACCAGTTAATGATATATTTTAAAAATAGCAATTAAATTATCAATATAAAAAATATACCAGGAAGGTTGAGATGCTGAGCGAACTCGGCCCTAAAATTTATTAATGAAAATAAAATGAAAACACAAAACATCAAACACGCATCACATAAAGCACCACCACAACATGAAAGTAAACAATGACGCCACCCAAAAACTCTTACCTAAGGACCCAAATATATATGTAAATATATTTAATTATAAATATGTATTGATAAATATAATTATAGATATATATGTATTTAGATATATGTATTCATATATTTGTTTATAATAAATATATTTGTAATTATATAGTTTTAATTCAATCTTTAACAATAAATATTTATGATTATAAAAATTAAAATATATTTATAAATACATTTAATATATTTGTATAAAAATATATATTTATTTATATAATAATAGATATCTTTAAATAATTATTAATATGTAATTATAAATATATATTTATATATATAATTATAAATAAATTTAATTATATAAATATATATATTTATATAATAATATGTATGTAATATCTCTATAAGGCATCTGCTTCTGGTGCAGATAAAGCTGAGGGCATCAGTGTGAGGATGTTGAAGACAAGGGTTAGTCTCCCTTGATCCAAGCTCAACCAAAGGTATGGGAGAACTCACTCTGTCTGCTAGGAATTTTAAATCAATCTAATAGAATGAAAATTTTCCATGATGATTTTGGAAATGTTTATGGATCTCTTTGAGTTAAAGAAAAATCCTCAGTTTATGACATTTAGACACATGAATATGAGGCTAAATCATCGATCATGGAAGATCAAGATGACACTTGGCAGGCTCCCACGTAGTGAATGAGAAGCAGACATCTGAGAGGTCGAGGTGGCTCCCAAGGAAGGGGTGGAAGACATAAAATCAGGTGAATTTTGAATTATTTTTATTTAATTTTTTGTGCCATGTTTAAATACTCTAACCCATCTCGCTTTATGGTTCTGTAATTTTTTGGAATAATAAATTTTTTGGACCGTGGATTTAATTTATGATCTGCATCGTTTTTTGTCTAAATATTTTTTTTAAATATAGTAAATATACATTTATAAATATATTTATATATAAATATAAAGTGTTTTATTTATATATTTTATTTATAATTTTAAATATTTATATATATATATATATATAATTTTGAAAATATTATTTGAAACTACCCGAATTAACAATCAGGTAATAATTGTAAATTTAATATTATTTCACAAATAACAATTAGTAATATAATTATTATAATTTATAATTAATATAAGTAATAATATTATTAATATTTTATAATATAATTAATATAATTATAAATTTAAAATAAATAATTAAATACATATACTAATGAATAAATATAAATTTATATAATTAAATATGAATATTTATATAATTATAAACATATTTATAGATTTTTAAATATGTATTTATAAATATGTTCATATAATTATATTTGAAATTTATTTATAAAACTATTTATAAATTTAATTGAAATTTATTTACAAATATATATTAACACTTATATAATTATATATATATATAGTCATAAATATTTATTTAAAATCTATATTTATCAATATATATTTATATATAAATATAATTATAAATATATTTACGACTATATAAATATATTTATATAATTATATATATATAAATGTTTTTAAAATGTAATTATAAATATGTATTTATATGTATAATAATACATATATATATATTAGGTGTTTGGGGTACAATTACATGAAACACACACACTCAAGCTAGAAAGGAATGCCATAGACCCCTTAAGTAATAGCCAACCCATCAAGACTTATTTGTATTCATCACATGGCCTGAATGCCTACTGAACCTGAATCCCATTACATGACCCAAAGCCCCTATATAGAGAACATTTCCTCGCTATGTAGAATTATCCCTACCATGACTAATCTAGTCGGAAGGCCCATGAACTGCACAATCATGGCCCAACACAATAGTGGATCAGTGCCCTCCACCCTGCAATATCATCTTAGTACCTCCCTCTGCCTTGTGTTCTCATGGGCCCATCATCACCACAGCTCGACACCACCCAGTTCATCACCGATGTGGTTGGGTATAGCTACCATCACTGCATAGATTCCAGTGTCACTCCTACAAATGAATCCCTTAGCAGACCCCCCTACCCCCCATATATCCTCAGCATCATGACACCATCCTACATTCGCACAAGGTCATAAAGGTCTTTTCCCTCTTTTAATGAGTTTCATGTTTTTCCAAACATTACGCCAAATATGTGAATGACACTACATCAAACCCTTCACTTCACATGATTAGATTGAATGGTGTAAGAAACTATTTTTTCTATGAGGTATAGATCATTTAAATTTTGGTTTAATTGGTTTTCTTGAAACTAATATGGATTTCTATTGAGTTCATAGATGTTTTGGGGGTGTCTTGGGCTTGTTTAGAGATCAGAACCCCGACTGGTGGGGAAAATAACTGGGCCACATGGTTAGTATAAACTATGTGATCCATTTCACATAGTTTCTCCTAAAAGTGTAGGGATTTTCAGTGGGAAAATAAGGGCACACGATTTTCACAAACCATGCGCATAAGGATGCAAGCTCGTGTGATTGTATGAAATCTTTAACAGTATCCTAAAGCAAGGTTAGTGCATGGTTTCTCAAATGATGTGACCAAACCATGAGGGGTCCCTCTTTATATGGTTAGGGTAATATGGTTGGTGCATGATTTGGTCTATCTTGCAGCCAGCCCTTGTGACCTAGGAATTTCATGGTAAAATGACCATCTTCCCTTAAATACATTAAATTTTATACCCCTTCTCCCATATCTAATTTCTAATGGCAGGGATCTCCTTTTTATCACATTGGAATCTCTAAAGCCTCTTTTAATAGGTTTTGATCTCGTTTCATCATTTGAACTATGATTCAATATTTAATAGTCTCATTGGACACCTCTAGATAAGCTCTTCAATACTTAGGCTAAGTGTTTCATTTTTCTTCCCCTTAATGATGCTATTTTGATGCAGGATTATATGCCCCATTTTTAGGGCATTGGTCCATTATTAATTTTTTTTATGATTGAAGACAAATAAAGGGTTGATAATGGATGGGAAGTGTAATAGATGCTCAAGGTAGGTTGTCTACAAATCATATCTTAAAGTATCACTATTTCATAAACTGTTGTCCTTGTGCATATATCGGTTTCACCGGGCGTTGCTTATTAAATTCATATATCCTGAATACAATCATTGAAATCATTCTCTAGAGCTCTTTCTTATTATGTTAACTGCACCATTAGAGGTTTTGACCTCAACGTCATTAACCATTTTAGGGTGTCTTTAATTATATTCTATTAGTGTCTTGTCATGATTATTCTCACCACCATTCAGGTGTGCTATGATTTTCCCATAATAAATTATATTATTTTAATCAAATTAATTAATTGTTATTATTTATCACATGTATAGTTATAAATTTACCCTCTTAAGGTAAGTTTCCCAATTAGTTAATGGACCTTTAAAATGTAAATGGAAAGTATATTATATATATCACTTTGAATATTTAAATTTAATTGATTGGTAATTAGTTGAATAAACTAATAACTCCATGTAATGACTCTGAAGGGTAAAGGAATTAACCTAATAAATGACTATGTAATTAAAATGATAAATTGTAACACGTCTAATTTAGCCTTGTCTCCCAGTATGAAAGGAAACAAAATGAACTTTATGACTTAATAAAAGGAATGAGTTTTACATGGCCCAAATTAAATAATGAAATTTTTATAAGGGGGATTTTAAATATAGTCCTTATTATCTTTATAGAAGTGTTCAGACTTGATCATGCCTTAGATTCTCAAGATAATTACATGAGTACTCATATGAATCCATTTCTATTCAAGGAAATATTTTACAAAGGAGATACCCACCATGTAACACGGTCCTTGTCTACTAGAGGATTCATAACATGATGTTATAGGACTTATTCACTATATTTATGGCTATTAGGATTTCTCAGATACACTCCTTGGATCCAACTCGACATATTGATAAACGTGGCACCATGGATTCACCTCATTGGGTCCATTCATTCTTAGAATGTGGTTACTTTTTATTGAATCCTTGGACTCTGTTATAATAATTTATAGTGGAATTCCTTGGGCATGCCCCTTGGATTACACTCATACCCCTTCTATCTAGGTTGTATATTATTTCTATGACTTGGCTTGACCCCTAAGGTCATGAATTCCTTGGTTTCACCTTAAATCTTCTTCCATTATGATCATTATAGGATTCCTTGGTTTTACCTTGGATCCTCCTAAACTATCTCAAAAATATACAGTATAGTTGAAACTTATTATAAACATGAACATAATTAGTTAAATGATTACATATTCAGAATCCATTTGAGGCTAAAGCAAGTATGATTTATTTATTGTATACTTCATTTCTTTTATACATATACATGATCTCTATTTCAATTTGTATTCAAATTATGGATTGTATAGAAGCTATTGGTGTTGGCCCACACATATTTATCTCACACCCTATCTAATCCACCGATGGAACCCAAGATGATTATATATATATAAGTGTTGATAATGGGAAGTGTCTTACCTTGGACACTTGACTTCATTTATTGATTTAGGATATAGATTGGTAGTAGATGATTAGAACAATTCTCGTGATGCTTGTATAGTTTGGTATTTTTCATTCTTTTTTGAATCAACTATTGTATTGTATTGGATGATTCCATATATAAATGTTTTCCTGTTCTGCAGATACATGCAATTACATCATCCACTTATTTATATGATTTAATTTCCACCATTTGATTATTATTTGTTTCTTTGTTTTTTATATCATGTTATGATGATTTAGTCATTATTAATGTGATTATTCTTTTTTATCTATAAATTATACCATTTTGATACACTCTGACATGAGGGCATAGTCTCCCCAAAAAAACACCTTGGGCCCTCATTGCAATTCAGTAGACACTGGCTAATGTTATGGTTTACTCGAAGTCATGTGGACAACAGACTTGGGGACCATGTGATTGGAACTCAGTTTGGGATTTCACAAATGGTTTAGCATATTGTATGCTAAACCATGTTGTTAGATATTAAACCCCTCTTCACACTCACATGATTTCCTCTAAAACCTCGTATGATTTTTCTAAAACCATGCATAGAGTCACTATTTCAAAAAACGTCACACCATTTCCCCATAAATTTTTATATTTTACTCAAAACTATGCGCTAACCATACAATAAATCCACGCACTATAGAATTTTAACCTAAACTATTACTGCATAAGTGAATAGAAAATGTTTTCTCTAAACCATGTCTCCCAACTCATGCACCACGACCATAGTTTTCGAAATACCTCTAAAAATAAACCAGACACTTTTGAGGCTTGAACAAGAAACCAGGATATATTCTAAGCATCATTCAATGTCTAGCAATATCACTTTGTGTCATTATAACCATAGGAATTCCATTTTTAATCATTGATAAAAATTTAACCCACACAATAATAAAAAATTCAAATTCCCATACGAATTTTCTCACGTGTACGAACACAGGTTGTTACGCTCTCCCCACCATAATAATTATCATCCTTGAGAAGTATTGGTGGGTAACCAAACATAATATATGGAATGTGTATATAACTAACTCCTATTTGACCACCCACATTACCTTACCAAATTCCAAAAGTTCCTCTAAGTAATAACATTTAACTTTGGGCGATCAAACCACCAAAACCCAACCAAACACTAGTGACCAACAGTAAAAAAACAAAGACCACACTTACATGGGCCCATCTATATGGGAAACATGATAACACTATCACTCAAAACATCATTGTTCCTTTGTTAATCCCCAACATATTTCTTAGCATTAAAATAATTATTCTATGTTATGGTGCCTCTATCGTAGAAATTACCCTTTAAACAACACATCTATAATCATAATGATTCTCGTGACATAGTTCTCAACTACCACACCCATTCAAACATGAGAACACCACTCTATATTATCATTTTAGATATAAAATGTTGAATCATATTTGGAAAAGGTCAAAACAATGATTTAGTTACTTTTCCTTAGAAATCCATAAATGATTCTCAAAATACATTTATCATGTCAAAAATGACATACCAAATGTATTTTGAGGCACTCCACATCCAAACACATATAAAAATAATGATTGGACTTCTTATGGTTGATCCACCTAAAAGTGATAAACTCTAACCACTGACACATTCCAAATACCCAATCTAACCACCCATTCTCCAGAAGACACCCCATGATTGTTTACACATTCTCACCAAATTCCATTCTTGAAATTTATTATATTCCCATAATTAGATCCTTAATCCACCAAAACCATTATCATGTTCTATCAAACATGTCACTGCACCCCTGATTAGAATATCACTCAAATTCCACTAAATCCACCTTATGTATGATGCTGATACACTGACCCTATCAATTAGCACATATGAACTCAAACCTAGTTTCTTTGGGGAACCGGTTATATCAGACTGTACAGCTCACCAGCATCCAAGCACTGCCTCAACCCTCCAACGACCATTCCAATATTTCCAATGAAACTTCATACATGAGGGTCATATTTAAATAGTCTTTAGTGGCCTCCCAATCCTATATATTTCCATATACCACACCTTAAAATCCACCTCAATGGTTCCATTATCACACATGTGTCACTCCTCCCAAGATTCACTCATCAACTGGTCATTTCCAAACTAATATTCACTCATATCAGTTGTTCCACCACACCTAACATCATTTATAAAACTTCTATACCCCATAAAGAGACCTATAATTTCCTCAAAAACTCAAGAATCTATTCCCAAAAATGTTTCATCATCTCTATCTATTCTCATTTCAGGCCCAAACACTCACTAACTTATGATTTTAATAGGTACCACGTACAACTGACACATGCTATTTGATATTATCACCCAACTCATGCTCCAAAAAGTAACAAACCAAGAATCAGTCTGATGTAACATAGAAATTGACCATGATTCATATAATTTTAGTTTTTTAAGACAATGATAAAATGGATCACTTTTCGAAACTATTATAGACACAAGTATCCACTCATTCCCTCATAATGTAGCTAAAGTGCATTCAAAAACCAAAAGGTTAAGGGACCTAAATGATCCTTCCCAAAACCAACCTAAAACCTAAAATACCAGCACTCATGGTGCTCTACCTTAAGAAAACCCTGGGCATATACATGCATTTTCTCATTTCTAGGACACTCTCAAGCCCCAAATAACCCTTCTCATGTGATTACCTCAAATAAAATTAAAAACTAAATCACTAGACTATGAGTCCAAGAGTCTCTAGGTCATCCCACCTCATCCAAAATCATATCCCAAAAGGTTAAAACCAACCAGAAACATCATGTCACCATATCAAGAATCCACAACATCAATGAGCCAACATCGACTCTAGAGAATCATGTACACATAGGTCAGATACCTAATTTTGAGTCAACAACCTGCTTGGTAACTGATTCTCACCATGCATCTATACATAGGACTAACCCCTCTAGAATCACAACCTCATCAAACAACATTTACATATATAAAGAAATCATCCTTGATGATCCAATCTAAGATAACCACACCACATGGTATAGTTATGTAGAGTACCATTCCATGATATATGGGAATAAACCATATAGTTTTTTTAAAACTTTAAAAAACCAAACCTAAACAATATCAACTCACAAGGTGTTTCCTAAAAAGGAACCAAGTGCTTTGCTGACCAACTCAGATAACTGGATCTTCTGTGAATACAGATCCATATCATCACCCTTATCATCAAGCGTCTCATACTAGATTCACATGGCTTTTTATCATAATAAAATAGATATAAAAGTCATCCAAAGTGAGTATAATTACACAAAGAAATAACAAACTATTAGGCATATATGTCATTTGAACCCTACATTCCGAATATGATTCATAAACATTGATCTTTTTCCACCATAAGCTAAGATCCAAATCCAATCATTAGAATCCTGACTATAAAACCCCAAGATTATATAGTATGTATATTCTCAAAAAATTTGAATTTATTTGATAGCATGCATTGCATACAAAAATTCTTTCACATAGTATAAAATCAAATAAATAACAAAAAACAAACATTATAAATGAAGAAAGAATAAAATAAGAAGTTTTCTCTAAATTAA
This sequence comes from Viscum album, assembly GCA_963277665.1. NCBI lineage: Eukaryota > Viridiplantae > Streptophyta > Magnoliopsida > Santalales > Viscaceae > Viscum > Viscum album. The sequence continues at coordinate 735,080,219 of OY728147.1, read as the reverse complement.
GGAAAATATTATACAATTATATCCTAGTATTTTTAATGAAATGGTTTAGAAATAATTAATTAATTATTAGTATTTTGTATAAAAAATAAATATTTATTTAAAATTTTATCATTAATATAATTATTTTAAAGAAAATTTATTTTTTGGGAAATAAAATCATAAATTAGTATTTTTTGTCTATTAATTATAATATAATTTTATTATACCTTAGTTAACTTTTCAAAGAGTAATAAAATTAGAAATAATATTTAAATTGGTATTTTTCATGCAAATGATCATTTTAATTAGATATTAAATTTGTCATATTGATATTTTTTTCATAAAATGGAGTTCATTTTTTGAATTATACACATTGAAAAATATTTATGGATAATTTTTATTGATTTTTTGAGACATTTTAATTTTTGGGGAATAGTAAAATACTGTAATTTAACGTATAAATACATTACATGTTAAATACACTATTCATTAAGTCATGGATGACGTAATAACCGTAATATCAAATTTTCCTTCATTATTTTATTATGTCTTATGATAATGTGCAAACTATTCATTGTCTTCAGAAAAAATAATAAACAAATTGATAAAATCTGCAAAAATCACACATCCTACACTATAAATATCACCCCTCACCACCACTTATCCTCAAACCTCTATGATTTGAAGCACATCCAAATAATACCCAAATAACCTTTCTAAGTCTTTTATAATGTTCAGGTAGTTTGTTCACAATAAAAGACTAAACCATGGTCCCTTAAGGAAATACTCAATGAGAAGAATTCAATAATTAAATCCTCTTTCTTTTTCTTTTAATTTCTTTTCAATTTCCTTTTTCATGTCTTATCCTTTCCTCCCCTACCCTATACAAATGAGCATGATAACTCCAGTATCGTCTAAATACTATAATGATATCATGTCAATGTAATATCCTTAGTCTAACTCATTTCCCTCTCTTTTATTTTAAACAAAATCATCATCTGTGAGGTGCGAATTTACAACCTTCATGGATGATGGATCTCTGTTCATCAGTTTATCATTCAAGAAAGGTAATGAAATCATTTTAATGTTTTAAAAAGATTATAAAATATTTATTACATCCTATTAAATGTTATAGAACCATTATATATTCATATTATTAATTAGTTAAAAAAACTAGTGTGCGATAATAAAAAAAACACCAAAATAATCTAAGAAATTATCACTAAACTTTTATCTAATGATTCATCCCCATCCCATATAAAAACTAATATATATAAACATTTACAATTATTTTTATTCATTAGTAACACATAATTACAATTATAGATAATTATACCCATTTTACATGAGCTTCATTACTTATAAATAAGTAGACCGATCATGAAAACCAAGAAACAAGCACTCTCGAACGATGAAATAGTATCATTTAACTCATCAAAAAACCATAAATGAACTTAATAAAATTATAATAATATATATATATATATATTAAGGGTTCTAAGTTAGTTAATTAATGGATTTAATCTTATTATCTGGGACATTAGGATCAAGTGTAGAATGCTTTCAGACATAAGGTATGGGGTTTCTCATCTCACTTTTATTTTTGTGAGATATCTATTATTCACCACATATTTCTTGTATTTGGTGTCTATATACTACCATTTGATATATAATATCATGAATATATTAATATTCATGGTATTAATTTAATCATATTATTATTATTAATTTTTTCTCATACGATTCAGTTAATTACAATTTTGTAAGGGACTTCATCTGAATTTCCATTTCATTGAGACTTACTTGGTATTGTGCTCATAATCATTATTCTGTGGAGTATCTACATACCATTTGAGATCATTTTTCATTATAAATTATATTTATATCAAATATCCTCATTCTTGTTTCATGGATATGATTATTGTCTTAGTCAGACACCAATTTACATATAGTGTTTATTTTGAATGTTGTTTTAACTGGGGAAATATTGATAAATTCATACTCTTTAATAAATATAGATATTTTGAAAACAAAAATTATTAATGAATTTAATCTATATATTAATAATTATTTGGAATTACAGTGATGGTTGGGGCCCTCAATATCCCATTTATGCATCAATATGTCTCATAAGAAAAAATTGTTGGCAATAAACCCTTCATGTTTGTTTCCAAAATAAATCAGATGAATTTCTACCCATATTATTAATCCATCCTGATGATATAATGGTTCATGTTCAATATTCATGATGTCCAATAAATAATAATTTTCTTCATTCAGTATTAAGTTATTTCTTTACATGATATTTTCTCTATGGAAAAATCTATGGATGCATTCTTAATCCTAGTTTATTAATGGCATGTATTCTTAAGATTATATACCTTAACATAATTTCTATTCATTATTTAATTTAATTCACTTATTATTAATTCATATAACATTTTCATAGTTTTTACCTCTCCCTTATTATGTTTCCTTTATCCAAGTTTTTAAGAGGAATCCTTTAAATAGGGTTCAAGGATACTATTCATTTCATTTTATTTTGTATCATGTTTGTATTTTATATATTTACCAATGTATAATGTTTGTAATATTGTCTTCCAAAATTGATAATTTGTCTATTATTTTAGGATTTGATTCCATTTATTCATGCCAATTAAATATAGTAATGCACTGGTGTAACGCCCCGACCCCAGTTGCCTAGAGTCGGTGCATTATTACATAACATTGGCATGATCATAAGAAAGATCAAATCTCGAAAGACCGATTGGTTTAGTAGCCTTGGAAAATGCCAGATATATTCATAAGTTTTACATTACATTATAAAATGAAAAACTAATACAACAACATAATGTTTCCACAATCCACACTATTAACCCCTCATAAAATCCCTGCAGGTCATTCATAACTTACTTCTTCACATCCTGGGAAAAATAAAACATAGAAAAGGGGTGAGCTCAAATGCCCAGTAAGGATAACAATATAGCAGAAACTTTCATAAATAAGAATAAACATTTAAGGCAATGCATTACTAAAACAAAAGCCTTTTAAACTTGAACTTCAACATAGTATGGCAAAAGTAAAAATGAAATAATGCCATTTACTTATTCACATGGATATTCTACTAATCGAATAATCACATGCAAAAATCAATAACCACTTTCATAATGTTGGAATGCATAATGCCAGACTATCATAACCACATAGTCAAGGCCTCGTGCCAAGACTACAAATAAGATTTTGTCAAGGCCTTGTGCCAAGATACTAGTTTGTCTCATGAGACCTACCGATGCATCGAGGAGCTATAGCGGGCTCCACCCGTCACTTATTAAGTCCAATGCATTCCCATATGAAAAGGTTTAAACATAACAGAAACATTCGTATTAAAACTAGCATACGAAATGTCAATAATTTCACCATAAACTATGAATGGTATAAAAATAGCACATCCACAGTCAAACATATCACAAAACCTTCAATACAATATAGAAGTTTTGTATCATAATAAATCAACTTCAAATAATCTTAAAATCCATCAAAGGATGTTGACATAGATGAAATCAAAATTCTTTTTAAAGAAATATCTCCTTTTATTTTGAAATCATTTAAGATCCATATAAAATAAAACATTTTCTTTGAAAATATTCTTATAAGCTTGTAAGGAAAGCTTTGAAGATTTTATAACGGCGTAAAATAACCGCACCCGCCGTATAAGTTAAAAAAAACATTCTTACCTCAATTCTGTCGAAAAGGTTAAAAAGGACCTTGTTTTAAAAACGACGGAAAGATTCCTTTATAAACCTCTTATAAAAAGTCAAACAAGGGTATAAATGACTTTAACCCATATTCTTGTAAATAGTAAAAATGTTTTGAAATACATTTCGAAGAAACATGGATGTGGATGATAAAGAGATCCCAGTAGATTATTACGTATAATACAACCTCAGATAATGAAGAGATTGTGAAATAACCCTTACCTTGTACTTTTCCTTGGTTGGGGTAGGTTAACCTCCTGTATAATGGTGAAATAATTGTTATTAAATTATACAAGAATCATATACATTAATATGATATCATATATGATCTTTTAACATTGCTTTATTAATAATATCTTAGTATTATCGTCGTTTCGGGTGATAATCGATTCGTTCTTCTTAAATGTTTGGTTACGTAAGACATGTTTGTAATGGATAGATTATATCTTATTCATAATCAGAATGATATTAACATTATTTTTAACCCCAAAATGAGAATAATACTTGAATGGATATGATGGAGAATGAATCTTATCGCGTTCGTGGAGACGGTAGTCCGTACGTGCACACGAACGCTACTTCCATTTAATTTTTATTTTAAAATAATCTAATCCAAATGATACATAGGTATATTACTATTCCAGTATAATATTTTATATATGTTACTTAAGTTCATTAACACCATCCTTTATACGTTCCATGTGTGGTATGAACGAGTCATATCATTTTAAGGGGGCGGTAGTCCGCACTTCCTCAAATGAAATTATCGTATGTATATACAACATGAAAAGAATAATGGTATGGAATTACAGAAGCTTATATATAAAATATATATCATTAATATCATATTTAATTACAGTGCCATCATAATGGCCACCATGAGAGGTGGTAAGATGTATTTGAACAATCATCGTTTCGTGAGGCGTTAGTTTGCCATCCACAGAAACATTATGTTCATCATCCATTAGATGGAGTTGTGTGTATGTGTAGTTTGAATCCTTCTTATAACAACATCCTAGTATATTTAGGATACTGGTGTTGTTACAAAAGAAAGGAAATAAAAAGATTTTGGGGGTTGGAGAAGCAAAATAAATGAAAATACTTTAAGAGAAATTGTTACCTTTAATTTAGGTAACTCACTTTGGTTGGAACCAAAGGACTTCTTGAAATGATTTCTGCCTAAGGGGAAGCTTCAAGGAGGAGGAGAGGGATGTGGGGAGCTTAGTTGGGCAGAGTTTGGACGAGCCAAGTGGCTTGAGAGGTGTGAGGAAAAGAGAAGGAGGAGTGCCCTTTTATAAGAGGGGTGAGGGGCACCTTTGGAAAAGCTAGAAATATTAATTTATAATAAATTCATATTCGGTTTCCAAAGGCTCCAAAGTTGACTATTCAAAGGATGAGGTGGGGATAGGTCGAAAACAACTCATCCAATAGAATTTAGACAGGTTTGGGTAATTATATTAACCTTATCATTAAGTATTAACTCTAAGTTAATTAGTTTCACTTTTACAATGTCTCTTTGTATTTTTATATAATATGGTTAATAAACTTACTATATACATCCAAGAGACCCCCAAGTGGTTCATTAATAATTAACCTATCATAATATAAGTCTCTTGGCCGAACCTTAGATTTTTAGGAATTTAATATCAATTAATAATATAATATTTGTTTTAAGAACTCTTTTATGTCAATTTTGACACTATTCAATAGTTGATTTTTGTGAAACTCATAACAGATTGATTACTTAGAAAAAAGTCAATTAAATCAATCCTAATATATCATATTATCCTAGAAAATTATTTTAATTCATTAAAAGTTTCATATTATATTTATTTGGGTATTTATAATATCAATTATTTTAATTTTTCACTATTATAGTAATTACTGCATCATCATTGTGTCATAAATAAAATAAATTATTTAATGTCTAAAAATTATAAATAAAATATAATTATGTAGGAAATCTTTTTATCTTTCTAATGAATATTTATAATCGAAATTCCAACATGTATAACCCTAGGTAAAAATTGTTCTTCTAAAAGATGTAAGCTTATGCCATTTTTATTTTTATTTTAACTTTATTAATATAATGTGTCATTATCACTTACAAGTGGATCCATGGGGTCCCAAAAAAGACCCAAATATGCCCATGGTCGACCATGTATCAACCAATAGGGTTAAGACACGTTTTAGGGTAATTTAGTATTATTATAATATTATTTTTGTAACCCTTATTTACCGGATTTACCCTTTAACCATGGTAAATAAAATATTTACCACAGTAACTATTCAAAATGTCTAAAAATAAAAGTTACCTATTTACACAATTTGAACATCCTGATTCCAAATATGGAATCCATTTTCCTAAATTCAAAACACAGAAGTGGCAGAAATTAATTTAAAATTAATTCCCGCTGTCAAAACAAAAAGCGTGTTTTTTTAAGAGATAATAACTATCAAAAGATTGACACTTGTTTATGTTCGGTTTAATTGTAAAATTATGTCCAATGACCAACATTATATTAAATGGTAAAAATATATTCTAAATATACTTTAAAACAACTCAAATTCACAATTTATCACTATTAATTATTTTGATTAAAAAAGTTGTTTTTAATTAAAATTTAGTAATTTTCACTATTCATCAAAATATGAAAGTTATCCGAAAAGTACCAAAATTTCACCTTAGGCTAAATTCGATATTCCGAGTCCAAAAATGAAGTCCATTTTCAAATATAAAGTATATATAATTTCAAAAATTAGGTATTACTATTCACAACGGCTAGTTTAATTAGTTGTGGTGTGTGTTAGAACTCGAGGTTGCGTACAACACACGCTATCGAATTATTCGAAGGGAAACGTACCGTAGAAGCTTGGGGTGTTACATTCTCCCCTCCTTCAAATAATTGCGTCCTCGCAATTTCTAGGGTATTACTGCATAAAAAGACTCGGGTTGTTCTTCATCATAAGTTCCTCGGGTTCCCACGTTGCCTCTTCCATCTTATGGTTTCTCCACAAAACTTTTACCAGACGTGTCGTCCGGTTTCTCAGTACTTGTTCTCTTGCATCAAGAATCCTGACGGGCTCTTCGCAATAAGACAGATCGGGTTCCAGTTCTAATTCCTCATAGGTGAGTACATGCGTTGGGTCAGGCATGTATTTTCTCAACAGAGATACGTGGAACACATCGTGAACTTTGGAGAGACTTGGCGGCATTGCCAATCAGTAAGCTACAGCCCCAATTCGTTCTAGAATTTCGAAAGGTCCGATGTACCTGGGACTCAATTTACCTTTCTTACCAAAACGTATGACTCCCTTCCACGGAGATACCTTCAGGAAAACATGATCACCGACTTGAAATTCCAAATCCTTCCTTCGATTATCGGCATAGCTCTTCTACCTACTTTGAGCTGCTTTGATGTGATTTTGGATTACTTTCACCTTTTCCACCGTTTCCTCCACCAGTTCTGGGCCTACAAGTTTTCTTTCACCAACGTCATCCCAACAGGTTGGTGTACGACATCTCTTTCAGTATAACGCTTCATATGGTGCCATCTGAATACTCGAATGGAAGCTATTGTTATAGGAAAATTCTACCAGAGGTAAATATTGATCCCACATACCCTGAAAATCAAGTGCGCAAGATCTCAACATGTCTTCTAAGGTTTGAATAGTCCGTTCTGATTGTCCGTCTGTCTGAGGGTGGTAAGCAGTGCTCAAATGAAGTTCAGTATCCAGGGATTTCTGAAGACTTTTCCAGAATCTTGAAGTAAAACGGGGATCACGATCAGAAACAATTGATAAGGGTACTCCATGAAGTCTCACAACTTCATTAATATATAGTCTTGCTAGACGTTCCAGGGGTAGATCTTCTCTTATAGCAAGAAAATGTGCTGACTTGGTAAGACGATCAACAATAACCCATATTGCATCATTCCTTCTAGAAGTCTTTAGTAGCCCCATGACAAAGTCCATCGTAATATTGTCCCATTTCCACTCCGGTATGGGAAGAGGTTGCATGACTCCTCCAGGCTGTTGCCTTCCAGCTTTCACTTGTTGACAAACCATACATCTTGACACAAAATCAGCAATCTCCCTCTTCATGTTGTCCCACCAAAAATGTTCCTTCAAATCTCTATACATTTTGGTGCTCCCAGGGTGTATAGAGAAATTGGAACTATGAGCGTCATCCAGCAATTCCCTTTTTAGATCAGGTATATTGGGAACACAAAGTCTCTTCCCGAATTTCAAAATTCCATCTTCATACACAAAGTCTCTCAATCTCCCATCATTCACAGCTTTAATATTCTTCTGAAATTCTTCATCATCGGTCTGGGAACTCTTAATCCTTTCTAGTAAAGATGGTTTGGCAACCATTTGAAAAAGCATTGATGTTTCACCTTCCCTGGTTATTCCCATGTCCATCTTCTCTAGATCCATGAAAATTGGATCCCTTTCAATTCTCATCATGTTCAGAACTCCATGGTCTTTTCTGCTCAAAGCATCTGCTACTTTGTTTGCTTTCCCCGGGTGGTAGTGTATCGTGCAATCATAATCCTTGAGTAATTCAAGCCATCTCCTTTGCCTCATGTTGAGTTCTTTTTGTGAGAAAATATACTTCAAACTCTTGTGATCAGTATAAATCTCACATTTTTCACCATAGAGGTAGTGCCTCCATATCTTCAAAGAAAAGATCACAGCTGCTAACTCATGATCATGAGTATGATAGTTTTGTTCATGAATTTTCAACTGTCGTGATGCATAGGCAATAACTCTATCATTCTGCATAAGGACACAACCAAGTCCTTTCTTTGATGCATCACTATAAATAACGAACCCATCAAAGAAACGATCAATCTTACTTCTTGGGTTGCGAATATAATCACCAGCGTACCTCGCTAACCTTGTAAAGTTAGCCTCATACTTTGTGACATTCTCATCCTCCTTTTGTCTTAGACTCAGAAATTGTCTTTCCATATCTGCTCGATGGTCGCGAGGAAAGTATTTTTCTAAAAACATATCTTTGAACTCCCTCCATTCCATATTTGATACTTCATCATCTTCCTTCATGTTTTGAATTAATGACCACCATTGATCAGCATCTCCAGTGAGGCGGTAAACTGCCATGATAACTTTTTCCCTTTCACTGCTCCCCAAAGCCTGAAATATTTTCTCTAGGGAAAATATCCATTGCTCAGCTACTAAGGGATTTGTATTCCCATTGAACGTTGGTGGTTGTTTCCTCATGAATCGATCTAACATTGATCCTCCACGCTGCGGATCAGGGTGCTCCATACGGGTAAGGTTATTATTCATAACCTGAGTAAGTTGTCCCAGTATGGTGATTAGCTGATCGGCACCAGTTGCATCACCAGCCCCACTATAATTATCTTGAGTAGGAGGGCAATCCCTACATGGAGTGCGTGCATTGATACGGTTTCCATTTCTTCCACTAGGCGCCATTTCTAAACAATGGCATAAACTAGATCAGTTTATGAATCAAAATACATAATCCCATACTTATAAAACACTTAACATAAATTGAACTATTTATGGATATAATCCATAATCATAAAAATGTTTTCTTTGAGGACGTATATACTCATAAACCCTTCATAATGATTTGTAAAGAAAATGAGAGTTATCCTAAGCATATCCCCCGGGAGTGTCGTAACCAAGAGTGCAGCAAGGCCCGTTGTCGTGCACCAGTTCCCGTTCGAGTCTAGCTCAAAGCGGTGTTTTCGGGTTTTACCCCTAGGTACATCTGTGCCAGAGCCGCCTCTACCTGCTCATATCCAGACAGGGATGTATTGCTCGGAAAACTCACAAAATCTCTACAATACCAAAATTCTAGGAAATTCTTCTATACTAATCCTCAAAGTTCATCTTAGGTCTACGTGCTCTAATCAGAGTTTATCTAAATCTAGTTTCCAAGGTTTGTACTAAACTTCCTCTGATACCAACTGTAACGCCCCGACCCCAGTTGCCTAGAGTCGGTGCATTATTACATAACATTGGCATGATCATAAGAAAGATCAAATCTCGAAAGACCGATTGGTTTAGTAGCCTTGGAAAATGCCATATATATTCATAAGTTTTACATTACATTATAAAATGAAAAACTAATACAACAACATAATGTTTCCACAATCTACACTATTAACCCCTCATAAAATCCCTGCAGGTCATTCATAACTTACTTCTTCACATCCTGGTAAAAATAAAACATAGAAAAGGGGTGAGCTCAAATGCCCAGTAAGGATAACAATATAGCAGAAACTTTCATAAATAAGAATAAACATTTAAGGCAATGCATTACTAAAACAAAAGCCTTTTAAACTTGATCTTCAACATAGTATGGCAAAAGTAAAAATGAAATAATGCCATTTACTTATTCACATGGATATTCTACTAATCGAATAATCACATGCAAAAATCAATAACCACTTTCATAATGTTGGAATGCATAATGCCAGACTATCATAACCACATAGTCAAGGCCTCGTGCCAAGACTACAAATAAGATTTTGTCAAGGCCTTGTGCCAAGACACTAGTTTGTCTCATGAGACCTACCGATGCATCGAGGAGCTATAGCGGGCTCCACCCGTCACTTATTAAGTCCAATGCATTCCCATATGAAAAGGTTTAAACATAACAGAAACATTCGTATTAAAACTAGCATAGGAAATGTCAATAATTTCACCATAAACTATGAATGGTATAAAAATAGCACATCCACAGTCAAACATATCACAAAACCTTCAATACAATATAGAAGTTTTGTATCATAATAAATCAACTTCAAATAATCTTAAAATCCATCAAAGGATGTTGACATAGATGAAATCAAAATTCTTTTTAAAGAAATATCTCCTTTTATTTTGAAATCATTTAAGATCCATATAAAATAAAACATTTTCTTTGAAAATATTCTTATAAGCTTGTAAGGAAAGCTTTGAAGATTTTATAACGGCGTAAAATAACCGCACCCGCCGTATAAGTTAAAAAAAACATTCTTACCTCAATTCTGTCGAAAAGGTTAAAAAGGACCTCGTTTTAAAAACGACGGAAAGATTCCTTTATAAACCTCTTATAAAAAGTCAAACAAGGGTATAAATGACTTTAACCCATATTCTTGTAAATAGTAAAAATGTTTTGAAATACATTTCGAAGAAACATGGATGTGGATGATAAAGAGATCCCAGTAGATTATTACGTATAATACAACCTCAGATAATGAAGAGATTGTGAAATAACCCTTACCTTGTACTTTTCCTTGGTTGGGGTAGGTTAACCTCCTGTATAATGGTGAAATAATTTTTATTAAATTATACAAGAATAATATACATTAATATGATATCATATATGATCTTTTAACATTGCTTTATTAATAATATCTTAGTATTATCGTCGTTTCGGGTGATAATCGATTCGTTCTTCTTAAATGTTTGGTTACGTAAGACATGTTTGTAATGGATATATTATATCTTATTCATAATCAGAATGATATTAACATTATTTTTAACCCCAAAATGAGAATAAGACTTGAATGGATATGATGGAGAATGAATCTTATCGCGTTCGTGGAGACGGTAGTCCGTACGTGCGCACGAACGCTACTTCCATTTAATTTTTATTTTAAAAGAATCTAATCCAAATGATACATAGGTATATTACTATTCCAGTATAATATTTTATATATGTTACTTAAGTTCATTAACACCATCCTTTATACGTTCCATGTGTGGTATGAACGAGTCATATCATTTTAAGGGGGCGGTAGTCCGCACTTCCTCAAATTAAATTATCGTATGTATATACAACATGAAACGAATAATGGTATGGAATTACAGAAGCTTATATATAAAATATATATCATTAATATCATATTTAATTACAGTGCCATCATAATGGCCCCCATGAGAGGTGGTAAGATGTATTTGAACAATCATCGTTTCGTGAGGAGTTAGTTTGCCATCCACAGAAACATTATGTTCATCATCCATTAGATGGAGTGGTGTGTATGTGTAGTTTTAATCCTTCTTATAACAACATCCTAGTATATTTAGGATACTGGTGTTGTTACAAAAGAAAGGAAATAAAAAGATTTTGGGGGTTGGAGAAGCAAAATAAATGAAAATACTTTAAGTGAAATTGTTACCTTTAATTTAGGTAACTCACTTTGGTTGGAACCAAAGGACTTCTTGAAATGATTTCTGCCTAAGGGGAAGCTTCAAGGAGGAGGAGAGGGATGTGGGGAGCTTAGTTGGGCAGAGTTTGGACGAGCCAAGTGGCTTGAGAGGTGTGAGGAAAAGAGAAGGAGGAGTGCCCTTTTATAAGAGGGGTGAGGGGCACCTTTGGAAAAGCTAGAAATATTAATTTATAATAAATTCATATTCGGTTTACAAAGGCTCCAAAGTTGACTATTCAAAGGATGAGGTGGGGATAGGTCGAAAACAACTCATCCAATAGAATTTAGACAGGTTTGGGTACTTATATTAACCTTATCTTTAAGTATTAACTCTAAGTTAATTAGTTTCACTTTTACAATGTCTCTTTGTATTTTTATATAATATGTTTAATAAACTTACTATATACATCCAAGAGACCCCCAAGTGGTTCATTAATAATTAACCTATCATAATATAAGTCTCTTGGCCGAACCTTAGATCTTTAGGAATTTAATATCAATTAATAATATAATATTTGTTTTAAGAACTCTTTTATGTCAATTTTGACACTATTCAATAGTTGATTTTTGTGAAACTCATAACAGATTTATTACTTAGAACAAAGTCAATTAAATCAATCCTAATATATCATATTATCCTAGAAAATTATTTTAATTCATTAAAAGTTTCATATTATATTTATTTGGGTATTTATAATATCAATTATTTTAATTTTTCACTATTATAGTAATTACTGCATCATCATTGTGTCATAAATAAAATATATTATTTAATGTCTAAAAATTATAAATAAAATATAATTATGTAGGAAATCTTTTTATCTTTCTAATGAATATTTATAATTGAAATTCCAACATGTATAACCCTATGTAAAAATTGTTCTTCTAAAAGATGTAAGCTTATGCCATTTTTATTTTTATTTTAACTTTATTAATATAATGTGTCATTATCACTTACAAGTGGATCCATGGGGTCCCAAAATAGACCCAAAGATGCCCATGGTCGACCATGTATCAACCAATAGGGTTAAGACACGTTTTAGGGTAATTTAGTATTATTATAATATTATTTTTGTAACCCTTATTTACCGGATTTACCCTTTAACCATGGTAAATAAAATATTTACCACAGTAACTATTCAAAATGTCTAAAAATAAAAGTTACCTATTTACACAATTTGAACATCCTGATTCCAAATATGGAATCCATTTTCCTAAATTCAAAACATAGAAGTGGCAGAAATTAATTTAAAATTAATTCCCGCTGTCAAAACAAAAAGCGTGTTTTTTTAAGAGATAATAACTATCAAAAGATTGACACTTGTTTATGTTCGGTTTAATTGTAAAATTATGTCCAATGACCAACATTATATTAAATGGTAAAAATATATTCTAAATATACTTTAAAACCACTCAAATTCACAATTTATCACTATTAATTATTTTGATTAAAAAAGTTGTTTTTAATTAAAATTTAGTAATTTTCACTATTCATCAAAATATGAAAGTTATCCGAAAAGTACCAAAATTTAAACTTAGGCTAAATTCGATATTCCGAGTCCAAAAATGAAGTCCATTTTCAAATATAAAATATATATAATTTCAAAAATTAGGTATTACTATTCACAACGGCTAGTTTAATTAGTTGTGGTGTGTGTTAGAACTCGAGGTTGCGTACAACACACGCTATCGCATTATTCGAAGGGAAACGTACCGTAGAAGCTTGGGGTGTTACAACTGGCACTAGTTTTCTAGGGTCAGGGCATTATAGATGGTATCATAGGAAGTTTAGCAGCAACCTTGGAAACTATACTTAGAAAACATATTTTATGGAACATAATCTTGAGATAGAATTTGAGTATAATAATAGAATAACATCTTGGAATTTTGGTAAAGTAGAGATTATGTGGGTCTTCCTAGCAATACATATCTATCTGAATACTACAAGTGGATCTGGTTCTGGCACATATATACCTAGGAGGAACAACTCTGACAAGGTGTTCTAGGCATGACTCAGGGTAACCTAGTACATGATAACGAGCCTTACTACAAACCTAGTTTGACACACCTGAGGGATATGTTTAGGATAATTCAAATTTTATTTACAAACCATTATAAAGGATTTAAATTTAATTATGTCCTCAATGAAACCGTGAATATGATTATGAGATTATCTATGCCTAAATTTACAATTTATGTTTTCAAAATTAGGTATTATGATTCTTAACCCAATTTAGTGTAAGTAATTATTTAGTAATGGCCCCAAATGGATGAAAGGGAATCAATACACGTAAATAATTTAGGGATTGTACCAATGATCAATTCAACACATTTAGTGTTGGATTTGAGAAGATCATGGCCATATTAGGATAACTTACATAGGTTATAATGAATAAACATGAAAAACCTATGTTGTATCATTTCATATGGAATAAGTCCCCATATTTTAGTGGAACTACTACTCTAGTTGGAGTTTAGAAGTGGATAAAGTCCCTCTAAAAGATATTTCAAGCATTAGGATGTAATGAAAATGAAATGTTAGTACTCACATTATATTTTCTCATGGGATATGTTGATAAATGGTGGTCATTGATCCAAAATACAGTAGAGTAATATGAAATAGAATACATGGATTGGAGAACTTTTAAAGAAACAGTCTTTGACAAGTACTTCCCCCGTGAGAAATGAAAAGAAATGAATACAAAATTCCTTATCTTAATGAAGAGGGGATAAGAGAGTGTTTCAGAGTATGTAAATACCTTAAAAATACTATCCATGTATGATATTGATTGCGTACATTATTTGGAAGGAAAGATCTATCATTTATTAGAAGTTATTAAGACAAGTTTTCGAAGGGAGATGGCTTCTCAAACATTTTCATCATATGGTGAAATTGTATAAAGTGTTATAAAATGGAGAAGGGTTTTTCTAGATAAACATTTTTATGGGAAATAAAGATAAGAAGAGATATTCTTATAACCATATAAAAGGTGAATCTCTAAAAAGGTGGATGGGAATAAATAAATTCCCATTATGTGAGAACTATGTAAAGAATCATCCTGGAAAATGCCTGAAAGGCATGGGAGATTATTATAAGTGTAGATAAAAGGTTCACTAAGATAATAGATGAAAGGCTAATATAAAAATCAATGATGTTCAATTATATAATTTTAGAGATATGGGACACTATGAAAATGCCTATCCTAATCATCATGGAAAATTTCCTCAGAAAAGGCCAAGAGAGAAACGCCAAGCTTATCTGATCACAAATGATGAAGTTGATGTTCCAAATGATGAGGTGCATAGTACTTTAATTATTTCTTCAAACATAGACAATGATTTATTTGATTCTGTATCATTATATTTTTTATATCTTCCCAGTTTTCCAAGAAAATTAGACATTTGCCTTTTGATTTTATAAAGGTGTTGTCAGTCAAAACACCTAAGAAAAGTATCAATGCAACAAATATATGTCAGTCAGTCACCTTTATGAAACATAAACATAGTTTAGTTTACTATCTTATCATTATACTCTTGATTT
This sequence comes from Viscum album, assembly GCA_963277665.1. Classification (NCBI taxonomy): domain Eukaryota; kingdom Viridiplantae; phylum Streptophyta; class Magnoliopsida; order Santalales; family Viscaceae; genus Viscum; species Viscum album. The sequence continues at coordinate 735,064,752 of OY728147.1, read as the reverse complement.
CCTTTGATATAATCCTCAGTATGAATGAGATTTCAAACTATTATACTAAACTTTATTTCAAGAATAATGATGCTATAATTTCTGAGAATGTTGAAGAATACTTAATCATTAAAGAAGAAACATCATCTTTTGATTCTTATCTATATCTGCATCCAGTAGCTCTACTAAATGAAATTCTTGGTGTGAATGAACAAACAACATCTAGCGATGAGAAATGTAATCTTCGAGTTGAGGATGTACCAATTATGAAAGAATATATTGAGGTATTTCTAGAGGGTTTACATGGACTTCCTCTAGAGAAGGAACTTGAGTTATTTATTAATTTAATTCCTGGTGAAAGACCTATATCAATGAATTCCTATAGAATGTACACTACAAAAATAATGGAGCTGAATAAACAACTATAGAAATTGAGTGACATGGTATTTATTTTCACGAGTTTCTCCTTGTGGATCCCATATTCTCTTTGTTAAGAAGAAATATGGATCCATGAGGTTGTGAATTTATTATAGAGAAATCAATTCAGTTACAATAATGAAAAATTCTCCTCTACCTCACATTGATGATTTATTTGATCAACTTCATGGATCTCAATATTTTGAAATATTGACCTTCGATATGGATTTCATAAATTTCATGTGAGGAACGAAAATATTCCATAGAATGAATTTTGAACAAGGTATGGACATTATGAGTTTACAGTAATTCTATTTAGACTGACTGATGAGCCCTATGTTTTCATGGATCTAATTAACATAATTTTCATTGAATATATTAAAGATTTTGTTGTGGTATTTTTTGATGACATCCGGATATATTTCAAAACCTATGAGAACCATGAGAATCGCTTGTGGGATTTTATGGATACCCTAAAAATAAAAGAGTTATATGGAATGTTTAGAACGTGTGAATACTAGATTCAAATAGTTTCTTTTCATGGACATACTATCTCTAAGGATGGAATCTCAGTTGATCGTATGAAGTCAAAGTCAATCCAAGAATGGGATATACCAATGAACACAACTGAGGTACTTAGTTTTATTAGATTATTAAGTTTCTATCAGCATTTATTTCATAATTTTTTCCAATTAGCCAACCCACTAACCAAGCTCACACATAAAATTGTTAAGTTCAAACGGACAAAAGAATGTACAGAATTCTTTGAATAATTTAATAGAAGATTGGTCAATGCTAAAATTTTGAATCATCCCTCTAAAATTATGGGTTTCTAATATACATTGATGCATAAAATAATAGACTGAGTTTTTTCATTATGAAAATAGATAAAGTTATTACTTATGCATCAAGATAGTTAAATACACAATAAATAAATTATCTAACTCATGATCTTGAGTTAGTTGTAGTATTATTTTCTCTAAAAATATAGAGACACTATCAATAAGGTGAGATATGTGAGACATATATGGATTAAAAGAGATTGAAATAATTTTTTATATAGAAATAACTCAACATGTGGAAAATTATATGGATCGAGTTACTCAAATATTTTGATTGTTGAATACACTACCTCTTAGGAAAGGTAAATATGGTAGAAAAATTATTATGTAGGAAAGATCATGGAATTCTATCCCAAATGAGGATTGAGAGAGATTATATGTTCATGGATCTATTACAGATGGATATGGAAATTGTTAAGGAAGAGGAAACATCATTCCTTTTTCAAATTATTTCTAAACCATGTTTACATGAGAAGATAAAAATGTCGTCATCTGATTATGAGGACCATCAAAAAGAAATTAATGTTGTTAAGGATAGAAGATTGGAACAATTTTTCTATGAGGATGGAGTTATGAAATTTGGAAGGACGTTATGTGTTCCATCAATAATTGAGCTAAAAAGGAAACTATTAGATGATTCTCATAGCTTAAATTTCTCTATACACCCTTGTAGTACCATGATGTCTAGATATCTAAAGGAACATTTTTTGTGGGATAACATGAAGTGGGAAATTGTTGACTTTGTGTCAAGGTGCCTTGTTTTTCAACAAGTTAAGGCTGATAGAAAACATACTAGATGAGTTATACAACCTCTATATATTCCTATGTGGATGTGAGATGACATTACATGGAAATTTTTCAAAGGAATGCTGAGGAAAACTAGAATGAATGATGTAATTTTGGTAACTGTTGACCATATTACAAATTTGGAACATTTTCTTTATATAAGAGAAGATTTCCCACTTTTTAACCTAACAATACTCTATATTAATGAATTTTTAAGACTTTACAGTGTGACACTATATATTGTGCCCAATTGAGATCCCCAATTTACATCAAAATTCTGGAAGATTCTTTAGATGGCTTTGGATACTGGGCTTCATATTAGTACTGCTACTCACCCTCAAACTGACGGAAAATATAAAAATAACTATTCATACATTTGAGGAATGTTTATATCATGATCACTTGACTTACACAGTATGTGGGATCATTACTAAATTTTGGTTGAATTTTCCTACAATAATAGTTTACATTCTAATAATAAAATGGATCCATATGAAGCATTATATTGCAAGATATGTAAAAATCCAACTTGTTGTAATGAAGTTGGTGACTGGAACCTTATAGGCCTAGAACTTATTAAAGATAAAATGAAAAGGGTTAAAACAATTTAGGACCATATTAAAGTATCCCAAATTAGTTAAAAGAATTATGCTGAAAACCAGAGAATGGATTTGGAATTTTAAGTGGGAGATCTTGTCTTTCTAAAATTACCTCCATGGAAGTGTCTTAATGTTTGGTAAGAAAGAGATATTGTGCCCTAGGTACATTATACCATTTTAAATTCTAAAAATAATTTTGGATATAGATTACCATTTAGAAATTCCACCAAGTCTCTCCAATGTTCATGATGTGTTCTATGTGTCATTGTTAAAGAAGTACATCCAAGACCCAACACATGTACTCACCTATGATGAAAAGGAGCTGAAACCTGATTTTTCTTACTATGAAGAGCCTATCAAGATTCTTGATGAAAGAGATAAAGTACTGGGAAATCAGACAACTCAACCGATAATGGTTCCTTGTAGAAACCATAAAATGGGTAAAGAAACATGGGAACCTGAGGATGTTATAAAGAAGAAACACCCACATCTATTTAGAGGGAAATATACATCAAAATTTTCTAGGATGAAATTTCTAAATGTGGGATGAATTTAACACCCCATGATTTTAAGGTATGTATCTTCTTAAATAATTTCAATTTATAAGATAGCTTACATTGTACACAAAAATTATTTGATATTATATAATATCACATAAAGAACACCAAAAAATCCTATAATTTAAGAATGAATAAAATAAAAGGTTTTTCTAGAAATTATGAAGCATATACCATGGATATAGTAAATTTTACTTTGGATATATTATATAATTATATCATAGTATAAGTAAATAAATGTTTGCGAAAATATTAATTAAGTATTTTTATTTTCAATAAAATAAAAATTTTTATTTATATTTTTATAATTTAGATAATTATTTAAAAGAAATTTATTTTTATAAAATATAATCATAAATTAATAATTTTTTGTCTTATGATTATAATATAATTTTTTTATACCTTCGTTAATTTTTCAAAATGTTAGAAAATCAGTTATAATATTAAAATTGGTATTTCTGAGGAAACGATGATTTTAATTAAAAATTAAATTTATCATATTTTAAAAAAAAATCATAAAATAAATTTAATTTTTGAATTCTACAAATCGAATAATGGTTTGGGTAAATTTTTTTTATTTTTTAGAGATAGTTGACTTCTTTTTGAATTGTAAAATACGGTAATTTGTAGAATAAATATATTAAAATTTAAATACACTATTCCTTTATTCATGGATTTTGTAAGAACCATAATATTGAACATCCCTTCAATATATTAATATATTTAATTAAAATTCTAAATTTATTCATTTTCTTTATCCAAAATAATAAACAAATGATTAAAATATTCAAAAATCACCCCTCTCCTCTACTATAAATACTACCCCTCACCACCACTTCTTCTCACACCTATAAGCCTTTATGCATTCCAAAATTCTTCCCAAATACTCTTTCCAATTCACTCCCAATTTCCATAATGTTATGATCTCAAAAAATTCCAAACCAAGGTCCCTTAACGAGGTACTCAAAGAGGATAATTCAAGAGGTAAATCCTATTTATTTTTATTTTAATTTCCTTTCCATTTTATTTTTCATTTCTTATCCTCTACTCACATATTATTACCAAATGATCATGATAACTCCAATATAATCTATATACTATAATTATATCATGTTAATGGGATATCATCAATCAAACTCATTTCTCCCTCTTTTATTTTAAAAATGAAATCATTGTAACTGAGGTGCCGATTTATACCCCTCATGGACAAAACCATTTTCATTCTTAAATTTATCCTTAAAGGATGTTCATATAACCATTTTTATGGTTGAACCAGATTATTGAGTATGTATTACATCATATGAAATGTTTTTTAACCATTATATATACATATTATTAATCAATTAAAATAACTAGTGTGTGATGATCGAAAAAATGCCAAAATAATCGTAGTAATTATCACTAAAATTTTATATAATGATTCATCCTCATATCATATAAAAAATGATATATATATATATATATATATATATATATATATGTATATATATAACCATTTAAAATAATTTAATTTATTTTATAACGTATAATTATAATTATTTATAATAATTTCCATTTTTCAGGAGCTTTGTTACATATAAATAAGTGAACTGGTCATGAAACCCAAGAAAACAAGAACTCCCGAATGTTGAAATTGTATTTTTAACTCATGAAATGAGCCATAAATGAACTAAATAAAATTTTAAAATATATAATAAATGTATTAAAGGTTATCAATTAATTAATTAATGGATTAAACATGATTATATATGACATTAAGATCAAGTGTAGAACACATTCGAACTTAAGGTAAGGGGTTTCTCCTCTAACATTTATTTATATAATATTTTCATTATTAAAATATTATTTCTTGTATTTCATGTACATACACTACCATTTGATATATAATATCATGAATATATTTATTTTCATTTAGTTATTTTTTTGATGATTATTAATTTTTGGTCATACCATTTGATTTATTACAATTATGTAAGGGACTTCAGCTCGATTTCTATTTCTTTGAGACTTACCTAGTATTGTGCACCTAATAATTCCTCTATGGTGTATCCACTACCTATTTGAGATCATTTTTCATTTTAAATTATGATTATATCAAATATACATATTCTTGTTTCATATATATGATTATTTTCTTAGCTTTATACAAATTTACATATAGTTTTTATTTGGAATGTTGTTTTAACTAGGGAAATATAGATGAAACTGTAATCTTTAATCAATACATATACTTTTGTAAGTAATATTTCTATTGAATAAAATATGTGAATAAATAATTTTTGAAATTTTATTGATGGGAGGGGCCCACTATATCCCCTTGATGCATGGACAAGTCTCATCATATGAAATAGTGGGAAAAAATCGTTTGTATATGTTTACAAACAAAACCAAATATGTTTCCACCCATAGACTTAAACCATCTTGAGGTTATAATGGTTCATGTTCCAGATACGTGAAGTCTGATAAATAAAAAATTTCTTTATTCAGAATTCATTTATTACATTCCATGATATTTTCGCTATGACAAAATCCATGGATGCATTTTTATTCCCAGTTTTTTAATATCACATATTCTTAAGATTATATACCTTTCCCTAATTTCTATGCCTTATTGAATTTAATTTGTTGATTATTGCTTCATATAAACCTTACTGAGCATTTGAGCTCACCCTTAATATGATTCCTTTCCCTAGTTTATCAAGAGGAATCATTTGAATGAGTTATAAGGATGTTGTTTATTTCATTTTATTATGTATCATGTTTGTATTTTATATCATTCCCAATGTATCATGTATACAATCTATTCTTCCTGAACTACTAAATTAATTGTTCCTTCTCGATTTGATTCCTTTTAATCGTGCCTATGAAATAAATTATTGTACTCGCTCCAGTTTTCAAGGGTCAGGGTGTTACATTGATGATGGGCCAAGATACAGAAACCATAAAATATTATAAAATCCAAATTGAATGTGTAATGAAAAATGAGAAAATAGTATACCCCCATAATATATAACATAAAAAACATTAATACAAGCCTTGGTAAACTAAAATTCTTATTGGAACAAGTGATCTTGATGCACAAGTCTGATATTCATCACAAGATCCAACTCATTCCCAAATATCTTGGGTAACAAATCCTAAAATAGGAATAAAAATATAAAATAATCCCTTGATACCACTTTGTAATGTCCTGTTTTAGAATCATCCCAACTGGTGCCCCGCCCCATTTTGCCATAAGACTTCAGGAACACCTCCCCGTATGCTATAGTCTATATACTAGCAATGAGGGTCTAGGGTGGTACCAAGGAGAGACTATAAACCCTGATCATATATAATAGTAATCCAAATAACCAAGTATCATACATCTTCAATACACATATGAGTATGTAGGATAAATAAAATAACCTAAATAGTATATTTATGAAATATAGAATCAATATTGTCATATAAGGATGATCACACATGAGACCAATCAAACATAAAAACAAATAAAGAGTACAAAAATAAAATAAATGTACCAAAGGAACAACCATATCCCTAATCATCACGTCATCCCTATTTCCAATCCTATCCTAACTATCTAGCTGTAAAATTCAATCTGGGCCTCTTCCCAACCTATACATGAAATAGGTGAAATATCTTCTTATGTATCCATGTTTCATAACCACCCAAGTAGTTTGTGATTATATAACTCAATAGGGAACCACCAATGTGTTTCTATACATAAACATTATATTAAATGTATATTCATATGACGTGTGTTTTTAATAGAGGGTTACCTAGACCCAACTAAACCATACTTTCCGATTACAATTTCATATATAAAGTGAGATATACATGATTTAAACTTACCATTGTTATGTATATATTTCTTTTTACGATATTTAAATATTAGTTTCCACTTATTAATTGTTATATCAAAAGGTTATAGTAGATACAAAGATATAATGATAACCTTGAGATACTATGATATAAATCATAAAAATGTCATATAGTCTAGATACATCATTCTTAATAGACATATATGATGTCTGACTCTCAGGTGTTAGGGAGTCATAATCATTGAGACTTCTTCTCATGATGTTTGTACTAAGTGATCTCTGGTAGTTGATATCATGTTGATAAAACCATTAATAAGAAATCCAAATATGTTGGGTGTCATTATTTGTTTCTACCTATGAATATGTGTGTTGGTATCCCAATATGACATCATTATTAATGTGTGTCATTTGATCACACACTTTGATTCCAGAAAAAATGATGAGAATTAAATCATGGTGAGGTAGCTTGGGATGGGTGCATCCTTAGTGGTATGGAATTGGTTGAATGTTCAGGATATAATTTTTCACTTCCGAGTTGCAGAATTAATCTCTTGGGATTGGTTGATCAGTTTGGTAGTACCTTCATAAATCCATGGTCGTGCTATTCAAGGGTAAATCTATCCAGTTAAATCAACAAATAATAAATTAAGAAATGATGATGACACAAGTTTCCATCCTTATTTATGAGATATCTAAATATAATGATATTATAATACACAAACCACATTATAGGTTGGTTGACATTTCTATAACTATTCATTGTCTCTTTAGGGGAATTAATGAGATTTTAAAGTCTTCTCTTTGTCTAGGAATATTATTCACTGCTATCGAGATATTGGGCTCGCGTATTACACATAATATCATATTAAATAATCAATCCAATTCTATAGAATAAGTATATTGGACATGGTTGGTCCCACCATGGGGTATGATAGTTGTCCAAGTTTTATTGATCACCAATAAATAAATGAATTCATTACTATTTGAGTTTAAATTTATTGTGTTGAATTTATTTATATAAGTATTTAAAATTATTTTGGTAAACACAAGGAATATTATTTTTAGAATGAATATTATTTTAATATTCATGTTTCATTAAATATTAGCTAGAATTATGAGTCTATTTAATTACTTTGGTTTACCACATAATATATTTAATATATATAAAAGTTATGTCATAAAACATAAATAATATTTATGACCTAGTTTAGTTCTTCATAATTATTTATTAATCTAGTATTTGGTGAATGTTTTATTTTTATGGAGCCAGGGAACCTTTTCTGAGTATTTGACTCACCCACTATATAAGCAGGATAGAGGAACTCGATCTATGATTGTTCATTCCAAATGAATGAGAGCCTCTCTCTCCTCCTCTTTTCCCAACTATAAGTATCTCTCTGGGTGATCAATCCAAGGAGTATTTTATGGACCAAAGGGATGGGATCAAGACGATCAACATGACACTGAATGATTTGTTATATCTCTATTATTGAACCTGCAATTTGATAAATAGTGAGTGTGTGGATTCATGGAGCATATATGGATGACCTAGAGGGGTTTGACATTGGATCCTTCATGCCACTGTTACTAAAAAACCTACAGTATAGTGTGCTTCGAATCAAAAAAGGTATCTTTTAAGATTTATATTATTTGATTATTAAACTCACATGGGATCCTCAAACCGTACTGGGGAATAGATCACCAGAGATAAACTATTTCACAACTCTGATGATGATTTTTTTAAATCACCGGCTCACTAGTTTCCGCTACACGTGTTGTTACCATAAATTTTTATAAGAGGGATCGCATGAATATTATGAGTCAATAAAAAATTAATATTAATTAAATTAAATAGGGGTATTTAATTTGGACCCAATAAAATAGATTGTGAATCGATCCGATTTTGGACAAAAAAGTAATGGTTATATGAAATATTTATTACAGATTGTTTTTTGGTTCTTAGGTATAAAATTTTAAGAATGATATATATATATGTATATATATATATATTTGATCTTGTAGTTTTTAAATGCATTTTATGGTAACTGAATATGTTCCATCCAAGGTTCTGGTCAGATTAGTATTATCTTGTTGGTGGATTTGATTCCATACAATGATGAAATTTTAGTCCAAAATCTAAAAAAATATCAACTACCTAATTTTAATAGGATTTTGGAGATTTACTAGAAAATTCAAAAACAGGGCTCATATTCTCAAATGTTAACAAAAGAAAAAGATAACTCAAGGCTCAATGGGGATGAAAATAATTATATTATAATATTTTATTTGATAAAATAAAATAATAATAATAACTAGTCTTCCATATAAATCTTTTTTTACATCAGTTGGGGGAGGGGGAAATAAAAGAAAACCCTATCTATTTGTGAATGGGAAGGATCAAAACCAAGACCTCTTAAAAACCACCATAGGGAACAACCACTAGTCTACACCCATGGTGCCTTCCATAATAATCTTTCTTCCTCTGGTTCTCTTCCTTCTACAGCATGCTTCCCCGGTTCCCTTAGGTGCAACGGTCGATGCTCGTTAGTATGACCCTAATACTACACCACCTACCAGACGAGACACCCTTTTTTTTACCTCCTTCTACACTGGATCCCTTCTATAAATCCTCCTAGTCAAAACCATAGACCGAATGCCCACCCATGCTCCATCACCTGGGTCAACATCACCGCTCCAACCTGCTCGGTCTCCTCCTCCGGTGAGCAAGCACCACCCCATCTCCCTTTATCATCATGCGCCATCTGGCCCAACGTATCACCATACTGGCCTCCTACATCACCATAGAGGATAGTCACAATCGATCCACCCTCTAAAATTCGCGAGTAAATGCAGTTGGTTAGAAAAACTCCTACCTTGATCTCTCTAAGTAGTGTCCTAGACAAATCTTATAGAATATGAGGATAGGTTCATGGATTCTTTCAAATAGAATACATATGTGGTACAATATTATGAATCTACTTCATAAGGTTTATTGAATTTGGTAAAAAAGTGGGAGATAACAAATGATTAAATTAACCAGTAATGTAAAATCGATAATCAAGATAAAAGTTGCAATCTTATATTTTTTTAGAAAATGGAATTTATTACCCCAAATACACTATGATCAGATTTTGGAAAATAAAATTTCCAAACAAGCATGATTTTTCATGATTAGTATAGGTACTTTCATAAAAAACAACTTAGGATATTCAAGGTGACGGTGTCCCCAATACCTATTAAGAAACTTCAGGAATCTTGGGTGTAAAAAATTCTTATAGGAGACTCATGTAAGATGAATACGATTGTTATGTCATAATAATATCAATAATGTTCAATTTCATTTTCAGATACAAAATTATAACATTAATGATTTCATATTTAGTCTCATCATTAATAAGATTACATGGAGATAGTGAAGCGCAAATATGAATCTGTAATGATTACACTAGATATGTGTAAATTGAAACATAGATCATGATCTTCCAATTGATACCTTTATTATATCATTTTTACCCATTTAATTCAATTTAATTTAAGATTAAAAAATGCACAGTATGTATAAAATGATTTCTTAACTTCTAGGGTAATTTATCCAAGATATAACAACTTATATAAAGTATAACATTTAATTTTTATAGTGAAATAGTTGAAGGAAAAAGTGAAAAGGCAAATGGAAAGAGTGATGCCAAATTAACCTTCACAGTTTTCATCCAAGAAAAGATATTGGTTATTAAATATTAATATATTCAATTTTCATTTCATGAAATAAATATTTGAATGATTAAATTCAATGAAGTGAATCGTAGAAGAAAGTATTTATTTCTTCTTTAAGAATATTCATCATTATAAAATATAATGTTTCAGTTATACTTATTGGGTATTACATACAATATTCCTATTACATATGTGTATTTAAATACTGTAACCATATAACTATAGAAAAATTATATAAAGTAAGGTTTCTTCTCTAAGTGGCTTATAAAGGGTGGTTCCTATGTTAGTAGTGAGAATAACACAACTTATAATTTCTAATTAAATGATTATAGTGGATCTTTTGTTAAGTATTACCAAAAAAATTATCCCACTTATCCTTTGCACACAAGGAGAAATTATTTTAGTTCATGAATTAATGTTTTTGTGGTGTCTCATACTCAACCGATACTTCATTGATGATTGAATCATTGGAAATACTCGATGAATATAAAATTTAAGACTTATATACCAAGTTGTGTAAAGATAACATTTTTTCAAGATAAAATAAGTATATTTCAAGGATATTACTAGTATGGATTTATAATATTTGGAGTTAAAAACCATATCTATAATCGACACGCTTTTTTTCAATGTTTCGGAAAAATAAACCTTTGGGAAAAAAGGTAAGCGACAAAGCTTTTAGAATTAGTTCAGCTAGAAAGAATGAATTATTCCAATGGTAAACTAGTGGTAATTATAATTTATAAGGTTAATTTATGTGTTATTAAGGAATGTAAAAGGGAAGTATGGTATATTCATGGTTAAAAGATATGAGTTCGTTTGGTTTGACTTGATGAAGCATATATTGAATAAGTACACCTCGATTAAAATAATGTAGCATGGAGTAATTAAAAAATGCACATTTTCTTATCCACATCATAGTTATAATTCAAATAAGAAGAATACATGATGAGTATTACATGTTAAAATTAATAAAAAATGTTTCATGGATTAATTATTAAAATCAAATTTAATTATACACATCAGGGTTATGATGTAATTAAAATGGAAATCAAGTTAAAACTCAATCATTCAAGATACCTCCATTTTTTGAGACATTCCTTGAAAATAGTGACATTATCCCATAATTATATGCCAAATGTAATAAAAAATGGATATAATATGATTTATTTTATGATTGAAATATATTTTTTCATAATATAATGTGTTTAAATTACAAGATTTTGTTAAATATATAAATAAACATTCATTAAGAAAAACACAATGTGAATCTATAGTAATCATCCTAAAAGTTTATTAGGATATTATAAAAATTTCTATAATTGAAAATTTATAGTATATGTGATTGACTATATTTATATAAAAGGGTACACAACTCTACTTGAGATAGTGGGAGAATGGTTGACTTGGGGATAGTCAATTTTAGTGATACACAAATAATTATAATTGGATCAAGTTCCACAGAAGGTGTGGAAGAGGATTCTTCTAGAGAGACATACATTATAGAAATTTTAAAACCATAGTGATGGTATTATATTCACCATATACGGTGATAGGTTATTCATTGAGAATAACAATTCTTATAAGTAGGTGGTATATGTCAATTATCTAAAATGGATAGCATCAATTAAGATTAAATAATGGATCCCATGTATTAATGTACATGGGGCTTATTATTTTGAAAACTATTGTTGGTATTCAAGTGAGATTGTACATAGATGGTACAAGTGTGGTACTAATAAGCCTCAATTGGTAATACCAATTCATTATTCCCAAATACATTAGATTTTTTTTATCACATAGAAACACTATATGAACATTTATATTGATAATAGGAAGCCAAGACCACTAATCGTGGAAAGTGTATATACAATGGAACCAAAAGGTGGTGGAGACATCATAGAATAACAATAAGGTTGAAATAAACTAAAATATAATTAAGGATTAAAATTAATAAACAATATCTTAGGGAATTCATTTTGAATGAATATTTTCCAGGATTCTACTAGAGGTTAGAGGGAGAACCATGTTTTTCAAGTAAAAAATGTTTGATAACATATAGAAAATAGATATTGGTCTTAAAATTAGTTAAGACTAGGTTGAAAGTAATTATCCAATGATTGAGTTAACGTTGAAACGAAAGTCTAAGTTATAGGATATAATTGAGTATATCTAATGGTTTCATATACCTTGTTAATTGTATATATACTGACAAGGTATTAAAAATACATGTAGGGCCAATTCGATAGAGAATTTCTACCAATGTCACATGGCATAAATCTCTCCAAGAATACATGAATAATAATTTGAGGAGATTAAAGTAGTGAGTTTAATTCCATACTCTTATATGATGGATCATTCATGTATTCCATGATATATACAAGAATTTATATTTCCAACATAAAATTTATAGTTTCAAAATATAAGTTATATAAAAAATAACTGTAAGAGAAGCAGTCAGAACTATTCAATAGTACTAGAGAAAGTACAAATGATATATATCTGATGTGGAGAGAGGATGGGATACTAGTTATAATGGAAAAAAGAATAGTATTTATTTAGATAAATATGATCTAATATCATAGTTAGTCTAATGTAATGAGTGACACAAGCTTATAAAAGATGGTGGAATCCATACCTACAAATTTCAAGTACGCTAAATCTTCTGAGGTAGCTAATAAGTAGTTTATTAAATGAAATGATTTGTTATAGCTCTTGTATTCCCACATAGTAAGTAAAGTTTTATCATGGTTATAATTACTTATAGTTACTAGTCATGATTTCATGTTTAGATAGTAGACAAAAATGGAATAAACTCACATTTTTTATCTCTTAAAGAGTTTTACTCTAAGGGATGAGGTCGCACATAGCTAAATAGCCATGCATCAAAGACATGGAAAACCCAACAACTAAATTCATGACTCAAAATAAATGTGATCTTAATCATGTGAAATCTAACAAGGATGGTTAGCATGTTGGATCTAGTGAATGTGGGAGTGTTGTAATTGTGGGTTCTCTATACCTAAGTAAATAGTACTTTTCAATTATCATTTCATGTATACAGTGAGATATTCATGATGTACACTTACTATTATAGTGTAGATATTTCTACATCCACTATTTAAATGATAATTTCTGTATATTAATTATAATACCAAAAAGGTTATAATAGATCATAGGATATAATGTGGACCATGAGATATTGTGACATTAATCTTACACATATGTCATGTGTTCTGGATACATCATTCTGATTGGAAATTGATGATGTATTACTATCAAGTGTTATGTGCTCATAAGCATTGAGACTTCTTCTCAATAAGTTCCTACGTGGTTTCCTATGGTACATGAGATCATGAAGAAATACCCACCAATAGGAATACCACATGTTTTGCATATCCTTAGATGTTCTTATCTATAGACATGTGTATTGGTCTTAGGACATGAGATCATTATCAATGTGTTTCCATTTATCTCTTGATTTTATGTAAGGAAAAACCATGATAATGAAATTGTGTTAAGGTATCTTATGTTGGGTGAGTCATTGATGGTATGAAATTGGTTGAATTGTCAAGATTGAACATTTCAACTCTGAATTGTGGAAGTAATATCTCAGGTTAGTTTGACCAGGATGGTTGTACCGTAATAAATAAATTTCCATAGTAGTCAAGGGTATATTTTTCCTATTAGAACAAAAAAAATAAATCATGGAAAAAAGATGAAATAGTTGTTCATCATTATTTATATGATATTTAATGAAAAAGATATTATATTACACAGTTCATGTTCCAAGGTTATTTTTCATTGTTATGAGTATTCCCAGCCTCTTAAGGGGGCTTGATGGATTGATTTACACCACTCTTGGTCTATGAATATTATTCCCTACTATTGAAATAGAAGTCTACAAGGACACACATAATAGCATATTCAATAACCTGCCCTATTCTGGTGAAGATGTATATAGGATAATGTTGTCCCCACCACAATGTCCGAGAGTTTTCCAAGTTTTATCGATCACCAATAAAAAAATAAATTCATTATTATTATAATTCATAATAATTAGGTTGAATTTATTTATTATAAGTATTTACAATTGTTTATGTAAATACATGGAATAAAATTATTCGAACATACATTATTTCAATATTCACAGTTCATTTAATATTAGAGAGAATTACAAGTTGAGTTAATAACATTGGTTTATCTTGTAATATATTTAATATATTTTAAAATTATGTGATAAAATATAGATAATATTTATGACACAGTTTATTTCATCATAATTATTTATTTATTTCTTATTTATTAGGTGTTTTATTTCCAAGGATCAGGGAACCCTTTCTGGGTTTTTGACTCACCCAATATATATGTAGGAGAGAGTCACAAAATCTAGGGTAGTTCATTTCAAAATAATGAGAGACTCTATATCCTACCACTTTTTGGAGAGATAAAGACTTTTCCTGAGTGATCGATACAAGGATCCTTCGATGGATCAAATGGATGTGATTAAGGTGATCGACGTGATGTCGAATGATTTTTCAGAGCTCCATGATAGCACTTAGAATATAATTAGTGGAGGGATAATGGATTCTCGGAGAATATGAGGATGATCTAGAGGGGTTCATCTTCATAACCTTAGATCAATGGTCACCAATGACGAGTTATGATCAATCATGCTTTTAGTCGAACAAAGTAATTTTTCAATTTTGTTTTCTATTGTTATTAAATAAACACAAGATCCTCAAAACTTAATGGTTATTATATTTTCAGATTTGACAAGTTATGTCACTCCGATAATTAAAATTCTTAAATCCTTATCCCACCCATTTCTTCTGCCTACCATGGTACCATCACATGCTCAATATAAGTAAATAAATAAACTGATTAATAAATAATAAAAATAATAGCAATACCTTGTTCATCTCAATGTGTCAATGTCTCTAAGAACATTTCATGAACAATTCCATGATGTGTACCAAAAGCATACCATTGTCAATCCTTAATCCCATGAAACCCATTCATCATCCCTTCTTCAGCCAATTTCAAGGTGTCTATGAGTATTCGGTGATGAAAATGCCAACTATATAAAAGATGAATCCTGGTGTCACCTATAAATCCCTCATAACTACGATCAAGGGAAAATATCATCATAAAAGGTTAATGACCAGATCCTAAGTGTCTTGGGAATCTCTCCAAGAATCACATATGTATATCCATTGATACTACATGATTATAATGATGAAAAATGACACAGGGCATCAACAATTACATCATAGTTCAAGAATTATCATACCAATATCACATAAGGCCCAAGTTAGTTACCATGAAGCACATATTTGTATCCATAGCTGCATTAGGAGTAAAAATGTGAAAGTATAAATACAAGTATGTGGTTGACATAATGCATAAAAAACTGGCCTCTTTCCACATCCCCTTAGGCTTACGACATCAGTGTGGGTTCTAAGGTGATACCTAGTACCATGTCTATCTATTCCCAATTCAACCTTCTCTATAGGGTAATAATCCATAGGGAAACCTAATAGCTCCCACTTAGGTCTCATCGAGGTATCATTGGAATCATTGTAAATTCACCCTATAGAGATGGCCTTAGTAAAATTCCCTTTCCTAGGTGACCTAGTTTGGCCAAAACACAAGAAATGTTCTCAAGTCTCTATAGGGTATCTCACATGGATAACCCCTTATCCATGCATCTCGAGTCATAACCCCTCTATACCTAGTGGTCACTAGTTCATTTATTATTGGAAAACTACACTCTGTTTATTTCAATTTAATTATTTCACATTCCTTATGGTGCTCTTATATTCCAAGGCCCTATATTCAATTTTTGTTCTCATCCATTGGTGGCTGAGATTTACAGTGTGTACATAAGGGCCCATCAGGGCCCTCAACACCTTGTGTAATTAAATCATTGGATTTGATTTCTATTTAACACCTTAAATAATTTAAATAGGTTCACCACCCTAATTGGTGGGGTCATACGTACTATATTCATATAATACATGAAAAATACCACAGGGTAGATGAAAAAGGACCACCTACCTTATTCCGAAGTGAACCCCATTTTTTAAGTAACTCAGCAGCTCTTATTGAGGATCGTCAAGCCTATCCTTGCATAGTCCAAAAGACATCAATCCCTGTATCAAAACCAAACCACAAAATTAATTAATTATAATAAATTTATAACTAATTAATTAACTATATAAAATTTAAACAAAAATTATATTTTAATTAAGTTATGAATAGATTATTAAAAACTTTCTAGTTAGCGTCATTGCATCAGAACCATAATAAACTGCTAACCAACAACCCACTCCATGCTCCCAACTCTAAACCAGGAAAAATCCTTAGCACACAATAAAAATTACATTATTAAATTAAATAAATTTTAGTTTGGACCCTTAGAAAATTTAAAATATTAGTGTATCTCTTCGGAATAACATATGACCATATGAAGATATCATCTCATGAAATCCCCTACTTATGCACAGAAAAATCCCCCAATGGGTGACAATAAATCAATTATGAATTTATTTTAAGTTAATTTAAATAAAAAACATAATAAAATAAATATGATGACTCAACCAAATCATTATGATGTGTGATAATGGGAAGACATTGTCGTGGGATCCCATATTTTCAATCCACAAGAATGTCCAATGGATAATGGGTGATTCCAACATTCTCTAATGGAATCTGAACTGAATCTGAAATCGAGAAAAAACAAAAAATGGGAAAAGAGATGAGGAGAAGAAGAGAGGCTATCATAGGTGAAAATGTACCTCAAATTTATTAAAAAAGCACAAAAAACCATCCCATAAAAGGGGGAAGTAGAATCCATATGACAGGAGGAGGGCTGCCCATGTGCATGAGAGTAGGATGGAAAAAGGGGGGTTCCCCTTATAAATTAATATGAACATAAATTTGTATCCCACCTTTAATGAGTTGCATGGTTTTCCAAACCATACACCAAACATACTGATTGATTTCCTCAAGCCCTTCGCCTAATTTGGTTATGTAACACTATTTACTAAACCATGCACTAAACTATGTAGGTGGCCCTGTAATTTCTTTTCACACTCACATGACTTCCTCTATGACCTCATACAAATTTTTTCTAAAATTGTACACCAAGCCTCCATCCCAAACTGAGTTGCAGGATTTCCCCTTGTATTGGCATGGTTTCCTCAAAGTTGTGTTCCAATCGTGAGAAAAAACTGTGGGCTGTAGAAACTACTCATGTGTAACCAACATCATTTTCTCTAAACTCAGAAACCTAAACCATTCACCCTGACTAATGATTTCCAAAAACAATAGAAAAACAAATTAATGATCATGAGGCTTTCCAGAGCACTCGATATACCATAAAAACCTTATTCCACATCAAAAGTCATCACATTGACATATTTAAACCCTATTAATTCCATTCTAAATTCCTCATTGAAATTTAACTTGTCCACTAATCAAAAATAAAAATTCCATTATGAATTTTCACACTCATATGGACATGGGGTCTAGAAATGATCACTATCATAAAATCTTTTAATAATCTAAAATGGTTTAAAATTTTTTATTTTAGAAGAAAATATGTGTAATTTATAACACTTTTAATAATAATATTTCACTTTTGATCATCCTAAGAAAATCACCAGTTTGATTGATGTGTAATACATTCATAGAAATTATAAATTAATTGATGAATTGTTTCTTAAATAGTTTAGATAATTCAATCTCATTTTCATGAATTTGATCATTTGATTCATATTTATTAATAATAAAATACTTTTAATTATAAAAAACCACATCAGATCATCCAAGTCATGTCACACATCCAATTTATGTGCAGTTTGATTTTAGAATAATTAAGTAAATTAAATATGTTTTTACAAAACTGTTTACACAATATTTTTTTCATGGTTTCTATCATTGGTTTTATATTTGTATAACTGAATATACATTTAATTATAGAAATAAACTTTAAAAAATTATAATAAATTGCACATTAAAATAAAAATTGGTTTATTTCTATACGTGAAAAATGAGTTCATAGTCACTGCCCTCATTTTTTTGTGTTCTTGTGATTTTAAAATGTTATGGGTTCGCAATGATTTTGATTTATGTATTTTTTTGTCTCTATAGATATGGATGTTTTATATTTTCTTATTATATATTTCTGTTTTCTATGACCTTATATTGATATTTGTTTCTACATTTTCTAAAAAAAATTAAATAAGAGTTGGTTTTTTTGAAATTTTGTATCATAAAGGTGACAGGGGTCCACCACCTTTTCCTCTCATCGATGTGAATCGATGAAATGGAAAAGGTCATTGATTGGAAGCTTAATTTTTTCTAAATTAATGCGAAAGGCATCCTAAAAGTATCCACCTTTCACCTAACATAATTTCGAAAGGAAGAAGGGGGTTCGCCTTTCACTTAAGTGCCTATATAAGGAACCCCCCCCCCCCACTCTTCACTTGAAAGATCATCCATCAACTTAAATTATAAACTTTATCTCTCTCTAAAATAATCTTCTTTTTTACGTGGTGGTTTTGGTGGCCTAAAAGAAGTACCGGGTTTTTAAAAATAATCATTTAGAGGTATTTATTCTTTATTATTTTAATGTTTTTTATTTTTTTATTTTATTTGTTAGTCCTAAAATTGTTATTTATTTAGTAGTTTTGATAGTAATATATAGTTTAGAAATAATTATTATTATTAACAATGATTATTTAGATATTAATTAATTAATAGCTTAGGTTTAAATAATGATTACATATAATGATTATATAATAATAATTAACTAATGAATACCATATGATTAAAAAATTATTAAGGAATAATTAATTATGGATTAAGTAATGTTTAACTAATTATTATATAATAAATAAATAATTATTAACTAATGATTAAATAATGATTAAATAATTTTTAAAGAATGATTATTTAATGATTATAGAATGATTAACTAATGATATAATAATGATTAACTAATGATCACTGAACCCCATCGTCGTCACTGCTCTCACCAAACCCAAGGGTATGGATTGACTTTTTTTCTTATGATTTCTTTTTTGTCCAGTACATTTTATTCATTTTTTTAGATTTATTCATCCTATATTTGAATACACAGAACATTCACCATTGATTTGTGATAGGTTACCCAATGGTTTTTCCATCTAATATGAGAATCAGAATTATTTTCATGACCACATCCATGTTTTTTATTAAAAACAATAACAATAAATATGTTTTTGTGTTATTAGAAAGATGAATCAAGTTTTAGTGTAATTTTTCAAGAAATTTCATATAAATTATTACAAATTATTATACAAATAATTGGCTTCTTATAGGGTTTAAAGAGGATCATTTGTAAATTTTAAATGGTCCTTCAGACATGTGGGTGTGTGAGACCAACTTATTTCCCCTTATAATTTTTCTCTTTATGGGCGGTGTTTGATGTATATGGTAATTGAGAGATGGATAGAAATGGGTTATTTCTTGTGAGAGAATTAGAGGTGTGAGTGAGTTCTTATTTATGATTAATTATGACTGTTTGGATTATTGATTGTTTCTCCCCATTAAAATTACTTGGGTAATGGGAACATGATTAACTAAGTGAAAACTATTTATTTATTCTCCACTAGAATGTTGAACACTTCTAGTGACCCTAGGTATGTTTTGAACTAGTGGGGAGTGTTACTAATTCTAGGATTAGTGGAAGCTAGTCAAGTGACTTGTGTTAGAATGAAACATAAATCTACAGTTGTTCCCAGTTTGAGAAATTCTAGGACCATTGAAAATTAAATACAAGGGTATATCCCATGATATCATTTACCTATGTAGCATGATTGTGGTTTCGATAGGGTTTTCAAAATGGTTTGAAAATTATGATTAACTAAATCCAAGGGTATATCTCATGAGACTCACAAGGTACATATGACATCCCACCCCTCCTCATTAGCTTGAATTAAGGCATAATTTTTACATTTCCTTAAGTGTTATCGATATTCCAAAAGCTAGAAATGAATGTTAGGGGATTCTGTACACCTGAGGGTGATTTCCCTTTGGGAAATAGAACAACCCAACTAAATGTTCCCAAACAAAAGACCAATACATGATACATGATAACAATTTAATGCAACTCAATGTAATTCCCTTAATATCCCAACCAAACTACAATAGAGTACCATAGTGGAAGACAACTAACATCAATGTACATAGTGGAAGACAAAACAAATAATGCCCAAAGACTCCAAATACATAGCTCCATAACTCCAAACATGTTCCATGATTTAACTCCACAATACACTCCATGTATCATGATAAACCACTAAAGAGGATTGATACATTAAAATTTCTCATGTCCAGATAAATGATATATACAAAAGAACCAAAGTTCCAATGTAGGGGTGAGTAATGAAACTTAGTATCCTTTACCCAAATTATTTCCCAAATCAACCCACTAGGATAGAGCAAATTATCACATTTTTATTAAATTAGTTATATAATAAATTGAAAAAAGATTATTTAAAATCAAGAAATCTAAGACAAAAATAGTTTTCCAAACTAAAATAGATTCCAAGGGAAAGTGGTCAACAATACTTTGAACCATTTCACATTTATTTTTGGCAAACCCAATACATGATTCACAACACACCTACACATGAATGATTATCTAATGGTTCCATACTCATGAGTGGTTTCTCATACATCAACTCAGTCATCACTAAGTGTCCAATATCTTTGTTCCTTAATGACACATTCCCCTTATCCAAGGTCACATACCCTTGTACCCCACTGGTACACAACCCTTATTTAGGTTCATGTTGAATTAATGAACTCACACCAACCCATGTATTCCAAAACGATTTCAAATACACCATTAAAAAAATATTTTAATAAAACCTTTATTTTATTGAAATCCTTCCAATCAACCCATTTTCATAAATCCATGAAATATATATTTTAAAATCAACATTTTAAAATAAATAAAACCAATCACTTTACACAACCAATTTCCAAAAAACCACAAACCATCACTAAACAGGGTTTCTATAATGATTTTTACATAATTATCACAATCGATTTCAATCAATTTAACCCATTTGAAACTAATTTTTAATGTTATAATAATAGGATTCAAGATATAATCTACCTACCTCTAGAATAATTTTAAAATCAAAGGACACCATGAAAATTCCCACGAAACCAAGTTGAGTCTCTAAAAAACCACCTTAGAACTCTTCCCCTAACTTCAACAAGGCCAAATTTAACCATTATTGGCCTTAATCACCTTATATATATCTAAAAAGCACTATATATTATAAAATGAAAAGGTAAGAAAGTATATATTAGAAAAACCATGAAAAAATACCATATACAAGGACTTACCAAGGGAATTGGACTTCATCGCACTAAGAAATGCCTTTGGATCACTTCCAATTTGATGGATAAAGGTTCAATATCCTTTGGAAGGAAGAATTATCGATTAAGGGATGAAATGGAGTAAAAATGAGAAGTTAAAAGTTAATATCAACCTTTATCCACTTATTTATGTTCTTATTTTTAAACCATGCAGGGTTAGTCACACAGTTAAAAAAACTGTGTGGAGCCTCTACCTCAAGAAGCACCTCGCACAATTGGACCAAATTGTTAGAGAAATCATGCGCCCACAATATAAAAGCTCTATGTACCTATTTTCATGGGTTATCATTGGATTCTACATGGTTTGGAAAATCCATTCTTCTTACTGGGTGCCTTCCCCTTTGCCCATGTCTCACTATACAGAATTTTCTGTTGGAGTTTCCTGATTTCCACTAACTATGAAAAAATTGTAAACCTTTATAAAACCCCTAAAAACGTTTTTAAAGTATTCCAAACCCTCCCAAACTTCACTGAAACACATTACATACATGAAAATATAAATAAATGTTTAATTACTTAAAAATAGGGGTCATACATTCTCCCCACCCTTGGCCTTTCCATCCCCAAAAAGGATAAAACCATTGTTGTCCTGAAAGAGTTCAGGCCATTACTCAATCATATCCTTCTCCCATTCATAGGACTCTTCCTAAATCTGACCATGTTACCATAAAACCCACACAAGTCTGATTCTTGTCCCATGCAAGAATTTCTCAAGCTTATCCATAATCTGAACTGGCATATGTACCAACGAAGAATCCAACACTAAGTTAATGTGATCCCATCAAATCACATAGCCAATATCAGGGTGATACTTTTCCAATTGAGAAACATGAAACACATTATGCACCACACTTAACCTTGGTTGAAAATACAACCAATATGCCACCTCACAAACTCATTTGAGTATCTCAAAAGGCATATGTATCAAGAAGATTACTTTCATTACTTCCCAAAACGATGATGATCAAGTCTTAGAGAGACCCTCAAGAACACATGATCACTAACCTCAAATAATAATAGCCTTTAGGGATGATCCACATATGATTTTGGATAAATCTAAGCCATCTCTATTCTTTTCTTAATCAACTGAATATTTTTTGTTGTCTCTGGGATAAGGCTCATCCTAACTAGTGAAGTTTCACCTGTTTCCACACACAAAAAATAGAGAACGATATGGAATCCCATAAAATGATTAAAATGAGCTATATGTATTGAGGCCTGATAATTGTTGTTATATGAAAACTCCACCAATGGTACATGATCTTCCCATGAGCCACCAAAAATCTATTACATAATCCTGCAAAATGTACTCTAATATTTTTCTCCCTTTCAGATTTTCCATCCATATAAGGATAATACGCTATACTTATAGTCAACTGAGTCCCACGGGTTTTCTGTAAGGATTTATATAAACAAGAATTAAACATCATTTTTCTATCTAATACTATCAACACTAGTATGATATTCCACTTTACCACTTCTCATATATAGATTTCATATAATTATTCCACCATATGGGATTCGCGAATAGGGATGAAATGAGCAAAAATTTTGATCTCATTCACTATCACCCAAATAGAGTGTTGTTTTTAAACCATTTTGGGAATACATATAAAAAAATCCATTAATATATACTCCAATTTACAAATAGAAATAGGTAAAGACTACAACATACTTGTAGGATGTTGATGCTCTGCCTTAACCTGCTGACAAGTTATGTATCTCAGAATAAACACATCCACATTTCACTTCATACCAACCCACAAAAACTATGCTTTTAGCACATTATAAATATTATGTATTCCAGGATGTACAACCCATCTCAAATGGTGGTAATAATGAATAATTGTTTCCTAACAATCAATAAGTATAACCATATAATTTTTGAACCAAAACACTAAACTCTTATATAGCTTCCAGCCATTAATGGTCTCCACACCATTGAGTTTTGACCTCATAGAAATGCATTCTAAATTAGATGGTTGCACATATTTAACCATATACATCAAATTAGAAGTGAATTAAATTAGAAATAAAACCATAACTTAACATCGGTCATCACATTCCAAGTGAATATCGGATATTATTGACATCTATTGTCATTAGTTTGAAGCCTCTTTTTCTAACTAAGCATATGAATTTATGATTAATGCATCTGCCGCCATATTTGTTTTACCTGGTGTATACATTAATTCATAGTCAAAATTTTGGAGATAATCCATCCATATTATTTTTATTAGGTTAAAATACCTTTTTGAGAAAATATGTTTCAAGATATAATTATCTATAAACAAAATAAATATCCACCAAAGATGTAATGACATCAAGTATTTAAATCATGGACTATGGACACTAACTCCAAATAGTTTGTTGGGTAGTTCTTATCATGAAACCATTACTTCTTTGATCCATAAGAAAAAACAAGATATTATTGCATGTGAACACATCCTAACCCAAATCTCAAAGCCTCAAAATACACCACACACCATTATCCTAATTCAGAAAAAATCGAGATTCACTACTAGAAATATCACCTATAGTCATGGTTTCAAACTGTAGGTATATCCCGTGGAACTGTGGGTATATATTATACCCACAGTTTCATGAACCGTGGGCTACCAACACGTTAGTATAGCCATATATGAATGGTTTCTATAAAATTGTTTGTATATCCCAAGAAAATTTTATAATACCCACGGTTCTATAAATATTTTATATATATATATACCCATGAGTTTGTAAACTATGGGTATAAATTTTCATAGAACATTTTATATGTCCACAGTTCATAGAATTGTGGGTATAGGTTTCCCAAAAAAATATTATACTCACGTTTCATTGAACCATGGGTATAGATACTCTTTCTAAAAGAAAAGCTACCCACCATCATGCTTCCTACTTCCTATCATCCTTTATGATATCCATCACTTGTAAAAACAACACAATATATAATACATACCAGATAAAAACGAAATCCTTTTCTTCTTAATTGACCACCTATAATCTAAATAAATCAATTATAATGTTTAACAAGGCTGGTTTCTTTCATTACCCAAATCATATGTACAAATGTAATAATAGTTTAACAATATTAAAAGGTCTATTTTTTCACTCAAAACACCATCCCGACATCTCATATTAAATTTCTAACAATGGTTTCTTATAGTTGTTCAACGGCTCAAAAATGTTTGCCAAAAAAACTATCCAAACTTGTGTAACCAGTAAGTTTACTAATAAAATATACAAGATTTCAAGGAGAACCAAATATGGGGAAATGGAAAGAAGAATAGAGTTTAATAAATTTATAAAAATAAATTCAAGATTCCATAATAAAGTATTATCCTAGTAAAAATAGTTATTTCATACAAAATTTCCACTTTCGGAGAACCATTTTCTAAAAAAAATGAGCACTAAACTCAACCAACTGGCACTAAAAATATCTAAAAGTAGAAAATTTATAAGACAAATAACCTTCAGTAAGTATGGAAACAAAAAATACACTAAAAAAACTGATCATCCAAATATGTTGTAGCACCTTTAATTCAATCGTATTGAGAGATTTTGTGCTGATGCTTTACACAATAACGTTTTCCAAGTACCTAGTGGTCCATATAAAAAAATTATTCTAAAAAAACATGTGAATAATATTCAATATAGTAAAATAATGGTAGTGATCCACGAATAGAGAGATGGTTATTTTATTCATTCTTCATAAAATATAATAGAAAGAACATTAATAAATGAAACCAAAAAACTAAATTAGATAGATACCCAGTATGGGCCAAGGTTGATTTCTATGAAGTAAAATGTATAAGGTTAAAAAAATTATGTAATTATTCTAAAATGTTTGAAAACAACCTTTCAATTAATGGTTATTACACACATCATCTATGCTTGGTAGGAAATTACTACTACCTTTTCATTGGATTTAAAGCAATAGAAAATCGCAAGGAAGAGTTGAGAACATAAAGAATGATTAGGCTCTTTAAAAACTGATTTTTATTTCCAAAAAAAATATAATAAACTATCCACGTCAATGCTAAAAATAATTCTTCTTGGAAGGATCCATGTTTTAGATCAAATATAAAATCATGTTATATTTTCATTAAACAAAACCGATATGATATTGACTAGTTTTTTATTATTTCATTACCTTTTTTTCTCACTCTATTTTTGGCTAACTTTGAATCAAAAAAACCCCATTCTATATATTTTTTTCCCCTGAAATCCTTCTTTTCCATAAATTATATTTATTTTCAAAAAATTTGTTTTCATTACTTTGATATTTAATATTAAAATCACCCAACTATGTTTAAATTAAGCACCTTTAACCATAACATACTTCTAATACCTTAATACAATCTCTAATCTTTTAAAACATCTAGAATTTGATAGTTTACTACTTTAGGGAGATTGTTACTTACTGTTCCCATAACACGAGAAGAGGATTGACACCATTATCAGTAAACAACAGAGCACATTCTTTATAGCGTAGAAACCTTTTCTTAAGTCTGGATTCATAAATTAAATTCCATGAAAAAGTATACTATCATTCATCTATTAGTTTATACAATTATAATAGATACAAGTTATCAATGTATAAAAACGACTATTTGTTTGAAGTAAAATACTCAAATGTAGAACAAATATATGATCTATGGGTTTTTGAACCATATAGAACAAGCGATTCATCTACACTAATAAATTATATTCTATTGGGGGATTTTTATTTCTATAAAAACTAAGAGGTATCTACCACTAGAACTCATAAAGTGCAATTAATCTATGAGTAGTCTCATTCAACTTAGTAGGGATTTGGAGTTCTATAAAACATAGGAGGCCTATTCCACTAGAACTAATAAAGTATAATCAATCTCTGAGTAGTATAATTCAACTTAGAAGGTATAACCATCCCTCAATGGTTGGGTCTACTCTCTTTGAAATTTGGTAAAGATCTACCATAAATTCATGATTCGAGATACCTCCTAGTGAGGTCTATAAACCGATATATCATCATCCAACTATCCATCAATTGGATGTTGAAGCACTAAAACATGATCCTCATAACTGTAACTCGGTATCTATGCTAGTTACTTACAAGGTGACATCCTACATTTCTCAATGATGAACCTATGATAGTTAACTAATATCTAGTAGACAAGACCCATGAGGAACATTAATAAAAATATAACTTTCAATCTATATGATGCATGCAATTCCCTATTATGCCTCTCAAAAGACACAATATATTATTCTGTCATGTAATAAATTATTATCATCATGTTGAATTAATTTATTAGCCTTCCTTACCTGGGAAAAGTTCTATGGTCTATTAATGATGCTCAAAGTAGTCTAAAATTATCACATATGGAAAACACTTATCACAAAAATGAACACACCACAACACCGAATGACATATTTAATGATCCATCATTAAAAAGAAGTTTCTGTTCAATTATTCAATTAATTTATTGATGCATAGAATTAACTAATTTATTATCAAGATAATTAATGTCCATTATCTACTAGAAATCCAGAATGACTCATTCATAATTCCAACATCCAAGAAATAAAATGAAAACCAAATAGTCTATAGAGGGAATGAAAAATAATAGAAGCTACTCTAAAATATCTCAATATGAATGAATAAATAACTAAAAAATATAAAAATTACAACATAAAGAAAATATAGTATATAATTCAATCAAAATATGGTTTAATAGAAAATTCAGATTAAGAGGAATAGGCGAAGAGATAAGAAAAAACTATAACTACCTCTAGTAGATTCAACTCCCAATTGTAAATCTATCTCACTTATATAAAAAAATAAAAATGATCCACTAAGGTCATAAAAATTATAATAGTACTTTTACGTAAAAGAAAATAAGTAAAAGAGAGGCTACATGTCCATCTAGGTGTGCATGCTATGTGTGTGCATGCCATACACATCATGGTACCACCAACGATGTCTCAAAATAATAGTGATATAAATAGTATATGATTAAACATGAATACACATTTAAATAGAAGATATACCTATAGGTAAACTACAAGGACATTTAATGATCAACAATATATATAGATCCTAACTCCCTATAATAAGAAGTATTATACCTATGATACATATATTGAGCCATAACATAGAAAATGTAATTATAGTTCATGTTCATCCCCGATGGAAGGCAATATGAGTACTTGTAAAGAACTCACACATTTTCATATATGTGACTACCCATATGAGTATATGTGTATAAGAAAGTTATGGTATAGATTACCCATCCTAGATGGAAATAAAGAAAGCTATTTATAAATATTACAGACCATCCTAGGGGGTGGAGGAATGAGTATAACATGTATGGGTGTTAAAATCAAATTCCATGATAGCAATCCATATAAGTAGTCAGGGCCTATCACCCATCCAAAGTGTGTAACCTGTATTCCATAAATAGGGTATCTATAAAAGATAATATGAAATAATATACCATGTCTAGGCCTTCTATACATGATATATAAGATTCAATATAAATTGTTAAAGTAATTTTATGAACTGTATCAACCAACATGATCAATATAATAAATATATAACATGTATGGAATAATAAAGTGATAATATGATTAAATTATTAGCAATGCTCAACACACCAATCCATCACATCTTGTAAGAAAAAATGTAACCAACATGGTTATAATCAGGGAAAAATTAGTAGGTTAGTCTATTAGTATGGTACAATAAAAAATAATGGGTAAACATTCTAGTTTCAAACCAAGGGACCCATATGGGTATATAATTCCTCACAAACAAGATACACTAAAGATGTTTCAATTAATACAAGAAGTAATTCATCACATTAACTCAAATAGGGTCCACCCAATTCATACATAGAATCAGACTATGGTATATTCATGGTAGTTCTTATAGTTATGTGGCCAAAATGGGCTATACTAGAGAAATAAGTAGGTAAAAGATAAAATATCATAATTATAATGGGGAATTAACAGTGAATGATGAAATATGAGAAATGATCAAAGCTATAATTTATTGATATATTTAAAGATAATTAATAATGGGATAAATCAATTAGTATTCATTTGACAATTGGTATTAGTCTCTAGCATATTTCATACATTATTGGAAGAAACCATGGTGAAGTATGGATACATCCCTTGAGGGGGAGATATCAAAATTGGTGAAGAAACTATATTTTCTAAAATTTAGAAATAATCTTTAATTCCAGAATATATTGAATAAAAATGAACCTTGAAGTATGATTTTCATTCACATATTATATCTTTGAATCATTTTTATTCTTATTATTAAGTGGGAGTAACTATCTAAACATTTAGGGGAGAAATCTTTTACTTTCACCAAAAATTATGTTATATATATATATTCAAGTTGAGTGCAGGTTCATAACATTTCCTGAAAATTCACTTATAACTGCCCTTAAGAGATGTAATTTGAGTTGGTTTCACATTAAATATAGAATATATATTAACTTAAAATGATTTACATCTTCAAAAACTACAATCATGACTATTTTTATGTTTTTAGAAAACTAAAATCATTAATATATCAAAGATAAACAAAATAATATGAAAGGATACAAATTGAATAAATAAAACTAAAACTAAAAAACGAATCAATTAACCATGCAAAAAAATTATTAGGGACTCACTATCAAATAATAGCCATATCAAAAAAACGAATCAACAAAACTCAAACTAAAAAATGAATCAATTAACCATAGCGTAATAATATTAGGGACTCATAGTCAAAGAATTACTGAATCCAAAAAATGAATCAACAAAACTCAAATTAAAAAATTAATCAATTAACAATGCCAAAATTATATTTGAACCTCACTATTAAAGAATATCCAAATCAGAAAAATGTAGAAGGGGATGCTCGACCTAGGGGGATTCACGTCAGGTGGGGGGATTCATGACTAAAGGAGGAGGATGAGGGGGGATGCACATCGACCGTAGGAGGTGGATATGTGAGGATGTCTATCAATCAGATGAGGAGAAGTGGAATCGAGTGGTGGAAACATGGGGGGAGGGAAATGGATTTGTGTAGAGTTGGTGGGTTGTGGCCCGGCGATAGAGGGGGTGAGCATGGGTGGGGGAAAATTATTTGCCCCTCTATACTAATGGTTTAGTAAAAATATACTGTATATATTTTCTATACCCACAGTTTTGTGGATTTCCCCTCTTCCCAGTTGTGATTTTTGCTGATGTAAGGTGAACATTATGCTCTTGAAAAGACATTTCACATTCATCGTTAGATTGGAATGGAACATTATTACTTGTCAAATATTTCCTAGTTGAGGTATTTTATGAAAAATAATGAACAAAACAATGGTAATAACCAGCTAGACCAAGGTAATAATGTATCTCAAAGGCATTGTTTTTCTATTGACAAGAGATAACACCATATATATTTTCTAAATCCATAGAATCATCTCTTTTAGAGATTACATTTCCTATAAAACCTACTTCTTCTATCTAAAAATAAAACATTGATAGTTTTTAATACAAATTATTATCCCACAAAATTACTAGCACTGTCTCCAAGTGTGGCTTATACTCATCCCTTTTCCTTGAATACACCAATATGTCATCCATAAACACCACCACAAAAGAATCTAAATACCTCTGAAATATTTGATTCAACAACACTATAAAGATTTATTGTGTTTTTATGACTATAAGGAATTTCCACATACTCATAATTTCCATATATAATCCTGATAACCATCCTTGTATTATCCTCATTCCGAACACTCAATTGGTGATATCCTGATCACAAGTTATTCTATGAGGACCACTAAGCTTCCCTAAATTTACCGAATATATCATGAATTCATGGTAGTGGATATAGATTCATTATTGTAACATAGTTAAACTTATGATAATCAACACACAACCAAAGAGTTCCATCTACCTTTTTGACAAATAAGATTGGTGTGGCCCACAGAGAGGTGTTTGGCCGAATAAACCCATTACTCACCCGATCCTCCAAATAAATTTTAAATTCACTCAATTAAATTGGTTCTATATGATGAGATGGAAATGAAAACAGAATAGTATCTAGAATAAGATCAATCATAAACTTCACATCTCTTATGGGTGGAAACCCAAATACATTTTCAGGAAAAACATCCAGAAACTATTTGACAACTTCCAGGAACTAGTTTTTTATATTTTCTGTTAACTTCAAAGTCAACATTGCCAATGGGTATAATATCGTTCCAACTATTGGTTCCAAAAATCCAATGGAACCTTCTATTATATTCCAATATCCTCGAAATAGATTATTTATTCCATCATCAGTCATAAAACTAACCTGTTGGGTATAACATTCAATGTGAGCCTTGAATATTTTCAACCAATTCATACGCAGGATTATATCATAGACATCCATCACAAGCATATAAAAGTATCATTTCATCTTAGATCCATTAACCATTATAGAAAATTCTGTAAACATAAAAACTCAACACACTAGTATAAAAATGGTTTTAAAAATCAGTTTTTTAATTTTAATGTTAGTTTTTAACCGATGTTGAAAATGAAGACATAAAAAAGTATGACTTTTGATGTCAGTTTTTTTTAAAAGATGTAAAAAATTAAAATGTTTATCTTTATAAATTGGTTTTGTATAAAATTTATTCCAAATATGATTTAAATTAATTTTTTGCATCATTTTTTTACAAAAATGATTCCAAAATACCCATCTATATCATTTTTGGAATCAGTTTTTAAGGAAACAAACGTAAAAAAGATAAATATATATATATATTTGGTGTCAATTTTTTAAAAATTAAAATAATATAATTAAAAAAAAATCATATTCTTTAGATCATTTTATAATATTTTATTTGACTTGTTGTGGAGCTAAAATGGAGTCATAGATCAAGTTTTATAGTCGTTGAAATTTGAACTTATCCAATATTTGAGAGATATGACTTGTTTCATAGAAAACATTAGAAACATGGATGAAAATTACATACACAAAATAAAATAAAATAAACATAAGTATCCAAACATATTTCAATTCTTTTAAGAGATTCTGTCAAAATTTTATGAAGTTTATCATCATAACTCTTACTTTTAGGATAGAACTCATGTGGAAATTAAAATGGTGATCAATAATGAATATTTCACCTTGGTTGGTAAATCTAATATAGATATTTTATATTTATAACTTGGTCATAGATATAAATCATCATTATAAAGAAGAGTATTGCGATTTTTAGAAATTAAGAAAAATTATAATAAAGAAATTAAATTATTAGAATAAATACCATATTAAAAAAGTTGATTGAAGCTGCGTTGAAAGTTTTATTAAATCTGAGAGTCCTAAAATGATGAATGAAAGAGAAAATGGATTTATTTATAGTAAACATAAATATTTTTAATGTCATTTTATTAAAATTTAGGAAGGATTGTAAAAATTGAAATGCACATTGTGAAAAAAATTAAAATCCTGATCCTGTGTATTTGTGAATACTTTTGGGAGTCAGTTTTTTACAAACCCGATTCCAAAAATACCCATAGGTATTTTTTTTGGAATCATTTTTTAAGGAAACAAATTAAAAACATGATTTAAATTTTTTTTCAATGTTGGTTTTTTACAAAACTGATTCCAAAAATACCCATTTATATCATTTTTGGCATTATTTTTTTAAAGAAACTGACGCATAAAAAATTTAAAATCTATATTTGGCATTATTTTTTAAAAAATAAATCTCGTATAATTAAAAAAATTATTAATCTGTTTTAGATCATTACCTAATATTCGATTTGACTGGTCGTGGAGCTAAGAAGGAGTACGGGGTCAAACGTTATGAACATCAGAAGTTGAACTTCTCTAAAAGATGTCTTAAAGATGTCCAACATTCAAAGGACATAACTTTTGATCCATAAATCTATTTGATATCCACTACTAGTTAAATCTAAGAATATGAAATAATCAAAATCTTAGTAAACCTTTTCATCATTTTTTTTAAACTAATTTCAAAAGGGATTTTTAATGTTTGTTCTTGAAAAAAAACTGACATTGAAAGTCTTATAATGTTCATCTTTTGATGATCACTACTTTTGATCCATAAATCTATTTTTACTTCAATACTTGTAAAATAGAAGCATCAAAAATGATATAAAACATATTAAAATTTTCATTTCATTAGTTTCATTAGTTTCATTATAAACAGACAAAAACAATTTTTTTTTTACTTTTTGGTGTCAGTTTCTTTAAAAATTGATGCCAAAAAACAATTTCATTATTCTTTTGAATTTATTTAAAAATAAGATTCCAAAAAGTCATTAAAAACATAATTTTGCATCAGTTTATAAGAAACTGATGTCATATTTTTGACGTTAAAGCCACAATTTCTACTAGTGACATTCTCTTTGACCGAGATGAGTTTACAGCTTCAAAACAGAATGAATCATCTCAACATTTAAACAAAAAAATAAATAGCATGATGAGAAATAAAGTAATGTGATACACCTAAATCAAACAACTCTTTCATAATGGTAAAATTAAAAATAATATTACCTCTCTCAATCAATGGTCCAGACATATCATAAACAATAACATGCTCAGATCCATATATTTTCTTATTTGCATCACTTTGTTCAATGTTTCCATATTGATATTGCACTAAATGAAGAGTCATGGTATTCCTTGAATCACCATGGCTAGATCTGTTCTATTGATGAGAGGTTTCCTTTTACACTCGTCCTGGCATCTATAACACATGAGAATTGTCCCAAACACCCAACCATTGAGCACTACAACAATAGTGCTAAAGATTCCCCATATAATTGCAATTGTGGAATTCTCTAGGTGGTCTCTTACACCCTCACTTCATGTGGTCAAATGAACCACATTAAAAACATTCAAATTTTCTCTTGGGTCTTGGAGGAAGATTTAATGATCCATCCATCTAATTTTTTGTCATCCTTGTACCTTGGAAATAGGTTTCCCTCTTCTTTTTACTCCCAAAATTAGTGTTCCCACTATTTATCGTAAGTATTACCATGATCTCTCCACCCATAGCTCCTAAGAAGTTCCTTCTATCCATCATATCTCCATTAAGAATATCTATATAATTCATTATACAAAGCACACAAATCATCAAGAAATATACTTCCTCAACCCCAATTCAAAAATTCATGCCTTCAAGGACATAGTAACAGCTACTTCGGGTAAAAATTGGAAAAAATTAATGAATTTAGCTGCATACTCTATCACTATGAGGATATCATGTTTCAAGCCGAAGAAGTTCATCATTATATCAATTCTGAATGCGTGGGGATATAATTTTTTGTTTAATAATTCTTTAAAATCCTCTCATTCTCTTCCTTGGTGTAATTTACCCCGAACTACTAAACCCTACAATTGGAAATAAATATTCTCCAACATATATGTCACCAGATTAAATTTTAGCTCTTCTTGTGTGCCATGTAAATTGAAGATTTGGTTCATCCTATTCAGCCACACCTATGCATTTTCTAGTTCTGAATCTCCCTTAAAGATGGGTGGATTCTTTATTTGGAACCAGATGGAATGATTCAATTTCCTTAGTTCATTCCTCTCATTCCCTCTGTCCACATCCTAAAAGGCTTACACTATATTCTGAACCATTCATTGGTTCACCTATGTCTTAGGTGCAACCACATTCTCAACAACTTCCTCTGATTGATTTCTATGACATCTACCAGGTACCATTTCTTGTAAACACAAAAAACTCCATAAGTGTCACTCTCTATCAACTAAAGGATAAAACAATATTAAATTATATCATATATCATCTTAAACATTTCTTTATAATGTTAAAAATAACATATTCAACCATTTTTAAAAAAATGACTATGTTTTTTAAAATCAAACCACATTTAAAATATCACAACCATGCTATTTTCAAAATTTTCCATTGGAAGAAATTTCATTATTTTTCAAAAATCAACATGTTTCCAAAAAGTCATAAATCATTACTCAAACTGAAATATTCACTCTTAGTGGGAATTCATTTCTATATGAATTTCATGTTCATATAATTGGCTAAACCCATGATAATGAGATTTCAATTTCTATAAGTGTCTATATAACACTTACTTACCTTACTCTGTGGTAACATGAAGTTTATCATAAAAATGTTAGCTTATTATTTTTTTTCTCAACATTTCATGTCCTGAAAATCATACTTTTTTTACCATCAAAACTCAAGGACAAAACCAGAATGAATTCTCAACTCGAAGATTGAAATGACTGATCACCAAGGATTGAACAGTGTAATTCCATTTTCAAGTTAAGGAATAAACAATCTGATACCAGTTGTGACATACCACCCCACTTCAATGAATTGAGTTGAGTAAGAATTTTTTCTTTTCCTTAAGATACATCCCCAAGATGATAAAGGATAATAATGAATTCAAAGAGATTAAATACAATTATCAGACGATATTTCTGGTCAAATATAAAACAAACCAACCAAACATGGCATAAAAACCACTACATGATACATTATAACAATGTCAAAGAACTAAATGTAATCCCATTAGTATCCAATCCTATGTACAATATAGTACCATGGTTGAATACAACTAACATCAAAATACACAATATAAGAAAAAACCAACAAAACCCAAAAATATTAAATAAGAAACTTCATAACATCCATCATGTTCCATGATTCAACTCCTCAACACAACCCAAGTATCATGAAGCACCACAAAAGAGCTTTGATACATTAAATTTTCCTATTTACTGATAAATAATATCTACAAAAGCAACAAATTTTCAAATAATGGGTGAGTAATGAACCTTAGTAGGCTTTCCCCAATTGACTTCCATACTCACGCCACTATGATATAACAAGTTATTAAATTTATATAAAATAATTTATATAAACAATTGAAAATATTTTATATAAAAGAAAACTCTTAAACACAAAAATAGTTTTCCATACTAAAATAATTTCTAAGGGAATAAAATCAAACAATACATTAAACCAATTTACATTTCTTTTTATCATACCCAATCCATGATTCACAAAACATACACACATGCATGTTTATCTAAAAGTTCCATAGTCATGTGCAGTTTCTCATCCATCCACTAAGTCATCACTAAGTGTCCAATCTTCTTATACTCCAATGACATATTCCCCTTATCCAGGGTCACACCCCCTATACCCTAATGGTACATGCCCCTTATTCAGGGTCACATCAAAAGAATGAACTCACACCAACCCGTGTATTCCAAAAGAATTTCAAATAAACAATTCAAAATAATTTCAATAAAACCATTCTTTTAATGAAAACCTTTCAAAAAAATCAGTTTCATAAAACCAAAAAATCCATATTTTAAAAAAATAATTTTAAAATCATGAAAACCAAGCACCTTTCACAACCAATTTTCACAAAGCCACAAATCCAAAAAATATCACTAAAGATAGTTTCCAATATAGTTTGAACATAATTTTCACAATCAATTTCTATAAATTCAACAAATTTGAAACTAAGACTTCATGTTTTAATAAGTGGAGTCAAGTGTGAAGCCTCCTACATTGAGAAGTATGGTGAAAACAAATAATGACATGAAAACGCCCACAAAACCGTGTTGAGTCTCCAAGAGCCTGCCTTAGATCTTTTTCCCTAACATCAATAAGGCCAAATATAACCAATATTGGCATCAAACACCTTAGATCTATCTACAGCGGACTAGATATAAGAACTTGAGTTAGGGAAGAGATTATATCTAATAAAAACCATGAAAAAATAACACAAATGAGGACTTTACAAGGGGATCGAGCTTCAATGCACCAAGAAATGCGTCTCGGATGCTTCCAATTCGATAGGGAAAGTTTTTACAGCATTTAAAAGGAATAAATATCAAGTTAGGGATGGAATGGAGTAAAACATGGGCTTAAAATTTTATCTAGACCTAGATCCACATTTTTATGATCTTTTCTTAAACCCTACAGGTTAGTTGAATAGTTAGGAAAATTGTTCACTAACCTTGCACCAGCCTTTACCACAAGGAGAACCTCACACAGTTTTACCACATGGTTAGATAAACCGTGAAACATCCATGAAAAATATTTTTTTCCAGATTTTCATGGTTTATCTTGGGATTCTTCATAGTTCGGAAAAACTATACGCCTTTTGTGTGCCTTCCCCTAAGCCCATGTCTAATTATACACAGTTTTTTGTAGGTGTTTCACGGTTTCCACTAACCTTTTTCAAACCTTTCACATTTATAAAATACCCATAAACATTACGAAAATCTTCCAAACCCTCTCAAATAGCTCCCAAAATTTTTATATACTTAAAAAGTTGTAATAAAGGGTTACTTACTTGAATCTAGGGGTGCTAAATCACACAAAGATTTTTTCTGGTAATCATAAAATCAAGATCAATCATTTCATGAATGGACAAAAAACGAATAATTATATACTTTTACACTTTCATAAATATTACTTTTATATATTATAATTTTATACATTTATAAACTTTTATAACTATATAGTTATTTAAATTATATATACCTTTATTTGATATTTATAACATTATATATTTTTATAAATTTATATAAATTTATAAGTTATTTATATTTATTGAAAAATATATTTTTTCTAATTTATATATAATTTTATACTTCTATATACATCTCTAATTTTATATAATAATATATGTATATATAAATATATATTTTTAATTTATAATTTTATACATTTAATCTTTAACAATTTATCAATAGTTAAATACTTTTATACTTTCATATATCCAATTACAGTGTTGTAAATATTTTAAAAAATATAAAAAAACTATTTTTGAAAGCATTATTATATTCAAAAGCTGTGTTTTCTATTATGAAAATGTTTTTTAAATAATATAGTTTTTTCCATTATTACATTTAATAGACGTACTTCATTGGTTTCTTATAATATAAATGTGATTTTATATTTCATTTATAATCATACAAAAACGGTTTTGACCAATAAAAATATGAAGAGAAAAATATTTTTTATAAGTGAAATCTTCCCCATAATACTTATACATTTCCTTCAACAAGTTTTTGTTTTTGATCATGTGGGATAAAAAACCATTTTCCAATCATTCCATTTTCTTTAAATAAATTCTTGAGATTCATCTTCAATTGAAAATATTTTGTGAATTTATTTTGTAAAACACTAATATTTCTAAATCAAAAAGGATGGATGTGAATAGAAAGTGGATAGATACCAATTTTATGATAAAAGAGAATAAAGTTGGAGTGAAATAGTTGACCAATTTGTCAAAATATCATTCATATGACTCTTCTAAAATCCTTTTTTTTTGTGTTTACACTATGGTTATTCAAGACTAATTAGTCCATATGAGATGTAAGAACACTTTATCTATCACAGTATTGATCAAATTTATAAATTATAGAATAGAAATGGGGAAAAATAAAATATAGCTAACGAATAGGATAATAATGTATTTTATGGATCGTATGATATGATTAAAAGTGTAGAAAATGAAGAAGATTGTATCAAGGGTTTTATTACAAGTGTGAATGATGATAAAGATCGTATTGAGGAAATGAAAATGATAGTTTAATATGAACATTGTGATAGTCTAAAATGGTTTTAGAAGTTAAAGAGTTTTTTAAAGATTCCATTGTATACTGGTTATACTAAATATACAACATTGTTAGTCATACTGAAGCAATGTAATATGAAATTAGGAAATGGATGGAGTGAAGCAATTTTTTCTAAACAACATTGTTCTTGAATGATATGCTCCTAGATGATAATGACCTCCCTAGACAAACATACGATGCTAAATGAATTCTGCGTTCAATGGGTATGATCTCTAAAAGAATATATGCCTACCCAAATAACTATATACTATTTTTAAAGGACTAGAAACAACTTAAACAATTCCCAAAGTGTGGTAATTCTAGATAAAATAAAGATTAATCGGGTCCTACAAAAGTTGTATGGTACATTCCAATAATTTCAAGGTTTAAGTGCCTATATATAAGTGAGGAGACTAGAAAGAAATTAAAATTCCACACAGATACAAGATATAAATATGTGAAACCTTTTCACCCAACATACTCTCCTAAGTTGAAAATAATTGATCTTGAGTATACTAAATAAATAAATGATTTAAGAAACCTTCCCCTTTCATTATCAACAGATGGAGTGAATCCTTTTAGTTTTCAAAGAAGCGCTCACAATACATGGTCAGTTATGTTGGTAAATTTTAACATTCCTCTGTGGTCATGCAAGAAACAAAAATAAATTATGCTATCTTGGATTATATTATGATAAAAACAACCAAATAATGGTATTGATGTTTATTTGGATCCCTTGATTGAATATTTTAAATTATTATGGGATTCATGTGTAACATTTTATGATTATTATAGAAATGAAGATTTGAAATTGAGATCCATGTTTAATGAGATAATAAATGACTTTCCTTCTTACATAATTTTTTTTTGGATATAGTATTAAAGGAACTCAATAGTGTCCCATTTTCAAACAAGGTATAGAATAATTTTGGATAAAAAATTCATCAATGACTATGTTTCTAGGATATCACATATATCTACCCTAATAAAATAAGTATCAGTATTAGAAGATATAATTCAATGGATGTTCAGAATAACTTACAAATCTGTCTCCACTAATTGGTGATCAAATGCTTGAGAAAATAAAATATGTGGAAACTAATTTCGGTAAAAGAATTTTGAAAATCCTTATGAAAATTGGTTGAAAAAAGAGATAATTTTTTTGGAATTTCCATTCTAGAATTGTTTGTATGGAAGACATTTTCTTGATGTTTTTCGTGTTGGGAAAAAAAGTATGTGATCGTGTAATTGGTACATTACTAAATGTAGTCAGAAAAACAAAGGATAGAGTTAAGGCTAGTTTTTACATGGTTGAAATGGAAATATATGAAGAGTTGGCATAAGTGAACGGTAAAAAACAATATTCTCTTCTTCTAACTATTTACACTCTTTCCTAGTATGAGAGATATTAGTTTGGAAACATCTTTAATGATGTAATGTTTAAAGAGGGGTATTCATCAAATATCAAATATATCATGTCAATAACTAATTTAATGTTAAATGGTTTGAAATCACATTACTTATATGTTTTGATGCAATATCATATACTTGTAGCTTTAGGATTTATTTTTCCGATGAATTTCTATCACACATTAACCAAACTATCTTTATTTCTAGAGGCTATATGTAGAAATCTGATAAAACTAATGAAATTTTTTACTATGGAAAAGAATTCATCATATTATTTGAATTAGAAATGTTTTTCCTTCCACAATTAATTGATATGATTGTTCAATTGATGGTTCACATGGTGATAGATATTCAACTATGTGGTCATGTACACTATATATAGATGTTCCCCATTGAATAATATATTAAGATTTTGAAAGTATATGTAAAAAATTGTAGTCGGACAAAGGGTTGTATTGCAGAGAGATATATTTTTAAAGAATCCATTGTATTGTATACTGAATACCTATCCAGTGTGGGAAGAATTAGTCTTCCAAAATCTTGTCACACTGGGTAGCTTGTGGGTGAAGGAATTTCTGGAAGGGATTTTGTCACTATCATTAATACAAATTGGGAGAGGGCCCACCTTTATGTTTTTTATAACACTTCATATGTTTACCCATATGTTGAAACCCACAAATAAATTCTTAGGAATTTTAATCCATCATGGGATAAAATTTGGATATCAAATAGAAATAATCAACCATTTATATAATGGTTTTGAGACCAAATTCTTAAGGATTCAGATAAAAATATATCTTCAATTTCATAACAAATTCAATGCCTAGATGGAGGAACAAGTGTGTATGTATAATATTACAATGGTTATGTAATTAATGGTTATTTGTTCAATTCAAATGAACATGATGAAGTTAGTACCATGAAAAATAGTGTAGTTACACTTATAGTTGATGTGATGCTTGTTTATTGTACTATGGAAATGAATTCAAGTTAAGTGAATATTTTATACTTTGGTATCATAAAAAAATGGTATTTGGATTATAAAAATTCCAAGTGATGATTTTTCAATGTAAGTGGGTTGATAAAAGGAGTGACATTAAAATATATAAATTAGGATTTTTGAATGTGGATTTTAGTAAGTAATGGTACAAAGATGAACCATTTATAATCAAAACAATGGTAGTACAAGTATTTTGTGTTCCAGATCCAAAAAATGTAATGTGATCTATTATTCTATTGTCGACCAAAACCACTAAAGGGTCTGATTAAAATTCTACTGTGGATGACCCTTTCATTAGGATGTCACAATCATTTTAGAGAAGTCCTAATGTAGATGGGTTTTTTATGTTTGTTGATACAAAAATTAATGGATTTGCATACTTGATAGAGGATTCAAGTCCCTTAATACTTGGAAGAAGAGAGTCTAATAATCAGGTTATATTTTTTTGTAATATAAATTGTGTTACCTTATGTTATTTTCTATTCTCTTTTCCATTTATGTAATATAAATTATATATTAACCCACTTTTATGGATAATTAATTCTTAATGTGATGGTGCTCCCATAATCGGAAAAAATAGTCTCTCAAGGTTATGTTGCTCCTAGTGTAGAGGAACAACAACCTTCCGTATGTGCTGGTGCTCCCAATCCTAAGGAACAATAGGTTTCTCAACCTACTTCTTCTCCCAATGTAGAGGTACAATGACCTTCTACAAATGTTGGTGCTATTAATCCATTGGAAGAACATATTGACAATGTTGAATCTATGGAAATAGTGGCCGATTAAGGAATGGTGATGTAGATAAAATATGAGCACCATAGTGTAACGGTGTTAAAAACAATTGTTAAGGAGAAAATAAAAAGAATAAAAATTTTGGTCGGATGGAATGTGTGGGATAGCCTATTAACACCTAAAAAATCTATGTTTAGTAGTTACATTGGTATCATGACATGGAAACACATAAAAATTGATATAGATTCATGGAACCATGTTTTCTCATGCTTAAAACACTAATGTAATAAGATATTATGATAACATTATCATATCATTTTCTTATTTTACTAAAATATAAATAATTAAATATTGAATTACTCCTCATCATCTTTTATAGAGTTAATTTATAGTAGATGAATCCCACAAGAAATATGTATTAATTATTTCTTAAAGGATTCACAAAGGATTTCAGAAAATTCTAAAAGGGCTGCATCTAAAATATGTTGAAGGAAAAAACAATCATGCACCTACTACTTATGTATGCACACCTGATAAGCTAGGAATCATGGCATGCATTTATAGTCCATCTTGTAGATATGTATTTCCATGTAAATTGTGGTGGGTAGTACATTGTTTCATAATATGCGTATTCATCACTTTGAATGTGAGGTTTTAATTTATGAAATATAAAATGAGTGCTAAAAATAAAGAATCTATAGCAAAACCAACATACCCCTATCATAAAGCAATTATGGGGTATGATTCAATAGTAAAATAATTGGTATGTATTTTATATATACAGTAATACTTTTATTTTAAAGAAAACAACAACATAATTATGTTTCTCTATTTATATTAAGATTGATGAATCAAAATCAAAATCTACTTCCATCAAAAATCATATTCTATAGAAGGAGGAATAAATATGGGATATTAACAGATGAAAACACACACAAATTGTGGGAAACATGTATAAGTATTGCATAAAAAAATTCTTTCAATCACTATTAAATAAATTTTATTACTTATTTTCCTATATTTTCAATCTGACATAGTAATGGGAATCATCGAATCCTATATTATATGATCAACTACTATTGGTGGCCTTGAAGCAGCCTGAAAAGTATGGTCACGTTAGACATGCAGGTTTTAGGGGGACACCCAGAACATATATTGAGAAAAAGAAACAAGAGGATAAAGATAATGAAATGAAAGAGATGAAAGAATTATTATATGTCTATTAAGAACACATTAATTAGCATATTGAGTTTCTAGAAACTATTATAGAGTGAAGAAAAGAGAAGAAACAACTTATGAAAGACTAGTGCATGGAGATCCCCCCACCCACCCACAATAGTTTTGAGGTGTGTTATGCCCCTCAATGAGATTCCATAGTTGAGGTAATTAAAATTTAAATAATTATTTCTATGAAATATGAATTATTTAAACAGACATATATTTCATATAATAATATTATAAATGAATTTGATTTATATCTATCAACACCAACTCATCTCCATGTATTAAGGGATATGGTGTTCTATATCTAATATGACCATCTACACAATAGACCACTTCCAATAGGTCATGCGAGACTGGTGATTAGTATAGCTCATGAGTGGAGCATCGATCTACATGTTCCACTTGATGAAGAATATGTTTATATTGTAAACCAATCTGTTGTAACATTCATCACATGGACATTTTATCTTTTAAAAACAAATTTCAATTAATAGGTATTCATTTCCAATTTATTTTTTATTCTAATACTTTCACAGTTAACATAAAAAGGTCTAAACTAATGAATTTTATTATAGATGTAAAAAGGGAAGGGTTGAAATTAATGTTCTACTCAAAACCATCTAAATGGTAAACCAACCTCTTGAAAAGATATTCTATAAACACTTTACCTCACCCATTCAATAACCACATTTACTAACATTAATGATTTTATCAGATACATAGTTAAAAAATTCTAGTAGTAACGTAGTTGATTATGAAGAAAAAATGTATGGAGAGAAATTTATAGAATGCATTGCCTTTGAGAAGGTAAATGAAATCCTCAACTATGAATGTCTAGGAGCCTTGGTTATAAATTTATACAATAGGTATGATTTAATTATTATTTTACAAAATTTGATATGCAATGTTACTTATGACTAAATACATTTCATATTTATTACAGGAATATACATAAATACCAATTGAAAATATTAACCCATGAAAAAAAATTGGACTCATTATTCATCACATCACATATATATAATAAACAATAATAACTTCCAAAAAGAGGTGAAAGAGTGGAAAACCTATCCAAATCGTTTAAAAGAAATCTTATAAATGACAAACTCTTATTATCACCAAAGATGTAGGGGTAAAACTCTAATATTTAATCATATAAAATAAATTTGTATTTATTTCATTACTTACTCATTTTTATATTTTTAGAAAAAATTATATTCTCATTATGGTCAATTTGGATACTCCAAGTATTTATTTCATGGATTCATGACATGGATACCCAAAAAACCGACCACACATGATGATTTTTGTCAATTTTTAATACACTACATCAAATGTTTTTGAATTAAACTTTAAGTTATATTTTTTATATTATGTTTTAATTTGAATTATATTATGATTGGGGAGTGTTTAAATATCATGAAAATCATGGCATGAGGATAGTCCATGCACACAATGAGCCTCAAAAGTTATTAAAAGGATAAGTATTTGGATATATATAATAATATTTCACTATCCAAACACATATCAAAACAAATTAACTACTTTTCTTAATGTTTATGTAGTGTCCCAAAAAAAAAAATAGAAAATATTATGGTTATTATGTTTATAAATTTACGAGAGATATCATATTCCATAAAAAAACTAGAATCCTCAAAGAGGTAATTTTGATGATAATTACTATTTAATTTAAAATATTTATCAATACTTTGGGTATTTTTATTTTTTCACTACTACTATGACTACTAAAAATACTAGTTTTCAAAATATTATATATTTCTTATTCAAAACGAATGTTTTTTATACCTGATCATAG
The DNA here is from genome assembly GCA_963277665.1 of Viscum album. NCBI lineage: Eukaryota > Viridiplantae > Streptophyta > Magnoliopsida > Santalales > Viscaceae > Viscum > Viscum album. The sequence goes on along the minus strand of OY728147.1, from coordinate 735,019,774 downwards.
AATGTATACAAATAACATGAAGATATGACTCCCATATAATTAATTGACTATTTTATATTTACATTTTATTTATTTATTTTTAATATTACTCACATAAGAATTTTTTCTTATATAGGTGTATTCCATTGTTTGAGTTAGGTTAGTTTTTTCAAATATGATCATGCTCATGGGATATTGGACTTAAAGGATACAATAGAGATAATGATAATAATGACATGGGCCATGAATGTATACAAACCTCTTGAAAAGGTGAATTACTACAAGTTATATAATTCATTATTTTATCATATTATCTACTATTTGTATGTTAATTTCCTTATCATTTTTATCTAATACTTATTTAGTTTTTTTCACATATATTTTAGAAATTCATATTTTTTTCAACTATATGCAAAAATCTACAAAATAGATAACATGTTCTTTTATGCCAATGTTACCACACTTTCCATTACTTTTCATTGTTGATATTCCAAAAAACCTTATTAATTTTTTGTTCTTATCCAACAAAAATTCACATTGTTGAAATCAAGAAGAGTATAAGAAGGTGTTTTTTCTAATAACATCAACTCAATATGAAGTGTTAGTAGTTAAATTGATATAGTCAATGGAAATCATGGAAAATTGAATGTTTGATTGTTTTGATACTTGAATACAGTGAAATAGAAGTCATTTAGGACGTTTAGGAATCATCAGTACCACAATCCAACACATGGGGTGTCCAGTATAACTCCAAGAGAATCTCTTCATTTAAAATAAACATTAATTTTAGTAAAAAAGACAACTCACATACTCAAAACTGAACAAAAAAATTGTATTGTGTTGATGATTTAGTTAAATAATTTGTATGTCATTTAGTATGTAAAGGAATTAGTTTCACCTCAATCTGATGTACGGTGTGACCAGTATGACTTCAAATTCATATTTTTATTTAAAATTGACAATAATTTTAGAAACAAATACCTCTCACATGATCAACACTAAGAATAAGGATTCATATTGTTTTTATACATTAATAAAATGATCCATAAGTCATTTTTGATGTGTAGGAATCAACAACAACTCAATCTGATACACAATGTTCACGATATAGTTCAAAGTGTCTATTATATGTTTAAAATTTACAATTTAGTTCAAAAAGTTTCACTCAATAATAACAAATGAATAATTCTTTCATTGTCTTGATATTTTATGAAATTGATTTATAAGTAATTTTTTATGCATAAGAATCCATCTCACATCAAATTGATAGATGATGTTCTTGATATGACTCAAAGTGTGTGTTTCCATTTAAAAATAAAATTTTAGTAAAAACTACAACTGAGATACTAAAAACTGAGAAAAATAATTCATATTGTTTTGATACTTTTTTAGAATGATCCATAATTCATTTGAGAAGTGTAAGGATCAACCTCACCTCAATATGATGCACTGTGTGATAGATAAAACTCTATGTGCGTCTTTATTTTAAATTGACCTTAACTTTAGTAAAAAACACAAATCACATTCTAAAAATGGATAAATCACATTCATATTCTTTTATAAACTTATAAAATGATCCATAAGTAATTTTTGATTTGCAGTAATAAACCACACATTAATCAAAGAAATGATGTGCATCATATGACTCAAAGCATCTATTAGCAGTTTAAAATTAATATTTTACATAAAAAAGTTTCACTCACTAGAAACCATGATAATACACTCAAATTATATTTTTAATCTAGTAAAATTAGTAATAAGTAATTTTTTTTTTGTAGTAATATTTCATGCATCATATCGACACACAATGTGATCCATATGACTCAATGTGTGTGCTTCTAGTTTAAAATGACATTTTAGTAAAAAAGAAATGTGACAACCTCAAAACCAATAAAAGACATTCTAATTGTTTTTATATTTAATAAAAGGATCCATAAATAATTTTATAAATTTTTAAATCATATGTACTTTAATCCAATGCATGGTGTGGCTAGTATGACTCCAAGTGTGACTTTTTATTTCAAATTGACATTAATTTTAGAAGAAAAGACAGTTAACATACTCAAAACCAAGTAAACACAATTGTATTGTTTCTATAATTTATTAAAACTGTCTAGAAGTAATTTTTTAAATGTAGGAATCATCCTCACCAAAATACGATATACGATGTGACTAGTATAACTCAAAGTTTCTGTTTCCAATTTCAAATGACATTTTAAGAAAAAACATGAGCCACATACTGAAAAATGAGAAAACACGTTTTAATTGCTTCCATACATTAATAAAATGACCTATAAGTAATTTTTATGTATAGGAATCACCTGAACCTCAATATGATGTATGGTGTGACTGGTATAATTCCAGGTCGGTCTAATTATTTAAAAATGACATTAATTTTAGTAAAAAGAATAAGTGATATACTGAAAACTAAGAAAACACATTCAGGTTGTTTTTATAATTTAAAAAAACGATTCATAAGTCATTTATAATGGGTAGGAATCAAATCATCCTTAGTCATGTTCCTGGTGTGACCATTATAACTCTAAGTGTGTCATTTTATTTAAAATTGACATTAATTTTATTAAAAAGAACAACAAACATGCTAAAAACTGATAAAACCCATTCAAATTGTTTAAATACTTTATAAAAATTATCCATATGTTAATTATTATGTATAATAGTCACCCACACCTCAATCTAATGCTCGGTGTGACCAATATGACTCTAAGTGTATTTTTTATTTAAAATTGACAATAATTATAGTAAAAAAACAAGTGACATACTAAAAACTGAGTAAGAGCATTTATTTTGTTTTGAAACTTTATGAAAATGATCAATGAGTCATTTTCAACATGTAGGAATCAAAATCACCTAAATTGGACTCTTGGTGGGACCGGTATGGCTCCAAGTGTGTCTTTTTATTTAAAATTGACATTAATTTTAATAAAAAGAACACGTGGAATACTGAAAACTAATAAAATGAATTCGGGTTGTTTTGATACTTTATTAAAAGGATACATGAGTCATTTTTGACATGTAATATCAACCTCACCTCAATATGACACTCGGTGTTACCAATATGACTCCAAGTGTATCTGTTTATTCTAAATTTACATTAATTTATTCAAAAATAACAATTGACATACTAAAAACTAAGAAAATTATTTATTATTGTTTTGATACTTAATAAAAACAATCTATATGTCATTTTTGATGTTTTTGAATCAACCTCACCACAACACAAGGTATTGTGTCACTGGTATAAATCCATGTGTGTCTTCTTATTTAAATTAGACATTTTATTAATGTATTATTTCATACTGATTTTTAATTTATATCTTTATAATAATACTAACATAAGAATTTTTTTCTTATATAGGTGAATTATTTATCATTGGTTGTGGTGATTTTTTCGAAAACTGATACCATTGGCGGACTTTTTTTACAGGGGGATCACACGCAGGTGCTAAAGATGGTTAAACATTAATGTTTTTAAGTGTTTTTGGATAGTATGTGTAAATTTAATTATATAAAAAAATTAATGTATTTATTACTATTTCTTTTATTTTTAATGAAAAATTTATTTCAATTAAATTTTATATTTTGGGTACAGGTTAAAGGTTACTGGATTGTTTGATGTAGTGTTCTATTATACAAACAAAACACTATATAATATGGGTCCTTTTTCAGTGATATTTATATCATTGATAAAGGGGACCCCCCTCTCCTAATAGAAATGTGGATAATTTCTCCTTTTTAGTCCTGTTAAAAGCCTTTTGAACAATGATGAAGGGAATATTTGTAGTAGTGATAATTTTGTTGGTATGCAATTTTCATTTCACTTCTAATGATATTGATGTGTTTTTTTCAAATCAATGGTAATCTCGAGTTTGAGTTTTTTTTTGTCATCTTGGGTCATGATTTCATTTTCATTGAATTATATGTACTCACAAACACACACACACACACACATATATGTATGTATGTTCAAATTTGTTTATAAAAATACACATATGTGTGTATATATGTATATATTCGGTTCTATATACACACACAAATATATTTCATTATTTATATTTTGTTTTTATATATATTGTATATATATTAGGATTTAGATATGTATATTTTTTTATTTGTATATTTATATATGCATATATATAATATGGAAAAGATATTGGATCCTTTTTATTATAAGTTTGATTACATCTATCACCGCAAAACACAATGCAAGGAAATATATTTTCCTCTATTATTTTTGTTGTAAAATTAAATATGAAATTAGGTGTCAATTCATTAGAGTATTATCCTTGGGATATCATAATAATTTCATGAAAATAATTTTGGAGATGATGTCTTGTATGTGGAAGGAAATCATAGAGAGTGAATTTTAATAATTTAAAAGTGTCTTCAAATTTTATTTTAATTATTTTAATTATAATTTATCCAATATCTTCTTCACCTCAATATATTCTCCTCGGAATGAGGATCATCTAAGTGATCCCTAGGGTAAGGAAGAAATTATCTGTGAAAATAATTTGTAAAAACAATACTGTCATCAAATTACGTTTTTAAAAAAATAGTCAAAATAATAAGTAAAGGTAAAAAATTTATAGTTGGATAGAATGAACATGGCCAACCACATGATCATAATAGATCAATATTCATTAGCAATATTAGTATTGGTACTATATTTAATGTTCTAATTAAAATAGAAAATTTACATAATGTCGTACTCATAATGAATTCTATTGACTAGGAGGACATTGAAGTAACATTTAGTTAAACATTTCATTATATTCTCTTGAGACCAAGTCATGAAATGATGATTGTTATTTATTTTGAAAATTTCATTTATTCTAGAATATTTTAAAATTATTTTTTTTGAAATAGGTTATAAAGTCCCATATATATTTCTAAACAATATAGACAACTAGGTACATGAGATATGCTAATAGGAAAGTCAATACTAACTCATCTATATTATATGTCAGCTTCATATCCTAGCAATATTAGAATTATTTCACTTAAAAATGAATGAAAGAGAATTTAATTTAAATTCTAAGTGATTTTAATTTATTTATAACAAAATTTATGATAAAATCATTTTTATATGTGTTACTCTTTGAGAAAAGGAGTGTGAAGATTAAGAAATGTAAAACAATGCCTCAATGGTAATACTATAAATCAAGTATGAGATATAATGCACTTGAAGAACATCCTTCAAATTCATAGAAATTATCATAAGATAGTTGATATAAAAATGATTGGAGTAACTTTGTTGAGATGTAGATTGATAATTCATATCCACCCACTACCTCAATACCATGTCATGTAGTGAGGAAAGAGGCACATGTGAATAAAAAGGGCCAACTAGTATATTAAATCACTCAAAATGTGTTGGATGAATGTGTAAGTAGGAATGAATGAAAAGTTATTATTATATTATATTTTAAATCATAGTAACATATACTGATTTTTCCGTTATATGGTCCATAAACAAGATTATTCATCTCACAAAGATGAAAAGGAACAACTTTTTTTAGTTTTTCATTATCCAGAGCAGTACAGATGGGTTATAGTAGTGGTTCTTTGAGACTCTCCAAGAGACAAATCTAAAAAAATAATAATAGGGATATTTGTTAAAAATGAATATGAATAGTTATATTGAAATGCTATGAAACAAAAGTGAAGTATTATTTGAAGAAAATAAAATATTCACGACATTTATGGAAGATAATCCATTAGAAAACTAACCACCACATACACCATAGTAAGACTATAAAATAGAAAATTTTGATTGTATTTATTTTTAATAGGCATGAAACACCCCTAAGGTAATTGTTATTTTAATAATATTTTCTAAAATTTATGCACTGAATTAGTATTTATTACCTAATAGTTTAAAAATTTTAATGGGTAAAACCATTTTGACCTGTATCTGTTAAAAACCAAATTATTTCTATTATCTTGGTGTACAATATTGTTGATGGAAATTTTTATTGTGCACCATTATCATTAGGTCATGTGAGAGTATGGATTTAGGTAGCTCATGAGACAAGTGTTCAACTTCCTTTTCCCATTAAAAATATAATTGTTTGTACTATAAAACAATCTATTGGAACATATTTCACATCATCGTTGAGACTTATTAATGTCCTCATTGAGAAAGGGGTATGAAATTTGAATCTTATATTACACTCATTAACTATTTCAATAAATAGAAAAATTTAAACTAATATATGTTACTATAGAAGGGTAAACAAAAAATTAGTGTCAAAGAAGTCAAAGGGGCCATCTACTGCATCATGAATGTGGACTGACGAACCAAATTTTATTTGAAAACCAATTAATATAAACCTAACAACCTTATAGTCCCTTTAAAATTAATATATACGGTGTATAATTCAACTCAATTTATTTTTATAAAAAACTTATACAATAAAATGTTTCTTTATTTTATCTCACTTCCTAATGTAAATGAAATTATAAAGCATGAATGGTTTGGATCATTTTTCATACATGTATATATGAGATATGTTGATTTTTTTTATTTACTGATATATGATTTCTACTACAATTTTAATGGTGAATATTTTACTCTATATTTTTATATATAAAATTTTAATTTGATCCCTAATTAAAGAAAAAAATTGGATTTTTATGTCCACATATTCCTTCATCAGAATCAATAATGATGAAAGAATTTCAAATTCATGAAAAATTAGAATAAATTGAGAAAATATTTGAATAAATTTCAAGTAGAAATATGATATTCATAATACCTAAAATGAACAGATAAAACTATATACAATGGTTAATTTTATGAAAATATTTAATTATTAGTATATAGTACTCATTAATTAATAAAAACATTTATGATGCACCGGATGCTATTTATAATAAATCTTGTTAATTCAATGATATATTTTTTAAATACACTACTTGGAAGAGTGAAAAATATGGCACAAATATGTCACTTTTTAACTATTGATCATTATATTTTCAATATTTTATAGTCTTTAAAATATATTTTATATAATATGTCTTAACATTCATGTTTTCTTTGATAATGTGGTTCTAATGTATCGAGCAATATGGGGTTTATGGAAATTTAACACCAAGAATAAATTGATAGACTACTATAAATGGATATATATTTTAGTTTATATACTGACTAATCTAGATTGAAACATATCATGGTTACTAAATCTATAAATTCATGAAAGATATAATAACCCATAGAACAGATCAAATCTGGTAGCAACATAAGACACCCTGAGATAGGAGGGATAAATCTGGGTGTCCAATTTTTATTTCATATTTAATGGATCTTTTCCACACATTAGTATGGACAAGTTGAATTTTTACACTAAAACACACAACCAAAAAATTCCCAAAATTAGAAACGGATATCCTAAATATGTCAATTTTATCTGGTTCACCACAAAGGGGTAATCCAATGAGTATACACTGATGATGTGTTAGCAATAAAAAAACTAATATGCTTTAATAGTCTTCATGGATTACAATTTTTTGTTTACGGTCACACCATGAAAGTTTCACTTCTTTTAAAATTATTTAAGGGATAGAAACTTCCTCCCAAATTCACTTTCTCTGACACTTACTTTTCACACTACTTTAGATGAATTATTCCTTATTTTAACAACATGAAATTATAAATTGCATTTAATGAAAATATTATTTTTTTCATCATGAAATAATAAATATAATGATCCAATACATTCTATGGTCTCCAAAAAAATCACCATAAAGATTCATGAAAAGGTTCTTGTGGGAAAAAAATCCATGTACATATATGCCACACCGAATACTATTCACTACGTATTGTGCTTCATAAACCCCCCTTCCCTTCAAAAACCATCTCTATTATTTATAAAATAAATTTTATATTTTTCATTCCTAATTTATGGAAACTCATTTATGAAAATCACCTTCTTATATGACATATATAATCTATTTTCCTCATGAACATGATCTACTTCATGAATTGGCCTTGCTACATAAACTAGCTTGTCAAAACAGACTGGACTTGTTACATGAAATTTTTATCCTATTCAAATTTATAATTAATCCGTGTCTATTTTCATAAACATATTATAAATACCTAATAATTTGGATAGTGTGTTATTTATTTTCATACACCACCTCAAAAAACATTCAAAACACCAGATAATGGAAATTACCTTCGAATATTACCACACCACAAACTATTTTGTTATTCATGGTCTAATTAGGTTCACCATCATAGTCTCAAAAATGACACCACTCTTATGTGGTTGTTGTATAAAATTTGTGATATGTGGTTCAAAAACTATTACCACCTTTTCACCATAAATTATTTTTGTCATTACTTGATTCATTTATTATTGTGAACTTCCTATCTAAGATTTTAGACATTTTGAAAAAACATTATCAAAATCCTCTTACTGCTTCATGTACCACCATCCATAGACTCCATAGAGTTTTTATTTAAAATTATGTCTCAGAAAATATATTATGAGAACCAGTTATTTCAAATTTCCTACATGGTCCCCATACTCTATACATAGTCGTGTACTCCCTACACGAAAATCCTTCCATGACCCTAAAATTTTCTCACAAATTATTTTTTTAACATTGGAAAACAATCCCATTTTAAAAACCTCTTAAATTTATATTTTTGTCTTCTATTTTATTTAAAACATCCCCAATAATACTTAAACACCTTGATCAACCTATAAGATAATTAACAAAAAACACAACACATCATCAATATTTATCCTGAATCACCTTTATTCTAATAAATCCCATTAAATGTATCTATTATATGTGTCACCTATTGTATATATACACATTTAATTTGACTATTTATTAAAAAATATTTAAATATTTCTTTATATTTTATAGTATGTGGTGGTAATTCATATTTATATTATCATGTTGATTAATTTAGTGATGAATGTAAGTTTTTAACTATTTTTTGATATTCAAATAAATCATAAAAAATTATTTATCAAAAAATTATTGAATTTGATTATATAAAAATTAGATTCATATTTGATTATAGACTCAACAGTTCAAAATAAACAACACATGATAAATTATCAGAAAATTCACTCAAGATACCATTAAACACAAATAAAAAGATCATTGATGTGTTTGTGGCATGTAGGAACTCATCACACGTCATTCAAAATTACAGTGTGGTCAAAATGAATTAAAATGTCAGTTTCCAATTTATAAGTGAAACTTTATTTAAAAACATGTTCCATATAATCATTTCTAATAAAATGCACTCAAATTTTTTTGAAACTATAATAAAATGACCATTGAATCATTTTTTAAATGTGTGAATAAATTGTACATCATTATAACTCACGGGGTGGTGGGAATGAAAAAAATGGTTTTTTAATTTGAAAATGATATTTGAGTTCAAAATGTGTGTCACATGATCAATTTAAAATGAATAACAATTATAATTTCATTAAATTCATGGAAAATGGGAATAGACTTATTGGTGGAATATTGTAATAAAATATAAGCCATTCCAACTCACGGTGTGATCATAAAGACTGAGAATGTAAATTTTCAATTTAAAAGTTCCATTTTAGTAAAAAATTAATTTCACGTGTTAAATAGAGAGAATACCTTCTTATAATATCATGAAATAGTCAAAAAATACTGCTGAAGAATTTTTTTTAAATATATATAAATGAATCACACATCATTTTGACTCACAGCATCGTCAGAATACCCAAAAACGCATATTTTCATTTTAAAAGTTTATGTGGTTCAAAATGAGTTACACATAGTCAAAACTGATAAAACAAACTTGGATGTTCTTGAAACTCTACATTAACAGTCACTATTTTATTTTAACATGTATCTGCGGTCGGAATGACCAAAAGCACATTCTTTCATTTTACAAGTTATATTTTAGTTCAAAATGTTAGTCGCATGCTCAATTAAAAGAATCCATATTTATATTGTCATGAAATTCAATAAAAATTATCGTTGACATGTGATTTTACATAAAAGAATGGGATTCATGTCAATTTAACTTATGGTGTAGTTAGAATGACAAAAAATGTGTGTTTTTAATTTAAAAGTGGAATTTTAGTTCAAAATGTGTGACGTATTAAAAATTATGATAAAATGATTTTTTTAATGTCACAAAACACTAGGAAGATTAACATAGACACATTTCCTACATGTATGAATATACATAAAATAATTTGGAGTCACGGTGGGTTAAAAAAATGACAGGGTTTGTTTTTTAATTTTAAAAAGACATTTTATTTCAAAATACAGATGGCATTCATAATTCTGATTATGCATTCATAGATTGACACTAAACTATATAAAAAAACCATTTGTGTATTTTTGTAATATATTAATAAACCAAACATCCTTTTGAATTATGGTGTGGAAAGAATTTCATTTAATGTATTTTTTCATTCTAAGCATTTTGAGGTATGAAATGTGTTTCATATACTCATAAATAAAGAAACACGCTCATATTATCATGAAACTCAACATCGATATTATCTAAATAATTATTAATTAATAGGAATGAAAAAAAAATCATATGGGATCACGGTGTAGTTATAATGAGTAAGACCACATGTTTCACATTTTAAATTTATATTTTAGTTTGAAACATGATTCACATGTTTAATTTCTTGAAATGACAATTGATATTTTATGAAACTCTATAAAATGTACCATTGATATATTATTTTATTATAAGAATGAATTTCATGTCAATCAGAATCATGGTGTGTTCATAATGATTAAAAATGTGCATTTTCAATTTAAAATATATATTATATTTCAAAACATCCATCACATCCTTGATTCAAATAAAAAACATTAGAATTTATTGAAACTATAGTAAATGAAAATTATTTCATTTTTTAATATAGAGACAAACCTCACATCATTTCCACTCATGGTGTAATTTAAAAGGACTATGAATGTATGTTTTGATTTAAAATTGACATTTTAATTCAAACCACATTTTCCATTTACAATTTTAATAAAACATGATTGGAATGTCATGAAACTCTAGGAAAACAACCATTGGAACTTTTTTGGATTGTAAATGTGAACTAAATTTCATTCCAACTCATGGTGTGGTCTGAGTGATTGAAAATTCATTTTTTCAATATAAAGGTGTCAATTTTGTTCAACAACTAAATTATAATCTCATTTCTAAGAAAATACACTTAGAAAGTCATAAATCTATAGGAAAATAAATATTTATGCATTTATGACATGTAGAAACTTTTGGCTCTGTGTGTATTGGATGCTTGCAGTGCTGGGAGATGTATTAAAATTTCTTTTAATAATCATTACCTAAAATAAAGAGTGAGGATCTTTCACAATAAATTTATAATTAATTTATTTCATATTTAAATATATAAATATATGTGCTAAGGAACTTTTTTCATTGGTGAATTTTGATTAATCGAAAAGAACCTTTTAGATTAACCTTGTTTCACTAAAAGGATAAAAATATAGAATCCCTCTAGAGGTGATCTACATGTTCTGCTATGATCTCCAAGAAACACCACTCGATATTATATTTCAAGAAGATTGAGTTGAATTTCTTGCATTGTTTGTTCTTGATAATTCATTCATTTGTCCTAAATAAACATCTATTGCACTTATCATTCAATAGAGATACAAAGTAGGAGTTGAAAGATAATTCATTGTGTGCAACAATTACCTATTCTCAATTTTTTTATTATATTGAATAGACATAGACATCTATTTATAGAGTTAGTATTTAGGTTAAAATATTATTTAATTGCATTTAGGCCATTAGAAAATATTTATTACATTTAATAAACCCAATGACACATAATAATAATATTTTAATTATTATTTGGTGCCATGCGCCAAGTTGCGCAATAACAAATATTACATTAATAGATTTTTAATTAATATTTATCACCAAACACATTCTTGGTCTGTTCGAACTCTTTTTTCATTTGTTGAACACATGAATAAGAATTTTATTAATAAATAAATATTTCATTCACAAAGAAGAGAATAAATATTTTTTAAAAATTAATTAAATAATAAATATTTTTTAAAAATTAAATAAATAATAAATATTTTTTATTCACTTTCCAACGAATAAATATTTATTTAATTTGTGAAATAAATATTACATGAAGAAAATTATTCTTTTAACTTGAGATTAATATTTATTCACATAATTAAACTCAAATTAAATTTAATCAACATCAATGTAAACACTTAGTGTGTAACCCTATGGGATTCTATCTCGTTGGCATTAGGTGAGCTTGCCTAAATTCTAAGATTACTATCTAGAAATGGGTTAATGAACCCATGATAAAGAACATGATGTCTCAACATCAACAACCACATATGAATGACCAATTTGTAATATAATCACTTTATCATAATATCTAATTAACTAGATTTTATGATGGTGTCATCAACCTATTTACTTGATACGTATTTCTTTAATATCTCAAATAAACACTTTGTTACATCAGGGCCATAGAATTTAATGTGATGGTTCAATTCCAATTAAAGGAATGAGATATCATATTCCATAAATATGGAAGAAAAATATATCTTTGACTTATCTATTAATGACATGTCAATCGTGATGCACCCGACATAAACGACTTCCCATTAACATGTGATGTGATATTTTTGGTCAGTAAATCTAATTTCCTAGGTCATGAAATAAATTAATGATAATCTAAATATCTAAGGATCATTACATAGAAAAAAAAATTAGAATACTGATAACACCATAACATGTGGAATTACTACTGGTGGGTTTATACCTATAATCTCCTATCATAGAGATTACCAAGTGAAAGCATCATGAGAAGAAGCGTCATCTTCTTACGAGAACATTCACCTGATGGTCTAAATACTCTGTGTCCCATCATAGTATGTTATCCTACCATAGAAATATATTAAGAATATTTTCATTGAACTTTAAAGTTCATATAATAGTGGGTAATCGCTATAACATTATCAATGTGATAAATACACAATGACATTATTACACTAAATCTAGGTAGAAATAATGAAAATTGTTTGATAAGATGTTAAATTAATATTAAATACATTGAATATACATGTAATCAAAGTACAAGAATTTGTTAGTATGACACCAACTCTAAAAAAATTCCACATGGACTAGAGTCAACTCCCTAGGATTTTCATTTCGATATACCTCACATGATAGTCATGTTTCTGCTAATTCAAGTCTATAGTCAAGGGGTCCACCACATTTTCTTTTGTGAAAATACTTCTCACTATAGCCTCACCTATCTAACAAAAATCCTCCAAGATATTATACTTTTTAAGTATGTGCTTCGTCTTTTGATGTGAACTTGTCTCCTTTGTGAGATCCACCACTATAGTATTATCACAATAGAGTGTGATAGTATCTTTACTGCTAGGTACCACATCAAGCTCTTAGATAACACTGCGCATCCATAATGATTCCTTAGCTACCTCATAATATGAAATATACTTAGACTCTACTGTAGAATCTAGTATCACATCTTTCTTTGAGCTCTTCTGGCACAAAACACCTCCATTAAAAGTTAATATACATCCCATTTGTGACTTCATGTCATCATGATTAGTTTGTAAAGTATAATCTTAATATCTTATGATTACTAGTTCCCTATATCCTCTATATAATAGAAACATATGTCTATTAAACCTCAGATACATAAATATTGTCTTGATTTATATCCAATACTGGTCACTTGGATCAGCTTGATATCTTCTTATTATAATCAACGCATAGAAAGCATCTAACATAGTACATAGCATAGAATAAATGACTGACCCAAATTCTAACACATATTGAACCATTTCCATTCTCTTTCATTCCTCATGGGACAAATGAAAAAAATTACAGTAAAGATTAATTCCATGTGAGGCTTGAAAAATAGCCTATTGGATTGTTCCATACTTATCTCTTTAGTATCTTGTCAATTTATGTACTTTGACTTAGGTGGAGTTGTCACGTGGATCTATCATGATGAATATTGATGCCAAAAATATATACTTCTTTCCCCCAAATCCTTTATAGATAATCAGTTATTCATCCTCATCATAATAGACTATAATACCGGTATTTCATTTCCTATGAGTAATATGCCATCAACATATACAATTAAAAATTATTGCTCTCCTAGTAAAATATTTATAGATATAAGGTTCAAAAACATTCTTTATAAAACCATATTTTTTTACGGATTAATAAAAATTTATGTTCCATGATCGAGAATCTTTCTTTAATCCATAAATGGATTTTTGAAAATTTCATATCTTATTATCATCCTTTGGAGTCACAAATCATACAGGTTTTGTCATATAGAAATCATCCTAAATGTTCCTATTAAGGAAGGATATTTTGAAATACATTTTCCAAATCTCATAGTCATAGTAATTCATAATGTAATATACAATTATAATCTATTTAATCACTATAACTGGTGAAAATATTTTATCATAGTCAGTGCCTTTATTTTGTTTAAACCATTTTGGAATTAGTTTTTAATTATATGTACTAAATTGTACTTAATTTTCCAGATTATTCTTGATTACTCGTATAAAACCATTAGTATTTACATCCACTAGAGGATATACCAAAATCCAGACTTGGTTTTGGTACATGGAATCCATTTCATAATTCATGGATTCTTTCAACTTAGAAACATTTGGGCTTCTTATTGCTTTCTTATGGATTAGAGGGTCACTATTATCAATTAATAATGAGTTTCCATCATCTGTGAATAGAAAAAAATAACATTATGGTTCTCTAACCTCATTCGTACTGCTACATAGTACATCTGTCTCTAGAATAGTTAAATCTAACATGGGGATTTTTATAATCTATTCTTATACCAACTCTTGTGTACCTTGATCCTCAACTTCATCATAGTCTATCTTGCTCCCACTATCTATTTAAGATATTTGATCCCTCTATTTGAATATGGTGTTTCATTCCTCTATAACCCTTTTTCTGGGGGTTCATATGGGTAATACCCCCTGTTTCCTTGGGGTATCCTATAATGGTTAAATGTTTTTCTCATGGTGTATGTTTGTTACCTAAAGAGGCCTCAATAAACACTTTTATTCCCCAAACATGTAAATCTAATAACATTTTTTTTCATCTCCTCTAAAATTCATAAGGAATACTGTTTATTAATATAGTTGGTACTTGGTTTAGTATACATTTTATTTTTGTAATGTGTATCCCCAAAAAGATAATGGAAGACTCACATTACTCATCATTGATCTTACCATGTCTAATAAGGTGTACTTTTTCATTTAACTTACAACATTCCAAATAGGTGTGTATAGAGGATTTAGTTTGGATAGGATCCCATACTCCTATAAGTAATCAATGAAGACATGGTTTAGATATTCTCCACCATGATCTGAGTGGTGTTTCTTAGTATTCCAACCAACCTAGTTCTCAACTTCATTCTTGTATTCATTTAATTTATCAAAAGGATATGAATTATACCTCATTAAGTAGACATATCCATATCTACTAAAAAAATTTGTAAAATATATTAAGTATGTGTACCCACCCCTTTTTTTATAGCAAATGGTCCACACATATCAGTGTGAACTAATTCAATAATCTTTTAGACCTTTCCCATTTCCTACTAAATGAGGATTTTTTCATTTTTCCATGCAAACATTCAAGACACACACAAAGTTCTTTTAGTTCAAAATAATATAAATATCCATCTTGATCTAATTTGTCCGTGTGATTTTTATTTACATGACTTAGCTGGTGATTCTAATGTTGGGTGTGTTCTGATTCATCTGAATTAACTTTGTTATTGATTTTCATTACTTAGTTAGTGTAATCCAACACATAAAGATGTTATTTAAAAGTTATTTCCATAAAAATTGTCATCTTTATAAAACAAGAAACATTTAATCCAAAATTTGAAAATAAATCCATCTCTATCAAGTTTGGATATAGAAATAATGTTCTTTTGTAATAGATGGGACAAAATAAGAACCCTTCAAAACCAAGATCATATTAGTCCACAATGTGAGGTGGTAGTTCAGAATATCAACATTAACATGTTTCGCTATGTTGGAATGTTGTATATCTACCTTCCTTATACAATCTTTTAGAATATATTTAGATCCTATATTGGGATACATATCTGAGAACCATAATTTCTATCTAATACCCAATTTGTAGAAATATATAAATTTAAATTGATAAGAAACACACCTCATGATTCCCATTTCTTGTTTTATTATGTTCTATTTTTCTTCCAGTGGCCCTTGTTTCCACATGAGAAACAAAAAACCTCATGTTCCCATTCTTACCCCTTGATCTTCCTCTTCTTGGAAGGGTGTGATGAAGTATTAGGATTAATGCCATTTTCTTTCGCTTTATATTTTTTCACCATTAGTACTGAAGGATTTTAACTCTTTTTATCCTTATATACTTAGAGAAGAAGAGTGAGAAGATCTGTAATAGCCTTATCAATATTTTCCATATTAAATTTTACAAGAATGAGGGAGAAGCTCAAAGGGAGTGATTCTAGAATGTGATCGGCACCCAGTTCTTCGAGGACTTTATACCCTAGAACATCTAGGTTCTCAATGTATCTAATGGGATACACTACATGAGGCCTAGTTGAACCGCCCACTCTAATATTTATCTGAAAGAGTGACTTGTTAATATTAAATCTTTCCTATATATATCTCTCATAGTAAAGACCATAGAGGTGCTCAAGCATTCAATACTAATCAATGTTTTCATGAATCTTCATGAGTTCACTAGAAATTTATGAAAGAATATAATATTAAACATTGACTACATAGCTCACATGTTTTTCATAGACAAATAAATCTTCATTAATAACCTCCTTAGTAAGAAACATAGGCATTGATGATTCTAGAATGTAAGATTTTGCTTCATGGAATAGAACAAACTGAAGGCATCTAAACCACTCCTAGAAGTAACTTCCAGTTAGGAGGATGTATTTCACCTATTTTGATCATAGGGATAATGTGGATGATGAGATTTCAATTTTATTATAAAATTGAAAGATCATATGATTAGTTATTTTTATTGATTAAAAATTTTCTGAGAACTAATAAATTAATCGATTTTTATAAATCTCTTACAATTTTATCAAGTCTCAATAGACCTCACCATTTAACATGGAATGTCTAGTTTCATTAGAATTATAGTAGAGAAGATAAATTTTCCCTTATGCATAACCCAAACAAGGGTTGGTCAACCTACATGAAGGTATTTAGGTAGGTAGGACTTTTCCAACTGTGGGATTATAGCTCCTGGATCCATTGAGTGGATTCCCCAATCTTGAAATCCTAACTTGGATTTCCACAACACTACCATCCAAATTAAACCAAGTCTATAAAGGGACAACCTCTTGATTTAAAATGTTTAATTCTACCCAAACCAATCTTAGTAACTCCTTATATAAAATTAATTATACCAACAAGGCTTTATCAAACACTTAGTTTTATTGAGTTTTATTCCTAATCAAGTAATAGAATTCCAATTTTGACTTAATATTTAATTGAGATATTTTAATTAACTATATATAAATTTATATCTGGTTTTATCCTTTACATGTCTTTTTGATATTAAGTGGATGTTTCTTAATTAATTAACCATGTTGGATAAAACATGTAAGCATGATTCAATTATATAATTTCTATCTTTGAAAATTAATCTATTTATTTATGTGATTGCAAACCTGGATCAATAAAATAAATAATTTAATAGACATAAATGAGAATAAAATTAAATAACCTAACTAAGAGCTTATCTAATGATTTTTTTTTAATGAGAGAACATTAAATCAACCTATAACCTAGGAGAATAACTCCATTTTCTGGTCATGGCCTAATTTTAAAGCATTCCACCTGTCCACATATGTATGAGATGAGTTGGCATCCAAATGGATTTGTCTTGAACTACCTTCACATGCCTTGGGATGCTCCCTTAATTATTATTATTTATTATTCACACATAGGTAAGGAGAACCAAAGGATTGGTTAAAGCGGATTATATAAATATCCTTGGACATGTAGGTCCTACATAATAATGGATGGTGGGATGAAACGCAGAAAAACATTTAATTTATTATTAAATAGTTTAAAACCCATTTCATAAATTAAATTAAATTAATTATAACACATACATAGGTCTTTCTCTAACTCAGGATCAATCATACATGCAAAAAATGTGAAAAAGTGACTGGATAGAATTTATTTTTTTATTTGTTCTTCATTATTAAGATAAATGCAAATATATTAATTAATTAATTAATCCCCTTTCATCTTAATGATCAACTGATCATAATTGGAGATTCCAATATTTTACGGAAATAGTGGTGAATAAATGATAGAATGAAAAAAAAAATATTTATCACAATAAATTATTTTATAATTTAATAATATCGAAACCCATTATTAAATTTTCAAACACACAATAGGTTTCAATAAATAAATTATGGTTGTAATGATGTGATTATAAATTTAATTCAATTTAATTATACCATTAATTTGGGGAATACGCATTTCATAAAATATAGAAAAACATAATGTAACCTAGTTTCCATGTATCCAAGTAACTTTCCTAAGGCTTTGGCTTGTTAACTCATCCGGACTACCTGGCGTGTACATGACTGTTCCATGCCTTGTGTCCACTTCCACATTCCAAGTTCCCCTGGTCAACACATGGTGTACAATAATTCACAATGTATAATTAGTTCTTAGTGCACCATTTGTTCATCGATGCATATCAATGTCGTGAACTAGGGTACACGACATGTACTTCAAAGTACATTCCATGCAACCATATCTTACCAGCCAAAAACCTGGAAGTTCGAGATCAAATATTTTATCATTATTTTTTTCATAGAACATAAATAAAATGAAACACCGGAATGAATCAGATTAATATGTCATATAATGTTAATTAAAATTAGATTGAATAAATAATAAGATTATATAAAATTCTGAACAAAATTGTTCATAGATCATTAGTCAAATAAAAAATTATAAATTTAAATGTGACTCCTCTAACACTACTTTTTGTTTATGGGAACAGTGGAAGCGTGTAGTGGTGGGTGATATATTAAAATATCTTTTAATAATAATTTCCTGAAACCAAGATAGGGGATATTTTACATAAGATTTATAATGAATTTATTTAAAATTTGAATAAATAAATATCTAGGCTTATGAACCTTCTTAGTTGGTGAATGTTGATCACCTAAAATAAAAATTTCAGATTACCTTTATTGTTCTTTGAGGCTCCAATGATAGAATCCCTCTATAAGTGATCGACACATGGTCCTATGATCTACAAGAAATACCACTTGATCTATGAGTGCTAGCATAGTGATTTGAATGTCTTGCGTTATTCGTTCTTGATCCCACGATATTTGGTCTTCATGAAATCTCTCTTAATATTCTCATTCTTGAGAGAGAGTGAAGGAGGAGTAGAGAGAGAATTCATTGTGTGCAGAAATTCTCTGTTCTCAATTTTCGGATGTACTACATAATATACATACATTTCTACTTATAAAGTTAAGATTTAGGTTAAAATATAATTTATTTGCATGTCAGATATTAAATAACATTTATTACCTATAATAAACACCATTAAACTTAATATTTTCATTATTATCATTTTATGGATCATGCCAACTTGTGGAATAACAGATATTATTTAGCTGGAATGTTAATTAATATTTTCCACCAGACATAGTCTTGGTTCATTTGAACTCATGTTGAATTTATTGAACACCCTACTAGAAATTTTATTTATAAATAAATATTTCATTAACAAACGAGTGAATAAATATTTATGAAATATTCGATAAAATAAACTATTATATTTTTATTCACATGATGATGAATAAATATTTATTTAATTTATGCGATCAATACTACATAAATAAAATTATTCCTTGGAATTGAGAATAATATTAATTTTATTAGTTAATTTCAAATATAATTTAATTGAGATAAAAAAATACTTATTATGTGAGCTTATAGGATTATTTATCATTAACATTAGGCGGGCTTTTCTAAAGTCCAATATTACTATCTAGCAATTTATCAAGGCACCTGAGAGAAAGAACTTAATGTTTCAATTTCAATAGAAACATATGGATGCTCATTGTGTAATATAATCCATTTATCATAATAACTCATCAAGAAGGCTGGACAATGGTGTCATCAAAATTTGTCTTTCTTTGACTATCTGAAATATACACGTCGTTACACCATGGACATGGAATTTAATGTGACAATTCTACACAAATCAAAGGGACAATATATCATCTTCCATAAATATGGAAGGCAAAATCCTTCTTCTACTTATCCATGGATTAAATTTAAATCATGATTCCCCCAACATACCCTACATTCTACCAACATATGGCGTGTTAGTTTTGGTGAGTAAATATAATTGAATGATTCATGACATATAATGATGATAATATTAAATTTTATAGACCATTACACATGGTCGTAGATAAGAATATCCAAGAACACTAAAACATGAAAAATTATTACTGGTAGGTATGTCCTTATAATCCCCTATCTTGAATATTACTAAGTGAAAACTTCATGAGAAGAATCCTCATCCACTTACGAGCGCTCAAACTAGTTATCTAAATACTATATGTCCCAACATAGTACATTATCCAGTTGTACAACTATATTAATAATTTTTTCATATCACTTCACGGTTTTCATCATATCCTAAAACTTCTATGACCATATCAATGCGATAAATACTTTAGGACATTATTACATTAAATACATGTATAAAAAATGGAAAAAATGTTATAAGATGTTAAATTAATATTCAATACATGGAATATACATGTAATAAAAGTAAAATCAATTAGTACTAAGACACCAACTATAACAGAAATAAATAACAAATTATTTAGAAAGTTAGTGTTGTTTGAATGTATAAGAATACATGTTTTAAATTTAAAAGAAACATTTTTGTTCAATAAACACCTCGCAAGCTTAATTCTAAGAAAATGTGATAGGATATTTAGGAAATTATATGAAAATGACTATTGACTAAGTTTTTCCATATATGATTAAACCTCATGTAATTATTGTTGAGTCAATAAGGTTTTACTTATGATTTTTCTATTCCTTCTTTCAAGGGAGAAATTGTTGAGTAATTAAGGTTTCCTTATGACTTTACCATTACTCTTATTTTGAAAATCACAAATACCTTATCATAAGGAAAAACTTATTTTTACCCGTGTTTTACTTCTCTAAGGAAAATTTCCTTCCCTAATGAAATTTATCCATACCTTGTTTTATTGTACATATCATAATTTTTCCAAATAATAAAATTCGAATTGATACCAAAACCTCGAAATCCTATAAATACATAGATATGAAGAATTATGTCCTTGTATCTGAATTCTCAAAATTCTGGTTACGAAATTTATATGTTCTGACTCCGAATTCTGAATCATAATTCTGGTTATGAACTTTCTGAGTTCTGACACCGAATTCTGAATACGAATTCTGGATACAAAATTTCTGAGTTCTGACTCCAAATTCTGAATCAGAATTCTGGTTATGAACTTTCTGAGTTCTAACACCGAATTCTGAATACAAATTCTGGATACGAACTTTCTAAATTATTACTCTCAGTTCTCTGAATACAGACTATGAAATATTATGAGTTCTGACTCTGAATTCTAATGAACTCTGAATCCAAAGTTTGTAAATTCAGGTTCTGAATTCTTATGAATCTAGACTCTGAGTTTCCTTGAAATTCAACCCCATGAATTATATAGAATTCAGGTTTCGAATTCCTAGAAAATAGTATCTGGATATCCTCATACTATAGACTCCGAATTCATTTTTCGTTATACTCCAAACTTTATTATTTACTTTCATTCTGAATATCAGTTTTTTGGTTATTCTTACACCTATTTAGTTATAAAATGATGTTGTGATTTTAGTTACTCACTAACTGTTGTTTGAGTGACACCTGTACAGGTCCCTCTATAATTCAAGGAAAAATATGACCATTAGAGGAGGGAGGTGACCGTTGAAGCCATGCCTATAAATAGAAGCTCATTTGAAAGAGCTCAGTACAATATTTTGGATAGAACTTTGACAACTTTGCTTACAAGGTGTTGAAGTGATTTCTAGAGAGAGAGACTCTTATAAAATCTCAGGCTTTGTGTAGAAAGTTTGAACGGCTTGTTGAAACTTTGCTTCATGTATATTTTCTTAGTGAAGAGGTTTGATTTCTATAAAATCAGAGACTTCGGGTTGTGAAGTCAGAGGTTCCAATTTCTTTAAAAATTAAGGGCTTGTGGGGATAGCATTATAGATATTGATCTTCGGATTGAGGGCTTTCCTGGGTTTGGGTATGACAGACCTTCTTGAAATTATAAATTAAGGGACCTCTTATACAGTGTTGTTGGATACCCTCCTCTTTGGGTTAAAAGAGTTCCTACTTGTTTCTTGTAGTGTTACTAATTTGTTTTCCACTGTGTATATGTATTGTTGATAAAAGTATAACTATCTTATACTTCCTTATACTTGTACTCTGATTTAGATAGATTCTATACGCTTTATGGTAGAATCTTAGTTGTTGTAAACTTTTGTTAAGTTTCATTTCCGGAATCACCTTTCCGGAATCAAGCATGTTATTAGAACTTAGAGGTGTTGTGAATTTTAGTTATACAAAATTTTCTTAAGGATTTTTTAAAAGTATACAATTCACCCCCCCTCCCTCTTGTATTTGTATCTCATTTTACATATTCGATCCTAAATTTGGTATTATAGAGTATATCATACTCACACATACCATCTAACAATTGGTATCATAGGGTTTATTTCAATCTGAATCAATCTCACGATTACATTCAGAAGAGAATTATTTTTTGGAATAGAATTTTCAGATTCCTATATTCAGATTCATACTTTGGTTCATATATTTTGGATTCATATTTTCAGACTCATATAGTTCTTATTAATTTTTTCTTAGAGATACAATATCTAGTCCTTTCTTAGGATATTTTCTCTTTTTTACAAACTCTTACTACAAACAAGTTTGTGTGCCAAAGATTTTCTTAAGCATGGTAGGTTTAAATGTTGGTTTAATTGATAATCTGAATCCTACCAGACCTCCTTTTTTTCGATTATTAATGATTATGAGTACTGGAGAGATAGTATGATGAATTTTTTATCAATACTGGAGTTGATAACTATCTAATGTTGACTGGATATTATAATATTTTAGATAAGGAATTGAGAACCATTACGAATCAGGAGAAATCAAGAAACCAAGCATACTTAGAGTCAGAAATACTTTGTTATGCTCCATGACTAGGAACATCTATAGTCAAATATCATCGTGTGAAGATGAAAATAGTATCTGGAAGAAACTTTAAGTTTCACATTTTGGTATATATAAAGTCTTAGAGACAAGAAGATCCATGTTGAGAGATGAATACCATAGATTTAAATTTCTTTATGGAGAACCTGTAAGCAATGTACCACAAAGGTTTATGACTATCATTAATAGTTTACAATATATGGGAGAAAAAGGCTTGGATGATGAGGCACTTGTTGATAAGATCATATATATATCATTCCAAATGAATGGGAGTCCAAGAAGACAGCTATTGATGAGAACAGAAAAGTCACTCATATTTCCTTAGATGAGTTGTTTGGAACTCTTCTTCAGTATGAAACCAGAATGAAGAGATATGATGAAAATGTTAAGAAGAAGAATGGGAATAGAGGAGTTTCTAATACAACCACTTCTAAACATATGAAATCCAAGACCCCAGAAAGGGTAAGTAGATCAATGTCAAAGAAAGTCATTATTCATCAGAATCTAGTGATACAGAAAAGCTAGAGAATGAATTAGCTAATCTTTATCGAAGAATGAACAGGATTGTAGCTCAAAAGAATCATTAGAATAATTACAAGAAGAAAGACTATAGAGATAAAAAAGATAGAGAAGTTACTTGTTATGAATGTAGAATAATAGGTCACATTAGACCTAATTGTCCTTTGATGAAAAAGAAGGAAAAGAAGGATGGAAATTCAGAAAGGAACAAAAAGAAATTCTATCGATCAAAGTACAAGAAAAGTCTTAAAGGTAATGATACTTGGAGTACCAGCTATGGAGACTCTTCAAAAAGTGAATCTCTTGAATATGATTCATCAGCACAAAAGGATATGGGATTCATTGCTACTACATCTTTTTCTAATACATGTCTTATGGACATGGTATGCTCTGCTAAGGCTTTATCAAATATATCTATTGATAAGAATTACTATTCCAAAAATAGTACTTCTAATCAAGATACTTCATCTTCCGAAAATGAAGAAGTACCTTCATATGAAGAAGTATCTATATTTTCCAAGTTACTTGAAGAAAAAAATTGTAAAATTCATAATAAATTAGACAAGGAAAATTCTAGGGAATAAATTCCTACAAAACAGATTTCAGATCTTTCTAGAGATCTTGGAGATAAATATGAGATTTTATAAAAACTTTCTAAATACCTTAAGAATGTAAATTATGTTAAGGAATAAATTTCTAAAGAACTTAATAATTCTATTTTAAAGATAAAATCTTTTGAATAAAAATCTAACTCTAAGGAAATGATTCCTGAGGATATGAATTTAGTCATCAAACTTAAATCCGAAATATTTTCTCTTAAGAAGATTCTTGAAAACGTTACCTCTAGGATGGAAAATTTTGAAAATATGTATTCTCAAATTAAACCTCAAGGAAACACTATAGGAGTAGGTTATACTCACCAATAACCGGTTTTCAAAAACAACTATTTTATTCCTTCTACAGCCCCTTTTTTCACTAAATGTCAAAGTGTTGGGAATTGGAAGAAAAATGTCTCCTTTAATAAATTTCAATCTCTTGGGTTTCATATAGCTTATTTTTCTAAAAAAATTTGGATACCCAAAATTTTATTGTCTAATAATTCCGGATCCAAGAAATTTTGGATTCCAAAAGTCTAACTCTCTTATTTTTAGGAGAATAGAGAAGGACCAATAGCAATACTTGCTACATGGATAGTGGATATTCTCGGCATATGACTAGTAACAAAAAATATTTTGAAAATATTATCAAGAAAAAAGGAGGAAAGGTAACTTTTGGAGATAATTCTCAAGGAGAAATTATTGGTATAGGTAACATTTTTCTTCTTGGAAAACATTCATTTCAAATGTTTTATTTGTTAAGGGTCTTAATCACAACCTCATTAGTATAAGTTAGTTATATGATGAATACTACCTTGTGAATTTTAGGATTGATAAGTGCTTAGTACACAATTCCAAGGAATTGTTTATTCTTTTTTCCCATAGGAAAGATAATTTTTACACACTAATCATAGCAGACCTTAGGAGCCAATACTTACCTTGCCTTAGTGTAATGGAAGATCATTCTTGGTTGTGGTATAGAAGGCTAGGAAACTGTAACCATAAGAACTTATGCAAACTTTCTAAGAAAATATTAGTCAAGGATCTACCAGATAATAGATTTGATTCTTCAAAAGTTTGTGAACCTTGTCAATATGTAAATCAACATAAATAAAGTTTTAAATCAGTAGGTGAAATCTCAACTACTGATTCCTTACAGCTAGTGCATATAGATCTCTTTGTTCCAATAATAACTGGAAGCATTGGGGGCAAGTATTGTGTATTTTTCTTGGTTAGTTATTACACTAGATTTACGTGGGTCTATTTTATAGAAAAAAAGTCTACATATTTTTTATTATTTCAAAAGTTTAAGAGAAAAAGTCATAAATGAGAAAAACCTTCCATTGAAAACTATTCCTAGTGATCATGGATGAGAATTTCATAATTCTATTTTGAAACTTTTTGTAGTAGAAAAGGTATTAATCACAACATCTCAGCACTTAGAACACCTCAACAAAATGGTGTTGTTGAAAGAAGAAATAGAATTCTTTAAGAGATAACAAGAACCATGTTGAGTGAGTATTCTGTAGCCAAAAATTGTTGGGCTGACGCTATAAGTACTTCATGTTATACTATAAATCGATTTTTGATTAGACCTTTTCTTAATAAAACTCTGTATGAGTTATGGAATGGTACAAAACCTAGACTTTACTACTTTAAGGTTGTTGGTTTCAAGGTATTAATTCTGAATACTAATGATAATCTACATAAATTTGCACCAAAATATGATGAAGGAATTTTCCTAGGATGCTCCGCAACTTCTAAGGCTTATATAGTTTTCAATAAAAACATGTGTATTGTTGAAGAGACAGTACATGTTAAATTTGATGAAATGGATCCCTTTGTTTTTAAACAACCCCAACCTACATCCTTGGATGTGTTTTCAAAAACTGATTATCAACCTTTTATAGAAGATAATTTTGATAAGGAAAATGGTCAAGAAGATACTTCTAAAACATTTACCCTAGAAGATTTCCACCCCTATGTTGATGAACAGGTTTTACAAAACCCAAATTAGTCGTTTCTAAAGAATGATCCTAGTGATAGTATAATTGGTGATGTAAATCAACCAGTAAGGACTATAAGTTCCTTAAGAAATGACGTAGAAAATCAAGCATTCCTTTCCCAATTAGAACCAAAAAGTACTATTGAGGCTTTAGGTGATGTTCATTGGATTAAAGTTATGCAACATGAACTAAATGAATTCGAAAGGAATAAAGTCTCGACCTTAGTTGAAAAACTTAAGGAAACTTCTGTTATTGGAGTAAAGTGGGTCTTCCGAGATAAGTGTGATAAAAATGGAATCATTGTTCGAAATAAAGATAGATTAGTTGCTAAAGTCTATAATCAACAAGAAGGAATAAACTATGAAGAAACCTAAGCTCCAGTAGCTGGACTTGAATCTATTCGTATTTTACTTGTCTTTGCAGCATTCTTCAATTTCAAAAAATTTCAAGTGGATGTGAAATGTGCGTTTTATAATGGTTATGTTCAGGAGGAAGTTTTTGTTGAACAACCTTCTGGATTTAAAGATACAAAACATTCTAATCATGTTTTTTGACTTACCAAAGCTTTGTATGGCCTTAAACAAGCCCCTCGAGCTTGGTATGATAGACTTACCAGATTTTTGCTTCAAAATAACTATGTTAAGGGAAATTTAGATCCAACCCTTTTTATAAATAAATAAAAGAAAGATGTTTGGATTGTTCAAATTATGTTGATAACATTTTATTTGGGTCAACTGAGCAATATTTAACTGATTCCTTTGCGGATCTAATGAAATCTGTGTTTGAAATGAGTTTGATGGGTGAGTTAAAAATTTTCCTTAGTTTTCAAATTTCTCAAAAACCAGAAGGAATATTTATATCCCAAAAAAAGTATATTAAATATCTTCTGAAAAAAAGTATGGATATGACAACAAAAAGAGTATAAGTACTCCCATCGGTACCTCAAATTCACTTGATCTTGATGATGCAGGGAAACTAGTAGATCAAACAACTTTTAGAGTTATGATAGGAAGTCTACTTTTCTTAACACCTAGTCGTCTAGATTTAATGTTTTCAGTATGATTATGTGCAAGATATCAATCTAATCCTAAGGAATCTCATTTAATGTAAGTGAAAATAATTTTTCACTACTTAAAGGGAACCATGGATTTAGGACTCTTTTATACTTCTGAAAATGATTTTGTTTTAAAGAGTTTTCCATATGCTGACTTTGGTGGACGTAGAATGGATAGAAAGAGTACATCTGAAACTTGTCATTTCTTAGGAGATTCATTAGTTTCTTGGTCTTTCAAGAAGAACCACCCAGTATCACTTTCCACTACTGAAGCTGAATATGTAGTAGTTGGAAGTTGTTGTGCTCAAGTGTTGTGGATGCAATACACACTCACAGACTATGGCATGAGTTTTACTAAATAAATAATTTTTTTGTGATAATACAAGTGTCATTTCCCTTAGTAAAAACCCTACACATCACTCTCATGAAAATCAAATAGATATTAGGAATCACTTTCTTAGGGATCACACATAAAAAGGAGATATCATTCTTCAGTTTATTGGAATGCAAGATCAACTTTCTAACATTTTCACAAAACCATTACCTTCCGATAGATTTGAATACATTAAACGGAAGTTACGAATGATAACCATAAGGTAATCCTCCTTGATTAAATTCCTATTGAAATAAATTTCTTTATAGTAATAAACACCTTTTCATAGGGGGGGTACATTTTTCATAATGATGTTTTCAAATTTTTCGTAATGAAGTTTACAAATTTTTCGTATTGAAATTTTAAAAAAATTGTAATAAATATTTTAATATTTTTTTTCATAATGAAGTTTTTCAATTTTTTCGTATTATAGCTTTTCAAAAATTTTGGAAAAATATTCAAAACCTGAAATATTCGTAATGGAAATTTTCAGATTTCAAATTTTCGTAATGAAAATCTTCGGATTTGAAATTTTCGTAATGGAAATTTTTGTATTTGAAGTTTTCGTAGTGAACTTTTTTTTTGTACTCAAGTTTTTTTGGAATCCAAAGTTCTTCGAAAAGAACATTCCTCGGTATGAATAATCTTCCATGCAATTAAAAAGGTAAGATTCTTTCTTGAGTTTTTCATAATCACGTTTTACTTACTGTTAGTTTCATTTGTTTTTAAAATTTCATGGATTCTAGTTTTTTTAAATCTGAATGTTTTTTTAAAACCTCAAAAGATTGGATTCAACCAAACTTTTCCATGCAGCTATCATTTCAACCGTCAGATCAGATCTGAATAATTATCATCCATTTGATACAAATGGGAAGTTCAAACTTCACTTCAACGCCTATATAAAGGGGACCCCTGATGGTTGTCCCACATCGGTTCTCAAGCTTGTGTTTGTTGAAGCTCTGCCCCACTACAAAAACACATTCTGAATTCTTTAGAAGTGCTCAATTCTGAATGTCTGCAAAAGTCCCTTCTCAAGATATGTCAACTGTCAAGACAATTGCAGAATGGAAAATTTACAGGTAGAGGATAGTTCATCCTAACTTCTTCAATAAGTATGAATCTATTATTTCCAAGAGCATCAAGCTCAAAGGATGGGAAAGTATAACAATATCAAAGATAGGAGCTCAGGATGTAATCTATCCGGATTTGCTTATAGAATTCTATGAATCAGTTTTCTTCTTTAAGGAAGATGGTAGGGAAAAGTTTTCATTTAAAAGTTATGAAAATACTTATACACTTTCTTACACCAAGGATGCTAGCTTGGTGGGGCTATCTTACGAAGAGGAGGCATAATTTTGCTCCCACGAACTGCCAGAGGTTCAAGTAAGTTTCGTTAATGCAAAGGCTATGGAATTCCTTGGGCTCAAAGATGTAAAGACAGCAAATATTTCCCATATATTTACCAAAAATCGAATTCTACAGTTTTGGATTCAAGGCCTTATCATACCGAGGAAAGGTGATAAGGACACCCTGAAGAAAAGTGTCATGTATATCTTGGACTTCTTAGTAAACTTAAGGAAGCTCAACCTCATGAAACATATTCTCATTACTATTTAGAATATCAAGAATGAGAATTTGAGAGCTCATATTATTATATATCCTTCCTTACTTTCTAAGTTGATAGTTCAGTGCCCATAATCCTTAAAGATCCCCTGCAGCTCCAAGCCTAGGAATTGCAAGGTGATGCTTATCAGTGATGATACCCTCAAAATAATGAAGGTAGGTTTCTCCAAGGACATAGGAGAATTTTATGATCTGCCTAAGGATGAAGAAAAAGCCATTCCAAAAAATATAGAAGAAGTTGAACCTTCAAAGAAGGCCGGGAAGAAAAGAAATCTAAAGGAAGTGGAAGAAACAGACAAAACCCCTAAGTCTAGGAAGTCTAATCCGAACCTCCCAAACCCAAGAAGCAAAAACGCCTACCCAGATGAAGTTCTAGCAAAATGGAGGTAGGATTAGACGAATAGAAAAGAAGGGGAGCCACAGTTCAGTTTGGATCCTGCTAAGGCTAAGGCCTTGAAAGAATCAACAGCTGAAGAGTTAGAATAACAAGCTAAAGATAAGAATCTGAAGAAGAAGAAAATGATTGAGGAAGAGGTTGTCCAATCTTTTTTGAATGCCACTAAAGTTGCATCTGAACAAATCCTTGTACCGGAAACTTTCCTAGTATAACAATTACCTGAGACTCCGGGTAAGAAGACTCTGGAAAATCCACAAGAGAATATTTTGAAATAGAAGAAAGCCTCAGAAGAAGTAAAAAAAGCTGATAATAGTGGTGGCTCTGATGATGTGATTAAGCAAGTTGAAGATTATCAAGAAAAGGAAAGTGCTTCCGAAAATTGGTCAATCCGGACTTCTCAAGCCGGATCCTTAAAACTTGATACTCTTAGGGCTGATGAGAAGGGTAAAGAAGAGGAAGTGAATAAGTTATCAGAGTAAGAGAGTCATAATCATCACTTTATTCATCCTGAAGAAGTTGAGCCTGGTTCTGAAAAAGAGAAAATTGATGAATATAAGATTTTACAGTTATCTAGAAGCGAGCATGAATCTCCTGATGAGGAAGCAGTACTGAAAATAATCTAGGGGAAACATGTGGTTGTTGACACCCCAACCAAAGATATATTGAGGAAGAAATAAGCTGAAGGAACCTCTAAGAGGAAGATGGTATAGTTAGAGGGAGAAACGTCTCCAAGTAGAATGTCTGATTTGGAGTCATCTTCCTTAGGACATGATTTTGATGTTCAGTCCCCGAAAAATCGGTTGGATACCAGTCCGATCATTCCAGCAATTGATTCTAGATTCCAGATGCTTCAGCATAGCATGATTCAAAAACTAGACTCCGTATCCATGGTGATGGATAGATGTGTAAAGATTGAGGCTGATCACAAAATTTTCATAAACTGCTATGAAGCTCATAGAAAATATTGCAAGAATATGACCAAATGGTCTAAGAAAATCACTGTAGATTTGGAAGAGAATAATCAGTTTCAATAATATGTAAAGGAATACTTTGATAATGAAGATACCAAAAACAAAAATCTTACAAATAGTTTTCAGGAAAAGATAAATCTTGAACAAAATACTCGGATTCAAGAGGTGAAAGATCTGAATGGGATGCTGATTTATTTTATCCAAAACTGGAAAACTGAAAAGGATCTTCAAATTGAGATGGAAAAAAAGCTTGTGAAGTAAGATGACATGATAAAGGCTCAGGCAGAGGCCCTGAAGACTCAAGAGGACATGATCATAGCCTTAGAAAATCAAGCTGAGGAAGGTCACAAAGAGCTGATGAAGTTGAATACAATCATGAAGAATCTCATGCCCAAGGAAAAAAAGAAACAAAATAGACCTAAATCCGATCTTTTCTTGTATTTTTTTCCTTGTACTATTTCTTCCAATCGTAATGAAATTATAGTTCCTTGTTTTGTTTAGATGTCTATAATAATATTTAAGGTACAATATTATTTTTCCATTCCCTAAAAAAAAATTAAAAATCAAAAAGGGGAGAAGGAAAAATAATTCTAAAGGGGAGAAAGAAAACTATTTCTAAGTAAATAATAAGTATCACTAACTAAGGGGGAGCTTATCTAAGGGGGAGTTCTCATTACAAATATTTCCACATTCAAATGAATATTCTCATTCTGGAAATCTAGAATATGACCCTTAGTGTTCTAAAGCTTAAGTGGGAGTTAGTCGTATTCACCATTGTTCATATGAAAATGGAGATAAGTTTTATTTGAAAAGTCTAGAAAATCATTTGCTAAGTCCTTATATTCTTTTTCGTAAGGATGTTTGTGCTTTACAAAAAGGGGGAGATTGTTGAGTCAATAAGGTTTTCCTTATGATTTTTCCATTCCTTCTTTAAAGGGGGAAATTGTTGAGTCATTAAGGTTTCGTTATGACTTTACCATTTCTCTTGTTTTGAAAATCAAAAACACCTTATCATAAGGCAAAACTTATTTTTACCATTGTTTTACTTCTCTAAGGAAAATTTCCTTCCCCAAAGAAATTTATCCTTACCTTGTTTTATTTTCCATATCATAGTTTTTCCTAAGTATAAAATTCGGATTGAGACCAAAACCTCGTAATCCTATAAATACCTAGATATGAAACATTCTATTCTAAGATCCGAATTCTCAGAATTCTGGTTACGAACTTTATATGTTCTAACTCTGAAATCTGAATCAGAATTCTGGATATGAACATTCTGAGTTCTGACACCGAATTCTGAATACGAATTCTAGAGACAAACTTTCTGAGTTCTAACTCTGAATTCTGAATAATAATTCTGGTTACGAACATTCTGAGTTCTGACACCAAATTCTGAATACGAATTCTAGATATGAACTTTCTGAATTCTGACTCCGAGTTCTCTAAATACAGACTCTGAACTCTTATGGGTTCTGACTCCGAGTTCTCAAGAACTCTAACTCTGAACTTTTTAAGTTCTGGTTCCGAATTCTTATGATTCCAGACCCCGGATTTCCTTGAAATTCAGACTCCGGAATTCTATAGAATTCACATTCTGAATTCCAAGAAAACAGAATCCGAATATCCTCATACTATCGACTCTGAATTAATTTTTTGTTAGACCTTGAACTTTCTCATTTACTTTTATTCCGAATATCAGTTTTTTTGGTTATGCTTACACCTGTTTAGTTATAAAAAAAATTCGTGATTTTAGTTACTCATTAATTGTTGTTTGAGTGACACTTGTACTGGTCCATCAAGAATTCAAGGAAAAATATGACCGTTGGAGGAGGGATCCGACTGTTGAATCCATGCTTATAAATGGGGGCTCTTTTAAAAGAGCTCAGTACAAAATTTTGGACAGAACATTTACAACTATGCTTACATGCTGTTAAAGTGATTTCTAGAGAGAGAGTCTCTTTTAAACTCTCAGGATTCATGCAGAAAGTTTGAATGTCTTGTCAAACTTTTCTTCGTGCATATTTTCTTAGTGTAGAGTTTTGGTTTCCTTAAAATCAAATACTTTGGGTTGTGAAGTCAAAGGTGTCGATTTCCTTACAAATCGAGGGCTTCTGGGGATAGCAAGACAGATACCAATCTTCGGATTAGGGGCTTACCTGGGTTTGGGTAAGATAGACTTTCATGAAAGTATAAATCAAGGGACCTCTTATCCAGGGTTTTTGGATACCCTCATCTTTGGGTTAAAAGAGTTCCTACTTGTTTCTTGTAGTGTTACAACTTTGTTTTCTGATGTGTATTTTTATTTTTGAGGAAAGTATAACTATCTTATACTTCCTTATACTTGTACTCTGATTTAGTTAGATTCTATATGATTTAAGGTAGAATATTAGTTGTTGTAAACTTTTATTTTGTTTCATTTCTAGAATCACCTTTTCGGAATCAAGCAAGTTATTATTACTTAGAGGTGTTGTGAATTTTTGTTATACAAAATTTCCTTAAGGATTTTTTAAAAGTATATAATTCACCCCCCTCTTGTATTTGTATCTCATTTTACATATTTGATCCTACATTTGGAATTATAGAGTATATCATACTCACACATACCATCTAACAATTATGACTCATAGTGTGGTCAGAATTTCCTTAAAATGTTTTTCATTTTAAGTGTTTATTAGGTAAAAAAGGCTCATCACATACTCAAAACTAAAAAAATGAACTCATATTTTCAGGAAACTCTATATTAACATTATATATTTAATTTTTTACTTTTATAAATGAACCTCACATCATTCGTCTCATAGTGTGGTCATAATGGATGAAAATATGTGTTTAAAAATTAAAAGTGAAATTTTTGTTCAAAACACACATCACATGTTTGATTCCAATTAAATATTCTTGGAATTACAATATCACAAATGGCTCGAAGGCCTTTATTTTTATTGATTTTTGATAAACCCATTTCAAGGGATAAAGAGGAACCCTTATAAGGCTTGTAGGCTTAGAGATTATGTGGCCTGTATGCTTTAGAGATTACATAAACTGAAGGTCTTAAGGAATTAAACCAGACTATAATTATAAAGAACTACCCCTCCCAGCAACTACATCTCATGATAGCTCTTCACCTTCACATGTCCATCTAGTTAGGCTTCCGGTCCAAGTACAGGCTAATCCTGATGGCATATTCATACCCTCTAATTCTTCAAAATCCATTTAGTTCTACTCGGGTGAGTGTACATGCTATGAATCCTCCTCTGGGGATACTCCTTTTTTGTAGAGTCTATCTAGGAAAACTAC
Source organism: Viscum album (assembly GCA_963277665.1). NCBI lineage: Eukaryota > Viridiplantae > Streptophyta > Magnoliopsida > Santalales > Viscaceae > Viscum > Viscum album. The sequence continues at coordinate 734,985,534 of OY728147.1, read as the reverse complement.
ATTGATCATGTGGCCTGGAGGCCTTAAGGTGGCCCAAAGGCTTTAAAGGTGGCTCGTACTCCTTACTAACCCGAAGGCCTGGGTGGCCTGAAGGCCTTAAGGACTCTAAGCCCTAACCGGTGTCCCAAAGTGAATAGTTCCAGCTACTACAGTACGGAACAATACTTTCTATAGTAACTGCTATAATACCTGCTACAGTACCCGCACAGTAGTGATATAGTGCCTTCTATAGTACTGCTACAGTACCCAAAAATTATGCCTCTTCCTGGTTTTGAACCTAGGTCTCAAGGATGCACATAAGGTGTCCTCGCCAACTAGGCTGAGGCTCGTGTGAGAATTCCAATAAACACCTTGAAAATGGCCACTGAATTTTCATTTCATTCCCACTCTTGGTGTGGTCAGAATAATTTAAAGAACATGTTATCCATTTAACTATGAAATTTTATTTCAAAACATGTATTACAAGATCAATTCTATGAAAACATTATAAAAATGTATCAAAAATACCATTAACATACTTCCACATGTAGAAACAAACAATGTGTCATTCTGACATTCGATGAGTTGAAAATTACAAAAACATGAATGATTTTAATTTAAAAGTGGTGTTTTAATTCATAAAATGTTTCACATGATCAATTTAAAGTTAACACACTTAGCATGGCATGGATTTTAAAAAATTACTATTGATGTATTTGTACTGTGTTTGAATAAATCAAATATCATTCAGACCTGGAATGTCATATGAATGACCGCGATTGTATTTATTCATTTCTAATTTATTTTAGATTTATTAAATATTGTTAAAAAAGTACATTTTGTATTTTATTACTCTTAAATTATTCATTTATATTATTTGTGAAACTCTTAGATTGATTAGAATCCAAAAAATCGTTGGAACATTGACCAGTAGTTGGGAATGTTTTCGTTATGTTAATGTTGTATTATTTTTTTTTTGTAATAATATTGAATGTAAACATATATTACTGAAATATTTTTATTTATTTATTTATTTTGTTATGTATAAAATTATATAAATTAATAAAGAAACATATTTTTTTTGTTTAGTCCTTCAATACATCTAAATAGTTGGTGTGGAAGTGTGAAAAGAATTTTTTATCGGCTAAAAAACACTGATAAATGACCCCTTTGTCTGTTCTAATGAAATCCTTAGAAATCATTCTTCATAGTTCTTTATTTGGATAGATAAGTCACCCTAATATTATTTTTTCCATTTTTCTCAACACTTTTTAGTGATGAGAAATGAATTTGTGAGCATTGAAAAAGGTGTAATCTATTGTAGTTAAAACACCCTCCCTAACTAAACTTGAAAAGGGATATAGTTACCAAGAATGTGATATGAATATCCTTTAACAAAAACTATATAGGTTATAAATACATCACCACATTCAATTACCCGTAGAGCACCCAAAATCAGATCATCGATATTAATCTTATTCAATAATGGAATTAGTGGAATCCAACTAATATAGTAGAAATTGCCTTGATTATTTATAATACTGATAAAACTAAATAGATTTGTGAAAATTAAATTAGTTATATATTTGTTCATAGATAAAGTGAGCACCTTGTCTATAAAATGAATATCATTATGAATATAACTACTCCATGCTTTAAGACTGAGGTTTTCTCTATCAAATATGAAACCATTCTAGGCATACTAAATATAAAATAAGCCCATTGTGATTTCAATAAACATTTTTTTATTTTCTAACTAAAAGAATAAAAATTTGTTTGTAAATGATTCCAATCTATTATCCCATCATAATATGAATTGAAAAATTTCTATTATCATATTTCCAAATATTTCTACAAAAATTAAATTCAAAAAAATATTCCATAATTTTTTATGGATATTTTTTATATGGATAGAAATTGAAAAAAACCAACCTAGTTCCACCAGGTATTTTAAAGAAAAATGAATTTATGATAAATATATATTTCTCAATTAAAACATGGTTTCATATTTTGTGTTTTCAGAATTTATTTTAGATTTTTTTAAACTAAATTTAATGTTTTAAAAATATAGGAAGGTATATTTGGTGTTAATAGAGATTTTTATATTCGGTGGTAGTCTTCTATAGCCACTGAGAAACTAGTGTGGCTCATCAAAAATATAGGGAGCTAATATAAAGATACTTCATGGCTCTATAAACCCTCGAATGCCTGTGTTTTTTCATTAGAATCACAACTAAATTGATCGATCCTTATTTTGATAGGGTTATTTTGGTATTTATGCCAGTGTAATTTATTGTTTTAAACCTTATAATTTTTTCATGATAATATATAACTTCATAAATTACTCTACATTTTCTATATAATTATTTTTCTTTAGAATTTATCATTTCAATATAAATATTTGATCCATTAATTTTTTTGGTTTCACGAAGTTATTGTGATCATAATATATAAGGTTCTACGATTGATTGTTTTAGTTTTCCGTATAATGACCTTACTAAGATCACCCAAAGAGTAATAGAGTCGGTGTCACAATTAGACCTTAAGTGCACCACCTCTTATACCCGAGACTACATACTAGAGCCGAGTGTCTATATCCAACCATGAAGAGACTGTACTATAGGTATGGGAATGTATAATAATACACAAAACAATAAATAAATAATATAAATATTCATAATTGAGCATCATAATATATATAAAGGTAATAAAACTATGATCTAACCATGAAAATAAAATACCAACATGATATAATAAATGTACACATGACATATAGTCAGTTTTACATTATATGTGGGGTTTCACACTTGGATGAAAATATAAATAGATAGAAAAAATAAAAAAAACATAAAGTCCTCATTCAATTGTCTCGAGCCCAGACTTGATCCTAAATCCACACGCTCATCAATCCTCTCTAGCATAACATTGTGTAAAACTCTTTTAACCTACATGAAAACATAAAATCATCAAATACACCTAGTTATATGTGTAGTGTGTGTGAATAAATATAACTAAGTAACTACCAATATGATTCCGAAAATACACTATAATATATCATGTGTTTACATCGAAAATATATAATGTATTATCACATTTTACTAAATTAATCTTTTTAGGTCCTTGTGAGCTAACAAGGATATGAAAATACCTTACCTTACCCACTCATACAAAGTCTGAGATCATGTGTAATGATCGTGTCTTCAATACTTATACAATACATGAGAAGCTTCTCCAAAACACCTCAATTGCACATCTCGCTTTCCATATAATGACATTAACATGGAGGGATAATTAATTATTTTAAGGGTAATGGTTTTCACTCATAATATCTTTTAAATAATGGAATAAATTCTACACCCATCCATGGTATAAACTATAGAGAAACTAATGGATAAAAGATAATGATACTCAATGCTTGAGATAATGAACATGAATAAACATATTACCAAAATCCAAAACATCCATATGTTTTGAAAGAGTGTACAAGTGGGAAACATTAGAATATAAATTTTGGTCCCACATGATCAATACAACAACACATAGAAAAGGGGTTCATCAATGTGGATGCATGTAAACTAATTAAAAACTTTTTCTTATTTACCTCTACACATGTTAGGGTGAATGGATCTAATATTCACATCCCCCACTCAAAAATTAAGCATGAATCAATAATAAGAATATCACAAATATAGAATTTTATTTTTTACGATGTTCACATACAATGCCCGATTCATTCGTAGACATATGGTGGTTGTTATCCCACAAAAAACACATGATTGATCTGTTATTATCAAGAACAATCGAAGAAAAGGGGATTAACATTAACCATTTATATCTAGTACTAACTAGATTACATTCATGACACCAACCATATTAATAAATCACTAACATTATCATATTAGATACTTGAAATAACCAAATATTCCTTATAAAACCAAATTAGGATGGATCCTCTTGAATTATTATCAACAATATAAAGAAACAATCTCCTAGACTTGAGTAAATTATAATTTCCATCATAAATTACAATAATCACAGTTTCCATTTTTACATAAATCACTTCAGTTTCCTCACACATTCTTTTTTAATAACATCAACATTAAAAACATTAAATAGTTACAATAATGGCCTCTGTATATTCAGTAATATGTAACAATTGAAATATTAAATAGTAGTAGGTCAACTTGTCTTCCCCTTTTTCATCAACACACACGATATTCGATAACAAAACATCAAAAATATCTCTTCACTCTTCCATTTTTAATTTAATTCATCTTCTATATATAGAAATTAGTATTAAATCATGTCAATATTTCCCATATATTTGATTATGTAAATCTATAATAACAAAACAATGTGATCATTACATTCAAAAAAAATCTTTTAAACTCGTATCATTTTTCTTCTGGCCCCAAAAATTCAAGGAGATGATTTATACATTATTAACTATTAGTGACAACTGATCAGGTTATTCCCATGATATTCTCCTAGATAACCATCCATTAAATAACCAATTATAGTTATAGACTAATAATAAATAATTTTAACTACTTTCAAACAGGATTCTCTTACTCTAACTTCCCCTTAATCTCACATTATTCTAAACATATTCATTATTTATATTTCCAAAAATCCCACACCTTGTTTCCAAATATGTATACTCACATGTAATAATAATATTAAAATATGAAGTCTCATCCCATAGAGCAATATAATTATTAAAATCTGAACATGAAACAATGATAAATCAATTATTAATTACAAATAATAGTGATATTTATGACAAAGAAGAACAATACAACATAACTACATTTAAAATTATGTTTCACTAGTGAATAATTATTTAATTATACATGTCGAACAAAATGATATTATATAAAATTTAAAATCCTTAAGTTACTCTTTTGTACTATCACAGTTAATCATACGTGGGCTATATTTCTTCTTATGTATTCTCTAGAATCATAGAATTAATCTTAAAAATCATATGTGTTGTTTTCATATGAGATAATTTTATTATGACATAATCTTTGAAACCTCATAATTAATATTACATATTTTCAGTTTAATCATTTTTATGATCTCAATTATTCTTATGTATCATAGTGAAACATTTCCTTTACCGTTGTTTTATTCTAATATATCCTAGTCCTTATCCAAACCAGCTCCAATGATATTTTATATATACTCTGGGAGACATTACATATCTTGAGATTAATATCCAAAATAATGAGTGAGGTTTTTCATATCCCAATGTAAACTTTCATCTGTTTCCAATTTCTTTCTAGAGATATTTTATACATACTTTTTCTAAGTTCTTTTTTTCCCTGAAATAGTTAATATTATCTCTAACAGACTCAAAATTCATTTTCTCAACTCAGAACTTCTCCAAAAAGTCTTCACCCAATTTAATTCATCTAAAATCACATTAGTACATCTTAAGATTATATTTAGGAACATTATAATTATCCCAAATGTATTTAAGTATTTAATAACTTATTATCTTGTATTTAATTCAAATGAAAATAGTGTACTGAAAAAAAATATTTAACTAACTCAATTACTTATGTTCTTATTCAATTTTCTCATATTATTTATAGTTCTCCACTCATCCATCAATAAATCTATTACACATCTTATCTCAAATACAAATAAATACATCCACACAAAAATATATAAGTTTACTTTCCACATATTGTAGAAGTCTTCATGCTTGCTGACACAAAAATAGATCTCTCAAAATTCAATCCAAATTTACATATTCATAAATACATCATATGAAACAATATCCAAACTCTAAATAGGTCATAAATATTACATCATCAAACTATAATTATCAACATATTTTAACTCCAACCTACTTTTATAATCAACAATAAATTAATAACCTTCTTAGAAACATAAGTAATGGAAACATCAAACAACCTCAAACTTATTAATGAAACTATAGTTGATAGTGAATTTATCAACCATTACTAAGATTATAACTTATCGTTGATTCTAATGTAACTCGAGATAAGAATTCATAAATATTACATTGATTCCATGGTAAAATTAATACATCTCACAAATAGTCACACACCCCAAGGACCTAAAGGTTTAATGTATTATATTTTATCTACCTAAACTTCTCATTTTACAACACCTTTGCACATTTATCCATAATTTTTCTCCTATAGACCCTATTATATACATCTCATATGATATAATATTCTTAATAACATAGGGAATGTAAATATAAGAATGGTGTGAGCTGTAATTCTTAGTAAGGGAAACATATCAAATAGTGATAATAGTTAGATAATAACTATTAGAGGAAACATGAGAAAGACATTAATATCCAATAAAAATATCATGGGTTCATAAGGGATAATTATAAAACATGATTGGTAATTTTGGTTCATGACATAATGAAAATACCCATGAAAGGTCATACAAAACATGTCTTAGAATCGTATAAAAAAATCAATCAAAACATGCGACAATAACGTAATAGTGTAGAATATATTTAAAACATATAATATCTCAAACATTTAGTATAACGACCCATACTTTACATACATTGTTAATACTTCAAAATTGAATCACACTTATTACAACATATGACAAAACCACAAAGGACCGTATAGGTATAGTGTCTTTAGAAACTGGGAAACATAAAAAACTGGTTCATAAATATTCTACAGTGTCTCCCATTTATTTCATCATATCTAGGGTCCGTTTTAGGACATTCTACTTAATATCCATCTTCCTGACCTGGGGAAAAGAAAACATAAAAGGGTGAGCTCAAATTCTCAGCAAGGGAAAATAAAGGAAATAAAAATCATATCATATCTTTTTGAAAATCATAACCTGCAAAAGAGATCATAATATCTTAACATGGAATAAATCGTAGAAGTGAAAATGAGATCCCCATAATCATAACATGAAACTTGAAACTTTGTGGCATACACACATAATCATAGAGAATAAATTCTTGTTAGTCAAGACTCATTGCCAAGACTATCTTAGTGGACAAAGTCCCTTTCTGAATCGAGTAATCCTCGTTTTAGTCCTGTTTCACTGAACCGGTATAACCTACCATTCCAGACATGTCTATCTCATGAGATATAAAATCTTTACCCAGTGAATTGGAGGGAGATATAGGTCCCACCCATCTCATAATGATACCATTCTTATGTGTGCCACAAAATCATAAATCATACATCATTGCATAACCCATGTAATAAAAATGGGATTCTTAAACAACATGACATCATAAAACCATTCATATAAGATAAAGGAATTCATAAACATAATTCCATCACAACATAGTCAAATCAATGTAAAAATATGGATAGAAGAAGAACCCTTTATTATCTTAGATGGAAAATAATTTTGATAAAACACTTGAATTGAATTCTTGAGGAAAATATCCTTTCTTCTTCAAAATCTATTTCTTTTCACAAAACATCATGCAATTTTAAAAGAAAGAGATTTTATTGAAAATAGTAATGAAATCTTTTGGAGGAAGCTTCATGAAAATAAGGCTTTATAAAACCGTAAAAATACATTCGTGCCGTTTAAGTTAAAAAAACATTCTTCTCATACTTTTGTCGGAAAAGTCAAAAAGTACCTCGTACGAAAAACGACAAAAGATTCCTTTCATATCTTTTACTAAAAACTAACCGAAGGGTAAAATTGGATTTAAATAATTGTAGGTGGATGGAAATAATATTACATAATGAGGAAACATGGATTTGGATGATAAAATACACCCCAGTAAATTTCAAAGTTTAATCAATCTCGAATAAAAATTGAGATTGCGAGATTTTCCCTTACCTTAGGTCCGACTTGCTTTGTAAGTGTCCGAACCTCCTCTTCTTTGAAACGCCTCTTTGAATCCTCCACTTAGGGAACTAAGATTGGTCTTTGAAGAATACCAGGACCTCTAGGATTATTCTAGGGAAGTAGAGAAGGGATTTTGGCAGGGTTTAGCCGAGCTTGAGTGCTCAAATTGGTGTGAGGAGGTGGGGGAGGAGGTGCCCTTTTATAAGGGAGGAGAGGGGCACCTTAGGAATATCTCAAAATATTATTTTATATTAAAGTCAGAATCGGTTTATAATGGTTCCAAAGGGTCTTATTTCGAAGCTAAAGTGGTTATGGGTCGAAATCCTATCAACCAATAGGATTTAGACAAGTTTAGGTTATTATTTTAACCTTATCAATTAGATTTAACTCTAAGTTAAATAATTTAACTTTTACCGTGTCTTTTTGTTTTCTTACACTATATGGTTAATACACTTACTATAACATGCCAAAAGAACCCCAAATTGTTTATTATTAATATATATATCCTTATCTAAGTCATTTGGCCGAACCTTAGATTTTCAGTAATAAAATAACAATTAATAATATAATATTTGATTTAAAAACTATTTTGTGTCAATTTTGACACTATTTGATATATGATTTTTGTGAACATCATAACAGAATTATATGTTCGAAAAAAGTTGATTAAATCAACACTAATATATCATAGTAACCTAGAAAATTAGTGGAATTCATAAAAAGTCTCAAATTACATTTATTTTTGTGTTTATAACATCAATTATGTCAATATTTCATTAATAAGATAATTACTGCATCATCATTGTGTCATAAATAAATTAAATTATTTAATGTCTAAAAATTACAAATAAAATACCATTATGTAGGAAATCGTTTTGTCTTTCTAAGGAATATTTATAGTCGAATTTATCTTATGTATAACCCCATATTAAAAATGTTTTAGTAAATAAACGTTGATTTTAACTCTTTTAACCCTTCTTTAAATAAATTAATAATAAATGTCCTAATCTAATCCAAGTGGGCCTAAATGGTCATATTTTATTCCTAAGTATTTTTTTGGTCGAATTACACTTGTCCAATAGAATTAGGACATGTGTTAGGGTAATAGTAATATCATTTCTACCCTTAATTACCCTATTTACTTTTAACCGTGGTAAAAAAAAGTAAAAAGTTACTATTCACCAAAAATTATTTTGATCTCATTGAACCACATTTTAGTCCTTGATATTAACCGTCTCGCTCGGATTTTAGAAATTCCACTCATAGAAGTGGTAAAATTAAGTTTGATGAAAAATTCAGTTTTTTTTAACTACCACTTAGTGGTTTCACTATTCATCAAAAATTGAAAGTTTTCAGAAAAATACCAAAAATTAGGCCTAAGCTATATTTGATATTATGAACTCAAAAATGATTTCTATTTTACCAAATTCAAAACATATCAGTTGCATTAATTAATTTAAAAATTAATTCCCGTCGTCAAAACAAAAGGCGTGTTTTTAAGAGATAATAACTATCAAAAGATTGACACTTGTTTATAACTGGTTTAAATGTGAAATTACATCCAATGAACAACATTGTATTAAATTGTAAAAATATATTCTAAATATACTTTAAAACCACTCAAATTAATAATTTATCACTATTAATTATTTTGATTGAAAAAGTTGTTTTTAATTAAAATTTAGTAATTTTCACTATTCATCAGAATATGAAAGTTATCCGAAAAGTACCAAAATTTCACCCTAAGCTAATTTCGGTATTCCGAATCCAAAAAAGAAGTCCATTTTGAAAGATAAAATTTATAAAATTTCAAAAAGTGGTTATTACTATTCATAACGGCTAGTTTTAATAATATTTTAATAGCATATCGTTGTTTAGTGAAACTCAGTATTGCGTACGACGCAAGCTATCGAGGAAGGTCGTGGTTGCGTGTAAAGTAAGCCAAGATAGTATGTAGTGAAAGATTCCTTTGATGATATATATAAAAACAAAATATTACTCATAAAAATCTCGGGTGTTACATTCTACCCCCCTTAAAAAGAATTTCGCCCTCGAAATTCGTCACTTTGTAACAAACAGATGAGGATACTTCTCCCTCATCATATCATCAAGCTCCCACGTAGCTTCTTCTAATTGGTGGTTCCTCCATAAAACTTTCACCAATCGAGTGGTCTTGTTTCGTAGGACTTTTTCGCTACGATCCATAATCTCTATCAGTTGTTCTTCATAAGAAAGATCTTGCTCCAGCGGTACAACTTCTGAGCTGAGTACATGTGAAGGACCAGGTATGTACTTTCTCAGGAGAGATACATGGAACACATCGTGAACTTGAGAGAGATTCGGTGGAAGCGCCAATCGGTAATCTACCTTTCCAAAACGATCCAGTATTTCGAAAGGACCGATATATCTAGGGCTCAACTTCCCCTTCTTTCCAAATCTCATAACCCTCTTCCAGGGAGATATTCGTAAGAACACTTTATCACCCACTTCAAACTCTAGGTCTTTTCTTCGGTTGTAGGCATAACTTTTTTGTCGACTCTGAGCTGCTCTTATGTGTTGTTTAATAGATCTGACCTTCTCTGCCATTTCATCAACGAGATCAGGTCCTAATAGCTTTCTTTCCCCAACTTCATCCCAGCAAGTTGGAGTCCTACATTTCTTTCCATAGAGAGCTTCATAAGGAGCCATCTGAATACTGGAGTGAAAGCTATTATTATAAGAAAATTCCACCAAAGGTAGGTGTTGATCCCAACCTCCTTTGAAATCCATAGAGCAAGCTCTCAACATATCTTCTAGGGTTTGAATTGTTCTCTCAGACTGACCGTCTGTCTGAGGATGATAAGCAGTGCTGAAACTCAACTCTGTATCCAGAGTGTGATGAAGACTTCTCCAGAACTTCGAGGTAAATCTCGGATACCGATCAGATATAATAGAAAGTGGTACTCCATGAAATCTTACCACTTCCTTTACATATATCCTGGCAAGCTGATCCAGAGAGAAATCCTCTCTAATAGCAATGAAGTGTGCAGACTTTGTAAGACGATCAACTATGACCCAGATAGCATTATTGCCTTTGGATGTTTTAGGAAGTCCTGTAACAAAGTCCATAGTGATGTTTTCCCATTTCCATTCAGGTATGGGTAATGGTTGTAACATCCCCTTAGACTTCTGTCTCTCAACTTTAACTTGTTGACAAACCAAGCATCGAGATACATATTCAGCAACATCTCTTTTCATGCCATCCCACCAGAAGTATTCTTTCTGGTCCCTATATATCTTCGTGCTTCCAGGATGAATAGAGAATGAAGAACTATGAGCCTCATCCAGCAGCTCCTTTTTTAATTTGGGGATGGGAGGAACACAAACCCGATTCCTGAACTTTATTATCCCATCACAATCAAGGTTGAATTCAGGAACATTTCTCACCTTCTTTTGTAACTCGACATCTTCTTTCTGTGCCTCTTTAATCTTCACATGTATATATGGTTGAACATTCATTTGAGAAAGATAATATTTTTCCCCTTCCATTATAATTCCAAGATCCATCCTTTGTAAATCCATAAATATTGGATCTTTTGTGATCCTCATCATGGATAAACTAGCATGGTCTTGTCGACTTAATGCATCTGCAACCTTGTTTGCTTTCCTAGGGTGGTAATGGATTGAGCAGTCATAATCCTTAATCAGCTCCAACCATCTTCTTTGACGCATATTCAGCTCCTTTTGTGTGAAAATATACTTTAAACTTTTATGATCAGTATAAATATCACACCTTTCACCATAAAGGTAATGCCTCCAAATCTTTAATGCAAAGATTACCGCAGCCAACTCCAAATCATGTGTTGGGTAATTTTGCTCAAGGATTTTCAACTTTCATAAGGCATAAGCTATCACCATATCATTTTGCATAAGAACACACCCCAATCCCTTCTTGGATGCATCACTGTAGATCACAAACCTTTCTCCACTACAAGGCAGTGTGAGCACAGGTGCACTGGATAACCTTCTTTTCAACTCCTTGAAATTCTCTTCACATTCCTCTGTCCAAACAAACTTAACTCCTTTCCGAGTCAACTTGGTGAGTGGATTAGATAATCGTGAAAAATCCTTTACAAAACGTCGATAATATCCAGCCAAACCAAGAAAACTTCGGATCTCAGTTACTGTTGTTGGTCTCGACCATCTTTCGATAACCTCTGTTTTTGCTGGATCCACAGATATCCCCTCTTTTGAGATTATGTGACCCAAGAATGCAACTTTTTGAAGCCAAAATTCACACTTGGTAAATTTGGCATAAAGCTTCTCCTTTCTCAGGGTCTTCAATATAATTCTCAAGTGATCTTCATGCTCTTCCTTTCTCTTTGAATAGACAAGAATATCGTCTATAAAGACTACCACAAATTGATCAAGATAGTCTCTAAAGACTCTATTCATTAGATCCATGAAGATAGCAGGGGCATTAGTAAGACCAAATGGAATCACTATAAATTCATAGTGTCCATACCTTGTACGGAAAGTCGTCTTTGGTATATCCTCCCTTTTGACCCTTAATTGATGATACCCTGAACGAAGATCAATCTTGGAAAAGTATTGAGCTCCGCGTAGTTGGTCAAATAAGTCATCAATGCGTGGGAGAGGATATTTGTTCTTGATAGTGATCTTGTTAAGTTCTCGATAATCAATGCAGAGTCTCATTGATCCATCTTTCTTCTTAACAAATAGAACAGGTTCTCCCCAAGGTGACGCACTAGGGCGTATGAATCCCTTATCAAGATTCTCTTGGAGTTTCTTCTTCAATTCCTGCAACTCAATTGGGGCCATTCTATAAGGTGTCTTTGAAATAGGCAAAGCACCCGGTACGAGTTCTATTGAAAACTCAACTTCACGATTTGGTGGAAGACCAGGTAATTCCTCCGGAAAGACATCATCAAACTCCCGTACGATGGGCATATTCTTAATTGTGAGTTTCGCACCAACCATTTGAGATAAATAACCTTCATTTAGTGGAATCAAGACCCATATGATGGAAGAAATTTCCACTGGAAGGTTATATTCATCCTTGCATCGATAGACGATTGTAGATTGATCTGGAATATGAAATGTGACTTCCCTTCTTTGGAAATTGATATGAGCTCCGTATAAAGAAAGCCAATCCATGCCAAGAATCACATCAAATTCCACTATAGGAAGGATCACAAGATTTGCAGGAAGCACTTTCCCACAAACTTCGATCGGAGAAGAATTATAAACTTTTTATGTGATTGATGTGCCATTAGGTGTTGTCACAGCTAACTCAACATCTAATTGTTGAGGTAATACGGTGATACCCTTAGAAAAGTCTTCATAAATAAAAGAGTGGGTGGATCCAGAATCAAATAAAACATTTTCTACTTTAGAGTAGATGGTAAGTGTACCTTTCACCACATCTTTATCATACTTCACATCGCTGATAGAAATTGCATGTGACTTTCCTTTGTCTTTATCCTTAAGAGTTTGTTGACGTCGACCATCATCATCAACCCTTGGATTTGGGCATTGATTGGCATAATGCCCCATCTCCTTGCACTTGAAACATTGAAGTGTAGTAGGTTCATTCTGTGTATCCCTTCCTTTGTTTTCATCATTAGACATCTTCTTCCCATCATCGCGGCATTCAAATGCCCGATGACCTTCCTTTACACATTTGAAACATTTACTTGTCCCTTTAAGACAACTCCCTCCATGTTTCTTTCCACACTTTGAGCATAAGGGAAAGCTCATCTTCTTTTCAGTGTGCTCTTTAGATTTTCCTTTAAATTCAATTTTCCTCTTCTTATCAAACCCATATGACTGATGGGTTACTCCAATATCCATCTCGACTTTGAGAGCACATCGAACGATTTCCTCATATCTATTGAAGTCCCTTATGGATAACGCCCTTCGAAGACATGGTTTTAAGCCACTAAAGAATCGATCGATCTTACTCTCAGGTTGGATAATAATACCAGAAGCGTACCTTGCAAGTCTTGTAAAATTTGCTTCATAGGTACCAATAGATTCATCATCCCTTTGCTTCAGTTCAAGAAACTCTTTCTCCATCTTTGTTCGAAGAATACGAGGGAAGTACTTATTAAAAAATAAGTTCTTGAACTCGTCCCATTCCATAGACTCAATTTCATCCCTTTGCCTCGTATTCTTAATAAGATTCCACCATTGATCAGCATCTCCTTCCAAACGATACACTGCTAGGATGACTTTATCATGTTCAGAACATTGAAGAACTGAAAATATCTTTTCAGTAGTACTAATCCATTGTTCAGAAACTAATAGATCAGTAGACCCACTGAAAGAAGGTGGACGCTGCCTCATGAAGGATTCAACAGAATGTTGCTCCTTCCTTTGCTCGTTTGGAAGTCCTGCAAGATTCATAGCTTGAGAAAGTTGTGTGAGAGTGCCTACAAGATTTTTCATTCCAGCTCCCATATCGTTTGGTTGCTCAGGGGGACAATCATTGCATTGCCCATCGCATTCCACATTAACACGGTTCCTTCGGGTTCCATCCATTGACTAAAACCAAAAAGAATAGTGTGAGCAACACTAATTATAATAGGAAAACCACATAATTCAAGAATAAAATTTTCACGCTTAAGGGCTTATCCTAGGTTATTCATGTCCATTTCTAAAACACTAATATTGTGCTCTATGCTTAGACTTATCCTTAGGGTTCTTACTAAGGCTTTCACATCCTAGTTTCCAAAGGTTGACTATACCTTTCCTCTGATACCAACTATAACGACCCATACTTTACATACATTGTTAATACTTCAAAATTGAAGCACACTTATTACAACATATGACAAAACCACAAAGGACCGTATAGGTATAGTGTCTTTAGAAACTGGGAAACATAAACAACTAGTTCATAAATCTTCTACAGTGTCTCCCATTTATTTCATCATATCTAGGGTCCGTTTTAGGACATTCTACTTAATATCCATCTTCCTGACCTGGGGAAAAGAAAACATAAAAGGGTGAGCTCAAATGCTCAGCAAGGGAAAATAAGGGACATAAAAATCATATCATATCTTTTTGAAAATCATAACCTGCAAAAGAGATCATAATATCTTAACATGGAATAAATCATAGAAGTGAAAATGAGATCCCCATAATCATAACATGAAACTTGAAACTTTGTGGCATACACACATAATCATAGAGAATCATTTCTTGTAAGTCAAGACTCATTTCCAAGACTATCTTAGTGGACAAAGTCCCTTTCTGAATCGAGTAACCCTCGTTTCAGTCCTGTTTCACTGAACCGGTATAACCTACCATTCCAGCCATGTCTATCTCATGAGATATAAAATCTTTACCCAATGCATTGGAGGGAGATATAGGTCCCACCCATCTCATAATGATACCATTCTTATGTGTGCCACAAAATCATAAATCATACATCATTGCATAACCCATGTAATAAAAATGGGATTCTTAAACAACATGACATCATAAAACCATTCATATAAGATAAAGGAATTCGTAAACATAATTCCATCACAACATAGTCAAATCAATGTAAAAATATGGATAGAAGAAGAACCCTTTATTATCTTAGATGGAAAATAATTTTGATAAAACACTTGAATTGAATTCTTGAGGAAAATATCCTTTCTTCTTCAAAATCAATTTCTTTTCACAAAACATCATGCAATTTTAAAAGAAAGATATTTTATTGAAAATAGTAATGAAATCTTTTGGAGGAAGCTTCATAAAAATAAGGCTTTATAAAACCGTAAAAATCCGTTCGTGCCGTTTAAGTTAAAAAAACATTCTTCTCATACTTTTTTCGGAAAACTCAAAAAGTACCTCGTACGAAAAACAAAAAAAGATTCCTTTCATATCTTTTACTAAAAACTAACCGAAGGGTAAAATTGGATTTAAATAATTGTAGGTGGATGGAAATAATATTACATAATGAGGAAACATGGATTTGGATGATAAAATACACCCCAGTAAATTTCAAAGTATAAACAATCTCGGATAAAAATTGAGATTGTGAGATTTTCCCTTACCTTAGGTCCGACTTGCTTTGTAAGTGTCCGAACCTCCTCTTCTTTGAAACGCCTCTTTGAATACTCCACTTAGGGAACTAAGATTGGTCTTTGAAGAATACCAGGACCTCTAGGATTATTCTAGGGAAGTGGAGAAGGGATTTTTGTAGGGTTTGGCCGAGCTTGAGTGCTCAAATTGGTGTGAGGAGGAGGGGGAGGAGGTGCCCTTTCATAAGGGAGGAGAGGGGCACCTTAGGAATATCTCAAAATATTATTTTATATTAAAGTCAAAATCGGTTTATAATGGTTCCAAAGGGTCTTATTTCGAAGCTAAAGTGGGTATGGGTCGAAATACTATCCACCAATAGGATTTAGACAAGTTTAGGTTATTATTTTAACCTTATCAATTAGATTTAACTCTAAGTTAAACAATTTAACTTTTACCGTGTCTTTTTTTTTCTTACACTATATGGTTAATACACTTACTATAACATGCCAAACGAACCCCAAATTGTTTATTATTAATATATATATCCTTATCTAAGTCATTTGGCCGAACCTTATATTTTTAGGAATAAAATAACAATTAATAATATAATATTTGATTTAAAAACTATTTTGTGTCAATTTTGAAACTATTTGATATATGATTTTTGTGAAAGTCATAACAGAATTATATGTTCAAACCAAGTTGATTAAATCAACACTAATATATCATAGTAACCTAGAAAATTAGTGTAATTCATAAAAAGTCTCAAATTACATTTATTTTGGTGTTTATAACATCAATTATGTCAATATTTCATTAATAAGATAATTACTGCATCATCATTGTGTCATAAATAAATTAAATTATTTATTGTCTAAAAATTAAAAATAAAATACCATTATGTAGGAAATAGTTTTTTCTTTCTAATTAATATTTATAGTCGAATTTATCTTATGTATAACCCCATATTAAAAATGTTTTAGTAAATAAACTTTGATTTTAACTCTTTTAACCCTTCTTTAAATAAATTAATAATAAATGTCCTAATCTAATCTAAGTGGGCCTAAATGGTCATATTTTATTCCTAAGTTTGTTTTTGGTCGAATTACACTTGTCCAATAGAATTAGGACATGTGTTAGGGTAATAGTAATATCATTTCTACCCTTAATTACCCTATTTACTTTTAACCGTGGTAAAAAGAAAGTAAAAAGTTACTATTCACCAAAAATTATTTTCATCTCATTGAACCACATTTTAGTCCTTAATATTAACCGTGTCGCTCGGATTTTAGAAATTCCACTCACAAAAGTGGTAAAATTAAGTTTTATGAAAAATTCAGTTTTTTTTAACTACCACTTGGTGGTTTCACTATTTATCAAAAATTGAAAGTTTTCAGAAAAATACCAAAAATTAGGCCTAAGCTATATTTGATATTATGAACTCAAAAATGATTTCTATTTTACCAAATTCAAAAAATTTCAGTTGCATTAATTAATTTAAAAATTAATTTCCGTTGTCAAAACAAAAGGCGTGTTTTTAAGAGATAATAACTATCAAAAGATTGACACTTGTTTATAACTGGTTTAAATGTGAAATTACATCCAATGACCAACATTGTATTAAATTGTAAAAATATATTCTAAATATACTTTAAAACCACTCAAATTAATAATTTATCACTATTAATTATTTCGATTGAAAAAGTTGTTTTTAATTAAAATTTAGTAATTTTCACTATTCATCAGAATATGAAAGTTATCCGAAAAGTACCAAAATTTCACCCTAAGCTAATTTCGGTATTCCGAATCCAAAAATGAAGTCCATTTTGAAAGATAAAATTTATAAAATTTCAAAAGGTGGTTATTACTATTCATAACGGCTAGTTTTAATAATATTTTAATAGAATATCGTTGTTTAGTGAAACTCAGTATTGCGTACGACGCAAGCTATCGAGGAAGGTCGCGGTTGAGTGTAAAGTAAGCCAATCTATTATGTAGTGAAAGATTCCTTTGATGATATATATAAAAACAAAATATTACTCATAAAAATCTCGGGTGTTACATTTAGCATAGCTTTGAAATAAATAATAACATAGTAAAAAGAATTGGAACACCCAAAAGAATAGTTTAGAATATCAATGTGGATTCCTCACCACATGATTCTCAGGACATAGTGGAGAAGCCATACCTACTTGATTCCTATAGTGGAGCAAGCATTCCTTATTCAATTCCCAAAGTGGAGTGGGAATTCCTTACTTGATTATAATAATTATCAAATGAGATATAAAACCCTAACCAATGAATTTTAGGGAAATATAAGAACCCATAAATCATCATCCATATATATGAATTCTACTTAAAATCAAATAAATCATATTATCATAACTAACCCATGTGAAGAAACTAGGTTTCATAGCACTTCCAAATGGTATCACATAAAAAATAACATGATCAATTGATACTAAAAACATAATATCCCAAAAGTTTTATTTAACAAAAAAACATATAGGGTGATTTATGTACCATTACTATATTGGATAATAATCTTTTAAAATGGTAGATAAATAAAATTACATGATTTTCAAATCACTTTCCAAAACCCATTTTTTGAAGACAAAGTGAAAACATCATAAAATATTAATTAAAAAATCAATATATATTCATTGATAAGAAATATAACATATGATAAAATTTTATGTATAAGGGAAAAATATAAGATCATATAAAGAAAAATACTGTTAAATATAGTAAAATGCCTTTATTGAAAACCCACATTGCTAAAGAGATAATGAATTTTTTTTAAATGATTAAATAAGAGTATAAGGATCATTAAATATAAAAACAATGACTTTAAACTAGGTATAGGAGTACATTTTGGGAAGTAAAACATGGATATTGAAGAAAATGTATTAAAAGAAATGGTAATTGATGTTAACAAAAATGAATTTTCATAAAACAATAGAATCAATAAGGAGTAAGATATCAGTGTGAAATATGATTTCCCAAATAAAGAATGTGGAAATAAAACATAACATAAAAATATATTAGAGTATATAAATCATGAATCATATTTGTCAAAGAGGAGGGAATATGACTCAAGGAGAGTATTTGGATCATAAAAACCCCTTACCTTTATTCCCGCTTAGTCGAAATTTCTATAACATCTTATAAAAAAACTTAACTATCATAATATTAAATTTAAAAACCATATCAACAACTAAAATAATTATAATTTTCATTTATAATTATTATATTCATATATATTAGTTATTTCTTTCATATTATCCTACATCATGTGTTTATAGTTTTGATCGTTTATACTTATTTCATTGGAGTGGTGTTGGTATTTATTATTTATCTAAAGTTATTCATTAAAAATATATTAAATTTACTTTATTATATGATTTATAATTATTTATGATGTTTAAATTTCCATTTATGAGTGTTTCAAGCTTTATTGTTGATGGTGAAATCAATAAAATTAGTCGTTGGTGATTTTATTAACCAAAAAAAGGTGTTTTCTTAACTATTGAATTATAAATTGGTGAATCCTACCGAAAAAACCAAATAATTATTCAAATATTTATATCATATTATATATTCAATTAATTTTTCATGGTCATTCATGTAAAATTTCATACCAGTGTTAAGTAGGTAGTCAAACCAACATAAACATGAACATACCCTAATTGTTGATGATTATGAGGTGTTTTAGTTTCAACATAATTACACCATTAAAAAGATTATATCATTTAGTTTTTATTATTTTGATATAAAATAATTATAATAATAAATAATATATATAAAAATATTACATAATATGAATAAAATATTTTCCTCTTAGCATGCTGGTTTTAAATGACTAAATTAATCATGATCATTAGTTGATCATATCATTATTAGGTTCTCCATTTTTTTTATAATAGAACCTTAATGATATCATAAAAATCATATTTTTCCCTTAATATAATTATCATGACCAAACATGTATGTTTATGATGAAAAAAATGATAATCAATCGTTCTATAGAGGTGTTTCATACATTTGTGTGGTTGATGATTTCATTTTCCATAGAACAGAAAAAACATAATTATTTATGATTTTAGAATATAAAATTTGTAATAAATATGATAATTATTTACTAAATTTAATATTAGGACCGACCTCATAAGGTGGTTAAGGAAAAAAAACTTAAGGCATTGTGGAGTTAGTAGTCCACACACACACACATAAGAATGTCATTTTTGAGTTTCTTACTAGAAAAAGGGAAGAGTGGTTAATGATTGTAATGTCATTATAATAACATATCATAATAATGGTGATACTTATGTTTTCCTTTTATTATTGTGTATTCTAATTTTTGGAAGAATAAATGCACATAATGATATAGAAAATAAAAAAGAGAGTTTAAGAACTTATATGTCACATCTTGGATTATATCCTTTTCTAAGGTAGTTAAACCCCTGAGGTATGGTATTTTGGGAAAACCCAAGCCTCATTAAGGTGGATTTTTGTGTTGGGTAGAGGGATAAATTTAGTTTTGTATGAACATACAGGGTTGTGGTGTGAGGAGAAGTGAGGAGAGGAGATCCCCCTTTATAAGTGAAAAGGGATAATATTTTTACAAATAAACAAATCTTTTCAATAATAGGAAACCAATATCAATGAAAGTGGGTTAAAATTGAGAAACAAAGGAGTGATAAAAATATATGGTCTATAAATCCTCAACTACATTTTTAAACACATGTTTTAATCATATTTCAATCCCTTTACCCCTTGAATTATTACTTTAATCATTTTATCTTTTACTACAATAACTAGTTTTTACTTAAGGTTACTTAAATTTTATGCCTAAAAGTAAAGTGGTCCTTATTAAAAAATTTATACCAGTTAATTTTAAATTTTAAATAAATTTATTATGATTAAATTTCTAGAATTATTTAAAGTTAACTTTAATATAATAAACGTATAATGTATTAAAACAATTTTTGAGAAAAATATTACTTGAGTTTTAAAATATCAAATATAGGTTTGTAAACTGTAATAAATATTTTAAAATGAATAATTTTAAATATTATATACATTTTTTTAATAAAAAGGTTTCATAAATTTCTATGTCATACTTATATGCTAATAATAGTATAAAATTCACATTATAGATGTATTGCATTATTCACCTAAAATCAATTTTTTTATAAAAAACTCAAAAAAAAATCATGATAGAATATTACAGAAATAATTAAACAAAAAATGAATTTTGTTTTATCAAAATAATATTATAAAATATATAGATATATTCTTTGAATGAAATAAAAAATATAAATAAAATTTCTTCTATTGAAAATGAGGTTTCTAGAAGTTAAACCTTCTTAATATTAATTCATATCAATTTATAATTTTAATAATTATAATATAATAGTTTTTATAATGAAATATTATATATTATTATTTATCATTGGTTGATTTATGTATTTATATAAGATATTTAATACCCTGAAAAATGTTTTCTTAGAAATAAAAAATCATTTTAACATTAAATCTCATTTCTTTTTTACCATCTAAATGTAATAATTTTTGGTTTGTTAATATACATTTATTTACTAGAGGTTTTTATTTATCATATATTTTTTTTAATAATATTCATCTAAGGTTTCTCTACTTGTTTAGTTCAGTGTTACATGGTAAATAATTGATCAAATATATAATTAATTTATTGAAATATATTATTCCAATATTTTTTGTTGTCACATTCTACCCCTCTTAAAAATAAATCTTTACATGAAAATTTTAATAACATGAAGTAAACATGTGAATGTAGTTTTCTCTCATTTCATATTATGGTTCTATATTATATTCTTCA
Organism: Viscum album; assembly: GCA_963277665.1. Classification (NCBI taxonomy): domain Eukaryota; kingdom Viridiplantae; phylum Streptophyta; class Magnoliopsida; order Santalales; family Viscaceae; genus Viscum; species Viscum album. The sequence goes on along the minus strand of OY728147.1, from coordinate 734,963,846 downwards.
ATCTTTTGATTCCTCCATAGAATTTGGATCAAGTTAGTGGTCTTGTTCCAAAACACCTTATCTCTTCGACCCAGAATTTCCACTGTTTGTTACTTAAATGAGATATCATGGTCCATTTGAATGGTTTTTGAATTAATTATATGTGATGGTTTTGGTATTAAATTCCTCAAAATTAAAACATGGAACACATTATTCCCTTGGGAGAGACATATAGGGAGTTCCATGTGATAAGATACTGCCCTAACATGATCAAAAATCTAAAAGGATACGATGTACCTAATGCACATCTTTACATTCTTCCCAAATATAATAACCTTATTCTATGGAGACGTCCATAGTAACACCATATCACTAAAATAAAATACAATATCTCATTTGAAATTACCCACATAACTCTTCTATCGACAATGTGATACTTTCAGATGACACTGAGTGGTTTGAACATTCTCTATCATTTCTTAAACAAGGTCAAGACTATTAGATTCATATATCCAATTACATCCCAGTATGTTGGATTCCAACACCAATTTCGATATAAATCTTCATATGGTTCTATTTCAACACTATAATGTAATCTATTGTTTTATGAGAACTTTACAAAGGGGTGGTTTTGATCCCAAAATCTTTAAAATTCCATTGATTAAGATCTAAATATATCCTATAATGTTTGGATAGTCATATTACATTGACTATTGATCTAAGGGTGATAAGTATTGATGAAGCTAAACTGTATCTCTAATTCTTTCTAAAGACATCTTCAGAACAATAGGGTAAATATCAAATATCAATTAGATAGAATGGATATTGGAACCCCATGGAGTCTTTCCACTTCCCTAATATATATCTTAGAGATTTTTTCAAATGATAAATCTTATTTAATGGAAATAAAATGTGATGATTTTTTAAATAGGTCGAGTTCGACTCAAATGGTATTAGGGAATTTATATGTCTCGAAGAGTCCCATACAAATATTCATGTAAATGTTTCACATTTCCATAACCGTATGGGTAATGGTTAAAAAAACCCTAAGACTTTTATCATTGATACTTAACTTTCTGGAATATAAAGAATAAAAATGTTTATTCTCTTATTTCCCTCATTATGTTATCCCACCAGAAGTTTTGTTTTGGTATATCTTTTAAAGTTAAATTATAGTTTTTGTACAATAGACATTCTATCATATTATAAAGTGTTATTGGGAATGAATAAAAAAGTCTGAAGAGGTTCTAAACAGAGGGATAAAATGTGTTCACTGATTTCAGTGTGAGATATATAGATTTATTAAAGATTCTATAACATTTCATGATTGTTATTTTGATAATGTAGAGGAATGATTTTATATCTATATGACCCATGATCCTATGATTAGTAGCAGTTTTCATGTGCAAGTCATTTTACTAGAGAAATGTTACTGTTATTGTGGAAACTTTCAAGTATTTCAATATAATTTTGGACATGTGATCTCAACATTTTATTATGTATGCTTATCTTGGGAGAAGTTTGTTGATCCACTTTATCAAACATAGAGTATCAATTAATGCCACAGTTCTTCAAGGATGCTTATTGGGGAATATCATAATTTCATTCTATCAGATGGAACACACATGATTCTATCGAATATGACTAGGTTGTGATAAATTAGAAGGCCATAGTCAACCATTATTCGATATAAGATGGATTGGTCTAGTAAACTGACACTTCCATAAAGGTTTGGCATATGTATCCAGGAAGGTGATGTGTCGTCAAAAGCGTGAAATGAGTAAGCGAATACAAGTAGCGAAATGTAGCTAAAAGAAAAAGGATTAAAGGAAACTCCACCTGCCATGTTTTCACCATGATTAAATACTAATTAACTATCAATAGAGATGTGATACCACTTCTAGGTGAAGGGAAGAGGCTAACGTAAGATAACTGCAAGAAAACTACCAAATTCATTGTATTAAAAACTAGCCATTACAATGAGGTGATAATAAATTATAAAGACAAAATAAATATATTAAAATGACAAAAAAAGAATTATAATTCATGGGGAACTCAAAGGAGACATAGAAAGAACAAAAAACACTTACCCTTTCTATTTAATGACTCTGCTATCAAAAGTATCAAATTTCATTCTTAATGATGCATTTATCAAATTTCAGACTCCCCTTTAATGTGATTCTATGAATTTATTTCATTATCCACGTAGATATATCATTTTGGGCCCCAAATTAGTTTGTTGTGCCCCACCATGGTGTTGGATGTCAAATATTTTGGGCTGCTTCAATTCAAATAACAATTGGGCTTAAAAATTTTATCAAGCCTAAAATTATTCTCCTTCGGATGAATCTGATCCATATTTTTCCCCCTGGATGGAGATTATTTTCCCTCCAATCCATGGAATATTCCTATTCAATGTATGTATATAAGTCTCCAATGTTGAATGTTGTAGAAACACCACCAAAATCATCTGTTAAATTAATTGTTAGGCATTATTTCCCACTCATTCAATCACTTTCAAAGGACCTTCAGATCATAGTGCCATCTTGCTCTTCCATTTGGATGGAAATAACTATTTTCAAATGTGAATACAAAATTTTTCTCCTATTTTTAAAATATCCTAATTTTTATGATTTTTAGCTCACCTCTTGTATGCTTCATTAGAATTATCTACTTGAGAGAGAATAGAGTCATGTAGTTTGTTCGTCTTCTTTGACATTTTCTTTGCATAAATATTAACCTAAAAATTATGAGGCAAAGATCACAATTATATAGGAGCTATTATATTAGAAATATCAACCACTGTGAATGGATAATGCTGACTGGTATAATTAGGATATCTATTTCATTTAATTTCATCTTGTACAATCTATATATCCAAATCTATCATATTCTTGTTCACCAATGTTCTTAGAGTAGTGCCCAATATAAAATTGGTAACATTAATTTTTCCAGTAGTTATAGGGTGATGGGAAGTTATCAAAAGAATATTTACCAAATTTTCCCCATAATGTCCTCCAAAAATGGATGAGAAATTTAATGTCCCTATCTGAAATAATCTGGTAAGGAATTCCATAAAGGCGAACAAGCTGTTTAGAAAATAATTCTACAACTTTCACTATATCTTTAGTCTTAAGTAAATGTATGAAATGATATATATTAGAAAATAAATAAAAAAACATTATTGAATCTTTATCATGTCGATTCTTTGGTAAAGGCATAATGAAATCCATGCTGAAATCTTCCCATGGCTGCTCTGGAATAGGTAATAAAGTGTCTAAATTGTCTAGAAATGAATATTTTTACTTTGACATGTTCTGTATCTCAAAATAATCACATGGAAATATGATTGAATCTTTTTCCAATATAAATTATCCTTTATTATCTCCATGATTTTATGGATTCCAAAATGTCTAGAAAGTCCCCCTTCATGTGCCTCATAAATGAGAATTTTTATGTAATTACCATTTGGAACACACAACTTATTTCTCATAAACATAAACCCATCAAGTATAGAATAATCCTCCAAAAATAAATTTTTTAAACTGTATTAAATTATCATTTAAATCCATATCATGCTAATAATATTCTTTCAGAAGCTGAAATCCAAGAATTCGAACATCTAGAAAGGTAAGTAATGCATACCTTCAAGATAATGAATCTGCCTCTAAGTTATCATTACCATTGTTTTATTTTGACACAGTTTAAAATTATTATAATAATTATTATCACTTTTCATGCCTTGAACACATCTTGTGTTGAAAATTGATAAATCTCAATTATTGATGGTTAGAATGAAGAAACAATTATTTCGGTCTGAAATAATGAGACCAACGATCTAGGGATCTCAAAATCGCATAAAATTACTTATTATAGGTTCTTTAATTTATCTTTAAATCATTAAATTTATCAATAAAATATTCAATAGGATGATTTATTTTGATTAGAATATTGTTTATCCCAACTCCACATTCATCGAATTCTACTTCAAAGTCTTGATGAAAATTAGGTGACACCAAAACTGGTGCTTCACAAAAAAATGAATGATTTAAAATGATTCATTTTCTACCATTGACCACTCAAATTTCCCATTTTTCATGAATTTGTTGATGGGTGCCAATGTAGTGCTAAAATAAGAAACAAATTGATGATAAAATGATTCCAAACCATGGAAACTCATTACTTCTGTGATGGATTCTAGTTTTTTCTATGACTTGATTGCTCCAACTTTGGATTGATCCACCACAATTCCTTCTTTGGTTACCAAATATCCCAAAAGCACCACTTGTGTTGTAAAAATAATAAATTTTTTCATCTTTCCAAATATATTTTCTTCCCTTAGAATTCCAAATACCCATCAATGATAATCCACATGTCTCTCCACATCCATTATTTAAATTAAAATATCTTCCAAATAAACAAAAATAGTTACCTATAAAACATAGAAAGGGGATATCTCAGATGCCCAGTAAGTATAACAATATAGCGGAATATTTCAAAAATAAGCATAAACATTTAAGGCAATGTATAACTAAAAAAAGACTTTTAAACTTGAACTTCATCATAATATGGCAGAAATAAAATGACATAATTCCATTTATATATTCACATGGATATTCTACTAATCGAATAATCACATGAAATATCAATAACTATTTTCATAATGATGGAATGCATAATGCCAAACTATCATAACAACAAAGTCAAGGCCTTGTGCCAAGACTAAAAAAAAGATTTTGTCAACGCCTTGTGCCAAGACACTAGTTTGTCTCATGAGACCTACCGATGCATCGAGGAGCTATAGAGGGCTCCACTCGTCACTTATTAAGTCCAATTCATTCCTCATATGAACAGGTTTAAATATAACATAAACATTATTATTAAAACTAGAATAAAAAATTTCAATACTTTATCCATAAACCATGAATGGTATAAAAATAACACATCCGCAGTCAAACATATCACAAAACCTTCAATACAATATGGAAGTTTTGTATCATAATAAATCAACTTCAAATAATCTTAAAAACCATCAAAGGATGTTGACATAGATGAAAACAAAACTATTTGAGAGAAATATATTTTTTTAAATCATTTAAAAGTCACATAATTATAAAAGGAAACATTTACTTTGAAAATATTCTTATAAGACTGTAAGGGAAGCTTCGATAGTTTTATAACAATGGAAAATAGCCGCACCCTCCATATAAGTTAAAAAAAGACATTCATACCTTAATTCTGTCTAAAAGGTTAAAAAGGAACTTGTATGGAAAATGAAGGAAAGATTCATCTATAAACATCTTATAAAAATTCAAACAGAAGTATAAATGACTTTAACCCATAGTCTATAAAATAGTAAGAATTATTTGAAATACATTTTTATGAAACATGGATGTGGATGATAAAGAGGTCCCAGTAGATAATTACATATAAACAAACTCAGATAATGAAGAGATTGTGAAATAAACCCTTACATTGTAATTTTCCTTGGTCTAGGGTAGTTTATCCTCCTGTATAATGGTGAAATAATTGTTATTAAATTATAAAAGAATCATATACATTAATATGATATCATATTTTATCTTTTAACATTTCTTTGTTTGTAATATCTTAGTATTATCCTCGTTTCAGGTGTTAACTTACTCGTTTTCTTTTATATGTTTTGTTACATAAGCCGTGTTTCTTATGGATAGGTTGTATCTTATTCATATACAGAATTATATCAGGTCCTTAAAAATTATTTTTAATCATAAAATGAGAATTATACCTAAATGGATACGATGGGGAATTAATCTCATCGCGTTCATGGAGACGGTAGTCCGTACGTACGCACGAGCGACAATATCATTCTTTTGATATTAAAATAAAATATAAATGGATGGTATATCATATATAAAGAGTCATTATAATGTTATATTTATTTTTTACCTCAATTACACATCATTATCATACCCATCCAAATAATAATGTTTTGAAAAACAATTACACCAATACGAGGAGACGGTAAGCCGTACGCACGCACATATGGTGACATGTCATTCAAAGGATGGATAGAATACTGAATATGTTTGTACCGTATTTATAATAAAATAATATAATATAGAAGATACTGGATTTATTATTTTATAATGTATATAACAAATAAAGAAGAAGTGGAAGAATAAAGGAACTTCAAAGAGGGTGGTGAAAACATTACCTCTTCTTCGGGTTCTTCCTTTTGATTTGATCAAAAGGGCTCCTTAGGATGGATTTATAATCAAACTAAGGCCTCTAGGTTAAATTTAGGGAATATGATAGAATATTTGGGAAGGGCTTGGTTGAGACAAAAGGCTTTGAAGGTGTGAATTAGAGAGAAGGGGGAGTTCCCTTTTATAAGAGGGGTGAGGGGTACCTTTGGAAAAGCTAGATATATTAATTTATAATAAATTCATATTAGATTTTTAATGTATATAAAGTGTATTATTTAAAGGTTAAGGTTAGGATAGGTCTAAAACCACTCAACAAATTGGTTCTAGATAGGTTTGGGTCACTATATTATCTTTATCATTTTGATTTAACTCTTAGTTAAATAGTTTTACATTTACCATGTCTCTTTGTATTTTTATATTATATAGTTAATAAACATACTATATACTTCCAAGTGACTCCCAAGTAGTCCATTAATGATAAAAATATCATTATATACATTATTTGTATGAACCATAGATTTTTAGGAATAGAATATCAATTGATAATATAATATTTGTTCTAAAAACTTATTTATGTCAATTTTGACACTATTTAATAATTGATTTTTGTTAAAGTATTAACAGCTTTATTAATTAGAAAAAAATTAATTAAAATAATCCTATCATGTCATATTGACCAATAAAATTTGTTTATGTCATAAAAACTTTCAAATTGTATTTATTTTATCAGTTATAATACCAATTATTTGATTCTTTCATTAATATGAAAAATAGTGCATCATTATTGTGTCATAAATAAATTTAATTATTAAATGTCAAAAAATTATAAAAAAATACCATTATTTTGGAAATATTTTTAGCTTTCCAATTAATATTTATATTCAAAAATATAACATATATAACCCTATTTGAAAATTATTTTTCTAAAAGATATATTCTTATGTCATTTTTGTATTTACTTTAACTTAATTAATATAAAGTGTCATTATCACTTACGGGTGGCTCCATGGGGTCCCAAAATCAACCCAAAGATTCCCATGGTAGGAACTTTATCAAAAAATAGATTTATGACACGTTTTAGGGTCATTTAATATAATTATAATATTATTTTTTTACCCTTATTTACCATATTTACCCTTTCACCATGGTAAAAAAATATTTACTAAAGTAATTATTCAAAATGTCTAAAAATAAAAGTTATCTATTTACACAATTTCTACCTCCTAATTCTAAATATGGAATCCATTTTTATAAATTAAAAACACATAAGTGGCAGTAATTAATTGAAAATTAATTCCCGTTGTCAAAACCAAAAATCGTGTTTTTAAGAAATAATAACTATCAAAAAATTGGTACTTGCTTATGTCTAGTTTAAATGTGAAAGTATGTCCAATGAACAAAATTGGATTAAATGGTAAAAATATAATCTAATTATACTTTAAAATCACTCAAATTCATAATTTATCGCTATTAATTATTTCTATTAAAAAAGTTGTTTTTTTAATTAAAATTTAGTAATTTTCACTATTCAACAAAAATTGAAAGTTTTCAGAAAAAAACCAAAAATTCACCCTAAGCTAATCTAGATATTCCGAATCTAAAAATGAATCCCATTTTAAAAAATAAAATTTATAAAAAATCAAAAATTGGGTATTACTATTCATAATGGCCATTTTGATTGGTTGTGGTGAGTGTTAGAACTCGAAGTTACGTACAACACACGCTATTTTATTATCCAATGAGAAGCGTACCGTGGAAGCTTGGGGTGTTACAAGGAGATAACCATTTCTTTAGAGGGAAATGCCTACATGCTCGGTCTACCCATCCATAGATAGAAAGTTATAGTTTCCAGTATTGGTGACTAGCGTGTGGTTATACACCATATACTAGGTATTATTGTCATTGTCATACCATGTGTCTTCTAGGGTCTATGCCTGTACATTGGATTCCTCAATGAGAATTTAACCATCATTAATGATGATATAGATAAGGAGATACTTATTTTGCACACACATGTATATACTATTCTACTGATCGGAGGAATGTTGTACGTGGACCACTCTACCACCTTTTTACACATGATGTACATATCATTACTTGAATATCTTTACCACATCGGTATATATAGTTGGGGTTCTACTATATTATCACATATATAAAAATTTCTCTGTAATGGTTGTCGAGATGAAGAAAAATGTATTGTAGGGTGTATGGATTTGGTACAGATTATCTTGGGAGTGTTTTGCACAAGTCACTCCTAGAGTGTTTGCACCACTTTTATGGCACCTCTTTAAGGACTATCTTTAGGGACGTTGGTATGTTTATTTCATTAGTTTGAATTATTTATTAATTTTATTAATTTTATTTTTTAAACATAACATATTTTAATTATTTTTGACCATGTGGATTTAGTATTACCATTATGCACATACTCTGAGATATAGTGTGCATAGATTTTGATAGATATTGGAAGCTATAAAACTTGATGATGTAAGTTAAACCTTAATTTTTTTGTAGAAAATTTGTTTTTTTTTTCTAAATTTTTAAGATATTACAATTTTATCTTAGTAACATTATCATGATTATTTATGGATTCTTTTTTGTGTCGAAATTGCATGTTTTTAGACCCCATATATAGGTGCATTTCTTCCACTATACTGCACAACTATGGTAGTAGATCATGGTGTGGTTGTTCCTTTCATCCACTTACACATCATTAAGTGGAACCATCCAGAAAAATTAATGTGATGGTTTGGATAAATACTGTATGTACCCATTGAACCATGATAGGTTCATGGGTTACATTCCATTATGAGTATAAGCAGATAGATTATGGATTGGTTGTAGTTTCAAGCATGTTATATTGAGTATTGGGAAACGTGTGACCAAAAAAGTATCTTTCAACATAGATATCCCCCAACATGATTTATGTTAGATGGTCGGGGGGATTTTACAGATTGGTACTAATGACACAAGATCATGTACCTTATGTTTCATGGGATAATCATTCAATAGTAGGTTTGTTTACTAACTTTTATTTTTTTTAATGTATGTTTCATATTATTTGAATGTCATTTCATTTATTGTTAGAAAACCTTCATCAACTTGTACATATCAAAAATCCTCAGGGGGAATTTGTTAGGAAGTATGTCGTTCACCTAGATCTGGTGGCTCTCAAATATTCTCTCCATTTCATACTTGAGATTGTATATGAAGAGAATCCATAGTTATATCATGATCTATATGCTTTGAGAGAGGCACCTTGGGATGATGATGTGAGTTTTAAGGAATATGAACCTCTAGTGTCACTACCAATCGAAGGATAGAGATGAGGAAATTGACGAGAGAATATTTGAGGATATAGAGAGTGATGTCTAAGAAAGGATCTTTTAGTTGTTGTTGCACCACCGAGAGAAGATCCTACACACCAGGCTGAAGATATCCCACAACCAAGAGAGTTTATGTTCCACATATACCTATTCAGATATCTTATATACCATCTCTATCTTAGCGTTCTTTGATAGACTATGGCCTGGGTATGCTAAAAAAGCTTGTTGTGGCCCTGTGAAACACTTCCATTGATGATGAATTCTTTGATATTACACATTCAACATATTTAAGAGTTTTGGGGCCACATGTCTCCACATATAATTTTCCGAAGTCCACCATATTTTATTTAGGATAGTCCTCTACACAGAAGCATGAGGAGGAACTTACATCACTACAAGAGGAGGAACATATGACTATAGATAGGTCACTAGAGAGACATATATGTTAAACACATAGTGGGCATGAGATTCATATTCAATGTTAGAGTACTAAGTGGTATTGAAATTAATTTTTTTCTTGGTCACAATGTATATATTTAAAAACCTATTTTTTGAGAAAATTAAATTTTTCTGTAGAATAATCAAAAAATAAAAAATATTGTAAATAAAAAATAATTATACATGAACTATTAAAAAATAGAAAAAACTCGCAACAATTTTAATTTTCACTTAGATTGTACTTATATTTTATATCTTATAATATTTTCAAGTCGACAAAATGAAACATAACATTTGTACTTATAAATTTTTGTGAGATTCCTTTCACTAATGGAAATGGGATCTATACCTTCAATGTTTATTTATTCTGTTAATAAAGATCTCGTTCATATTAGTGAAAGGAATCTCAAAAAATTATAAGTACAAATGTTAGGTATTGAAACAACGATACTTTATTCCATTCAGATTATATTTCATTAAATTATTTTACAAATTTTGTTTTCAATAATATATTATATGTTTTGTTAGCATGAAAATTTTCATTTAGATTGTATTTATACTTTATAATTTATAGACTATCAAAGTTACATACATTTAACATTATTATGTTTTACATAGGTGACTTTGAAAGCATATAAATTATAAAATATAAATAAAATCTAGATGGAATTTGTCACACTAACTAAGCATATAATAAATTATTGAAAAATGAAAAGAAACTCAAAAATATAGTAACAAAAAATTAATTTACATGACATAAAATTTATTGTTTAAAAAATTTACATATAAATTTACATAATCTATGCGCATATTTCTTATTAATTAATATATAATAAATTAAATTATTATGAAATATTATTAATTATGTTATTATTATTTAATTTTATTAATTACATTATGAATAAATATTAATTATATTATTAAATATTTACAATAATTACATTAATATATATGGATAGTGATCCAAATAATACTAATAGAGAAGTTATTAATATAATGAAAAAATATTAATAAAATTAGTAATATAAAAAATATAATTATTAATAATAATTATATTATTGATAATTTATTATATTTTTGTATATATTTTAAATTTATTTATAAATAAATATTTATAACTATATAAATATAATTATAATTATCATAATATAATTATTAAAATATATTTACAATTAATTTTAAAATATATTCATATATTTGTATAAAAAATTATATTTTTATTTATATAAATGTAAATATATTTAATTATAAACATGTATTATTAAACATAATTACCAATATAAATGAATTTATATATATATATATATATATAATAAATATATTTATTATTATATAATTGTAATTCCATCTTTATCAAAAAATACTTACAAAAATATTTAATATTTATATATAAAAATATATATTTATTTATATAATTATAAATATATTTAAAGAATTTTAAATATGTTATTATAAATATATATTTATAAATATAATTAAAAATAAATATATTTATTTATTTATTTATTTACATAAAAATATGCTTTTCATATCTCTAGAATGAATTTGATTCAGGGGTAGGAGATGCTAAGGGAATCGGGGTAGATGATGCTGAAGATAAGGATGAATGTCCCTTGAACCGAGCTCAACCAAATGTAAGCGAGCACTCACTTAGTCTGCTTGAACTTTTAAAATGATATAATAATAGAGAAATTTTCTGTGATGAATTTGGAAATGTTCACACATCTCTTTGATTTTAAGGACAATCCTCTGGTTATGAAAATCCTCTAGATAAGATCTTTAGTCATTAGGCTTCGTTTGTCATTTTTCTTCCCCTCAACGATGCTATTTTGATGTAAGTTCATATGCCCTATTTTTAGGGCGTCGATCCATTAATCTCTTTTCATATGATACAGGCAAAACTAAGGGTCAATATTGGATGAGGAGAGTGATTAGGCTCATGTTAGATGGTCTATGAATCATCTCTCAAAGTCTCGTTATTTCATGAATTGTTGTTATTGTGCACATGCTGGTTTCACTGGGCTTTACTTGTTAAATTCATATTACATGGTTATAATCATTGAACTTGTGTTCTATATCCCATTATTATTGTGTTAATTTCACCATTGGAGGTTATTACCTCAATTTTGTTCATCCTAGACTTTCATGATATGCCTTTAGTGGCTTATTATGAATATCTACACCACCATTCGAGTGTATTATGACTTGGACTTAATTGTAGAGGCTTGGTTTTTCTCTTCTAACACTTTGAAATATTTCTATATATATTTCCAGATCTAGGAGCTGATCCAGAATGTGATTCCAAGGATCTGTGTGGCTAAAATTATTTTTATACAAATATTAAATATATTTTATACTACACACGCATTTAGTTAAAGAAAACCAAAAAATATTAAACGGTTTATTGGATATGAAATATAAGACTTTGGTTAGGTATGGAACACTTTGTTTTCCCTAAAACTGACATAAAATGATTTGGATTAGGATTTTCAAACCCATTGCTCATTGTAAGTATGTTATGTGGATTCATTTAATTAAATTAATTAATTAATTAAATTCATTTGACCCAAAACAATGTCTATAAAAATATCATTAATGTAAATTTTATAGGGTTGGACTCACAATTTTTTGGAATACACCAGTGAGAGCTCCTCCCTTATCCCATTAGTAAATCGATATGAACAATGATGGAACATTAGATTGGGTCAGATCTGGACGGAACGCACACATCAGCTTCTTCCAATTGTTGTTCAGGTGCATTCTTCACCAAATATCAATCTAAAACAATGGTAGGACTCATCTTTTTGTGTTTTTACACATTTCGATTAAAATATTGAGTATATTGTTATTGACTCTTTGAACTTCATCCTATTATGGATTTTTTCGGAGCTCAAGTACCATATTTAATATTTTTTAATCAATGTTCTAACCCTGGTGCCCGATTCATGATCATCATCCAAGAACTCTTGGTCAGTGATGGTTAAATCATTAGATTAAGTTGCTTTTCTGCATCGATTCTTTTAATTATTTACTGTTTGTATCCTTGCAGTCCAAGATTAGAATTATTGGGTGACACTGATATCGAATGAGCCCCTGACTTCACAGTGAATCGATGATGTGACAATAGTTTAGCAAGGGAAGCAATGATTTGGAATCATTATGGTATATGGATGCTTGATCTGTTGGGTTGAGATATGAGATATATGATATAAGATATGAGATATAAGATATATGATATGAGACACAATATATGAGACAGGATATATAAAATATAAGATATGAGATATGAGATATGAGATACCAAATATAAGATACAAGATAAGAGATATAAAATATGAGATATAAATCGTGGTTAAGTAATCTTATATCGGTTATATATTTTAATTGAGGTGTCAATTTGATGAACCGTCAACGAAAATTTGATCCTAGAATAGAGATGGTCTTTTTAAGATCAATTTTGAATACCTTTTCTGGACTTGTGCCTCATGTCAATGAAGCACCGAATAATAATAAAATTAATATTATTATGGAATCATATATCTGGAATATCTCCCTCATACGATGTTATAATGAAGAACCATATGTGACCCTGAAACGCTGAAATATAGGTTTAAATTTAAAGTCCAACATTAGGTATTTAATATGGGCTCATGTTTTAGGCCCATGAGTCACAATTCGATCATAATGTAGTGAAATGTAACTTTTCACCAAGTGTCCAACTGAGGCATGTGAATAGCCTATCTCGAGTGTTTTTTCATATAGAGTGTGAGGGTTCCTTGTATTGTGTATTTTGTGACATAATGTGAGAGGTTATGATCATGACCTACTAAGATTATACCCAATGACAAAAGAGATTGTACAGGCTCACTAAAGAGTTCTAGGATTACCCTCAAGCAGGGCTAGGCAGTGTTGTTCCCTGATGATCATTCTTTGTTAGCATGTAGTAAGGCTAGGAAGTGGAGTTCCTTGATGTTCTAGGATTACCCTCAAAAATGTATGGGTAGTGGGGTTCCATGAAAACCTTACTGGGATTACAATTCAATAGGACTAGTTTATGGAGTTTCATGATGACCTTCCTGAGTGGTACCCTCTAGTAGGATTGGGTAGTGGAGTTCCTAGGTTAATATCAGTGTAGGACCCTCCTGTCGTACCAATACATGGGATCCTTACCTATAATTTTTGGCCCATTTACTGTGAGGAATAATTTAAATACATGGTTTTACATGGATTTTAACTCACAAGAAAGAGGGATTCTTTCCCCACTGATACACATTTTTATGATGGGACCTTAAACGGTGTGGGTGAGTCAATGCTTCCTAAAGCAGATAGTATCAAGGTGTGGTGATTGAGTCCCTAAGACTTGTGTGTTCATGGAAGATTTTTGAGATGCTAGGAATTTTATATTTGATTATTTTTGAAATATTGGTGACTCTTCTTCATGGGATTATATGTGAGATAGAGACCCCCTACTCTCTTGTTTTGGTTTCTTTGACTGAGCATATATATATCCTTCTTCGATTACCACTCCTTGGGTTTGGTTACTCACCATAGAGGAGGGGTGAAGATGCATGGGGTATGACACATGCTTTCTGTGTCTAGTTTCTCATGGTTGGATGAGTCTTCTCTCTTATTATAGGTTTAAAAAGCTTGGCAGGTAGTTTATTTATTCACTATGTTTTTCCCTTGTGTTTGAATGAGATTACTTTCACTCCTGTTGGGTTGAGCTATAATATTTCAATATACCATGGTCTATCTATTGCTTCCCTCTTCAATTGTATATCTTACTGCTCCTCCTTCACCCATTTTGGTGTGTTCTAATAGGTATGTACATACTCACCCCTACATGGGATTTTTCCACATGTTTCATGTCTTTTACAGATGACAGATAGGTTGACTGTTATTTTAGAGTCATTTAAGAATACTTGGTGCTTATACCACATAAGGTGGTAGTATCATGAGATTTCATAGTTTTACTCTCATTCAGTTGTTAATTTTTTCATTTTTCTATTAGTTTGGGACACACTTCTTATTGGGTGTTATTTTTACCTTTTCTTTTCAGTTTAAACTGCCGTACTTTTGTACTGCCAAGAGGTTCATGGATTCAAAGTTTATTATATTGTTGTGTTGCATATTTTCCAATTTCTCTCTACACTTTTAATTCATTTCGTTGTGTGTGGGTGTACAGTTTCTTTGGAAAAGGCCTCCTCGAGTTTAGTTGTTCATTTGGCACTTGTTGCCACCCCCTAACCCATGGAGGCGGGCTTGGGGTAGTTTTGGCTCGAGAAATGGCATGGGTTTGGTCATGAAAGATTGGTATCAGAGAAAGTTCATTCTTTGGGACATTTTTAGATGTACCCCCTTAAATAGGATCAGGTGGGTATAGGGAAACAATGTCAAAATGTCACGAGCACGGCACTTAAGCCAGGGAGTCCAGTGATGGTATGGGTGGCCAATGTATCCAGTCACTAGGACCTTGACCACCTTCTTATTGACTCATCTTGCCAAGAAATCTTTTGCATGGATTAATGGTACATTAATCATATAAGATTGAGTATTTGACTATATATCTTAAGTCATAACTCTATTTTTATCGATATATGTTTTCTCATTTGACAGCGGTACTCCTTGATAACTTTCTGGATTCATTTTCAATGACAGCCATCTAGGATACCAACTCTTGTTCATGATGATGACCCTTTGAGTGATGAGGCCTCAGTTTAGGGTCCATCATGAGATCCCCTTACTCTAGGTGGGAAGTTAGCATCACCTTTACATATTGCGTATAATATCATACCAATGGAGCAGGCTAAGAATGCATATAGGCTTATGAATCTCCTTGAGTTCCAGCATCAGATATCACTGAGTTTACATGGTGACCCAAATCCATAGGTAGTAGAGGATTGGATAGATTCAGTGGTCTTCATCTTTAGGCTTTCTCATAACCTGATGGATGAGGTGATGGATTTTGAACCCATCCTTTTCCACATAGTAGCTTAACATTGGTGGAGCATAGTTACATAGATGCATTAGGAGTCGACACTCTCATGGGAGGACTTCTGGTAGTTGTTTCATGAGGATTATTTATGTTCCTTATTATTCTCAATTTAGATCCAAGAGATTACATAATTTTAACAGGGATAGATGTTGGTGTCTGAGTACATGGAGAGGTTTATAGACCTTATGCACTACTCTCATGGCATGATTAGGGACATCTACTTCCGAGCAAAGAAGTTTGAGTAGGGACTCTACCAAATATTTGTGTTAGTATAGTTCCCTTCTGCATCAACATCTATGTCGGGGTGCTAGAACATGTTATAGTGATATAGATAATTCTATCAGAGGGATTCCACACAGTGAGAGATGGTTATGGGCATCATGAAGTTGAGTCATTTGTAGCAGTAAGCAGACGTCAGTCGACAAGATCTCGGTGCATGAGACCATTTTGTGAGCAGGCTCAAAGATGTGGTCATATAGTGCAGGGAAACCACAGAGCACCAGGTAAGCCCATGGAGTGATGATTTAATTATTTTGATGGGTAGGGTCACATGTCATGAGGCTGCTTGACTAGATGTGTGAAATATCCCAGGCAGATAGCTAATGGACAGCCATGGTCGAGGTAGCGTCGTGATCAAGGATCTCCTATGTGTGGATAGGGTGGTACCTAGGGAGATAAAGATATTAGAGGAGAAGGAAGAGATTTAGGTGGAGTGAGATTTTATGAGGTCCTTCCACCACCACCAGGCATCCCACATCCGGCTTTGGGAGCTAGCGACTGAGGTTGTGGGTAGCATCAAGCTTTGGATATCTACGATCCCACGGTGCATGAAATGACCAAAGGTGAGATTTTTGTTTATTCTAATCGTTCCTTAGTATTATTAGACATAGGTTCAAATAATTATTTTATCTTGATACACCTAGTGTGGGAGATAGGGATCCTAGTAGAGGCACTAGAAAAATAGCTTCTACTTGAGGATTTGACTAAGAATTCTTCTTCTATATTTTTTATCTACCAGTAGTGTGACCTACCTCTTGGAGAAGAGGGGTTCATTTGGGGGATATTGGTCATCACAATTAAAGATTAAAATTTCATCTTGGGTATGTATTAGTTTTCCATTGTCCTGTACTATATTGATTTTCACTGAAGACAAGTTAGATACCTGCACACTAATGGGACGAGATTCTCCTTCTCTGATAATAGAGATCTCATGGTAAGGAATGTCTTTTCATCACGCATGAGGTTGCATCCCATAACCCATTAGCTAGAAAGCGTATCCCTTGGTGTAGTAGGCTATTTAGGCATCTAGGTACCTTCATTTGTAGAGTATTATATGGATGTCTTCCCTAGGGATATTTTGTGACTACCTCTGGAGTTGGAGATGGAGTTTTTCATTGACTTTCATCCAAGGACTACCCCAATATATTTTGTGGCATATATGATGTCATCGTCTGAGCTTCAGGAGCTACAGTTGTAGTGGGAGGAACATCATGAGAAAGGTTTCATCAGACGTAGTGCATCCCCCTGGGTATCTCTAGTGTGGTTCGTGAAAATGGAAGGGAGAATAATACGGATTTTCATGGATTATCATTTCCTGAACTAGGCCACAATAAATGAAAAGTTTCCCTTGCTATGAATTGATGACCAATTTGATTATTTTTAAGGATCCATATGGTTCTTGAAGATAAATCTTAGATTTGTCTACCCCCAATTGAGGGTTTGGGAGGATTACATTCCAAATATAGCATTCTGATGTTTCTACAGACACTATGAGTTCCTAGTGATTCCCTTTTGTGGGATGAATGTCCTTATTGTTTTTCTAGGTTTGATGAAATTAGTATTCCAAAAATACTTGGACTAGTTTTTTGTTGTCTTCATCGATGGGATACTCGTCTTCTCTGAAATAGAAGAGAAGCATGGAGAGAACTTGAGGATGGTTCTAGACTTTCTTAGAGAGTTTCAGCATTACTTAAATCTCTAAAAGGGTCAGTTAAAGATACATGAGGTTCAATTTCCGGGTAATTTCGTTTTTGAACATGTCTTATCCATGTATCAAGAAAATATTGAAGCAGTGATTTCTTAGGAACCACCCAACAATGTGTTGGTGGTATATATATTTCTTGGCTTATAAGAGTACTGCCATAGTTTTTTAGCAGACATCTCCAGAAACTCATCCCCTTTGACCACCCTTATATTGAAAGGGAAGCCATTTACCTGGTCTGAGAAATGTCATAGGGCCTTTGATGAGTTGAGGTGGAGGCTAAAAAGTTTTCTAGTGTTGAGACTACCAAAGGTGGGTGTGTAGTTCATGGTATATTGTGATGCCTCATGATCTGGGATCATTTGAGTGTTGTTGTAGAAATAGGTAGTTATCATATACGGGTCAAGTCATTTGAGACCACATGAGTAGAATTATGAAACTCATGACCTAGAGATGCATGTGGTAGTATTATACCTAATGTTGCGGATACACTATCTTCTGAGACAGAACTTTGTGGTTTACTCAGACCACCAGAGTCTTAAGTACATCTTCACTCATAGGGAACTTAAACTGAGAAAATGATTCTAGTTGGAGTTCTTGTTGTACTACAACATCAAGATATTCTATACTCTAGGGAAGGGAAACATTTTGGCAGATTCCCTTAGCATGATGTCCCTAGATCACCTAGTGTAGGAAGCTTCGGAGTAGTTAGCTTCCCTATAACTGACCCTGGTGGAGAAATAGTGTAAAACATTTCTTATGTCTGTGGTTTTGACTCTTTCTATCCTTGAGAATGTGAGAGAGTCTCAGGTTGGAGATATCGACTGAAAGGTCTTATATAATCAGATATCTATAGGTGACCACCAAATGTATATTCTAAAGGATGGAATCAGGTTATCTTGTCCCAGGGGTGAATAGTGTTTCCTATCATGATGTGGAATGAGGTGATGTGAGAGTTCCACACTTATCCTCTAGCAGTACATCCAGATGTTGGAAAGATGTACAGAGAACTTCAACGATGGATTGGGTGGTTGTTCATGAGAGAAAGCGTAGATGAGTTTGTCTCTCAGTGCCTCACCTTCTAGTAGGTAAAGGCTGAGCACCATATTCTAATAGGTTTTGAGCAGCCCCTTGATATCCCGAAGTGGAAGGGGGATGGAATATCCATGTACTTTATCATAGGGCTTCCATGTATAGTGAAGGGACACTACGCCATCTGGGTGATGGTTGACTGACTCAAGAAGTTATCACACATCCTTACCATCATAGAGTAGAGTTCGTGGAGAGTATGGGGAAGTTTTATCTACAAGAGATCATTTGAATTCATGGGATACCCTTTATGATTGTCTCTGAGAATGACTCTTGGTTTATACCATGATTGTGTAGAGACCTGTTGGTGGAATTTTGGACCCAGATGCGGATTAGTACATCCTTTTATCCTCAGAATTATGGGAAGACTGAATGCACTATCCATGTGCTAGAGGATATGTTGAGGGATTCCATTTTAGGCTTCACCCAGAGTTGGGAGGATCACCTTCCCTAGTAATAGTATACGCACAACAACATATACCACTCTGTCGTCACCACAGAACCTTTTGAGGCATTATACGAGAGACCCTGCAGGTCACACTTATTCTGGATTGAGGTTGGTGAGACATCACTTATGGGCCCAAAGTTGGTGCATGCGAAAATGGAGAAATTCTAGGTCATCTGGGAATGGATGAGGATATCTTAGAGAAGATAGAAATCCTACGTAGACCACCATCATATGCCCTTGGAGTTTGAGTATGGATACCACATTTTCTTATTAGTCTCACCATGATAAGGATTTCAGAGGTTAGGTCAGGGATGTAAGATATCTTCAAGGTTCATTGGGCTATTTGAGATCATGTATATAGTTGGTGAGGTTTACTACTGCCTCAACCTACCCCCATACCTGGAGTAGGTCCATGACATCTTCCATGTGCCATAGATGAGGAGATGTGTTCATGACCCTAAGCATGTCATCGAATGGGGCGAGATGAACATCGAGGATGGATACACCTTTATGGAACACCCGGTGGTGATCAAGGATAAAAAATAGAGGACTCTACCTAGATGAACCATCCCTTTTTTCATGTTTTTTGGTAGCATGGAAATGTGCATGAGAGTTTCTGGGAGCATGAGAGACAAGTGAAGGCTCATTATCCTGAGTTGTTTTCTTAGTTTTTTCTTTTCAAATATGAGAATATTGAAAGAGCTAATGATATAGATACCTATTTATTTTTTTATAATACTTTTAAATATTTCTATATATATTTATAGAGTTAGGCGCTAAGATGACATGTGATTCCGAGACCCAGTGTGCCCAGAATTATTTTTATAAAAATATTAAATATATTTTATATAGTTTGCACACGATTAGTTAAAGAAAATGGTATAACTCTTAAATAGTTGATCAGGTCAGAAACATGAGACCATAGTTGGGTCTGGAACGTAGTTTTTTATCTATGCACGACACAAAAAGATTTGAAATGGGATGTTTGGACCTCTCCATCATTGGTGGTGTGTTAAGTGGATTCATTTAATAAAATAAATTCATTAATTAAATTTATTTGATCTAAAACAATGTCTATAAATTAAAAATTATTATAAATTTTTTAGGGTTGGCCTCACAATTTATAGAATCCATTAGTGAGAGCTCATCCCTCATCCTTTTGGTGAATTGAGACAAATAATGAAGGAATGTCATATTAGACCGGATCAGGATGCAACTAACTCATTAACTTCTTCCAATCATTGGATGAGCACATTATTCATCCATGATTGATCCAAAACATATGTAGGAGTCATATTTTGGTGTTTTTACACCTTTGGATTAAAATATTGAGTATATCATTGTTTTTTCTTCAATCTGCGTCCTTTTATGTCCTTTTCATGAGCCCATGTTTCAGATTTAATATTTTTTAATCATTATTGTAACCTCAGTGCCCCGTTCTTGATCGCCAGCCAAGAACGCTTGGATGATGTTGTTTTAAACTACTGTTTGAGGTGGTTTTATCCCTAAATAATTTTCATTATTTACTGGTTACATCCCTGCAACCTCATCTCAACATTTTTGGGCAGCACGGAGCTTGATTGGGGTCCCAGATTCGGGGCGGAACGATGATGAGACAATGTTTTGGAGAGCGAAGCAAAGATCTGGAATCATTATTGTACATGGATGCTTGATTTCTTGGTTTGATATATGAGATATAAGATACAAGATATAATATATAATATATAATATATGTGATACAATATATGTGATATGAGGTATAAGATATAAGATATGAGATATGAGATATGAGATATAAGATACAATATATGAGATTTAAATCATGGTTAAATAATAATATATCAGTTATATATTTTAACTGAGACATTCATTTGATGTACATTCAACAACAACGTGATCCTAGAATTGGGATGGTCACTTTAAGACTAATGTTGGATACCTTTTTTAGACTCATGTATTGGTTCAACCAAACACCCAGTAAAAATGAAGTTATTATTATTGTGGAATCTTGTATCCGATATATCTCCCTCATACAGTGTTGGAATGAAGAACCACCTATGATGTTGTGACCCTGAAATTTAGGTTGATGATTCATTTAAAATCCCAAGTAAATAAATAATAATACATTTGAATGTTTATTAATATTTTTGAATTAGATATTAATTTTACATTAATGGGGATGCGATGTTCGATAGCATACCCAATACGCAACAGCAGGTTTCTTTGAAATCTTACGTTGAACACTAATAAAATAATATTATTATTTTAAATGGTAGTTAACACCTAGACATTGTATCTACAAGAATGAATAGAACTAAATAAAATATGATTATACATGTTTGTTACATGTTTTTACATTTATCTAAAAAAAGTTAGAGGCTTAAAATGTGAATGAATCTAAGCATAAAAACTCAAATATTCTTTAAAATGTCAATTTACTGCCTTTTGATGGAGAACCCTCTTTAAATATAGTTTTGGTCATTTTTATATGTTCTATTTTACAAAATAAAATTCTTTTTTAGATTAGGGACATCAAAATTTACTTTGGGTAAGGTTTTGGTATTTTTCTGATAAAGTTCATTTTTTTAATGAATAGTGAAAATACTGTATTTTAATTCAAAAGTTCCATTTAATCTAATTTATTTATATGGTTATATTATCTTTTTAATTAGTTAAAAAGTTTAATTAGCATATATATTTACTTTTTAATCCAATTTTGGACATTGGAATTAATTTCACTTTGAAATAGGACATAAACAAATGTCAATATTTTGATAGTTATTATTTCTTAAAAACACGCTTTTTATTTTGACAACGAGAATTAATTTTAAATTAATTTCCACCAATTATATGCTTTGAATTTAGAGAAATGGACTACATATTCTGAATCAATAGTTCCAAATTTTTTAAATAGAAAAAAATTATTTTTATGACTATTAAATATTTACTTTAGTAAATTTTTTATTTACCATGATTAAAAGGTAAATATAGTAAATAAGGGTAAAATATAATATTATAATAATATAAAATTTCTCTAACATTGTTTATAATCATATAGGATGATACATAACCGACCGTGGTCATCCTTGGGTTGAATTTGGGACCCCATAGAGCCACATGAGAGTAATAATGACACTTTATATTAATTAATTTAAAGTAAAGACAAAAATGATATAAACAAATATCTTTTAGTAAATCAATTTTTACATGGGGTTATATAAGTTATCTTTTATACTATAAATATTCATTGTAAATATAAAAATATTTCTTAAATCATGGTATTTTTTTATAATTTTTGTACATCAAATAAATTAAATTATTTATAACACAATAAAGATGCAATATTTACCTCATTAATAAATGATTTAAATAAATAAGATTATAAATATTAAAACAATATCCAAAACCTGTCCAATTCTTATTGGATGATTATATTTCGACAATGAGTCATATTAACTACGACTTTAATGATTAAGTGACCTTTTGAAACTGAGTATGAGTTTATAATAAAATAATTGTTTCAAACATTCCTAAAGAGCCCCTCCTCTACCTTATAAAAAGCCCTCACTTCCTGCCCATTTATCACACTTCTCAAGTCTTTTTCTCATACAAACTCTGATCCAATAATCCCCCAAGATCCCTCTATTCATCCTAGATTCCTTACCTTAGGCTGAAAGCACTTCATGAAACCCTTTTGGTTCAAATCAATGGGAGTTAACCGATTTAAAGGTAACGTTTTCTCTTAAGTTCTTTTGTTTTATTTTACTTATCCAACCCCCTAAACTCTTTTTATTACCTTATTTTATAACAACACAAGTGTCCTAAATATACTAGGATGTTTTTATGATAAGGATTCAAACTAAACATACAGACACTTCTATTTAATGGCTAAAGAACATATTGTTTCTGTGAATGTCAAACTAGCGCCTCACGAAACGATGATTGTTCAATTATCTCCTATCGCCTCTCATGGTAGCCATTAATATGGAACTGTATTTATATATGATATATATTGTGTTTATGTTTTCTTTATTCCTTTATATTTTTTATTTATATCATACCTTTATGGTTTTTATAGTGGGTAAACGTGATAATTTCATTTGAGGAAGTGCGGACTACCGCCCCCTCAAAGTGATATGACTTGTTAATGCCTTATGTGGGAGGTATAAAGTATGGATTTAATGATATTATATATGATATTATACTGTAATTATAATATACCTATGTACCATTTTGTTTTAATTCCATTAAAATAAGTAATATAAATGGATGTAGCGTTCATGCGTACGTACGACTTACCGTCTCCATGAACAGTGCATTTCATTTCTTATCTCCAAATGTTATGTACTGTTATAAATAAATATATATACTTGATATATATTATTTATATGATATCTAAATCATGAATATCATTCAATATATAATGTATTGTTGACTACATGGACAACTTGTAATTATAAGGTGATCATTTTTACTCAAGTACCAAATATCGATGAAACAACTGTTAATAACTTAAATGATCACATAATGTTTATAACATCATAATAAGTGATATAAAAGGAATAATAAACTTGAAAAATGTTCTTAATCAAGGAGAAATTAAAATTAGTTTATTATTCAGGATATTAAATAACGATCGGGTCAAGTCGGACACGAGGTATGGGACTTCGTCTGAATCCCCATTCATTGAGGCATATTTTGTTTTATTCTCAACTTTCTTTTATACAGTGTATAAATACCTTTGACTTTTCATTTAATTCGAAGGGAATATTTCCCTATGAGGCCTTTTACTAAACCAAAAAAATGAATGTTTCTTTTTAACGTATACGGTGACAACGACCTTTTCCGCCGCCGCGAGTATTATTTGATCTTTTGCTTCCTTAGCAAGCCAAAATGTTTTTAAAAGGAAAATAAATAACATATACTCTTTTATGTATTTTGGTATGGAATATGGTTTTGGTAATGGATTTTTTATTTCAATATATTTAAATGATATATTTTGATTAGAATGTGGAAATTTTATCTTTCCTTTATGTTTATTTTATGTGTTATGAATATGTTAGGGTTCTTGGGCATTGTTTACGTATATGGGTTGTTCCATGATAAACCTAGGGTGGGTGAGCTAGAGATAGCTCTCCAATGCATTGTGTAACTTGATGGAGGTAAATGTGAATGTTTCTCCTATGAGATTTAGGGAATATACTCTGATGGGTATTTCAAATGTAACTCCCTACGTAGCTGTGATAGCTACAATGTAAGTATGATATGGATGCCACAAGTTACCTTTATGATTTATGTTTTCTATGTGTTATTAATAAATATTATGATTTCATGAGGTATGTTAAAGAGCTTATTTTATGTATTTACTGATGAACTAATGTTTTCATTATTTGTTTTATAACCCTTATGAGTTTGTTATGTTCATCCCATGTTTTAAAATGTTTTTCATAGGACTTAAAGATGAATAGGGTCAAGGATGGGGTCAAGGAAAATTCATGCTATCCAAAACATAGAACAAGACATGACTCTTTTTTTCATGAGTTATTATTTTGTGAAAAAAAATGGAAACTAAGTAGAAGTGTCTAATTTTTAATCTTTTGAGATGTAATAGTTATGTCCTAATTCTCTAAAACTCTAAACCTGGAAAGATACTCAATCTGAATTATTAATTTAATTCAATATTATGTAATGTTTTAAGTCTGGGTCCTTATATTTAAAGACAAATATCAAGTATTTAATTTTACTTGTGGCTTGGTACCATGAGACACCATTCGAACATGATGCGGTGAAATGAAAATTTTTCACTGGGTGTTTGATTAAGGCAATTGAATAGCCTATCTTGATCATTTTTTCATGTAGAATGTGATGGAGTCCTCCATTGTGTTTTTTGAGATATTATGTGATATCTTCCAATAATGACTCACTTATCTGACACTTGATGATGATAGTGATCTACTGGATCACCAGAGCATTCCGGACTTACCCTCTAGCAGGGTTGGATAGTGGCATTCACTGATGATATTGATGAGGTACCCTCTAATAGGGTTGGGATGTGGATTTCCCTGAAGACCTCACTGAGCTTACCCTCCATTAGTACTAGGAAGTGTAGATCCATTATTACCATCCTGAGTAGTACCCTCTAGTAGGACTAGTTAGTGGAGTTCCTTGGTGACTATCAAAGAGGACCCTCCTATCATACTAGGACATGGGATCCTTACTAAAAATTCGTGGCTCCTCAACTATACGGAATATTGAAGAGATGTGGTTTGATGTCGATTTGAACTCACAAAGAAGAGGGAAACTTTCCCCCAATGAGATTAATTCTTGTGACGTGACCTAAAACTGTGTGGGTAAGTCAGTGCCACCCAAAGTGGATGGTATCAGGGTGTGGTGATTGAGTCCCTTAGACTTGTGTGTTTGGGGAAGATGCATGAGATACTTGGAACCATTGATGGGATTCCTTTAGAATTTTTGGTGACTCATCTTATGGGGTTGATCTATATAATAGAGATCCCCCACTCTATTTTCTGGTTCTATTTGACTGGACATATATATATACTTCTTCAGTACCCACTCCTTGGGTTATTTCAATCTTTTTCTAAGAGAGACAAAGATGCACGAGGTGTGCCACATGATTTCAGTGTATAGATTATCATGGTTTTTTGAGTCTATTCTTCTACTATAGGTCAAGATGTATCAATGTTTAGTTCATCTACTCACCGTGTTTAGACCCTTTTTTCTTGGATGATCATACTTTCACTCTCATTGGGTTGAACTGTACTCTTTCATTGTACCTTGTTCTATCTACAAATTCCCTCTTCAGTTTTATCACTTACAATACTCCCTTAACCCCTTTTTGGGTGTTCAAATGGGTTTGTATATACTCACCCCTACATGGGATTTTCCCACATGTGTCGTGTCTTCTATAGAAGATAGATAGGTTGACTGTGACTTTATAGGAGATTAGGGATACTGGGTGCTTAGACCATGTAAGGTGGTCATTGCTTAGGATTTAAGAGCTTGGATCTCATTTAGTTGTTTATTTTTTTCATTTTTCTATCTAGTCAGGAGAAATTTCTAGTTGGGAATGTATTTTTTCCATTCTATTTTCAATTTACACTACCTTACTTTTGTACCATCTAGAGATCCATGCATGCCTGGTTTGTTTTATTATATTATTTCATCTTTTCCCCTTTCCCACATCACTTTTTCATTAATTTGGATGTATCGGTGCATATAGGTACTTAAACAGAGGCATCGTTGAGTATAGTTGTTTCTTCGATGCTTCTCACCACCCCTGGCTATAGAGGTGGGCTTGGGGTAGTTGTGGCTCGAGCCCTGACACGAGTTGGGTCACAACATTATTAAAGGTATGTTATTTGATTAAATGAATTAAATGTTGATTTTTATCACTTGTATAGTTATCATTTGACCCTTCTAACGTAAGTGTTCCAATTAATTAATGATCCTCTAAAATTTAATTTCAAATTATATTATATACATCACTTAGCCTAGATAAATGTAATTGAATGGAAATTTATTGCATGTCCTTAGCCTTACTTTTCATGACTATAAAAGATAATGTAATGAACTTAATAAATTACTAAGTAAAATGATAATTGGTTACATGTCATATTTATCCTTTTAGGCTAGTATGTAAGGCAATAGAATAAACCTGATGACTTAATAAAAGGGATGAATATTATGTGTACTGAATTAAATATTGAATAATGTATAAGGTTCCTATTGAAATGGACCTTTTTATCTATATAGGTGTGGCCAAATGTGAGCCTTCCTTGGATTCCTAAGGGAATTCCTTGAGCAATCATAGGAAACCATTTCGATTCAAGAATCTGGTTTCCAAGGGAGATACCCACATTGTAACATGGTCCTTAATATGCCAATGGATGCCCAAAATGATTTTGTAGGATCCATTAACTATCTATATAGATATTAAGATGCATCAGATACACTCGTTGGATTCATCTTAACATCTTTAGACACATGATGCCATGGATTTACCCCATTGGGCCTAGTCATACATATCTTGTGGTAACCTTAGACAGGATCCTCGCACTCTATTATAATCATTTATAGTGGAATGCCTTGGGAACACCCCTTGGATTACACTCATACCCCTTCTATCCAGACTTCATATTATTTCTATGAGTTGGAATAATCTCTAAGGTCAAGAATGCCTTGGATTCACCCTGAATCCTCTTTGATTATTATCATTATAGGATTCCTTGGTTATACCTTGGATCCTCTTACCTTATCTCTATAATATACAGTATGGTTGAAACTTATTATAAAATAGAACATAATTGATTTAATGATTACATATTCAGACACCAAATGAGGTTGAAGTAGGTATGAGTTATTTATTTTCCACTATTATACTTTTTGGCATATTCTTTCACACTTTTTCAGTTTATATACATAGTATGGATTGTATTGGCATCGTTGGTATTTTCCTACTAAGATTCATCTCACACCCTATCTAGGCAGCTAATGGTACCTAAGAAAATTATATATATGCATGAGTTGATAAGGGGAAGTGTCCCAACTTGGACACTTGACTTCCCTACATTCTTTTGGATTGATATTGCTAGTAAATGATCGAACTAGTTATCAGGATTCTTGGATAGTTTTTGGATTTTTTTATTTTTTGGACCATGTGTTGTACTATATTGGATGCTTCCATGAATACCAATTTTCTTATTTTGTTGATACATGACAATACATCATCATCTTTTTTATCTCATTTTGGTGACAACTTTTTATTATTATTTTTGTCCTGTTTTTATGACTGCTTCCCTGGTGTTATTATTTATTAAAGAGATTATTCTATTTTATCTAGTTATTATACCATTTTGATCCACTTTGAAAAGAGGGAATAGTCTCTACACAGACAATCCCTAGGCCCTCACTGATATTCGGATGCCTCTTGTATATGGTAAGGCGCACTTGAAATCATGTGGCCCAAACAAATAGGGCCACCATTGAGTGTAACCCAGGTCATGAAGTCACAAGTTGTTTAAAAAATTGTATTCCAAATCATTTTTTTGGATTTGAAACCCCTCTTCATGCTCACACAATTTCATCTCAAAACTCATATGGTTTTTCTGAAAGCCTGCACCATGTCTCCAACCCAAAAAAATCACACTTTTTTCCCTTGAATATTCTTAGTCTACTAAAAAAGTATTCCTTAACCATACCGAGAAATCATGCACTATAGAATTTGAATTAAAACTACTCATAAATAAGGGTACACAAAAAGTTTTCTATAAACTATGTGTCTTAATCTGTTCACCATAGCCAATGTTTTCAAAAAATATCTAAAAATAAACCTGATACTCCTGAGGATTCACCAAGAACCCAATATAAATTTTGAGCCTCATTCCACATCCAAAAACATCACTTTGATTCATTCCAAACATTGAATTTTATTTTTATTCCTTGATCAAAATGTGACTCATCAAATAATAAAAAATTCATATTCCCATAGGAATTTTTAAATGTGTACGGACAGAAGTTCTAAAAATCTCACCACCTTAATAATTATAATTCTTAAGATGTTTTTGTGGCTAACCAAAAATATTGATTAGACTATTTCAATTTCCAAATCCTCATTGACTAGCCACATTTAGTTACCAAATGCCCAATGTCTCACAAGGAGAAACCGTTTACTAGATGCACTGCTAAAACATAATCCAATACAAGTGACCAATACAGAAACACCAAGACAACACTTACCTGGGCCCATATACCATAAAATGTGATCACACTATCACTCAAAATATCATTGGGCCTATGGTGCTCCCCACCATATATCTTAGTATGAAAAGGAAAATTCTGAGTCATGGTTCCTCCATAATAAAAATTACATATCCAACCATGCCTCCAAAAACCCAATGATGCTCTTGATATGGTCCCCAACTACTTCACCAATTCAAACAAGAGAACACCACTCTATGTTCTGATTTCAGGTCTTAAATGGTTGAAGCAAAATTGACCATGGTCGAATCATGTTTATGCTATATTTTCCTTAGAAACCCTCAAGTGATTCTCAAAACACATTTTTCATCTCCAAAATTACATTCCTGAAGTAGTTTCAAGTTGTCTGCATCCAAACACCTATAAAAACACCGATTGGACTTCCTCTTGTTGACCCTCATAAATGCACTCATCTTGAACCACCAACAAATTCCAAATACCCAATATTGGTGCCCTACACCAAGATATACCCCTTCATTTTTCACACTTTTTCACTAATGTTTGTGCTCAACTTTCAATGTATTTTCCCAGTAAGATCCTTAATCTACTAAAACCATTCTCGTTTTCTGTCACACTTGTCGATGCACCCATGATTCAACTCTCACTCAAATTCTAGTAAAACCAACCTAATTCTGATGCAAATGCACTGAACCTATATGAAGGTACATATTAACTAAAACTTGGTTTTTTAGGTGACCAGGTAAATCAGACTTTACATATCCCGGACATCCAAGAACTACCTCAACCATCCAACGACCATTACATCCTTACCAATGTCCCTTCCTGCATGCATTTCATCATCAAACGGCCTATAAAACTCATCCCACCATATTTATTTCTTTATACCACACCTTGAACATCACTTGAATGGTTCTATTAGCACATGTGTGTCACTCCTCCTGAGATACACTCAATGTATGGTCAATACCAGACTAAGATTCACCCAGATTAGATTTTCCACCACACCTCATCCCATTAAATTTTTTTACCATAGATATATACCTTCAATTTCATCAAAAACTTAATTAACTATTGCCACAAGTTTTTCATAAACTCTATATATTCTTGTATCATTCTTGACCACTCAAAAACTTATGATTTTAATAGTTACAATGTACAATGGGCATGTACTATTCGATCTCATCACCCAACTCATTCTCCCACAAGTCACACAACATGAACTAGGGCAGTGTTCCATAGACATCGACCATACATCACAGTAGTTCATTTTGTTATGCCAACCACACACTTGGTCACTACTAAACACTATTCCAGACATGAGAGTCCCCTCTTACTCTCATCATGTGGCTAAAGTGCATCCAAAATCGAAAAGGTTCAGAACCTTAAATGACCCTTCCTAAAAAAACAACCTCAAACTAAAAATATCAGCACTCAAGGTGATCCACCTCCAGAAAAACCTATTAATAAGTATGAATTTTCCCATTTTTGGGACACTCTCAATCCCTGACTAACAATTCCCAAGATATTTCCTCGAATAAAAATAAAAACAAACTCACTAAACTATGATTCCAAGGGTCTTTAGGCCTTCCCACCTAGTCCAAAATCATTTTCCAGAAGGTCGAAACTGTACGGCTGTAGCGGAGGTGCGTGGCACCCCAAATCACACAAAACATGAGTAAAACAAAGAAACATCAAATTTAATGTGGTCTGGCTTAAATCCTACATCCACAGGAGAAATAGGCCAAGTCTCTATTATCACTCCCTCCTTCTCGTCAGAGTATTTACAACACACTCTTATCATCTCATGGTATTTTCATACCATTATAAAGAAAATAGATTCTTCAACATCAAGAGTTGGTCCATTAGCCCTGGGAATTTCTCCTTCCAACTACTAATCGTCCATAGTCAAAGAATTGGTCGGGTTGGTTGCCAACTTCTAAGAGAAGATATTTTCAACCATGCTGCCGACTAAACAACTCTTCCCCACTGAATCCTCCAAAATTTGGGAGTGGCCCCCATAAATCTCCCCTCATGAAAAATTTGGGGTAGAAGTTAGACCTGCATTATCCATGCAGGTGTTGAGAACTTCATCATTAAATCAAACATGCTTCTTCATGCTAGATGACGTGGCACTTTCACGATATTCACTCGATCTCGGGCTAACTGTGGTCCACATCAAATGATATAACCCTTGGGACTCCTTCCATGTAAGAATTTCTGATTCACCACATGAGAATTCCAACACTCCACTTGCTATGGAAATCTTGAACCCTTTTTCTTTAAGCCTACTTAATGATATCAAGTTTTGTCTCATCCTCGGCACGGGGTTACTGTTCACTCACAGTTCTAACCAAACTTTGACTGAGCTTATCTCCTTCATTTTTAGCTCTGTTTTCATTGCTGTTTGCATTGTTTGAATCTTCTTGTTGTCCTCTTCACGGATCTGATCTCAGAAAAATTTTCCGACCACTTTCAATTTTCCAGCCACCAGAAAAACTCATCGTATTATCGCCGTTTCAACTCCACTCACTCTATATCCCTTTGATACAACTTGTAAGGGAATATCAAAGGTTTCTGTCACCACAAATAACACAAAACTGGAAAAAACATAGAAATGATCAATTTAACATGGTTCTTCTTGAAGTCTACATCTACAGGAGAAATGGGCCAACATTTTATTATCACTATCTCAGTCTCGTCAGAGAATTTACAACCCAGTCTTATCATCTCATGGGATTTTTATCCTGTTATAAAGAAAAAAGATTCTTCAAAATCAATGGTTGGTTTATCAACCATTGAAATTTCTCCCGTCAGTTGCTGACTGTCCACGATCGAAGAGTTGGCTGGTTTGGTTTCCAAGTTCTGAGAGAATATGTTGCAGACCGTGTTGCTGACCAAACAACTCTCCCCTACTGAATCCTCCCAAATTTGGGAGTGGCCCCCATAAAAACTAATGAGAAACCTCATCTATCCATATTAGAAAACTATGAAATCAATGATCCAACATCCACTCTAGAATCTCATGGATTCATAGGTCAATAAAATCATGTTGATCCAACAACCTACAAGGGAACTAATTCTCATCGAGAATTAATACATAGGGCCTCCTCCTCTAGACACTGAGGATAAGTCTCCCTCCCATGCTCCATCACCTGGGTCACCATCACCATCACCACTTCTCCCTTCCCATTATCCTCCTCTAGAAAGTCACCAGCACCCCTCCTTCCTCTTCCATCATGCCCTGTCTGGATTGACATTATGCCATCCCAGCCTCCTCCTTCACTATAGAAGTCAATTGCGGTTGATCCACCTTCCACAGCTCGTCAGACCTACTATCGTCATGCCACCCACGTGAAGCATGCATATGACCACCATAGCCTATTCAGTTTTATTCGTACCCCTTATTTTCCTTACCAACCCAACATGCGTAATTTATAGCTAACAACCCTTTTCATGATTTTACTACCCTGGGTCCCCTACTCTATCCAATGAGTGTTACAGCCGAGTCTCCCAAGACACCACCTCCTAGAACAGACGTGAATGTAGCCTCCTCCTCCTTAGTTGGTCATCACCCATCAACGAACACTACACCCATCCGCTTGAAACACCCCATCTGTAGTGGTTCCAACTTTTTTGGCCATCCAGAAACCCTTACCACTTTTCATTTGGCTAGTTTGGAAACTTGTAGGAAAAATCAGATTATGCCTATTTGGTACAGGGATATATGAGCATGGTTGGGTCTATCCCACCTGAAATGGATCCGGGAAGGTTGACCTAGCCCAAATCACCCCTTCACGAGGTTTTCCTAGCTTCGAACAGGCCTACGTGGGGTTGGCCCGACCCACACAGTCCCTACACAGGGTTTCAAGGCCCAGGTGATTATAAAATAATGAAAATTTAAATTAGTTAATTTTCAGTTGAAAAATAATAATAATTTTTAATACTCTAAAAGATTAATTTAATTTCAGTATTCAATTAAACTAATTAATTAATTTAATTTTTTTAATAAGAATTAAATTAATGATGGGACTAGATAAGAATAAAATATTTGAAAAAATTATTTAAATTTAATTATTTGAATTTAAATTATTTAAATTTCTCTATTAATTTAAATTTATTTCATTTTAATTTTTGTCATGATTAATTTTACCCACTAACCAGTCTTGAAAATTTAAACTGACCTATGTATGTCTAGTTTATTTTTTTAATTAATTATTTAATTTCATGTGATGTATGTAATTAAATAAGATAGTCTGTGAATTATCATTTTTTACCATTTAATATGTATAAGGGTATGCATGTCCAATTTATCAGTCTTTATTTTTTACTCCAGATACCCCCTCACCTATGTGCGAGTATTTTTGTACTATGATGATAACACTATAAGTGATTAACCACGCAATGACAATGAACAATCTAGATGATAAGTAGACACATTAGATAGGGGTGAGGTGCGTCATGAGTAAATTTATGACTTGAGAATGACTCCCCTAGGTCATGGTTAGTCCATTAAGTTAAAATGTATCAACTAATATTAGATTCTCAAGATTAGTCAGGTATTTTTATTTTCCTTAGGCATTCTTTTATTATTTTATACATTTGCATGAAAGCGGGAAACATATTAAATAATAAACAAGAAAATAAATTCACAAAGAAGTGAGGGGTGTTTTTTATTAATGTATAAGTTTTGACCTTGAAAAAATATAATGAATAGATTAATATAAATGTATTACATTCATAAAATAAAGTAAAATTTTAAAAACAACCTCAAATAGATATTACATTGCAAACACCTTCCATTGTTCATATTTGAAAAAAACCAGCTGGTCGGGGTTCTCATCATCCAAACATGAAGGTGTCTCCTACTACTGGGGAGTTCTTATTAGAGTGATGGGTTGAATTAAATGATTTTGGTAGAAAAGAAGTTTCCAAATACTTCTTTCTATAACATTATAGGTAGCCATTAAGTAAATAAATTTTATTATTTTAGAATTGTGGACTTCACTTAACATTTCAAGGAGCTGTTATTTAATGAGGTTGACCAAAAAAATGTCTTCCTTTAACTCTATGATTAGTGTCATAGTTAAATACTGTAGAGAAAAAAAGAGACATTAAAGTATCCTTTCCACTAGAATAATCAAGTAACAGATTTTTCTGAATCAATTATAGAGGGTTGCTAGAATTTAATAAAATAGTGGGAGATATTTAATTATTAAATTAATTAGTAATTTCAAATTGGTAATCAATATAAAGTACTAATCTTATAGATTTGGTTTATAAAATGAAAATTAATAAAACAAATACTGTGTGGTTGATTTTGGACAAAGAAGATTTCCATACTAGAATGAGTTACCAATAGTAGTATTGGCGCCTACACAAATAACTTCCAATGAAATTTAAGGCACTGGTGTCCTTAATAACTATTAATCCACCTCAGGAAGTTGGGGTGTAAAAATTCTTACAAGAAACTCATGTAATATGTATATTATGGTTATTTCATAATGTTATCATCAATTTCTAATGTATCTTGTGTATACAACATTATCACATGGGTAATTTCACATGTAGTCTCATCTCTAAGAATCTTGTAAGGAGAAAATGAAGCACAAATATGAATTGGTAGTTATTACACTAGAAATAGGTAAATTGAATGATGGATAATGATATTTCAATGCATAATTTTCTTCTATCATTTTCACTTATTTACTCTAGATTCATTTAAGATTAAAAACACACAGTATAGAGAAAATAAATCATTACCTTACAGGTAAAGTTCTCTAAGAAATAAGCACATAAATGGAGTATAATATTTAATTCTTATTGTAAAAAAATTGAAGTGCATAGAGAAATGGCCAATGGAAAGATCGATTAAAAATTCTCTTACGTAATTTCCTTCAAATAAAATAGGTTGGTTATTAAAAAAATGTTATTCACTTCATATTTCATGAAATAAATCATTGAAATCTTAAATGCAATGAAATAAATCACAGAGGAAAGTATTCTCTTATTCTTCTAGAATATTTATCATTATGAAATGAAATTTATTAGTTATACTTATTGAGTATTATATAAAATATTCCTATTATATATTTGTATTTAAATATAGTAACCATGTAAGTATAGGAACGTTACATGAAGTAAGTTTTCTTCTCCAAGTGATTGGAAAAGGGTGGTTCCTAAGTCAACATTGAGAAGCACACAACTTCTAATTTCCAAGTAAAGGATTCTAGTTAAAATTATGTTAAGTATTTCAAAAAAAATATCTCACGTATCCTTTGAAAATGAGGATACATTATTCAAGTATAGGAATGAATTTTTTTTGTGGTGTCTCATTCTGGAGAAATAGTTTAGTGATTCTAGAATCATTGGAAATGCTTGATAAATATAAAATTTAAGACTTATATACCCCGTTGTGAAAGATAATACTTTGTCAAGAAAAACTAAGTAGTTCTCAAGGATATAACATGTATGGTTTTATACTCTTTGGATTTAAATACCTTAGGTATAATTGACACACTTGTTCACTTACTTCTAGAAAAATAAACCTTTATAAATAAAGGTAATCCACAAAGTTTTTTGAATTAGTTCAGTAATATATCGTGAACTATTCCAAGGATTATCTAGTTGATAGTATAATTTATAATATTCCTTTATGTGGTATTAAGGAATGTGAAATTGATGTATGGTTTATGAATAGACAAAATATATGAGTTTATTAGGGTTTTCATGCTTAAAAATATCATGACCAAACATTCACCAATCAATATAATCTGGCATGGAGTAATTCATAAGCACACATTACCTTATCCACATCATAGGTATAATTATAATAAGGGAGAATGATGAATATTATTTCATGTTAACATTTATAAATATATATATAGCATGGATTAATTCCTAAAATATCAATTCCTTATAAATATCTGGGTTATGATGTAAGTAAAATGAGCATCAATGTTAAAACTCATGAATTATAGATACATCCATTTTTCAAGATATTATTTTCAAATAGAGACATTATCCCATAACCATATGCCAACTATAATGAAAAATGGATATCATATGAGTTATATTATGATGGGAATCCATTATTTCATAAGAGCGTGTTCTTAGATTCCGAGAGTTTTTGTGAAGATATAAACAAACTTGCATCAATAAAAACAAAATGTGAATCTATAACAATCATCATAAAATTTTCTTAGGATATTATAGAAATCCCTAATATAGAAAAGTGAAATTCAGTGATTGACTATATTTTTATAAAAGGGTACATGTCTCTACTTTAGATAGTGAGAGTAAGGTTGACTTGGGTTTAGTGAATGTTAGAGATTCAAAAATAGTTGGAATAGGAATGAGTTCCAAAAAATTTGTGGAAGAGGATTCTTCTAGAGACGCATACTCCATAGAAAGTTTAAAACCATAGAAATGGTTTTATATTCACCACGGATATTGATACATTATTAATTGAGAATAATAATTCCTACTAGTACGCAGTATATGGAAATTAGCTAAAATTGGCAAGATCAATTAAAATTTAGTAATGGATTCCATGTATTAAAGTACATGGGGCTCATTATTTTGAATTCTAAGGTGTTTATTCAAGTGAGAATGTACTAGTATTGTATAAGTGTGGAAATAATAAGGATCGATTCGTAAAAATAAATTTTTATACCCAAATCCATTATAATTTTACCTATTATATATATATTATATGAATAGTTTTATAGTTCATTGGATGTTAAGACCACTAATCATGGAATTTTTCTATAAAAAGAAACCAAAAAGGGTGGTGAAATCATATAATCCCAATGCAGTTTCAAGAAATTGAAATCCAATTAAGGATAAAAATAAGCAAAAAATATATTAGAGTATTTATTTGGAATGAATCTTTTCCATGTATTTAACAGAGGTTCATGGGAGCACCATGTTTTCCAAGTAAAATGTTTTTGATAACATATAAAAAATAGGTATTGGTCATATAGTTATTTAAGACTAGGATGAAAGTAATTATCCAATGATTGAATTATAGTAGAATCCTAATTTCTAGGCAATAGGATTTACTGAGGGAGATCTAATGGTTTCTTAGACCTAGTAAATCTTATATATACAGACAAGGTATTGAAAAATACCAGTTAGACCAATTGGATAGAGAATTTTTACCAAAGTCAAATGGAATAAATCTCGCCACGAATACATGCATAGGAATAAGAGGATATTAAAGAGGTGAGTTGAATTATATATGCTTCTATGATGGATCAATCACATATGACATGACATGTACAAGATTGATATTTCAAACATAAACCTTATAGTATAAAAATATTAGTTATATCCTGGAGAACTACAAGGGAAGCATTCAGAACTATCC
The DNA here is from genome assembly GCA_963277665.1 of Viscum album. Taxonomy (NCBI): domain Eukaryota; kingdom Viridiplantae; phylum Streptophyta; class Magnoliopsida; order Santalales; family Viscaceae; genus Viscum; species Viscum album. The sequence continues at coordinate 734,926,293 of OY728147.1, read as the reverse complement.
AATAGTACTCAAGCAATTACAAAATATATATACCTGATATGGGGAGAAGAAATGATAATAGTTATAAGTGGAAACAAACTAGTCTTTATTTAGATCAATATGATATAATATCATAGTTAGGCTAAGGTAATGATAAATACAAGCTTATAGAATCTAGAGGAATCCATACATATAAATTCGGTGTACCTTTCTACTTCTAAGGCTGCTAAAAAGTAGTGTGTTAAACACAATGATTTGTTCCAATTCTTGGTATCTCACCAAGTATGTAATGTTTTTTCATGGTGATAATTATTTAAAGTTACTTTCCATGATGTAAAGTTTATACAGTAGAAAGAAATGTAATACACTCAGGGTTTACATATCATGGGGAGTTTTTCTAAAGGGGAGAACAAAGAATAATAGCCATGTATTAGATACATGGAAGACTTAGCAACTAAAGTCGTGACCCAGTAGAAACATGATCTTAATAATGGGAAAGATAACCATTATAGTTAGAAGTTTTATCCAGCGAATGTGGGAGTGTTTTAATAGTGGGATCCCTAGATCCAAAAAAACTGTACTTTTTGATTTTCATTTCATATATATTTTGAGAAATTCATGATATAAACATACCATTATTGTATATATATTTATGCATTCACTATTTAAATGGTAATATCTGTAGATTAATTATCATGTCAAAAAGGTTATAGTAGATACTACGCTATAATGAGAACCTTGATATACTATGACATTGATCTTAAAAAAATGTCTCATAGTCTAGATACATAATTTTGAATGGGAACGAATGATGTTTGATTATCAGTTGATGTGGAATCATAAATATTGAGAATTATTCTCATGAATTTTGTACTTGGTGATAATAGGTAGGTGATACCATGGGGACATACCCAACAATAAAAACACCACATGTTTTGGGTGTCATTAGATTTTATTATCTATGGACATGTGTATTGGTCTCCTAACATGAGATCATTATCAATGTGTGAAATTAGATCTTGTAATTTGATATAATTAAAAACCATGATAATGAAATCATGGTGATATATCTTGTTTTGGGTTTTTCATTGGTGGTATAGAATTGGATGAATTATTAAGATATAATTTTTACTTCCAAGTTAAGTAAGTAATATCTCAGTCTAGGTTAATAAATATGGTAATACCTTCATAAATCTGTGGCCATGGTATTTGATGAAAAACTCTTCTAATTAGATGAACCAAAAGTAATGAAATAAATTATGATGACATAAGTGTGCATCCTACTTTATGATATATTTAAATACAAAGAGATTATATTACAGAGTGTGTGTTCATAGGTTGGTAGTCATTATTATGACTATTATTTCTATTTATGGGCCTTTATGGGTTACTAGACTCTAATCTTGGTCTTTGAATATTATTCACTATTATCGAGATAAATTCCTAGAGGGTCACACATAATAGCATATTCAAGAATCTTCCTTATTATATTGAATAGTTATATAGGACATGGTGGGACCCACCACCGTGTCTGAGAGTTTTGAAAGTTTTATTGATCATAGATAAATAAATAAATTCATTATTATTTTATTACATGATAATTGGGTTGAATTTATTTATTATAATTATTTACATGTGTATAAATAAATACAAGGAATAATATTATTCGAATGAATATTATTTTAATATTCAATGTTTATTTAATATTAGCAAGAATTATGAGTCGAGTTAATGACTTGGGTTTATCATGTAATATATTATATATATATTAAAATTATGTGATAAAATATAAATTATAAATATGGCATAGTTTAGTTCATCATATTTATTTATTTATTTCTTATTTAGTGGGTGTTTTATTTCTGAGGGGTCCGAGAAACCTTTCCACGTTTTTTACTCACCCACTATATAAGTAGGAGAAATGCACCCAATCGATGGATATTAATTCTAATGGAATGAAATCCACTCTCTCCTCATGCATTTTAGAAATATAAAGTCTCTCTCAGATCGATCAATCCAAGGATCCTTTGACGGATCAAAGGGACAAAATTAAGGTGTTTGACATGATGAAAAATTATTTTTTAAAGCTCCAAGCTAGCACTAAAAATTAGATGAAAAGTGAGCACATGGATTCTTTTATCCAATAAGTACGATCTAGTCGGGATAGACTTTAGATTCTTTGAGAAATAGTCCATGATGACGACCTTCAGTCGAGTGTGCTCTAAATCGAACAAGGTATTTGTTCAGTTTTATTTTCTATTCTAATTAAATTAACAGGAGATACTCAGACCATACCATGTTTTTTATTACTGGAGAAGACATGTTTCATCACTTAAGATAATGAAAATTTTTAAATTCTTGACCTACTAACTTCTGTTTCATGCTCATGTTCCATCACATGCTCAAAGTAATAAAATAAATAAGCTACTAAATAACAAATAAAAATTAACCCGAAATATCATATTTCTCTCGTTGTTGGAATGTCTCTATGAACATTGCATGAACTATATAAAACTATGTACCAAAACCATACCATTATCAATCCTTAAGATCATTAAACTGGTTCTCCATGCCTACTTTATCTAATGTCGGGGTGTCTCTAAACATAACATGATGATAGTGAGAACTGTATAAAAACAGCATCTTGGTGTCACCCATGCATCCCTCATAACTAGGTTCAAAGACCATAAAATAATCATAAATTGGTTAAAGGCAAGATCCTCAGTGTCATGGGCCTCTCTCCGAACCCAATATATAAATAGTGTCTCAAGGAAAATTCTTGATATCCCAGTAAATCAAGGAATAAAATACCCCCCCCCCTTAAGTCACAATGCCAAACAGCCAAATCTCATGCATCCTAGGCATCCCGATCAAGAACAAGTAAAATCATCATTCTTGACCATTCAAATAATATGGGTGACCTATGAATATTTTCATAATAAAAATGATCATAATAAATTCTGAAGCCTTCATGGTTGGATCCTAGACATACTAGGCATCCTAGGGACCCAACGTATCTAGGGCGTCCCATATAGACATGAGTTCGAATACCAAAATCCTATGAATTATTCACATGACTCAAAATTAGGATCATATGAAAAAATGGGCATCAATAATGAAATCATAGTCCAATAATTCTCATACAAATATCACAAAATTCTCAATATTAGAACCCATGAATAACCTTTGTCAATCCCCAATATCATTATCACATCTTGTCAATACCTTTAGTCAGTTCCCAAGAAGAGCATATGTGTATCCATAGTTTCATCAAGAGTAAATAATTTAAAGTAAAAATATAAGGGAGGGGTTGACTATAACATCCCTACCCTCGTCATCGGCTTAAGTTGAAGCATATTTCATACTTGGCCTTAAGCGACATCCCAATGGCTCAAAAGGCGAGAAATAAATGCTAAGGGTTTTAATACAAGTGGGGGATGATTTTACCTTAGAGAAAATAAACAACCCAAAGACAACCCAACCAACCAAAACTACAATAGGGTATAATAGTGAAAGAAAACTAACATCAAAGTACATAGTGGAAGAAAAAACCAATAAAACTCAACGAAAACCCACATAAATCTAAATATTTAACATGATCCATGCTCTAACTCCACCAAAAAACCCAAGTATCATGATGCACCACTAAATAAGTGTGATAAATTACCTTTTTTGTGTCTTGATAAATGATATATGAAAAAGCACCAATGTTCTAAAGAAGGTGTGACTAATAGAACCCAGTAGGATTTCCCCAAAGGAATTCCCTACTCACGGCACTCGGTTAGAACAAGTTATCACATTTATATAAATAATTTATATAAAACAATTAAAAATGGTTTATCAAAAAGACAAAACTATTTCTATGAAAAATAGTTTCCCAAACCAAATATATTTTTCATAAAAATAAAAAAAATGGTGATTTTTCACAATTTGTCTTGGGTGGCCACATGATTTGAAAAAAAATGTTCCTAATCATGTACCTTCTCCTTATCCCTTGTCTCACTATACACTATCTCTTGTGGGAGTTTCAAGGTTTCCACAAACTATTCTCAAATTGTTAACCTTTATAAAATCCCCAAAATCATTCAAAAAGTCTTCCAAATCCTCCAAAACACCACCCAAACACTTTACACACTTAGAAAGTATAAATAAAGGGTTAATTACATGGAATCAAGGGAGTTGCATTCTCCCCACCATTGGCCTTTATGTCCTCATAAAGTAGAAATCCACAGTTTTCCTAAAGGTGTTTGGGCCATTTCATAACCATCTCCTTCTCTCATTCCCACATCTCTTCCTAAATCTATCCATGTTTCTATAAAACCTACACTAGTTTTATTCTTTTACCCTAAAATAATTTCTATTTCATGTCCACCATTTTCACTGGCATGTGCACGAATAGAGAATCTAGATCTATCTCAACATGGTCTCATTGAATCACTTGGTTAGGATGATACTGATAATTTTTCAACTGAGATACATGAAACATGTTATTCATTGAACTTAACTAGGGAAAAAATACAACAAATATTAGACCTTAAAAATCCATTCATATATCTAAAAAGGGACAATTTATCGAGTAGATAACTTTCCCTACTTACCAAAATGAAAATTTCCAAGCCTTATAGAGATATTAAAAAAGAAATGATCATTCACCTCAAATGGAAATGGTCATCAATGATCATACACATACAATTTTTGATCACTCTGATCTGTCTCCATATATTTCATGATCAACTAAATCCTCTTCATTGTCACTTGGATAAGTCTCAGCCCATCCAGTGTGGTATCACCTGTTTCCACTTAATAAAGAGGATAAATAAAAGGATTCCCAAAAAATGATTGAAAAGGATCCCTATGTGCTTATTCTTGATAAATTTTGTTATATGATATCTCCAGTAATGATATGTTCTCTTCCCATGATCCATAAAAATTTATTATGCAAGCCCAAAACATTTCTTCCAAAGTTTATATCATTCATTTTGATTACCCATACTTATGAGGATGATACACCATACTCATAGTCAACTAATTCCCAAGGGCTTACTATAAGGATTTCTAGAATTGAGTAGTAATTCTCATTTATCTAACTAAAAATATTGAAACTGGTATATCATGCCTCTTTACCACTTCTCGGATATCGATTTTTGAAAAGTCCTCCACCGTATAAGATTCATTAATAGGGATAAAATGAGATGAATTTTTGAGATGGTCCACTATCACCCATATGGAAGTGTGTTCTTGAACCATTCCTGGGAGAAATATTACAAAATAAATTGTTATCTGCTCCCATTTCAAAATAGGAATAGGAAAAATACTACAACATACCTTTTGGTTGTCGATGCTCTTCTATAACCAACTAACAAGTTAGGAATCTTGAAACAAACTCTGCTACCTTTGTTTTCTTACTATCCCACCAAATATTTTCTATCAACACCTTATACATCTTATATATTACATGATGAATATCCCATATCTAATGGTGGTAATAATGGATAAGTTTTTCCTAACAATCCTTAGATACAACCTTTCAATTTATGAACCACAACAATGAACTCCAATCTAGCCTCCATCCCTCAATGGTATCCTCACCAGTGAGCTTTGACCTTAGAATAAGACATTATGAATCAGATGTTTGTGCATATTTAATAGTCTCAAATAAATTAGGAATGAAAGGAACAGGAATAAAACTAGCACTTCAACTCAGTCTTTACATTCTATGTTTATGTCAGCTCGTACTGACATCAAATACCACTCATCTAAAGATTCTTTTTCCAACTGAACATATTAATTTGTTCATAATGCATATACCACTGTATTTCCTTTACCCAGTTTATACATTAATTCAAAATCAAAAATTTAGATATACTTCATCATTATTATTTATCTTAGGTTTAAATCCCTTTGTAATAAAATATGTTTCATGCTCTTATGATCCATAAACATGTTGAATTTCTCACCAAAGAGGTAATGATTCCAAGTCTTTAAAGCATGTACTATGATATCTGACTCCAAATCATCTGTTGGGTAATTATATCAATGAAAATATAACTTTCTTTATCTATAAGAAACAAATGATCTCCCTATATGAGAAAACATCACAACCTAGATCCTGAAGAATCACAATACATCACATTCCCTTGTCCTGATTCTTGAAAAATCAAGATTGTTGCTAATGTAAGGAGAACATTAAGCACTTAAAAATACTTATAACATTACTTATTTCATTGGAATATAACATTTTTCTTTATCAAAACTATCATAAGAGAATCTAGTCATTCAAAATCATGAACAAAACGTTGGTAATGACCCACTAGCCCAACCAAACTATGTATATAGAATATATTCTTTGGATGTTTCAAAGATATAACTGCTTATATATTTTTTAGATCCATAAAAACACATATTTCATATAATGCATGGTTAAGTAAACATACCTCTTGTATCCATAAATTACACTTTGATAATTTTACATACAAATAATGATCTGACAAGATTCCCAACACTATAGACAAGTGTTCCTCAAGATCTTCTCTGGTCCTTGAATTCACCAATATTTCATCCATAAATACCACCAAAAAATAATCCATATATCTTTGAGATATCCAATTCATCAATTCCATAAATATAGATAGTGTATTCATAAGACTGAAAGGAATTACCGCACACTCATATGGCCCATATCTACTCGTGAATGTTGTCTTAAATGCATCCTCATTCCAAACATGCAATTAGTGATATCTTGATCGCAATTAAATCTTATAGAACCACCAATCTCTTGAAAATTGATCAAAAATTCCATCAATGCATGGAAGTGGATATAGATTCTTTACTCTAACTTGGTTAAGCTTGAGATAATGCACACACAAATGAAGAGTTTAATCCACCTTCTTGACAAAAAAAAAACTAGTTTTTTTCATAGATACATGCTAGGTTGAATGAAACCTTTACTTTTCACCTATTACAACTGCAATTTAAATTCCCTTGATTTTTTTTGTTCCATTAGATAATACAGAATAGAAATAGGACTAGTCCTTAGAAGGATATCAATCATAAGATCCCCTCCCATCATATGTAAAAACCCCAAGAAATGTTTAGGGAAAACTGCTTGAAACTGATAAACCACTATTACGAGATCATTCTAGTGACAAAGTCAATGCTGCCAACTTGTATTAGATCATTCCAACTGATGGTTCCAACAAGACCATTTCACTATCATTTACATTACGGTCTCCTCGAAATAAATGTTTGACACCATATTTAGTTGTAAAACTAACCATTCAGGTATAATAGTCGATGTGATCATTGTTCTTTATCAACCAATCCACACCCAGGATTATATTCTATACATCCATATCAAGAATAGAGAAATTTAATATCATCTAATATCCATAATTAGTTATAAAACATTCTCTACACACAAAGGTTTTAAATTCTCTTTGACCAAGAGGAATTCTATGTTTTGACATATAAGGCATTATCTCAACACTCAAACCCAAAAAATCAATGACATGAGAAGAAATAAAAGAATGGGATTCACTAGTATCAAACAATTCTTGAATAAGAGTAGAATTCAAAAGAATCAGACCTCACACCATTTATGGTTCAGATTGATAATCCTCCATAACTTGATCATCTCCATATAATTTCTTAGATGCAGCACTTTTTCCAAATTTACCTAATGATATTTACCTTTTTGTGAGTCATGGTATTTCTAGAATCACCGTGGAATTCTATTTTCTATGGATGATATTGATTCTGTTACGCTCAACCCGTCGAAGCATATGACATCTATGACACATGAGAAGTTCCCTGGACACTCCATCTCCGAGCACAATGACAATTGTGCTCAAGATGCCCCAACTAGTTGCAATTTTGTAAATCTATGTGTGGTTTCATACTTTATCACTTCATGTGGTTGAACAAACCACATTGGAAACATCTATCTTTTCTCTTGGGCTGTGGAAGAAGTTTCACAGATAAAACTTTCTGATTTTGATTCATCTTCATACCTTGGAAATAGGTGTCCCTATTCCATGTTCTCCCACCTTTAGAGTTCCCACAGTTTTCCATGGGTATCGACATTCTCCATCCACCTGTAGATCCTCATATTTACCTTTAATAAATCATCTCTCTATTGAAAATCTCTGTATAATCCATTATATAGAGCAGAAAAATATTTGATTGAATCTCCAGCCTTAGCCCAAATTCAAATATACATGCCTTCAAGGACACACTAGCAACAAATTTGGGTGAAAAGCATACTAAGTTCATAAATTTAGCTGCATACTCTATCACTGTGAGGATCTCCAACATCAATATTATGAAATATATCATTATTGTAATCATGAATGTTTTAGGATATAATTTTTTAATTATCAATTATTCAAAATCCCCCCATGAAATTCCTTCATATAATATATCATGAAAAGATAAATTCCACCATTGGCATGCAAGAACCTCTAGAATATACGTTACCTTCTAGACTGTTAGTTCTGCTAGTGTGCTAAGGAAATAGAATATTTGATTCATCATGTTCAGTCACACCTCTGCCTTCTCTGGTTCTGAATAACCCTGAAAGATGGTTGGATTCTACTTCTAGAACTAGATTTAATGATCCACTTTACCTTTTATTATGTCCCAATAAACGATATATGAAAAATCACCAAAGTTCAAAATCAGGGTGATTAATGAAACTCGGTAGGATTTACCAAAATTAATTCTGTACTCACTTCACTAGGATAGAAAAAGTTAGAACATTTATATAAACAATTGATACAAAACAATTTAAAACATTTTATCACAAATACAAAACAATTTCTATGAAAAATAGTTTCGAAAACCAAAATTGTTTTCCATAGAAATAAAATAATCAATTATTTTAAAAAATAACATTACTTTTTGGAATACCCATTCCATGATTCAAACACACACACACACACATGCATGTTTCTCTGACAGTTTTATACTCATGAGAGGTTTCTAATCCATCAACTAAGTCATCACAACATTTTCAATCTCCTTGTGTACTAATGACACACAACCCTTATCTTGGGTCATGTCCTTTTTCACCCCAATGGTACACACCTCTTATTCAGGTTCATGTCAAAAAAATGATCTCAAACAACCCATGTATTCCAAGACCATTTCAAATTAATCATTCTAATCCATTCTAGTAAAACCATTCTTTTATTTAAAACCTTTCAAAAAAATAATGTCAGTTTATTTCAATAAGACCATCCTTTTTTAGAAAATCTCAAATAAACCATTTAAAAAAAATCCATCAAATTCCATATTTTAAAATCAATAAATTAAAATCAAGAAAAAAATCACTTTTCACAAACACTTTCCATAAGTCCACAATTTCACAAAATAATCCACAAACCATCACTAAATATGGTTTCTACCAAGATTTTCACAATAATTTCACAATCAATTTTAATCAAAATAATATATTTTAAATCAAGAGTTAAATTTCTAAGAAAAAGAGTCATGATTGTAGACACCTACCTCAAGAATTATAGAAAAATGAATACTGGAAAAAAAACACACACAAAACCATGTTGAATAACCAAAAACTGCCTTATATATATTCCCCTAAAATTAGAAAGATCAAATCTAACCATGATTGGAATAAAAAACCTTAGATCTATCCACAAAGGTCTAGATATAAGAATCTAAGAATGGGAAAAAAATAAATCAAATAAAAACCACCAAAAACACCATAAACAAAGACTTACCATGGTTATAGAGCTTCAACACACCAAGAAACGCCTCCGGATCTCTTTTGATTTTATGGGGAAAGGTTCTTGAGCCTTTTAGAGGAATAAATCTCATGTTAGGGTCAATATGGAGAAACAATGTGGGTTAAAACTTAATCTAGACCCATATCCCCATTCTTATGATCTTTTATTAAACCATTCATGGTTAGTTGTATGGTTAGGAAAAAATTTCACTAATCATGCGCCATTATCTACCTCAAGGGGAACCTCGCCATGTTAGAAAAATCAAGCGCCAAACATAAAAAAGCCCATTGTCCCACTTTATATAGTTTCTCATTGGTGGTCACATGGTTTTGGATGAATTGTGTACTTAATTGTGCGCCTTCTCCTTAACCCATATCTCATTGTACACCGTTTCATGTAGGAGTTTCACGTTTTCCACAAAACGTACTCAAATTGTTCACCTTTTGAAAATCCCCAAAAATATTCCAAAAGTCTTAAAAACCCTCCCAAACTATAGCCAAACACTTTACATACATAAAAAGTATAGATAAATGGATAATTACATAACACTGGGGTGATACATTAATCAAACACCTAAACTGCTCACCTTTATCCACATCCCCTCAGGCTTATGTCATCAGTGTGGGTTCTAAGGTGACACCCAATACCATATCTATCTATTACCAATTCAACCCTCTCTCTAAGGTTATAATCCATGGGTAAACCTACTAGAATCCCCTTAGGTCTCATCAAGGTATCTATGGACTTATAAGAAAGTCACACTAGGGAGATGGCCTTAAGACAATTCTTTTTTCTAGGTGACCTAGTTCGGCCCGAGCACTAGAACCATTCACCAGTCTCTACAGGGTATCTCATATGATAACCTCTTATCCATACATCTTGATTCATAAACCCTCTCTTCTTAGGGTCACTAGTTCATTTATCACTAGGACACTACCCCCCCCCATTCATTTCAATTTAATTATTTCACACCCATCCTGGTGTTCTTGAGTTCCAAGGACCTTGATTCAAATTATGTTCTCAAAAGTTGGTGTTCACAATTTTTAGCGGGTACATGAGGGTCCAGTAGGGCCCTTAACACCTTATGTAATTCAATCTTAGGATTGGGTTTTTATTTAATAACTTAAATAATATATATAATCTCTCTACCTAAAGTGGTGGTCCCACAGATACTACATGAATATAATATATGAAAAATACCACATAAAAGATGAAAAAGGACCACTTAGCTTATTATGATGTGAAACTCATTTTTAAATCTTCTTGACAACTCTCATCGAGGCACATCATGCCCATCCTACCATAGTTTAAAATACTTGAAGCCCAATCTCAAAACCACACCACAAAATTAATTAATTATAATAAATTAATAATTAATTAATTAATTAACAACATAAAATTTAAACCAAAATTACATTTTAATTAAAATATTTATAAATTATTAGAAGATCGAGTTTTTTTCTCATCACACTGGAACTATAACCAACTTCTCACCAATGATCTGCAACGTACTCCGATCTCTGAACTGGGAAAAATACATTGCACACAATCACAATTCCATTATTAAATTAACTAAATTTAAGTCCAAATCAATATATAATTTCAAATATCAGTGTGTCTCATTGAAATGGTGCATGAACATAGGAAGATATCATCTTGATACATCCCCTACGCAGGCAGACAAAAATTCCCCAATGTGTGTCGATAATTCAATTATCAATTCAATTTTATTTAATTTAAATAAAAAAACCAAATAAAAATCAGGATGGCTAGTTAACTCCATCCAAATGATGTGTGGAAATGAGTAGACATAGTCATGGGATCCCATCAATCCAAGCCACATGAATGTCCCATAGAGAATGGTGGATTCCACCATGACTTGATAGAATTTGTACTGAATCCTAAACCGTGAGAAATGAAAAATAGAGAAAAAAGAGTATGAGAATAAGAGAGGATACTCAAGGTGAAAATGTACTTAAAATTTCAAAATAATAGTTCAAAAAACCATCCCAAAGAATTGGGGAAGGAGAAACTAAATAATAGGGAGGAGGGCTAACTGTGTGCATGTGAGTAGGAAGGAATGAGGGAGGATACCCCTTAATAATTTATAGGAAGATAAATGTATTTTCCCAATTTTAATGACTCACAAGATCTTTAAAACCATACGCCAACTAGGTAGATGATAATACCTCAATATCTTAACCACACTTGGTTGTGTCACACTGTTTTCTAAATCATGAACTAAATCTTGTGGGTGGATCTGTAATTTCTCTTCACACTCGCACGACTTCCTCTATGACCTCACACTATTTTTCTGAAACTGTACACTAAGTCTCCATCCCAAACTAAGTTACATTATTTTATCTCGTATTTACACGATTTTCTAAAAATCATGCACTAATCATTACAAACAACCGTGTGATATAGATACTCATCCAAGGTAAAGGTATGTGCATGGTTTTTTCTAAACCAAGAAACCTAAATCATGCACCCTAACCAATGTTTTCCAAAAACATCATAAAATCAAATTAATGCTCATGAGGCTTTCCTGAGCACCTGATCTACCTTCCAAGCCTCATTACACATATAAAAACATAACTTTGAGTCATTTCAACCCTTATAATTCCTCTCATAATCCCTGGTCAAAATTTGACAAGTATAATACTCCAAAACTCCAATTCCCTAATGAATTTTCACTCTCATGCATACATGGGGTCTTATAATGATCATTGTCTATAATTCCTCTATCAATATAAAATTTTTTCCAACATTTTGACTGTTAGATGCAAATTTGTATAACTTAAAAGGATTTTATAATAATTATTCACTAATGATCATCCCAATAAAACCACATGTTGGATTGATGTGTAGTATGTTTATACAAATTATAAATTAATTAATTAACAAATAGTTTCCTTAATTTTTTAGATAATTTGATCTCATTTTCTTAGAATTGATCATTTGGTGCACATTTATTAAACATAAATAACTTTTAATTATGAAAAATCACATTGATTCATTCAAGTTATATTGTAAGATCAATCGATGTGTGGTTTTATTATTGAATAATTAAATAAAATGATGAAGTTTTTACCAAATTATTTCACAATCCATGTTATTTTCTTGGTTTCTATGATTGTATGTGCATTTGTATAACTAAAAATAATTTTAATTATGTAAATACACATTACATCATTCTAATAAAATTGCATGTTGGAATGATGTGTGGTTTATTATAATAGGTGAAAAATGAGTTGATAGTCAATGTATTAATTTTTTTTGATAATCTCAATTCATTTAATCTGTTAGGATAGTTTGGAATATTTTTAAAAAATAATAATGACCATAAATTTTAAAAAAATACACTATATTTATTTGCTCACATCACATTCATGTAAGATGACATTCATTTTTTTCTACAAGTCAGAATTGAATCATCAATCTTTGAAATAAATTTTAGCAATAATTAAAACTCATTTGTTTAGTTTTGATTATTTAACGCACATTTATAAAACATAAAAGTTCACTTATAATCATTTTGGTCGTATGGAATGATAGATTGATATATGGTTTTGATATAATTGAAAAGAAAACACATAATGGTGGTCAAATGTTTTGTAAAAATATGAGGTCATTTGCTTGATTTTTAATGTTGTGATCATGTTTTTATAACTATAAATCCATTTAATTATAGAAAAACTACCTTCTGTGTTATGTATTTGTTTATTATATGCTTTGTGTATCTCTATTTATAAGTTCTTTTTCTATATTTTTTATATATTTTTATTATATATTTATGAATGTTATGAAATTATATCCTATATTCCATGATGCATTATCTAAAATATGAAACGTTCTATGTATATATATTTATATATATTTTAGCTTATTTCCTTTGTTAGTGCTAAAATAGTGTTAAGAAGTGAGGTTTTTTTGAAAGAAAAACACAGCTCACAAATTTCCATGTTTTTATGGAAGATAAAGATTTACATGATGGTATTTTTAGAATAATGTATTGGATACAAAAAGTTATATTATATATATTACAATCTAGAGAGAACATGAAGTCTGGCCTAGAAGCATCCACAGATCAGACCATTTGTAGTTCAAGGAGCCAACTGATGGTTTTTCTTATTTGGTAGTACCTTTCCTTCCCTTCTCACATGCTTCCCCTACCACCTAAAACCAATAAAGTCATACTCTACCTCCCCTCTTCAATTGGAAAATAGAGGAATCGTGCTAGATGCCACCATAGGAGGGCCGAGTAGGTGAAGGTGATCTGTTTTTTCCACCAATTCTATGTGGGGTTTATCAGCTCTCAGTGTTTAAAAATGGATTTTTTGTCTGTATATTTGGAATATGTGAGCAGTGTAGAGTGGAGGTTCATGAATATGACATAATATGATGAGGATATCATCTAAAATATATATAACCTCACCCATGAAAAGTAACAATCTTTTATTTATATTCCCCACTTCCATAGAGGAGTATATATTTGGTGAAAATTATAGGGGTTTCAGGTGGGAATTGATATCTAGAAGGATTCCATGGTGGAAAACTACATAAATTGAGAGGTTCTGGTTGATGAGGCATAAAAATGAATTGATTCCCATCATAACCCTAATCCCTTCTCCTTTTATATTTTTGGGAAATATGATATGGAAATTAAAATGGGATAAAATTAAGTTTCACTTAGAGAAACATTGTGTGGTATTATTATGAATAAAAAAGGGAACGATTATTGAGTTTTCAACCTAAATCCATCAACAAAATTATTATAAAATAAGCTTACATTTTTAATTTTATTGTTTCAATTATGATGTAGAAAATTTCTTCTCCACCTCAAGATGTGCTCACCCTGATGAGGAACATCTTAGTGATCTCTGGTGAGGAAGAAATTATACTTGAAAAGAATCTATAAAGACATCAGTGTCCTCAAATTACAGTTTTAACAAAAGTAGTAAAAATAAGAAGTAAAGGTCAAATATTCATAGTTGGATGGAATGACCACAGTCAACCCAATGACCCCAATAGATCAATATTCATTAGAAATATTGGTATCGATACTGGATTGAATGTGCCAACTAACATAGACAGTTGGCATAATGTCGTACCTGCAATGAATGCCATTTTTTGGGAGGACATTGCAATAATATATAGTTACACTTTCTGTTATTTTCTCTTGATATCAAGTCATGAAATGTTGATTGTTTATTTCTTCTGAAAATTTCATTTATTCTAGAATATTTTATAATTTTTTTTTGAAATTTGTTCGAAAGTCCCTTAGAAATCTCTAAACAATATTGACAACTAGGTACATGAGAGAGTTTTAGGTAAATACTAAGTGATTTTAATTTATCTATAATGGAATGTATGATAAAACCATTCCTATATATGTTACTCTCTAAAAATATAGAAAGAGCATGGAAAATAAGCCATGTGAAACAAATTCATAGTACCCACACCATAAATCAAGGAGGAGATATGGTGCACTTCAAAAACATCTAGTGAGTTCTTATAAATTATCAACAGATAGTTGACATAAAAAATGATTGGAATATTTGTTTTGATATGAAAATTGATAATTCAAATCTACCCACAACCTCAATCCTATGTCATGTGGTGTGTAAGAAGGCACATTAAAATAAAAGGTGTAACTAGTATATGAAATTACTCAAAATGTGTGGGATAAATGTGTAAGTAGAAGTTAACTAAAAGTTATTATTACATTATATTTTAAATCATAGTAACATATACTGATTTTTCATTTATCTGGTCTAATGATAAGATAATTCATCTCCCATAGATGAAAAAGAACAACTTTCTGTAGTTTTTCATCATTTAGAGCAGTATATAAGGTTGAGTGGTGGGTTTTGGGGTCTCATCCGGAGACTAATTTAAAAAATGAAAAACATGGATATTTGATATAGATAAATATGAAGAGTCACCAAACAAATTTAAATTAGTTATGTTTTTTCATTAGGGTTTTTTTTCAGAAACTATGGTAAATGAGACATCACTAATTAAAGATTCCTCATTTACCGATGTTTCAAAAGAACGTTGGTAAATTATTAATTTTTGAAATAATTTTTTTCATTCGCCGAACATTGGTAAATGTTTTTTAAAAATAATAATATTTATTTTTAAATTTTATTTTAGTTCTTCCAGCACCATTTTTGTAGAAATTACTAATTTTTTTGTTTTTTTATCTCCTCACATGAGGCCTCTCCATTCTTCCTTGCAAAACACACACCCCCAGGATAGCTCCTCACATGAAGCGAGGTCCTCTCCCACCCGATTTCACAATGCACGCTGCCCTTCCCAGATCTTCAGGGGAAGCAAGATCCTCTAACAATGTTCCTATATAGTGCACACCCCTACTTATAATTGAACCAACATACTGAAGATAGAAAACCATGAAAATCAGAACAAATTATTGAAAAAACAGTACAAATTTCCAATGTGTTTAAAGAAATGTCAACTGATAATAAGTTATTAATAATACCTACCATGCAAGGATAATAATATATACACTGGTTACTGTTATGATACATTTTCATTATTAATATATAGTACTCATTAATGCTAATATTTTTTTATGATTCATTGGATGATAGTTCTAATTAATCTTGTTAATCCAAGGAAATATTTTTTAGATCCACTACTTGGATGACTGACAAACCAGACACACATCGTGTCCCTTTTTAACTAGTAAATGTTATATTTTCAATATTTGAAATCCTTGAAATTATAGGGAGTATAATATATATTAACGTTCATGTTTTCTTTTACAATTTAGTGTTAATGTATCAAGTGATATGGGGATTAAGGAACTTGAACACCAAGAATAAATTGACAGACAACTATTGATGAAGATTTTTTTGTTATATATACTGACTATTATAGAATAAAATATTTCATAACAATACCTAATAATATTTTTCCTTTATTACTTTGTGAAAAATACTCTATGAACTCCACCACATGATCTGACATTGAGAAACCATTTTCTTTATGAAGTTGATCTTCTTTGTGAACTCATCTTGCTATGTGAACTAGATTTGTAACACGGACCGAACTTATTACATGAAATGTATGACCTATTAAACTTTCTGAGTAATCTTAAGATATTTTCTTAAACTTATTATAAATACATAAAAATGTTAACCATGTGTTATTTATAGGAAAACACCCCTTTGAAAACTCTCAAAACACCAGATAATGTAAATCTCATTCATATAACACTACACCAGGAACAGATTTGTCATTCGAGGTCCAATTAGATTCACCACCACACTATCAAAAATGAAGCCAATCCTATATGGTTATTACGTACAATTTTTTATATGTGGTTAAAAAAATATTAACACCTCTTCACCATAAATTATTCTCATTATTGCATGATTCATTCACAGTTGCGAACCTCCTAATTGAGATTTTGGACATTGTAAAAAACCATTATTTTGATCCTATCACCACATCATGTACCACCAGCCACATACTCCATATTCATTTTTTTTAGGAATTATGTGCCTGAAAATATCTTATGAGAACCAACTATCGTGAATTGCATCTTCAGTCCACATTATCTATATACAGTCGTGTACTCCCTACATGAAAATCCATCCTTAACCCTAAACTTTTGTCACCAATTTTTTTATACACTGGAAAAGAGTTCCATTTTAAAAACATTTTAAATTACTCTTTTGGACCTATATTTTATTTAAAACATTTCCCTTACTCATTAAACACCTTAATCAACCTAGTGGACAATTAATAAAAAACACAACACATCATCAATCTCTAGCCTGGATCACCTTTTCCTATCAAATCCCATTAAATGTATCTATTATATGAGTCAACTTTTGAATACATACACTTTTATTTAGAATATTTATTCAAAATTATTTAAATACTATCTGTATTACACAGACTATGGTTATAATTCATAATTAGATGAATATATAGATGAATTTAGAGATGAATGGAAATGTTTTGTTGCGTTTCGATATTAAAATAATTCATGAAAATTTATTTATCAATAATTTTTTTAATTTGATTATAAAAAAAATGAGTTTCATAGTTGATTAGTAGAATAAATATTAAAAAAATGAATGTCACCTGCTCAATTCAGAAAAAATTCACTCATAATGTCATCAAACACTAATAAAATTCACTCATGATGTTATTTATAGAATAATTTATGGGATAGAAAAATATATATTATATATATTATTATGAATATACAATTCCATGTCTTTAATTGCAGAAACCATGGGTCAAACCATCTATAGTTGGGGGAGACGACCGGCCGTTTGGCTTGTTTGGTAGAACCATTATTTCCCCTCTCATGTGCTTCCTCTTTGGGATAAAACCTATAAAATCCATACTCCCCCCCCCTCCACTATCTTCCAATGGAGGAATCTAACAGGATGTCATTGTGGGAGAGTAGAGGAAGCAAAGGTGCTCTGGTTTTTTCCACCAATCTTACATATTAGTATTTCAAAATGGGTTTGTTGTGTGTAGATTAGGCAGGGGTGAGAAACACGGAGTGGAAGGATTCTAGGGAGGAAACCAGTAGAAATCGAGAGGTTCTGGTTGATAAGGAATGAAAATATTTCTACCCACCGCAACCCCTAGTCCTTCTCCTTTTACCTTTTGGAAAATTTGATATGTAAATTGAAATGGGAGAAAAATAAGATGGACCCAGGGCAGTATTGTGTTGTATTAATATGAATAAGAAAGGGCACGGGTGTTTAGTTTTCAACCCAAATCAATCAAAAAATATAAAATTAGAAAAGATAATAAAAGATACCAAACCTCAGATATAGTCCACAAATATAAGAAAAATATTATAAAAAATCCCACATAGATTCCAATGTCCGTAGACTTAAATAAAGCACAACCTCATCCAAGAACTCTCAGTAAAGTAGAGCATTTAATCCAATCAATGAGTATATTTTAAGTTGAGCACCATTAAAGAGTCACTTTTAATTAATATTTTGTTCCAATACAAATGTTTTCTATCTTACCCTCTTATGGCAACAATACATTTATCGGTGATATTTTATTATATCATTATAAAATGTTTCCCGATTTAACCTAATACTCATACTTGATCCTCCAATCTTCTTCATCCTCATGACACAATGCTTAAAAATGGTGCTCTTTCATCATTTTCATTGATTTTATTCTACAAAACAACATAATTGTGTTGGTATGCAATTTTTATTTCACTCCTAATGATATTGATGTGTTTTTTTTCAAATCATTAGTGTTCTCGGGTTTGAGTTGTTTTTCATCATCTTGGTCATGATTTCATTCTCATTGGATTATATGTACATATATATATATGTATGTATGTATGTATGTTATAATTTATATATTAATATAGAAATATATAAACATATATGTATATATTTGGGTCTATATACACCTGTATGTGGGTATTGTAGGACTGTCTCATATTTCATCCCCCTCCCCGCACAATTGTAATAATATATATTAGGATTAAATATCTATATTTTTGGATTTATATATTTATACATACCTATATATATAATATGAGAGATATATTTGTTCCTTGTTATTATAACTTCAATTACATTCAACACTGTTTAACACGACACAAGGAAAGAGATGTTGTAACACCCGAGACTTTTATGTTATATAAATCATCAAAGGAATATTTTTCTACACAACACTTGCTTGGCTTGCTTTACACACAATCGCGACCTTCCTCGATAGCTTGCGTCGTACGCAATACCGAGTTTCACTAAACAACAATATGCTATTAAAACTAGCCGTTATGAATAGTAATAACCACTTTTTGAAATTTTATAAATTTTATTTTTAAAAATGGACTTCATTTTTGGACTCAGAATATCGAAATTAGCCTAGGGTAAAATTTTGGTATTTTTCTGAAAACTTTCAATTTTTGATGAATAGTGAAACCACTAAGTGGTAGGTTAAAAACTGAATTTTGCATAAAACTTAATTTTACCGCTTCTGTGAATGGAATTTCAAAAATCCGACAAACACGGTTGATATCAGTAAGTAAAATGTGGTTCAATGAGATAAAAATAATTTTTTGGTGAATAGTAACTTTTTACTTTTTTTACCGCGGTTAATAGTAAATAGGGTAACTAAGGGTAAATATGATATTAATATTACCCTAACACATGTCCTAATTCTATTGGACAAGTGTAATTCGACCAAAAACAAACTTAGGAATAAAATATGACCATTTAGGCCCACTTGTATTAGATTAGGACATTTATTATTAATTTATTTAAAGAAGGGTTAAAATAGTTAAAATCAAAGTTTAATAAGTAAATCATTTTTACTATGGGGTTATACATAAGATAAATTCGACTATAAATATTCATTAGAAAGCTAAAAAGATTTCCTACATGATGGTATTTTATTTGTAATTTTTAGACATCAAATAATTTAATTTATTTATGACACAAAGATGATGCAGTAATTATCTTATTAATGAAATATTGACATAATTGATGTTATAAACACAAAAATAAATGTAATTTGAGACTTTTTATGAATTCCACTAATTTTCTAGGTTACTTTGATATATTAATGTTGATTTAATCAACTTGGTTCGAACATATAATTCTGTTATGACTTTCACAAAAATCATATATCAAATAGTGTCAAAATTGACACAAAATAGTTTTTAAATCAAATATTATATTATTAATTGTTATTGTATTCCTAAAAATCTAAGGTTCGGCCAAATGACTTAGATAAGGATATATATATTAATAATAAACAATTTGGGGTTCTTTTGGCATGTTATAGTAAGTTTATTAACCATATAGTGAAAGAAAACAAAAAGACATGGTAAAAGTTAAATTATTTAACTTAGTGTTAAATCTAATTGATAAGGTTAAAATAATATCCTAAACTTGTCTAAATTCTATTGGTTGATAGGATTTCGACCCATCCCCACTTTATCTTCGAAATAAGACCCTTTGGAACCATTATAAACCGATTTTGACTTTAATATAAAATAATATTTTGAGATATTCCTAAGGTGCCCCTCTCCTCCCTTATAAAAGGGCACCTCCTCCCCCTCCTCCTCACACCAAATTGAGCACTCAAGCTCGGCCAAACCCTGACATTTTCTCCCCTCCACTTCCCTAGAATAGTCCTAGAGGTCCTGGTCTTCTCCAAAGACCACTCTTAGTTCCTTAAGTGGAGGATTCAAAGAGGCGTTCCAAAGAAGAGGTAATATCCATTACCGATCTTTTCAATTTCTTTCTTCTTCAACTTCTTCTTCTTTAGTTGTTTCATGATGAAGTAATAACATCAGTATTACTTACATACTGATATGTTATTATAAATATGAAACAACCCTAATTCACCTTCTATCCATCCTACGGAAAAATGAAATCACCGCGCGTGCGTACGTACGGAATACCGTCTCCACGCCGTGGTGTAATCTATATTCCACCATCACTTTACAAGGATGGGTATAATGGTGTAATGAGTAACTATTTATGATTATTATGAAGTAATATTGATACTGAAATAATATATATATACTCCAATACAATTCCACGATCATAGGAACGATATCATCACTCGTGCATACGTACGGAATACCGTCTCCACGATGTGATGCGACTCGTTCTACATGATCTTCATTTCATAATGATTATATAAATGAATTGAATGAATTAATATGGTATATAATACACTAATACCATTCTGGAAATGAAGTATCTATAACCTAAAGATAAGAATAAGAATTTATTCGACAAAACACGCATAAGAACAAAAAGTTATAAAGACCCGAGTAACAAGTAACAATGAAATATTACTAACAAGAAGCTAATAATATGACCATATATGATATCATATCAATATGTATGATTCTGGAATAAGTCAATAACATTATTTAAACCATTATACAGGAGCTTCGGACACATACAAGGCAAATTGGACCTAAGGTAAGGGAAATATCACAATCTCATTTTTATCCGAGATTGTTTATTCGTAAGTATTTACTGCGGTGTATTTTATCATCCACATCCATGTTCCCTCAATATGTAATATTGTTTCCATCCACTTGAAATAGTTTAAATCGAATTTTACCCTTAGGTGAGTTTTTAGTAAAGAATATGAAAGGAATCTTTTGTCGTTTTTCCGTACGAGGTACTTTTTGACTTTTCCGACAAAAGTACGAAGAATGTTTTTTTTTAACTTATACGGCATGAATGGATTTTTAAAACATTACTTCAAAGAAGCTTCCTTTACAAGTTTTCAAGTTTATTTTTAATCAACTTCTTTTATTTTAAAGTTGTATGACATGTTATGAAAGGAAAAATGTTTTTGAAGAAGAAAGGATATTTTCCTCAAGAATTCAATTCAAGTGTTTTATCAAAATTATTTTCCATCTAAGATAATAAAGGGTTCTGTTTCTATCAATATTTTTACATTGGTTTGACTATGTTGTGATGGAATTATGTTTATGAATTCCTTTATCATATATGAATTGATTTATGATGTCATGATGTTTCAAGAATCCCATTTTTGTTACATGTGTTATGCGATGATGCATGTTTTATGATTATGTGGCACACATAAGAAAGGATTCATTATAAGATGGGTGGGACCTATATCTCCCTCCAATGCATTGGGTAATGATTTTATATCTCATGAGATAGACATGGCTGGAACGGAAGGTTATTTCGGTTCAGTGATACAGGACTGAAACGAGGAGTGAACTCGGTTCAGAAAGGGACTTTGTCCACTAAGATAGTCTTGGCGATGAGTCATGACTAACAAGAAATGATTTTCCATGATTATGTGTGCATGCCACAAAGTTTCAAGTTTTATGTTATGATTTTGGGGATCTCATTTTCACTTCTATGATTTATTCCATGTTAAGATATTATGATCTCTTTTGCAGGTTTTGATTTTCATAAAGATATGATATGATTTTTATTTCCTTTATTTGCCCTTGCTGAGCATTTGAGCTCACCCTTTTATGTTTTCTTTTCCCCAGGTCAGGAAGATGGATATTAAGTAGAATATGCTAAAAGGGACCCTAGATATGATGAAATAAATGGGAGACACTGTAGAAGATTTATGAACCAGTCGTTTATGTTTCCCAGTTTCTAAAGACACTATACCTATACGGTCCTTTGTGGTTTTGTCATATGTTGTAATAAGTGTGCTTCAATTTTGAAGTATTAACAATGTATGTAAAGTGTGGATCGTTATAGTTGGTATCAGAGGAAAGGTATAGTCAACCTTTGGAAACAAGGATGTGAAAGCCTTAGTAAGAACCCTAAGAATAAGTCTAAGCATAGAACACAATCTTAGAAATGGCCATGAATAACCTAGGATAAGACCATAAGCATGAAAATTTTATTCTTGAATTATGTGGTTTCCTATTATAATTAGTGTTGCTCACACTATTCTTCTTGGTTTTAGTCAATGGCTGGAACCCGAAGGAACCGTGTTAATGCGGAATGCGATGGGCAATGCAATGATTGTCCCCCTGAGCAACCAAATGATATGGGAGCTGGAATGCAAAATCTTGTAGCCATGCTCACACAACTTTCTCAAGCTATGAATCATGCAGGATTTCCAAACGAGCAAAGGAGGGAGCAAAATTCTGTTGAATTCTTCATGAGGCAGCGTCCACCTTCTTTCAGCGGGTCTACTGATCCATTAGTTGCTGAACAATGGATTAGTACTACTGAAAAGATATTTTCAGTTCTTCAATGTTCTGAGCATGATAAAGTCATCCTAGCAGTGTATCATTTGGAAGGAGATGCGGATCAATGGTGGAATCTTGTTAAGAATACGAGGCAAAGGGATGAAATTGAGTCTATGGAATGGGACGAGTTCAAGAACTTATTTTTCAATAAGTACTTCCCTCGTATTCTCCGAACAAAGATGGAGAAAGAGTTCCTTGAACTGAAGCAAAGGGATGATGAATCTGTTAGTACCTATGAAGCAAATTTTACAAGACTTGCAAGGTACGCTTCTGGTATTATTATCCAACCTGAGAGTAAGATCGATCGATTCTTTAGTGGCTTAAAACCAAGTCTTCGAAGGGCGTTAGCCATAAGGGACTTCAATAGCTACGAGGAAATCGTTCGATGTGCTCTCAAAGTCGAGATGGAGATTGGAGTAACCCATCAGTCACATGGGTTTGATAAGAAGAGGAAGATGGAATTCAAAGAAAAATCTAAAGAGCACACGGAAAAGAAGATGAACTTTCCCTTATGCTCAAAGTGTGGAAAGAAACATGGAGGGAGTTGTCTTAAAGGGACAAGTAAATGTTTTAAATGTGGAAAGGAAGGTCATCGGGCATTTGAATGCCGTGATAATGGGAAGAAGATGTCTAATGATGCAAACAAAGGAAGGGATACACAGAATGAACCTACTACACTTCAATGTTTCAAGTGAAAGGAGATTGGGCATTATGCCAATCAATGCCCAAATCCAAGGGTTGATGATGATGGTCGACGTCAACAAAATCTTAAGGCTAAAGACAAAGGAAAGTCACATGCAATTTCTATCAGCGATGTGGAGTATGATAACGATGTGGTGAAAGGTACACTTACCATCCATTCTAAAGTAGCAAATGTTTTATTTGATTCTGGATCCACCCACTCTTTTATTTCTAAAGAATTTTCTAAGGGTATCACCGTATTACCTCAACAATTAGATGTTGAGTTAGCTGTGACAACACCTAATGGCACATCAATCGCATCAAAAGTTTATAATTCTTCTCCGATCGAAGTTTGTGGGAAAGTGCTTCCTGCAAATCTTGTGATCCTTCCTTTAGTGGAATTTGATGTGATTCTTGGCATGGATTGGCTTTCTCTACATGGAGCTCATATCAATTGCCAAAGAAGGGAAGTCACATTTCATATTCCAGATCAACCTACGATCGTCTATCAATGCAAGGATGAACATAACCTTCCAGTGGAAATTTCTTCCATCTTATGGGTATTGATTCCACTAAATGAAGGTTATTTATCTCAAATGGTTGGTGAGAAACTCACGATTAAGAATATGCCCATTGTACGGGAGTTTGATGATGTCTTTCCGGAGGAATTACCGGGTCTTCCACCGAATCGTGAAGTTGAGTTTTCAATAGAACTCGTACCGGGTGCTTTGCCTATTTCAAAGACACCTTATAGAATGGCCCCAATTGAGTTGCAGGAATTGAAGAAGCAACTCCAAGAGAATCTTGATAAGGGATTCATACGCCCTAGTGCGTCACCTTGGGGAGCACCTGTTCTATTTGTTAAGAAGAAAGATGGATCAATGAGACTCTGCATTGATTATAGAGAACTTAACAAGATCACTATCAAGAACAAATATCCTCTCCCACGCATTGATGACTTATTTGACCAACTACGCGGAGCTCAATACTTTTCCAAGATTGATCTTCGTTCAGGGTATCATCAATTAAGGGTCAAAAGGGAGGATATACCAAAGACGGCTTTCCGTACAATGTATGGACACTATGAATTTATAGTGATGCCATTTGGTCTTACTAATGCCCCTGCTATCTTCATGGATCTAATGAATAGAGTCTTTAGAGACTATCTTGATCAATTTGTGGTAGTCTTTATAGACGATATTATTGTCTATTCAAAGAGCAAGGAAGAGCATGAAGATCACTTGAGAATTATATTGAAGACCCTGAGAAAAGAGAAGCTTTATGCCAAATTTACCAAGTGTGAATTTTGGCTTCAAAAAGTTTCATTTTTGGGTCATATAATCTCAAAAGAGGGGATATCTGTGGATCCAGCAAAAACAGAGGTTATCGAAAGATGGTCAAGACCAACAACAGTAACTGAGATCTGAAGTTTTCTTGGTTTGGCTGGATATTATCGACGTTTTGTAAAAGATTTTTCATGATTATCTAATCCACTCACCAAGTTGACTCGGAAAGGAGTTAAGTTTGTCTGGACAGAGGAATGTGAAGAGAATTTCAAGGAGTTGAAAAGAAGGTTATCCAGTGCACCTGTGCTCACACTGCCTTGTAGTGGAGAAAGGTTTGTGATCTACAGTGATGCATCCAAGAAGGGATTGGGGTGTGTTCTTATGCAAAATGATATGGTGATAGCTAATGCCTCACGACAGTTGAAAATCCATGAGCAAAATTACCCAACACATGATTTGGAGTTGGCTGCGGTAATCTTTGCATTAAAGATTTGGAGGCATTACCTTTATGGTGAAAGGTGTGATATTTATACTGATCATAAAAGTTTAAAGTATATTTTCACACAAAAGGAGTTGAATATGCGTCAAAGAAGATGGTTGGAGCTGATTAAGGATTATGACTGCTCAATCCATTACCACCCTGGGAAAGCAAACAAGGTGGCAGATGCATTAAGTCGACAAGACCATGCTAGTTTATCCATGATGAGGATCACAAAAGATCCAATATTTATGGATTTACAAAGGATGGATCTTGGAATTATAATGGAAGGGGAAAAATCTTATCTTTCTCAAATGAATGTTCAACCATCTATACATGTGAAGATTAAAGAGGCACAGAAAGAAGATGTCGAGTTACAAAAGAAGGTGAGAAATGTTCCTGAATTCAACCTTGATTGTGATGGGATAATAAAGTTCAGGAATCGGGTTTGTGTTCCTCCCATCCCCGAATTAAAGAAAGAGCTGCTGGATGAGGCTCATAGTTCTTCATTCTCTATTCATCCTGGAAGCACGAAGATGTATAGGGACCTGAAAGAGTACTTCTGGTGGGATGACATGAAAAGAGATGTTGCTGAATATGTCTCTCGATGCTTGGTTTGTCAACAAGTTAAAGCTGAGAGACAGAAGTCTAAGGGGATGTTACAACCATTACCCATACCCGAATGGAAATGGGAAAACATCACTATGGACTTTGTCACAGGACTTCCTAAAACATCCAAAGGCAATAATGCTATCTGGGTCATAGTTGATCGTCTTACAAAGTCTGCACACTTCATTGCTATTAGAGAGGATTTCTCTCTAGATCAGCTTGCCAGGATATATGTAAAGGAAGTGGTAAGATTGCATGGAGTACCACTTTCTATTATATCTGATCGGGATCCGAGATTTACCTCGAAGTTCTGGCGAAGTCTTCAGCATACTCTGGATACAGAGTTGAGTTTCAGCACTGCTTATCATCCCCAGACAGACGGTCAGTCTGAGAGAACAATTCAAACCCTAGAAGATATGTTGAGAGCTTGCTCTATGGATTTCAAAGGAGGTTGGGATCAACACCTACCTTTGGTGGAATTTTCTTATAATAATAGCTTTCACTCCAGTATTCAAATGGCTCCTTATGAAGCTCTCTATGGAAAGAAATGCAGGACTCCAACTTGCTGGGATGAAGTTGGGGAAAGAAAGCTATTAGGACCTGATCTCGTTGATGAAATGGCAGAAAAGGTCAGATCTATTCAACAACACATAAGAGCAGCTCAGAGTCGACAGAAAAGTTATGCCGACAACCGAAGAAAAGACCTAGAGTTTGAAGTGGGTGATAAAGTGTTCTTACGAATATCTCCCTGGAAGAGGGTTATGAGATTTGGAAAGAAGGGGAAGTTGAGCCCTAGATATATCGGTCCTTTTGAAATACTGGATCGTGTTGGGAAGGTAGCTTACCGATTGGCGCTTCCACCGAATCTCTCTCAAGTTCACGATGTGTTCCATGTATCTCTCCTGAGAAAGTACATACCAGATCCTTCACATGTACTCAGCTCAGAAGTTGTACCACTGGAGAAAGATATTACTTATGAAGAACAGCCGATAGAGATTCTGGATCGTAGCGAAAAAGTCCTACGAAACAAGACCACTCGATTGGTGAAAGTTTTATGGACGAACCACCAACTTGAAGAAGCTACATGGGAGCTTGAGGATTTGATGAGGGAGAAGTATCCTCATCTGTTTGTTACAAAGTGACGAATTTCGAGGGCGAAATTCTTTTTAAGGGGGGTAGAATGTAACACCCGAGACTTTTATGTTATATAAATCATCAAAGGAATATTTTTCTACACAACACTTGCTTGGCTTGCTTTACACGCAATCGCGACCTTCCTCGATAGCTTGCGTCGTACGCAATACCGAGTTTCACTAAACAACAATATGCTATTAAAACTAGCCGTTATGAATAGTAATAACCACTTTTTGAAATTTTATAAATTTTATTTTTCAAAATGGACTTCATTTTTGGACTCAGAATATCGAAATTAGCCTAGGGTAAAATTTTGGTATTTTTCTGAAAACTTTCAATTTTTGATGAATAGTGAAACCACTAAGTGGTAGGTTAAAAACTGAATTTTGCATAAAACTTAATTTTACCGCTTCTGTGAATGGAATTTCAAAAATCCGACAGACACGGTTGATATCAGTAAGTAAAATGTGGTTCAATGAGATAAAAATAATTTTTTGGTGAATAGTAACTTTTTACTTTTTTTACCGCGGTTAATAGTAAATAGGGTAACTAAGGGTAAATATGATATTAATATTACCCTAACACATGTCCTAATTCTATTGGACAAGTGTAATTCGACCAAAAACAAACTTAGGAATAAAATATGACCATTTAGGCCCACTTGTATTAGATTAGGACATTTATTATTAATTTATTTAAAGAAGGGTTAAAATAGTTAAAATCAAAGTTTAATAAGTAAATCATTTTTACTATGGGGTTATACATAAGATAAATTCGACTATAAATATTCATTAGAAAGATAAAAAGATTTCCTACATGATGGTATTTTATTTGTAATTTTTAGACATCAAATAATTTAATTTATTTATGACACAAAGATGATGCAGTAATTATCTTATTAATGAAATATTGACATAATTGATGTTATAAACACAAAAATAAATGTAATTTGAGACTTTTTATGAATTCCACTAATTTTCTAGGTTACTTTGATATATTAATGTTGATTTAATCAACTTGGTTCGAACATATAATTCTGTTATGACTTTCACAAAAATCATATATCAAATAGTGTCAAAATTGACACAAAATAGTTTTTAAATCAAATATTATATTATTAATTGTTATTGAATTCCTAAAAATCTAAGGTTCGGCCAAATGACTTAGATAAGGATATATATATTAATAATAAACAATTTGGGGTTCGTTTGGCATGTTATAGTGAGTTTATTAACCATATAGTGAAAGAAAACAAAAAGACATGGTAAAAGTTAAATTATTTAACTTAGTGTTAAATCTAATTGATAAGGTTAAAATAATATCCTAAACTTGTCTAAATTCTATTGGTTGATAGGATTTCGACCCATCCCCACTTTATCTTCGAAATAAGACCCTTTGGAACCATTATAAACCGATTTTGACTTTAATATAAAATAATATTTTGAGATATTCCTAAGGTGCCCCTCTCCTCCCTTATAAAAGGGCACCTCCTCCCCCTCCTCCTCACACCAAATTGAGCACTCAAGCTCGGCCAACCCCTACCCTTTTCTCCCCTCCACTTCCCTATAATAGTCCTAGAGGTCCTGGTCTTCTCCAAAGACCACTCTTAGTTCCTTAAGTGGAGGATTCAAAGAGGCGTTCCAAAGAAGAGGTAATATCCATTACCGATCTTTTCAATTTCTTTCTTCTTCAACTTCTTCTTCTTTAGTTGTTTCATGATGAAGTAATAACATCAGTATTACTTACATACTGATATGTTATTATAAATATGAAACAACCCTAATTCACCTTCTATCCATCCTACGGAAAAATGAAATCACCGCGCGTGCGTACGTACGGAATACCGTCTCCACGCCGTGGTGTAATCTATATTCCACCATCACTTTACAAGGATGGGTATAATGGTGTAATGAGTGACTATTTATGATTATTATGAAGTAATATTGATACTGAAATAATATATATATACTCCAATACAATTCCACGATCATAGGAACGATATCATCACTCGTGCGTACGTACGGAATACCGTCTCCACGATGTGATGCGACTCGTTCTACATGATCTTCATTTCATAATGATTATATAAATGAATTGAATGAATGAATATGGTATATAATACACTAATACCATTCTGGAAATGAAGTATCTATAACCTAAAGATAAGAATAAGAATTTATTCGACAAAACACGCATAAGAACAAAAAGTTATAAAGACCCGAGTAACAAGTAACAATGAAATATTACTAACAAGAAGCTAATAATATGACCATATATGATATCATATCAATATGTATGATTCTGGAATAAGTCAATAACATTATTTAAACCATTATACAGGAGCTTCGGACACATACAAGGCAAATTGGACCTAAGGTAAGGGAAATATCACAATCTCATTTTTATCCGAGATTGTTTATTCGTAAGTATTTACTGGGGTGTATTTTATCATCCACATCCATGTTCCCTCAATATGTAATATTGTTTCCATCCACTTGAAATAGTTTAAATCGAATTTTACCCTTAGGTGAGTTTTTAGTAAAGAATATGAAAGGAATCTTTTGTCGTTTTTCCGTACGAGGTACTTTTTGACTTTTCCGACAAAAGTACGAAGAATGTTTTTTTTTAACTTATACGGCATGAATGGATTTTTAAAACATTACTTCAAAGAAGCTTCCTTTACAAGTTTTCAAGTTTATTTTTAATCAACTTCTTTTATTTTAAAGTTGTATGACATGTTATGAAAGGAAAAATGTTTTTGAAGAAGAAAGGATATTTTCCTCAAGAATTCAATTCAAGTGTTTTATCAAAATTATTTTCCATCTAAGATAATAAAGGGTTCTGTTTCTATCAATATTTTTACATTGGTTTGACTATGTTGTGATGGAATTATGTTTATGAATTCCTTTATCATATATGAATTGATTTATGATGTCATGATGTTTCAAGAATCCCATTTTTGTTACATGTGTTATGCGATGATGCATGTTTTATGATTATGTGGCACACATAAGAAAGGATTCATTATAAGATGGGTGGGACCTATATCTCCCTCCAATGCATTGGGTAATGATTTTATATCTCATGAGATAGACATGGCTGGAACGGAAGGTTATTTCGGTTCAGTGATACAGGACTGAAACGAGGAGTGAACTCGGTTCAGAAAGGGACTTTGTCCACTAAGATAGTCTTGGCGATGAGTCATGACTAACAAGAAATGATTTTCCATGATTATGTGTGCATGCCACAAAGTTTCAAGTTTTATGTTATGATTTTGGGGATCTCATTTTCACTTCTATGATTTATTCCATGTTAAGATATTATGATCTCTTTTGCAGGTTTTGATTTTCATAAAGATATGATATGATTTTTATTTCCTTTATTTGCCCTTGCAGAGCATTTGAGCTCACCCTTTTATGTTTTCTTTTCCCCAGGTCAGGAAGATGGATATTAAGTAGAATATGCTAAAAGGGACCCTAGATATGATGAAATAAATGGGATACACTGTAGAAGATTTATGAACCAGTCGTTTATGTTTCCCAGTTTCTAAAGACACTATACCTATACGGTCCTTTGTGGTTTTGTCATATGTTGTAATAAGTGTGCTTCAATTTTAATGTATTAACAATGTATGTAAAGTGTGGGTCGTTATAGATGTGTTCCTTGTTCTTTTGGTAATAAAAGTAAATATGAAATTGAGTGTTGATTCATTGGAGGATCATCCTTGGGAAATCATAATAACTTCATGCAGAACATTTTGGAGATGACGTCCCATATGTTGAAGGTAATCATAGATAAGAAATTTTAATATTAAAGAAAAGCTTCAAATTTTATTTTAATTATTTCATTTATTATGTAGCCAATATCTTATTCGACTCAAGATACACTCAAACTGATGAGGAACAACATAGTGATCCCAAGGGTGAGGAAGATATTATCAGTGAAAAGAAACTATAAAAAAAGAGTGTCGTCAAATAATGGTTTTAACAAAATTTGTTTAAATACGAATTAAAGGTCAAATATTCATAGTCAGAGAGAATGACCATGGTCGACCTAATGATCCCAATAGATCAATATTCATTAGCTATATGGATAGCAGTATGAGATTTAACGTTCCAATTGACAGATAAAATATCCAAAAAGTCATACCTGCAATGAATTCTATTGTTTGGGAGGACATTGAAGTAACATTTAGTTTCATTTTCCATTGTATTCTCTTGAGATCAATTCATGAAATTCTGATTTTTTATTTCTTTTGAAAAGTATATTTATTATAGAAAATTATAGAATGATTTCTTTTAAAGTTGTTGTAAAGTTCCATAGAGATTTATAAACAATATTGAATGGTAGGTACATTAGGGATGATGATAGAAAAGTCAATACTAACACACCAATATTATATGTCAACTTCCTCTCCCATGCATCTTGGAATTATTTCATTTCCAAATACGGGGAAGATAATTTTGGGTAAATTATAAGTGATTTTAATTTATATATAATGACATATATGAGAAAACAATTTTTATAAATGTTACTCTTTAAAAACAAAAAAAAATGAGTGTGAAGAATAAGAAATGTTCTAAAAATCGGCAATGCGCATACAGTAATTCAAGGATGATACATGCAGCACATAGAAAACAACTAATACATTATTAGAAATTATCATATGATAGTTGATATAAAAAATGATCGATCTATATTTTTTGAGATGTAGATTGATAATTTAGATCCACTAACTGCCTCAATCCCATGTCATGTGGTGTGGAAAAAAGCCCATGAAAATAAAAAGGGATAAATAGTATATAAAATCACTCAAAATGTGTGGGATGAATGTGTAAGTTGGAATGAACTGAACATTATTGTTACATTATATTTTAAGTCATATTAACATATATAGAGTTTTCTTTTATTTGGTCCATAAACAAGATGATTTATCTTACAGATATGATGAAGAACAACTTCTTATAGTTTTTCATCATCAAGAGCTGTATAGATGGGTTAGAGTGGTGGGTTTTTTAGTCTTTCCAGGTGACTAATTTAAAAAAGTAAAAGCATGGATTTTTGTTAAAGATTAATATGAAGAGTTATAATTACATGATGTGAAAAAAATGAATTATTGTTTAAACAAAATAAAGTATTCTTGAAATTGATGGAAGATAGGTCATTAATAAAATAACCACCAAATACACCATAATTAGACCTATAAACACAAAATTATGAGTGTAGTTATTCCTAATAGGCCTTTTAAACCCCTTAGGTACTTATAATTTTAAAAATGTTTTCTAAAATTTATGTATTTAACTATTCTTAATTACCGAATTGTTTGGAAATTTTCATGGTTAAAACTATTCATTACCTATATCTATTGAAAACCACACATTAAATTGTATTCAGAATCTTGGTGTACAATATTATGAATGTTAACATTAATTGTGCACAATTATATGTAGGTCATGTGAATATAGGTCTTTAGGTAGATCATGGTCCAAGTGTTGAGATACCTTTTCCCATTGAAAATATTGATGTTTGAACTATCAAACAAGCTATTGGAACATATTTCACATGACTGACCAGTCCTCTTAATGTCCACATTGAGAAAGGGGTATGGAATTTGCATCATATATTATACACCTTTACTATTTCAATAAATAAAATAATTTAAACTATGATATGTTATTGAAGAAGGGTATGAAAAATATTTGTATCAAGGAAGTCAAAGGGATCATCTACTATATCATGAATGTGGACTACTGGCCCTAATTTTATTTAACCACCATTTAATATAAACCTAAAAAATTTTAAGGCTCTTGAAAATTAATAAATTTAAGTCGAGAATTCAACTCAATTTGATTTCAAAACATACATGTACGATACATAGTCTGTTTATTTTATCTCACTTCCAAGTGTAAATGAAATTATAAAGTGTGAATGGTTATGATCATTTTTCATAAATGTATATATGAGTTATGTTGAAAAAATTGTTTTTATTCTCTAATATATGATTTCTATTACATTTTTTAATGGTGTATTGTTTAATCTAGATTTTTATATATAAAATTTGAATTTTGTCAATAATTAAAGCATAAAATTGGATTTGTAAGTTCACATATTCATTGATCGGAACCAATAATGATGAAAGAAGTTGAAATTCTAGAAAAATCATAAAAAATTGCAAAAGTGTTTAAAGAAATGATGATTGAAAATAAGTTATTCATAATAAAAACCATTCAAGGATAAAACTATATAGTTTGGTTACTATTATGATAATTTTTCATTATTTGTATATAATACTCATTCATGCTTAAGTTTTTTATGATGCACTAGATGTAAATTCTAATAAATCTAGTTAATCCAATGATATGTTTTTTAGATCCATATCATGGATGAGTGGAAAAATCAGCCACACATTATGTCCCTTTCTAAATATTAAATGTTATATTTTCAATATTTTATATCCATTCAATTATATGTTATATAATATATCTTAAAATTCATGTTTTCTTTGATAATGTGGTTCTAATGTATCGAGCGATATGGGGTTTATGGAAATTGAGCACCAAGAATAAATCAATGGACTACTATAGATGGAGATCTATTTTGGTATATATAATAACTATTCTAGATTAAAACATTTCATAAAAAATTATATATAATTTTAAATGTTATTATTTTATTTAAAATAGACAACTAGAAATTATTGTGGTTACTACATAAATAAATTCATGAAAGATATCATAACCCATGGAATAGATAAAATCTGGTTGTAGCAGAAAACACCCTAAGAGGGAAGAGATAAATCAGGGTGTCAAAATTTTAGTTTGTATTTAAAGGATATTTTCCACAAATTGGAAGGGTTAAGTTAAATTTTAACCCTAAATAACACAACCAAAACAATCCCAAAAGTAGACATTAATATACAGAATATGTCAATTTTACATAGTTCACCACTAAGGGATAATCCAAGGGGCATACATTGATGATGTCTTAGTCATCTTAAAATCCATTATGCTTCACTAGTCCTAATTGGTTAAAAAAATTTGGTCATTATTACATTGTGACTAGTTTACTTCCTTTACAATTAATTCATGGATATACACTACATCCCATGATCACCAATGGCGACTCCTTCTTTGCACACTACTTTATATGAATTCTTCCTTAATTTAGAAACTTGAAATTCTCAACTACATTTTCATGTAAATATTAATTATTTTGTATCATGAAATCTTAAATATAATGATCCAATACAATCAACAATATTCAAGAAATCACAATAAATATTCATGTAAAGGTGTATGCAGAAAAAATGACCATGTGCATAAGTGCCCCACATAATACTATTCACCACGTGATGTGCTTCGTAAACAGCCCTTCCCTTCAAAACCCATATTTATTATTTATAAAATAACATTTCTAGTTTTTTTTTCTTACATCATGGATACAACTTTATGAACTAAACCTCATGATCTGACATCATTAAACCCTTTTAATTGGGAACATGATCTGCTTCATAAATTGTCCTTGCTATGTGAACTATCTTTGCAATGCAGACTGAACATGTTACATGAAATATATGACCTCATAAAATTTCTGATTAATCTATAGATCTTTTCTAAAACTTATTATCAATACCTAATAATGTGATAAATGTTTTTTTTATAGTCATAACCCCCATAAAACACTTAAAACATCAGATAATAAAAATTTCCTTCATATAACACCACACTAAAAACAATATCTTCGTTCATGATCCAATTAGAGTTATCATCACACTATCGCAAATGAATACATTCATACGTGGTTGTTGCATAAAATCTATTATATGTTGTTCAAAAACTATTACCACCTCTTCTCCATAAATAATTTGATTCATTGTGTGATTTATTCATTACCGCAAACTTCATAAGAGAGATTTTAGACATTGTGAAAAACATTTACCAAAATCCTCGCACAACTTCATGTACCACAAACCATGTACCCCATATCTGTTTTTTGGGAGGGATTATGTTTTTCAAAATATCATATGAGAACTTGCTTCCATGAATTTCCTGCACTGTCTATATACTCTATAAATTGTCATGTACTCCCTCTGTGAAAATCCTTCCTTGTCCTTGAAATTTTCTAACCAAAAAAATTCGAACACTAGAAAATAGTTCCATTTTACAAAATTTTTAAATTCTCCTTTTGGCCCTCTATTTTATTTAATAAATCTCCCTTTCTCTTTAAACACCTTGATCAATCTAGAATGAAATTAACAAAAAATACAAAAAATAGTCAATATCCAGCCTATATCAAATTAATTCTAACAAATCCCATTAACTGTATCTATTATATGGGTCAAATATTGAATACATACACTTTTTCATGGCATATTTATTAAAAATTATTTAAATATTTTCTATATTTCATAGACTGTGATGATAAGTCATATTTTGATGATAAGATTGATGAATTTAGGGATGAATGAAAATTTTTTATTGTTTTTTTGATTTTCAAAAAATTCATGAAAATTTATTTATCTACAACTTTATTTAATTTGATTATCTCAAAATGAGTTTGATAGTTGATTATGGAATCAACATTACAAAATGAACATCACATTCTAAATTATGATAAAATGCACTTAAGAATTCATTAAACACTAATAAAATGGTCATTGATGTGTTTTTGGAATGTAGGAACTAATCTAACATCATTAAAAATTATAGTGTGGTTATAATGAATTAAAATATTAGTTTCCAATTTAGAAGTGACACTTTAATTAAAAAAATATTTCATATAATCATTTATAATAAAATTCACACAAATTACTTGAAACTCTAGGAAAATGTCCATTGAATAATTTTTATAATGTGTGAATTAATTTCACATCATTAACTCATGGGGTGATGGAATAAAAAAATATTTTAATAATTTAAAATAGACATTTTAATTCAAAATTCATGTCACATGCTCAGTTGTAAAAAGACAGTCAAAAATTTATTAAACTCATGAAATATTAAAATAAACTTATTTTTGGAATATAGGAATGAACTGTAAATCAATATAGTTATTAGTGTGATTATAATGAATGAGAATGAAATTTTTTTAATTTAAATGTGGAATTTTATTGCAACATGTATGTTGTATTTTCAATAATGAGAATACCTGCTCATATTATCAAAAAATAGTCAAAAACATAATGATGCTAATTTTTTTAAATATATAAATGAATCACACATCATTATGACTTGTAGTGTGGTTATAATACCCATAAATGCATATTTTCATTTTAAAAATTTATGTGGAAACAAATTTGTTTCACATAGAAAAAACTAATAAAACATGCTTGGATATTCATGAAACTCTATATTAAAATTTACTATTTCATTTTAACATCTCTTTGATTTTTTAATGATTAAAAACACATGCTTTCAATTAACAAGTTACATTTTGGTTCAAAATGTTCTTCACATTCTCAATTCTAATAATCCATGCATATATTATCACGAAATTACATAAAAATTATCATTGATATTTTTTTACATGTAAGAATGATCCTCACATCATTGTGTATTACGGTGCAGCCACCATGACCAACAATGAGTGTTTTTAATTTAAAAGGGACATTTTAGTTCAAAATCTGTGACACATTCCCAATTCTGATAAAATGTTTTTCTAATATCATCAAACACTAGTAGTATGACCATCGACACATTTACTACTTGTAGGAATTAAAATCATATCATTTCGAGTCACAATGTGGTCAGAAACAAATTTGGTGTGTTTTTAATTTTAAAAAAACATTTTATTTCTAAATATAGATTACATTCTCAATTTTGGTCAAACATGATTATATTTATAGTAAACTAAATGAAAATAACCATTTTTTATTTTTTTTAATATATTAATGACCCAAACATCTTTTTGACTTACTATGCGATCATAATTTCCTTAAATGTATTTTTTTCATTTTAAGCGTTTTTAGGTAAAAAATGAGTGTCCTATACTCAAAACTAAGGAAAAAACTCATATTTTTCTGAAACTCAACATTGATATTATCAAAATAATTTTTAATTAGTAGGAATGAAGAAAAAATCATTTGGACTCATAGTCTAGTTGGAATGAGTGGAACAACTTGTTTTAAATTTAAAAGTAATGTTTTAATTTAAAACATGATTCATGTGTTGAATTTCTTGAAAATATAATTTAAATAACATTAAAAACTATAAATTTACCATTTATGTATTTCTATAGGAATAAATTACATGTCATTCGAACTCATGGTGTGTTCAGAATGATTAAAATGTGTGTTTTCTATTTAAAAGATGCATTTTAATTTTAAATAAGAATCACATGCAAAATTACAATCAAATGTTTTTAAAATGTCATGAAACTATAGGAAATGAAAATTATTTAATTTTTTAATATATAAATTAACCTCACAACATTTCCACCCATGGTATGAATTAGAAGGTCTGAGAATGCTTGTTTTTAATTTAAAATTGACATTTTAATTCGAAACGAATGTCTCGTGTACAATTCTGAGAAAACATTATTGAAATTTCATGAAAATATAAGAAAAATTCATTTAAAATTTTTTTGAATGTAAAAAAGAAATGAATATAATTACAACTCATGGTGTGGTCTGAATGACTAAAAATACATGTTTTTAATATAAAAGTATCATTTTAGTTCAAAAAAAGAATCATAAGATAAATTCTAAGAAACCACACTTAGAATATCATAAATATCTAGTAAAATTAATATTTAAACATTTATTGTAACGCCCAAAAATTTTATTTTATGTCCCTTCTTAAATAAATTCAATTTCTTCGATAACTTACATTACACAGAACACAGAGCTTAAACGAACGATTAAATATTATTATTTAATTGTGACAGTCATTAGAATGAATTTAATTAATGATAATAACTAAATTATGAAAATAAAATTCACATATATTTATAAAATTAATTCACTGGTTAACAATTAATTAGAAATAAAAATTATAACCAATTGAACATAAAGGATGTGTTTTTATAAAAAAAATATTTTTCTACCCACAATTGTATTTTTTTACTATTAAATTAAATTAATCAATATTAATGAAATATATAAATTAAATTTATATGTTATACATTAAATCAATTTTTTTTTTAAATTCATCCAATATGTTTGAATGGCTTAAAATAAGAATAAATCCAATTTTAAGTATAAAAAGTATTGTTTTAATGTATTTCAATTTTTTCACCTTTTGATATAGGCCTATATTTAATATAAATTCTGAAACATTTATAGGTATTATTTATCAAAATTAATTTCATTTTTTAAACTGTAATATCAAATTTTTCATAGGGTAAAATTTAGGTATTTTTTGGAGAAGTCTCATTTTTTGAAGAATAATGAAATATATTGAATTTTATTTGAAAACTAATTTTTGTATAATTTATTTATATAATTAAATTATATATTATTTTTTTAAGTATAATTAGTTAAATGATACATCATTTCATACAATTTAGGTTATTTAAATCAATTTCACTTTGAAATTGGATATAAAAATAGTTCCAACTTTTAATTGTTTCGCTTTAAAACCCCAAATTTTTGTTGTGTCTCTCGGATTAATTTTAAATCTAATTTTTTATATTAAATAAATTT
This sequence comes from Viscum album, assembly GCA_963277665.1. Classification (NCBI taxonomy): domain Eukaryota; kingdom Viridiplantae; phylum Streptophyta; class Magnoliopsida; order Santalales; family Viscaceae; genus Viscum; species Viscum album. The sequence continues at coordinate 734,886,992 of OY728147.1, read as the reverse complement.
AATTAAGTAAAATGGAATCCATATTTGGAATAAAAATTTCCAAATTATTTTATAGGTTTATTTTAATTTTTAGACCTAAAAAGTTACTACGGTAAAAAAAATTATTTACCACAGTATTGGTAAAATAAAAACAAGGGTTAAAGTTAAAAAGTAAAAGCTTAACATAGCTCAAAATACAAATTTAAATGGGTAGTTGATGTATTTATAGACCCTAAAAATCCTCCAAAAATATAATTAACAATATAATTTGTTTAAATTAATTCCACCTCAACGTGGTTGGATTTAATTATAAAATATTCACTATTTAATCACTTAAACCCACATCTCCTCAAGTATAAATAACAACCTCACTTACCCATTTAGAATAAAATGCATTTAAGATCTTAAAATATCTACCAAAACATATCCTCACTATCCCAACATACAAGTGCTTTTGGTATCACCAAAATACAAAAGCCAAGGTCCTCAAGGGGTCCTTCAATGAGGTGATATCCCTGAGGCAATTTTCCCAAAATACCTCTCTTAATTTATTTTATTTTCTAGAATTTATCATCACCTAATTCATACATCAAGGATTGATAAATGAATAATCATTTACATACTATATTTTTGTTGTTATATTGTAATATATTATATCCATACCTTTTATTACCTTATATTATTCAAAGAAAGGAAACAATTGTTCAAGTCATGTCAGTTAATCTCCTTCAGGAATAATGTTTTCATTCATTTACCACTACCTCATTTAAGAGTGTTCAAAAAATTATTATTTGATTAAATATTATTTAAATATTTATATTATATCTTATTTGATTTGTTGGAACTAATATATACTCATAATAGTAAATAAAACAAAACTAGTACGCGGTGTTCGTAAAAACCTCCCAAATTAACAGAACAATTATTTAACAATTTATCAAATGAATCATTATCATACAAAAAAGAAAAATGATATATTTTACCATTTAAATTTATTTATGTAAATTAAGACCATTTAATTCCACTTATATATTTGTAATCTCATTTTAGAAGAACATTCATACATTTACATAAATGAACTGATCATGAAACCATGAAACGAATGCACCCACAACCATGAGAATAATGAAATATTATTAATCAATAAGTCCTTATATGTTATAAAATCATCACCTAAGGTATTATAAATTTTAATATAGTTCTATATTGAGTTAATAAATTTTTTTAAACCATTATACAGAAGGTAAAATAATGCTACACTAAAAGGAATTGTCACGTAAAGATTGTCTCGTCTCACTTTTCACGTCTATGAGATATATGACGTATTCACCACGTAATCCATGATTGTGGTGTATTTACTTCTATTTGATATATAATATAATTAATCTCATTATATTTATGGTATTAAATTTCCCTTTTTATAATTATTACTTTTATGGGGCATACGATTTGAATAATTACAAGTGGTAAGATATTTCATAACTTCATTTTCATTCATTGGGTTAAATATCTATTTCATTTATTATTTAATGATAAGGTTATGTATAAAACGACTTTTGTATATATCATGTTTTATTTATACCTATTTTATCTGTATTTTCAACAAAAACACATAATTGATTCATTTTTAAGGGACAATGTCTCGATCTCCTTTAATTGAGGATTATTTTGATGTTATACACTCACATTCTTTATGAGGAATATATACATACCATTTGATATGTCATATCATTAATATCATTTTATTCATATTATTTAAATTTTTCAAAGTGGTATGATACACATTTATTAATAAATCCATTTTAAAATCATTTATTCGATATATGAAAAATGTTTTTGACTTACAATGACGGGTGGGGCCTGACATTATATAGCCCCTTGTTGCAGCGACAGGTCTCATGAAAAAAAATAGTTGGCCAAATTAAATGGGGTTTTAATTATATATTAATCATTATTATTAAAGGTCTTAATGTTAGTGGTTCATGTGTGAGATACATGGCATCCAATAATTAGACACCCCCTTCTTCTAGTATTCAGTTATCATTATCCAGGAGATTTTCACTCTGAAAAAATATAAAGATGTATTTTCATTCTAAATTTTTTGATTTAATTTCATTTGTGTTCAGTTATTTACCTTAACATATTTATTATTATCATTGATTCATTTTTTAATAATCTCTACTTAACCCTTATTGAGAATTTTATCTCACCCTTATCTTTTTCCTTTCCACATGTTATGAAGAAGAAAACTTTGAATGACTTTCCAAGGATGAAATTTATTATATTTTTTTATGTATTATATATTTTTTTCTTTTATGAACAAAAGAATGAGAATAATTTATATAATCTATTTTTACAATACTGTTAAACTATTCGTTCCTTTGGGATGTGATTCTTTGTAATCACGCCAATGTAACATTGTAAGGCACTGGCTCCGGGCAACTCAGGTTGGGGTCATTATAGTTTGTCTCAGAAGAATTTTATAAGAAACCTTGGTAAATATATTTAAGAAATGATATATTATATAAAATAATTTTACGGTAGACTTTACGGATAATTATATAATAACATCACAAAAATTGTGTTTATGATTATGAGATTAGCTACACATAAAATTTTTATTTTGTGTTAAGTATTTCACTAGTTTTGAGATTAATAATTAGGTTATATAATTTTATGATCTAATATATTTTATTACGCTATTTATAAATGGATCATAGTTTAATTAATGTGAAATTTATCAATGCATGTAGTCCATATAGATATTTCCCTACTAGGAAATATAATGGTGTTGAAGTTGGATCTCGAGCTACAGATGGAGATAAAAAATTATTACTATATTGAGAAAACTGAATCAGGTTATGATCAATAACCTTTACCACATAGAGCATCCTTATCTTTAACATAGTGTAACAATGTTAGACCACTTAATGTGACAAAAAACTATCATTAAATGGGACTACAAATCCATTTGAAGCTGAGCTATGGATAAGTTCTTTTAAAAAAGATATTTCTCGTTTTGGGATGTAATAAAAGGGTCAGGGTTGTTATAGAAATTTATCTTCTCTCTAGAGATGTGGATCAATGGTGGTCATTGATTAAAAACACTAAGAAATATTATTAAATAGAAAACATGGAATGTAAGTATTTTTAGGAACTTTTCATGGAAAAATATTTCCCTCACAAAATATGAGAATATATGGAAAGAAAATTCTTGAGTCTGAGAAAAAAGGAGGATAATAATGTTTCTTTGTATGAATCTAACTTTACAATATTAACAAGGCATGTTTTAGACTACATATGTAACCCAAGAAGTAATATTGATCATTTTTTTGATGGGTTAAATATATTCCTGTAAAGGGAACCAGTCTCCCAAACCTTCTCATCATATGAATATATAGTCTCATATGCTATCAATACAAAGAAAGAATTATATAAGTCTCGTAACATTAAGAGAAAGCAATAGAAAAAGATAATGGTGTAGAAAGAGACAGATAAAAGGAAAAAGGGTAAGAAGGATTTTCCCACATATGAAAATTGTGGAAAAAACACCACAGTACTTTCCTGGATGGAAGGGGGGTTTTTTACAAGTTTGGAGATAAAGGTCATTGGGATCATGAATATAAAGGAAATAAAGAAACTTTTATTGTGAAATGTTTCAACTATAAAGAAATGGGGAACTATGAAAATGAATTCCCAAAGTTTCAAGGGAATTTATCTTAGAATAAGTGAAGGGATCAAGTTTAATCTTATATTATTAGTAAAGTAAAAAATGGAATAATTAAAGTGTTTAGGTTTTTGGATTTAATAATTCTGTTGTAAAATTATTTTTTTAATGATATTCTCGTTAAAAAAATAATGAAATCAATAAGGATTATATTTTTGGACTTATTCAATTACGATTTGTAAGAAAACCTGTTTAAATTAAGGTTTTAAAGTGATTGGGGTATTAATATATTTGATATTTAAACATAATTGTTGCATTTTACTATTTGGGGAATCCAATGTTATGTTGATTTTGGAAATTTAGCAACCTTTATTTAGAATTTATGGTCTTTTTGACAGACTTATTTTGAATGAGTCTTAAGGGTAAATACTTATGGAATGGATTAAGTTGAACTTCTGATATTATTATTTGAAGTATGATTTATCATATTGGATAACATGTACAACACATTTTTCTTTTAGAAAATATTTAAAGCCCGAAGGAATGGCTTATGGATATTTTGATAGACTGCTTTAAGAATCTAACTTCAACTTGAATATCTATTACCTAGTGTAAGAGATGAAGTGAAGATATATTGAAACACAATCAAAGGATAATATTATTCTTATGAAATAGAAATAAATCAAGTACAATTATTTTCTCAACTGATTTTATGGATAATAAAATAATTCCTCAACTCTAGGAAAATGATTCTTGAACAAAACCTTTATCCGTTTACATTTATTAATAAGTAATCAATGGTCTTTGAACTAATCACAATATTTATGGTTTTGTGATGGTTAACTTTATAATTAACATTTCCTCTATCATTCTCCATAAAAACTTAATATTTTTATTTTTCATCCATTTCCCAATTTTCTCGTTGCACTAATGTTATACTATTAAAAAGCACAATTTTTTTGGGACCTTCTTGTTTCCATTTTCCTCTTATTAATGGGATTATTTATTAACCCTATTGAAAATGTGGGTTTCCCACAAATGAATTTTCAAGTACCAACCACTAATTTTCTAAGTAAAATATCAAATTGAGAGGAAAAAATTTATTGAATTAGGGTAGAATGTAACACCAAAATATTTTACGGTATGTCTCCTCTTGAATAAATTTATTTCTTCAATATCTTACATTACATAGAACGTAAAACTTAATCAAATGATTAGCTATTATTATTTAATTATGATAGTTTAAATAGCCTTTGAAAAGATAAGAATGAATAAGAATAATTGAATTATGAAAATATAGTTCATACATATTTATAAAATTAATTAATTGGTCACAATTTAATTATAAATAAAAATGAGAACCAATTGAATATAAAGGATGTTTTTTTAGAAAAAATTAATTTTTTGGCCACAATGGAATTTTATCTTAATAAATTAAATTAATCATAATTATTGAAAAATATTAATTAAATTTATATGTTGTATATTCAATAAATTTTTTTAAAATTCATCCAATTATTTTTATTGTCTTATGATAAGAATAAATCCAATTTTAAGCATAAAATGTTATATTTTTCTAAAGGATAATTTTTCAGCCTTTTAATGCCCCACATATTATAAATATATATATTGAAATTTTATAAGTAGTATTTGAAAAATAAATTTCATTTTATAAATATGAATATCAAAATTTTCTAAGGTAATTGGTTTTTTGTTTTTTAGAGAAGTTTCATTTTTTGAGGAATAGTGAAAAATATTAATTATTAATTGAAAATTTATTTTTCATCAAATTTATTTATATAGTTAAATTATATATTAAATGTGTTTTAATGTATAATTATATAACTTGTACATATATAAATCCAATTTATGTAATTGGAATAAATATACCTTTTAAATTAGATATAAAAACATTTCAAACTTTTGAACTTCTCACTATTAAAACCCGCTTTTTCATTGTGGTTATATGATTAATTTTCCACAAAATTTTATCCATTAGAAAAATTTAATTTATTAAAATTAAATAAATGTTTGGAATAAAAAATTCAAATTATTTTGTAAGGTAATTTTCATCTTTAGAAATAAAAAATTTAACATGGTAAAAAAATTATTTATCGCAATATAGGTAAATTAACGATAAGGGTTAAGGGTAAAAGGTAAAATCCTAACATACCTAGAAAGCACAAATTTTAAGAGATTTTTGAGGTATTTATAGACCCTAAACAACCTAAAATCATTTATTAATAATATAATTTGTTGAAATTAATTCTACCTTAGTGTGGATGGCTTTAATTATAAAATATTCATTATTTAATTGCTTAAAGTTACCTCTCTACAATTATAAATATGACACCTCACCTCCCCATTTCAACTCAAAAATAGTTAAGGTCCCAAAATATCTAAAAAATAATATCTTACTCACTCTCCCCAAATTCAAGTTCTTATGGTCTCACCAAAATAACAAAACCAAGGTCTTCAAGGGGTCTACCAAGGATTTGATAGTATATAGGAAATTTTCCCAAAACACCTCTCTTAATTTGTTTTTATTTTCTAATTTATCCTCACCTCCTTCATCCATCAAGGTATGATTACACAATATTAATTTATATACTTTTGTTTTACTTTTATAATGGAGTATATTATATTCATAACATTTATTACCTTCTCTTATTCAATGAAACAAAACTATTAGTCAAGTTATGTCGATTAATCTCCTCTTTGAATAATGTTTTTGTTCGTTTTCCATTACCACCTTCATGGATGGTCATAAAAATGTTATTATGGTTAAATAATATTTAAATAATAATATTATATCACATTTCATTTTATGGAACTAATATATACTCATAATAGTAAATAAAAAACCAGTACGTTATGTTCATAAAAACCATAAAAAATAACTAAACAATTACTGTTAACATTTTATCAGATGAATCATCCTCATACTAGAAAAAATGATATATGTGAAAATTTAAACTTATATAATTTAATTAATAATATTTTATTCCGATTCTATATTTTTAATCTCATTATACAAGAACATATATAATTTTACACAAATAAATGATCATGAAACCATGAATTGAACTCACCTAAAACTATAAAAATAATGAGATATTATTAAGTAATGGTCCATAAGATGTTATAAAATCATCACATAAGGTATTATAAATATTAATATAGTTCTGGTATGATTTAATAACATTCTTTAAATCATTACACAAGAGATTAAATAATTCTAAACTAAATTGAATCCTGATAAGGATTTTCTCATATCACTTTTTACTTTTATGAGATATATGACTTATTCACTACTTTATACTTTTGTGTGGTGTAGTTACTGAAATTTGATATATAATATCATGAATCTAATTAGTTTCATGGTATTAAATGAATATTTTTATGATTATTAATTTTATGGGCCATATGATTCGACTTATTACAAGTGGTAAGAGATTTCATAACTCAATTTTCATGGATTAGGTTAAAATTCAATTTCATTGATTATGAAATGCTATGGCTATGTGAAAAAAAATTTATTGTCTCGTGTTTTATTTATACATTATTTATGTTTATTTACATTTAATACACATAATCAATTAATTTTTATGTTAATTTTCTTGATCTCCATTCATTGATGTATATTTTGATGTTATACACCCACCTTCTTTATAAGGTGCATATACAACCCCTTTGATATATCATCTAATTAATCACATTTTCTTCATAGTATTTAAATGTTCCAAAGTGTTATGGGACACTTTGATTTAAAAATATGTTTAAAATCATTTATTTGATATATGAAAAATGATGTGGACTTACATTGATGGGTGGGGCCCGTCATTGTATTTCCCCTCAATGCATCATCATGTCTCATGATAACAAAAGTTAGTTAAATAAAATGTTTTTTTATCTTTATATTAAATATTTTTGTGAAAGATCTTGATGGTAGTTCTAGAGACCTGATTCTTGACGTACATAGACATTACATTACTTTAGCAGAATACTTAACACATAACAAAAATAGACACACAAGGACCGTAATAGTTTAGTGTCTTTGGAAACATGGAACGTAATCTTCTAATCGTGGTGAAAGATCTTCAACATCTCCCATAAAGATCTTCCCCTCTTTTTTTTCTTACCTAAAACCTTTATTTATATCCTGGGGAAAAGAAAACATAAAAATGGTGAGCTCAAATGCTCAGTAAGGGTAAACATGGATAAAATAAAACATACCATAAACATTTGAACTTAAAAACATGAACATAATGTTTAAACATCAAAAGCTTGAGAAATGACATACAACATGGAAGTAAATAAGGCATAGATCATAAAGAAACATTAAGAATGATAAAATAGCATGGGAATAAAACATGTAATTGTGGCAACCATTAAGCACATGATATGATTTCCATAGTATCCAAGGCATTGCTGCCAAGACCATCTTAGTGGACAAAGTCCCTTTCTGAATCGAGTTCACTCCTCGTTCCAGTCCTGTATTACTGAACCGGTTTAACTTTCTGTTCCAGCCATGTCTATCTCATGAGATATAAATCTTTACCCAATGCATTTTAGGGAGATATAGGTCCCACCCATCTCGTAATGAAATCATTCTTACTTGTTCCAAAAAATAAACATACATCATTCATAATAACCGAACGAATAAAATGTGTTTCATAAACATCATCCCATAATCACATAATCCATATAAAATAAATGGATATCATTTCATAATAAGAAAAGTGAAACCATGTCAATCATAGAGACATTACACTTGAAACATACAAATATGAAATAATTTCATCTTAGATGGAAAATGGTTTTGATAAAACACTTGTAATGAATTATTGAGGAAAATATCCTTTCTTCTTCAAAATAAATTTCTTTACACAAAACGTCAGGCAATTTTAAAAGAAAGAGATTTTTTTGAAAATAGTCATGAAATATTTTGGAGGAAGCTTCATGAAAATAAGGCTTTATAAAACCGTAAAAAACCGTTCGTTCCGTATAAGTTAAAAGAAAAACATTCTTTTCGTAGTTTTTCCAGAAAAGTCAAAAAGTACCTCATAACGTAAACAAAAGAAAGATTCCTTACATACCATGTAGTAAAAGTCAAAAATGGGTAAAAAGGACTTTAAACATACATGAAAACACTTTTATAAAACATGGATATGGATGATAGAAATAACCCCAATAAATACTTACGAATAAGAAATCTCGGATAAAAATGAGATTTGAAAAATTATCTCTTACCTTAGGTCTGATATGCATTGTACATATCCGAACCTCCTGTATAATGATTTAAATAATGTTATTGACTTATTACAGAATAATATTAATTGTTATGATATCATATATGGTTCACTTATGACTTTATATTATCCGTTCTTTTGTAAATTCCATGTTAAAGAGTGTTTGGGTAAAATCGTTTCATTTGTCGTCCATGTTTTGACTTATAATTATTCATATGATTACTTAGATCATGATTACTTAAATCCAGAATGTAAAAAATGATTTATATATAATATATATTCATAATATACATATATATCATAGATCTATAAATGGAAAGAAATACACCGTTCATGGAGGCGGTAGGTCGTACGTACGCATGAATGTTGTTTTCGTTTCCTCATTGAATTGAATGGAATTAATTGGATGACATACATATATATATATATAAATAAATAAATATAGTATCATTATTATGTCATATATTTCATGATTACTTATTATATATACTTTATAATCACTTATGAATGGTTAATCATTGAGAATGAATCTCATCGCGTCGTGGAGACGGTATTCCGTACGTACGCACGAGCGATGATATCATTTCCATGATCGTGGAATTTTATTGGAGTGTATGTATACTATTACAGAATCAATATCACTTTACAATAATAATATATAGTTATTATTTACACCATTATACCCATCCAAGTAAGGTGATGGTGGAAAATAGATTACACCACGGCGTGGAGACGGTATTCTGTACGTATGCACGCGCGGTGATTTCGATTTCCGTAGGATGGATAGATGGTGAAATAGGGTTGTTTCATACTTATAATAACATATCAGCATATGAGTGATACTTATGTTATTACTTCATAATGAAACAACCTAATAAGAAGAAGTGGAAGAAGAAATAAAGGTGAAAGAATCGGAAATTACCTCTTCTTTGAAGCGCCTCTTTGAGACCTCCTCTTAGGGAACTAAAATTGGTCTTTTAAGAATACCAGGACCTCTATGATGTTTCTAGGGAAGTGGAGAAGATAATTGGTCAGGGTTTGGGCGAGATTTAAGGCTCAAAGTGGTGTGTGGAAGAGAGGGAGGAGGTTCCCTTTTATAAGGGAGGAGAGGGGCACCTTTGGAATTCTTAAAAATATTAATTTATAATAAATCTAAACCCACTTAAAAACCTCCAAAAATGACTCATATTCGAAGATTAGATGATATATGTTTGTAATCTCACCAACCAATCAAATTTAGACATGTTTGGATCTTATTTTAAACCTTATCATTTTGATTTATCCTTATTTAATCTATTTAAGTTTATTTGTGGTATTAAAATTATAAATTTTAAATTAAAACAAATAAATACTTATTTGTTGTGAATTATCCATACTTGCTTAATTTATAACATTATAGACCATATAAATTTAAATTTATAATTTTTAAATATTTTTTTGATTTTTAAACAATTTTATAATATGTTATTTTTATAAAATAACAATAGTGTCAATTTTGACACTATTCATTTATTTGAATTTAAATAAAATATATATAGAAGATATGTTCGAACTAAAGGCTTTAATAGATTCATAAAAGGTCATATGTATCTATTAAATTAGTGGATCACATTAAATAGTTCATATAGTATTTATTTTATTATTTTTAAAACAATTTATTTGGTTTATCTCTTAATAAACTAATTACTACAACATTTTTTTTATAATTATTTAATATACTTATTTTTGCATAAAAATTAAAAATAAAATCCTATGATGAAGATAAATATATTATATTCCACAATAATACTTTTACTCTAATTTATCATCTTAAAATCACAATATTTAAATTGTTATATTTATTAAATTATGAAGGTGACAACTTTGGCATCATTTAAAATAAAATAATATAAGTGTCATAATCACTTTTATAAGGCTCCAAACGGTTATATATTAGGTCATTGGATGCTTACGGTGTATATATACACTAAAAATAAGTTTTGGTCAGGTTTGTGGGTCTTTTAATGGGTATTATTATTTCAATAAAAACTATATTACTTATTTCCCACTTAAGAAATAATTTCTGTATCATTAATGTATCACCATTAATGATAAATATTTAATCCCTAAAAATTCTAAATAAATTATCATGATGTAGATAATTTTATTAGATTTCTGGAGACTATTCTTTTTCGAAGTTTTATGATGTTTATCACTAAATTAAAATTATTATACTTATAATATTTAAGAGAGTGACATGTTGTCACTTTCTTTGGTTTTAATAATAATTAAATTATTTTCATGGTCAAAAGTCCAAAAAATGAATCTAATCCGACCCTTAGGTTATATCGGTCTACTTTTAGCCATCCAATATAATTTTGGCATGTGTTAGGGTAATATTATAATATTATATTTACCCTAAATTACCTGATTTACCTTTAACTAAGGTAAATAAAATTTATCGTAGTTACTATTCATAATTCCCAAAAATAAAAAGTAGCTTATTACCATAATTTGGACCCACTAATTCCAAATATGGAATCCATTTTTCCAAATTCAATACACAGAAGTTGCAGAAATTAAATCAAAATTAATCCTGTTGTCGAAAGAAAACGGGTTTTTCTTTAAAACATTTCAAAAGATTGAATTGATTTAACCGACGAATTTAATGTAAAATCAATGATAATGACATAAATTATATTAAATGGTAAAAATATATTCTATTTATACTTTAAAACCATTCAATATTATAATTTAACCATATAAATTATTGCGATGAAAAAAGTTGTTTTTAATTAAAATATAGCGTGTTTTTACTATTCATCAAAATATGAAAGTTACCAGAATAATATGAAAATTTTATCCAAAGTAAATTTTTATTTCTTTATTCCAAAGAAGAATTTTATTTTGTCAAATTTAACTTATAAACATGTCAAAAACTATATTTAAAGTGGGTGCGCCATCAAAAGGTGGCAAAACTGCATTTTTTGAAAAATACTTATTTTACCCGAAAAATTTATTTTGTTCTTATACCATGTTCTAGAAAATGTGTAAGATAAATAATAATATTATAAAATTAAAAATTTAGTTAATAATATTCATAACAGCTATTTCATAATAATATTATAATAATATATAGTTGTTTAGTAAAACCCGGTATTGCGTACAACACACGCTATCGAGGAAGGTCATGATTGCGAGTAATGCAAACCAATTCAGGGTTGCGTGTTGTGCAAGAATCCTTTATTGTTTCGTATAACAGAATCCAACCATATTTCATTTATACAATGAATATATATATATATACTCAATGTTGCGTAGAATAACTATTATCAAAATTGTCTGTAACACAATCCAAGAATAGTGTTGCGTATACTGCAAGCTAATACGGTGTTGCGTATAGCGCAAGGTAATCTTGGTGTAGCATAAAACACAAGAAATTAATGAAATTAAAAGAATATTTTTCATAAAATCTCGGGGTGTTACATTCTACCCCCCTTAAAATGAATTTCGCCCTCAAAATTCATCAGGGTTATAAATGGTTTACTACTCGAAATTTTGTTTAATAGAAACCCACATCGTAAAAAGGAATACCAAAACATGGCTTTAAAAACTAAAGTATGAAATGTAACGGTTACCCAAATTAGCTCATCACTGGGTTTCCACGTAGGAGAACATAGGTGAAAATATGGATTTGGAAGAAAAATCTAACCATCAAGTTCTGATGGAGAGTGGTAGTGAACATTGCTATGAAAAATCCAATAATCACAAAGCTATTGATTTGTGATGATCTAAGGTACCATCTGATTCATCGGATATAAGGGAACTAGGACAACATTTTTGGTTTTCAAGATCATTTCCCTAAAGTTGATGAATTAAAACAAATACATGCATGATTTTGTTACAATCTCACTGTTGTTCGTGAATTAAACAATTTCCATTTCATCCCTTAAAGAAATGAAGTTGAATTTGTTATTCGTGATGTGTTAGCAGATCATGTGATAGAATGATGGGTCATTCCATCTCTTTCAAACAACAGGTTAGCAAAAGTTATAGGTCCATCTTATGGTTAGATTAATCATATATGGTTCTAAAAATGAACTTATACTTCATATATCATAATGCTTAATAAAATAAAACTAGTTTCTACTAACCAGGGACTTCCTGTAGGCCAGTGGTAGGCAATAACTTCGGTTGTGGGTTCGATTCCCATAGCCTTATCTGACGCGATGGGATGTCACTCGTCCTGTAGGTTGTCCTTTTTCTAAAACTACATTACTATAACATCCCATAAATAATATCGAAAAAAAAGTTCTATCCTTAAACAATACTAACTTATGACCAACATAATCCATTCCAATCTTTAGGATTATCCATAATACTACAGTCCACTCTCATATTATAGTGAAAACGATTACCATAGATTTCATATAACAAGCATGTTAATTCCATCTTTGATCCCCATATATCATAAGATATGTCTTGTTGGTCACATTCCAAACATTTGAAGGCCTTAATCATGTATTCTCTTGAAAAATGAATACCCATTGAATCTTAGTGAAAACATGAATGCTGTCAAAAGTTAACTCTTTCCACATAACAAAATCCACAAATTCTATATACTCAAACCATGATATAACCTTCTCCTTATATCAGTCATGAGCTCATGAATACTATCAAACATTTAATTTTCTTCTTATCCCTTCATTATGCGCATATCATCTACTTTACAAAAATATATGAATTACATTTCATGTTTACTAGTACCATTAATCATACACTTTCAAAACGTAAGAAAGACAATAGTGTAACAATCCTTAGATCTCTCTTTATTCCATAGTACCATGAGATTACTTATACAACAGTACAATTGATAAACATGTAATCATTCCACTACCTTCTTAAACCATTGACTAAGCTTCAACAATTCTTTCATCTCACATATCATTTGTAGTCTCTTCATCATCATCAACATAAATACTTTCCATACGACTGTACTGATTCTCTTCATGAGACTTTCCCTTAGGGAATTGGTTTGCATAATGCCTGTACATTCAACATTTAAATCATTTAACCATTTTTGATGTCGTAACAATACCATTATCCTCATCCATGGTGTTAACTGACCCTTTTCCTTTGTACTTACTGGCTTTGTGTCCTTCTTTTCCACACCCAAAGCATCTTCTAGTTCCTTTGAAACAATCTCCCTGATGCCTCTTCCCACATGATTTACATGAGGGAAATTGAACTTTCTTTCCTCTATGATCATCATCAAACTCCATCTTTCTCATATTATCTAAGTCGGGAAACTTACCAAAGTTGAGATTATTGATCATATTATGAGATTTCTGATTTGGCATAATAACGATGTTTGGACTTCCAAATCCCGTTTCATTTTGTTTCTCATGAAGAATATCATTCCATTGTCCGTCATATCCTCCATTATCATGAATCTTCCTATTTCCAGCCATTTTCTAAAACCCAAAAAGAATAGTGTGAGAGGCAAATATCATGCTATGGAAAACAACATAGTAAAGGGGGAGAACCCACAATATCTAACATCTTAGGTTAAATTCTAATATCGTTACCGTAGTTCTAGGACTATATCCTATACATATACTTATCCTTAGGTACATCCCTAGACATACCTCAGAAATATCTCTAGGGATCTCACTAACGTTTTTGCATCCTAGTTTCCAAAGGTTGACTAAACTTTTCCTTTGATACCAACTGTGGAGACCCGAAGCTTGACGTACATGGACATTACATTACTTTAGTGGAATACTTAATACATAACAAAAACAGACACACAAGGACCGTAATAGTTTAGTTTCTTTGGAAACTTGGAATGTAATCTTCTAATCGTGGTGAAAGATCTTCAACAACTACCATAAAGTTCTTCCCCTCTTTTTTTCTTACCTAAAACATTTCTCTATATCCTGGGGAAAAGGAAACATAAAAAGGGTGAACTCAAATGCTCAGTAAGGGTAAGCATGGATAAAATAAAACATACCATATACATTTGAACTTAAAAACATGAACATAATGTTTAAACACCAAAATCTTGAGAAATGACATAAAACATGGAAGTACGTAAGGAGTAGATCATAAAGAAACATTAAGAATGATAAAATAGCATGGGAATAAAACATGTAATTGTGGAAACCATTAAGCACATTATATGATTTCCATAGTAGCCAAGGCATTGCTTCCAAGACCATCTTAGTGGACAAAGTCCCTTTCTGAATCGAGTTCACTCCTCATTCCAATCCTATATTAATGAACCGGTTTAACTTGTCGTTCCAGCCATGTCTATCTAATGAGATATAAATCTTTACCCAATGCATTGGATGTAGATATAGGTCCCACCCATCTCATAATGAAATCATTCTTACTTGTGCCACAAAATAAGCATACATCATTCATAATAACCCAACGAATAAAATGAGTTTCATAAACATCATCTCATCATCACATAATCCATATAAAAGAAATGGATATCATTTCATAATAAGAAAAGTGAAACCATGTCAATCATAGATACATTACACTTGAAACATACACATATGAAATAATTTCATCTTAGATGGAAAATGGTTTTGATAAAACACTTGTAATTAATTCTTGATGAAAATATCCTTTCTTCTTCAAAATCAATTTCTTTTCACAAAACGTCAGGCAATTTTAAAAGAAAGAGATTTTGTTGAAAATAGTCATGAAATATATTGGAGGAAGCTTCATGAAAATAAGGCTTTATAAAACCGTAAAAAATCGTTCGTTCCGTATAAGTTAAAAGAAAAACATTCTTTTCGTAGTTTTGCCGGAAAAGTCAAAAAGTACCTCGTAACGTAAACAAAAGAAAGATTCCTTACATACCATGTAGTAAAAGTCAAAAATGGGTAAAAAGGAATTTAAACATACATGAAAATAGTTTTATAAAACATGGATATGGATGATAGAAATAACCCCAATAAATACTTACGAATAAGAAATCTCGGATAAAAATGAGATTTGCAAAATTATCCCTTACCTTAGGTCTGATATGCTTCGTACGTATCCGAACCTCCTGTATAATGATTTAAATAATGTTATTGACTTATTATAGAATAATATTAATTGTTATGATATCATATATGGTTCACTTATGACTTTATATTACCCGTTCTTTTGTAAATTCCATGTTAAAGAGCGTTTTGGGTAAAATCGTTTCATTTGTCGTCCATGATTTGACTTGTAATTATTCATATGATTACTTAGATCATTATTACATACATCCAGAATGTAAAACATTATTTATATATAATATATATTCATAATATTCATATATATAATAGATCGATAAATGGAAAGAAATACACCGTTCATGGAGACGGTAGGTCGTACGTACGCATGAACGTTGTTTTCGTTTCCTCATTGAATTGAATGGAATTAATTGGATGACATACATATATATATATACATAAATCCAGTAGCATTATTATTTCATATATTTGATGATTACTTATTATATATACTTTATAATCATTTATGAATGGTTAATCATTGAGAATGAATCTCATCACGTCGTGGAGACGGTATTCCGTACGTACGCACGAGCGATGATATCATTCCCATGATCGTGGAATTTTATTGGAGTGTATTTATACTATTACAGAATCAATATCACTTTACAATAATCATATATAGTTATTATTTACACCATTATACCCATCCAAGTAAGGTGTTGGTGGAAAATAGATTACACCACGGCGTGGAGACGGTATTCCGTACGTACGCACGCGCGGTGATTTCATTTTCCGTAGGATGGATAGATGGTGAAATAGGGTTGTTTCATACTTATAATAACATATCAGTATATTATTGATACTGATTTTATTACTTCATAATGAAAAACCCTAAGAAGAATAAGTGGAAGAATAAATAAAGGTGAAAGAATCGGTAACGGAAATTACCTCTTCTTTGAAGTGCCTCTTTGAGACCTCCTCTTAGGGAACTAAAATTGGTCTTTGAAGAAGACCAGGACCTCTAGGTTGTTTCTAGGGAATTGGAGAAGAGAATTGGGAAGGGTTTGGCCGAGCATGAAGGCTCAAAGTGGTGTGTGGAAGAGAGGGAGGAGGTGCCCTTTTATAAGGGAGGACAGGGGCACCTTTGGAATTCTTAAAAATATTAATTAATAATAAATCTAACCCCACTTAAAAACCTCCAGAAATGACTCATATTAGAAGATTATATGAGATAGGGTTTTAATATCATCAACCAATCAAATTTAGACGTGTTTTGATATTATTTTAAACCTTATCATTTTGATTTATCCTTATTTAATCAATTTAAGTTTATTTGTGGTAATAAAATTCTAAATTTTAAATTATAACAACTAATCAGTTATTTGTTGTGAATTATCCATAATTGTTTACTTTATAACATTATAGAACATATAAATTTAAATTTATAATTTTTAAATATTTTTGTGATATTTAAACAATTTTATAATATGTTATTTTTATAAAATAACAATAGTGTCAATTTTGACACTATTCATTTATTTGAATTTAAATAAACTGTATACAGAAGATATGTTCGAAATAAAAGATTTAATAGATTCATAAAAGGTCATATGTATCTATTAAATTAGTATATCACATTAAATAGTTCATATATTATTTATTTTATTATTTTTAAAACCATTTATTTGGTTTATCTCTTAATAAAATAATTACTACAATATTTTTGTATAATTATTTAATATACTTATTTGTTCCATACAAATTAAAAATAAAATACTACGATAAATGTAAATCTATTACCTTTCACAATAATACTTTTACTCGAATTTTTCATGTTAAAATCACAATATTTAAATTGTTATAATTATTAAATTATGAAGGTGACAACTTTGGGATCATTTAAAATAAAATAATATAAGTGTCATAATCACTTTTATAAGGATACAAACGGTTATATGTTAGGTAATTGTATGATTAAGGTGTAGATATACACTACCAATAAGTTTTGGTCAGGTTTGTGGTCCTTTTAATGGGTATTATTATTTCAATAAAAACCATATTACTTATTTCCCACTTAAAAAATAATTTTTGTATCATTAATGTATCACCATTAATGTCAATTATTTAATCCCTAAAATTTCTAAATAAATTATCATGATGTAGATAAATTTATTATCTTTCTGTAGACTATTCATGTTCGAAGTTTTATGATGTTTATCACTAAATTAAAATTATTATACTTATAAGATTTAAGAGAGTGACATGTTGTCACTTTCTTTGGTTTTAATAATAATTAAATTATTTTCATGGTCAAAAGTCCGAAAAATGACTCTAATCCGACCCTTAGGTAATATGGGTCTACGTTTAGCCATCCAATAGAATTTTTTCACGTGTTAGGGTAATTTTATAATATTATATTTACCCATAATTACCCGATTTACCTTTAACTATGGTAAATAAAATTTACCGTAGTTACTATTCATAATTCCCAAAAATAAAAAGTAGCTTAATAAAAAAATTTGGACCCACTGATTCCAAATATAGAATCCATTTTTCGAAATTCAATACACAAAAGTTGCATAAATTAAATCAAAATTAATCCTGTTGTCGAAAGAAAACGGGTTTTTCTTTAAAACATTGCAAAAGATTGAATTGATTTAACCTACGAATTTAATATAAAATCAATGCTAATGACATAAATTATATTAAATGGTAAAAATATATTCTATTTATACTTTAAAACCATTCAATATTATAATTTAACCATATAAATTATTGTGATGAAAAAAGTTGTTTTTAATTAAAATATAGCGTGTTTTTACTATTCATCAAAATATGAAAGTTACCAGAATAATATGAAAATTTTATCCGAAGTAAATTTTTATTTCTTGATTCCAAAGAAGAATTTTATTTTGTCAAATTTAACTTATAAACATGTCATAAACTAGATTTAAAGTGGGTACTCCATCAAAAGGCCGAAAAACTGCATTTTTTGAAAATTACTTATTTTACCCGAAAAATTTACTTTGTTCTTATACCATGTTCTAGAAAATGTATAAGATGAATAATAATGTTATAAAATTCAAAATTTAGTTAATACTATTCATAACGGCTAGTTCATAATAATATTATAATAATATATCGTTGTTTAGTAAAACCCGGTATTGCGTACAACACACGCTATCGAGGAAGGTCGTGATTGCGTGTAATGCAAGCCAAGTCAGGGTTGCGTGTTGTGCAAGAATCCTTCATTGTTTTGTATAACAGAATCCAACCATATTTCATTTATACATTGAATATATATATATATATATACTCAATGTTGCGTAGAATAAATATTATCAAAATTGTGTGTAACACGATCCAAGAATAGTGTTGCGTATACTGCAAGCTAATACGGTGTTGCGTATAGCGCAAGGTAATCTTGGTGTAGAATACAACACAGGACATTAATGAAATTAAAAGAATATTTTTCATAAAATCTCGGGGTGTTACAGTAGTGGTTCATGTTCTAGATACATGACATTCAATAATTAATCATTCCCTTCTTTCAGTATTTAGTTATAATTATCCATGAGATTTTCACTATGAAAAAAATAAATGGATGCATTTTCATTATTAATTTATTAATTTCATTGAATGTGTTTTCATTTATTTACATTAACATATTGATTATTATCGTTGATTAATTTTTTAATCCGCTATAATTAACCCTTACTAAGCATTTGATCTCACCCTTATTTTATTTCATTTTCCTAGGTTATAAAGGAGAGAACATTGAATGAGTTTTCAAGGATTCAGTTTATTAGATTTTGTTATGTATTATGTTTTATTCTATTTTCCCAGTATAAAATGGTCATCATGTATATAATATAGTTTTCTATGAATACTAAACTATTAAATCATTTGGGATGCAATTCCTTATAATCATGCAAATGTAAAAAATTATGGCACTCGATCGGGTCTACAAAGTTTAGTGTCATTAAATTTATAACATATAGAAACTATTAGTTATGTGAAAAGAGGAAACATGCCATGAAGGGAGATATATTAAAATTTATTTTAATAATCGTTTCCCAAAACCAAGAATGGGAATCTTTCACATCAAATTTATAATGAATTGATTTAATATTTGAATAAATAAATACCCAACCTTCGGAACTTTATTTATTAGTGAATTTTGGTCATTCGAAAAGAACCTTTAAGATTACCTTCATTCCACTATGAGGATCAAAGGATGGAATCCCTCTAGCATTGATCCACGAATTCTACTATGATATCTGAGCAACACCACTCAATCTCCAAGCACTAGCACAGTGAGTCTAATGTATTGCATTGTTCATTATTGATTTCTCTTTCTTTGTCCATGAATAAATATCTCTTTCACTTATCATACTTTATAAGGAGAGATAAATAGGAATTGAGAGAGAATTCATTATGTGTAAGAATTATATACTCTCAATTTTTGGATTCTCTACACAATAGATATGGCCATCAATTTGTATTGTTAGGATTTAGGTTAAAATTTTATTTAATTTCATTTCATCCATTAAATAACATTTATTACGTTTAATAAACCCCATTCCACATAATATTAATATTATTATTATTATTTTGTGGCGTACTCCAACTTTTACAATAACTAATATTATTTAATCATCTTGTTAATTAATATTTGTCACCGGACATAGTCTTGGTCTATTTGAACTCATTTTGTATTTTTTTAACACTTGAATAAAACTTTTATTTATAAATAAATATTTCATTCACATACCGATGAATAAATATTTATTAAATATTCAATAAAATAGATAAATATATTTTTATTGACATACCGGTTAATAGATATTTTTTTAATTTATGTGATAAATATTAATTGAATAAAATTATTCCTTGGACTTGTGAATAATATTTATACTATTAATTAAACTCAAATATAATTTAACCAATATTAGTGAAAACACTTAGTGTGTGACACTCTAGGATTCTTTCTCATTGGCCTTAGGAGGGTTTTTCTATAGTCTAAGATTACTGTCAAAAAACAATTCAAGGCACCCAAGAGGGAGAACTTAATATTGTAATTTCAACAACCATATATGAATTCTCATTATGTAATATAATATCTTTATCATAATATATCATAAAGAATATTACACTATGGTGTCATTAACCTATTTACTCAATACTTACTTAATTTACTATCTGAAATTAATGTGTCCTTACACCATTTCCATGGAATTTAATATGATGGTTCTATTAAAATAAAAGATCCAACATATAAGAATCCATATAGATGAATGGAAAAAATCCTCCCTTGAATTATCCCTTAATGAAATGTCAATCACAATGCAACGAGCATACCCTAATTCTTGTTAACATATGACGTGACGGTTTCGGTCAGTAAATTTAACTATGTGAGTCATGAAATAAATTAAGGATAATATTAAATTCTAAGGATTATTACACATGCTCTTACATAAGAATATCTTATGACACTAAAACATGCAGAATTTCTACCGGTGGGTATCTTCTTATAATCTCCCATCTTAGAGATTACCAAGTTAAAACTTCATGAGAAGAAGCCTCATTCTATTATGAGTAATTGCAACTGATGATATAGTTAATATGTTTCAGATCATAGTATGTTCTCCAACCACATAACTACATTAAGAATGTTTTCATATAACATCAAGGTTCTCATTATAGTAGGGAACTGGTATGACATTATCAATGTGATAAATACTCTATGATAATATTACATTAAACTAAAATAGAAAAAATGAACAATTTTTAATAAGATATTAAATTAATATTCAATACATAAAAAACATGTGATCAAATTAAATTCAGTCGGTCATCTGACACCAAATCTAAAAAAAATTACACTTGTACTAGAGTCGAATTCCTACAACATTAAGTTGGATTGACCTCACATAATAATGATGTCTTTACTGGGTCATGGTTTTATTCATTGGGTATGCCATGCTGTCTTCGATGAAAATACTACTACCTGAAACCTCACCTCTCTGAGAAAAATACCTCAAGATGTGATACTTATAAAGCACGTGATTTATCCGCTAATGTGACCTTATGACTTTTTTGAGAGACACTACTAAAGCATCATTACAAAAGAGTGTGATGAGATCTTTACTGCTATGTACCACATAAAGATGTTGGAAAAAGTTGTTCATCCATAATTATTTCTTATATACCTTAGAAGCTACAATATAGCTGGACTCTTCCATATAATTTGTGACCCCATCCTTATTTTATCTCATCCATCACCACACACCTCCATTCAATGTGAATATGTATCATGTTTATTACTTAATGTCATCCTGATCAGTTTGAAAACTATAATTTGCATATCCACTGATTACTAGTTCCTCATAAATTCCATAGACTAGGAACATATCCTTAGTATGCCTCAGATACTTAATGATAGTCTTGACTACTATCCAATGGCGGTCACCTGGATTAGCTTGATATATGTCTACCACACTTAATTCTTAGAAAACATCTAGCCTTGTACATATCATAGCATACACGAATGAACCATTTGCTGATGCTTATGGAATCCTTGTCATTTTTTTTCTTTAATCGTGTTTATAAGTGAAAATTTTACTTAAAAGATGAATTCAATATGCCACTTTTAAAAATCCCCTCTAAGATTATTCCATACTGAATATCTTTAGTTTATTTTCAATGTATGTACTTTTCCTAAGGCCGAGAAGTCTCTTGGATTTATCACTATAGATCTTGATCCCAATAATATATGTTTCTCCACCCAAATCATTCATAGGGAATAATTTATTAAACCACTTATTAATAAAATATAATATTGGTATTTCATTTCCAATGAGTAATATCTCATCAACATATACTATTAATAAAATGAGTGTGCTCCAACTGAACCATTTTTAGTCACAAGGCTCACACTCATTCTTTATGATACCATATTTCATTACAGATTCACTAAAATTAATGCTCCATGATCAAGATGTTTTCATTAATCAATATATATATATATATATATATATATATATATATTAAATTTACATATCTTATTACCATCCTTTTAATTCAAAAACCCTTTAGGTAGTTTTATATAAACATATTTCTAAAGTGTGATGTCCCAAACCTGTATGCCACTTATTAGGTTCCTCGAGCTCGGTGGCCCACATGGCCTCAATAGAATCTACACAAATGTCAGAGGTTTTAGACTAGCTGTGATGGACTAGGGTGTGTCCATGGGGAGACTATGTTGTTATTATCAGAGTGTAGCACTATGGAAAATTATAAAAAGAGGTAAATAGTGTATTTTACAAGTAAACAGAATGAAAATTGAAAAGTGAAAAACCAATCATAACTAAAATAAATAGAATAACATATAATAGATAATGATGATATATGTCTGGTCACTAGAAAGCTGGAAATACAAGGTATTAGGAATACATGAAAAAACCAATGTATCAAAAAGGAAATACATAAACTAACCCAAGCCTCCCAAGCTACAGGTAGGTCATCTAGTACCAGCTTCATCCTAGCACATCAAAAAAATAAAGTGTTTAAAGCATTATACATCCCTTTATCAACGCCTGCATATATTTAATATGCCCCAGGTACCAATAGAATTTGGAGAGGGTCTGAGATATATTTCAATGGACCACCACCAATGGTGTCTATAATAGTTGATGCCTATAATGGAAAAGTAACAGTCTGAAGGAATGCATATATAAATAAATCAAAACAACGTAACAAAATACCAAATTACCTACTTCATTCCTTGGTTGGTGTCTGAATGTGGAACTAGTTCCTCATCTAATTAAGTTCCAATTTATATAAACAAGTCACCTGAGGCATATCAAACACTAACATCACTAAGTGATATTATAAATAGTGAAGGTTCCAAGATGTTACAAGGAAACCATAATTTATAATTAATATGAAGTGTTCTCATGGTATTCACTAAGGAAACCTAGACCTAATGGGTTTCTAAATATGTAGTAATTGAGTCTAACTAAGGGGTAAGAGTGTAGTCCCAAGATAATCGTCCAAGTTATTCCCACAATAATGTTTTTAATAGTGTCCAAGGAATGCAACCAAGGTAAAATTTGAGATAAGAAGTGGTTGGGCCCAATGATGTAACCAAGGCACCTCATGTCATGCTAGATCCAAGGAATGTGTCTAAGGGATCCTATAATAATAATTAAGGGATCCTATGATTTTATATGGGGCATCCAAAGGTAGACAAGGTTAGGGTTTCTGGGTTTGTCTCACCCAAGGAAACTGACATCCTTGAATCAGAATGACATTATCAAGTACCCAAGGCATTCTTTTGGAAATCCAAGAGCTAGCCCAGGTCAAGGATCCTATAAAGAAGTTAAGTTCCATCTGCATAAATATAAATCATATATTTAATTAATTACAATTAATTTGGTCATATGATAAATATTCCATTAATAAATTTACTTGGTTCAATCCTTGCCTTTCATTATATTGATAAGGATAATTAGTAACCAAAATTTTAATTAAAACCATGTAAGTCAAGTTCCATTATCAAGTTTCACTCCACTACATTCCATGAATATGAATCTTTGTGCTATGAATGTGTAACCAAATATTCATTTACATTTAATAAATCCAAGTCATATACTTATGTATGTTTTCCATAATATCATTTAAGTCAATCAATTAAATTTAATCACTTACCCTAGGCGGGTCAAGTTGAAGTGACAAGGAACAATCTTTTGAAAATTTCATGATTCAATAGACAATTAATATGATGAGTCTTTCCATTAATTTAGTCAACCTCGAACACACTCGAACGGTGGCTCAAAAGTGTCAAAACATAAAAAACCCAATTATGGAATATCACCCTACATGGGGTATTTGGAGTTGTGGATACAACCACCAACAACCAATAACATTTATGGAAATAGCATAACCAAATGGTTCTATTGACTATAATAAATACAAATAAATTCAGTAAATGTCACCTGGTGAAATCGGTGGGCCCCACACAATAATTCCAAAATAAATTAACTTGAGGGATGAGTTATAAACCAACCACCAAGTACTCGTACGACTCTCCTACTCCAGCATCAACCTCTAATTCATCCTGGATCAGAGTAGATCTAAAAAACAGGCCTAAAACCCTAAACCTTGATAACTAGGTCAAGGTTAAAAGAAACAAAAAATGGATTAAGAATACTTTAGTACTTAGTGGTGCACATCAAACGTGACAAACAGAATATTGATAGGACCTCACATGAAGGAGACCTCTGAATCCCAAGATTAGGCCTTCACTGATATCAAAAATATGATAAATATAGGTTTATCCCATTGCAATTCAGATTATGGATGAATGGTTAAGTTAATTAGGTCATTAAGGATAAGATAGTAAAATCACCCAAAAATTATCATGTGCATGGTTTGGCCACATGATTTTCCAAACTGTGCACTAACCATGTACGGGTAACTAGAGAGGAGGGGAACCCACATGCTTATTCTACATGGTTAGGGAAACTATGTGCCAATCTTGTGGAATGGATCTACCTAAAAATTTGGACCATCCACATGATTAGATCAAACCATGTGCCCCGCCTACATGATTTACTCTAACCATGTGAAAGGTCCATTTTTTCCAAAAATCTGGGCTTCTAGATCTAGCTAAGTCTCATAAACCCCTGATACCTTTGTGAACTCATTAGGAATCAATATTAGGTCCATGATAAGGAGTTATAACAAAATTAAAAGGATCCATTCCTGAGTGAAAAATTGGGTTCTTATAGTCTCCTCCCCCCCACCGCTAAAATAACTCCCCACGTTCACCTTTCAAGGGTGGTCAAACACTGTATGAGAATAACTATGGCCACTGAGCACGTGCATCGACTTCTCACTCTCATGTCTTTTCATGTACATGGTTGTACTTCCATAACACCCATACATAGGGGACATAACAGCCTAGAAGAGCCTTCATGCTCCTATCAGATATGTGTATTGGATAATCCTCAAAATAATAATTAGCATCGAAATAAACTTCCTCAAGATAAAAAGTATGAGATGGGTCACCATGATAATGGTGAATTTGTAAAATTTGGAAGAAGAAATGAATAACATGGTACCTCTAAGGTAGTAAAAAACTGATACGACATAATCCTGACTCTTTCCAAGATATCAAATGGTCCTATATAAGGAGTATACATCTACCCTTTCTTCTATAACCATCTATTTCCTGGCCTGGGTGATACCCATAGGAAAACATAATGACCGACCACGAAATCTTGTGGTCATTGATGAAGACCGGTATAAGATTTATATCTAGAATAAGGCGGTAGTCATACACTTCCTAATCAGCTGAACGTGATCCAAAGTCTCCTTTACGATATGAGGACCTTGTGGGGCTTCCTCACTTGGCTCCAACTAGCATAGGGGTGAACAACATGACCCACCATACAAGGCCTCAAAAGGAGCCATCTTAATTTCCATATGAAATCTATTACTATAGGTAAACTTGGCGAGAGCAATATAATAATCACAAGAACCACAAAAAGCAAGGACACATGATCAGAGCATGTCCACTATAACATGTATTATATATTAAAACTTTACATCTATTTGAGGGTGAAAATATGTTTCTACACGAACACATTTACCCATAACCTTCTGCAACACCTTCCATAACTATGATGTAAAACAAGAATCATTAGGAGAAGTGATAGAATGGAGGACCCTGTGTAGTTGTATGATCTCACATACATAAATTGTTCCCTTCTCATCAACTAATAAAGTCTCTTAAATAGGAATGAAGTTGGATACTTTCATTATTCAGTCAATAACTACCCATACAGCATTGCTACCGCTCGGTGACCTAGGTAAGCTGACTATGAAATCCATAGAAATATCTTCCCATTTCCATTCCGAGACTGGAAGTGATTGTAACAAGCCGACGGGTCTCTGGTGCTCCACCTTCACCTGCTGAAAGCTAGAGAACCTAGTGAAAAATCATTTTATCGAACGTTTCATCCCAGGCCACTAATACCAGCATCACATATCTCAATACATTTTAGAGATGCCAATATGAATAACCCACTAATAAGAATGATACTCTTGGATCAACTCCTCTTTCATAACTATATGAACTAAGACACACCCATGAATACAAAGGATATCATCTCTACCGTATACCAATATAGAGGTGGGTCAACTCTTGATGTACTCTTATGAAGAAGCAAGCCCTCATGGTTTAAAAATTTCATTCCCTTCACCTTCTCAACGAGAGAAGACGTAACTATCAATGTGGGGAGGTAAGAATGCTTGTGATTATCATGTAACTCCAGATGCATTTTAAAAAATAGGGACATTATCTTCTGTTCGTCACTGTCTTCTCGTACATCTTGTGCATGAGTTTTTCGACTCTGTGAACCAGCAACTACATTACCATTTCCAGTCATATAATAAATCTAAAAATTTAATGAATAAAGATATTCAACCCATATTCACTATCTGAGATTAAATTCATGTTGTGAAAAGATATATTTCAGGCTCTTGTGGTCCATGTACACCACAAAACTCTCTCCCAATAGATACTTTCTCTAGTAACATAAGGAATGGACAAATGTTGTTAACTCAAGGTCATGAATTAGGTAATTTCTATCATGAGGCCTCAACTAATAATATCTGTATGTAATGAATCTATCCTTATACATCATAAATACCTCTAGTTTGATTCTTGATGCATCACATAAGATGATAAAACCTCTACCTAACTCTAGCAGAGACAAAATAGGTGTTGAGGCAGGCCTCCATTTTATCTCCAAAAAGTATTTCTCACACTCTTCTGACCATGGGAACTTAACACCCTACTTTATGAGGGTAATAAGAGGTTAATGAAGGCATGATAAATCATGTATAAAATTCATCTAACATATATTCAGCCCCAAGAAACTCCATATATCAAACACATTCTTGGGTTTCTCCTAGGAAACCAATTCACTCACCTTCTCTAGGTCAACAAAGACTCATAATTTGGATATAATATTCTCAGGAAGTGAAATTTTTCAATCCAGAAGAGGAACATAGAATGATTAGCATAATGATGATTCTCTCTCAGTGTACTCAAAATGATATCAAGGTTCTTTTCATGGTCGCTATGTGTGATAGAATACAAAAATATTTCATCCAAAAACACTAATCAAAAGAATCAAAATAAGGGTTTAAAACACTATTCATCATATCCATGAAAATGGTGAGCACATTCGTAAGACCAAAAAACAAAACTAGTTACTGATACAAAGCATACCTACAATGGAAACCTATATGAGGTATGTATGATGGCTTGGCTTGCACTTGATGATATCCCAATATCATTTTGATCATAGAGAATACTTTAGATCCTCCTATCTTGTCAAATAGATCATCTCTAAAAGGTAGTGGATACCATTTTTTGACTACAATCTTGTTCAACTATCTGTAATCTATGCACAGACATATACCTTCTTAGTGAAAAGAATTGATGAACCCCTAGAAGAAGTGTTGGTAATTATGAATCCTTTTGCTTATAGTTCTTCTAACTACCTCTTGATATCCTGGAGATCAATAGGCCTCATTCTATATTAAGAAATAGACACCGGAGCTTCTCCTTGAATAAGCTTGATTGTAAAATCTACCTTCCTCTTAGAAGATAGTCCAGAAAATATTTTGGTAAAAATATCCTTGAAATGATCTACTACTTAAGGGAATTTATCTTAGCCTAAAACTTGATCTTATATGAAGAGATTAGAAATTCGGGTGGTCACCCCACCTAGCCCATGACGATCTAGTCTAACTCTGCTACCTCAGACATCCCACTCACCCCTATGTAGATAATTGACGCTCTATGGTGATGTAAATGATAACTTTAGACAATAGTACTCCATAAATGCATGATATGAAACCAACCAATACATCCCAAGAATGACATCAAATCCTATCATCTTGAACACAATGATGTCCCATAAGAATGGGTAACTTCCTACCTCAAGGGGATAGTCCATTGAGTAGCATATTTCCTTTGACCATACACTCAATGGTGTATCTAGGGTCATAAAACCATAGACAAACTTTATTTCCTTACCAAGGATATCCACAATAGGTAAATAGATAAACTATTGTGAAGAACCTATATCAAATAAAGAATATACTATAGTGGGGCTACTAGAATAATATCTCGTACTGTAGATAGTCCCTCACCTTGATCCTCATGTATCAGCTATAATTCATGCATATGGATTGATCTGTGACCCTATAAAATATCTTGGCTACCGTGATCAAAACTATTTTGTTCGCACTGCTGGTGATCAGGGGTTTGGCTACCTGACCACGACCTCCTCCTCGACCAGACCTGTTGGTGCTACTCCAACTCCCCACCTGACCTTAGGTAAAAGAACCTTCCCTGAAGGTCAAACTATAGAGGATCCTCTCCAACTAGAAGCTAATGGAAATGTATGATAGAAATGATGAACATGCCCCATATAGGTACAAGCACGACACTCCAGTAGGTCTCTATCATAATGGGGATTCAGATTCCCCGTACGTTCGCACTAGTGAAACAATATATTGATGCCTACATAGGTACCCTAGATTCCATTTACTTGATGAAAACCCCCAAGTGAATGCTTCATTCCATAGGAAGAACTACTGACCTGATGCGGCACTAGTCCTTTATGCCTAGTACCATCATCGCCCCTCAGGTTACACTCAGTTATAAGAGCATGATTTACTATTTAATAGAAATTATATAGGAAAAATACAATCACCTGACTAAAAATGGCATACTATATTCCATCCTTGAGGATTGCAGCACGTGAAATCTCATAATCATCTAGAAGTAGAGAAAAGTTACGAAACTCGGTGAAATGAAATGAATACTCCATAACTAACATAGAACCTTTTCTGAGATGTATAAACACTCTATCTTTGTCATTTATTAGCGTCTAAGGAAAGAACTAATCAAAGAAGATAATATATAAATTAACCCATAGCATGCCCTGATGACGACCAACCGGGGTAATCACATCCTACTAGCACTTGGCCAAATCACGTAGTATGTAAGTAGAGAGTTTGACCCTCCTCTCTAGAGGTTTCCCCAGATGCTCAAAGATTGACAGGGTGGCCTCTAGCGAAGACTCAGTAACCTGAAGACCACCATCCGCAAAAAGGAAGGAGGATTCTATAGCTGGAACTAATGAGTCAGATCAGCCATCATAGGTTCAGCTTGTGGAGAACTAGACATGGAATCCATCAGATGTAAAAACTTGGGCATCAGTTCTTGGATTGGGTAAAAGAGGAAGTTCCTCAGGTGGAACTCTTCGTGGTAAGACTGGAAGCATAGTGCCCACCACATCTAGAGCATAGTCATCACCACCTTCCTAGCATACAATATGAGGACGTCGTGGTGGGGTTGTTCTACAAATTCTAATAACACACATAAGAATAAACATAGAAGTATAAAGATAACATCACCAGTGGAAGTTGAATGTACTAAAACTCACTACCTAAAGAATACAACCCAAATACCTACTTAGATAGCTAGGTATCATTAATTTATCAGATATTAGTTGAAGGATTTCTAGTAGATGAAGGTTCAATAATACCTTTCCTCATCATTCACTATAAATTTTTTTGTTTCATTTAACATTTAATTACTAGGTTCACTCCATTACCTTTAATAAATATTACAAGGTGGGATAAAGACAAGAAACCATTCCACTTTTATATTTTTATTTCTTAGAACTTATATCAATGTTCTTTTAAAATGAGTTGTTTGTCCTAGTGAATCTGGGCTTATACTCCTTATCACTGAGAGTAACACTCACTTGAATTTCTAACGATTGATTCGGTAAATTATCCATTCCATCCCATAATGGCCCATAAAAACTCATGAATTGAATTTGGAAATCACTCAATAACATCCCAAAAGAAGAATAAGCTTATATACAAGTAAGTATCACTCAAAAATCATAGGCAAATCATGCAATGAAATTAGTAAAATGAACGTATATGGCATGGAAATATGAATGACATCAAAATTATAGGTTATTATAGTGATGCATGTAATAAAAATCCTTTCTCTCATATCATAGGGCCAAGGATGAAATGAAATTTTCAATGAGAGTAATAATCAGCAACTCCACATAGTATGTGCATCACCCAATAGTGAAGGGATGCCAACTATAAAGGGAAAAATCATAACAAAACTCATAATTCCGGAAACTCAGCTATTACCCCAAACATGGGTTTGTGATTCCCAATGATAGATTATTACCAAGTTTCAAACATTTCTAATCTTATGACTATTATCTCCAAATAGTAAAGTAGGAATGGAATATTCTCTGATACCACTTTATGACATCCCAATCCCGGATTCCACTTAATAGGTTCACTATGGATGGAGGACTACATGGCCTCAAGCGCATCTCATCGAATGCTAGAGGATACCAAATAGCATTGAGGGCCTATGGTATGTCTATGGGGACAATATTTCATCATTACCAGAGTATAGCACAATAGATAATTATAAATAGAGGTAAATAGAAGAAGAAACAAGTAAACAGAATGCACAACAGAAAGAGACAAATCAATAATAACTGAACTGACTAGAATAACATACAATAGCTGGTGATGATATATTTTATGTCACTAGAAAACTGGAAAACAAGGATATAAGTTAGCATGCATAAATGAAAAATACAATGTAGCAAAAATGAAATACATAAAAAGTCCCAAGAATCCTGGGATACAACTCAGTCATCTACTACTAGCTCCATCCTCGCATAACAAGAAATCAAGTGTATGAAGCACTACACTTCACTTTATAAACACCTATATACATGTACTCATCCTTAGGTACAAATGGTACCCAGAGAGAGTGAGAGATAAATCTCAGTGGGCCACCACCAATGGTGTTAATAACATTTGGCCCGTTTAATGGAAAGTAAACATTGTGAAAGTATGCATATAAAAATAATGTAGTACAATGTAAGTAAATACCCATGTACCTGCTTCAAACCTTGGTTGGTGTCTAAATTTGTAACCATTTCATCAATTAATTAAGTTACAGTTTATATAAACTAGTCACATGAGGGATATCCTGACATCACCTTGTGATAGTATAAATAGTAAAGGTTCTAAGATGTAATACGGAAAATATAATTGATAATTAATATGAAGTGGTTCCATGGTATTCACCAAGAAAACCTAGACCTTGGGGGATTATAACTCAGTAGTAATCGAGTCTATCTAAGGGGTAAGAGTGTAAATCGAGGAACATCGTTCAAGGCCTTCCCACAATAATGTTTCTAACCGAGTCCGAGGAATAAATCCAAGGTAAAACGGGATATAAGCAGTGGCCATGCCCAAGGATGTAACCAAGGAACCTCATGTCACCCTGGATCTATGGATTTTATATGATCCATCCTATAATAATAATAAAGGGATCCTATAATTTTATATAGTTCATCCAGAGATAAAAAGGATCATATTCCTTGGTAGGTCTCACCCAAGGCTACCACAATCCATGAATTGTAAATGAAATCCCCGAGTACCCAAGGCATTCCCTCATGAATCCAAGAGCTAAACCGAGTCATGACCTTATATGAATATGTCATGGTCCTTGTGCATAATGATTCACCTTAAATTTAACTCATTATAATTATTTTAGTTATATGATAACTATTCCATTAAAAAAATTGCTTGGTCCAATCCTTTCCTATCATTAGTTTAAAAAGTCGATGTAGAATTAAAAATTTTAATAAAAACCATGTAAGTTAAGTTATGTTAATAAGGTTCACTCTAATACCTTCCATTAACATGGAAAGGTGTTCTATGGATGTGAAACCAAGAATCCATTTACTTTTAATAAGGCTGAGTCATATACTTAGGTATGATTACCATAATATCATTTAAGTTAATCACTTACATTTAATCACTTACCTTAGACGGGTCAAGTTGATGTGAAATTTCACAAGATATTCACAATTTCATTATTCAGGGGGAAATTAATATAATAAGGATTACCATTAGTGTTTTCAAGCTCAAACACACCCAAATGGTGGATCAAAAATGTCAAAACACTAAAAATATAATTATGGAATATTGACCTATATGGGGTGTTGGGAGTTGTAGATGAAACCAAAAAACAATCATATTTGTGTAAAAAACATAACCATATGGTTATAGTGACTATAATAAAGTAATATAATTTCAGTAAACAGCACCTAATGAACTCGGCGGGCTCCAAACAACAATTCAAAAATCAATGAACTTGGGGGATGAGTTAACAACCACCCACATAGTACTCATACAACTCTCCTCCTCCAGTATCGACATATAAATTGGAATATATTAGAGTAGATTTATAAAATAGGCATAAAAACCTAAACCTCGATAATTAAGTCGATATAAAGTGAAAAGAATAACAAATTAAGATGACCTGGGTAATTACCAGTGCACATCCAACGTGACAAACAAAAACTCAATCAGATCCCAAAAAAGAAGATATCTCAATCCCTATATTAAGTCTTAAAAGATCTCAAAAATGGGATAAATGGAGGTCCTTCCAACTAAAATTCAGATTTGGGAAGAAGGGTTAATTTAATTAAATCATTAAAGGTTAAATAGTAAAATCACCCAAAAATTAGTTTGTGCACGGTTTTCCAAACCGTGTGCTAACCATGCATGGAAACCTAAAAAATTGGGGAACCCGCATAGTTATTTTTCACGGTTATGGGAACCATGATCCAACAATACAAAATGGATCTGCCCAAAAATGCATACCATCCACACAGTTAGATCAAATAGTGTGCGCTACACACACAATTTACTCTAACATTGCGATAGGGCCATTTTTTCCAAAAATCTAGGCGATGGGCTCTAAACAAGCCCCAAATATCCTTGAGACCTTTGTGTACTCATTATCCATCCACATTAGGTCCATAATAATGATTTAGATTGAAATTTAGATGATCCATACCTGAGTCAAAAACTAGGTTCTTACATGAAGGTTCCTGTTAAGGAATGGTATTTTAACTTCCATTTTCCAAATCACATAGTCATGGTAATATTCACAGGGAAGAATAATTATGATGTATTTTAGCATTGAAAATGGGGGAAAGGTTTCATCATATTCAATGTATTTATGCCATTTAAACCCTTTTGCAACTACTCATGCCTTATGGGTACTGACGTTTCCTTCCATATTCAGTTTCATCTTGAATACCCATCTGCATCCAATAGGATTTACATCTACTGTAGGATATACCAGAATCAATACTTGGTTTTGGTTCATGGAATCCATTTCATAATTCATGGATTCTTTCAAAATGGCAACATATATGCCACTTACATCATCTTTATAGGTTACATGATCAATATTATCAATTAATAATGAGTCATCATCCTCTATGAATAGAAAACCCTAAAATTCTGGTTCTTTAACCTCTCTTATACTCTTAGAAAATAATTGTGTCTCTAGAATAGTTTCGTCTTCCATGGGGCTTTGTGGAATAGTTTCTTATACCAAATCTTTTGTACCTTGAGCCTCAACATCATCAAATTATATCTCCCCCCCCCCCACAATCTATTTTATATATGTTCTCCCTCTCAAGGAATATGGTGTTTATTAATACTGTTTCCCTTTTGTATAAAGGGTCTTTAGGTAGTATCTCCTTGTTTCATTGGGGTATCCTGTAAAGGTACACTTTGTGCCTAAAGGTGCAAGTTTTTTACCTCAAGATTCCTTAAAAAACTTTTTTCTTCCCCACACATGTAAATTCAATGACATGGTTTTCCTTCCACTCCAAAATTCTTATGGAATACTATTTATTTATTTATTTGGTAATTGTTTTAGTATATGTTCTGTTAAGGTGTATCTCCAAAATCATAATGGAAGAATCACATGACTAATCATTCAAATCCCCATGCCTAACAAGGTGAAGTTTCTCTTTTCACTTACATCATTCAACTAAGTTGTGTTAGGAGGAGTGGGTTAGGATAGGATCCGATAATCTTGTAAGTAATCAATATTGATTAAGATATTCTCCACCATGATCTTAGAAGAGTTTATTAATCTTCCTAGCAAGTTAGTTCTCAACTTCATTCTTCTATTCCTTGAATTTCTCCAAAGAATTTGGCTGATACCCCATTAATTAGACATATCCATATCTACTAAAATAATTAGTAAAATTTATAATGTATGAGTACCCACGCCTTAATTCGATAAGAAACAGTCCACACACATTGGTATGAAATAATTCAAGAAGAAATTTATCCCTTTAACAATTCCCCATAAATGAGGATTTGGTCATATTTCCTTGTAAACATGCATGACATACACCAAGTGTTTTTATTTCAAAAGAATATAAATATCCATCTTGATGTAATTTAGTCAAGTACTATTTTTTACATGTTTTAGATGGTGATTCCAGATCTAGGTGTTGTATGATTCATGTGAATTTACTTTTTTAGTGATTCCCATTAGTTGGTTCATGTAATCTAACACATAAAAGACATTATTTAAATGGTCCTTACCATAAAAAATTTTATATTTATAAAATAATAAAAATTAATCCAAAATTAAAAAATAAATTAATTTATATCAAGTATAGATACAAAAATAATGTTTTTGGTAATATATGTAACATAATAACAACCTTTCAAAACCAAGATAATTCCAATTGGAAATGTGGGTGGTAGTCCCTGATAGCTACAACAAAAATGTTTGCTCCATCAGTAGCTCATAGATCTACCTCCCCTTGGTCAATATTTATGAATATACTTGGTTCTTATATTTTAATACATATGTGATAACCATAAGCTATATATAATACCCAATTTGTAGAAATAGATATATTTCACTCTATAAAAAATGAACTTGAGGCATCCCCTTATTTCTGTGGATGAGTGTGGTTTTTGTTTCAATGGCCCTTTGTTCCACAGGCAAAATAGATATCCTCATGTTACATTTCTTTCCCCTTAATATTATTTTTCTTGTAAGGTCATGAAGAATCATTGGGATAAAATATATTTACATTCCCATTCCATTATTTCTCCATAAGTACGGATGGATTTTCACTCTTTGTATCCTTATCTACAAGGAGAAGAAGAGTGAGAAGATCTGGCAGAGACTTCTCAATATTGTTAATATTAAAATTCATAACAAAGCTGAAGAATCTCCAAGGGAGTGATTCTAGAATGAGATTGATGATCAGTTCTTTAGGGAGTTTAAACACTAGAAACCCTAGTAGATCATTGTATCCAATGTGATTGACTACATGAGGCCATGTTGAGTAACCCACTCCAATATTTCTCTGAAAGATCACCATGAAATATCAAATATTTCATGTTTAGATATCTTATAGTAAATACCATAGAGGTTTTCAAGTATTCTATACACACCAATGTTTTCATGAGACTTCAGGAGTTCACTGGACATTTATGAAAGTATAAAAATTAAACATCAACCAGGTCACTCACATGTTTTTCATAGACACATAACTCTTCATCACTCACATCCTTAGATGGTGGATCAGGAATTGGGGATTCTAGCATGTAAGATTTCCATTCATGGCATAGAATAACCTGAAGTCATCTAAACCACTCTTGGAAGTTACTACCAGTTCAGATTTTATCTTCCTCCTATACTGATCATAGGGATAATGTGGATTATAATCATTCCATTTTATTCTACAATTACAAGAGAATATTATTATTACTTTTTCTTGATTAAAAACTATGTGAGAACTAATAAATTAATTGAATTTATTAAATATTCCACTGTTTTATCAAGTCTCAACATCCCACACCATTGAACTCATAATGTCTAGTTTCTTTAACATTCTAGGGGAAAGGATCCTTATTCCCCTTCACATAACCCCAAAAAGGGTTGGTCAAGCTACTTGATGGTATTTAGGTGGGCAGGTCTTTTCCAACTTTGGGCTTATATTTCCTTGATCCATTGAGTGGATTACCCAATCCCGAAATCCTAACTTAGATTTCCTTAAAACATGCCTCCAAATTACACCTAGTCTAGAAAGAGATACTCTAAGTTATGTAAAAATTTTAATTCTTCTGAAATAATACTTTGGAACACCCCATATAAAAGAAAGTTTACAAATAAGGGTTGTTCAAACACTTAGTTTTATTGAGTTTTATTCTTAATCATGTAATGGATTCCCTGCAATAGATTAAAATTTAATTGTGGGATTGTAATTTATTATGCCTATATTTTTATATTGTTTTATCCTTTGCATTTATTTTTAATATTAAGTGGATGTTACTTAATTAATTAACCTTGTTGAATAACAAATTTATGCATAATTCATTTATTTAATTTCTAACTTTTGATGTTAATTTATTTATATATTTTATGACGGATTTTCTTCCATAAAATAAATAATTTCTTAGACTTAAATTAATGAATAAAGTAAATTAATTGAATATGATATTAAATACCTATTTATTTAATGATAGAACATTAAATTAACCTATGAGCAAGGAGAATAACTCCATTTTTTTATCTTGGAATGAGTTACAGCATTCCACTAGTCCACCTATGTATCAACTAATTTGGAATTTTAATATTTTCTCCTTGGATAGCTTCAACGCTCCTTGGGATGCTCTATTAATTATAAGTATTTATTACTCACATATAGGTGAGGGGAAAGAAAGGATTAGTTAAAGGGAATTGCATAAATATCCGTGGACACAATGGTCGTAAATAATAATGGAGGGAAGTATGAAATAAATGATATATTGTAATTTATTATTAAATATTTAAAAATCCCATGAAATAAATTAAATAAAATTAATTCTGACACATACATAGGTCTTGGTCAAGAACGTGTTCAGTCATACATGCAACGAATACACAAAAGAAACCGGCTAGCAATGATTTATTTATTCATTTTTTATTATTAAGATATACACATTTTCATTAATTAATTAATTCTATTTTATATTAATGATCAATTGATATTAATTATAGAAACACATCATATATGAAATTTGTGGTGAATAAACTGAAGAAGTAATAATGAAATAATTATTACAGTAAATTAATTGATTATTTAATAATATTTAAAACCATTTTTAAATTTTTAAACACACAATAGGTTTAAATAAATAAATTATGTTTTTAAAATTGCAATTTTCAATTTAATTCAATTTAATTTTTCCATTAATTGGTATACTACACAGTGTGTACAATCCACCGACACCATGTGTACCTTTATTGTTGTGTATCCAAGTCACACACTAGGGGATTCAGCATGTTAACTTATCCAAACTACATGGTGTTTACATTCTTGATACATGTCATGTATCTTATTTCTACATACCTATTTGGCCTGGTCAATGTGTGGTGTGTAATAAACACACTATGTTCAATTAATGTCTAGTGCGTCGGCTATCCCTCAGTGCATCCAGATGTAGTGCACTAGGGTATATGGTGTGTACTTCCATGTAAATGTTGTGTAACCCTATCTTACCGTCCAAAAATATATCAGTTCCTAATAGAATATATAATCATTATTCATTTGTTATTATACCTTTAAGATAATGAAACACTAGAATAAAAATTATTAATAGGACAAAGGATGCTAATTTAAATCAGATTAAAGAATGAATAACATAAAATAAAAAACTAACCAAAATTGTGCATATATATACAATCAAATAAATATTTATAAATTTAAACATAACCCCTCAAATACCACTTGTTGGTTCTGGGAGTATCATAAGTGGGTAGTGGTGGGAGATATATTAAATTTTATTCTAATAATCGTTTCCCAAAACCAAGAGTGAGGATGTTGCATAAAACATTTATAATTAATATATTTAATATTTGAGAAAATAAATACATGGTATTAGGAACCTTCTTCATTGGTGAATGTTGATCATCATAAAAGACCCTTTCAGATTACCTTCATTGCACTGTAAGTATCCAAGGATAAAATCCCTTTAGTGGTGATCCAAATGTGCTCTTATAATCTCTGAGCAACACCACACAATCTTAGAGTGCTATCATGGTGAGTCAAATTCCTTGCGTTGTTCGTTCTTGATATCTCATTCATCAATCTGGAAGAAATATCTCTTGAACATCTTGTTCTTGAGAGGGAGATAGATGGAGGAGTTGAGATATAATTTTTTGTGTCTAATAATTCTCTATTCTTAATTTTTGGGTGCTCAAAAAATAGACACAACCGTCTATTTATAGAGTTAGAATTTGGGTTACAATATTATTTAATTGCATATTGTCCATTAAATAAAATTTATTACCTTTAATAAACCCATTTCCACAAAATATTATTATTATTATTTTGTAGCGCACACCAACTTACGTAATAAAAAATATTATTTAACTGGCTTATTAATTAATATTTTTTATCAGGTGCAATCCTAATTCATTCAGACTTCTCTTGAATTTATTAAACTCTCAAATAAAACTTTTTTTCATAAATAAATATATCATTCACATACCAGATAATAAATGTTTATTAAATATTCAATAAAATAAAATCAATATATCTTTATTCACATGTCGGTGAATAAATATTTATTTAATTTATACAATCAATATTACTTGTATAAAATTATTCCTCGTACTTGAGAATAATATTTATTCAATTAATTAAACTCTAATATAATTTAATTAAGATTAACATAAATATTTAATGTGTGAACCTCTAGGTTCTTTCTCATTAGCATTAAGAAATATTGCCTAATTTTCAAGATTAATGTATAGAAATGGTTCAAGGTGCACAAGGGAAAGAACTTAATGGTGCATAGCTGAAAACCACATATGAACACACACTGTGTTATATAATCCCTTTTCCAAAATATCTCATCAAGAAGGTTGCACGACTGTGTCATTAACTTATTTACTTGATACATCATTTTTTGACTAGCTGAAATAAACCTGTCATTACACCATGGCCATGGAATTTAATGTGATGGTTCTATTCCAATCCAAGGGATGAGATATCAGCTTCCATAAATATGGATGGGAGAAATCCTTCCTCGACTAATCCATTAATGGCATATCAATCATGATACACCCAATGTAAATTACTTCCATCCTATATATGGCATTATATTTCTTGTCAGTAAATCTATGTATGTGAGGCATGACATATATTAATGATAATATTAAAGTTTAAGGACTATTACACATTCTCGTAGATTGGAATATCTGATGATAAAATAAAGATGATGAATTCCTACTGGTGGGTATGTTATTATAATCTCTCATCTTGGATATTACCAAGTGCAAACATCAAGATATGAATCCTCATTCACTTACAAGCACTCACACCTGACGGTTTAAATACTAAGGGTCTTATCATAGTACGTTATCCAACGATTTAAATATATTAAAAAAATTATAACACTTTAAGATTCTCATCATATTAGGGAAATTTTATGACCTTATAAATAATATAAATAATCTAGGACATGATTACATTAAATCTATGCAGAAACAATGAACAATCTGTAATAAGATGTTAAATTAATATTCAATACATAGAATATACATGTAATCAAAGTACAATAAATTGTTCCTAGGATACCAAATCTATCAAAAACAATCCAAACATCATTTTTAAAATATATCATTGTGGGAATGGATAGTAATACATGTTTTAAATTTAAAAGTGACATTTTAGTTCAGTACACACATCACATGATCAATTCTATGAAAATGTCCTTGGATTGTCAAGAAATTATATGAAAATGACTATCGACTATTTTTTGGAATATATTATTAAACATCATGTAATTATGACTTGTATTGTGTCCATAATGACCTTAAAACTTTTCATTTTAAGTGTCTATAAGGTACAAATAATTCAAAACACACTCAAAACTAAAAAATGACATCATATTTTCATGAGACTCTATATGAAAATTATATAACTAATTTGTAGAATGTATAAATGAACCTCACGTCATTTGGTTCATAGTGTGGTCATAATGTCTGAAAATATGTGTTTATAATTTAAAAGTGATGCATCACATGCTTGATTATAAGAAAATGTTCTCATAAATTTAATTAACACTTATAAAATGTTCATTCATTCATTTTTACACATAGGCTTGAATTTTCTTTTCATTCTAATTCATAGTGTGGTCAGAATAACAAAAATCACATGTTTTCAATTTAACTATGACATTTTATTTCAAAACAGGTGTTACATGATCAATTCCATGAAAACATTCTCAAAATATATAAAATACAACTGCAATTTTTTCATCATTTAGAATTGAACCACATGTCTTTCTCATTTACAATGTCTTAAAAATGACAAAAAATGTGTGATTTTAATTTAAAATTGTTGTTTTAGTTCATAATATGTGTCACAAGATCAATTTACATAAAACACACTTAGAATGTCATGGACATTTTTAAAAAAATACTATTTTTTGTATTTGCACCATGTAAGCATAAACCAAAAATAATTGAGACCAGCGTTGTCATATGAATGACCATGAATGTATTTATTCATTTCTAATTTATTTTAAATTTATTAACCATTATTAATGAAATACATTTTGTCTTTTATTATTATTAAATTATTTATTTCAACTACCGGTACAACTCTTAGGTTGATTATATGTCAAAGGATTTTTTCATCATCAACCCATGGTTTGGAATGTTCTTTTATATTGATGTTGTATTAAATAATATTTCAATAATATTGAATGTAAAAATATATTTCTGAAATAATGAGATTTATTTATTTTTTTATTATGTAAAATCTAATATTAATTAATAAAAGTACATAAGATTTTTTTATTTAGGCATTCTATAGATAAAAATAGTTGTTGTAGTAGTGTGAAGGTAATTTTCTTTGGGATAAAATAATACTAAGATATTATCCATTTCTCTATTCTAAATAGGTCCTCAGAAATATTTTTTAAACAGATTTTTTAGCATGGAGAAAAGACCATACATTCTTATCTCCAATTTTCTCATGACTTTTTAGTGCTGAGAAAGGACTTTTTGAGAACTAACAAAGGTGTAATATATTTTAGTTAAATAACCCTTACTAACTCAACATTAACATGATTATAGGTACCAATAAAGTGATATAAATTTCATTTAATAAAAACTATATTGGTGAGAAATACATCACCACATAGAGTTAGCCTTAGAGAACCTAAAATAAAATCATAAAAATTAACCATAGTCAATAATGGAATTGGTGAAATCCA
Source organism: Viscum album (assembly GCA_963277665.1). Classification (NCBI taxonomy): domain Eukaryota; kingdom Viridiplantae; phylum Streptophyta; class Magnoliopsida; order Santalales; family Viscaceae; genus Viscum; species Viscum album. Next base: position 734,844,858 of record OY728147.1, on the reverse strand, counting down.
TCTAATATAGTATAAATTTATTGGATTCCTAATAATAGCAATAACACTAAATAGATTTGTAAAAATTAAATTATTCATATTATTTTTCATAGACCAAGTTTGTAACTTATCTATAAAATAAATATTTTTTGAATATTACTACACCATTGTTTAAATGTGATGCTTTCTAAATCAAATATAAAACCATTCTAGGGATTAAAAATATTAAATAGGTCCATTTTATTTTCAATAAACAGATATTTTCGTTTTTATTTTCTCACTAAAATCATAAAAAAAATAAGGTTCATAAATGATTCCAATCCATTATCCAATCTTAATATATATTAAAATATATATTTTGTCATATTTCAAAATCTAAATAGAAAAATTACATTCAAAAAATATATATGACTTAAATATTCTTTTGAGATTTATTATATGGGGAAAATTTTGAAATAAGAAACCTAATTCTATGAAAGATTTTATAGAAAATGAATTTATAATAAATTCATATTTCTCATGTATTTCATGGATTAATATTTTGTGTTTTCAAAATTTATTTCAGTGTGTTTTTTAAATGAAATTTAAAGTTTTACAAAATATAAGAAGTTTTATTTGGTGTTCATTGGGAATTTTAGAGTTGGTGGTAGTATTATATATCCACCAAGAAACCAGTGTGTATATTCATAAGCCTAGTAAGCTAATCTAGAGATATTTCATGCCACTAGACACCCTTGAATGCTTATTGGTCTACATAAGAATCCCAACTATCTTGACCAATCCTTATTTTAATAGGGTTTCTTTGGTATTTATGCTTGTGAAATTTTTTGGATTAATCCTTCTCATGTACTCTTGATAAGTTATAGCTGTGTAAATTACTCTCCATTTTATCTATAATTATTTGTCTTCAAAATATCCCATTTCTTTATAGATATGTGATATTTCAAGTATTTTGGGTTCATGAATGTATGGTTATTATAATCCATACGGTTTTGAGATTGATGGTTTTGGGTTTTCTTGTATTGACCTTACCAATCCCACATAAATAGTAATAGATTTGGTGGCACAATAAGACCTTAGTCACACCACCCCATATGCCCGAGACTACTGACTAGAGCCGAGTGTCTGTTTCTAACAATGAGGAGACTGTACTCTTGGTATGATAACATATAATAATAGATAAACCAACAAATAATTAATATAACCATTCTTAATTGGGAATCATAGTATATATAAAGGCAATACAACTACGATATGACCAGGAAAATAAAATAACAACATGATTTAATAAATATACACATGAAATATAATTAGTCATACATTACATGTGGGATTTCATACTTGGATGATAATATAAATGGATATAAAAATAAAAAAATAAAACATAAATTCCTCGTTCCTTGGTCTCGAGCCCTGACTTGTTCTAAAAATCTACACACTCATCAAACCTCTCTAGTCTAACCTTCTACAAATCCCAAGCCACCTATATACAAACATACTATATTTAAATCCACTCGAGTATATGTGAAGGGTTTGTGAATACATCTAAGAAAGGAACTATCAATAGGATCCCTAAAATACTCCAAAATATATCATGTGTATAAATATAAAATAAATAAATTATTAAAACACTATGTTAAAGTAATCTTTTTAGGTCCTTGAGTACTATCTAGGATACCAAATACCCGACCTTACCCAGTCTTCCAAAGTTCCCGATCATGTGTAATGACCATGTGCTAAATAATTATATAGTAAATGAGAAACTTATCCAAAGAACTTTAGGCGTGCATATCCATTTCCAGAGTATTATGTAAACATATAAGAATAATTATTTATTTATTAGGTGATAGTTTTTATTCATAATATGTTCTAAATTATGGAATTAAGTCCACACCCATACATGGTATTTTCTATAGGGAAACTGATGGATAAACATTAATAATACTCATTTCATGAGATAATGAACATGCATGAACACATATCCTTAATCCAAATCATCTATATGTTTTGGAAGAGTTTAATAGTGGAAAAAATGGAATATAAATTTTTTTCCCACATCATAATTTCAACTACACTAGTTGTGGGGGTGCATCAATGTGGATGAATTTAAACGAATTAAAATCCATTTCTTTTTTACCTATACACCCATTAGGGTGAATATATATCATATTCACGTCCCAAACTCGAAAATTAAGCATGAATCAATGATAAGAATATCACAAATATGGAATACTAATTTTTATTATGTTCACTTACAAATCACGATCTCATCCTCAATGTATGGTAATTTTTATCCCATAAATACACACATGAATGATGTATTATTATCAAGAAAAACCAAGGAAAATGGATTAACAAAAACCAATTATATATACTACTAAATAGATTTTATTTATGAAAAAAAATTACTTATAAATCACTAACTTTCTTATCTTATATACTAGAACCAACCAACTCTTCCTTATAAAACCAAATTAGGTTAGATCCTATTGAATTATTATAAAAAATATAGTCCAATTCTATCCTAGACTTGACTAAATTATAATTTCCTTCATCAATAACAATAATCACAGTTTTCCTTCCACATCAATCTATTCATTTTCCTAACAAATTCTTATTTAATAACATTGACATTTGAAATATTAAATAGTTACAATTTTGGACACTCTATCATAAATAATTTGTAACATTTGACATATTAAATTGTAGTAGGTAATATTATCTTCCCATTTTTCATCGAAGCACACAATATTTAATCACAACACTTCATTGATATATCTTCACACTCCCTTTTTTACTTTAATTCATCTTCTACATGTGAAAAATATTCTTAAATCACATTAATATTTCCCATATATTTGAATATATAAATGAACAATAAACAAATAATGTGGTCTTAAAATTAAAAAAGAATCTTTTAAATTCAATTAAATTTTCTCCAAGCCCTAATAAATCTAGGACATGATTTCTCTATTATTAAATGTATGTGACACCTAATGGAGATATACCCATGATATCGTCTAGGATAATCAGACATTAAATAACTAATTATAGTTATGGACTAATAATAAAAAAATTGTGATTACTTTGTAAAAGTATTCTCCAACATTGAATTCCCCTTAATCTCATATTCTTCTTCACATATTCATATTTATATTTCCAAAAAACCACACCTTCATTACCACATATGAATAATCACATGAAATAATGTTATTATAGCATAAAATCTCTTCCCATGATGAAATATACTAATTCAAATATCAGCATGAAACAATGATTAAATCATAGGTTAATCCCAAATAATCATGATACTTATAACCCAAAATTAAAATACTACATCATCACATTTAATCTTATGTTTCACCTATGAATAACTATTTAATTATACATATCAAATATAAGGATCATATATATCATTTAAAATCCTTATGTTACTATTATATACCATTAGAGTTAATCACCCACGGGCCATATTCCTTCGTATGTATTTTCTAGAATCATAGACTTTATAATAAAAATCATCTGAGTTGTTTTTACCTAAGATAACTTTATTATTACATATTATTTGAAACATAATAATTAATCTTACATATTTTCAGTTTAATTATTTTTATATCTATATTATTCTTATGTATCATAGTGAAACATATACTTTTCCATAGTTTTATTTTTAGGTATCTTAGTCCTTTTTCAAACTATCTCTAATGATATTTTACATTCCTCTAGGAGACATTTCATATATAAAGATTAATCTCACACATAAAAAGTGAGGTGTTATATATCATAGTTTTTCCATGACCCTTACCAAATGGGCCTATGAAGAGACTCTCCAAGTATGCCTTCAATAGGGCAGGTGATGGAGACTAGCATCGACAAAGGATATCACTGACATGGGTGGCCTTAGCCAAAGTACCTATACACATGAACACATATCCAAGCCTATAAAACACTGAAAACTAAAAAAACTGAACAACTATGGATGCTTACATCTAATCTAATAACCATATGATGTAAAATAATGTAAACATAGTTAAATACAATCCCACCAAATTGAATATGAAAACACAAGTCCAACATGAATGTAAGTACTAGGACTGCTATCAGAAAGCCACAGAGACATGCATCGGTCTGTCCGGTCTCACTAAGAACCGTCTAGTCCTGGTCCACCAAGGACTTTGTCAAAAGTTAGATCATTTACACTAGAAAAAAAATGTGTGGGAAAATCCTTTGTAAGTTTGAGTATAACCATACTTAGTTGGAAACCCCAAAACCACAAAGCATAGAACAACGGAAATGTAGTTATCTCTATAGTGTTATATGTCTAAGACACATATAGCAACAATATCTTGATATACTCAACAAATACACATAGTCTATAGGTAATTCACAACCATGTTATACCAACATAGGATTCCAGCTCGAGGATTCCACAAACCACTCATCTGGGAGAACACACTCTTGAGTTTAATATCCCTGATGACATCCTTCCAAGAGGTACTACTATTTAGGTCTCGTCATGAGAAATAAATTTTGACTGTCTGAAGAGAATACGATATAAAGATAAGGATCACTGCCATGGCCATGGGGTGATTCCAACAACTTAATATGGATTAACCTGCTATGTAGAGGATTGATGCCCATGTATTGTTGGTCACGTTGATACCATGAACTCCACCTAGGGAATGAAGATGAATAGAGGATCTCACTCTAGGCCTCTCATAGGTATTACAATGACTTTATATAAGAAGTCTAGCTGAAGGGATCTTAGTCTAGGTATTTAGAGACAATTCTATACTAACCTTCAATGGGATGATAAGGGGAATGTACCCTAATGAAAATTGTCCTTGATATGAAGTAAAAGGGCTCAAATCCATGTATAAAAGAGTATTTTACATGTAGTAGGGGTCACACGCAGTGTCCCATAACCCTGGGTCCTACCCTTGTAAATGGCCCATGTCATCAAGCTATGTCAATGTAGTTATTCATGTTGTGTATGTAAAGACCCGTAAAATTCAAGGGAAATTTTTTCTTAATTTTCTTTGGAATTTTATAAGAACGCGGTTTATGACGGCACTTGATTCCGAGGCCCGGAGTGCCCGGAATCAATTTCCGAAGTTCGGCTCGGGTACGTTCAGTGAACGAACGAGCGGGAATTTCTAACTTCTGATCTGATGCTCGGAATTGAAATCTGAGGACACCGATGAACTCGCAGCGCTGATATTCACTTAATGAGACCTTTTCCGAAGTTTCGTTTATTGCGGGACGAAAGTTAGTTTTTGGGAGAATTATAAGAAGTTAAATAAAAATGTGGAACACTTTTTATTTTTCTTACTTGTTTGTTAACTCCTCTCAAAGGAAGTTAGGGGTGGGACCCACACCCACTTAACCTCCCTTGAGAGGATTAAGTGTGGTGGGGCCCACACGAACCCCAACTTTTCATCTCCTCTCAAAACTCTCTTAACTCCCCTTTTAAATGAATTTGACAACTTAGCTTATTAATTGGGTTGAGTTGTTTAATATTTTTCAAACCTTTGAATTTCAAAAGGTTTGGTTGAGTAAATAAAATAAGCTCTTAGCTTATTTTATTTGGTTAGAATTCTCTAGCCTCTTGAGAGTTTTGAATCCTTCTTCTTCTTCTTCTTCTTCTTCTTCTTCAAGCTTGACGAAGAACGCGAAGAACCTTCGAGCTCCGACGAAGAACGCCGCTCCTCTCTTCTTCGTAGCCGGTTGTCTCCGAAGATCAACGACGTCTTCCGTGTCAACGAAAGGGAATTCCAATTCTTCCTCGGACTTCCTTCGTCGGCTTACGAAGATTCGCCAACGACGTACCTCTTCAGACGTACCTCTTCGTCAACGGTTGACGAACGATTACCGCGACTCCCGACCTCCGCGACGTTGTCTTCCGCGGGTCGTTGACGATCATCGATCTTGAAACCAAGGTAGGGGTTGTTGTTGATTATTTATTTATTCTCGTACTTCGTTCTAGCTTGACAATTTTGAGGTTTACTGTTAAGTGTTATCGACTAACGAGAGGGGGGCCGGACCGCACAAACATGGCCGAACTCCCCCTCCTCTGTTCTTGAATATTATTTCCTTGCAGATGTACGAGATGGCGTGGTGTCGTCACACCACGTGGGAATCGCAAGCCTATAATCGCGCGGTGCCGTCGTGCCGCGCCACGGGATGTTTATCATGAATGCGACGCCGTCGCGCCGCGTCGAAGGGAATCGAAGGCGCCGCGGCCGGAGCGGGGCCGCAGCGGAGGGGCGCGGTGCCGTCGCACCGCGCCGGACGACGAACACCGCAGCCGGTTCCGGGCCGCGGCGAGACTAGAAGACCGGCAGCTCACCGGGCCGCTGGTGTCGGAAGCTGGAAAGGGACCGGCTTTTCCGGCCCGTTGAAGAAGAATCGGTCGGCCAGGTGGGCCGGCCGGAAGGGAAAAAACGGGGGAATTTAATTCCCCCGGCCAACACAAATGCCCCCCCATTTATGAGGGGGGGGGGGCAGTTTCATTAAGGGGGGCAGGCGGCCCCCCGGTTTTCCTCAAAGCAGGCCCCAACGAGGGGGGGCCGGTTTTCTCAAAGGCGCGGCCTCAGCCGCGCCGCCAGACAAGAGGCGGGGGCCTTGCTCCCGCACGCTGCACCCGTGCGGCGCTAGGCCGCACCGCTGCCGGCCGGGCCGCGCTGCCGCGCCGGACCGCGCCGCCGCGCCGGGCCGGGTCGGACCCGGTTCGGGCCGACCCAGGGGGGGTCGGGCCGGGTCGGCCCGGACCCGGACCCCCCGTTTTCGAGACGATTTCGGTCTTTTCGCCATAACTTGAGCTACGGACCTCCGATCGGCGAACCGTCAGCGGCGATGTGATCCTTGGATCGAGACGGTCGATTCGGTATATCGCACTCAAAGTTTCGGAATACTTTGAGTTCGGCCGGGTTGGTTTGTACACGAAACCAACCGGGCCCTCGGAGCGGAAACGCTCATATCTTGAGCTACGGACGTCCGATTGACGTGTCGTCAGCTTTGTTGTGTTCCTCTTAGTGAGAAGGTTCTTTTAGCTTACTCCGCCCGAGGTTTGGATGCAGGTGGAGTACGGTCGGGTTGGTTTTGCCTTAAAAACCAACCGGGCCCCTGGGACGAAAAAGCCAATAACTCTCAGACCGGGCGTCCGATCGATGCGCCGTCTGTTGCGTTGGGTTCCTGTTGACGATACGGAACTTTTGGATACATCAACTCTGGACTTTGTGACAGTTGATGTATCAGCCTCTTGGCTCGTGGAGCGGACCCTCCTGAACGAGCTTGCTGTGTGCGGGAACCCTAGTGATGGCTGCGACTGTTACTGCTACTGCTACTGCTACTGTGACTGCGACGACGACAGTACAGAGATCCTGTGTGGATTCGACGACGACTACAGCACTCATCGATCCTACGTGGATCAGTGCTACAGGTCCTGTGTGGGCCCGATCCTATGTGGGTCTTTGCGCTCAGCGGTCCTGTGTGAACCAGTGCCTACAGGTCCTGTGTGGGCCCGATCCTGTGTGGGTCTTTTTCGGGGGTTAGTTACCTATCGATCCTTTGTGGGTCCGATGACTTAGATGGATCAGAGATCATCTTTATCGTCTTTCGAAGAAGTATACCTGTGTGAGCTGAATCCTGTTGCTTTCCTGTGTGGATTGAGTTGTGATATCCTGTGTGGATTTCGTTTTTCTTTCCTGTGTGGAATACGTTTACTCTCCTGTGTGGACTGAGTTGTACTTGGGCTCGGAGGTTGGAGCGTATTGGAATTGATGACTTAGGTATATGTATGGGCATATACCTAAGCAGTGTCGGTTGTTACTTCGTGATTGTATCTCACCTTTGTGGTTTATCCTTTGTGGATTTTGGGAGACCTTCAGGGGTCTCGGGGTCCCTACTGAGTAGTTTATACTCACCCCTGCACGGGCTATGCCCGCACTACGTTGTGTTGGTTTCAGACGACGGACAGCGTTGATCGTGGCTGAGGCTTGCAGAGCAGGACGGTACCTGGAGGTGGACCACTGGGCGGGACGTGTTCGGAGCGGACGGCGGAACCTGAGGAGCAGTGGAGCTATCTATACCCACCCTTTAGGTGGGATTTCCAGTGGACAGCTTGGAGTAGCGGCTTTTACTTTACAGTTGTTTTTTTCCCTTTGGAGTTGTACTTTACTTTCAGTTTGGGTTTGTATTCCGGCCCATTTACTTTTCCGCACTTCAGTTGTACTCTGTTTTTACTTAGTGTTTACTTTCTGCTTGCTTACTCTGTGGTGTTTGTTTACTTTACAAAGGCAATGCCTTCCCTTTTTACCGGGAATTACGCGTTGGTGCAAGTCGCCAGCCCCTGGCCTATGGAAGGCGGGCTTGGGGTAGTCACGGCACGGACCCTGAGGGCGGGTCGTGACAAATTGGTATCAGAGGAGTTTGGTTCTACCGCGAACTCTGATCTTTTCTATGTGAAGCAATAATGTTTAGCGTATTGAGTGTGGTTCTCAGTCCAGGGAGTCCAGTGTTGGTGCGGCGGCCGACGTATCCATACACCAGGACCCTGACTTCTGATTTCCGACTTAATGCACGAAAACATTGATTGCGTGTGTGATTCAATGTTTTCTTTGTGATTACTTATATCAGCTCACCAGGTATACTGTTCTGACCGTGGCGCACCTGTTTCCTTTTCAGGATGGCCCCACGACGGCAGCCAGCTAGGGTTCCGAGAGTCGAGTGTGACGACAGCCCACCAAGCGACGAGGCCTCGGTGCAGGGCCCTTTGTCAACAGTGGCACCGGCGGTAGATCTACCCGTCGAGCCACCGATACTTCCAGCACCAGCCGCTGACGATGCACGTCGCCTCAGCGCACTGCATGAGTATCAGCGCCAGCAACCACCCAGGTTTCGCGGGGAGACGGATCCCCAGGCAGCCGAGGACTGGCTGGAGGCAGTGGTACGTGTGTTTAGGCTAGTGAGGACACCAGCAGACCTCATGGTGAACCACGATGCGAGCCTACTACACGCAGCAGCAGGACGATGGTGGAGCTTGATGCTCCAGGTGCACGATGAGGCATCACTTCTGTGGATGGACTTTGAGAGCCTCTTCCGCTCGGAGTTCGTCACAGCCACCCTTCGTGCGGTGCGTATCCAGGAGCTTCTTCAGCAGCGGCAGGGCAGCATGACAGTCGCTCAGTACTCGACGAGATTTACCGATCTCTCGCACTACTCGACCGACATGGTACGGGACCCATTCTTCCAGGCCCGGACCTTCGAGCAGGGTTTGAGACACGAGATCAGAACATCGCTGATCTCCCTCAGCATACCGACTCAGACAGGAGTACTGGAGCGGGCCCTTCTGATCGAGAGATTCCTTGCTGAGTCAACACCAGCGCAGCGACCCACCGCAGGGCGGCACGTGGCAGAGTCATCTGCAGCAGGCAGTCGACGGATGACTCAGGGGTTCAGGCAGACCAGACCTTCGGGCAGACGACCTCAGGACACTGGCTTAGCAGTGCGGGGCACACAGTGAGGAGCCAGTCTTTCGAGAGGCAGACAGTGCTACTCGTGCGGCGGGCAGGGCCACATGGCTCGTGACTGCCCGACCCGCCATGCTGAGGAGCAGCAGACAGTTGAGGGACCACCGAGGCAGAGGCAGAGGGTCGACCGTGGCGGTCCGCAGGGAGGAGGCGGACGAGGCAGAGGAGTTGGTCGAGCAGCAGGTGGTGGGCGACGCTTTGAGGCTCTGCCACCACCACCACCAGGAGGTCCACCCCAACCACAGGGAGCTGGCGGGCAGAGACAGGCATAGCTCCAGGCAGCAGAGGCCTACGACCACGGCGCACCCGAGATGATTCGAGGTACTATCTGTGTCTATTCCACCCTTGCTGAAGTTCTTATAGACACAGGAGCAATTCACTCTTTCATAGCCGCTGCCCTTGTTTGGAGCTCGGAGATTCCGACAGAGCCGTTGGCTCGATCCTTACAGCTAGAGACTCCTACGGGAGCAGACTCGACGATTACGCACTGGTGCCAGCAGTGTGAGCTTACTCTAGGAGGCGAGAGCTTCGGCTGGGATCTTCTTGTAGCAGCGTCGAGGCCTTACGACGTCATCTTGGGCATGGATTGGCTATCTACGGTCCATGCGCAGATTGACTGTTTTAAGCGCAAGGTGCGTTGTGTACGCACCGACGGGAGAAGGTTCACCTTCACCGGCGAGAAGGGAGCCTTTGCAGCACAGGATGGACTTCCGCGAAGGAGAGGACAGCCCATTACTCATCAGTTGGAAAGCCTCATCCTTGGAGCAGTTGACGTGCGGAGTCCTGGTTTTCCTGCAGTGGTGGATCAGTTTGCGGACGTTTTTCCCGACGACGTTCCAGGGCTACCTCCTCGCAGAGGGGTAGACTTTTATATTGACTTGTACCCCGGGACAGCCCCGATATCCACTCCAGCATATCGGATGGCCCCTGCCGAGCATCGAGAGCTATGGGTACAGTTGGAGGACTTGCAGGGCAAGGGGTTCATCCGACCCAGTGTTTCACCCTGGGCTTCCCCGATATTGTTCGCCAAGAAGGCGGACGGGAGCTTGCGACATTGTGTTGACTATCGTCACCTGAACCAGGTGACAGTGGGTAACAAGTATCCGCTACCAAGGATTGATGACCTCTTTGATCAGCTCAAGGGAGCACGGTGGTTCTCGAAGATAGACCTCAGGTCAGGCTATCATCAGCTCAGAGTCAGAGACGAGGACGTGCAGAAGACGGCCTTCAGATGTCGGTATGGCCATTATGAGTTCTTGGTTATGCCTTTCAGTGTAACCAATGCTCCAGTAGTGTTCATGGCCCTCATGAACAGGATCTTTCAGCCATACCTCGATCGATTTGTCGTAGTCTTCATCGACGACATTCTGATTTACTCTACGACTGAGGAGGAGCACGCCTATCACTTGCGAGTTGTACTAGACACACTCCGAGAGCACCAGCTTTATGGTAAGCTCTCGAAGTGCCAGTTCTGGATATGTGAGGTCCACTTCTTTGGACACATTATCTCTGAGGCGGGAGTTGCAGTGGATCCTGCGAAGATCGAGGCTGTGTTAGCATGGGAGCCACCCAGGAGCGTGACTGAGGTTCGGAGTTTCTTGGGACTAGCTGGATACTATCGGAGATTCGTGCCAGACTTCTCTAGAGTTGAGGCACCACTCACAGCTTTGACGAAGAAGGGGAAACCCTTCGTGTGGTTAGACAGATGTCAGCAGAGCTTCCAGGAGCTGAGACAGAGATTGACCAGCGCACCTGTCTTGAGGTTGCCTGAGGAGGGAGTAGGGTACGTAGTCTACTGCGATGCATCAGGGAACGGACTCGGATGTGTTCTGATGCAGGAGCGGGCCGTGATCGCCTATGGATCACGTCAGTTGAGGCCGCATGAGCAGAACTACGCTACCCATGACCTGGAGTTAGCAGCAGTGGTCTTCGCTCTGAAGACATGGCGACACTATCTGATGGGCGAGCGCTTTACAGTCTTTTCCGATCATCAGAGTCTCAGGTATATATTCTCGCAGAAGGACCTGAACCTGAGACAGCGTCGATGGCTCGAGTTCCTCTAGGACTATGACATTGAGATAGTCTATACTCCTGGGAAGGGGAACGTAGTAGCCGATGCCCTCAGCAGGAGGACGGGCATTCAGCTACTCGAGGAGGCGACGGAGCAGCTAGCCTCTTTGCAGATATCCTTCATGGATAGAGATGGAGCAGCCTTCCTCCAGTCTCTCACAGTCACCCCTCCACTTCTGCAGTGGGTCAGAGAGGCACAGCGTGAGGACGCTGACTGTGAGACACGGCGTGCACAGATATCCTCGGGACAGGCACCTGATGGTTTCTCCCTTGGAGCAGAGCACGACATCCTTTTTAGAGGACGTACCATGGTACCAGTCGCTTTGCGAGAGGAAGTGCTGAGAGAGTTTCACACTTCTCCTTTGGTGGTACATCCTGGAGTGGCGAAGATGTACCAGGACCTCAGACAACAGCACTGGTGGCTGGGCATGAAGAAGGCAGTAGCAGAGTTCGTTTCTCGATGCCTCACCTGCCAGCAGGTGAAGGCAGAGCATCAGGTACCAGCAGGCTTGGTACAACCCTTGGAGGTTCTGGAGTGGAAGTGGGTCGGCATATCTATGGACTTCGTGACTGGACTTCCACGCACTTCCAGAGGTCACGACTCCATCTGGGTGATTGTTGACCGACTCACCAAGTCGGCACACTTCTTACCCATCAGAGAGCAGGGCTCAGTGGAGAGCTTGGGACGTCTCTACGTTCAGGAGATTGTGCGGCTCCACGGCGTGCCATCATCTATCGTCTCTGATCGAGATGCTCACTTTACTTCCCGGCTTTGGAAGGGGTTACAGGAGGCGTTCGGGATGCAGCTACGTCTGAGCACAACCTTTCGCCCTCAGACGGATGGTCAGACGGAGAGGACCATTCAGACTCTCGAGGACATGCTCCGTGCATGTGTCCTCGATTTTGGTCATAGCTGGGAGGACCACTTACCCTTGGTGGAGTTTTCGTACAACAACAGCTACCACTCCACCATCGGGATGGCACCGTACGAGGCGTTTTACGACCGACCTTGTAGATCTCCTTTGTGCTGGACAGACCCTGGGGAGTCAGCACTTGTGGGACCAGAGATGGTCCAGGTCATCCACGAGTAGATGAGGACAGCTCAGAGCTGGCATAAGTCATACGCTGACAGGAGGCGGAGGCCACTAGAGTTCGAGGATGGTGACCACGTCTTCTTGCAGGTCTCACCTCGACGTGGTATTCGGAGATTTGGCCGAGGCGGCAAGTTTTCTCCGCGCTTCATCAGACCCTTCCAGGTCCTCAGCAGGATTGGCGAGGTGGCTTATCGCCTGGCTCTACCACCTCAGTTGCACCGGGTGCCCGACATTTTCCACGTATCTCAGCTGAGGAGATACGTGCATGACCCGACGCACATCATTAACCATGGGGAGCTTGACATCGACGATGGGGCGACTTTTACGGAGGTCCTGGTGGAGATAGAGGATCGATAGGAGCGGGTCCTACGTGGGTGATCGATTCCTCTTGTGCGCATCAGATGGCAGCACGGGAACCTCCAGGAGAGAACATGGGAGTGGGAGGCTCAGATGCGTGCTCAGTACCCTCATTTGTTCTCCTAGTTTTTGTTGTATCTTTATGGGGACGTAAATCCCTAAAGTGGGAGTAATGTAAAGACCCGTAAAATTCAAGGGAAATTTTTTCTTAATTTTGTTTGTAATTTTATAAGAACGTGGTTTCTGACGGCACTTGATTCCGAGGCCCAGAGTACCCGGAATCAATTTCCGAAGTTCGGCTCGGGTACGTTCAGTGAACGAACGAGCGGGAATTTCTAACTTCTGATCCGGTGCTCGGAATTGAAATATGAGGACACCGATGAACTCGCAGCGCTGATATTCACTTAAGGAGACCTTTTCCGAAGTTGCGTTTATTGCGGGACGAAAGTTAGTTTTTGGGAGAATTATAAGAAGTTAAATAAAAATGTGGAACACTTTTTATTTTTCTTACTTGTTTGTTAACTCCTCTCAAAGGAAGTTAGGGGTGGGACCCACACCCACTTAACCTCCCTTGAGAGGATTAAGTGTGGTGGGGCCCACACGAACCCCAACTTTTCATCTCCTCTCAAAACTCCCTTTACTCCCCTTTTAAATGAATTTGACAACTTAGCTTATTAATTGGGTTGAGTTGTTTAATCTTTTTCAAACCTTTGGATTTCAAAAGGTTTTGTTGATTAAATAAAATAAGCTCTTAGCTTATTTTATTTGGTTAGAATTCTCTAGCCTCTTGAGAGTTTTGAAGCCTTCTTCTTCTTCTTCTTCTTCTTCAATCTTGACGAAGAACGTGAAGAACCTTCGAGCTCCGACGAAGAACGCCGCTCCTCTCTTCTTCGTAGCAGGTTGTCTCCAAAGATCAACAACGTCTTCCGTGTCAACGAAAGGGAATGCCGCTTCCTCCTCGGACTTCCTTCATCGGCTTACGAAGATTCGCCAACGACGTACCTCTTCGGACGTACCTCTTCGTCAACGGTTGACGAACGATTACCGCGACGCCCGACCTCCGCAACGTTGTCTTCCGCGGGTCGTTGACGATCATCGATCTTGAAACCAAGGTAGGGGTTGTTGTTGATTATTTATTTATTCTCGTACTTGGTTCTAGCTTGACAATTTTGAGGTTTATTGTTAAGTGTTATCGACTAACGAGAGGGGGGCCGGACCGCACAAACACGGCCGAACTCCCCCTCCTCTGTTCTTGAATATTATTTCCTTGCGGATGTACGAGATGGCGTGGTGTCGTCGCACCACGCGGGAATCGCAGGCCTATAATTGCACGGCGCCGTCGTGCCGCGCCACGGGATGTTTATCATGAACGCGATGCCATCGCGCCGAGTCGAAGGGAATCAAAGGCGTCGCGGCCGGAGCGGGGCCGCAGTGGAGGGGCGCGGTGCCGTCGCACCGCGTCGGACGACGAACACCGTGGCCGGTTTCGGGCCGCGGCGAGACGGGAAGACCGGCGGCTCGCCGGGCCGCCAGTGTCAGAAGCCGGAAAGGGACCGGCTTTGTCGGTCCGTTGAAGAAGAACCGGCCGGCCAGGTGGGCCGGTCGGAAGGGAAAAACCGGGGGAATTTAATTCCCTCGGCCAACACAAATTCCCCCCCATTTATGAGGGGGGGTTTCATTAAGGGGGGCAGGCGGCCCCCCGGTTTTCCTCAAAGCAGGCCCCCACGAGGGGGGGCCGGTTTTCTCAAAGGCGCGGCCTCAGCCGCGCCGCCAGACAAGAGGCGGGGGCCTTGCCCACGCGCGCTGCACCCGTGCGGTGCCAGGGCGCACCGCTGCCGGCCGCGCCGCGCCACCGCGCCGGATCGCGCCGCCGCGCCGGACCACACCGCCGCACCGGACCGCCGCCGGCCGGGCCGGGTTGGACCCGGGTCGGGTCGACCCGGTTCGGGCCGACCCCGGGGGGGTCGGGCCGGGTCGGCCCGGACCCGGACCCCCGGTTTTCGAGACGATTTCGGTCTTTTGGCCATAACATGAGCTACGGACCTCCGATTGGCGAACCGTCAGCGGAGATGCGATCCTTGGATCGAGACGGTCAATTCGGTATATCGCACTCAAAGTTTTGGAATACTTTGAGTTCGGCTGGGTTGGTTCGTACATGAAACCAACCGGGCCCTCGGAGCGGAAACGCTCATATCTTGAGCTACGGACGTCTGATTGATGTGCCGTCAGCTTTGTTGTGTTCCTCTTAGTGAGACGGTTCTTTTGGCATACACCGCCCGAGGTTTGGATGCAGGTGGAGTACGGTCGGGTTGGTTTTGCCTTAAAAAACAACCGGGCCCCTAGGACGAAAAAGCCAATAACTCTAAGACCGGGCGTCCGATCGACGCGCCGTCTGTTGCGTTGAGTTCCTGTTGACGATACAGAACTTTGGGATACATCAACTCTGGACTTTGTGACAGTTGATGTATCAGCCTCTCGGCTCATGGAGCGGACCCTCCTGAACGAGCTTGCTGTGTGCGGGAACCCTAGTGCTGGCTGCGACTGTTACTGCTACTGCTACTGCTACTGTGACTGCGACGATGACAGTATAGAGATCCTGTGTGGATTCGACGACGACTACAACACTCAGCGATCCTACGTGGATCAGTGCTACAGGTCCTGTGTGGGCCCGATCCTGTGTGGGTCTTTGCGCTCAGCGGTCCTGTGTGAACCAGCGCCTACTGGTCCTGTGTGGGCCCGATCCTGTGTGGGTCTTTTGCGGGGGTTAGTTACCTATCGATCCTTCGTGGGTCCGATGACTTAGATGGATCAGAGATCATCTTTATCATCTTTCAAAGAAGTATACCTGTGTGAGCTGAATCCTGTTGCTTTCTTGTGTGGATTGAGTTGTGATATCCTGTGTGGATTTCGTTTTGCTTTCCTGTGTGGAATACGTTTACTTTCCTGTGTGGACTGAGTTGTACTTGGGCTCGGAGGTTGGAGCGTATCGGAATTGATGACTTAGGTATATGTATGGGCATATACCTAAGTAGTGTCATTTGTTACTTTGTGATTGTATCTCACCTTTTTGGTTTATCCTTTGTGGATTTTGGGAGACCTTCAGGGGTCTCGGGGTCCCTACTGAGTAGTTTATACTCACCCCTGCACGGGCTATGCCCGCACTACGTTGTGTTGGTTGCAGACGACGGACAACGTTGATCGTGGTTGAGGCTTGCAGAGCAGGACGGTACCTAGAGGTGGACCACTGGGCGGGACGTGTTCGGAGCGGACGGCGGGACCCGAGGAGCAGTGGAGCTATATGTACCCACCCTTCAGGTGGGATTTCCAGTGGACAGCTCGGAGTAGTGGCTTTTACTTTACAGTTGTTATTTTCCCTTTCGAGTTGTACTTTACTTTCAGTTTGGGTTTGTATTCCGGCCCATTTACTTTTCTGCACTTCAGTTGTACTCTGTTTTTACTTAGTGTTTACTTTCCGCTTTCTTACTCTGTGGTGTTTGTTTACTTTACAAAGGCAATGCCTTCCCTTTTTACCGGGAATTACGCCTTGGTGCTAGTCGCCAGCCCCTGGCCTATGGAAGGCGGGCTTGGGGTAGTCACGGCACGGACCCCGAGGGCGGGTCGTGACAGTGTAGGCATACTATGTAATCTACTTGTGTTTCAATACATTATTCCATATCATTTACGTCTACTCATGTACTAATACATAGCTTAGTCTCTATACCTAGTCCAGGTCATGTTTTTGTGGGGGAGTACATGTAGTGATCCAACCTGTGTAGTCCACCCCATATATGTGTACTTCCCAAAGTACACACTAAGCTGCCCAGAGAAAGACCACATTTTGTGTGATAGGGGTCACACATCATGTGATAATTAACTTTATTCCGAAACCTTATCCATCAGTCAGAGGAGACACATGGTTTGTAGAACCAGATTACGCGCCGTGTGGTTTAAGATTTTGTAGAATCCCCAATATGCTCCCCCATTCAATCTTACACCTTTAACCATTGATCAATTTATAGTTTATCAATGATATCAAAGATCACAACTTTTCCAAGTCTTGCCATAATAAAACAATGCATTCTATCATCTGATCTGATCCAAAAAAATGGATCAAATAATCATTATTCATTGTGCACTGAAGAATGTCGAAGGACATGAAATCAAGTATCCTCCACTATCTGAATCACTCTGTATCCATTGTCGCACCCCCTTCATGTTTTACCAATCCCAGATATAGGATATCAGATCATTACACCAAGAAATGGGTGTGAAAAAATCGATTGATCAAGATTTTTCAAGTCATGGTTCAAATAAATAATGATAATGATGAACAATGAACATGGGGAGAAAATCATAAGATCATATTAGAAAAAAAACCTCAATCTATGTTCTTGTAAATATTGATCCATCTCCATTAATCAAATCCCAAAAAAAATCTCCTATTATAACCCACAATATAAACCCATCCCACATAATGATCAACCCATAGATAAATTCATTCATTGATTGATTCGCGTTCATCATTGAAATCAAGAATGGGGAAGCATCAAATCAAAACACATGACCTACCTTGATTTGTAGATATAATTGATAAAGAATAGGGTTGTTCCATTATCATTGGATAGATACTTTGAATATAATGTGTTTCGATCATCAATCCAAAATCCTTCCATTAATATCCTATGATTAATCTCCAATGTTCTCTCCAACGGTTCTCCAATGTCTTCAAGGTTATGCAGAATTCTGATTTAATAATCTATTTAATGATTTTAAATTCATGAACACAAATGAAATAGAAATATTTATTAAAATTATTTTATTTTTTCCATGTGTGTGATGAATTTTCCAAAAATGACTCATGCTGACTAATGTTAAGTCTAGTCTAGGGTAAACCTCTTGTAATGTAAATAATGATTCCCTCAAATTTCTAATATGGTCAACCGTTTGGATTTTTTTCAAAATTTTCAAGAAAAATGTGTGCATGTTGTATTTAATATATTTAATATATTTCAAAAATTTATTTTAGAATCAATGGGACATAGAATTTCATGACGCCTCAGCACTTGGTCTTGAAAATAATCAATATAATATCAACAAATAATATATAGAAAATACAAGGCATTAAATTCTCTCCACCATGGGGATTTATATCCTCAAAAAGATGAAACATGGGATACTCAAAAAGATGTAGGTACTAAGTTTGAATTTAAGAATCCCAATCCCATGCACACTCTTGGATATTTCAGTACTACCATCAGACGTTAACTAAAGTAATTCATCACCCATGATAGATCCTCTCTTATTGATCCTCGATCTCTACCGAGTACTCAGCAAAGGTCACTCCACACTCGATGTCTAGCTCGCCCCAATCAATAACATGTGATAGTCTTGTATATAACTCCTCATCTGAGACATGTGAAAATTTTTCATATACCTGGTCGAACTATAGAGGAATAGCTAAGCATTATGCCACCTCACCAACTCTACATAGTATCTAGAAAAGGATGATGAACCTCTGAGATAACTTGTCACCCTAGAAAAACCTCCATAATCCTCATTGAGGTGAAACTCATAAGAACACATGGTCTCCTTCCTCGAACTCGAAAGGCATCCATTGCCTCTCAGTATAAAAATCATAATGGATTTGTACAATCTTCATCTCCTTCAAGATTATCTGCACCTTCCCTATTATATCTCTCTCCAAATCTAGACCCATGAGTGCTAATTCTTCTGGGCTGGTCCATAAAAGTGGTGACCTATAGGGTTTTCCATAAAAATCCTCGAATGGTGCCATATCAATGATGAAATGGTAGGTGTTTTGTATAAAAACACCACCAGTGGTAGGTGATCATCCCAAATATGACCAAATTCTAACAGTCATTCTCACAATATGTCCTCAAAAACCGAAATGGTTTTCTCAGTCTGCCCATTATTTTGGGGGTGAAACATTGTTATCAAGGATAACCAGGTCCCAAACACCTCTTTTAATACCTTCCAAAACTAGGATTTGAAGTGATCACAATGATCATAAACAATCATTGATGGAACTCCATGGATTTGGACTATCTTGTGAATATAGAGGCATCTCAGGCTCTCAATTGAACTCTTCTCTTATATAGCTTGGAAGTGGGCCGACATGGCGATTCAGTCTATTATAACCCAAATGGAATCATGTCCCTTGGATGTATGTGGTAATCATATCACAATGTCCATAGATATCCTATCACACTTCCACTCTAACGCCTCAAGGGATTGAGCTAAACCTTCTAGATATCGGTGCTCATCCTTTAATTTCTAACGGGTATGGAATTCATAGAAGAATTCTAGAAATCATTTCATCATCCTTGGCCAATAAAACTAATGTTGGAGGTCCTGGTACATATTTTCCACACCTGAATGTACCACCAAAGGAGTCGTATGAACCTCTCTCAGAACCTCCTCCCTTAATATCACTAGTACTATCATGCATCCTATGAAAATAACAACATAATCCTGACCTTTAGATAATCCATTAAATGGATACCTTTTGGATATCTGAGTATGTAGGGTCTCACAGTCTATATCCCCATGTTGTGCCTCCCTAACTTTCTACAAGAGCATAGGGGTAACAACCATCAGCTGGAGGTAATATGCTCTTTCTCTATCCATAAATGATAATTTCAATGAGCACAACTACTCTAATGCCTTATTCAAAAACTGAAAGTAAGATCTTCTACTGATAGAATCTTTTACCATATTCCCCTTCCTCTGAGTATAGAAAATTCTAAAGTCATAGTCCTAGAGGAACTCTACCAATCCATTATTCCTCACATTGAAATCCTTATAGGATAAGATATACTTGACACTATTGTGATCGTACTAGATGAAAACCCACTCACCCATTAGGTAGTGTATCTATATCTTGAAAGTGAAGAATACCTTTACTAGATCAAGATCATAGTTTATGTAGTTCTGCTCATGTGGTATCAACTTTAGTGAACCATAGGCAATCACCTCTTTCCTCTACATCAGAACCCAACCAAGTTTGGTTCCTGATTCATCGTAGAACACTAATTACTTGACACCATCCTCTAGAAACCTCAAGATGGGAGTTCTTGTCAAAATCTGCATCAACTACTAAAAATTCGACTAACACCATTCTATTCACATGAAAGGATGGCCATTTTGAGTCAAAGTTGTGATGGGTGTTCAAATTATGGAGAAATTTTGTATGAATCTTCTATAATATACTGCCAACCCAAGGAAGCTCTGTAATTCCATCTCTCTCTTAGGTGGCTACCAAGCTAACACTTCCTTGACTTTAGTGGGGTCTATTTTGACTCCCTCCACTAAGATAACTGTCCCAGAAAATGTATTTCCTAAATCCAAAAATTGAACTTCGAGATCTTTCTGTAAGTCTGGTGCTCTTGGATCACATCCAGAACTATCCTCAAATGTCTCACGTGCTCCACCTTACATGTCGAGTACACAAGGATATCATAGTTTTATACTACCACTAAATGGTCTAAGAAAGGCCAAAACATCTTATTCATGAGTTCCATAAACACTACTGGGGAATTATTCATGCCAAAGTAAATCACCAAGTACTCATAGTGCCTGCGGTGACATTTGAATGTCATCTTTGGTATATCCTTATCCTATACTCGCAAATGGTGATAGATTGACATTAGTTCAACCTTTGAGAATCATCATTCCCCACACGATTGATCAAATAGATCATTGATCCTCAATAGTGGATACTTTTTATTTACATTCATCAAGTTAAAGCATTGGTAGTCCATAAACAACATCAAGCTCCTCTCTACCTTTTTGAAAAAAACTAGGGCTTCCTAGGGTCAAACACTATGTCTAACATATCCCTTCCTCTACAAGGCCTCCAACTACACCCTCAGCTTCTGAATCTCAACGGGAGCCATCTGATATGCTGGAATAGATATCGTTATCATATCGGGGTGTAGATCAATGCGTACGTCTATCTGTCAGTGGGTAGGTAGACCTCAAAAATCCTCAGGGAATACTTCCTCATACTCCGCCAACACTACATGAAATTGGGAACTCGTAACATCCATTTCAACAAGGGTTAGGCTTTCCAACTAATGAGTAATCTGCTGCAATATTCAATGCATGAGTCTATCCCACACTAACTGAGTTCATTTTCCACCGAAAAAGGAAAACACGGTTTCTTCACTATGGGCACTCTGAATCCTTCACCTTAAATAGTCGATATGGCTGTGAACTGTAAATAACCATTACATACCATGATTGAAATCATAACGACTTGATGCTACTACCAATAGATCCAAATATAAATTATCACCTCCATGAGTCAGGTCACACTGTTGGAAAAAGTGTGTGATCACTGAGTCCTCTCCAGAAGGAGTCTCCAAACACAAGGGTTAACCCAAAGGTTCATCCAAAATCTATATGTATTATAATAGGTATGTAACAAGAAAGAAATTAATATAACATGTGTATATAAACACTGCATCTAAGCGAAAATAGGCATTGATCAAACCTCATATCATTCCCAAAGCCTATAGGTCATAAACATTGACCATTTACAGTTGTCCCCTCCCCTGTCCTCTAACTCCCTAAGCTTGGCATGGACCACCTGGGGGGGCTGGATGGTAACAATTAAAAACATCAACCACATATTTTCACTCTCCAAACTCCCTAGACACATCCTCCATCCTAAAAAACTACCTTATACAAATTTTTTCTCAACCTCAGTGGCCCATCCAGGGTCTCTTTTCCAGTTGTATGGTGGGTTTGAAAATCTCGGGAAAGATTTCCCCTACCATCACATGAGTTAAACTACCTCTCTATGGGCCAACTAGACCCACCATGGGAGCCCTGAACTGAAGATCCTTTATCCTGGGATCTCCTCATAAAATGTATCTCACATCCAGGTCACTGAGACTGAATTTGGATCCCTGGCACTGAGTTATGTTCTCTTCCTTTACAACTACTGACAATAACCGACTGTATCTGCTCATCCAAGAAACACTGAACTACAAAAGCTCGCTCTAGAACCCTAACACAGTTTGGAAATCATATAATGATAAAAATAGATCATATTTCTCTACAAAGACCTCAGACAAAGGTCTGAACCCTGAAGAATTTATCACAAACCATATCCCTTGAGTACCTGGAGAGGTTGGTAAACCTCGATGAATACTCATCTACTATCATGCTTCCCTACTTGAGATGCATTAGCTCCAAGATACATTCATCCTTCAGTATAGCTGGTGAAAACTCTTCTCTAAAAGGATTATTGAACTATATCCATGAAAGATTTATCTCATCATAATATTGGGTAACTAACCCGCACTGTCTCCCTACTGAGCCATGATGAAGGTTCTGTAGGATCCCAGAGCACCCTAAGAGATGATTGGTGAATCAGGGTTTCAAAATTTTCTTTTAATGTAACATATCTTGTTAAAACTATATAAAGTATTCTATCATCTATCAAACATTCACATAAATAAATACAACATAATAGTGTTACTTAGTTCACCACTAACAGCTAGTTTAAAGAGCACACACCAACAGTGTGCCAGTCCTACCAAAATCCACTAATATTCACTATTTGTGGAATATAAGAGTTCAGAATAGTCACTCTATTCTAAGAACACAAACTATATAATATTTCAAGGATATAACATTGTTTCCCTCAGAATACTTCCATGGAATCCACCTAGATCACTACTTTGAGATATGTATAACTTATTTTATCAACACGAAGTTTGATTCAATGGATTTTCATTAAATTCTTTGTCTCTATTTAGCACGATACTCTTCTTGGACAGTATACCTGAGTTGATACAAATTAAAACCATGTTCACTGAAAAACTGATATTCAAAACATCCTTTTGTGAATCTCCCTCATGGATCTCACTACCTTCGCAAAGCTAACTACCTTCATGAAGCTCACATCCTTTGCAAAGCTCACTACCTTCGTAGAACAAACTATCTTTTCGAATCTATATATGTTAATGAATAATACCCCATCATTGTGAATCGCCCTTTTTTCATAAGCATTGGCATTATTCAAGAGTAAACAAGTATTTTCATGATGCACAAGCTTACATAGAAATCCAGATCCATGGATCTCACCTAGCATCACGAAATCATTGATATTCTATATTTTCCATGGAAAATTCAATTAAAACAAAGAGGGGTAGACTTATATTTATAGGATAAACTGTTCATGATGCTCCACTACCTCTTTGTGGATTTTTCAGATCATTCAAAACCACCTTCATGTAGCTCCTCCATTCACAATGATCCTTTGTAATTTGAAGTTGTTGTGAACTTTTTCATCAAAACATTGCACCACAATTCTCCAATTCTCATAATCCCAGATATCACCATCATTTTTCACGATGATCCAATTCTTCATTGTTTTTTATGCTCATCATTGTCATGTAGATCACCATAAGCATTCTTTAATACTCCAGGAAACAAAATTTTTGAATCCCATATTTTCGAAACTCTTGCCTTTCCATATTTTAATGATTCCTTAAATGAATTATACTTTTCATGATGAATGCCTTCCTGAAATTTTTAGACCCCAAAAATTTGGAAAACACTGTGAAATGATTCCACCTTAAATACTATTATTATCATGAATGTTAATATCCCTTTCCTTGAAAACTCTGAAATATTTTATGTGATTATTGAAAATAACACAACCCATACTCCATTTTCAAAAAAGAGCACCCTTGGTTCCAACAATCACCCCATTTGTGTTTGTTGGATATAAATAAATTCAATAAATCATCAGTCGAAATCAAATATGGTACACGATAAACAAAACATCCAACACACTATGTCTATGTGGGAAAATCTTTGTGTAGAAAAAAAGAGGATAATGAATTAGGTTCTCATATATTGGAATTCTTAATGATTTACAATCTATGCTCTGATCATGTTATAGAAGCATTTTATGATAGGAACTATTTTCTCATAACACCTAATTCTCATCGTGTCTCAAAATCATTGCATGGTTTTTTAAAAACCTGCGACTACTTTCTCTATCATCCATTCTCCTTCAACTAGAAAACCATTATTTTTTCATTATCCACCACCGTTATACCATTTAATATCTTCATTCTCCCCCATTTTAAATAAACCCAAAGACTAGTATTTAAACATTTTAGAGCTCAAAACACACTCCTCTTGGATCATTTTTCTCCTATAAACCTACATCACATCTACAAATAGATTAAAATAGCTAAAAAAATGGGAAGATGGGATTTTTCATAACATTCTCATGTACTGGAAGATGGCTAAACAGTGAGGTTCAACTGATGTTTCCCTAAAACATGTGCTACCAATGTCTTGGTTAGAATGTCATCCACTTGGTCATCAGTTCCAACATAATCTATTTTAATCACTCCTTGTTCATAATTTTTCTTGGTGAAGTTATATTGGATTTTAATATGTTCTGTATGATAGTGTTGCACATGATTATTTGTAATATTGATTGCACTCCTATTTTCTTAGTGAGTCAACATTGGTTGTTTCACCTTATCACCAATATTAATCAGTTGTTGCTTCATCCAAGGTAGTTGGGTACACACCTTTATATCTAAGATATACTTATATTCAACGGTACTAAGAGAACTACATTCCTATTTATTATTCAACCATCCCAAACATGTCTTTCTAATAAATAATTATCCTCCACTTGTGGACCATCTATCCACAAATTCTCTATCCCAGTAATCATCAAAAAAAAATTATAGTTCATTATATCTTCTAGTATAAATGTATAATCTATAACTGTGAGTACCTAGAATATAAACCCTGATTCTTTTCACTATGTCCATATGTTCTTACATTGGATTACTTTGAAATATAGCTGTTAACCATGTTTCAAAGACAATATCTGGTTGTGTCACTCTCATGTACAATAAGCTTACAATGATTCTATAGTACATTGTGGGATCTATATATGTCTCATCCTCATGATTTCCTAGTTTTGTACCAAACTTAATCAGATTATACATTGGTTTAGAGTCATTCATATTGAATTTCTTTAGAAAATATCTAGAATACTTTTCCTGGGAAATTAAAGTGCGGTTTTTCCTCTGAATCACTTGCATCCCTAAGAAGTATGTGAGTTCATCAATCATAGAAATTTTAAATTCTGATTTCATGCAATTATAAAATTCAACCACTCATACCTTCCTACTTTCACAAAATATAATATCATCCATGTACACTATAACTATAAGTTGACATTTTTTGAATTATTATCATAGATATTATGATCAAAACCTCCTCTTTTAAATTTTATCTTCTTTAGAAACGAATCTCAATGAGAATACCGTGATCATGGTGCCTGATTTAGACCATAGAGAGAATTCTTCAATATATAAACCTTTATTTTATAATTACCAATTTAAAAACCCACTGGTTGTTCAATGTAGACTTCATGTTCAAGAACACCATTTCAGAATATTTTTTTGACATCCATCTGATAAACTTTGTATCCTCTTTGGATTTCCATTGCACAGAAAATCCGGATCAAATCCAGCATCTCCATTGGATAAAAATTTTCTTCGACATAAATTCATTCAATCTTTGTATAGCCTATACACGTTATACATTCCTTGTGAGGTTCATATAAATTTTATTCACCCATAATTTCTTCTTTTTATTATTATTCTGAATCATATTTGTTGTGTTAGCATAGAATATTTTAAAATCCTTCCAGTATTTCAACATTTGATTATGTCCCTTAACCACTGATCATGATACCTGAAAATCCTTTTTCCAATGACATGATATTTAATAAATTTCTAGAATAATCAGGTTAGATAAAATTGAAATAATAATTCCTATAGATGTTTATCATTCATCCTTTATCACCTCCTCAAGAGAAATATTACTCAACATCTTCATAATGGTAAATCTCATCAATAAAGGATTAAATGAAATTTAATTATGGAGAAAACACCATAATGGTTCTTCTTCTTGTCACTATCAACATTGGATAACTTTCAAAACTTCACCAAGGATAATATTATAGAACACTAGTTATTCAGGATTCTAGAAATAAGATCAATCCAAGATCGCACCTTATTTATCCTAGTTTTCCATAATATAATGTCTGTAGTTTCATAAAAAATGATCCTCCATCATGTTTGTATTTGAATACCAAACCAAGGAATCATTCAAAGATGGTGACTTCTTTAGATTGCCCATAAAAGGAGGAATGGAATCCCTCACTACTTCTTAGGTTATTCCCCTGATAACATTCTTCGCCATTCAATTTCCAAAATTATATTCATAAATATAATAGCCAATGATTAAGGGAATATGGAAGAACATCCTTAGTTCATCAATATGCATAGCAAGATTGATATGTTTTTCTCAACTAAGTTTCTCCATATACTATTGTATTCATTCTTTCACAAGTAAACATATGTTTTAATTTATGTTGAGTTAGCATGGATATCTTTACATAATATTCTACTTTGTATGGAGAATTTTTCTTATAGATAGCCTTTATGGATGAAAAATTCATACTCCCATTAAATAATTATTCTTGTTCTGGTATTAAGGTTAAACAACCTTTTTAAATGTGATAATATTTCTTATATCTCTCACAAAGAACACCTTTAAAACATGATTTTACTTTTAGTTTCAAACTCTTAGGCACTTTACCTTTATCATGTGGAATATTTTCCATTCATTTTTCACTAGCTTTATCTAGTGCTCTTCAAGGTTCCTTATTCTTTCCAAATATTCTTTCGAGACAGAGAACATGTCATTACGAACTGTGGAAGAAAGTTTGATTATTACACATGGATTCATATGAGTTTCATATATATTATTTTTTATTTTTAATGTACTACCCTTTAACATCTTATATTTAAAAAATAAGTTCTTCTAGCCATTATTTTTTGATACATTTTTTAGAGTATTTCTGTTCACAAAATTCTTGTGATTTTTTCCCAATGTTTATTCTTCATTATGAGCCATATTTTTTGATATTATTTTCTTATTAGATTTGGATACATGTTGAGATGATCATTTTACCAACCTTGTGACCCCTAAAATTGCATACATCATAGATTTTATCAAGCATTAAAAATCTGTTTGCGGTAAACATATGTTTCTGGACCTATGGATGTTCCTTCTTCATCTATGAATTCCTTTCCCATGGGATAATATTCTTTTATGCTTTTACATTTTAAGGATTCTACCAAAAATTTAATACAAAATTCCAAAATCTATTTTAGATCCAACATTGAACACCAAATCATGATTTCTTTGTATCTCTTATATAAGGTTATTAGTGCTTATTCCTGACTTTTTGAGCTCTCTATAGGAAACTGTCACCTATATTATTTTTCCTATAGACCCTAGTCATGGTGGTTGGTTTATTATCATCTTTATTCATCCATACTTGTCAATTATTAGTATCACAACATACACTCTTCATGATAATTGGTTTAGAGGAACTAACACAAGTTGGTTTGGATGGTACCTATTTATTCTCAGCTGCTTGAGATAGATCATCAAAAGATGTCATGATCTTCTTATCACATTTTGGAGGTCTTTCAGTTTTAGAATCCCCCACTGAGAATTGAGTATCAGTAATAATTTTTTCCCTTCTTTTGTAAAGTATCTATATATGTCTTCTTCTTATTGACCAATTGGGCTTCAAAATCTTGACATTTAATATTGAGGATGATTTTATGATCTTCAATCATAATAATCATTTCTTTAGAATCCTTATTTATTCTAAAAACTTCTTCTTCATTATATTAACTTTATTCTGAATCAAGGAGTCAAGTTCCTTGATCTTCTTGGATATTTTATCCAATTGTAAACCCTTTAAATCAGTGCAAATTTTCAATTTCTATTCAATTGCATGTATATTTTATTAAAGAGAATATTTCACTCACTCTTTATCATAAACATATTTGAGGTATTTTGATGAAATTATTTCAAGTTCCCTGTTTTTTTCTTTAAAGGTTCCATACTCTTTATAAATCATTAAACATTCAATAATTTTTCCTTGCAATCCCTTTTCCAACAAATTAGATTCTCCTTCCAGCTGGGTGATCTCTGCCTTCATGCATTGAATGGTTTTTAAAAAAAATCAACTCTTTCTTTAGAAATATTATGCAGATATTTTCTTAATATCTCCATTCCAAATTCATATGAATTTTTAAGTTGATAAACATCCCCACATGTTCTAGGATATTTATTTTGAGGACAAATTTCATAGGTTCTAACACATACCTCCTAGTCAGTTGGCGATTTTTATTTACATAAGGTAGAAGTTTTGTCTATTTCATTGGTGGAAACCTAAGACAGCTTCCATTCGCCTTACAATCCTGATATATATTTATTACCAGAAATTCATGGAGAACTAGATACTACATATTCTTTAGATAATATATATATATATATGACACTATCTCTTTAATTTCTTTTTCTTATTAATTATGGTGTTGGTGGATATAGACTTTTTCTCTGAGATAAATAGATCTTCATCAAAATTTCACTTCATTGTTGACTTAAGAAAGAAACTAAAATCTTCAACAGAGAATTTCTTTACTATAGAGTATCTATCATTACATAATATTTCGCTCTGATACTAATTATAGGACCTAAGAGCACCCTGAGATGGGACAGGTGAATTAGGGTTTCAAATATTTCTATTAATGTGAAAAAAAATTGTTCCCATGTCGGTAAGAGCTCATTAAACATGTTTGAAGGATTTAATTAGAAATAAAACATTCACATGTAGAAATATAACACAACAATTTTACTTGGTTCAACACTATGGTCTAGTCCAAGGATCATATGCTGAAAGTATGTTGGTCGTACCGAAATCCACTATTCTTCACTAGTTGTGGAATATTAGAGTTCAAACACAGTCACTCTATTATAAATACATCTTCTTTAAAATATTTCTAGGATATCACATTACATCCCTTGGAAAACATCCATCAACTCCCCCTAAAAAAGTTTATGAGCTTAAAGGTTGCTTCAATGAATTAAAATTAAAGTATTTTTCCATATCTAGCACCATGGAACTGAGTTAATGCCCTTTGAAAGCACTATTCACTAAAAATGATATTCAAAACTACCTTTCATGAAGATCACTTCCTTCATGAAGCTCACTACCTTCATAGAACAAACTACCATCTTAAATCTCATTGAGTCATTGTGGAATACCCCATTATCATGAAGCACCCTTTATTAATAATCATTGGAATCATTCCAGACTAAAACATTCTTCTCCTAATGCTCAAGATCTCATAGAAATCCTGATTTTTGGAGCTCTCCTAGCTTTCGAAATTAGAGAGATTCTATATTTTTCTTAGAAAAATTCATGTAAAACAAAGAGGGGAAACCTTATATTTATAATATCGGTCATTTGTGATTCTCGATCACCTATTATAATATTTTCTAGATTTTTAAAACCAACCTTCACATAGCTCCTTTGTTTGCGATAAACTATTGTAATTAGATGTTTTTGTGAAGCATTCCATCAAACCATCCAGTTGAGATTATCCAATTCCCGAAATCATGGAGATCACTATCACTTTTCATGATGATCCAATTCTTCATTGTTCGTGATGCTTGTCGTTGTCACATAGTTCACCATAAAATTTATTTTATCCTCTGTGAAACACAATTTATGAATCCCATCTTTGAGAAACTCATTCCTTTTATATATTTTCAATAGGCCTTAAATGAAATCCACTTTTTATGATAAAATCCTTCCTTGAAATTTTGGACCCCAAAAATTTGGAAAACACTGGGAAATGATGTCAACTTTAATACTATTTTCAACATGAACTGTAATATCCCTTTCCATGAAAACTCCCTGATATTCTATGTAAGGATTTAAGAAAAACACAAACCATAATTCATTTCCATAAATGATCAACCTTGGTTCCAACATGCTCCCCACCCGAACCACTATTTGATCTTCTAGTGTCTTGAATGGAAGGAAAACAAGATCACATCCTGAAGACAGTCTTTAACTACTTGTGGTTTGGGCTCACCATAGAACATGATGGGTGTCTATCACTAAAACTAGTGAATTTTTCTTAGCCTAACTACCTCATATTCTGGTACTGAGGGTACCATGTGCTACTCTATAGGTGGTGGTTTGGATGGTGCACCACCTGAAGGTAACATCTCAGGATCGGGTCCCTGTATAGACACTTCATCACTAAGGGGATAATTCACATGATCATCATACTGAATCTAGGTAATCACATGTCTTAGTGGAATCCTTAATGTAAACAAGATGTACCACAGTTAATGAGTATATCTAGAGAGATGACACAATAATAACATGGAAATAACAACCCATTCCTATATGATGCATGTACCGTTGTTTTCTCTGCAACTAGTGTTCTCATGTACCAAGTAGAAAAGCAGGTGATCAGAGTTATTTTGTATGAATATGTTGGACACCAAACCAACACAAGAGTCATTGTCCTAAAATCAAAACTCATAACACTTAACTCTGTCTCCCCAAACCAATATCAAAATACTCATATACCTAAATTAAAACTGACCACCTCTGATACCACTCTGTCGTGATCCCTCCCAAAGGGGCCCATGCTGCGACTCTCCAAGAATTACCTTCAATAGGATATGGACTGGTGACTAGTGTCGAGAAGGCATATCACTAACATGGGAGGCCTTTTCCTAGGTACCTTTACACACACACACATCTATAAGCCTATGCAATTTTGAAAAGTAAAAACATCTAAACAATCATGCATGCATATATCTAATCCCGTAACTAGAGTATGACTGGAATTAAAAGAAAGTGAATAGGAAAAAATAAAATCCCACAAAAAATATTATAAAAATAAAATTCCAACATCAAATTATGTATTGGGACTACTGTTAGAAATCCACATGAACACTGCTCGGTCTGTCTGGTCTCCCTAAGCACCGCCTGGTCCTTGTCCTACTAGGACTCTATCAAAAGGTTGATCGTCTACACAAGACATGACACATGGGGTAAAATCCCATCTATGGGTGAGTATAACAACACTCATTAAAAAACCCACAAATCCAAAAAGAATATAATAATGAAAATATAGTCATCTCTACATAGGTATATGTATACGACACATATAGAAAGAATATCTAGATTTACTCAACAAAGACACATTGTCTAGAGTTAAGTCAGAACCATTGTATAACATACTAGGATTCCGGTACAATGATTCCAAAAATAACTCATCTCGGAGAACATACTCCTAAGTCTGATAACATTGATGACATCTATCTAATAGGTACTTCTCATCAGGTCTCTTCATGAAAAATTACATGATGATAATACAAAGACAATATGATACACAGATGATGATCATTTCCAAAGACATAGGGTGATACCTATAACTCAATATGGTTTAACCCACTAAGTAGGGGATCAATACTCATGTAGTGTTGGTCACATATATACCATGAACTCGACCTGAGACACAAATATTAATAGAGCATATCACTTAGTGCATCTCGAATTCATTCTAATGACTCTATCTAAGAAGTATTGCTAAAGGGATTGTAGTCCAAGGAGCATGAGATGATTCCATACCAACTTTTAGGGAAAATATAAGGGATACATAACCTACTAAAAATATTCCAATATATGGAAGAAATGGTCTCTAATCCATGTATAAAAGACTACACGACATGTATTAGGGGTCATGATATTTCCCTTGACCTAGGGTCCTGCCTGTGTAATTGGATTGTGTCATCAAGTCATGTTCATATAGTAGTACGCACCGTGTAGTCATCCCATAGACCCTATTTGTGTCCCAGCACATGGATCCAGCCCATGTATATCAGCATGTGTACCAAAACACAACTTAGTATTTGTACCTAGTATAGGTCATGTCTGTGTGGGGGAGTACATGTCGTGCTCCAACCTGTATAATCCACCTTGTGTCTGTATACTTCTCAAAGTACACACCGAGTCACTTGGGAGAGACCACATGTTGTGTGATAGGGTTCATGAACTATGTGATACTTAAATTTATACCAAAACACTATTTGTTTTTTTGGGTGTACCACATGGCATGTGGATCTATATTACACGTGCTATTGTTTAGAATTTTGCAGAATCCTAGATCTGCTCCCACATTCAATCTGGAACCTCCAACCATCGATCCATCGATCATTTTTCTATGATATTGAGGATCCCAACTCACTCAATCTCACCATCATCAAAAAAAATGTTCTGTCATTATATTTACTTAGAAAACAGATCAAATCATTATTCTTCATTGTGCCCCGAAGAACACCAAAGGGCATGAAATTGGGAATCCTCCATCATCTGAATCACTCAGTCTCTATTATCTCACCTATTTTTTGTCATTACAATCCTATATATATGATATATGATCATTAAACCCTGAAACGAGGGCACAATAATCAATTTGTCAGGATTTTTTGAGCCACATTCCAAATGAATAACACCCATGTTGAATGATGAATAGGGGGAATGAATAGAATAAATTAGTGAAATGAATCTTGATCGATGTTCCTTTCAATATTGATCCATCATTGTTCAGAATGAAAATAAAAATAATCAAATCTCAAGGATATTCTCTCGTTAAACCCAAAAAAATAAACCCATAATTTATAATGATCAAACTGTCGATCAATTTATTAATTGATTAATTCGTGTTAATCATATAAATAAAGAATAGGGAAATAATCAAATCAAAACACACACCGTGACTAGATTTGTACTGATTGTTGATGAATAACAAGGTTTTTCCATCATCGTTTGAGAGATCATTTGAATCCAATGTGTGTCACTCGTTGATCAATGATCCTGTCATCAATCTCCTGAGAGAATTATCCAACAGTCTCTCCAATGGTTCTCTAATGTCTCCTAGGTTATACAGCTAACCCTAGAATTCTAATAAAAATTTTATTTAATTATTTTTAATCTTTTAATCAACAAAAATGAAATAAAAAAATTTATTTAAATTATTTTATATGTTTCCATGTCTGTGATGACTTTTCCACAAACAAATTGTGCCTATTAATGTCAAGTCGGACCAAGGGAAAACCTCACATTATGAACTCAACGGTGCCCTAAGATTTATGATCTAGGAACCATTGTATAAGTTATTCAACATTTAAAGGAAAACTATGTGTATGTGCTATTTTAATATATTTAATATAGTTCAAACATTTATTCCAGGCACACCGAGTCTCGTAATTTCACGTTGCTTGGTACATGGTCTAAAAAATAATCCATATAATATCCAAAAAAGATAGATGGAAAAACAAGGCATTAAAAATTTAAACTCTTAGTCCTTTTAAAATTTATCTATATAGAGATATTACACATGAATTTTAAAATATTATTCTTTCTCTAGAATATTTTATATTATCTTTAACCAGCTCATAGTTCTAATGAACTCAAAACTTCCCTAAAACGCCTTCACCCAATTGAATTCATATCAAATCACTTTCATACATCTCAAAATTTTCTTTAGGAACATTATAATTATTTAAAATTCCTTTCAATATTTAATAAATTTTATTTAGTATTTAATTCCACAAAAAAAGTGTACTTAGAAAAATATTTAAATAACTCAATTCCTTATGCTCATCTTCAATTTTCTCAAAATATTTATAGTGATACCTCATTCATAAATAAATATAGTACCTATCAAAGCTAAAATACAACTAAATTATTTTACATATTAGAATCTAAATTTAATTTCCGCATATTGGAGTAGTATTAATACTTGATAAAACAAAAATATATCTCTCATAATTCTAGAAAAGTTCACATTTTCCTAATGTCATCATATTCAAAAAAATACAAAATCTAAGGAATTCATAAATATAAAATATTCAAACTATAAATAGAGACATATTGTATCTTTGACCTTATTTTGAAAAAAATAATAAATTATTAACCTTCTTAGAAAGATAATTAATGGAAACATATCACAACCTCAAACTTATCAATGCAACTGTAGTTGACGGTGCAATTATCAACCATTAGTAAGATTATAACCTATCATTGATTCTATGGTTACGAGGTGGTTTAGTTTCAATATCATTACACTAGTAGAATAATGATATAATTTAGTTTTTATTATTATGATATAAAATAATTATAAATTAATTATAAAAACAAATAATAGATATAAAAACATTACATAAGTTGAATAAAATATTTTCAACTTAACACACTTGTTTTCAATGACTAAATCAATCATGGTTATTTTTTTGACTATATAATTATTAGGTTCTCTAATTTTTCCCAAGATAACATTAATGATATCATGAAAATAATATTTATCCATTAAAATCATTATAATTTCCATCCATTTGATAAGATGATGAATAAAAAATGAGAATCAATCATTCCATAGAGGTAGTCCACATGTATGTGTGGTTGATGATTATGTTTTCCATAGAACAAGAGAAACATATAATATTTTTTATATCATTTTAGAATATAAAATGGGTTATGAATATCATAATTATTTATTAAATATATCCTAAGGATTTACCACATATGGAGGTAAATGAAAACATAACATAATTCATTGTGGAGGCAGTAGTCCACACACACCCACATGAATGTCATTTTCTATTTTCTTAGAGGAAAACAAGAAGGTCGGTTAATGATTCTACTATAATTATAATAACATATCATAATAATGGTGATACTTATATTTTTATTTTATTATAGTGTATTCTAATTTGAGAAAAGATAACTACACATATTTAAATAGAAAATAAAAAAGAGAGGTTAGGAACTTATACATCACTTCTTGGATTGTATCCTTTGATAAGGGGTTAAACCCTTAAGGTAAGGTATTTTGAGAACACCAAAACCTATTTAATGTGTATTGGCGTTTTAATGGTAGGTTTCTATAAAATTTAGTCCAAAAATAGTTGTTTTTAGAGTGAGGATAAGTGAAGAGAGGAGATCCTCCTTTATATGTTAAAAGGGAAAATATTTTTAAAAATAACCAGAGTTTTTTAATAATAGGAAGAAACTCTCAATAAAAGTGGGTCAAAATTAAGAACTAATGGAGTTGGGAAAATATAAGTTCTATAAATCCTCAACCATATTTCAAAACACATGTTTTAAACATTTTTTAATCCTTTTACCCCTTGAATTATTACTTTTGTCATTTTAGCTTTTATCGTGATAACTAGTTTTTACCTAACGTAAAATAAAAATTATTCCTAAAAATAATGTCATCCTTATTAAAAAATCTAGACCCATTCATTTTAAATTTTAAATAATTTTATTCTAAATAAATTTCTAAAATTGTAAAAAATTAATTTTAATATAATAAATTTAGAACATATTAAAAAAAATTGAGAAAAATATTACATAGGTTTTAAAATATAAAATTTAGGTGTGAAAACTATACTAAATATTTTAAAATATAAAATTTTAAATATATAATACATATTTTAGAAAAAAGGATTCATAAATTTATATTTTATACTTATAAATTAATAATAGTATAAAAGTTGCAGTATCGATATATTTCATTATTCACCTAAAAATCAATTTTTTTTATAA
Organism: Viscum album; assembly: GCA_963277665.1. Lineage (NCBI taxonomy): Eukaryota > Viridiplantae > Streptophyta > Magnoliopsida > Santalales > Viscaceae > Viscum > Viscum album. The sequence continues at coordinate 734,809,249 of OY728147.1, read as the reverse complement.
AAATATTAAAAACATTTGGAGATAATATTAAAATTATTAATCCCAAAATTAACTTGGTTTTATCTAACTAATAATCAAAAATTTATATAATTATTTTTTAAATGAAAAATATAAATAAAATTACTTTTATTGAAAAATTATTTTTAAAAATTAAAAAATATTAATATTAGTTTATATCAGTTTTTAATTTGAATAATGCTAATATAATAATTCATATAATGAAATATTATATATAATTATTTAATATTATTTGATATAATTTTTTAGATAAATTATACAATACCTTGAAAAATGTTATTTGTGAAATAAAAAATCATTTTAATAAAAAATCTAATTTATTATTTATCATCTAAATGTAATAATTTTTACTAAATTAATATACCTTTATATTCTATATGGTTTTATTTTTCATATATTTTTTTTAATAATATTAATATAATATGTATGGGATTCTTTAGTTCAGTATTACATGTGAAATAAGTGATCAATGATAAAATTAATCTTGTGAAAAAAATATTTCAAAATCTTTGGTTGTCACATTCTACCCACCTTAAAAAGAATTTTTTCCCTTAAAATTTTTAATACTGGGAATAAAACAAGTGGAGTTACTTTTTTATGATTGAATCCTTAGGTTATAATATATCTTATCAAAACTTTTAATTCTTTCAAAGAATTTTGATCAGATGAGTTCCCTTGTTCCGCAATACCATATATCTTCGACCCAGAATTTCAACTGGTGTTTACTCATATAAGATATCATGGTCCAGTTTCATGGGTTATGAATTCAATATATATGATTGTTTTCATATGAACTTCCTCAAAATAAATACATGGAACACATTATTAGCTTTAGAGATGTTGGGAGGGAGTTCTAAGTGATAAGATACTGCCCCAATGTGGTCAAAGATCTCGAAGGGACCAATGAACCTCAGGATCATATTCCATTTCTTACTAAATATAATAAACTTCTTCCATAGATATTTCTAGAGTAATTTCATGTCACCAAATTCAAACTCTATATCTCATCAACTATTAATTTAATTTCTCTTTTATCAACTCTGTGCTACATTCATATGCCACTAAATGGTTTGAAATTTCTATATCATTTCTTAGACAAGGTTAAGAAAAATTAGATTTATATCTCCAAATTCATCCTAAAATGTTGTAAACCTACCCCTCTCCCCATATAGAGGATCATATGGTGTCATCTCAATGATAGAATTGAAACTACTGTTATATGATAAATTTATAAAGGAGAGTTTTTGATCCCAACATCCTTGTAATTCCATCAAATATGATCTAAATATATACTATAATTTTTTGATAGTCCTCTCAGAGTGACTATCTATCTGATTTTGATAATTAGTGACGAAACTAAACTCTATCTCCAATGGTTTCTGAAGATTTCTTCAGAACCTAAAGGTAAATATCATATCTCGATCAGATACAATGAAGAGTGACACCCCATTTAGTATTACCACTTTTCATATATACATCTTGGAGATTTGTTTAATAGATAAATATTATTTCATGGAAATAAAATGTGATGACTTTGTAACAAGATTGAGTTCAACCCAAATGGTATTATGGGCTTTAGATGTCCTTGGGTGTCCTATAGAAAAAATACATGGAAATGTTTTCCCATTTTCATACTTATAAGGGTAATAGTTATAATATACCCCAATACTTTTATCATTTATCCTTCAATTAAGAAAATATCAATCATCAAGATGTGTATTTTGTGATTTTCCACATCATGTTATCACGCCAATTTTTTTGGTTTAATGTTTTATATGTACATTATAGGTTTGATACAAGAGACCTTCTATCAGACAATAAAGTATTTTTTGGAATAAGTAAATCAGGATGAAGAGGGTAGAAATAGAGGGATGTGATACGGTCACCATTTATATAGTAAGATATATACAGTTATTAAAGAGGCAAAAACATTTCATATTCATTAATTTGATCATGTAGAGAAAATATTTTAGGTCATTGAGCCCCATGGCCCTATGATTGATAGTATTTTCTATGTGCTAGATGTTTTAATGGAGGAAATATTTTGTGATTATAGCAACTTTCAAGTATTACAACATCCTTGCGGACATGTGATCATAACGTGAACTTCTGTAATCTTATATTGGGAGCAGTTTTTTGATCCAATTTTCTGAATGTAGAGTATTAACAACTACTAAAATTATTCATGGATGCCTATTTGGGAATATTATAATATCATTATATCTAATGGAACACCCATTATTTTATCGAATGTGACTATTTTGTGACAAAAAGGAAGGCCTATGTAGACCTGTATTCGATGTGATATAGATTGGCCCAGTGAATGGGAACCTACATGGAGGTTTGGCATATGCATCTAGGAAGGTCACATGAGGAAATGTTTCTCTAGATGTATAATTAAATAATCTAATAGTTAAAATTATTTATTTACTCTATCAATTAAAGTAAAATTTTATATATATAATTATTGTTTTAATTGTCATCATTTTTTGCTCAGAGTTGAATAGTCAAGATGGTGTTGAATTCAGTTTCCAAATAAAAAGTCATGTCAAAACAATTGAAAACTAAAATCCCAAATTTATAAAAGTGTACAATTAACTAAAACTATAGAATCATATAATTTTATCATTTCAAAATTTTATAATTAGTTATATCATAACTCAGTTATAAATAGTGTGAAAACCCTTTCTAACTTTGAAAACTAATTTATAGAAACATGACTATGTTTCTATATTTTTCTCTATAAGATTATATATACTTTTATCCACAAGCATGTCCTTACCATAAAAAGAACTCCATATCCATGTACATATGTGGTCACTTGAAATAACACACTATATTTTTTAAAAACATATAAAAATATTAAAAAATATTTTATACCAATACGTAAAACCATTTAAGATTTAAATAACCATCAATATTACTATATGAATATTTATACATTTATATGTAGAAACCTCTGTTATCTACCCAATAGTCGCATGTGCCATGCGACGTGTTAGAACAGGGACCTATCAAGAATCTTTCTATTCAGAGAACATATAATTTTCATCATGATTAACCTATAACATCAATTTTTCCATACCTCATATGTTCTGTATTTTATGGAGTCTCCATGTGAAACTTCAAGAATATTAATCACCATTTTTTTAATACATTGGTTGAGAGATAGTGGCTAGAGACACACACATATCATCTCCCTGAGGGAGAGATGATCATGACATTAGATGGAAACACCTACATGCTCAGTCGACCCATCCATGGATAGGCAGTTATGGGTGACACTATTGGTGACTATTGTGCGGTCATACACCATCTATTTGGAATTGACGTCGTCAACGTACCACATGTATTCTAGGGTCTCTTATTATGAATGGGTTGGATTAAGGATCATTTCACCATTATTCCTCATGATATAGATGACGAGATACTTATTTAGCACAAACATGTATATATTATGCTACTAATCAGAGGCATTCTATGTGTGGATAACTCCCCCACCTTGGTACACATTATGTACCTAAAATTATTTGAGGATCATGACTAGATGGGTAGATATAATTGGGGGTCTATTTAATTATCATAACTGAAAATATTTCTCTGTACTGGTTGTCGACCTGAGGCATGGTTTATTTTATTATTTATGGTTTTGGTACAGATGTGGTATTGAGAGAATTTTCCACACATCACTCCTAGAGTTTTCACAAAACTTCCAAAGAACCTATTTTAGGACTTTTCTCAATGACATCAGTATGTTTATGTCATTAATTTTATTTATTTAGTAATTTTATTAATGTAGTTTATAAAAATACCATATATTAATTCTTTCTAATTTGGGGGACTTGGGCTCAACATTATGAACATACTCTGCGATATAGTGTGCATATATTTCAATAGATGTTTGATGCCAAAAAACACTATGATGTAAGTTAAATATTAATTTTTTTATAGACAAGTTAATTTTTTTATTAATGTTTTAAGATATTACAGTACTATCTTAGAAACATTAACATTCTAATTTATGAATTGTTTTTTGCGTTGAAATTTCAGTTTTTATGGACCCTATATGTAGGATTTTCCTATGCATTTATCCCACCATACAGCACAACTATGGTTCGAAATAGTGGTGTAGTGGTGCCACTCATCCACTTCCACATCATTGAGGGGATCCATCTAGAAAAAATCAAGTGATATTTTTGTTATATACTTCATGTCCTCATTACACCATGATAGGTTTATGGGTTACATTCCATTATACTTATTGGTAGACATACGATGGATTGGCTATAGTTTCGTGCAAATTATATTGATTATTGGGACACATGGGCACAAAATTGTCTCTTTCATCACAGATATCTCACAAAATAATTTTTTTTAGATGATAAAAGGGATTATGCATATTGGTATTGATGGTATGTGATCATGTACCTTACACATCATGGGATAAGAATTCACTAGTAGGTATGTTTACTAACATTTATTGTATTTTTTAGATCATGTTTCATATTAGTTTGTATATAATTTTATTTGCAGTCAGATGACCTTAATCAAATTATTCATATCACATGTCCTCAGTAGGAATTTGTTAAGTGGGATGTAGTTCACCCAGATCTGGTGGCTCTCAAATATTCTCTCCATTTCAAATGTGATAGTTTTTGTGATGAGGATCTATGGTTATATCTCTATTCACATACTTTAGGTGAGGCACCAAGGGATGATTATGTGCCTAATGTACCCACTGAGGACGATGCACTACCATACCCCAACACCAATCGGAGAACATAAATAAGGACATCGGTGAGGGCATAGGTGAGGATATAGAGAGCGATGTCCAAGAAAGGCTCTTGTAGATGATGTTGCAGCACAGAGAGAAGATCTTGAACACCAGAATAAAGATATTACACTAATCAGAGATATTTATTTTCTACATATTCTTACTCAGACATATGATATACCATATCCATCTTAGCTGACTGTGATGGACTTAGGCCTAGGTATGGTAACAAAGCTTATGGTGGCCCCGTTCAACACTTCTGTCGGCGATGACTTATTTGATATCACACATTCCACATATTTAGGTGATTTTGGGACATATGGATCCACATATAATGTTCGGAAATCCTCCACATATGATTTAGGACAATCCTCTACACAACATCATGAGGTGGAACTTGCGACACTAAAATCGTAAGAACTTGTGCCTATAGCTTGGTCACCGAAGTGATTTATATATCAAACTCATAGTGTATGTGAGGTTCATATATCGGGTTGTGTCACTATGGGGCATCATAATTCATTTATTTCAGTGTCACATTGTATATATTTGAAAAACAATTTATTGATAAAATTACATTTTATTTTCTAAAAATAAAAAAAAATAAAAAATATAGTAAATAAAAACTATTTTTTATGAACTATTAATAAATAAACACAAACTCCCAACTATTTTAAGTTTCACTTAGATTGTACTTATAATTTATATCTTATAAGCTTTCAATTTGGCTACATGAAACATAACATTTGTAATTATAAATTTTTGGGAAATACCTTTCACTACTGAAAATGACATCTATACCTTTAATGTTGATTTATTATGTCTCTAGAGATCTAATTTTGAGTAGTTAAAGGAATTTAAAAAAATATAAGTAAAAATGTTATGTATTGAAACAATGATACGTTGTTCCATTCAAATTATATTTTACTAACATTTTTTTCAAAACAAAATCAATAATTTGTTATATGTTTAGTTATTATGAAAAATTTTATTTTGATTGTATTTATACTTTATAATTTACAGACTATCAAATTCACATACTTGTAACATTATTTTGTTTCACAAAGGTGGATTTAAAAGAATATAAATTATATAGTATAAATATAATCAAAATGAAAATTTTCACACTAACTAAGCATAAAATAAATTGTTTAAAAATTAAATGAAACTCAAAAATATATTAAACAAAAATTAAGTAACATGACACAAACTTTATTATTTTAAAACATTACATTTATATTTTACATAATTTATGGGCATATTTATTATTAAGTATTATATTATTAGTTAAATTATTATGAAATATTATTAATTCTGTTATTGTTATTAGATTTTTTTAATTACATTATGAATTAATATTAATTATATTATCAAATATCTACAATAATTGCAAAAATAAATAAGTAGCAGTGGCAGCACTATAGCAACATCGGGCACCGTAGCGGTGGCAGGCCACTGTAGCAGTGACAGAGCACTGTAGCTGTAGCAGATACTATGTGGTATAGTAGTAGGTGAGTACTGTAGTAGTACTATTCACAGAATGGGCCTTAGGCCAAAAACTTGGGCCTATGGGTCATGTAATGGGCTAAATGACCAGTGGGGATTCGGGTTATGTAATGGGTCTCCCTCTACCCATTTAAAGAGGTATTTTCTTTGATTTAATATTTAATGAGGCTTCGGCCCAAACCTTTAAAAAATGTAATTTTAATTCTATATTTAACAATAAATATTTATCATTAAACAATATTTATAAATACAATTAATATTTATATATAAAAATATATATTTATTTATATAATTATAGATACATTTAAAGAATTATTAATATGTAATTATAAATATATATTTATAAATATAATTATAAATAAACATAATTATATAAATATTTATATTTATATAATAATATGTATGTCATATCTCCAGAAGGAATTTTCTTCTGGTGCAGGTGATTCCCAGGGCATCGGTGTGAGGATGCTGAAGAAAAGAGTGATTGTCCCTTGATCCAAGCTCAACCAAAGGTAAGGGAGCACTCACTCAGTCTTCTAGACATTTTAAATCAATCTGAAAGAATGGAAATTTATTATTCTGTATTTGGAAATGTTTATGGATCTCTTTGAGTTGAAGGAAAATCCTCAAGTTATGACATTGAGTCATATGAAGAGGAGGCTGAATCATCGATCATGGAGGATCAATATGACACTTTGTAGGATTCCATGTAGTGAAAGAGAGGCAGACACTTGAGAGGTCGGGGTGGCTCCCAAGGAAGGGATGTCCGGCACAAAATAAGGGGATATTTGAATGATCTTTTTTTGGTATTTTTTGTTCCATTTTTAAATACTCCAACACCACTAACTCTATGGTTGGGTACTTTCTTTTGAATAATAATTTTTCAGGACAAAGGATTTAATTCATGGTTCACACAGTTTTTTATCTAAATATTTTTTTTAAATATGGTAAATATACATTTATAAATATATTTATATATAAATATAAAAGTGTTTTATTTATAGATTTTACCTATAATTTTAAATATATATATATATAAATATATAATTTTTGAAAATATTATTTGAAAATGCCCAAATTAACAATCTAGTAGTAATTGTAAATTTAATGTTGTTTTATAATTAATAATTAAAAATATAATTTATAATTTATATAAGTAATAATATAATTAATATTTAATAATATCATTAATATCAGTATAAATTTAAAATAAATAATTAAACATATATAGTAATGAAGAAATATAAATTTATATAATTAAATATTAATATTTATATAAATAAACTTATTTATAAAATTGTAAATATGTATTTATAAATATGTTTATATAATTATATTTGAAATTTATTTATAAATCTATTTATAAATTTAATTTAAATTTATTTATAAATATATGTTAATACTTATATAATTTTCAATATATGTATTTATATAGTTATAAATATTAATTTAAAAATCAATATTTATAAATATAATTTAAAATATATTTATAAATATATAAATCTATATATATATATATATTTAAAATATAATTATAAATATGAATTTATAAGTATAATGATACATTTATATATATATATATGGTGTTTGGGGTATAATTACATTACACACACACACACACCACACACACAGGACGGAAAGGCAGGCCATATCCCCCTAAAGGGATAGCTAACCCATCAAGGCTTATTTTTATTCCTCACTTGGCCTAAAGTCCCAGTTAACCTGAATCCCATTACATGACCCAAATCCCCCTTGCACATCACATCACCTCACCTAGCAGTATTATCACCGCCACGGCTAATCTAGCGGGAAGGCCCATGACCTGCACAATCTTGGCCCAATGTAATAGTGGATCACCGCCCTCTACCTAGAAATCTTGTCTTGCTACCTCCCTCTTCCATGAGTTCACATAGGCCCATCATCACCACAGCTCTACGCCACCTATCCCAGCACCAGCATGGTTGGGTATTGCCGCCATCACTGTAGAGATGCCAACGTCACTATTACTGATGATCCCCTGGGCAATCCCCCCCCCCCCCGTAACTCCTCAACATCATGACACCTCCATGTATTCCCACAATGACATAAAGGTATTTTCCCATAGTTAATGAGCTTCATGGTTTTCTAAACTTTGTGCCAACTATGCGGATGACACTACATCAAGCCCTTCACCTCACATGATTAGGTTGAATGGTGTAAGAACTCGGTTTTTCTATGAGGTATGGATCCTTAAAATTTTAGTCTAATTATTTATCTTGGAACTGATATGAATTTCTAATGAGTTCATGGATGTTTCTAGTGGGTATGTGGCTTGTTCAGAGATCGGAACCTCAGCTAGTGGGTAAAAGAACTATGGCACACGGTTAGTATAAATTGTGCGAGCTAGTCCACATAGATTTTTCTAACTGTGTAGGGATTTTAAGAGGGCAAAGTAGGGAACACAATTTTCCCAAACCATGTGCCCAGGGCCACATGCCCATGCAGATTCTATCCTGAATGGCGCAAAGGCCTTCATTTTTTTATTTTTTTATAACCCCCCTTTTAATGGTTGAAGGGGAACTTAAGTGCGGATTGTATGAAATCTTTAACAGTGGCATAAATCATTATTAGTTCATAGTTTCTCAAACCATGTGTCCAGACCATGTTGGGTCCCTCTTGAGGAGGTTATGTGCACATGGTTGGTGCATGGTTTCGTCAATCGTGCAATCAACCCGTGCGACCTAAGAATTTCTGGGTAAAATGGCCATTTTCCCCTTAAATACTTTAAAACATATACCCCTTCCCCTATTTCTAATTTCCATCCATAGGTGGCTCCTTTTTCTCGCATTAGAAGCTCTAAATCCCCTATTAATAGGTTTTGATCCTATTTCATCATTCGAACTCTAATTCGATCTCTGATATTCTCATTGGATTCCTCTATATATGCTCTTCAATACTTGGGCTTAGAGTGTCATTTTTATTCCCCTCAATAATGGTATTTTGATGCAGGCTTACGTACCCTATTTTTAGTTCATTGATTTGTTCTTCAATATTCTTCTACTGCAAAACAAATTAAGGGATTATAATGGATGAGGAGAGTGATATAGGCTCAAGTTAGGTGGTATATGACTCATCCCTCAAAGTCTCACTATTTCATAAACTATTGTCATTTTGCGTATGCCGGTTCCCCCAGGAGTTTCTTATTAAATTCATATTTCATGCCTATAATCAATAAACTCATGTTCAATATCTCATTCTTATTATGATCATTTCACCATTATAGGTTTTTACCTCAACTTCATTCACTATTGTAGGGTGTCTTTCATGTTATTCCATTAATGGCTTGTTATGACTGCTGGCACCACCATTCAAGTGTACTATGACTTTAAGTAATGAGTTTTAATAAAATGAATTGATTTTTAATGTTATCACATGTATATTTATCACATTAACATTATATGGTATGTTTCCCAATTATTTAATGAACCTTTAAAATGTAAATGCAAATTATATTATATATATCACTTGGAATAGTTAAATGTAATTGAATAGTAATTGGTTGAATATCATTATCCCTCCTTGTCATGACTATGAAATGTAATGGAATGAACCTCATAAATTACTAAGAAATTAAAATGATAATTGGTTACATGTCTTATTTAGCCTTGTTACCCAATATAAATGGAAACATAATGAACCTGATGACTTAATAAAAGGAATGAGTATTACATGGCCTAAATTATATAATTAATTTTTTATAATTTTACTATTGAATAGGGACCTTATTATATTTATAGGAGTTTTCATACTTGATCCCTACTTACATTCTCCAGGAAATTCCTTGAGTACTCATTGGACACCATTTCGATTCAAGGAGATGGTTTCCAATGGAGATTCTCACCTTGTAACATAGTCCTTGTCTACCAGCGGATGCCCAACATGATGTAAAATGATACATTCACTATATATCTAGATATTAGGATTCCTCATATACACTCCTTGGATCTAACTTGACATCTTCAAAAATGTGCCACCATGGATTCACCTCATTGGGCCCAATCATTTTTAGCTCGTGGTTACCTTGGATGGAATACTTGGACTCTATAATAATAATTTAGAGTGTAATTACTTTATCACACCCCTTGGATGACAGTCAGACCCCTTCTACCTAAGTTTTATATTATTACTATGACTTGGCTCAACCCCTATGGTCAATGATACCTTGGTTTCACCTTAAATACTATTTCATTATAACCATTATAATATTCCTTGGTTATACCTTAGATCCTCTTACATTATCTCAATCATATACTGAATGGTTGACACTTATTATAAACATGAACATAATTAGTTAAATGATTACATGTTTAGACACCGATTGAGGTTGAAGCAAGTATGAGTTGTTTATTTGGTACTTCCTTACTTTTATACATATACATGCACACTATTTAAATTTATATTCACAGTATGGATTGTATATAAGAATTTGGTAGTGGCCTACTGAGATTTATCTCACACCTTATCCAAAACATCGATGGAACCCCAGAAGATTTTTTATATATATATATATAGTGGTTAGTAATGGGAAGTGTCTCGCCTTGGACACTTGACTTTCTTTCTTGCTTTTCGATGGATCTTGGTAGCATATGATCCGACAGTGATCATGGTGCTTGTATAGTTTTGGATTATTTGTTATTTTTTGAATCATGTGTTGTAAAGTTTTGGATACTTCCATGTATACTTATTTTTCTGTTTTGTAGAGACATTACATCATCATATTTTTTATATTATTTAGTTTCCATCTTTTGATTATTATATGTTTCATGGTTTTTTATCTTATTATGATGATTTATTCAATATTAATGTGATTTTATTATTTTATCTACATATGATACCATTTTTATCCACTCTAACATAAGGGAATAGTCACCCCATGAAAACACCCTAGGCCCTCGTTACTAATCAGTAGCCAATGGCATGCAGGAAGGTATACTTGAGGTCATGTGGACCACCAACTTAAGGAACCATTGAGAGGCACCTGGGTTGGTATTTCACAAACAGTTTATCAAATTGTATGTCAAACCATGTTGGTGGATGTTCAACCCCTCTTAACACTTGCGTGAATTCCTCTAAAACCTCGTATGATTTTTCTGAAACCATTAACAAAGTCTCTATCCCAAAACAAGTCACACTATTTTCCCCAAAATTATCATAGTTACTCAAAAATATGCACTAACTATACCATAAAAATCATTCACTATAGAATATTAACTTAAAATCCCCCTATATATGGGTATACAAAAGTTTTTCTCTAAACTGTGTGTCCTAACTCGTACACCCAGGCCAGAGTTTTCAAAATACCTCTGAAAATAAACCTGACACTTATGAGACTTGACCAAGAACCTAAGATACATTCTAAGAATCATTCCACATATAACAATATCACTTGGATTCATTCCAAACCTTGGAATCCCATTTTTAATCCTTGATAAAAATTTATCCCATACAATAATCAAAAATTGAAATTCCCCTAATAATTTTCACACGTGTACGAACACAGGTTCTTATGATCTCCCCACCATAACAGTTATTATCCTTGATAAGTACTGGTGGGTAGCCAGACATAATACTTAGACTGTGTATAAAACTAAATCCTCATTGACCATCCACATTCTGTTACCAAATTCCTAAATTTCCTCTAAGGAATAACCTTTAACTTGGGGTGATCAAACCACCAAAACCCAACCCAAAACTAGCAACCAACACTAAAAAACAAAGACAACATGTACTCGAGCCCATATATCTTGGAAAAATGAATGCACTATCACTCAAAAAATCATTTATCCTATGGTAATTTCCACCATATATCTTAGCATGCAAAGGACAATTCCAAGTCATGGTTCCTCCATCATAGGAATTACTTATTGAATCACACCTTTAGGAACTTAATGATTCTCGTGACATAGTTTCCAACTATTGTACCCATTAAATTGTGAGAAAAATAATATATGTTCTCACTTTACATATGAAATGGTTTAATCATAGTTGAAAAAGCTTTAAAAATAGTTGTACTAACTTTTCCTTAGAAATCCCTAAATGAATCTCAAAACACATTTTTCATGTCAGAAATGACATAGATAATTCAGTTTTAGGCTCTCTACGTCCAAACACCTATACACCCACTGATTGGACTTTCTATTATTGACCCACCTAAAATTTCTCAACTATAACCATCGAAACATTCCAAATACCCAATATAATTTCCCATTATCTAGGAGACACCCCTTGATCATTTACACTTACTCACCAAAATCCATTTCTGACATTCTGTGTATTCCCATAATAAGATTCTTAATCCACAAAAACCCACTATCATGTTTTATCACACATTTAAATGAACCCTTTATTAGAATCTCACTCAAATTACAACAAAACCACCTTATGTATGATGTCAAATCACTGACCTTGTCAGATAGCACATATGAATTCAAACCTAGTTTCTTTAGGGAACCAGGTAAATCAAACTTTATAGCTCACTGGCATCCAGGAACCACCTCAACCATCTAACTACCATTCCAACCGTTCCAATGAAGATTCCTACATGAGGTTCATCTTTAAATAGTATATAGTGGCCTCCCCTCCATATATATTTTCTTATACCACTCCTCAAAAGTCACATAAATGGTTCCATTAGCACACATGTGTCACTCCTCCCAAGATGCACTCATCATCTGGTCAATACCAGACCAAGATTCACCCATATTAGTTATTCCAAAAAAACCTAATCCCATTTATATATCTCCTATACCACCAAGAGAGACCTTGAACTCCATTAAAAACCTAAGCCTATATGCCCATGAGTGTTTCATCAACTCCATATTTTCTCATCTCATGACCAACCACTCACCGACTTATGATTTTAATATGTACCACGTATAACTGACTCATAAAATTTGATATCATCACCCAACTCATGTTCCCAAAACTCACAAACCAAGAACTGGTCTAATGTTTAATAAACATTGACCGTTATTTGTAGAATTTTAGTTTGTTAAGACAATGAAAAAATTGGTCCATTCCTAACACTATTCAAGACACGAACATCCACTCATTCTCTAATCATGTAGCTAAAACGAATTCAAAAACCAAAAGGTTTATGTCCTTTAATGATCATTCCCTCGAAACCAACCTAAAACCAAAATATACCAACACTAAAGGTGCTCAAACATTAGACAACCTTGGTCATACCCATTCCTTTTCCCATTTCTAGGACACTCTCAAGCCCTATGTAACCGTTCTTAAGGTCTTCCCTTAAATAAAATTAAAAACAATATCACTAAAATATGATTCCAAAGGTCTCTAGGTCATCCAAAATAGTCCAAAATCAAATCCCAAAAGGTTAAAACCAACAATAAACCAAATATCACCATCTCAAGAATCCACAACATCAGTGAGCCAACATAAACTCTATAGTGTTGTGTATACATAGGTCGGACACCTCATTCTGAGTCAACAGCCTACTAGGTAACTGATTCTCACTGAGCACCTGTACATAGGAACACCCCCTCTATAATGATAACCTCATCATAAAACATTTACATACACAATTAAATCATCATGGATGGTCCATGCTATAAAAACAACACCACATGGTTCAGTTAAGTAGAGTACCATTCTATGATATTTGGGAATACACCATATAGGTTGTTTCTTACACTTTAAATAACCAAACATAAACAATATAAACTCTCAAGGGGTTTTCCACTAAGGAACCATGTGCTTTACTGACCAACTTGTGTCCCTAAATCTCCTATGAATACGACTTCATATCATCACCCTTATTGTCAAGCATCTCATTATAGATTCTCATGACCTCAAATAATATTCAAATATATATATATATATATAATTCATAAAAATAGAGAATAACTACACCAATAAATAACACGCTGGTAGGTCTATATTTCATTTGAAACCTATGTTCCAAATATGACGCACGAACATCAATCTTTTTCCTCCACAGGCTAAGAGTCAAATCCAATCATTAGCATCTTGATTATAACACCCAAAGATTTTGTGGTATGTATCTTCTTAAATAATTTCAATTTATTAGATAGCTTTCATTGCACACAAAAATTATTTCCCATAGTAAAAAATAAAATAAAGAACATGAAATAAACCTTATAAATGAAGAATGAATAAAATAAGCAGTTTTTCTAGAAAATAAGGAACATATTCTAATAAAATTGAAAAAATTATTTGAACAGTAATGCAACCTTTATGAATATTAATTCATACAATAGAATAGAAACCAGACCTATATCTGTGTATAAATAATTTAGGAATCCTATAAAAGACAATATTATATAATTATATCATAGTATAAGTGAATAAATGTTTTTAGAAATTATTAATTAAGTATTAGTATTTTATACAAAACATAAATGTTTATTTACAATTATATATTTAATATAATGATTTAAAAGAAAATTTATTTTCAAGAAATATAATCCTAAATTAATATTTCATTTTCTTATAATTATAAGATAATTTTATGATACCTTACTTAATTTTTCGAAATGTTATAAAATAAGTTATAAATTTAAAATTTGATATTTTTTGTGCAAATAATGATTTTAATTAAAAATTAAATTTATCATATTTCAAAAAAAAATCATAAAATGGAGGTCATTTTTGAATTATACACATTCATAAATAGTTAGGGTTATTTTTTCCATTTTTTGAGATATTTAAATTTTTGGTGAATAGTAAAATACAGTAATTTATGGTATAAATACATTACAAGTTAAATACACTATTACTTGAGTCATGGATGATGTAAGAACCATAATTTAGAAATTAACTTCATTATTTTAATATATATTATTATAATGTGAAAACTATTCATAGTCTTGATCCAAAATAATAAACAAATGAATTAAATATTCAAAAATCACCTCTCTCCTTCACTATAAATATCACCCCTCACCACCACTTATCCTCAAACCTCTAAGCCTTGAATCATGTAAAAATTCATAAAAATACTCTTTAAAATTATCATTCCATGTCTAGGTGGTCTAGTCACAACAAAAGACCAAACCAAGGTCCCTAAAAAAAGGTACTGAAAGAGAAGAATTCAATAGGTAAATCCTCTATTTTTTTTAATTTCCTTTCAATTTACTTTTTCATTTATTTTCTTATCCTTTCCTCCCCTATCCAAATGAGAATTATTAATCTAGTATCATCTATATAATATAATTATATAATTTTAATTTAATGTCATTAATCAAACTCCTTTCTCTCACTTTTATTTTATAAAATAAATCATCATCCATGAGGTGCTGATTTACAACCTTTGTGGACAAAGGATTTTCGTTCTTCAATTTATCCTTCAAGGATGGACATGATACCATTTTTAAGGTTTAAATAGATTATAAAATATTTATTTCACCCTATTAAATTTTCTAGATCCATTATATATACATATTATAAATTAATTAAAAAAACTATTGCGTGATGATCGAAAAAATGAAAAAATAATCTAAGCAATTATCACTAAACATTTATCTAATGAATCATCATCATACCATATAAAAAACTTATATATATAACCATTTACAATTATTTATATTCATTAATAATATATAATTAAAATCCTAGATAATCATACTCATTTTACATGATCTTCATTACTAATAAATAAGTGAATTGATCATTAAAACCAAGAAAATGAGCATTCTCGAACGATGAAATAGTATCTTATAAATCATCAAAAAGTCCATAAATGTACTTAATAAAATTATAATAAAAAATTAAATATAATAAAGGTTCTAAATTAATTAATTTATTTATTTAACCATATTATCAATGACATTAATATCAAGTGGGGAACACTTTCAGACATAAGGTATGGGGTTTCTCATATCGCTTTTATTCCTGTGAGATTTCCATTATTCGCCACTTATTTCTTGTATGTGGTGTATTTATACTACCATTTGATATATAATATCATGAATATATTTATATTAATGTTATTAAGTTATTAATTTGATGGTTATTAATTTTTTTCATACGATTCAATTGATTATAATTTTGTAAGGGACTTCATCTCAATTTGCATTTCATTGAGACTTACTTGGTATTGTGAACCTAATCATTATTATATAGTGTATCTAATACAAATTTGAGATAATTTTTGTTTGAAATTATATTTATATCAAATATACACACTCTTGTGTCATGGATATGATTATTTTCTTAATTGTATGCCAATTTACATATGGTGTTTATTTTGAATGTTGTTTTAACTGGGGAAATATGGGTGAATATGTACTCTTTAATCAATATAAATATTTGGGTAAGGAATATTTTTCTTGAATTAAATCAGTGTATAAAGAGTTATTTGGACTTACAGTGATGTGTGGGGTCCTCTATATCCCCTCGATGCATTAACAATCCTTATGAGACAAAATAATTGGTGTTAAACCCTTCATGTTTGTTTCCAAACAGAATCAGATGGGTTTCTACCCATATAATTAAACAATCCTGATGATATAATGGTTCATGTACCAGATATATGGTTTCCAAAAAATAATCATTTTCTTCATTCAGTATTTATGTATTACTTTCCATGATATTTTAACTATGACAAAATCTATGTATGCATTCTTATTCCTAATTTTTTAATAGAATGTGTTCCTCGTATTATTTACCTTTCCATAATTTCTATGCATTATTGAATTTACTTCACTTATTATTGCTTCATATAGCATTTTTTGAGCATTTTATCTCACCCTTATTATGATTCCTTTCCCCATGTTATGAAGAGGAATCCTTTGAATGAGTTTCAAGGATGTTGTTTATTTCATTTTTTATGTATCACGTATTTATTTTCTATCTTTACTAATATATCATGTATGTAATATGGTCTTCCAAAATTGATAAACTGACTGGTCCATGAGGATTTTATTCCTCGTAATAATTCTAATTAAATAAAGTAATGCACCAGCTCCAGTTTTTTGGGGTCGAGGCGTTACAATTAGCATCATAGAAAGTTTAGCAGCAACCTTGGAAACTAGATTTAGAAAACATAATTTAGGGAACATAACCCTAAAATGGACTTTGAGTATATTCATATAATAAAATCATAGAATATTCAAAAAGTAGTGATTATGTGGATATTCCTGGCAATAAATCTCTGTCTAGATACTAAAAGTGCTGGTGGTTCTGGCACAGAAGTACCTAGGCGTAACAACTCCAACACGGTGTTCTAGGTCTGACTCGGCATAACCTGGTACATGCCAACGGGCCTGATAATTCACCTATTTTGAAACACCCTAGGGATTTTCTTAGGATAATTAAAATTTTCTTTACAAACCATTATAAAGTATTTAAAAGTAAATATATCCTCAAAGAAATTATTATTATGATTATGAGATTATCTATGCATAAATTTTCAATTTATGTGCCCAAAATTATGTATTATGATTAATAACCTAATTTAGTGTATGTCATTTTTTAGTAATTGTTACTAATGGAAGAAATGGAATCAATACATGCCGATAATGTAGGGATTTTCCCCTTGATCAATTCAACACAATTAGTGTTGTATTTGAAAAGATTAGAACCATATTAGGAAAAGATAATCAGGTTATGAAGAAAAACCACATTACACCTATATTGGATCATTTCATGCGGTAGAAGCCCCCATATTTTTGTTTCACTACTAATCCAATTATATTTTATAAGTGGATAAAGTCCCGTGAAATTATATTTTTATAATTAGGATGTAGTGAAAATGAAAAGGTAGTACTGAAAGTATATTTTCTCAAGGGAGATACTAATCAATGTAGGTCGTTCATCCGAAATACTAAGGAGAAAGATGATAGAAGAAATGGATTAGAGAACATTTAAAGAAAAAATATTTGACAAATACTTCCCTTATGAGCAACGAAATTAAATTAATAGAAATTTACTTAGCATAAATCAAATCAAAGAAGAGATTGTTGCATAGTATGAGGCTCCATTCAAAAGACTATCCATGTATGTTATTGATCATGTACGTGATTCGGAAAACAATATTGATCATTCATATGAAGTTATTAAGCCATGTTTTTTAAGGGAACTAGCTTCTCAAACATTTTCATCATATGATGAAATATTATTAAGTGCCATCAAAATAGAGGAAGAATTTTCTAGATCCTATTTGTTTAAGGGAAATAAAGATAATAAGAGGTATTATAATGATCATGGAATAGGTGAATCTCCAAAAAAATGTAAGGGAATTAATCAATTCCTATCATGTTACAACTATGGAAAGAATCACCCTAGAAAATGCTTTAAAGCCATGGGAGTTTGTTATAAGTGTGGAGAAAAGGGTCACCAATATAATGAATGAAAGGGGAATAGAAATATCAATGATATTCATTTATATAATTTTAAGGATATCGAAAACTATGAAAATTATTGTCCTAAGTTTCAAGGAAACTTTCCTCATAAAAATCATAGAGAGAAAGGCCAAGCTTATGCAATCACAACTACTGAAGTTGATGTTCCTAATGATGTGGTGGAAAGTAATTTAATTGTTTCTTCAAACTTATCCAATGATTTATTTGAATTTGGATCATCACATTTTTTATATCTTCCAAGTTTTATAACAAAATTAGACATTTCCCTTTTTAATTAATAAAAGTGATGTTAGTCAAAAATTCTAATGGAAGTATCATTGTAAAAAATGTGTGTCATTAAGTCCTCTTCATGAAACATAAAAGTACTTTAGTTAGTGAACATATAATCATACCTATTATTGACCTTGATATAATCCTCTATAAGAACTGGATTTCAAACTATGATGATAAAATTTATACCAAGAATACTGAAGTTACAAATTTAGATAGGGGTGTAGAATCCCTTATCTTTAAAGAAGAAACGTCATCATCTGGTTCTTATCTATATATGCATCCAGCAACTCTACTAATTGAAATTATTGGTGTAGATGAAAAAAACATCTAGGTATAAGAAAATTTAAATTCAAATTGAGGTTGTACCAATTGAAAAAGAATATATTAAGGTATTTCCAGAGGATTTATCTGCACATCCTCCAAAGTAGGAAGTTGAGTTCTCTATTGATCAAATTCCTTGTAAAAGACCTATATCAAAGAATCCCTATAGAATTCACACTATTGAATTATTATAACTGAAGAAACAACTAGAGTAATTGAGTGACATAGTATTTATTTTCACTATTATTTCTCCATTGGGGGACCCTTTTCTCATTGTCAATAAGAAATATGAATCCATGAGGTCTTACATTGATTATAGATAAATAAGTTCTATTACAATAAATAAAAATTATACTCTAACTCGCATTGATGATTTATTTGATCAACTTCAAGGAGGTCAATATTTTCAAATATTGACCTTCGATCTAGATATCATCATTTTCATGTGAGGAAGGAAGATATTCCAAAGACTGGATTTTGAACTAGGTATTGACATTATGAGTTTACAGTAATGCCATTTGGACTGAATAATGCACCCCCTATTTTATTGGATATAATGAACATAGCTTTCAAGGAATATATTGATTATTTTTTTGTGGTATTTTTTGATGAAATCTTGATATATTTTAAAAATTATGAGGACCATGAGAACCACTTACGAGTTTTTATGGATAATATTAGAAGAAAATAGTTATATTGTAAGTTTATAAAGTGTAACATCTCAGGTAAATAATGAATATGACATTTTCATATTTATTAATATTTGTGAATAGAATATTAATATTACTTTCAAGGGGATACTATGATCGATGTCATACCCAATACGCAACAATGAGTTTCTTTGAAATCTTACGTTGTACACTAATAATATAATAATATTATTTTAAATGGTAGTAAACGCCTAACCGTTGTAATGGTGGGAATGAATAGAACTAAATTAAAAATTATTTTATATGTTTGTTAAATATTTTAACAATTACCCAATAAATTATTGAGGCTTAAAATGTAAATGAACCCAATTTTAAACATAAATATTCTAATATTCTTTAAAAGGTTGATTAACTGCCTTTTGATGGGAAGCCCTTTTTAAATATAATTTTTGTCACTTTTATATGTTATATTTGAAAAAATAAAATCCTTATTTATAATCAAGACAAAAAAATTTACTTTGTGTAAATTTTTGGCATTTTTTTGATAAAGATCATTTTTAATGAATAGTGAAAAATGTTGTATTTTAATTCAAAACCTCCTTTTAATCTAATTTATTTATATGGTTAGATTATATTTTTAATTGGGTTTAATGTTTATTTAAAATATATTTTTACCATTTAATCCAATGTTGGTAATTGTAATTAATTTTACTTTGAAATTGGACATAAACAAGTGTCAATCTTTTGATAGATATTGTTTCTTAAAAACACGCTATTTGTTTTGACAGCGGGAATTAATTATAAAATTAATTAATTCAACTTATATGTTTTTAATTTGGTAAAATGGACATCATTTTTTAATTTGTAATATCAAATTTACTTTGGATAAATTTTTGGTATTTTTCTGACAAATGTTCATTTTTAATGAATAGTGAAAAATGCTGCATTTTACTTCAAAACTGCTTTTTTATCTAATTTAATTATATAGTTATATTGTAATTTTAATTGGTTTTAAATTTAATTGAATTATTTTTTATCATTTAATACAATGTTGGTCATTGGAAGTAATTTTACTTTTCAATTGGATGTAAAAACAAGCCAATCTTTTGATAAATTTTACTTCTTAAAAACTCGTCTTTGGTTTTGACAACGGGAATTATTTTTAAATTAATTACTTCAATTTCTGTATTTGTAATTTGGTAAAATGGATTCCATATTTTGAATCAGAAGGTCCAAATTATGTAATTAAGACTCTTTTTTTTTTGACATTACGAATAGTAACAACGGTAATTATCTTTAATTATCTTGATTAATTAGTAATTGGGTAGTTACAGGTAATAAGATAATATCATAATAATATAAAATGACCCCAAATTGTGTCCAAATCCTCTTTCTTGAGTCTTTTCCGACCATGTAAAAAATTTTACCGAACTTGAGGGCCCATGGAGTCACATGGTTGTAATAGTGACATTTATGACATTATTTTTTTTAAGAAGGGAAATATAACAAAGGTTTGTATATACTAATTAAAA
Source organism: Viscum album (assembly GCA_963277665.1). Taxonomy (NCBI): domain Eukaryota; kingdom Viridiplantae; phylum Streptophyta; class Magnoliopsida; order Santalales; family Viscaceae; genus Viscum; species Viscum album. The sequence continues at coordinate 734,787,789 of OY728147.1, read as the reverse complement.
AAATTTAATTTCATTTACATAAATGAAATATTGGACTATAAATATTCATTTTAAAGCTAAAAATATTTCCTACATCAACGTATTTTTCTATAATTTTTAGACATTAAATAAATCAATTTATTTACGACACCATGACGATGCAACGATTACCTCATTAATGAACAATTTAAATAAAATGAAAAGATAAGGTAAAATATATGACTTAAATTTTTCTAAAACCTATTTAATGGGTGTATTTAGAACCCTTATCACCTTATCCTCGAAATATATCATTATGGGACCTTTAAAATCCGAAAACCAATTTATAATAAAGTAACATTTCAAGACTTTCCAAAAGTGACCCTCCTCCCTCTTATAAAAGGCCCCCACCTCTACCCACTTACCCACACCTCTCAATCCCTTTTATTGTCAAAAATCTTCTCATAATATCTCTACACATAACTATATTACTCCTAGAAGCCTCACTTTGGACAGAAGTCTTTCCAAGGAAGCCTTTGGCTCAAATCAAAAAGAGTTACCCGATTTAGAGGTAATGTCTTCTCTCGAGTTTCTTTCTTTTATTTTCCTTCTTAACTCACCACTATCTTCTTATTATTTGATCCCATAATAACACCATTATCCTCAATATACTATTATTTTGTTATGATGCGGATTTTACATACACTTACACACACCTCCGTCTAATGGTTAAAGAACATACTGTTTCTGTCGATGGTGAATTACTGCCTCACGAAATGATGATTGTTCAATCTTCTTTTAACACCTTTCATGGTGGAAATTATGATGTCACTATATTTATATATGATATATATGGTATTTATTTTTCTATATGATTCTGAATTTTATTTTTAAATCACATCTTTATGCTTTTCATGTCGTGGAACTGTGATAATTTCATCTAAGGAAGTGTGGAATACCGCCCCCTCAACTGATGTGACTCGTTCATGCCAAACATGGAATTTATAAAGAATTTAATTAATGAAATTATGTTACCTATATAACATATATATTATACTTTAATTATAATATATCTATGTATTATTTAGTTTTAATTCCTTTAATATGTCAAAGAAATGAAAGTAGCGTTCATGCGTACGTACGGCCTACCGTCTCCATTAACAGTGCATTTCATTTTTTATCTCCAAATGTTATGTAATAGTATAAAATGAATATATACTGGATATATATGATATTTAAATCATTAATACCATTCTGGAGATGATGTACTTATAACTATATGGGCAATTCTTTTCAAACAAGTTCATTTTTGACTCATGTACTGAACATCGACAAAATGTATGATATGAACTCACATAATTAACTAATTATTATAACATGAAAATATGTGATATTAAATTAGTAATAAACTTTAAAGTAAGTCCTTAATCAATTATAAATTGACCTAAGTTTATTATTCAAGAATATAAAGAAACTAACAAGACTAGTCGGACTTGAGGTAAGGGGATTTCTTATCTCACTTTTAATTCCGTGAGATTTCAATTATTCGCCAATTATTTATTTCATGTGGTGTATTGTGTACTTAAATTTGATATATATAATCATTATTCTATTTATATTCATGGTATTATGTGATTCATACGGTTCTTATTATCTTTTGGTCATATGACTCGATTTATTACAATGAGGTAAGGGGTTTTATCTCACTATTTATTCCCATGAGATTCATGCTATATTTGTCACTATCTCCTTTGAGTGGTGTATGTACTGACCATTATTCTACTCTTTGTGTAATATAATTTCATATATGGGTATTTACATCAACGTTTTATATTCTTTCTTTCATGGGGTGTACATTTCGAAAGTTACCCAAATCGGTAAGGGAACCTTTCACCCTCCTCTCTTTAAAAGACTTATTTTTGTTAGGTCTTTTAATTTACATATTCTTATGTTGGGATTTGTTCTTATATATCCTTATTGCTATAAATTTTATGTCCATGTGATGAGATTCCCTTTTAATCTCTCATCAACTAATTTTGTGAATTTTAAAGTGACGTCATTAGGCTGTCGAATTTCTGTAAGGGAACTTCTTAATCCAATTTCAATTCTTTTGGTTAAACCTCTACTTATTGATTATGTAATTATATGAAAATGTTTGGATGACCTATGATTTTTTTACTCTTAATATTCACTTATAATCGGTGTATTTATATTTGTCACATATAATTATGTAACTGATTTATCCTTAATCTATGGATATCGTCATTGTAAGGGACTTCATCTCAATCTCCTTTCGTTGAGGCATACTTCAATTTATATACGACATTATTTTATTAGTTGTATAATAAACCCTTTTTACATTTAATTTCATTCAAAAGAAATATTTTTACACGAAGTGTTTTACTAAATGACAAAAGGAATTTTTTTTGTCTTACATATGCAACGGAAATGACTTCTCCGCCACTGTGACCAATATTTGAGTTTCAGCTTCCTCTACAAGTCTAAACTTTTTAAATGAAAAGTAAATACCATGTTTTAATTTTCTTTTATTTTGGTATTGAAAATGGTTTTGATAATGTTTTGATTATATCAATGTGTTGTATTGATATCTTGTGATTGAAATATAGAAATTTTATGTTTCCTTTATATATGTTTTATGTGATAAGATTATGTTATGGTTCTTGGGCATTGTTTATGATGTCTGGTGGTTCTATGATAAACTAAGGGCGGGTGGGTCCGAGATAGCTCTCCAATGCATTGGGTAATGCAGAGGAGTTAAACTCTAAGGTTTCTTCGAAGATATTTAGGGAATATACTGTGATGGGTATTCCAAACGTAACCATGAGGGTTACTCCCTACGTAATAATGTTATGAATGCCTCAAGTTACTTTTATGTCTTATGATTTCAATGAGTTATTCATAAATCTTATGATTTCATGAGGTATGTTAAAGTGATTATGTTTTATGAGTAAAGTATGATTTCATTGATTCTTATGTATACATGGACTACTGTTTTCTTTTCATATTTTTATATCCCTTACTGAGCTTTTTATGCCCATCCAAAGTTTTGAAAATGTTTTTCACGGGACATAAAGTGGAATAGGGTCAAGGATGCGATCAAGGAAATGTCATGCTATCTAAAACATGGAACTAGACATGGCACTTTCGTTCAAGAGTTTTTATTTTGTGAAAAAATGGAAACTTAGTAGATGTGTCTACTTTGTAATCATTGAGATGTAATAGTTATGTCCTATTTCTCTAAAACTCTATACCTAAAAAGATCCTCAATGTGAATTATTCATTTAATTCATGATTATGTAATGTTTTAAGGTCAGGTCCTTATAGTTGGAATCATAGGTTAGTTTAGATCACTTTAGAGGTTATGGTATTCTTTAATCTTAAGTGACATTACCATAATGGTTAGGATTTCAAAAAGAGTCATAGTTTTATTTAGATAAAGTGAATGAGTTTAAGATACCATGAATAATTTTATCTTAGTATTTAACCTCCTAATAGGATATTATATGATGATTTTACTGATATACTCACACTTACCTTTTTGGTTTTAGTAAATGGTTGGATCTAGTAGGCACCAAAGTAACAGTGGATGTGAAGAAAAATGTGATGGTTTTCTGAATGAGAAACTGAATGATATGGGTGCAGTAATAAGAACTCTTGTGGTTATTCTCAACTAACTATCTAGATTCATGATTAACCACCTGAACCTTAGTGACTTTTATAAGATATCATATATGTGAGAAACAAATCCCTACGGAAGTTCGGGTAATAATCATAAAGGTAAGTATGTTCAAAACCCTATGTTTCAAAGATGTGGAATGAAAGACATAGAAAAATGTTTCAAAGGGAAAAAAAGATTCTAAACATGTGGAAATGAAGGTCATAAAGCAAAAACCTGCCATGGAAAAAGGAAGCATTCAGTTGACTCTAGGAAAGGGAAAGAAGTTCTTTCTGAAGGATCAATTGAATGTTTTAAATGTGGTGTGCATGGTCATTATGAAAACACATGTCCTATAAAAAAGTTTCGGGAATGGGATCCCTAGTATCATACAAATATTCTTTTACCAATACCTAATTGCATTCCGATTGAGGATGAAGAAACTGATAATGACCAATGAAAGGTATGGATTATTTCTTAACATATGATTTCCTATTATTGAATCTTAGGATATGATTTATGATTTTGTTTGTTGGAAATATGTATTTCATAATAAGTTGGAAAGGAATGGTTAATGGATTATGAATAATGTTAAATGAGTAAGAATTCAACATATAGGGGATTCAAGAGTTATGGTAGATTTTAGGATGGTGAAATTCTTAAAAGAAGATGATGGAATTACATTAGAAGACTTTTTATTGTATGTGTAACCCTGATGTTTGATATATGAAAATTGTATTCAAGGAATAATTATCTTTTCTTTTGTGGATATATTTATAAAGAACCATTTGGGTTTATATGATCCTTGAATTTAAGGCAATTACCGGTTAATAAATTTTGGGATGAAGAACAAAATTTATTAGATAACATTTGTTGTTAAAATATGTTATGGTTATTTTTTATGATTTTATCTATTTTTGGAAATATTATAAAATTATGTAGTTTTTAAAAAGGCACAACACATAAACTGTGTGGAAACCCATCGCGTTGGACGAAGCTGCGGGAATCGAACCCACAACCAAAGTGTGAATGGTATTTATCACCTTCCACTGGACTACGTAAAGTCCCTGGTTAGTATGACTAGTTCTTTTTAGTTATATGATCTTATGAATCAATAATAAGTTGGTTTTTGGGAAATGATTAACCTATAATGAAGGATATGTGATTAGGTTAATTACTTTTCAGTATGAGACTTTAAGAGTAACTGATGTTATTTGGAGATAAATGTTAAGATTTACCTTGGAAGACTATGTGATTAAATCATTCATAGATTTGGATTTCCGTCTTTGTTTGGATTAATTTGGAGAATTTTATGGATAGATATTTATTTAATGGTATTTCTTGAACCTTGGGTTCTTTTTGTTGAATTTTGGATATTAAGAGTAGTATTTCTTTTTATAAAGGATTATCCTTTTGGGGATTATCTGATCTTGTACTAACAATTTTGCATTTAGTTAAGGTCTAAAGTCATGGGAAATATATAGTTCATCTTTTGTGAGTTATTTTATTCTCAAGAAGTTTATTATAGTTCTCTTAATGTGAAAAAGTCATCCAAAATACTCGTCTTTTGGAGAAAATATGAGTTTGTGTAAGAAATCTAGTAAGAGATGAATGTCTACATGACAAGTATGTATGTTTCCTTATGTTTTAGTCAAGCTCATAAATAAATTCCTCAATGAAAATTAACTTAAAAAAATGTTGTTGATTAACTTTTCCTACTAGGGAATCAAATATCATTTAACCCATCACAAGTTTGTGATTTTCTTGTGGTTAAATTTCTCCTAGATATATTTTCTATCGCTCTCCATCAGAACATGACCCTTTGTTTTCTCTTCCATATCCATGTTTTCCTACATGGAATCCTAGTATGGGTTAACTTGGGTGACCTTTTTAATTCTCTTTATTTCTTTTAAAGTGATACTTTTACTGACTCTTTTTCCAATGTGGGACTTTCAATGATGTTTCCGAGCCCAATTTTAAAATTGCGGGGGTGTAATTCCAAAAAGGGGGGAAGGATTTAACATCCCAGGTAAATAATGAATATGAAATTTCCATATTTATTAATATTTTTGAATAAAATATTAATATTACTTTAAAGGGTATGCTATGTTTGATGGAGTACCCAATACACAACAACGAGTTTCTTTGAAATCTTACATTGCACACTAATAATATAATAATATTATTTTAAATGGTAGTAAACGCCTAGCCATTATAATAGAAGGAATGAATAGAACTAACTAAAAAATGATTATATATGTTTTTTAAATATTTTAATAATTACCCAATAAATGATAAAGGCTTAAAATGCGAATGAATCCAATTTTAAGCATAAATATTCTAATATTCTTTAAAATGTCGATTAACCGCCTTTTAATGTAAATCCTTTTCTAAATATACTTTTTGTCACTTTTATATGTTATATTTGAAAAAATAAAATCCTTATTTAGAATCAAGACATCAAAATTTACTTTGTGTAAATTTTTGGTATTTTTCGGATAAAGTTCATTTTTTAATTAATAGCGAAAAATGCTTTATTTTAATTCAAAACCACATTTTAATCTAATTTATTTATATGGATAGATTATCTTTTTAATTGGGTTTAAAGTTTAGTTAAAATATATTTTTACCATTTAATCCAATGCTGGTCATTGGAATTAATTTCACTTTGAAATTGGACATAAACAAGTGTCAATCTTTTGATAGATATTGTTTCTTAAAAACACGCTATTTGTTTTGACTGTGGGAATTAATTATAAAATTAATTAATGAAACTTATATGTTTTGAATTTTTTAAAATGTAAATAATTTTTTAATTTGGAATATCAAATTTAATTTGGATAAATTTTTGGTATTTTTCTAACAAATGTTCATTTTTAATGAATAGTGAAAAAATACTGCATTTTACTTCAAAACTATTTTTTCATCTAATTTAATTATATAGTTAGATTGTTATTTTAATTGGTTTTAAAGTGTAATTGAATTATGTTTTTATCACTTAATACAATGTTGGTCATTGGAAGTAATTTCACTTTTCAATTGGATGTAAAAACAAGCCAATCTTTTGATAAATTTTACTTCTTAAAAACTCGTCTTTGGTTTTGACAATGGGAATTATTTTTAAATTAATTACTGAAATTTCTTTGTTTGTTATTTGTTAAAATGGTTTCCATGTTTTTAATCATAAGGTTCAAATTATGTAATTAAGACTCTTTTGTTTTTGGACATTATGAATAATAATGACGGTAATTATCTTTAATTAACTTGATTAATTAGTAATCGGGTAGTTAAGGGTAATAAAATAATATCATAATAATATAAAATGACCCCAAAGTGTGTCTAAATACTATTTTTTTGAGTCATGTCCGACCATGGTAAGATTTTTACTGAACTTGAGGGTCCATGGAGTCACATGGGTGTAATAGTGACATTTATGAGATTATTTTTTTTAAAGAAGAGAAATATAACAAAGGTTTGTATATCCTAAGTAAAATAATTTTAATTTTGTTTACATAAATGATATATTATACTATAAAAAATAATTGGGAGGATAAAAATATTTCCTACATCATGGTATTTTTTATAATTTTTAGACATTAAATAAATAAATTTATTTATGACACCATGATGATGCAGTGATTACCTCATTAATGAACTATTTAAATAAAATGAAAAAATAGGGTAAAATCTAAAACATAAACTTGTTTAAAACCTATTGTATGGGTGGATTTAGAACCCTTATCACATTATCCTTGAAATATATCATTGTGGGACCTTTAAAATCCGAAAAACATTTTATAATAAAGTAAAATTTCAAGACTTTCCAAAAGTGACCCTCCTCCCTCTTATAAAAGGCCTCCACCTCTACCCCCTTACCCACACCTCTCAAGCCCTTGTATCGTCCAAACATGGCTCATGCTATCTCTACACATCCCTATATTACTCCAAGAAGCCTCACTTTGGGCAGAAGTCTTTCCAAGGAAGCCTTTGTCTCAAATCAAAAAGAGTTACCCAATTTAGAGGTAATGTCTTCTCTCGAGTTTCTTTCTCTTATTTTCCTTCTTAACTCACCACTATATTCTTATTATTGGATCCCACAATAACACAAGTATACTAAATATACTAGGATGTTGTTATGATAAGTATTACACCTACATTTACACACACCTTCGTCTAACGGTTAAAGAACATACTGTTTATGTGGGTGGGAAATTACTACCTCACGAAATGATGATTGTTTAATCTTCTTTTAACACCTTTCACGGTGGACATTATGATGTCACTATATTTATATATGATATATATGGTATTTAGTTTTATATATTATTCTGAATTTTAGTTTTAAATCACATCTTTATGCTTTTCATGTTGTGGAACTGCGATAATTTCATCTGAGGAAGTGTGGACTACCGCCCCCTCAATTGATGTGACTCGTTCATGCAAAACATAGAATTTATAAAGACTGTAATTAATGAACTTATGTTTCCTATATAAAATATATTTTATACTTTAATTATAATATATCTATGTATCATTTAGTTTTAATTCCATTAATATGACAAAAAATGAAAGTAGCGTTCATGAGTACGTACGGCCTACCGTCTCCATGAACGGTGCATTTCGTTTTTTATCTCCAAATTTTATGGAATAGTATAAAATGAATATATAATGGATATATATGATATTTAAATCACTAATAACATTCTGTATATGATTTAATTATAACTACATGGGAAATTCTTTTCAGATAAGTTCATTTTTGACTCATGTACCGAACATCAGCAAAACGTATGATATGAACTCACATAATTAACTAATTATTATAACATGATAATATGTGATATGAATTGAATAATAAACTTTAAAGTCAGTCCTTATGAAATTATAAATTGACCTAAGTTTATTATTCAGTAATATAAAGAAACGAACAAGACAAGTTGGACTTGTGGTAAGGGGATTTCTTATCTCACTTTTAATTCCGTGAGATTTCCATTGTTCGCCAATTATTTATTTCATGTGGTGTATTGTGTACTTCCATTTGATATACATTATCATGATTATATTTATATTAATGGTATTATGTGATTAATTTTGTTTTTATTATCTTTTGGTCATATGACTCGATTTATTACAATGAGATAAGGGGTTTTTATCTCACTATTTATTCCCGTGAGATTTATGCTATATTTGTCACTATATCCTTTGATTGGTGTATGTACTGCCCTTTATTCTACTCTTTGTTTAATATACCTTCGTTTATGGGTATTTACATCAACATTGTATAGTCCTTCTTTCACGGGGTGTACATTTCGAAAGTTACCCAAATCGGTAAGGGAACCTTTCACCCTCTCTCTTTAAAAGACTTCTTTTTGTTAGGTCTTTTAATTTACATCTTATTATTTTGGGATATGTTATTATATATCCTTATTGCTGTAAATTTTATTTCCAAGTGATGAGATACCCTTTTCATCTCTCATAAACTCATTTCCTGAATTTTAAAGTGACGTTGTTAGGCTATCGAATTTCCGTAAGGGAACTTCTTAACCCAATTTCAATTCTTTGGGTTTAACCTCTACTTCTTGATTATGTCGTGTTATGAATATGTCTGGATGACCTATGATTGTTTTACACTTAATATCCACTTATATTGGGTGTATTTATATTTGTCACACATAATTATGTAATTGATTTATCCTTAATCTAAGGATACCATCTTCATAAGAGACTTTCTCTCAATCTTCTTTCATTGAGGCATACTTCAATTTATAAACGACGTTATTTTATTAGTTGTATAATAATCCATTTTGACATTTAATTTCATTTAAAAGGAATCTTTTTACATGAAGCGTTTTACTAAATGAAAAAAGGAATGTTTTTGTCTTTCATATGTGGCGACAACGACTTCTCCACCGCTGTGACCATTATTTGAGTTTCGGTTTCCTCTACAAGTCTTAAATTTTTAAATGAAAAATAAAAACCAATTTTACTTTTCTTTTATTTCGGTTTTGAAAATGGTTTTGATAATGTTTTGATTATATCAATGTGTTGTATTGAAATCTTGTGATTGAAATATGGAAATGTTATGTTTCCTTTATGCATGTTTTATGTGATACGATTATGTTATGGTTCTTGGGAATTGTTTATGAAGTCAGGTGGTTCTGTGATAAACTAAGGGTGGGTGAGCCCGAGATAGATCTACAATGAATTGGGTAATGCAAAATAGTTAAACCTTAAGGTTTCTTCGAAGTGATTTAGGGAATATACTGCGATGGTTATTCCAAATGTAACCATGAGGGCTACTCCCTATGTAAGAATGTTATGAATTCATCAATTTACCTTTATGTCTTATGATTTCTATGAGTTATTCATAAATCTTATGATTTCATGAGGTATTTTAAAGTGCTTTTGTTTTATGAGTAAATTATGATTTCATTGATTATTATGTATACATGAACTAATGTTTTATTTCTGTATTTTTATATCCCTTACTGGGCTTTTTATGCTCATCCCCAGTTTTAGAAGTGTTTTTCACAGGACATAAACTGGAATAGGGTCGATGATGGGATCAAGGAAATTTCATGATGTCTAAAACATGGCACTAGACATGACTCTTTTGTTTAAGAGTTTTTATTTTGTGAAAAAACGGAAACTGAGTAGATGTGTCTACTTTGTAATCATTGAGATGTAATAGTTATGTCATAATTCTCTAAAACTCTAAACCTGAAAAGATCCTCAATGTGAATTATTCATTTAATTTAGGATTATTTAATGTTTTAAAGTTGTTTCCTTTTATAAAGTGTGAATCTTGGATTCAAAAAGCTTCTTTTCATGAAAATATTTTCTCTAAGGATGGAATCTTAGTTGATCCTATAATGACAAAGGCAATCAAAGATTGGGCTACGTCAATGAACATAACTAAGGTACTTAGTTTTATTGGATTAGCATGTTATTATTGTGGTTTCATTAATAATTTCTCCTAATAAGCTAAAATTCTAACCAAGCTCACACTTAAAAGGGTTAAGTTTATATGTATAAACGAATGTTCAGAATGATTTGAATAATTGAAGAGAATATTGGTCAATGCTCCAATTTTGAATCTTCCCTCTATAAATGATGGGTTTATGATATACAGTGATGAATCAAATAATAGATTGGGTTGTGTCCTTATGTAAACTGATAAATTTATTAATTATGCATCAATACAGTTGAAGACACATGAACTAAATTATCCAACTCATGATCTTGAGTTAGAAGTAGTAATCTTTTCTCTAAAAATATGGAGACACTATCTCTATGGTGAAATATGTGATATTTATATGGATCACAAGAGTTTGAAATACATTTTTACATAGAAATAACTCAACATGAAGAAAATTATATGGCTCAAGTTACTCAAATATTATGATTGTTCAATACACTACCACCCAATAAAAGGACAATAAGTTAGAAAATGCGTTAAGCATGAAAGATCATGGAATTCGGACCCAAATGAGGATTCCAAGAGATTCTATGTTCATGGATATAGTAAAGATGGTTATGGGAACTGTTTAGGAAGAGGAAACATCACTCCTTTCACAAATTATTGGAAAATAATCTTTACTAGAGAATATAAAAAGCTCTTAGTCTGATGATGAGAACCTTTAAAAGAAAATTAAAGTTGTTAAGGATGGAATATTGGCAGACTTTTTGTATGAGGATGGAGTTAAGAAATTTGGAAAGAGGATATGTGTTCAATCAATACCTAAGATAAAAATAGAACTATTAGTTAATGATCATAGCTTAAATTTCTTTATAAAACCTTGTAGGAAAAAGTTGTATATATATCTAAATGAACATTTTTTGTGGGATAACTTGTAGTGGAAAATTGTTGACTATGTGTCAAGGTGTCTAGTTTTTCAACAAATGAAGGCTAAGAGTAACCATCATAGAGGATTAATTAAACCTATATTTATTCCTATGTATAAGTGGGATGACATTATGATGGAATTTTTTATAGCACTACCAAGGAAACCTAGAAGGAATGATGTAATTTGGGTAATTGTTGATCATCTTACAAAATCAGATCATTTTCTTTCTATAAGAGAATATTTTCCACTTGAGATCCTAACAATACTCTATATTAATGAAGTTCAAAGACTTCATGTCATGCCTATATTGATTGTGTCCAATTGAGATCTACAATTTACATCAAAATTCTATAAGAGTCTTCAAATGGCTTTGGATACCGAGCTTCATATGATTACTGCCTAATACCCTCAAATTGACAGACAGTCTGAAAAGACTATTTGAACATTGTATGAGATGTTTAGATCATGCTCGCTTGACTTTAAAGGTATATGGTATCATTACTTACCTTTGGTTTAATTTTCCTACAATAATAGTTTCCATTATAGTATTCCAATGGCTCTATATGAAGAAATATATAGCAAGAGATGTCGAACTCTGACTTGTTGGCATGAAGTTGGTGAGAGGAAACTTATAGGCCCAAAACTTATTGATGATACAATGACAAAGGTAAAAATAATTCAGGCCCATATTAAAGTATCCCAAATTAGGAAAAATAGTTCTACTAAAAATATGAGAAAGGATTTGTAATTTCAAGTGGGAATCATTTCTTTTTAAAAGTATCTTCATGGAAAGGTGTCTTATGGTTTGGTAAGAAAGGGATATTAATCCCTAGATACAGTAAACCATTTGATATTCTAGAAAGAATTTGAGTTGTAGCTTACCTTTTCGAAATGTCACTAATTCTCTCTAAAGTTCATGATGTGTTCCAAATTTCATTACTAGATAGATTACATTGCACAAAAAAATTATATTATATAGTATAAAATCACATAAATAACACAAAAACCCTTATAAATTAATAACGAATAAAATAAGAGGTTTTTATAAAAATAAAGGAACATATACCAGTGAAATAGTAAATTGAATTTTGGAATAGTAATGTGACCCTTATGAATAGTAATTCGGCCAATATAACAGTAACATCACCTATGTTTGTGAATAAAAAATTCAGGCATCCAATAAATGAAAATATTATAAAATTATATCACAGTATAAGTAAATAAATGTTTTAGAAATTATTAATTATGAATTAGTTTTTTATAAAACATAAATGTTTATTTACAATTTTATAATTAATATAATGATTTAAAGTAAATTTTATTTCCATGAAATAGAATCATAAATTAATATTTTTTTCTTGTGATTATAATATTATTTTATGATACCTTCATTAATTTTTCAAAATGTTATAAAATCAATTAGAATTTTAAAATTGGTATTTTTTGAGTAAATTATGATATTAATTAAAAATTAAATTTATCATATTTTAAAAAATATTTTTATAAAATGGAGTTAATTTTTTAATTCTACACATCTAAAAATGGTTAGGGTGAAATTTCGTTATTTTTCTGAGATGGTTGAATATTTTGTGGGTAGTAAAATACGGTAATTTACAGTATAGATACATTACAAGTTAAATACAGTATTAATTGAGTCATGGATGATGTAAGAACCATAATATAAAACTTCCCTTTATTATATTAATATATTTTATGATAATTCTCAAACTATTCATAGTCTTGATCCAAAATAATAAACAAATGAATAAAATATTCAAAAATCACCCCTTTTCTCCACAATAAATACCACCTCTCACCACCACTTCTCCTCACACCTCAAAGCCTTGAAGCCTATCCAAATTATACCCAAATACTCTTTCCAATTCCATCCCCACGTCTAGGATGTTCTGAAAACAACATAATACCAAACCAAGGTTCTTTAAGGAGGTACTCAAAGAGAAGAATTCAAGAGGTAAATCCTCCTTCTTTTTCATTTAATTTCCTTTCAATTTTCTTTTTAATTTGTTATACTCTACTCACATACTATATACAAATCAGAATGATAACTAAAATATCATCTATATACTATAATTATATCATGTTATTTAAATATCCTTAATCAAAATCATTTCTCTCTCTTTTATTTTAAAAACGAAATCATCTTCGGTGAGGTGCTGATTTACAACCTTCATGGACAATGAATTTTCATTCTTCAATTTATCCTTAAAGGTTGATCATGAAACCATTTTTAATGTTGAATTGTATTATAAAATATTTATTACATCCTATTAAATTTTATGGAACCATTATATATATATATGGTTAATTAGTTAAAATATCTAGTGTGTGATGATCAAAAAAATGCCAAAATAATCTAAGTAATTATCACTAATCTTTTATGTAACGATTTATACTCAAGCCATATAAAAAATTATATATATAACCATTTAAACTTATTTATATTAATTAATAACATATAATTCTAAATCTGGAAAATTATACCCATTTTTCATGATCTTTATTACTTATAAATAAGTGAACTTGTCAAGAAACCCAATAAAACAAGTACTCCCAGACATTGAAATTGTATCTTTTAACTCATCAAAAAGTCCATAAATGAACTAAATAAAATTATAATAAATAAATAAATGTATTAAAGTTTATTAATTAATTAATTAATGGATGAAACATGATTATACAAGACATTAAAATCAAGTTTATAACACTTTCAAACATAAGGTAAGGGGTTTCTCATCTCACTTTTATTTATATGACATTTCCATTATTCACAACATATTTATTGTATTTGGTGTATGTATACTAACATTTGATATATAATATCATGAATCTATTTATATTCATGTAGTTATTCATTTGATTATTAATAATTTTTTTCAATATGATTTGATTGATTACAATTTTGTAAGGGACTTTATCTCAATTTCAATTTTGTTAAGACTTACTTAGTATTGTGCACCTAATAATTCTTTTATGGTGTATCTACTACCCCTTTGAGATCATTTTTAATTTGAAATTATTTTTATATCAAATATCTAAATTCTTGTTTCATGTATATGATTATTTTCTTAGTAGTATACCAATTTACATTCGGTGTTTATTTTGAAAGTTGTTTTATCAGGGGAAATATTGATGAATATGTACTATTTAATCAATATAGATATTTTGGTAAGTAATATTTTTATTGAATTAAATATATATATAAGTAATTATTTGGACTTTTAGTGATGGGATGGCCCACTATTTCCCCTCGATGCATCGACAGGTCTCACGATATGAAACAGTTGGCAACTAATCTTTCATATTTGTTTACAAATAGAATCATACGGGTTTCCACCTATAGAATTAAATAATCTTGAAGGTATAATGATTCATGTTCTAGATACATGAAGTATTATAAATAATAATTTTATTTATTCATGATTTAGTTATTAATTTCCATGATATTATGACTTTGACAAAATCTATGGATTCATTTTTATTCCTAGTTTTTTAATGGAATGTGTTCTTAAGATTATTTACCTTTCCATAATTTCTAGGCCTTATTGACTTTAAATAATTTATTATTACTTAATATAAAACTTACCTAGCATTTTATTTCACCCTTATTATGTTTCATTTCCCCTAGTTATGAAGAGGAATCATTTGAATGAGTTTCAAGGATGTTGTTTATTTCATTTTATTATTTATCATGTTTTTATTTTCTATCTTTCCCAATGTATCATGTGTATAATTTGGTCTTAAAAGACTAAAAAATTTATTGGTCCTTCAGGATTTTATTTATTTTAATCATGCCAATGAAATAAATTAATTCACCAACTGTAGTTTTCTAGGGTCGGAATGTTACATAGATGATGGGAAAAGATCCAAAACCTATAAACAATAATAAAATCCATACTGGATGTGCAATTCACAATGATAAAATAGTGTACAACCATAATATTGAACATAAAGTACATCAATACTAGCCTTGGTAACCTAAAATTCTTATTGGAACAAGTGATCATGATGCACCCATTTGATATTCATCACACAATCTAACTCATTCCCAAATATCCTGGATACCAAATCTAAAAACAATAAGAAAAATATAAAAAAATCCCCTTATAAAACTTTGTAATGCCCTGGTCTAGAATATTCTTGACTGGGGCCCCAAACTAGTTCACCATAAGATTTCAGGAACACCTACCTGTTTGCTAGAGTCTACTGATTATCAACGAGGGTTTAGGGTGGTATCGAGGGAGACTATAAACATTGATCATATTTAATAGTAATGGAATAAATAACCATGTATCATACATCTTCAATACACATAAGAGTATGTGCGATAAATAAAATAACCCAAACATTACAGGTATTCAATGTAGAAGAAATACAGTCATATTAGGATGATCACACACCAGACAAATCACACATAAAAATAAATAAAGAGTAAAATAATAAAATAAATGTACAAGAGGATCAACCACATCCCCAATCCTCACCTCAGCCTTATCTCCAATCCCATCCCAACTATCTAGCTGTAAATCCAACCAGGGCCTCTTCCCAACCTATGCTTGCAATAGCTGATATATATTCACAAATATCCAAGTTTCATGGGAACCCAAGTAGGGTGTGAGTACATAACTCAATAGGTAACACCCAATGTGTTCCTTAACATAAACATTATATGAAATGTATATTCATGTTACTTATTTTTGTAATATTGGGTTCCCTAGACCCAACTAAACCATACTTTTCAATTACTATTTCATGTATAAAGTGATATATGCATGATGAAAACTTACCATTATTATGTATATATTTTTTTTTCCACAATTTAAATGGAAATTTCCATATATTAGTTATCTTATAAAAAGGTTATAATATATCATAGGATATAATGAGAACCGTGGGATACTATGATATTAATCTTAAAAAAATTCATATGGTCTAGATACATCATTCTTACTAGACACAAATAATGTTTGACTATCAGGTGTTAGGGACTCATAATCATTGAGGCTTTTTCTCATGAAGTTTGCACTGAGTGATCTCTAGTAGCTAAGATCATGAGGATATAACATATAATAGGAAAGACACATTTCATGGGTGTCATTGATGTTTCTACCAACAAACATGTGTATTGGTCTCATGACTTGAGATCATTATTAATGTGTGTCATTTGATCACACGCTTTGATTCAAGACCAAAACCATGATAATTAAATTACGGTGAGGTATATTGTGTTGGGTGTCTCATTGGTGGTATGGGATTTGTTGAATAGTCATGATATAATTTTTCACTTCCAAGTTCAACAAGTAATATCTTGGGATAGGTTGATCAGGATGGTAGAACCTTCATAAATCCATAGCCATGGTAGTCAAGGGTAAATCCATCCAGTTAGATCAACAAATAATAAATTAAGAAAGGATGATGATACAAATATCCATCCTTCTTTATGAGATATCTAGATATAAAGATGTTATATTACACAATTCATTTTCATAGGTTGGTTGAAATTTCTATGACTATTACTTATCTATTTATGGGAATTGATGGGTCTTTGGACTCTTCTCTTGGTCTATGAATATTATTCACTACTATCGAGATAAGGGCCTAAAGGTTTATACAGAAAAGAATATTCAAGAATCTTTCATATTCTATTGAATATGTAAATAGGACACGGTGGGTCTCATCAGGGGGTCTAAAAGTTATATATGTTTTATTGATCACTGATAAGTAAATAAATTCATTATTATTCAAGTTTAAAATAATTAGGATGAATTTATTTATTTTAAGTATTTAAAAGTGTTTAAGTATACACACAGAATAATATTATTCGAATGAATATTATTTTAATATTCAAGATTATTTTTAATATTAGTGAGAATTTTGAGTCGAGTTAATGACTAGGGTTTATCACATAATATACTTAATATATATTATAGGTATGTCATAAAATATAAATAATATTTATGACCCATTTTAGATATTAATAATTAATTATTAATTTCGTATTTAGTGGATGTTTTATTTCTATGGAGTTAGGGAACCTTTTCCAAGTATTTGACACACCCACTATATAAGTATGAGAGAGGCACTTAATCAATGAATTTTCTTTAAAAACGAATGAGAGCCTCCCTCTCCTCCTCCTTCCTAGAGTATAAGTTTCTCTCTAGATAATCAACCCAAGTCACCTTCGATGGATCAAAGTGAAGAAATCTAGATGATCAAAATGACACCAAATGATTTTTTGGAGCTCTATTTTAGCACCCAAAATTCTATAAACAATGAGTGTGTGGATTCTTGGAGCATATGTGGCTGTTCTAGAGGGATTCGGATTTGGATAATTCAAGCAATGGTCAATGACAACAACCTACAGTAGAGTGTGGTTAGAATCAAACATGGTGATAGTTTAGTTTTATATGATGTGATTATTAAATTCATGTGATATCATCAAACACTATTGGGGGTCAGATCGCCAGAGATGACATGTTTCATCACTGTGATGAAGAAATTTTTTAAATCACCAATCCATTAGTTTCCACTACATACTTGGGTAACTTCAATTGGTATAAGTGGGATCACTTAAATTTTATGAGTCAAGAACAAATTATTTTTCATTAAATTAAATAAAGGGATTAAATTTGGTCCCAACAAAACAGATTGTACATCGATCATATTTTGGACGGCTAAGTAATGGCTATTTGAAATTTTTAATATGGATTTTTTGTGGTTATCAGGTATTAAATTTTGAGAATGATATATATATTTATTTATTTATTTATTTATTTATTTATTTATATGATTGTGTTGTTTTTAAATGTATTTTTTGGAAAAAAAATATATTTCATCCAAGGTTTTGGTCAGAGAAATATTATCTTTTTGGTGGATTTGGTTCCACACAATGATGGATTTTTAATCCAAATAAAAAAGTCATCGACCTAATTTTAATAAGATTTCGAAGATTTGCTGAAAAACTAAAAAAAGGCTTATCTTACCGAACATTAACAAAAGAAAAAGATACCTCAAGGTTCAATGGGCACATCAATAATTATATTATAATATTTTATTTAATAAATTAAAATAATAATAAAAATTAGGCTTCTGTAGGAAGATTTTATTACATCGGTTAGGGGAGGGGGAAACCAAGTAAAACCATGTCTATTCATGAATGGGGAGGCTCGAAACTGAGACCTCCTAAAAAACACCACAGGGAAAAACTACTAGGCTGCACCCATGGGGCCTTCCATATAATGATTTCTGTCTCTGGTTCTCCTCCCTCTACAGAAAGATTCCCCAATTCCCTTGGGTGAACCAGTAGATGCCTATCAGTAGGGACCTGATGTTGCACCACCTCCCAGATGACACACCCTCCATTGTGGCATCCTTCTACACAGGATCCCTTAGAGAATTACTCCTAGTCAACACCAAGGACTGGATGCCCACCCATGCTCCACCACCTGGGTCAACTTCGCTGCTCCTCCCTACCTATTATCCTCCTCCAGTGAGCCAAAACTTCCCCCACCTCCCTCTTCCATCGTGCCCCATCTGGCTTGACATCTAACTGTCCTAACATTTTGCTTCACCATAGAGGAGATTCATAGTCGAGCTACCCTCTACAGCTCGCTGAACCCTGCTTCTACCATTATATCATTGTGATGCAATGAGAGGACCACCATCACAAAGTCATTTCTAACTACACACCTTGTTCTCCCCACTAACGTAGCATGATAAAGCTGCATCTACCTCCCCTAGTCAGGTTTTTGCCACCCTAGGTTCCCTCCTCCATCCAATGAGTTTCATGGAAGAGTCTCCAAAGCTGCCACCACTTGGAACCGATGTGGTCACAGACTCATCAGCCTTATTTTTTTATAATATATGGTTATATCACTGATAACCACACCCATCCACTAGATACACACATTTCATGGTGTTTCTAGCCATTTTGGCCTTCCAACAACACATTCCACTTTCTATTTGTCTAGTTTGGCAACCTATAGGCTAAACCAATTCATCCCATTAGGTATGGAACTACACAATTATAGGTGGGTCTACCAAACCCAGAATGGATAAAGACAAGTCAGCCTAGCCCATATCACCCTTTCACAGGGTTTTTCCAGCTCGAAATGGACCTTCGTAGGGTCAGATCGACCTGCAAAGGCTCTGCGTATGGTTTCGAGGCCCGGGTAATTATTAATGTAATCAATAATTAATTTAGTTAATTTTTAGTTGAAAATTATTAAAAAAATAACAATAAGAAATATTAATTTAATTTTGGTATTAAATTCAACTAATAAATTAATTTAATTTTTGAAATAAAAATTAAATTAATGATAAAACTTGATTACAATTAAATATTTATTTTTTTATGTTGAATATGAAAGAAAACCTCTATTTTTTAATGTTGGTTTGGTCATTGGACACTTTTTGTACTTATTCCGGAGGAAGGTCTCTTGTCAGAGGCATGAGATGAAGGGTCATCCAGCTTCTCAGTGTCATAGGAAGCCAAAAATGAAGGATGCTACTATTTCAAAACCCATGGATCATGATGAAAATGTTCCTGGAAGGCCCTTGTCCAAATGGGTTGATGTTCAGGTCTTTGAGAAATTCAATTATCATATAAATAATATTAAAGTCATGGTGTAGCTGGTGAAAGAGTATTCACGGACTATTGTAAATAGTGGAGCCTCTAATGCATGGGAAGATCTTGCAGAGGAAGTAAAACCTAATAATTATTCTGCTACTCATTCTATAGTATTGTCTGAAACTGGAGTTGAGATTCAAATGAATCCTGAGGTATTTTAAGTGGTTAAGGATGGATTAGTTTTTAATATTCAGAAAGGATTTGGTTTCCCGAAGGGGCTTTCTGACAGGATTGACGCCTCTAATATGATCATTCTGGGTGAGGTGGCATAGTTGGAGGTTAGAATCAGTTAATTGAAGGGCCTTTTTTCTTCCACTAAACTTGTTGATATTAATTTTATTGCCACCTTGAATCTTAAACATGCTGGGATTTTTGATAACTTTCAACCTAATTTTGAGGTTGGGGATTTCCACAAAGCTATCCAGAATTCCATGAAAGATTATAGTTCTGTAAGAGTTGATAAATGAGGTAATATATTGTATGACGGATTTGAGAAAGATAAGGAGATGATTTTATTGGCACCAATCAGACTATTATAAGTGGGGGAGTTGTTTAATTCAAGGATTTTATCATAAATGGAATTAGAAATATAAGTGACAATGAAGATTCAAATATGGATTCTCCAAGAAGAAGGCCACTGAAGGATTATTCCTCTCCGCCAAGGAATGTTTCTACTATATCATCCTCCAAAACATCAAAGTTAAAGCTCACTCCAGAGTAGAAAAGGTACAAGATATCCATTCTTAGGATTATCAATCAATCCAACTCACTGTTGGAGTGGAAAACTACTAATGAATCTGACTATGGCTATGAGAATGATATTTCTTTTTATGACTCTTAAACCTATTTCTCGGATGTGGTCTTGTATATTTGTTTTAACCCATCAGTTCTCCTATGTTCTGGTTAGATTTTTCTTTTTTCTTTTAATAAATAGTTAGGATATTTTCTCTTGTCTGGGCCTTTTCAGTAATTTAATTAAATAAAATGGTATGTTCATCATCATTTTTTCTCATTTATTATGTATAAATGGTTGCATGTACAATTTATAAATATTTATTTTTTACTCTCTATATCCCATCGCATGCATGCAAGAATTTATTTCTATGAAAAGGATTTTGTAAGTCACATACAATGTAATGTCAAGGAAAAATCTAGATGATAAGTAGACACACTAAACGGGGACAAGGTTCATCATGAGTCAAGAAATGATTTAGTTATGACTCCCCGGGTTCATGGTTGATCAATTAAGTTTAAATTGATCAGCCAATATTATATACTCAAGATCAGTCATGTATTTTAATTTCCTTTACTCATTTGTTTATTATTTTATGCATTTTTATGACTATGGTAATCACGTAAAATAATAAACAAGAAAACAAATAAAAAAATAATTGATAGATGTTTTTTTATTAATGTTCAGTTGTAACCGTGACAAAATAAAACAAAAATATTATTATAAATGTATTACATTCATTGAAAATTTTAAAAAAAATTAAATACCCTCAAAGAAATATTAAGTCGTAAATGCCTTCAGTCATTAAAGTTTGAACAAAATCGGTTTTTTGGGTTGCTCATATGAAAAATATGAGGGTGCCTCATAGTATAGAGGAGTTATTATAAAAGTAATGGCCTAAATTAATTGATTTTGGAAGAAACGAAGTAACCAAATATATCTTTTTTTAACTGTATAGGATATCATTTAGTAAATAAAATATATTGATTTAAAATCTAGGACTTCTCTCAACATATCATGGGGTCATGAGTAAATGTGGTTGGCCAGAAAAACTCTTAACATGAACTCTCTGAGAAGTGGCCTAGAAAATGCTTATAGACTTTGAGGATAGGTTCAAAGATCCTTTCCACTAGAATTATCAAGTGATATATTATACTAATCCTAGTACATAGGGTTTCTAGAATTTGGTAAAATAGAGGGAGACAATTAATGATTAAATTAATTAGTAATTTCGAATAGATAATCAAGATAAAAGTGAAAATCTTATAGATTTTGTTTTTTTAGAAAATAGATATTAATTCCCCAAATACACTATCACTAATTTTGGACAATAAAAATGTCCAAACTGGAATGAGTTTCCAAGAGTATTACTGATGCATGCATAAATAAAAACTTAGGAAATTCAAGGTGTTGGTGTCCCCAATACCTATTAAGTCACCTAAAGAAGCTAGTGTGTTAAAGAAGCTTATAGGAGACTCATGTAAGTTTTATATAATGGTTATGTCATAATACTATCATTAATGATCTATGTCATTTTCATATACAGTATTAGCATATGGATGATTTCACATCTAGTCTTATCTCTAATAAGCTCGCAAGGATATAGTGAATGGAAAATATGAATGGGTAATGATTACACGGGATATGTTTAAATTGAAATGTAGATCATGATATTTCAATGGAACCATTTATTATATCATTTTCACCCATTTACTTAAATTTAATTTAAGATTACAAAATGCACAGTATGGATAAAATTCTTTGTTACCTTCTAGGTAAAGTTATCAAAGAAATGATAACTTAAAGAAAGTATAACATTAAATTCTTATAGTGAAAAAGTTTAAGGAAAAAGGTAAAATGATCAATGGAATCCATGACACCAAATTAACCTTCATAATGTCCTTAAAAGAAAATATATTGGTTATTAAAAATGAAGTCATTCGCTTCACATTTCATCAAATAAATCTTTGAAACTTTAATTGCAATGAACTAAATCATAGAATAACTTATTTGTTTCTTCTTTAGGAACATTAATCACTATAAAATATAATGTTTCGGTTATACTTATTTTTTATTAAATACAACATGAATATTATATGTGTGTATTTATATACAGTAATGGTGTAATTATAGAAACGTTAAATGAAGTATGGTTTCTTCCTTAAGTGTCTTAGAAAGGGTGATTCTTAAGTCAACAATGAGAAGAACACAACGTCTAATTTCCATGTAAATGATTCTAGTTAAAATTTTGTTAATTATTACCAAAAAAAATATCTCACTTGTCCTTTGGAAACAAGGGGACATTATTATAGTTCTGGAATTATTTTTTTTGTGGTGACTCATAGTCAACTAGTAGTTTATTGATTCTTGAATCATTGGAAATACTTGATGAATATAAAATGTAATACTCATATACTACGTTTTGGAAATATAAAAATTTCTCAACAAAAAATAAGTAGTTCTCAAGGATATACCTAGTATGGTTTTAGACTATTTAGAGTTAAATACCTTAGCTATAATCGACACACTTGTTTGCTTAATTTTGGACAAATAATCCATTGTAAATAATGGTAAGACACAAATATTTTGGAATTAGCTTAGCTAGAGAGCATGAACTATTCAAAGGGTAAGCTAGTGGTAAGTATACTTTATAAGATCCATTTATGTGTTATTAATGAATGTGAAAGTGAATTATGGTGTATGCATAGTCATAAGATATGAGTTCCTTTGGGTTATAATGATGAAGAATATATTGACTAAGCATTCCCCGATCAATATAATGTAGCATGGAGTAATTCATAAATGCACAGTAACGTATCCACGTCATAGTTATAATTATAATAAGGAAAATTGATGATGAGTATTACATGTTAAAATTGATAAAAAAATGTTTCATGGAGTAATTATTAAAATTAAATTTTCTTATACATGTCAGGGTTAGTATTTAATTAAAAGGATCTTCAAGTTAAAACTCATGCATTGAAGATACCTTCATTTTTTGAGACATGCCTTTAAAATAGTGACATTATCCCATAACTCTATGTGAACTATAATGAAAAATGGATATGATATGATTTATAGTATGATGGAAATATTTTGTGTCATAAGAGAATGCGTTCAAATTACAATAGTTTTCTCAAAATATAAAAAAAACTTTCTTTAAAGATACACAAATAATAATTCCTACAAGTTGGTTTTATATTCACCACAGATGGTGATACATTATAGATATTTTAAAACTATAGTGAAGGTTTTATATTCACCACAGATGGTGATACATTATTCATTGAGAATAATAATTCCTACAAGTAGGTAGTATCTTTCAATTAACTAAAATTGATAAGATCAATTAAAATTCAATAATGTATTCCATGTATTAAAGTATATGGGGCTTATTATTTTGAATACTATAGTGGATATTCAAGTTAGACTATATATGGATGGTAAAAGTGTGGTACTAATAAATATCAATTAGTAATTCCAATTCATTATGCCCAAATCCATTATAATTTTTCTTAGCATAGTTACATTTTATGCCCATTTTTATTGATCATTGGAATTTAAGACCACCAATCATGGAAGGTTTCTATAAGAAGAAACCAAAAAGTGGTGGTGACATCACAGCATACCAATAAAGTTTCAATCAACTCGAATCCAATTGTGGATTAAAAGTAAGAAACAAGATCTTATAGTATTCATTCGGAATGAATATTTTCTATGTGTATAACAGAAGTTAGAGGGAGCACCGTGTTTTTCAAGTAAAAAATGTTTGATAACAGATGGAAAACAGATATTGTTCTTATAGTTAGTTAATACTGGGATGAAAATAATTCTACAATGATTGACTTAAATTAGAAACTTAAGTCTAGGGAATAGGATATATTTGAGTAGATATAATGGTTTCTTAGAACTAGTCAATTTTATATATACAGAAAATGTATTGAAAAATACAAGTTGGACCAATTTGACAGATAATTTCTACCAAAGTCACATGGCATAAATCTCTCCAAGAATACATGAATAGGCATATGTAGATATTAAAGTGGTGATTTTAATTACATATTCTTATGTGATGGATTAATCACATATTCCATGATATATACAAGAAATTATATTGCCAACATAAACTTTATAGTATGAAAATATAAGTTATATCCAAAATAACTATAAGGGAAGGAGTCAGAACCATCTAATAGTACTAGAGAAATTACAAAAGAGATATACCTGATATGGGGAGATGAAGGGATACTAGTTATTCGGGGACACAAACTAGTCTTCCTTTAGATCTATATAATCTAATATAATATTTAGTATAAGGTAATGAGTGATACAAGCTTATACAAGCTAGTGGAAGTTATACCTATAAATTTCAAGTATGCTGTAGCTTCCAAGGTAGCTAAGAAGCAATGTATTAAATGCAATTATTTGTTCCAATTATTAGAATCACACCTACCTAGCTAAGTTTTATCATGGTTATAATTATTTAGAGGTAGTATTCATGATTTCAAGTTTATATAGTAGAAAAACATTGAATACACTCACGGTTTTCATCTCTTGAGGGGTTTTATTCAAGGAGATGAGGTCACACATAGCATAAAAGACACATAGCAAAGACATGGAATACCCAATAACTAAAGCCACGACTCAACAGATTCTTGATCTTAATCATGTGAAATATAACAAAGATGGTTATAAAGTTGGATCAAGTGAAAGTGGGAGTGATTTAATATTAGATTCCCTATTTCTAACTAAATAGTTCTTTTCGATAATCATTTCATGTATACAGTGAGATATTCATTATGTACACTGACCATTATAATGTAGATATTTCTGCATCGACTATTTAAATGGTAATGTATGTAGATTAATTATCATACCAAAAATGTTATAATTGATCCTAATATATAATGTGAACCTTGAGATTCTAATACATTAATATTAAAAAAATTTATTTTGTTTTAGATACATCATTCTGATTGGACACAAATTATGTATGACTATCAGGTTCTAGAGGCTCATAAGCATTGAAACTTCTTCTTAAGAATTTATTACTTGGTTATCTATGGTACATGAGATCATGACGATAGACCTGAAAATATGAACACCACTTGTTTTGAGTGTCATTAGATGTTATTATCTATAAACTTGTGTATTGGTATCCTAACTATAGATAATTATTAATGTGTTTACTTTGATATCATGCTTTTATGTAAATAAAAAGCAAGATAATGAAATTTTGGTGAGGTATCTTATGTTGGGTGTGTCGTTGTTGTTATGACATTGGTTGAATGGCCAAGATAGAATTTTTCAACTTTGAGTTGTGGAAGTAATATTTCGGGTTAGTTTGATCAGGATGGTAGTACATTCATAAATACATGTTCGTAGTAGTTAAGGTTAAATTCATCCAATTAGATCGAAAAATAATAAATCAAGAAAGTAAGATAAAATAAGTGTTCATCATGCTTTATAATATATTTAAATAAAAATAGATTATATTACATAGTGTGTGTTCTTAGGATAGAAGTCATTTCTATGACTATTCTTTGTCTCTTTAGGGGGATTGATGGTTTTATAGACTCCACACTTGGTCTATGAATATTATTCACTTCTATCAATATAAGATTATATAAGTACACGTATAATATCATATTCAAGAACCTTCTCTATTCTGGTGAATAGGTATATAGGATAAGGTTTGCCCCACCACAGTTTCTGAGAGTTTTCCAAGTTTTATCGATCACTGAAAAATAAATAAATAAATTTTTATTAGAGTAAATAATAATTGGGTTTAATTTATTTATTATAATTATTTACAATTGTTTAAGTAAATACATGGAATAATATTATTTGGAAATATATTATTTTAATATTCATAGTTCATTTAATATTTGTGGGGATTACAAGTCGAGTTAATAACATGAGTTTATCATGTAATATAATTAATATATATAAAAATTATGTTAAAAAATATAAATAACATTTATGACATAGTTTATTAATTCATAATTATTTATTTATTTTTTATTTAGTAGGTGTTTTATTTCCAAGGGTCGATGAACCTTTTCCAAGTTTTTGACTCCCCCAATATATAAGTAGGAGAGAGTCACTCAATCCATGGTTGTTCATTCTAAAAGAATTAGATACTCTCTATCCTACCACATTCTATAGAGATATATTTTCTTTCTGATTTATTGATCCAAGGAACCTTTAATGGATCGAAGGGTTGGGATTGAGGTGATCAACGCGATGCTGAATGATTTTTCAGAGTTCCATGATAGTAATCATAATTTGATTAATGGTGAGATCATGGATTATTTGATCATATTTGGATGATCTAGAGGGTTTCATCTTCATATACTTTGAGAAATGGTCACCATTGATGGGTTACGGTCAATCATGTTCTAAATCGAACAAGGTATTTGTTGAATTTTATTTTCAATTCTTATTTAATTCACACAATATCCTCAGACCATACCGGTGCTTGGATTGCCAGAGATGACAAGTTATGTCACTCCAACAATAAAAAATTTTAAATACCATCTCATGGACTTCTTATGCATGCCCTAGTATCATCACATGCTCTAAATAAGTAAATAAATAAACAGTTGAATAAAAAATAAAAAATAACCAGCAGTACCGGCTCCATATCAATATTGGAATGTTACTGGGAATATTGAATGAACTATTCCATACCATGTACAAAAACCATACCACATTCTATCCTTAATCATAAGACACTAATTCACCATGCATGTTTCAGCCTATTTTAGGGTGTTTATGATCATTCCATGATGACAATTCCCACTATATAAAAGATGAATCCGGGTGAAACCTAGGAATCCCTCATAACTATGATCAATGGCCAAAAACTCATCATAAAAAGGTCAACGACCAGATCCTAGGTGTCTTGGACATCTCCCTAAACCCTCGATATAAATAATGGATCATGTCTAATTCCGGATATCTTATTAAATCGCTGAATAAAACCATCTCCCAACTCACAATGCCAAATGGATGGATCTGAGACATCCTTGCCATCCTGGTCAAGAACAAAAAAATTCATCATGCTCAAATGGTCACATACCAGGGGGGAACTATGCATATTTTTATAATAAAAGTGATCATAATAAAACTCTTAATCCTTAATGGTTAGATCCTAGACATACTAGTCATCATATGGACCTGATGTATCTATGGAGTCCTATTTAGACACGAGGTTGAATCCTGGTGTCCTGGGAATTCTTCACATGAATCAATATCCAAATCCTATGAAACATAGGGCATCCAAGATTACATCATAGTCCAATAATTATAATACTAATATTACATAAGTTCCAAAGTAAGTTACCATGAAGAAACTTTGGGAATCCCTAATAGCACTATCACATCTTATCAACCCTTTAGGATAGGTCCC
Organism: Viscum album; assembly: GCA_963277665.1. Lineage (NCBI taxonomy): Eukaryota > Viridiplantae > Streptophyta > Magnoliopsida > Santalales > Viscaceae > Viscum > Viscum album. The sequence continues at coordinate 734,759,514 of OY728147.1, read as the reverse complement.
AATAAGCACATATGTGTATTCATAGATGCATCAAGAGTAAATAATTGAAAGTATAAATATAAGTTATGAGTTTACATAATTCCTAAAACACTCACCTATATCCATATCCCTATGGGATTACGTCATCAGCGTGGGTTCTAAGGTGACACCTAGTACCATCTCTATCTATTCCCAATTCAACCTTCTCTCTAGGATTATAAACCATAATAAACCTAATAGTGTCCCCATATGTCTCATCGAGGTATCTCTGGACTCATACTAAATTAAAACTATGGAAAACGATTTGATCCAATTCCCATTCCTAGGTGACCTATTTTAGCAAAAACACAAAATTTGTTCTCCAGTCTCTATAGGGTATCTCACATGGATAAACCCTTAGACACACATCTTGAGTCATGACCCCTATCTACCTAGGGGTCACTAGTTCATTTATCATTGGAAAACTACCCCCATTCATTTCAATTTAATTAATTCACACACCTCATTTTTTTCTTGTATTACAAGGCCCTATATTCAATTTATGTTCTCTTACATTGGTGGATGAGATTTACAGCTGGTACATGATGGCCCACCAGGGCCCTCGAGAACATATGTACTCCAATCTCAGGCTTTAATTTTTATTTAACACTCTAAATAATTTGAATTAGATCATAACCTAAATTGGTGGGGTAATAAATACTAAATTCATATAATAAATAAAAAATACCATAGGGAATATAAAAAAGGACCACCTATATTATTCTAAAGTGAACCCCATTTTTAAAGCAACTCAGCAACTCCTCTTGAGGCTCATCAATCCTATCCTGCCATTTTCCAAAATACATGAAGCCCTTTCTCAAAACCAAACCATCAAATTAATTAATTATAATCAATTTATAAATAATTAATTAACTATATAAAATTTAAATCAAGTTTAAATTTTAATTAAAATGGGAATAGATTCCTAGAATCTCAATAGTTTTCCTTGTTGCACAGAAACCACAACTAACCGCTCATCAACAACCCACACCATACTTCTAACATTGAACTGGGAAAAATACCCAGCACAAAATCAAAATTACAATATTAAATTAACTAAATTAGAGTCTAAAACCATCAAAAATTCAAATATTAGTGTATCTCATCAGAATGACACTTGACCATAAGAAGATATCACCTGAAGAAATCCCCTACATAGGCAGAGAAAAATCCCCCAATGGGTGACAAAAAGTCAATTGTCAGTTTAATTTCATTTCATTTAAATAAAAAACCTAATAAAATAAATAGGACTAATTAACTCCATTCAAATTATGTGTGACAATGGTAAGATATTGTCATACGATCACCTCTATGAAATCCACATAAAAGTCCCATAGAGGATAGTTGATTCCACCCTGCTTTGATGGAATATGAACTAAATCCAAAACCAAGAGAAATTAAAATAGAGATAGGAGATAATGAGAGGAATATAGTCTATTTGATTAGAAAATATAACTCAAATTTCTGATGAACAGCACAAAAACCATCCCAACAAAGGGGGGAAGGATAATCCAAATGAAAGGAAAGAGGGGTGGCCAAGCGCACGAGAGTAGGAAGGAAGGATGTGGGATTCCCCTTAAAAATTGATAGGAACATAAATTTCTTTTCCCACTTTTAATGAGTTTCATGGTTTTCCAAACCCTATGCTGACCATGAGGATGAATTGCCTCAAGCCCTTCACCACACATGGTTGTGTCACAATGTTCACTCAACCATTCACTTAACTGTGTGGGTGGCTTCGTAATTACTCTTCGCACTTGCATAACTTCCTCTATGACCTCATACAATTTTTCTAAAATCATACACCATGTCTCCATCCCAAACTGAGTAACATTATTTCCGTTTTTATTGGCATAATTTCCTCAAAATTGAGTGCTAAACATGCTAGAAAATTGTGCGCTATAGAAACTACCCATGTGTAACACACATAGTTTTCCTTATACTGGGCAAACTAAACCGTGTACCCTGACTAAATATTTCCAAAAACAGAAAAAAAAAAATGATCATGAGTATTTATAAAGAACCTGAGCTACCTTCTAAGCCTTATTCCACATAAAAAAACATCACATTGATGTATTTCCACCCTAGAAATTCCATTATAAATTCTTGATCAAAATTCAACTAGTCCAATAATAAAAAATTCAAATTACAATATGAATTTTCACACTCATATGGACACATGGCCTTACAATGGTCTTTTTCTTAAATTACTTTATCAATCTAAAATTATTTAAGTTGTTTTGATTTCTATATAAAAATTTGTGTAATTTAGAAAAATTTTAATAATAATTTTCCACTTTTAATCATCCCAATAAAATCACAAGTTTTATTGATGTGTAGTATATTCATAGAAATTATAAATTAATTGATGAATTGTTTCCTAAATTTTTTAGATAATTTGAGATTGTTTTATTGGATTTGATCATCTGATGTAGGTTAATTGAGCATAAAATAATTTTAATTGTGAAAAACACATAGGATCATCTGATTAATGTCACACGTCCAATTGATGTGTGGTTTGATTTTAGAATAATTAAATAAATTAAAGATATTTTTACTAAATTTCATATGCAATACATGTTTGTTTTCTTGGTTTTTATAATTGGATGTACATTTGTATAACTAAAAATACTTTTAATTATAGAAATACACTTAACATATTTCCAAAAAAACACATGTTAAAATGACAATAAATTTATTCCTATAAGTGAAAAATGATCCCATAATCACCGCACTAATTTTTTTTGTGTTCTTGTGCTTTTAAAATGTTATGGGTTTGCATTTATTTTTTGTTGTATATTTTTTTTATTATATGCTTTTTGTATATCTATATATAGATGTTTTATATTTTTTATTCTATATTTATGTATTCTGTGACTTTATATTGATATTTTTTATGTGTTTTTTGAAAAAAAAAATCAAATAAGAGTATGTTTTGTTTGAATTTTTCATCGGAAAGGCAACAAGGGGTGTGCCACCTTTTCCTCTCATCGATGTGAATTGATGACATGGAAAAGTTGGTTGAGGGGTAGCTACCTTTCCCCTAATATAAAGGTGAAAGGAAGTAGTGGGTTCACTTTTACTTTAAGTGCCTATATTAGGGTACCCTCACCCTCCTCACTTCAAAATTCCTCCATCTCTATAAAATAATCTCTCTTTTTGCGTGGTGGTTTCAGTGCCCTAAAAGAAGTACCAATTTTTTTCAAATCATCATTTAGAGTTATTTTTTCTTCTTTATTTTAAATTTATTTATTTATTTAATTTATTTATTATAGTTAGTCCTAAATATGTTATTTATTTAGTAGTTTAGTTATTAACACATAGTTTAGAAAAAATATTTATTATTAGTAATTATTATGTATATATTAACTAATGAGTAACTTAGGTTTAAATAATTATTACATATAATGATTAGCTCATAATAATTAACTAATGAATACCATATGATTAACTAATTATTAAGGAATAAATAATTAATGATTAAGTAATGTTTAACTATTTATTAAATAATGAATAAAGAATGATTAACTAATCATTAAATAATGATTACATAATGATTAACTAATGTATAAAGAATGATTACGTAATGATTATAGAATGATTAACTAATGATGAAGTAATGATTATCTAATGATAAACTAATGATTAAGTAATGATTATATTATGATTAAATTATCATTAACTAATTATTAAATAATGATTGAGTAAGGATTAACCAATTATTAATTAATGAATAAAGATTATCTATTGATTAAGTAATGATTAATGAATTATTAAATAATGATTGAATGATGATTGAATAATCATTAACTTAGGATTAACTAATGATTAAATAATTCTTAAGGATTGATTAACTAATGATTAAGGAATAATTATGGAATTTTTAAATAATGATTAAAGAATGATTAACTAGTGATCAACTAATGATTAACTAATGATTAAAGAATGATTAAGGAATGATTATGGAATGATTAATGAATTATTGAATAATGATTAACTAATGATTAAGTAATGATTAAAGAATTATTAGTTAATGATTAAAGAATTATTAAGGAATGAGTAAGGAATGATTAAAGAATGATTAACTAGTGACTCAATAATGATTTGGGAATGATTAAACAATGAATAAATAATGATTATCTAATGCTTAACTAATAATTTATTAATTATTTCTACATTTTGTTTTAGAAAAAAATTCATACAAATTGATGGAATGTTTCTATAAAAAAATACAAGGGCATATTTTTTATTGAGGAAACCCAATATGGAAACCCTTTACCTATTTCAATTGAATTTTTCATTGTGGATAAGAAAAAATATGAATCATGGAGTTAGTTTTGGCATTTATCAGAAACCATTTTACCCATATTCAGGGTGTCTGTTTGATATTTGATCTCCATCAGTAAATTAATGAGGCAATCAATGTGGATCTTGATACATAAGGACCCCAAATTCACATCACTGGTACTGCATCGGACACATTTCTAGAAATGTGTGAAAAACATTCCATAATGAGCCTATGAAGAAGAAAATCCTGAGGCTTGGTATTCAATGTATTTATTATTTTTTACTTTTTCAATGTAAATATAAAATTAATTTATATGAAATATGATCAATTATGTATATAATATGATCTAGATCAATGAAGGTTTGAAGATCGTTTTGAAGAAATCTTCAAGGTTAATCAAAGAACGTATGAGTATATGATGCATATTCTAAAAGAAAAATAGACATTGGCATATGATGGGGGAAAGAGGAATGGATACAAAACCACAAACATTGTGGATTGAATCAATGGTGTCTTCAAGGGCCTTCACAAGTTACCTATAACTTCCCTAGTTCAGGAAACATTTTATTGTTCTATAAGTAATTAATTTATAGAAAAAAATTGGCCTCAAACACAATTCCTCATGGTCCATGGTATGGAAGACCATTTCAACAAGATATTGAAAATAAAATTGAAGAATCTTATCATTATTGAGTGTGCCTTTTCCACCATGAAGACTCTAAATTTTAAGTTAAAGAGTGTTCAGACCCCATCACAAGTTGCACCGATTAAAAATGGTGGTATTAGGAGAGTAAAGGTATTGTCAATGTGGAAAATTACAAGCATCATAGTCTATATGTGCACAGAACATCACAACATGTTCCTCTATGAATATATCATGGGAATAATATTTTGATTCAATGTACTAGCTAGCCACCATTTCTAATTGTTATGCTACAAGATGGATGCATATTAGGGAGTTTCAATATTTCCTAATGCCTAAAGACCAACTAATATTTATACCTGACATCAACAAGTTGTTTCAATGAGGGATACTAAAGTCTATCAAGATACATAATGATATAGAAAATCCCTAAGAATAAGGGAAATAATTTAGATGCAACATAAGTCATCAAGAAGGTCATAACATGAAATAATTCCCTAAAATTGTTGGATCGAGTTAAAACTCTCAAACACAATGATTTATTGTCTCCAATGTGATATTTTCATATTTTCAATTATTTGTTGTTACTAAAAGATCCTTCATTTTATATAATTTTTTTACATTTTTGAATACTTTTAATATCAAAGAATAATATGTTTATTAGAAAATATGTGAAAGAATGTTTTGGAAAGTGATGTAAAAAGAAGGTAAAACATCAAATACATTTATTTATCCATGGTAAAATGAAAATTATGATCATATAAAGTGAAATGTACAAGAAAAAATTCGTTAAATAATATTTTATTAAGATATCACTTGAAAATTATCTATATTTTACTTCACTTCTCAAGTAAGATTTATCTTATCCAAACTCTGTTCTGTTGAAAAATTTTAAGGTCTTTATTGTATTTTGTAAGGAATTAATTTATTATTTAATAGGTTTTTTCTTGTCAATTTCACTTTATATTATCATAATTATCTTTTTATCATGGATAAATTAATCGATTTTATGTTTCATGTTCTTTCTGCCTCACATCCCAAATCAGTTTATCAGTTATTTTCTAATAACTTTTAGATAATGAATAAAAAATGTTTATATATACAAATATATAAAATGATATCTTACAAAACACCATTTACTAGGTAAAAACTTATCCTAAATCACTTTATAAATATTATTTGAGAAACATGAATATATTCCCTTTTCTTTTGGTATAAAAACCTCATAAAACAATGGGAATAAAAATTCCATGTCTTAAATTATACCAGTCATAACATTTTTTGGACCATAATGTTATATTTACATTTTACACTTAATACATATTTCATTTTTTTTACATACATATGGAGGATACTGCACAACTCATAGAGTAGTATAGGTATCTTTCTCGTGACATGATAGAGAGTCATTAGGTTTGATCAATTAGGGTGTGTTGAGCACACCATCATCCTCACATGCTGCCTCCAGCCGCTATTATACCATACTTATGTAATGCTAGATTCTACATAGTTATTTTATCCAATTTCATGTTCATTGATCATCACCTACTTTATTCACTCCAAGAGATAGGGTGACCAGAGACACACACATTCCACTTGCCTGATGGATATATGACCATCACCCTTTAGGATGTGGTAGTCCTAGTCGGTCTTCCTATCTAGTGGGATGTGGTTATTGGACCCACCTATGGAGAGTAGCATGATCTTGTACATAGATTTCTAGGAATAATTTTATTTTCTGATTATGCTGCTACATATAGTGTTTTAATATCTATGAGGTGGCTTGATATTCACATTGCACATTTACCTGATGAAATTGATGAGAATACTATCATATGTCATTATCATGCTTATATATTATGGATCATTGAAGGGACAATGTGTGATGATCACTATGATATGCATGTTCACAAGATGTATCTAGGGCTACTAAAGTATTACGATTAGTCCAGAAGATGCATCTAGGGATCTGCATGTTTATCTTAAATATATATAGAATTATGCACAACATCCCGCTCAATTAGCATGGATCTCGGGGGATGAATTTCCCTTCTTAAGATTTGAAAATGGGAGTACATCCCTCTCCTATCCCCTGATGTTTTGTTGTGGAGCTTCCTATAGCCGTGTTGTGTGATGATATGCATGGACGCTGATATGATCACTCATCTCTATTGGTTTCTGATACTAGTAAGAGTTATTAAATTTAATTTCTTATTATTTATCACTTACAATGTTGTATTTTATAGGTGGAGTCAGGAACACCACTTCATTAGTGCTTTGATATAGCATTTGGGTGCATATTGTCTCATGTTGGATAGTTAACTACCCACCAACATAAGTATGTACAGTCATTCATTGACTAAATAATTTTATAATGTCATCATTTTTTGTTTTTAATAACAAACATTTTTGACAAATCTCACAAGTAAATTTATATTACATGGATTCCATACTGAGATTTTTTAAAAAATTCGCCTACATACTGCACTTATGGACTTCATGATACTATGTTTTTAGTGCCTCTAATTCACATTCATATTATTGAGTGGGAAAACCTAATAGATTCATGCATTAGTTTGGCTATGTTCAACGCATTTCATTTCCACTGAGACAGTCATGAGAGATTCATTGGGTGAAGATGACGGGGAGGGAGGATGTAGATTGGAACCAAAATCATATCTAGTATCTCATCCTCTTGGGCATATAAGAATCTCTTCATATCGAGGATATACGTATGATGTGATTCCATCTATCGCAATAGGTTGAGTATGATCCATGTTATAGAAACAATTCTATATTATATCTTTATCCACATGGAAGAGGGATTCAGTATATAGTATGTCAATAAATTTCCATTAGTTTTATATTGTATTATTTTCTAATTCATTTTGAATCTCTTTACAAAATACTCAACTACAGAAGATTATATGCATGTCTGATCCAGTGAAGGAGGAAGTTTCTAGTCTTGTAGTTATCCCGGATGCGGCGTAGGGGAGGATGCCATGATATCTTGTGGTTCATGACAATATCTTTGATTGTCCACACTTGGAAGATGACATTCCTTCCTAGGGAGTGGAGTTTCCTATTCATGAACCTCCTCCAACAGTTGTTGATGTTGAGGAACCATGATGATGATGACATAGGTCACGTCATGATGCACATGATTCCTAACATGTTCCACATGTAGAGTTCAGCCCTCTATTAGTCTAGCGTCAGCTGATTGAGTTTGTGAATCAGGATTAATGGGATTCATTTTTTTCTAGGATATCCATCGGTTTCTCTAAGTACAGTTTATCCAATCTTATATCAGGGTTCATTTACCATGCCTCGAGATTTTCATGATAGATCCTTCACAACTTGTATGTTTCCCCTAGGAAATGATTGTAAGTCCTTCTACTCACCTAGTGGGAGAAGGATTGGGGGTGCATGAGGACATCTATTTGACATCTCCTCTTATTGAGACACAGACAGAGAATCTGAGCTGTCGAGGTTTTAGGGGCTGACAATTATCCCTCTCAACGTCTTCATACTACACCCCAGTGCAGAGGTTAACAATCATGATACGGGAGTCCCATTCTCACACCATCTTATGGGACAAGACCTCAACATAAAGAGTTATTGTACTCAATCAGGTATATGTTTTCTATATATTAAAATGAAGAAATTATTTTTACTATCAACGATTTTTACATGTTTATCCATTGTTTAAATTTTCATTATATTTTAGTTACAGTTTATATTTTATAAGTTATCAAAGTTGACTACATAAAACATAGAAAAACTTATTAAATTTTAAGTAGATAACATTAAAATATTTTAAAATATAAACTATAAAAACAATATAAATAAACCTTAAAATGTATCCTAGTGATTTAAAAATTTAATGAAAATAAAAATAATTTCGTAAATATAATAAATAATTGAAAATGAAAGAAACGCAAAAAAATATTATAAATACAATTGTAATGGTTTAAAACAACAATATATTGTACCACCAAAATTGATTTTCATTAAATATATTTAATAAATTATTATTATTAAGAATTGTTTTATGTTCATTAAGTGTATTATATTTATATTTTATAAGTTATATACTTTCAAAGCCACCAACTTCAAACATTATTATGTTTATTTTAGGTGACTTTGAAAGAATATAACTTATAAAATATAAATAAAATCTAAGAGATATTTAAAAAAGTGACTCAAAATATAAAACATAATTGAAAATAAAAAACTATAAATTTAATAATTAAAATATAATTTTCATATTGTAAAATTTATTTCTTAAAAACATAACTTTTTCAGTTTCAAATATAAGTGTATATAATTATAAAAAAATAAAACAAACACAATATATATATCATAATATAAAAAATATATATATTTTTAAATATAAAAAAATATATTACTAATTAAGTTTTTTTTTATTTTTACTGAAAGGAGGAAGAAGAATTTTCACCTTTCCACTTAAGCTAAAGGTGTGAGGGACTCTGTCACCTTTTCCATATAGAATTTTTTTTAAAAAGTGAACTTGTCTTATTTTATTTTATTTTTCAAAAAATAAATAAAAATAATTTACATACTATGTTTTGAGATAGATTATCTAAAATATGAAAAATTCTTTGTATATATATATTTATATGTATCCCCCCATATGGCTGGCTGGGATGGTGTTGGTGGGTTAGGGTTTGAAATGTGTCGCGAGGTCAAGTTCGCAAACCAATGGTTTATTTGAATAATTATTGTAAAATTGTGTTCCACAATTTTGGTTGTACCAACAATATATATTTATATATATTTGAGAATATTTTTTTTGTTAGGGATATAATAGTGTTGAGAAATGATGCTTTTATGAAAGAGAAAATCAACTCTCAAATTACCCAATTTTTATAGTAGTGAAAGATTTATAAGATTTTATTTCTAGAATAATGGATTAGATAAATTCAGATATATTATATATATTATCATCAAGAGACAATTCCATCATCACCCACAGGTCAAACCATTTGTAGTTCGGGAAACCAACTGATGGTTTTTCTTGTTTGGTAGGACATTGGTTTCTCCTCCCACATGCTTCCTCTCCTGACTAAAACCTATAAAAATAATACTCTTCCCACTTCCACCACTATCAAATAGGAATATCATCGAATTTTACCACAAGAAGGTGAAGGAAGTGAAGGTGCTATAGTTTTTTTCACTAACCTTTCATGGGTTTATTCTTCTCTTAGTCTTTCAAAAATGATTTTTTCTATGTAGATTTGGCAGAAGGGGGAAGAATGGAGTGGAGGTTCATAAATATGATGTAAGAGGAGAAGGATCTCATTTATAGAATATACAACCCCATATTCTATAGGTAATTGTCTCATCTTTCCCTTCCCCACTTCTATGGAGGGGCATGTATGGGATGAATTTTGTGGGGGTTTTCAGGTGGGCATTAATATTAGGCAAGGTTCCAGGGCGAAAAGCGTCATAAATCGAGAGGTTCTAGTTGATGAGGCATTGAAATGGAATTATTTTCTACCTCAAACCCTGACCCATCTCTTTTTATCCCTTTAATAAATATGAAATAGAAATAAAAATGGGAGAAAATAAGATGGACCCAGGGCAGCATTGGGTCGTATTATTATGAATAAGAATGGGAAAGATTGTTTAGTCTTCAAACCAAATCCATCAAAAAAATTATTAAGTTGAGTGCTCTTAAAGTGTCACTTTCAATTCATATTTTTTCCCTATAGTAATTTTGTTTATCTTAATCTCTTGTGGAAAAAATACCTTCTGGGGGATTTTTCTTTTATCACTGAGAAAAGGTTTCCTAATTTAACCTAAAACCTGTCGTTCTTGCTCTAATCTTCTTCCACATGAAAAAATATTTTAAAATAGTTCTCCTTAACTGTTTTCTTTGATTTTATTCTAAAAAATAACATACACTAACATGGATCTAGGAAATATAAGTGCATTATTTTAATAGTGTAAAGAATAAAGTGATGATAAAAGTCTTACCTTTATCAGTGATAGCTAAAAGCGTTGTTAAATGTCACTTTTATCATCACTAAAAAAAGAACTGATGAAGATGTATTCTTTATCAGTTCTTTTTTTTATCATTGTTAAAGGATAGATTTAGCAGCACAATTCTTAGTTCTGATAAAAAAATTTAATAAAAAATTATTATTAATATATAAAAAATTATTATATTTATACTTAACAAAAATATTTATGTATATACATTAATTAAAAAATTCATGTTTATAATTAATATAAATATGATATATTAATATATATTTTTTAATAATTCATATCTATATAATGTTTTAAAAAAAAGTATTTATAAGATTCTATATATATATAAATACTTATAGAATTATAATATTTTTAAAATAAGAAATATATTTATTATATTTTTATCAAGAAGGTTCGGGGTCAAGCCCCATTATTATAAAAATAATGAAAAATAAATATTAGATGAAAGAAGAAGAAAATAAGAAATTCATGCCCACACAAAAAAAAATATAATCAACAACTCAAGTGTCGCCATAATCATGATCAGAGTCATGATCAGAAGAAGCAACATCATCAGTATACTCCTATTCTCACTGCAAATTCCTATAGTTGAAAAGATCAATTTATTTCTCCTTAATATTCACCCTCCCTAGTGTGATCTGACACTTGAGAGATTGATAAGACCCTCCATGCCCCCAAAAAGCATCACCACATCCTTGTCCATGAGCTTTGAGGTTCCTGCCCCATCACCTGGTTTTTGGAATATGACATATGTCGTCATTAATAGAATGATGAACCTAAAATCTATTAACATATTTAACAGTTGATGAATGATCAAATTTTACCTTGGAGACAATTTCTCTCTTCATGGTCATTTGAAACCCTTCATTTTCCAATTTTTTATTATCTTTATTGGTTCTAGAAGACATCTTTTCATGAAAAGTGATATTAGCTGTAGTGGCATCTTCCCTCTCAATAAGCATCAATCTGTCTGAAAAAGTGAAGGCATTCAAGGAATTTGGTCTATATATATATATCATTAGATAATTATGATATTCCTGGATATTATTTTTCTTATTTATGTTCATATATTAATGCGTGAGTATAATTGAAGATATTTGGTCATAAGTTTATTTGTGGACATGATTATGGGTTACTAAATGTTTAGATTACCTATATTATGATCATGCAAGCATATGTTATGTATTCATCATGAATGTTTATTTGTACATTGACACCCTATCATTCATGCTTTCTAAATATGTGATGACTCGTTTTTTATGATCTATACTTTACAAGGTACATGATTCATTCATGTTATACCCATGAACTTATTATGTTCTCATAAGTTCTTATAAAATTAAAATAAATATATTTAAGTAATAAATATATTTATTATATTTATAATTATAAATTTTTAATTATATATAAATTCTATTTTAAGATAATTATAATTATATATATTTAAATAATTATAAAATTAAAATAACTATAAATATATATATATATATATTATATTAATAAATATATATATATATATATATAATTATATACAAAAATTTATAAATATATTTATTCATACTTATAATTATAAATATTTATTTTAACATAATTATAAAATTATAATAAATATATTTATCATATTAATAATTTTATAAATATATATAACTATTTAAATATATTTATAAAATATAAAAATATTTACAAATATTTATAATTACTCAAAAGGTTCGGGAGATAGGCGAGCCCACTCCAAAAAAAGTATTAGAAAAGTAAAGAAAAAGGAAAGATACCAGATTGGGGAAAATAAGATATGCCCTCATCTAAAAAATAAATCCTATAAATCAAGAACATGTCCATAATCAAAATTTGAGTCCTCATCATCGTCAGAAGTTTCCCACTCTAACTATGAGTTCTTTTTATTAAAAAGTACATAATACTTCTCTCGTATCCTTTTCTACTCTAGAGTGAGCCCTTTAGACGAAGGCCTAGTAGAAACACTGCCACACCCTTATCCACCAACCAAATCATCATGACCACATCCATGACCATGATTTTTTGGATGTCAACCCCACTAACAAGTCTTAACATGTTTCCAATACATTCTCAGATCTTCCCTCTCCAAGTCAGAAGTATCCATGAGGTTCTTCTCCTTAACAGGTGGAGAATTGACAAGCTAGGCAAGAGATCCCTCTTTATCTATCACTTTATTTGAAGTTGAGAAAGATCCATTCATTCCCTTTTTTCCTTTGTTATCCCCTATTGTGCGCAAGGTCCGCTCTTGCATGAGCTGAGCATCAACCTAAGCTTTCAAAAAGAACTCACAATATAAATTATCCCCTCCAGACACCCAATTAGGGTTTCACCGGTCAATACAGTCTCTCCATCTTCAATGATCCCACTAGAACCTGCTTGATCTATCAAATGTCCTTCCTCAACAATCCCCGCATTAGTGGTCAAAAAAATTCTAAAATATAATGAATTATGAGTGTCCCCTGATTCCAGAGTAACATAATCTTGTACCACCATTTCATCCTTTTTTTAAGGTCCAACCAATTAGATGGTCCACTACTTTCTCCATCCATCAGATGCTCATTTAATGTCACTCCCTTACCTTTAGGTTTCAGAGAGTTGTTAATCTCGGAGCCATCCACCAGAGCCCCGCTTTCCACAATCCTCGCAAAATTATTTTTGACATGGTCAGGTCTCTTCGATGCGACATTACACTTCAAAACAACCTTCTTGTGGAAATCGACAACATGATGTCCCTTCAAACCACACTTCGCACAAGGGAGTTTCCACTAATAAGAATTTGATAAGGGACCAACAACCTTACAGATGTCACAAAATATAGGTTTCTTCTCATATTCCTTATCAATACCAATTTCATCTATGTGGTAAAGATATTTACCTTATCAAAAATGGGGGAACTAAGGTCAATCTCCACTAATATCCTAGAAAAGTGCCTAAACTCCACATGTTTGGTTTCTTTATCAAGTCGAATGGGAGACCCAATTGCACTGCCAATTTCATGAAGAATCCTTAAATTCCATAACACCCAATTGAGTCTGTGATGTCAAATACACACTTGAACGAATATATTCCTTTCTACCGATACATTAAATTCCAAAGACCACTCATGCGGGTGATGTCATCTGGGTTTTATGGACAAAGAGCTGATTCTCCATTCATGCAGCTTGTGATCGTCAGAATAAAAAAGACAGTGAAAAAAACCTTTACCAAGGGAGACACACCTCTAGTTAGAAAATCCTTGTACTATGGAGACACTATGAATAAAATCTTCATTCCTCCTACACTTGTCACCTTTAGGAAACACCTGTCATGTGATAAGGGTGGTTTTCCCCATTGTAATCATCTCAGCAAAAGTAGTTCGATTCACTTCATCAAGTGAACATGAACCCTTACAAAGAATTCGTCCCAAAGTTGAGTCTCTAAACATTGAAATGGGTTGGGAATTAGTAGCCCTGCATGCCAATTCAAAACCATTTCCATGAATGGGATCCGAAGCACTTGCGTGAAGAGAGATTGTTGGATCCCTGTTGTTCGTTGTCAGATCCATCAGATCTGGGACATCAGAAGTTGAAGGCATGACACCATCTGACATTGTGCCTCATAAACTAGCGGCACAATCATCAGTTCCAAGAAATAATACTCCCACATGCAGCACATCATCATTCTGAGAACCCAATCCATATGTATGAGATGCTCAAAATCTCATCGCAGCTCCCCAAGTTGTAATCTCACCTCCATTCACGATCTCAGACTCGAAGAAGTGTGGAATCAACATCCCAAAAAACCCTAGAACTCAACAACATCGCCATTGGAGTTGATCTTTTATCGTACCTCCCCTGAACACCATCTGAATTTATAATTATAATTATAATTAAATATATATATATTTTTAAATAATTATAAAATTATAATAAATATATTAATTATATATATTTATAAAATTATAAATAATTATTTAAATAAATATATATTTATTTATAGTTATAATTATAAAAAAATATATATTGATTTGAATAATTATAAAATTGTAATAATTATATTTACTATTTTTTTAATTATATATAATAAATATAATATTTTAGGTTATTGGGGTACAATTACCAATAAAACACACAAACACCACACACCCATGGAGCCAGAACATAGCACCCCCCCCCCTTAGATAATCTACCCATCAATCCCCTCTTATTTATTATTATATATAAGGACCTAAGAACCCATGACCTGTAGGGTCTTTTTTTGTTTTCTAGATACTCTGCAGGAATCAGCCTGTAGGCTCCGCCCGCCTGGCTCTACAGTCATCTGAGGGGTTTTTTCCCCTACACCATTGTACATCAGTCTTTTTTCCCCCTACATCATTTTCCATCAGTCCTAAGGGCATCATCCGAGTTCCGTCCCGTCGGCCCTATGATTCCATAGAACTGTCATACGTTTGTCATCAGGGAACTGTCTGAGTTCTGTTCCACCAGCCCAATGATTCCGCAGCACCGTTGTTCATCAGTCGCTCGGGCGTCATCCAAGTTATGTCCCACCAACCCAACAATTACGCACACATACTTCATTTCACCACCATCCTGCTCACAACCATCATATAGAGTCTCCCCATCTCCATCCTGCAAGCCTGACGCTAGTCAACACTTTCACCATGACTGTAGTGATCCATTGCAACTGGTCCATAGAACCTCACTGCCAGTATGTCTCTTGAAAACACACCGACCGTCATAGCTAGCCCAGCATCCCCAAAGGACCTTGTTGCCCCTATAGTCACCCAATCCTTAGGATCGTGATGATTTCAATCATCCCACATACATGGGCAGAATAATCATAAATCCATCCCCAAAAAATGGGCAACTACAGGCAGTGGCTGGTCAACTCCCAACCACAAGGACACACTAAGAGACCTCAACCAACCAGGTTGCAGCTCATGTGAATTATAATAATTATAAATATTTATAAAATTATAAATATATTAAATATATTAATTGAAAATTTTTATAAATTTTTAAATATAATAAAAATATTTATTATAATTTTATAATTCTTTAAAAAAATATATTATTTATATTAATTAATAAACTTATAAATATAATAAATATATTTATTATAATTTTATAAATATATATATATTTATATATATTAGGTGCTTGGATCTATAATTATATTAAATACACACAGGCCAAAAAGGCAGAGCATAGCCCCCCCCCCCCAATGGAAAACTCACCCATCAAACCTTATTTATTCAGTACATGGCCCAAAGGTTCAGTGGGCATGAAGCCCATTACATGGCCCTAATTCCTAGTGCAGCATCATGTCTACATCATTTATGTGTCTCCATTTGCCTGCGCCATGCTTGCATCACCACCCGCGTCACTGCCTGCCAGCAGAAATTCTCTTCCACCCAGATTTAAACCCAAGTTTGATGTAGGATTATGATGAGCCTTTACCACTCAGGTAATCCCCAAACTACAATTATTATAATTTTATAATTATTTAAATAAAAATATATTTATTTATAATAATAATTATAAATATATATATATATTAATATATTTATTATAATTTTATAATTATTTAAATATATTTATATTTCTTTATAATTATAATTACAAATATGATTATTATAATTACTATATTTATTTATATATATAATTATATAGAAAATATTTATAAATTTATTTATTATATATATAATTATAAATAATATGTATTTATCTATAGTTATAATTATATATATATATATATATATTATATAATTTTTTAAATATATATAATAATATAAAAATATTATTAAAATTAAATCTTTATGAGCGCTCTTTTAGAGTTGATAATGATAACCTTTTATCATCACTAAAAAACACTTAATAATATTTTTTATCAATGCTAAAAAACACTAATAAAAATGTGTTTTATTAGTGATTTCTATTTTAGATCTGATAAAACACATCTTTATCACTTTTTTTTAAATCAATGATAAAACCCTTATCCCTTATTTTAAAAGAAATCTAACCAGATGTCTTCTCTCGCACACATTCAAGCATTCATTGAACTCATCTACTACTACACCACCACTCTCACTGAACCCCGTTGTTGGTGCATCGTTGCTCCGCTGGACTCACTGAACTGCATTGTCGCTGCGCCAAAACTCTCTCTAAACCGTATTCATACCACCATCTCTGGTCTCACTAAACCCCACCACCATCGTTGATTTTCTCTCAGAACCCCGCCTTTGTCGCAGCTCTAACTAAACCCAAGTGTAAGGATTGACCTTTTTTTATTATGATTTATTTTGTGTCTATTAATTTTGATTAATTATTTTATCTTTGGTCATCCAATATTTGAATATACATACCATTCATCATTGATTTGTGATAGGTTACCCCATGTTTTTTCTATTGAATTTGAGAACCATTATTATTTTCATGTTTGAATCCATGTTTTGTATTTCAAATAATAATATTAAATGTATTTATGTTTTATTGGAAAGGTAAATCATGTTTTATGCTATTTTCATTTCAATTCCAAAGACTTCTCAATTTTGGAAATTGTTAAAAATATTTTTTAATAAACCATTCACACCTTGTCTTAGAGAAATTTCACAAATTATCTTTATCAATAAATCATAATATTTTATAAGGTTTTTTCCTCATCAAAGTGAATTATCAATAGGCTCAATATTTTTACTTTTTATTTCAATAAATAATTGAAATTTCAAGAATTAAAGGAATATTTCAAGATTTATTTAGAATAAAATGTGAGGTTTAACATTTTTTTGACCCCATTTGGTTTATTGGATAAGATAATTTAGGAAATGTTTTAATCACTCGGGTGATTTTATAAATGTGGACTAATTTATAAATTGATTCCAAGGGTGGTTTAAATGTAATGTTTTAAGAAATGTCATATAATTAATTTCAAATTATTATATAGAGAATTGACCTCTTTAATGGTTTTGAAAAGCTCATCTAGACCTTTTAAATGGTCTTTCAAACAAGTGGGTGTGTAAGGACCACTTATTTCCCCTTATGATTGTTTCCCTTTATGGGTGGTGTTTGATGTATGTGGTGATTGGGCGATGGATAAAAAGGGGCTATTTATTGTTAGAGAATTAGAGGTGTGAGTGTGTTCTGATTTATGATTAATTATTATTGTTTAGATTATGGATTGTTACTCACTATTACTATAACTTGGGTAATAGGAACATGATTAACTAAGTCAGAACTATTTATTTATGATACACTAGATCATTGCACACTACTAGTGACCCTAATTATGTATAGAGATAGTGGGGAGTAATTTTGATTCTGGGATTGGTGCAAGCTAGTCAAGTGACTTGTGTTAGAATGAAACATAAGTTTGTAGTTGGTCCTAGTTTGAGAAATTCTAGGATCGTCTCAAATTAATCCAAGGGTAGATCCCATGATATCATTTACTTATGTATCCTGTGTGTGGTTTCTATAAGGTTTTCAAAATGGTTTTAAAAGTGTGTTTAATTAAATCCAAGGGTAGATCTCATGAGACTGTCAAGATATATGTGAAATCCCACCCTTTATCATTGGCTTGAGTTGAGGAAGAATTGTTACTTGTAATTAAGCGACATCCACAAGACACAAAAATATGGAAATGAATTCCAAGGGCTTCAATACATCAGGGGGATGATTTTACCTTTGTGAAATAAAACAACCCAACCAAATGCTCCATAAGAAAAGACCATTACATGATTCCTAATAAAAATTTAAAACAAATCAATGTAATTCCATTAATATCCAAACTATACTTCAATATAGTACCACGTTAGAAGAAAACTGACATCAAAGTACACAACGGGAGACAAAACCAACAAAATCAAAAGACTCTAAATACATGGCTCCATAACTCCATACATGATCCATGCTCTAAATCCAAAATACAGCCCATGTATCATGAAGACCCACTAAATATTTATGATACTTTACCTTTTCATGTTTCCTGATAAATGATATATGCAAAAGCACCAATGCCCCAAAGTAGGGGTGAGTAATGAAACTTAGAAGGCTTTCCCCAAATGATTTCTCTAATCACCCCACTAGGATAGAACATATTAGCACATTTATATAAAACAATTTATATATACAATTCAAAATAGTTTATATAAAATCAAGAAGTTTAACACCAAAATAGTTTTCCATACTAAAATATTTTCCAAGGGAAATTTGCCAAATGATACTTTAAACCATTTCACATTTCTTTTTGGAATACCCAATCCATGATTCACAACACACCTACACATGCATGCTTATTCGACAGTTCCATAATCATGAACGGTTTCTTATCCATCAACTCATTCATCACTTAGTGGAAAATCTCCTTGTTCCCTAATGACACATTCCCCTTATCCAAGGTCACATCCCCTTGTACCCCAATGGTACACACCCCATATTCAGGGTCATGTCGAAAGAATGAACTCACAGGAATCCATGTATTATAAAAACATTTCAAATCAACCATTCCAAAAGCATTTAAGTAAAACCATTATTTTATTTAAAACCTTAAAAAATACATTTTCATACATCCAAAAAATCCATATTTTATAATAAACATTTTAAAATTAATAAAACCAATCACTTTTCAGAACCAATTTCCAAAAATCCACAAACTGTCACTAAAGAGGGTTTCTACAATGATTTGCACATAATATTCACAATCAATTTCAATCAATTTAACTAAATTGAAATTAATCCTTCAATATATAATAAGATTATTAATGATTGAATCTACCTACCTCTATAATTATAGAGAAAACAAATAACGACATGAAAATTCCTAAGAAACTGAGTTGAGTCTCCAAAAACCCACCTTAAATCTCTTCCCCTAACATCAACATGACCAAATATAATCCTAATTGGAATAAATCACCTTATATCTATCTTCAACAAAGTAGATCTAGTCAACTGAAAAGGGAAGAAATTATATCTATGAAAAAACATCAAAAACTACCATAAACAAGGACTTACTAAGGGAATCGGGCTCCAATGCACCAAGTAACACGTCTGGATCACTTCCAATTCGAAGGGAGAAAGGTTCCATAGCCTTTGGAAATAAAAATTATTGATTTAGGGAGGAAATGGAATAAATATGAAGGGTTAAAAGGTAATACCAACCTAAAACCACTTTTTAAGATCTTATTTTTAAATTGTGCATGGTTAGTCACAAAGTTATGCAAACTGTGCGCTAACCATGGGCTGACCTCTACATTAAGGAGAACCTATCATGGTTAGACCACATGGTTAGATAAACCATGCACCAACCATGAAAAAGATTTATGTCCCCCTTTTCACAGTTTCTCTTAGAATTCTACATGGTTTGGAAAAACTGTGCGCCTAACCACGTTCCATCCCCTTAGCCAATGTCTCATTGTGCACAGTTTCCTGTTGAAATTTCATGGTTTCCACTGACCATGCAAAAATTATAAATATTTATAACAGCCCCAAAAACATTCCAAAAGTCTTCCAAAACCTCCCAAACATCAACAAAACACTTTTCATACATAAAAATATAAATAAAGGGTTAATTACTTAAAACTAGGGGTGCTAAATTCTCCCCACCATTGGCCTTTCCTTCCCCAAAAAGTATAAAACCATTGTCATCCTGAAATGTTTCGGGCCATTACTCAATAATCTCTTTCTACCATTCCTATTTCTCTTCCTAAATCTAACCATGATTCCAAAAAACCCATACTAGACTAATTCTTTTCCCACATAAGACTTTATCTTGCCTATCAAAAATCTAAACTGGAATATGCACCAATGAAGCATCCGACACTAAGTTAATGTGATCCCATAAAATCACATAGTTAGGATCAGGATGATACTTTTTCAATGGAGACACATGAAACACATTATGCACCACACTAAATATTAGTTGAAAATCCAACTGATATGCCACCTCACCAACCTGTTCACGTATATCAAAAGGCATATGTATTAAGTAGATAACTTGAACTACTTCCAAAAATGATGATGATAAAGCCTTAAAGATATCCTCAAGAACATATGGTCACTAACCTTGAATGAAAATATACTTTGAGGATGATTCGAATTAGATTTTAGATGAATATGAGCCATCTATATCATTTTCTTGGTCAATTGAATTTTTTTTGTTGTCTCCTGGATAAGGATCAACCAAACCAGTGAAGTCTCACCTATTTCCTTGAAAAAATTAGAGAGTGATAAGGAATCTAATACAATGATTCAAAATGAGATATATATATCATGACTGATAACTTTTGTTATATGATAACTCCAACAATAATACATGCTCTTCCCATGAGCCACCAAAAATCCATTACACAAGCCTGCAACATGTTCTATAATGTTTGTATCACCCTTTTAGATTTTCCATCCATATGAGGATGATACGCTGTACTCATGGTCAGCTAAGTCCCAATGGATTTCTATAAAGATTTCCATAAATGAGAAGTAAACCTCAGGTATCTATCAGATACTATCAACACCGGTACGCCATTCCTCTTTACCACTTCTTGAATATATATTTTAAAAAATTCCTCCACCATATGGGATTCACAAATAGGGATGAAATGAGCCAAATTTTTTATCTAATTCACGATCACCCAAATGGAATATTGTTTTCAATACATTCTTGGAAGATTATTGAAAAAATCTATTACTATATACTCTCATTTCCAAAGAATAATAGGTAACGAATACAATATACCTATTGGACACTGATGCTCTACCTTAACCTACTGAAAAGTTAAGTATCTCAAAATAAACTCAACCACCTTATTTTTTTTATGAACCCAAAAAACTATGATTTCATCACCTTATAAATATTTTTTATTCTAGGATGAATAACCCATCTCAAATAGTGGTAATCATGAATAATTTTTTCTAGAAAATCCATAGGTATAACCATTTGAATTTTAAACCACAACACATAACTCCCATATAGCTTCTATCCCTCAATGGTCTCCCCACCATTGAGTTTTGACCTCATAGTAATGTATTTTTAATTAGATGTATTCACCTCTTAAACCATCAAAACAAAATCAAGAGTTAATGAAATTGGAAATAAAACCACAACTTCACCTTGATCATCACATTACAAGTGAATATCAGCTATCATCAACATCAAATGGAATTTGTTTGAAGCCTCTTTTTCTAATAGAGGATATGAATTTTTTCTTAATACATCTGCCACTTTATTTCTTTTACCTTGTGCATACATTAATTCAAAGTCAAAAGTTTGGAGATAATCCATCCATATTCTTTGTATTAGGTTAAAATCCCTTTGTGAGAAAATATGTTTCAAGATATTATGATCTATAAATATAGTAAATTTCTCACCAAATATGTAATCAAACCATGTATTTAAAGCATGGACTATGACATCTATCTCAAAATAATGTGTTGGGTAGTTCTTCTCCTGCAACGATTATTGCCTTGAGCCATAAGCACAAACATGATATCCCAGCATGAGAACACATCCCAACTAGGATCTTGAAGCATCACAATACACCACATACCATTGTCTTGATTATGGAAAAGTCAAGATTCATTACTAGAAATATCACTTATACCCATGGTTTCAAGCCATGGGTATAGTCTATACCCACGGTTTCATGAACAATGGGATACTGATGCGTCGATATAGCCATATACCCACGATTTCTACAAAACCATGGGTATATCCCAGGAAAATTTTATAATACCCATAGTTGTGTAAATTGTGGGTATATATCTATACCCACAGTTCTTTAAACCGTGGGAATAAATTTTCACAACACATTTTATATATCCACAGTTCATAGAACCATGGGTATAAGCTCACCACACATATAGTATACCCACAGTTCATTGAACTGTGGTTGTAGATGCTCCTCCCAGAAGCACATCTTCCTACCTTCCTGCTTCTTACTTCTTGTTATCCATAATGTCATCCATCACCTATAAAAACAATACAATCCAGAATAAAATCTACTTACAGATGAAATCCATTACTTCCTAATTGACCAACCTACAATCTAAATACATAAATGAATTTTTTTAACAAGGTTTGTTTCTTTCATTACACAAATCATACGTACAAATGTAAAAATATTCTAACACGGTTAAAAGGTATCTTTCCTTCTCTCAAAAAACATTCCCAACATTACATATAATAGTTCTCACATATGTTTCTTATAGTTTTTCAAAGTCATAGAAATGTTTTCTTAGAAAAAAATGTCCATAATTTGTGTAACTTGTCATTTTACAAAAAAAATTACAATATTTCATGGAGAACCAAATATGGGGAAAATAAATAGAGAAATAGAGTGAAATAAATTTATACAAATTAATGAAAACTGCCATAAAAAAATATTATCCTAGTTAAAATAGTTATTACATACCAACTTTCAACTTTCAAAGAACCATTCTCTAAAAAAGGAATGTGCATTCACCTCAACAAACTAGAACTGAAAATTTCTAAAAGTAGAAAAGTGATAAGAAAAATAATATTCAGAATTTATGGACACCAAAATACACTAAAAACATTGAGCATCCAAATATGTTTTAGCACCTTGATTTGAATTTTATTGAGAGCTTTTGTGCTAATACTTTACACAATGAAATTTTCCCAGTACCTGGTGGTCCATGTAAAATAATGATTCTAAAAACAACATGTGAAGAATTCTCAATATAGTAAAAAAATGGTAGTGATCCATGAATATATGAGATAAATATTTTAAAGATTCTCTAAAAAATAGAACAGAAAGAAAATAAATAAATGAAACCAAAAAACTGAATCAGATAGATTCCCAATATGGGTATAGGATGAATTCTATGGAGTAAAATGTATAAGGTGAAAAAATGATTAATTTTTCTGAAATAGATGAAAACAATCTATAAATTAATGGTTCTTACACAAATCATATATCCTTGGTAGTGCATCACTACTACCTTTGAATCAGATTTAAAGTATCAAGAAATTGCAAGGCAGAGTTGGTAATATGAAGAATGATTACGCTCTTTAAAAAATGATTTTTATTTCTGTAAACCTTTAGAATAAGTTGTCCACTTAAATGCTCAACTAATTCTGCTGGGCAAGATTGATGTTTTAGATCAAATAAAAATAATGTTATATTTTCTTTGAAAAAATCCTATATGAACTTCACTTGTGTTTTATGATTTCTTTCCCTTTTGTCTCCCTCTATTTTTGTTTCACTGTGAATCAGACAGAACCCATTCTATAGATTTGTTTCTCATGCATGCCTTCTTTCTGATACTTTAAATTTATTTTTAACTTTTTTTTCATTACTTTGAAATTTGATATTAAAATCACCCATCTATGTTTAAAGGAATCACCTACAACCATATCATAATTTTAATCCCTAAATAATGACTTTAATCTTTTAAAAAATCTAGAATTTGATAGTTGACTACTTTATGGAGATTGTTTCTTACCAGTTTCATGACATGAGAAGAGGATAGACACCTTTCATAGTAAACAATAGAGAACATGTTGTATAGCATCAAACCATTTTATTAAGGCTGGATTCATAAATTA
The DNA here is from genome assembly GCA_963277665.1 of Viscum album. Taxonomy (NCBI): domain Eukaryota; kingdom Viridiplantae; phylum Streptophyta; class Magnoliopsida; order Santalales; family Viscaceae; genus Viscum; species Viscum album. The sequence goes on along the minus strand of OY728147.1, from coordinate 734,734,993 downwards.
AACTTCATGAAAAATTTTACTATCTTTCACCTATCAGTTTATACTAGATTAAAAGTTACAATTAATCAATTTATAAGAAATACTAGTTTTTCAATGTAAAAAAATAAAATCTAGAACAAACATAAGATCTCTAGGTTTATGAACCATATAGAGAATGTGATTCATCGACACCAGTCAATTATTTTCTATTGGTGGATTTGGATTTCTATAAAACATAGGAGGCCTCTGCCACTGGAACTCATAGAGTACAATCATTATATAAGTAGTCTCATTTAACTTGGTGGGGATTTGGATGGCTAGAAAACCTAGGATTCCTCTGCCACTGGTACTCATAAATTACAATAAATATATGATTAGTCTCACTCAACTAATTAGGTATAACATACACTCAATGTATGGGTCTACTCTCTTTGATACTGGATGAAGATATACCATAAATTCATGGGTCGAGATACCTCCTAGTGAGGTCCATAAACTGATATATCATCATCCAATTATCCATCAATTGGATACTGAAGAACTAAAATAGGATCATCATAACTATAACTGGGTATCTATGATGGTTATCTATAAGGTGACATCCTACATTTTCAAATTATGAACCTATGATTATTAAGGAATATCTAGTTGACATGACCCATGAATAACATTGATAAAAATACAATTTTCAATCTATATGATGCATGTACTATCCTATTATGTCTCTCAAATCATAGAATATATTCTTAAGTCAGGTTATAAATTATTAGAGTCATTGTGAAAGAACTTATTAGCCTTCTATACTTATGTAGAGTTGTGTGGTCTATTAATTAAGCTCAAAACTGTTTAAAAGCATCACAAATAGAAAACACTAATCATAAAAAAGAACATACCACAACACCAAATGACATCATTAATGCTCCATCATTCAAAATAAGTTTGTGTTCAATCATCTTATTAATTTCTTGAAGCATAGATTTACCCACTTTATTATAAAAATAATTAAATTATATTACATACTAGAAATCCAAAATGAATCATTAGTAATTACAATATTCTATAAATAAAATGAAAACAAAATAGTCTATTGAAATAATGTAAAATAATAGAAACTGCTCATAAATATCTCTATATGAATGAATACATAACTAAAAAATATAAAAAATGCAACATAAATACAATATAATATATAATTCAATAAAAATAGAGTTTAAGAAAAAAGTCAAATTAAGAGGAATATGAAAAAAAGATAAGAAAGAAATATAACCTCCTCCGGTAGCTTCGACTCCAAATTGTATAATCATTTCACTTCTATAAAAAACAAAAATCCTCCACTAAGGCGATACAACTACTACTAGTACCTATAAGTACAAGAAAAGAAGTAAAATAGAGGCTACATGTCCACCAAGGAGTGCATGCTATGTGTGAGCATTCCATACTCATCATCGTACCACCAATTATGTCTCAAAATAATAGTGATATAATTAATATATGATTAAACATGTATACGCATTTAAATATAATAAATAACTATAGGTAAACTACAAGGACATTTAAAGATCAATACTATATATAGATCATAAATCCCTATACCAAGCAGTACTATACTTATCCTACATACTTTGATCCATAACATAGAAAATGTAATTATAGTTCAGGTATATCCCCCATGGAAGGAAATATTAGTACATGTAAAAAACTCACACATTTACACATATGTAACCACACATATGATTATATGTGTATAAAGAAGTTATGGTCCAGGAGACCCATCTTAGAAGGAAATACACCAAGCTGGTTATAAATATTATAGATCCTCTTAGGGAGTGGGGGAATGAGTATAACATGTGTGGGTGTTAAAAACCCATCCCACACCAATAATCCATATAAGTAGTTAGGTCTTATCACTAATCCTAAGTATGTAACCTATATTCCATAAAGTGGGTACCTATACAAGCTAATATGAAATAATATACCATATGTAGGCCTTTTATACATGATATATAAGATCAAATCTAAATTGTTAAAGTAATTTTATGAACTATATCAACCAACATGATAATTATAATAAATATATAACATGACTTGAATAATAAATTGATAACATGCTTAAATTATTATCCATTTTCAACACACCCATCCATCACATCATATAATAAATAAAGTAACCAATATGGTTTTCAATCAAGGAAGAATTAGTATGATAGTCTAGGAATATGGTACAATAAGAAATAATGTAAAAACATTTTAGTATCAAACCAAGGGAACCATATGGGTATAGTATTCATCACTCCCAAGATACATTAAAGATTTTTAACTTAATACAAGATTTAATTCATCATATTAACTCTAATAGGGTCTACCAAATTCATACATGGAATCAGAATAGGGTATATTCAAGGTAGTTCATAAGATTATGTGGCCAAGGAATGGCCTGTACTAGAAGAATAAGTTGGTATAAGATAAAATATCACAATTTTAAGGGGGGAATTAAATATAAAGGATGAAAGAAGAGACATGATCAATACTATAATTTATATATATATTTAAAGATAATCAATAAAGGAAAATCACAATTAGTCTTCATTTCACAATTGGTAGCAGTCTCTAGCATATATCAAACAATTATTAGAAGAAAACATTGTGAAGCATGGATACATCCCTTGAGGGGGAGATATCAAAATTGGTGAAGAAAAAATAGTGTTTTAAATTAAAAATAAATCTTGAATTTGGGATAATATTGAAGAAAAATTAATTTTGCGGTATGATTTTCATTCTTATATCATATCTTTGACTCGTATTTATTCTGGTTATTAATTGGGAGTAACTATATAATCATTTAGGGGAGAAAATTTTACTTCCACCAAAAATCGTTTGATGTATATATTCATGTTGAGTGTAGGTTCACAACATTTCTTGAAAATTCACTTATGATAGCCCTTTAGAGATGTAATTTGATTTTGTTTCACATTTAGGAAAGAATATATATGAACTTCCAATGATTTATATCTTCAAAAACAACAATGATAACTATTTTTATGTTTTGAGAAAACCAAAATCAATCATATATCAAAGACAAATGAAACAATATGAAATGATACAAATTGAATCATCAAAACTCCAACTAAACAATGAATCAATTAACCATGCAAGAAGAATTTTAAGGACTCACTATCAAAGAATAGCCGAATCAAAAAAATGAATCAACAAAACTCAAAATAAAAAAAATGAATAAATTAACCATGGTAGAATAATATTAAGTACTCACAATCAAAGAATATAAAAATCAATAAACTGAATAAAAAAACTCAAACTAAACAATGAATCAATTAATCATGCTATAAGAATTTTAGGGACTCATTGTCAAAGAATAGTCGAATCAGAAAAATATATAAGGGGATGCTCGACCTTGGGGGGGATTCATGTCAGGTGAGGGAAAGCTCTACCTAGGGGGGATGTGAGAATTTGGAGGAGATACTCGATGAGAGGAGGATGAGGATATTTGAGGATGTCCTTCGACAAGAGAAGGAGAAGTGGTGTGAGGTGAGGAAATCATGGGAGTTGGAAAGGGAACTACGTAGGGGGGTGCGGCCCGATGATGGAGAGGGTGAGCGTGGGTGGGGTGAAATTAGTCTCCCATCTATACTAATGGTTTAGTAAAAACAATGTTGGTATATATTTTTTATACCCATAGTTTATTCAAAATTTTGGGTACAGACAATCCCTATTTAAGTTATACCCACAGTTTATAAAATCATGGGTATAGCTGTGTGGGGTTAGCCCCACTTTCCAATAGTGATTGGTGATGATGTAAGGAAAAATTTAATCTCTTGAAAAGACATTTCAAATTAATCATTAAATTAGAATGTAACATTATTCCTTTTAAATGATTTACTAGGTGATTTCAGTCATGAAAAATCATGAAAAAAGCATCAGTAATAACCCGCTAGACCAAGGAAATAGTATATCTCAAAGGTAATATTTTTCTGTTTCCAAAAGATAACACCCTATATCATTTATTGATCCATAGAAACACCTCTTTCATATATTATATGTCCACTAAAACATACTAATTGTATCAAAAAAATCACACTTTTATAGTTTTGAATACAAATGAGTATCCCACAAAATTACCAACACTACCTCCAAGTGTTCCTCATACTCATCCCTTTTCCTTGAATACACTAATATGTCATCCAGAAACACCCCCAAAAAAGAGTCCAGATACCACTGTAATATCTAATTCATCAACACTATAAATATTTATGGTGTCTTTTAAGACCATAAGTCATTATAACATACTCATAATGTCCATATATAATCCTAAAAGTTCTAGTTGTAATATCATCCTTCCGAACTCTCAATTAGTGATATCTTAATCGCAAGTCAATATTAGAGAACCACTAAGATCCCATAAAATTATTGAATAGATAATAAATGTGTGCTATTATATACTGGTTCATTATTTTAACTTATTTAAACTTACGATGATTGAAACACAACAAAATAGTTCCATATGCCTTTTTGACAAACAAGACTAATGCATCCCACAGAGACATGTTTGGCTTAATGAACCCCTTACTTTCCAGCTCCTCTGACTTCACATTCAATTACCTCAATTCTATTAGTTTTATATGATGATATGTAAGGTAAATATTATTATTCCCTATAAGGAGATCAATTGTAAACTCCACTTCTCTTATGGATGGAAACCCTGAGAAGTTTTTGGGAAAACACCTAGAAACTGTGTTACAACTGCAAGAAACTTGTTTATTTATCTCTTCTATTAACTTCAAAATCAACATTTCTAATGGGTAAAATATTTTTCCAACTGTTTGTTAAAATAATCCCATGTAGCCTTCCATTACATTCTAGTCTCCTCTAAAGATATGATGGACACCATCATCAGTTGTAAAACTTACCCGTCATGTATAACAGTCGATGCGAGCCTTGAACGTTGTCAACTAATCCATACTTAGGATTATATCATAGATATTCATATCATTAATAGAGAAGTATCATTTCATATTATCTCCATCAAAAATTATAGATCATGATATAAACATAAAGGCTCTACACACTAGTAGAAAAATAATTTTTTACATCAATTTTTTAAATTTTAATGTCGATTTTTAATGGATGTTGAAACTGGAGATTCAAAAAATAGGACTTTTGATGTAGGTTTTTATAAACTGATGTCTAAAATTAAAAAATTTACCTTTATAAATATTTTTTTATTTCTTCAAAAGATAATTTAAATTATTTTTTTGGCATCAGTTTTTTACAAAACTAATGCCAAAATACCCATCGATGTCATTTTTAGCGTCGGTTTTTAAGAAAGTGGATGAAAATAAATTAAAAAAAATATTCTCTCTCTCAATTATTTTTTAAAAATCATATAATTAAATAAAATTTTTACTGTGTTTTAGATAATTTCTTAATCTTTGATTTTACTTGTCATAGAGCTAAAACGGAGTCACGAATCAAACGTTATGGTCATCGGAAGTTGGACTTATCAAGGTTCTAATAGATATAACTCGTTTCAAAGAAAACATGAGAAACATGGATGAAAATTAAATACAACCAATTAAATAAAATAAAAATAAGGCTTAAAAATATTTTAATTCTTTCATGAGATTCCGTCAAAATTATATGTTGTTTGTTATTATATCTCTTAGTTTTAGTGTAGAACTCATGTAGAAATGAAAACAGTGATCGATAAAGAATGTTTTACCTCGGTTGGTAAATCTAATCTAGATATTTTATATTCATAACTGTATCATACAAATAAATCATCATTATAAAAAATATTATTGATATTTTTAGGAATTAAGTATAATTATAATAAATAAATTAAATTATTAGAAAATATGCCATTTTAAAATTATTAATTGAAGCTACGTTGAAAGTTTGATTGAATCGAAGAGGCTGAAAATGACGAAAGAAAGAAAAAATAGATTTATTTTTAATAAAAAAAATGTTTTCAACATCATTGTATTAAAATGTAAGTGGTATAATAAAAATTGAAATTCACATTGTGAAAAAAAAATTAAATACTGATCCTATGTATTTGGAAATAATTTTTGGCATTGGTTTTTTACAAAACCAACACCAAAAATACTCATAGGTATCATTTTTGGAATAATTTTTTAATGAAATTATTTCCAAATGAGATTTAATTTTTTTTTGATGTTCGAACAAAATCGATTCCAAAAATACCCATTGGTATCATTTTTATGGTTGTTTTTTAAAGAAACCAATGCAAAAGAAATTAAAAATATATATTTGGTTCTAGTTTAAAAAAATAGAGACCCCAATAATTTTAAAAGATTCTTATTGTGTTTTGGATCATTACCTAATATTTTATTTGACTAGTTGTGGAGCTAAAAAGGGGTTATGGATCAAAAGTTATGAACGTTAGAAGTTGAAATTCTCTAAGAGAAGTCTTACAGAAGTACAACTTTAAAAGGACATAACTTTTGATCCATAACTCTATTTGATCTCCACGACTAGTGAAATCGAATCTTAGAAAATTATATAAATCTTAGTAATCAATTTTAATATTGTTTTTTTAAACCAATTTCAAAATGATTTTTTAAATATTTATTCTTTAAAAAAACGGATGTTTAAAGTATTATAATGGTCAACTTATGATGATCATAACTTTTTATCCATGACTCCATTTTCACTCCAATACTATTAAAATATAAGCTTAGGAAATGATCTAAAACATATTAAAAATTTTATTTCATTGTTTTCGTCGGTTTATTTATAAACCAACACCCACAATTATTTTTTAACCTTTTAAAATATAATTATTTAAAAATTAATTCCAAAAAAACAATTTAAATATTCTTTGGAATTGGTTTTAAATAAAATAGATTTGAAAAGGTTTCTAAAAAAAATTCATCAGTTTATAAGAAACTGATTTCATATTTTTTATGTTAAAGCCACAATTTCTACTAGTGACATTCTCTTTGACCAAGATGAGTTTATAGTTTCAACACAGAAGGAATCATCTCAACATTTAAACAATGAAAATCAATATCACATGAACAAATAAAGGAATGGGATATATCCATATCAAACAAAGCTTTCATAAGGGTAGACTTAAAAATAATATTACCTCTCTCATTCGATGGTACAGATCGATCATCCATAATAACTTTATCAGGTCAATATAATTTTGTTTTTTCAACACTTCATTCTTTACATCCCTGTTGATATTGCATTAAATGAAGATTCATGGTATTCCTAGAATCACCATGGCTAGCTCTGTTCTACGGATGAGAGGTATTATGTTTCCCTCGTCCTAACATCTGCGACACATGAGAAGTGTCCCAAACACCTGGTAGTGGAACACTGTGATAGTAGCACTGAAGATTCCCCATCTAATTGAAATTGTGTCTTGCTATAGGTGGATTCACACACCCTCACATCATGTGGTCGAACAAACCACATTGGAAACATCCAGCTTTACTCTTAGGTCTTGGAGGAAGATTTACTGATCTATCCATCTGATTCTGAGTCATCCTTATACTTTGGAAATAGGTTTACCTCTTATTTTTACTCCCATCATTAGAGATCCCGCTATTTCTCATAAGTATCAACATTATCCCTCCACCCATATCTCCTAGTATTTCCCTTTTATCCATATTCTCTACATTGTCCATCTTTGTATAATTCATTATACAAAGCACATAAATCATCAGCTGAATCTACTTTCTCAAACCCAATTAAAAAATCCATGCCTTCAAGGACACACTAACAGCTAATTTGGGAACATAGTGGACTAAATTAATGAATTTATCTTCATACTCTATCACAATGAGGCTTTCCTATTTCAAGATAAATAAGTTCATCATTCTTTCAATTATGAATGTGTGAGTATAGAATTATTTTTTGAATAATTCTTCAAAATCCTCCCATTCCAGTCCTTGGTATAATTTACCATGAACTGCTAAATCCTAGCATTGGCATGCAGAATCCTCCAGCATATACGTCACCAGCTTGAATTTAGCTCTATTGGTGTGCTAAGTAAATCGAAGATTCATTTCGTCCTATTCAGCCACACCTCTACATTTTCTGGTTCCAAATCACCCTTAATGATTGGTGGATTCATTTTATATAACTGGATGGAATGATCCACTTGCCTTGATTCATCCCTCATATTCCCTGTTTCCACATCCTAAAAGGCTTGGACTATACTCGGAACCAGTCATTGGTACACATGTGGCTCAAGTGCAACCACATTCTAAACAACTTTCTCTAATGGGTTTCTATAACGCATACCGGGTACCATTTTCTATAAACACAAAACACTCCATAAGTCTCACTTTCTAGCATCTTAAGGCTAAACAATTTCAAATTCTAACATATCACATCTAAAAACATGGCCTTCAAATTTCAAAATTCCCATATTCAACCATTTTTTAAAACAAATTACCCTGATTTTTAAAATCAAACCAGTTTTAAAATAAGACAACCATGCTCTTTTCAAAATTTCACATTCGAATAAATTTCATCATTTATCAAAAAATAACATGTTTTCACCCAATCATAAATAATTTATCAAAATTAAATATTAACTCATAGTGGGAATTCGTTTCTATATGCATTTCATGTTCATCTTATTAGCTAAACCCATGATAATGAGATTCTAATTCCTATAAGTGTCTCTAAAACACTTATATACCCCACTCCCTGGTAACTTTAAGTTCATCATAAAAATGTTAGATATATCTTTTTTATTCTCTACATTTTAGGTCCCAAAAATCCTAATTCTTTATACCATCCCAACTCAATGATGAAACCAGAATGAATTCTCAAATCCAAGACTGACATGACTTTTCACCAAGGATCGAACATACTAATTCCATTTGAAAGTCAAGGACTAAAAAATATGATGCCACTTGTGACATACCACCCCTCCACGTTGCCTTTAGTTGAGTAATAATTGTTACTTAACCTTAAGATACATCCCAAAGATGGTAAGGGATTTCAATGAATGTCACGAGATCAATACAATTATCCGACGATTTTTCCTTTGAAAAATAAAACAACCCAACCAAACGTGCCATAAAAAAATACCACTACATGATTCATGATAACAATGTAAAAAAACTCAAATTAATACCATTAATATCCAAACATAACTAAAATAGAGTACCATATCAGAAGAAAACTAATATCACAATACACAAAGGAAGACAAAACCAACAAAACCCAAAGACTCTAAAGAAACAACTCTATAACTCCAAACATGTTCCATTATCCAACTCCAAAATACAACCCAAGTATCAGGAAGCACCACTAAAGAATTTTGATACTTTACCTTTTCCTATTTCTTGATAAACAATATCTATAAAAGAACCAAATTTCAAAATAAGGGATGAGTAATGAAACATAGTAGGATTTCCCCAAGTGAATTCCCTACTCATGCCACGAGGATATAAAAAGTTATAAAATATATATAAAAATTTTATATAAAAAATTGAAAAGAGTTTATATAATATAAAACTATTTAACAGAAAAATTTTTATCTGTACAAAAATAGTTTCCAAGGGAAAGAAATCAAACAATACTTTAAACCATTTCACATTTCTTTTTAGCTTACCCAATCCATGATTCACAACACACCAACACATTCATTCTTATCTGAAAGTTCCATACTAATGATTGGTTTCTCATACATCCATTAAGTCATCAGTATGTGTCCAATCTTCTTATACCCCAATGACACATTCCCCTTATCCAGGTTCATATCCCCTTATACCCTGATGGTACATTCCCATTATTCCGAGTCACATCAAAAGCATGAACACACACAAACCTGTGTATTCCAAAACCATTTGAAATAAACAATTAAAACCCAATGAAATAAAACAATTATTTTAATTAAAATATTTCAAAAAAATCATTTTTATAAATCCAAAAAATCCATATTTTAAAATAATCATTTTAAAATCAACAGAACCAAGCTCTTTGCACAACCAATTTTTACAAATCTACAAACTGTCACTAAAGAGGGTTTCCACCATGGTTTGAAGATAATTTTAACTATAAATTTAAATAAATTTAACAAATTTGAAACAAATACATCAATTTATAATAAGATGAGTCAATATTTAAGCCACCTACCTAGATAATTATGGTGAAAACAAATAACAACATGAAAACCCCCACAAAACCGTGTTGAGTCTCCAAGAACTCACCTTAGATATCTTCCCCTAACATAAACAAGGCCAAATATAATCATTACTGAAATCAACCACCTTATATCTATCTGCAGCAGACTAGATCTAGAAAATTGAAAGAGGAAGGAAAGTATATCTATGGAAAACAATGAAAAACTAACACAAATGAGGACTTGCCAAGGGAATCAGGCTTCAATGAACTAAGAAACGCCTCCAAATTTCTTCCCATTCGATGGGAAAAGTTTATATAGCCTTTGGAAGGAATAATTGTTGAGTTAGGGATGAAATTGGGTAAAAATGGCTTAAAATGTAATCCCAACAATTATTCACCTTTTTAGGATCTTTTTTTAAACCCTACAGGTTAGTCAGACGGTTAGGCAAACCGTGATCTGACCATGCACTGGCCTTTACCTTAAGGATAACCTCACACATTTTTCCTGCATGATTAGATAAACCTTGAACCAACAATTAAAAGTATATTTTTCCAAATATTCATGGTTTCTCCTAGAATTATACATGGTTTGTAAAAACCGTGCACCTAACTATATGCCTTCCCCTTAGCCCTTGTCTCAATATGCACGGTTTCCTGTAAGGGTTTCACAGTTTCCACTAGCCTCTCACAAAGCATTAAAATTTATAAAATCCATAGAAACATTCCAAAAGTCTTCCAAATCATCCCAAACATTACCAAAAAAATTTATATACATAAAAAGTATAAATAAAGGGTTACTTGAAAACAGGGGTGCTACAGTACACCTAGAGTTTTTCTGTTAACTGTAAAATCAAGATCAATCATTTCTTGAATAGACTAAAAAAGAATAATTTTATACTTTTATATTTCATAAATTTTACTTTTATATATTATAATTTTATACTTTTATACATATTTAAAACTATATAATTATATAAATTATATATAATTTTATAAGATATTTTTTCTTTTATATAGTTTTATAAATTTATATACATTTGTAAATTATATTTATATATTTAAAATATATCTGTTTATAAATTATATATAATTTTATACTTCTATATACATCTATAATTTTATATACTAATATAAATATATATATTTTTTAAATTTATACTATTATACATATAAAATTTTATTGTTTATAAATATTTTAATACTTTTATACTTTGGTAGATTCAATTTCAGTGTTGAAAATATTTTAAAAATATAAAAAAAATTATGAAAGAAATATTATATTTAATATTTTTCTTTTATATTACGAAAATGGTTTTTAAATAATAGAGATTATTTCCATTATTAAATTCAATATCCATATTTCATTGGTTTTTTATAATATAAATGTGATTTTATAATTCATTTATTCTCATACAAAAAGGCTTTCGATCATTAAAAACATAAAGTGAAAAAAAATTAAAGTGAAATTTTCATCATTATATTTATAAATTTCCTTTAATAAGTTTTTGTTTTTTATCATGTGGGATAATAAACTATTTTTCAATAATTCCATTTTATTTAAGAAATTCATGATATTCATCTTTAATTAAACATCTTTTTTGTATTTATTTTGTAAATATTAATAATACCAAATCAAATAGGATAGATATGAATAGAGAATGGATGAATACCAATTGTATGATAAAATAGTATGAAGATGGAATGAAACAGTTCCTCAAGCTTTCAAAAGATCATGTATTTGACTCTTCTCAAATCCATTTCCTATGTTTATACTATGGTTATTCAAAACTAATTAGTCCAGAGGAGTTGGAAGAACACTTTATCTATCATTGAATTGTTCAAAGTTATAAATGATGGAATATACATGGGGAAAAAGAGAATGTAGCTAATGATTGGGATAACAATGCGTTTTATGGATGATCTGATATGATTAAAAGTGTTCAAAAAGACAAAGATTGTATCAAGGATATAATTGCAAGTGTGGATGATAATGATGATTGTATTTAAAAAATGAAAATAAATGTTGAAAATGAATGTTGTGATTGTCCAAAATTATTTTACAAGTTAAAGAGTTTTACAAAGACTCCATTGTATGTTGGTTATACTAAAAATATAGAATTGTTAGCCATACTGAAGCTGTATAATTTGAATGTAGGAAATGGATGGAGTGACTCCATTTTTTCTGAACAACTTTCTCTCTTGAATGATATTCTCCCAGAAGATAATTAGATCCCTAGCCAAACATACAATGAAAAATGAATGCTACATTCAATTGGTATGATCACTAAAAGAATACATATCTTTATAAATGATTGTATACTATTTATAAAGGACCAAAAATAACTTAAAAAATTCTCAAAGTGTGGTGCTTCTAGATTAAATAAAGATGAATCTGGTCCTAAAAAAGTTTTATGGTACTTTCCAATCATTTCAAGTTTTAGGTGCCTATATAGAAGTGAGGAGACTGCAAGGCAATTAACATGGCATGAAGGTACAAGAAATAAATATGTGGAACATTTTCACCCAAGAGACACTCCTCGGTGGAAAAGAATTGATCTCAAGTATACTGAATTTTGAAATGATCTGAGAAACTTTCTCCTTGCATTATCAAAAGATGTATTGAGTCCTTTTGGTTTTCAAATAAGCACTCACAATACATGGCCATTTATTTTGGTAAATTATAAATTTCCACCATTTTCATGCATGAAACAAAAATACATCATGTTATCTATTCGTATATTAATAAAAAAACAATTGGATGATGATATTTATGTTTATTGGGATCCTTTTATTGAATATTTTAAATTATTGTGGGATTTAGGTGTTACATTGTATGATGCTTATAAAAATTAAGATTTCAAATTAACATCCTTGTTATATAAGAAAATAAATTAATTTCCCTCTTATGTAAATTTTTTACAATATAACATTAAAGTAACTCAAAGGTGTCTCATTTTTGAACAAGGTACACAGTCATTTAGGTTGAAAAATTCATCAAAGATTGTGCTTCTATGATATCACTTATGTATACCCTGTTGACATAAGTACTCATATTAGCTGACATCATTCTATGGAATTTAATAAGAACATACAACATTGTCTTCCCTCATAAGTGATCAACTTCTTGAGAAAGTAAAATATATGGACACTGATTTTGGTAAACTATTATTGAGAAGCCTTATGAAAACTGGTTGGAAGAAGAGATATTTTTTTTTCGAATTACCATTATATAACTGTCTATATGGAAGACATTTTATTGATGTTATTCATGTTGAAAAAATTGTTTGTGATAGTGTAATTAGTATATTACTAAATGCACCAAGAAAAACAAAGGATGGAATTAAGGCTAGGTTGTACATGGCTGACATGATAATACAATATGAGTTGGCACCAGTGAAGGGTAAAAAACAAACTTTTCTTCCTCCAACTGCTTACACTCTTTCTAGGCATGAAAGATATTTGTTTTGAATCATCTTGAATGATTTAAAGTTGACATAAGGGTATTCATCAAATATCAAAAATATTATATCGATGAATAATTTAATGTTAAAGGGTTTGAAATCGCATGAATGCATTGTTTTGATGTAAGATCTAATTATTGAAGCTTTATGCTTCATTTTTCCAAAAATTTCCATCACACATTAACCAAACTATGATTCTTTTTAAAAGCTATATGTAGAAAAGTTATAGAACCTGCAATTCTAACTATGGAAAAGGAAATTTTCATCATATTATGTGAATTGGATATGTTTTTCCTGCCATCATTATTTGATATGATGGTTCACTTCATGGTTCACTTGGTGATAGAGATTCAACTATGTGGTCATGTACACTTTAGATTGATGTAACCCATTAAATGATATATTATGATTTTTAATGGATATTTCAAAAATCTACATTGGCCAGAGTGTTGTATTATAGAGCGATATATTGTTGAAGAATCCATTAAATTATGTACTGGATGCCTATCCGATGTGGAAAGAATTGGTCTACCAAAATCTCATCATAGTGGGCGGCATATGGGTGAAAAAATTTCTAGATAAAATGTTGTCACAATCAATAATACAAATTGGGAGCAGGCCCACCTTTACGTTTTTTATAACACTTTAGAGGTGTCCCCATATGTTGAAACCCACAAAGAAATTCTTAGGAATTTGAATCCATCAATTTATGAAATATGGATATCAATACCCATAATCAATAGTTTATATAATGGTTTTGAGACCAATTTTTTAAGGAGTTAGACGAAAATCTAGTTTCAATTTCAGAACAGCTTCGATGCCTAGCTAGAGGAATAAGTGTGTATGTATTATCTTATAATGGTTATGTGTTTTATACAAATGAACATGATGAATATATTACCATGAAAAATAGTGTATTTACACCTGGAGTTTATGTGATTCATGTTTATGGTACTATGGAAATAAATTCAATTTATGAAAATATTTCATACTTTTGTATCATCAAACAAATATGGTATTTGGATTATACAACATTCCGAGTGATAATTTTTTAATGTATGTGTTTTGATAACAAGAGTATTTTCAAAATAGATGAATTGGGATTCGTGAAAGTGGATTTCAGTAATGAAGGATACAAAAATGAACCATTTATAATGGAATAACTGGAAGTATAAGTATTTTATGTTCTATATCCCGAACAATGAAAGTGTTCAATTATTCTGTTATCGGCCAAAACCACTAAGGGTTTGATGAAAATTCAACTGAGGATAAACCTTTCATTGGGATTTCACAATCATTTCATATAATTCTTAATGTAGACGGTTTTTTGTATGTTAGATGATACAATAACTAAAGGATTTGGATACTCAATATAGAGGTCAAATCACTTCATCCTTTAAAAAAGAGAGTTTAATAATCAGGATATATTTTTTGTTATATAAATTTTTTTACCACATGTTATTTCCTATTCCCTTCTCCATTTATATAATATAAATTATATGTCAAACAACTTTTATAGATAATTAACTCTTTATGTCATGGTGCTCCAATCTTGAGGAACAACAGGTATCTCAGCCATATGTTTCTCCAGGTGTAAAAGAACAACAACTTTCTATATGTGCTGGTGCTCCCAAACTTGAGGAACAATAGGTTTCTCAACTTTCTATTACTCCCAATGTAGAGGTACAATGACCTTCTACACATGTAGATGATACTGGTCTATTGGAACAACTTGTTGAAAATGTTCAATCTGAGGAAATATTGTTTGATGAAGGACCGATGATCTAGAAAAAATAAGAGCACTATAGTGTAACGGTGTTAGAAAAGATCATTAAGGGAAAAAAAGCCATAAAATTTTTGGTTTGATGGAAAGTGTGGGGCTAGCATGTTTACCCCAATAAGGCCATGTCCAATAGTTACATTGGGCTCATCACTTGGCAACGCATGCCGATTGATGTAGATTTGTGGTGCTATGTTTTTATCTTGCTTAAAACACTGATGTGGGACGAGATTATGGTAGAATTATGATATCTTTTCTTTATTTCAATAAAAAATAAATAATAAAACATCAAATCACTCTTCGTCATCCTTTTCAGAGTGCATTTATAGTAAATTAATCCCATAAGAAATATGTATTAATTCTTTTTAGAAGGATTCATAGAGGATTTCACAAAATTCTAATGAGGTTTCATTTAAAAGATGTTGAAGGGAAAATAATCGTGTACCCACCTCTTATGTATTCAAACCTGATAAGGTAAGATGTGTGGGATTAATTTACGATCCATCATTTAGATATGTCGTTTCAGGTACATTGTGGTTGGTAATACATTGTTTGATAATACGTGTATTCACCACTTTCAATGAGAAGCTTTTATTTATGAAATAGAAGTTGACAGCTAAAAATAAAGAAAATGTAGCAAAACCAACATAGCCCTATCATAAATCAAGGATGGGGTATGCTTAAATTGTAAAAAATGCTATGTATTTTATATCTACCATAATAATTTTATGTGAGATGAAACAACAACATAATTATGTTTCTCTGTTTATAATAATATGGATGAATCTAAATCCAAAGCTGCTTCCATCCAATATCATGTGATATAAATGAAGCAAGTGTAAATAAATATGGGATACTAATAGTCGGAAACACACAAAAATTTTGGGAAACATGTGTAAGTATGGCATAATAAAAAAATCTTCAAATCACTATTACATAAATATGATTACATATTTCACTTTATTTTCAATCTGATGTAGTCATAGGAATCATCAACACCTATATCGGATGAACACATACTATCGGTGGCCTTGAAGCGGCCTGAACAGTATAGTCACATCAGAGGTACGGGTTTTGGGGTGACACCTTAAACATATTTTGAGAAAAAAAATCAATAAGAGGATAAAGATAATAAAATGACAGAGATTAAATAAATATTAGCTACCTATTAAGAATAATTTCATTAGAATATTGAGTTTCTAGATACTGTTATAGGGGGAAGTAAATAGAAGAAACAGCTCAAGAAAAACCAGCACATCGACATCCCCCCACCCACCCACACCAGCTTTCAGGGGATTTATTTACCTAAAAGAGATGTCTTGGCTGAGGTAATTAAAATTATAATAATTATTTCTATAAAATCTGAATTAGACAGACACCGATAACTTTCTTATACTAATATTCTGTAGGGTGAAAATGAATTTGATTTATATCTATCAACAACAACACATTTCCATGTAGAAATTTCTATGGTGTTCTATATCCAATATGACCATCTACACAATAGACCACTTACAACAGGTCATGTGAAAGTGGTGATTAGCATAGCTCATGATTTGAGCGTTGATCTACATGTTCCACTTGATGAGGAAGATATTTATATGGTCAACCAAGCTGTTTTAACATTCATCACATGGCCATCAGATATTTTAAAATCACATTTTAATAAGGAGGTAGTCATTTATAATTTATTTTTCATTCCAATCCTTTAGAAATTAATGAAAAAGTTCTAAAATGATGAATTTTATTACAGATGGACAAAGGTAAATGGGTGAAATGAAAGGTCAACTCAAAACCATCTAAAAGACCAACCAATCTATTGAAAATATATTCTAAAATCACCTTTACCTCACCCATTCAATATCCACATTTACTAACATTAAAGGTTCATGTAGATACAAAGTTAAAAAATGATAGTAGTCACTTAGTTGATTTTGAAGAAAAAATGTATGGAGAGAAAGTTACAGACTACATTGCCTTTGGGAATGTAAATGAAATCCTTGAATATGAATGGCTATAGTCCTCACTTTAAAATGTATACATGAGGTATTTTTTCATGATTTTTTTAAAAAAAAATATGATATAGTCTGTAACTTATGACTAAATAAATTTCATATTTTTTATAGATATATACATCAATACCAATTTAAGGTATTTCCCCATGAAAAAAATTTGGAATGTTTAGTCATCACATAACTTCTAGAAAACAAAAAAATAATAAATTCCCAAAAAAGGGTGAGATAGTGGAAGACCTAGCCAAATTGATTGAAAGAAAACATATGGATGACAGACTCTTCCTAATACTAAATATCTAGGGGTAAAACTCAAAAATTTAATCATATCTAATATATTTTCATTTCATTCATTACTTATTTTTTTCTTATTTTTAACAAACACTAGATGCTAATTGTGGTCAATTTGGATACTCCAAATATTTATTTCATGGATTCACTGCATGGATACCCAAAAAACCAACCACATTTGATGACGTTTGTAAATTTTTAATACACTAAATCCAATGTTTTAGAATTAAAATTCAAGTTATATATTTTATATTATATTTTAATGATAATTTTGTTATGATATATCGGTGTTTAAATATTGTGAAAATCATGGCATGAGGATATTCCATGCGCACAAGGATCCAGAAAAGTTATCAATTGCACAAGTATCAGGGTATATATAATAATATTTCACTGTCAAAACACATATAAAATAATTAATTACTTTTCTCAATGTTTTTCTAGTGTACGAAACAAAAAAATATAAAATATTTTGGTTACTATGTTTGTAAATTTATGATAGAGATCATTTTCTATCAAATAACTATCATCCTTGAAGTGGTATTTTTTAAGATAATTACTATTTAATTTAAAATATTTATTAATCCTTTGTCTATTTTTATTTTTTCACTATTACTATGACTACTTAAAATACTCATATTCATAAGATGATATAGATTTTCCTCAAAATTATTGAGCTACATACTTGTTCACAGAATGTACAAAAATAACATGAAGATTTGACTCCCATATAAGTAATGGATTATTTCATATTTATGTTTAATTTATTTATTTTTAAAATTAATCACATAATTTTTTTCCTTATATAGGTGGATTATTTTGTCTGAGTTGGGTTGTTTTGTTCAAAGTTGATCATGCTCATGAGATATTGGACTTTAAGGCTACAACTAAGATAATGACAAAAATGGAATGGGCCATGAATGTATACAAACATCATGAAAAGGTGAACTCCTACAGCTTACTTAATTAAATTTTTCATCATATTATATATTATTTTTATGTTGATTTCCTTATCATTTTTATCTAATACTTATTTAGTTTTTTTCACATATCTTTTAGAAATACATATTTTTCTTTCAACTATCTACAACAAGCCAAAAATGACAAAACAAGTTTCTATATTCCAATGTTACCACACTTTACATTGCTTTTAATTGCTGATATTCCAAAACACATTATTTATTATATGTTCTTAGAAAAAAAACCTTTCAAATTATTGAAAACCAGAAGAGTAGAAGAAGTTTTTTTGGCTAAGAATATCAACTTGATAAGCAGTGTTGGTAGTTAATGAAATAAATTTAGTGGAAATCATGGTAAAATTGAATGTTTTGATTGTTTTGATACTAATACAGTGATATAGAAGTCATTTAGGAAATGTAGGAATCATAATCACCTCAATCCAACACACGGTGTGACCAGTATAACTCCAGGTGCATCTTTTAATTTAAAATTGACATTAATTTTAGTAAAAAAGACAAATCACATAATCAAAACTGAAAAAAAAATTATTGTTTTTATAATTTTGTAAAAAAATTAGTAATTCATTTAGGATGTTTAGGAATTATCCACATCTCAATATGATGCACGGTGTGATATGTATGACTCCACATGCATATTTTTATTTGAAATTTACATTAATTTTAGTAAAAAAGACAAATCACATGATCAAAACTAATAATAAGGATTCATATTATTTTTATACATTAATAAAATGATCTATAAGTCCTGTTTGATGTGTAGTAATCAATTGTAACTCAATCTGATACATGATGTTCCCGATGTGGTTCAATGTGTCTGTGATCAGTTTAAAATTAATATTTTAGTTCAAAAAGAGTCACTCACTAAAAACATAGAAAACATGATTTTATTGTCTTAATAATTTAAGAAAATTATTCATAAGTAATTTTTTATGTGTAAGAATTAGTCTCACATAAAAATGATATACAATGTTCTCGATATGACTCAAAGTGTGTGTTTCCGGTTTAAAATTATATTTTAGTAAAAAAGACAAGTAACGTACTGAAAAATGAGAAAAATCATTAATATTTTTTTGATAATTTATTACAATTATCCATATTTTATTTGAGAAGTGTGGGAATAAACATCACCTCAACCCAATTCATGTTGTGACTGATATAACTCCATTTGCGTTTTTTATTAAAAATTGACATTAGTTTTAGTAAAAAACATGACTCACATACTCAAAACTAATAAATCATATTATTAATTTTTTATAAAATTATAAAATGATCAATATGACAGTTTTTATTTGTATGAATCAACTTCACCTCAATCTGATACATTATATGCCTCATAAAACCCAAATTGTCTGTTAGATGTTTAAAATTTACATTTTAGTTCAAAATGTATCACTCACTAAAAACCATGAAAATGCACTCGGATTATCTTTATAATTTATAAAAATGAATAATAAGTAATTTATGGTGTGTAATAATCATTCATGCATCAAACTAACACACGATGTGATCAATATGACTCAATGTGTGTGTTTCCACTATAAAAATTATATTTTAGTAAAAAACACAAGTGAAAAAACCAAAACCAAGAAAACACATTCTAATTATTTTGATACATTATGAAAATAATCCATATATAATTTTTTAAATTTTTTAATCATCCTCACCTTAATCCAATTCATGGTTTGGCCTGTATGACTCCAAGTGTGTATTTTTATTTAAAATTGACATTAATTTTAGTAAAAAAGACAACTAACATACTCAAGACCAAGTAAACGCATTTTCATTGTTTTTATACTTTAATAAAACTATCCATAAGTCATTTATGAAATGTAGGGATCAGCCTCACCTAAATATGATACATTATGTGACCAGTATGACTCAAAGTGTGTGCTTCAAGTTTCAAATGAAATTTTAATAAAAACACAATACACATACTGAAAACTGAGGAAACACATTCTAATTGATTCCATAATTTATAAAAATTATCTATAAGTCGTTTTTGATGTATAAGAATCATCCTAACCTCAATATGATGTATGGTGTGATCGGTATATTTCCAAGTTTGTCTATTTATTTAAAAATGACATTAATTTTAGTAAAAAGAATAAGTAACATATTGAAAACCCAAAAAACACATTCATGTTGTTTTGATAATTTAAAAAATGATTCATAATTCATTTATAATAATTAATAATCAATTCCACATTAATCTTGTGCATGTTGTGACCGGTATAACTCTAAGTGTGTCATTTTATTTAAAATTGACATTAATTTTATTAAAAAGAGCATGTGATGTACTGAAAACTTAGAAAATGCATTCAAATTATTTTTATACTTTAGAAAAATGATCATTATGTTATTTTTAATGTATAATAATCACCCTCACCTCAATCCAATACTCGGAGTGACCAGTATGACTCCAAGTGTGTCTTTTTATTTAAAATTGACATTAATTATAGTAAACAGAACAAGTGACATACTAAAAACTGAGTAAACACATTCAGGTTGCTTTGAAACTTTAAAAAATGGTCAATGAGTCATTTTTGACATTTAGTAATAAACCTCACCTCAACCTGACACATACTGGGACTGGTATGACTCTAAGTGTGTATTTTTATTTAAAATTGACATTAATTTTAGTAAAAAGAACAACACTACTGGAAAGCGGATCTTTTCCCATGAATCTATCCCCACGGTTTATAAAACTGGTGGGGATATCTCATTTTTTATTATCTATTCCAAAAGTTTTAATAAAATTATGGGAAACCTATACCCAATTCCTCGGATGCCATCGGGCTCCTCCTCCCCCATACCCTCGCTTCCATCACCCTCTTCTTCTTCCTTGCTTCCCCGACTCCCGGCCCTCTTCTTCGTAATCGCTTCCCCGACTCCCGACCCTCTCCTCCCCTCCTCGACCACTTCCTCCTGGCCATCTGAACTCCCCCTCTCATCCCTCTCCTCCCTTTGCCAACCTCCGCCCCCTGGCCGTCCGACCACCGAGTCCCGGCCATATCCTCCCCTCCCAGGCCTCTGCCTCCACTCTCGACCTCCATCCCAGCCTTCGCTTTAGCCTCAATATCCCAGCCTCCACCTCCCAGTCCCCAGCTCCAGCGACGTCCCCCATCTCATCTCCCTCTCCTCCCGGCCTTGGCCTCCACCTCAACTTCCCCCATCTCCAACAACGTCCCATCCCGGCCTCCGCCTCCCTGCCCCCAGCTCCGGCATCAAGGTATGAAATTTCTTCTCCTTTTTTCTGTGGTTGATATCTCTTCCGTTGAGTTGGTTTTTTGGTATATCATATTTCAAACTTATATTTATTTAAATATAAATATTATGAAAGACTTTAAAATATGTGTTTGATCAACAAGTGAACCTAGAGTTAGGTTTGGAGTAAAAAGGTGATGCTAGGGAGCATTAGGCCCCACTCTTTTTCTATTAGATGAGCGGATGAAGAGGAATTTTTGGTTGTTTGGTCTCATATATTTCATGTTTTTCTGCCTCTATATTATTTTATAATGTGTTGGAATCTGGTAATTCATGCATTGAAGTATATTCCTTTTGAATTTTCTTTATTTCGATCCATAGAATTCGGATCTATTCCAAGAATTTTAGAGTTCTTAAGCATCTTGGTGATGCATTCAAGGTATTCTTATTGGATGATTAGTTGGAAATGACAAGGAAGCAACCCATTAGAGCTATATTATGTATTTAATCAAGATTATATCAAAATCTCCTAGATTTAATTTAGTTTAGTTTTTATTATGGTACTAGTATTATCTCTAATATTTTTTATGAAGGTAATACTATGTATTTTCATCACTTTGACATTTTGGATAATCACATGGACTGATGTCTCAAAATTCATATAGTGGCTTGATATATACTTCCTTTACATTTGTCGATGAATTTTGATGGTCCTATAGAGTTTATTACTAATTCAATGATTGAATTAGAATTATCTGTTGTTGTTCTGGAGCCAAGGATGGAGGATCTTCCACAGCTTCATGAGTTGGGTGGTGGCTTTGGTAGGAGAGAAAGGGGTGGAAAGGAGCCTTCACGAATCTGTTTACTAGTGTTGTAGTGAATTCACCAACTAATTATGGTGTAGTGAGTTTAGGATTCTCATTTGGGATGGGGGATCTATTAATACTCTTTCAGATATATTATAGGAGTAAATAAAAAGGAAATTAGATATTTGTTGTGAATCCCATGATGGAATGGATTAATGGAGGATCCTTTAGGAAATCCTAGGTTAAATTTTTACTCACTCAGGGGGGAGGATCTTTTGGTATTAGTTCTCCCTCATGGGGTGGGGTGAGGGGAGAGAGAATATCACTAGCCTCCTCTGTAATTAGTGTTTCCTACTATTAATGATACCACTCATTTTATTGGGAGTGGGACTACATGTAATTCACAAAATAGGGTAGGAATTTGTTCACGAGTTTCTAGAATTACTGTTACAGAGTGACCCATCTCTTTATAGGAATCCATTATAACAGACTCTAAGATAGGGGTAGTTATGCGAGTAGTGGAAACCAATAGGCATGGAGTATGAAACTTCACAAATTTTTTTTGAAGTTTTCTTTGGTTCCATATTGTGATGTCTACCCCAAGTCTGCTTTTTCATATAAAATAGAGTGTCAATTATCTTAAAAAATGATATAAAAATATACTATATTATTTTTAGTCCATGAATTGTATGTTTTTTAAAGTTTCTTATATATCTTAAATAGAGTCTCATATTGAGAAACCAAGATAGGGATTGAATCTGAAATGTGAATTTTACCATATTAATGGCTTAAGATTCATTTTAATTGGGACTCTTGGGTGTTTTCGGTCATGATATGATTAATTAAAAAAATTAATTATTTAATTAATTTGTTATTATACTGAGAAACCCATGAATTTATTTATTTAATCCATACTATGAAATATCCCTAGGGTTAGTTGTTCTATGACCACATGAACCTTAGAGGTAGAGGAAGAAGAAGATGGAGTGAGGGCTTGGTGGTGATGACAAATCAGGGAAGAAATATCAGTTTTTTAGTGATGTCGATAAAAAGTACATTGGTTGTGAAGTAGAGTCAAATCAACTTCATTTCACCATCATGGTAGGGAATTTATATATATGGATTTATCCCCAATTTTTTATTTGAACATGGAATAATTTTCTTTAAATTGAATCAATATTCAAGTAGCAGATGGCCTTTTTAACTTATGATATTTGGTTGAAATTATGATATTGGGATAACTGATATTGGGACTATAAATTACTTATTTTTTTATTTATTTTATGTGAACGTAGATGATTCCTGATCATACAAGATCATCATTTCCATTCTTGTGGTTTCTTCTATTTCTCCCATCATTCTTTACATGTTCGTCACTAACATTAGATTTTATCTAATGATTCAACTAATATCACAGATTAATTTTATTGCACAATTAAAATAGGTTCCATATATTTATATTGTCTGTTCTCCATTTAGGATTATAGCGTGAGGATGGATTATAGGATAAGATAAAATGGGATAGGGGAGTATGGATTTGGGGGTTCTTCATGAATAACAATATGCACATCGACAATATTGTGATATGAATAATTAATCCAGGTACCAATAGATAGAAACCACTTTACATAGGTGGCATTATCTTCTTTAGCATATCCAAAGGAAATTCAAGTGATATATGAAGAAAAATAAGAGTAAGTAGAAATGAATCTAGGACTACAATAATTTTTAGATCTTAGAACCCAAATACATGGCATATAGTTCGAAAGAACACACATCATGTACTTTGGTAGGTACAGTAGCTAGGGATTCTTAGATATGTTAAATACCACACAATGTGTGGTTAAATCATACAATATGTTACCCTTATCTAGATATTTTTTTTTGTATAGGGAATATACACCTAGGAAGCCTAATTAGCCTCACAAACCATCAGGTTTAATACCACATTCCATTTTTCCTTGATAGAACATGACCTGTGAAGATGGATAACCTGCCAACTATTCCTATGGATCCTACACCCCATGTTCACCTCTCCACACATATTATAGTCATATTTCTACTTCCCCTTTTTGGGTTTTGTACATGGGCTATCAATTTCTAAGGGATATATGATGTTTACCTTGGTAACACATCATATACCTATACCAAGACTATATGGTGACCTAGAATCTTCATTCAGGATTATATTTTTACATAAAACTAGTAAATTAAAAGTGACCTTACACATTGGACATGATGGTGGAGCTACTTCTGAAGATAGATATGTGGCATGTGTTGAATCTAGCATGATCGATCGTATCAGCATTATAGTAAACAGGAATATATATTAATAATTATTAGTAAATAAAATCCCTCCATGATGATAAATTTACACCAGGGAACAATTTCATCTCATCATTCCTAAGAAGGGTTAGAAATTTACCCCATGGGTTTGGGGCGTAAGATCCTCTACCTATAGATCAGATATGGTTGGTATTCCTGTCACCATTATGGGGTGTGATATCCTCAATATATGTATTTTGTATTACCATTGTCTGAAGAAGAAATGTAATTTGAATAAAAAAACCATCAAATGATAAAAATGTATAAATAAGGGAAGAAGTTATGGAGGTGTAAGGATTATTATCTTTTCCAAAACCTATTGTAATAATATCAATGGGAACATTTACTCAAATTAAGGGGATGGAGAAAGAATTCCTCGAGCCTAGACACCCTATTCTTAGTGATCTTCATAATGAAGATTTAGTGGCCTTAGAAGATCAAATCCAAACAGATAATGTAGGGAGAATATGTATGTAGGATAATATGTAAGTCTACCTAACTCCAATTGTCGGAGAAAGTAACATAAAAAGAACTTAAACCTAAAATCTTCTCTAAGGGGAATCCTTCTACTATAGTAAACACATTTAAGGGTTTTTAGTTGAACCATAGATGAAAAGATGGAACTGGTCCAAAATATAATTTGGATCTTATTATATACTCTAAGGAACAGATAGAGACATTGGTATTTAGAAGAATGGTAGTATTATAACCCATAGCTTACGATGGAGGTATTCCAACCAAATAGATCAAGTCTAATCCAGTTAACTCATCATTCAAAATTAAATGAGGGTATTCCATAATAATCCAAAATAGTAATCAATGACATTTGATACTGAAGACATTACCTAAATCCCAAGGGAGATTCCCCTGGCCTTTTCACTTCAATTTCCCTCATTTTCATTTCTTATGAGAACCCTAATCATGGTGTGTGTAAAATTTAGTGTTTGATATTAATATAATAACTTTTATTTAATTTTTAAATTGATTTTAAATTCATTTATTTTACCAAAATGAACTTTTTCTTTTTAAGAGTCTTGTTGTGACTTGTTCCACTTTGTCTGCAGTAGGTGTTTCTAAGTAATTATTTTAGTAAAAAATCCATGAAGTGATTTAGTTTATTAAATTCATCTTCCAGTATATTCATACAAATATTTTATACCCATGATTGTTTTATATAAATTATCTAAATTATTTTCATTAATTCTTGGAGATGAAGTGGTTTTCTTTCAAAAAAAATCTCTCTTTGAATTAAAATTTTAACCATGTTAAATATTAAATTACATGAATATGGGACTCGTTTAAAATATTTTTGATGATGGATGAATTTTTTTTTATCTCTCCCTTGATTTTTAAATGAAATAAACCATGTTTAAGGGTGTGTTTTAATGTTAAAAGTTAATTTTTTTATGTTACACCTAAGGGAGGACAAACTTTTTTATCTCTCCATTAGTTCAACTATAATGAAACATACCACTCTTTAATAGACATGAAAACATTCTTAAACCATTATGGTTTACCTTGTTTATTATCCCTTTGTAGTATAGAGGTAATAATTTCATCTCTGAAACTGAAAGGGTTGAAATTGGTTATAAAAATAAAGGCACTTGCAATTCAAATGTGAATTAACTATTAAGTTTTTGTTTTCTAATAGTTTTATTTTCTATACTACATATCACTTTTTAAATTATGGTTTACATTTTTGATTGGAATATAACTTTTATTTTTCTTGTTATAGAATGGATAGTAGAAGGATGTATCGTACCGATAGGATTTCAACCGTGTTTCAAAATAATCTGGATAATTTTTTAGATTTTTCATTTTACAATGCTTCATATGGAGATTGTATACAGTGTCCATGCTATAAATGTGTTGTAGGATCGTGGTTAATCTAGGAATAAGTTAGCTACCATATAATAAATATTTGATTTCAAACAAACTATTATGTTTGGTATCATCATGCAGAGATGAGTCAATGTTCTACTGGTCATGAACAAAATGAAAGAAGTGGCATGGAGAATTTGATATTTGATCGGTTTCCATTTTTCCATCATCCTAAGAGAGATAGTATGCCAGTGCAAGAAGACAATGATATCAATACACATGAGGAAAATACTAAAGATGATGATGAGAGAGTGAAAATTTTATTGTATAATTCTAGAACTCTAGTATATCAAGAATGTACTAAAATGACCAAGTTGAAATTTTTAATGTGGTTATATCATAGGAAAACCTTGTGTGGAATTTCTAATACTTCTATTGATTACATTCTTACATTTTTAAATTACTTGCTTCTTGATGGTGCATATATTCCCTAAAATCATTACAAGGAATGGAAGTTAATTAAGCATCTTGGATTTGATACTAATAAAGTTCATGCTTGTCTAAAATATTTAAGTTTATTTTGGGAGGAAACAACCGACCGTAATGACTGAAAAGAATGTGGTACATCTTGATGGAAGAAAAATGCAGATGAAAAACCATCTTGTGTGGCACAGAAATTCATGTGTCACTTTCCATTGATTCCCAGACTTCAAAATCTATTCATGTCTGCAAAAAATCTCAGCCAATATGTGATGGCATGATACAGAGAGAATTAAATGTAATGATGAGTTGGTTCATCCTACAGATGGATTAACATGGTGGACATTTTATGCACAACATCCTGATTTTGTAACTAAGGTGCGTAATGTCAAGTTGGGTTTATCTTGTCAGGTTTTAATCCGTTTGGTCAGATGCTTACTTCTCACAGAACGTGGCTAGTTTTTATTCATGTTTAAAATATTTCTCCATGTATGTGTATGAAAAAACCATTCACTTTATTGAGTATATTGATATCTGGACCTTCTGATTCTGGTAATGATATAGATGTCTACTTACAGCCTTTAATAATAGAGTTGAAACAACTTTGGTATTTCGGTGTGCGGACATTCGATGCTTCTTCAAATAATACGTTTTAGATGTGTGTTTCCCCTCTAAGGACCATAAATGATTTCCCTTCTTATGCAATGATGTCTTGGTGGAGCACAAAGAGAAAACTATCTTGTCTTGTTTTTATGAAGAATACATGATCGAGAAGGCTTAAATATCGTCGTAGTTTCATTTTAATGGGGCATCGACGATTCTTGCTAATGGATCATCAATACATGACGAATCGTCAGAGGTTTCATAATACCATTGAGACTGAACAACCACCTCAACATATGTCAGGAAGCAATGTGCTTGATGAATTAGAATATTTTAGTTTTTCATTCGGTAAAGGTCAGTTGAAATCTAAAAAGGGGAAGAATGTTAACACTGAAACCTCTTACAATTGGAAAAAGAGAAGTATTTTTTTTTTTGAATTTCCATATTGGTCTACCAATTTGTTATGTCATTGTTTAGATGTAATGATTATTGAGAAAAATATATGTGAAATGTTGCATGCAATTATTTTTAATTTCAAGGGGAAGACCAAAGATGACTTCCGATCTAGTCGAGACTTGTTGGATTGGGGTATTTGAACATAACTACATCATGTTTGTATAGGTGAAACCAAATGGAAAGTTCATTGTGCTTCTTATGTGATGACACCATCAGAGAAAGATCAACTTCTGGCAATATTGGATAATATCAAGGTTCTTGATGGCTATTCCAGCAATATATCTAAACGATTCAATAGAAGATATGTGAAACTAAAATCTTTGAAAACACATGATTATCACATCCTTCTTCATGAATTGATTCCAATAGAAATTTGGCATTTTCTATCCAATAATGTAAGGGTGACATTTATTCTCTTGTGCCATTTTTTTAGAGACCTTTGTGTTAAAAGTTTATCCAAGTCATTCTTGATAAAAATGCAGCAAGAGGCACTATTAATTTTATATGAGATGGAAAAGATATTTTCTCCATCCTTTTTCACTTTCATGTTTCATTTAACGGTTCATTTTCAAACTGAAACACTTCTTGGGGGACCAGTTGCTTTTAGGTGGATGTATACTACTAAAAGAAATATGTGCACAATGAAATCATATGTTCAAAACAAGAATTATCCGGAAGATTTGATTGTAAGGGGTTATCTAGCTCAAGAATGTATGTATTTTTGTTCAATTTATTTGTCTAATATCACCACAAGACATAATTGGCCAGTGAAAAATGAAGATGACCAGTATGGGGAAATTGATCCCTTGTTTCCATCACTTCCCCAAATAGGACAAATTTTTGGGTCTTATACATTGGCTACATTGAGCCTTGAAGAGCGGGAGATGGCACATCGCATGGTCTTGTTTAACCGTGCTTTGTTCAATGACTATATCAATTAAGTAATTTGGATATTTATATGTCATCTCATATTATGAAATTTCAAATATAAGTTACAATTTTATTATCATTTTATATAGGGAACATAAAAAATTATAAGTAGAGTTCATAGATCTTTGTCATTGAGAAGGATAGAGGATTTTCATAGCCTATAGTTTTCTGCTTGGTTGAAATAAAAGTTATTACCATTACTTTAATTAGTTTAAAAAATAGATATCCATTTAATTGTATTATTCATATATATTTCTGGTGTTGAGTGTAACTATTGACTATGTTTCTTAAGACTTGAGAGCTTTGGATTTTCGTTTTAATTCTTTGGTTCATGAATTTAAATCTTTAATAATCAATGGGTATAAATTTGTTACAACGGATCAAACGGTGAAAATGAGAACACAACATGATGGTGTTATGTTAACCGCTACAACGGATTGGTATGCCAGTGTATCAGATAGTCGATCTTGATATGAAGATGTGTATTATTATGGGATAGTTGATAGAATATTGTGATTGGATTACTAATCTAAAGGTAGAGTCATTATGATGAAATGTAAATGGTTTGATTCAATGAGATGTCATGGTAAATTTATTGATGACTGTGGATTTAGAGTTATTAATATGAGTCGATGCATGTGTACTGATGAACCATACATTTTGGAATCAATGGATAAACAATATTTTTATGTTAAAGATCATCTGAGACCTGATTATGGTTTCATTAATGACGTAATCCCCAGACATATTTTTCATGATGATGGTGATGAAATTTCCACCATTGACGTTCCCGTTGGTGTTAGCCAAAATATTGAATTTGATGAATCAAATTGTCCCACTGTGAGAGTTTATGTTGAACCTAAAGTAGTGGTCGATAATATATAGAATCAACCATATATGTTCACTGTTAATTCAGTTTATATTGACAAGAGTTTCTCAGGTTATTATTACTATAATTACTTTAATTATGTTTCAGTTTGGAATGAAATGTTTGTTTTTTTTATTTTCTAATGTCATTTCATTAAATCATATTTTCCTATGTAGATTATGCAAAATACTATAGAAGGTTGAAGGAATCAAATATTTGATCCCAATCGACTGGGGCGTGAGTGTGTGTTACCTCCGCTTCCATCAGTGATTATTATAATTGTAAATTTTTTTTCTACATTACATATAATTTCATGTTAATATTCTTTACCAATTTTTTTAGGGACATTCAGTTCCACCAAATTTGACTCATAATTTGGTTAGCATGGGTATGAGTGGGGATAATCCTAGACCTAGACGGAGCACCCGTCATACCTGTTTCCACACTAACCTACCATCAGACACCCCTCCTACCACACCTTTACATCCTCTTGATCCTTCGAGGATGTTTTTATCCATGCCTCCATCAGTATCTCAGCTACCCTCTTTTTCAAAATCCATGACTACACTTCCTCCATAGATGTTTCCACCTTTACCATATCCATATCTGATGATGTATCCCCCATCCTAATACCCATATGTTGTCGTGTCTACACCGCCTCAAACTCCTACCGTCCAGCTAGCATCTAATGAGTCTGTTTCATTATCTTCCACAATAGTGCATGAAGGTCACCAAGAGCATGCACTGGAACAGACACTTCATGCAAAGGCTGCTGAGATAGGACAGCCCGCAGATCCATCACAGTCTATTGAGCAATCTGCAGACAGTTTTTTGATTATAACTATTTCAAATTATATCACTTTATTTTTGTCATGTTGTACTATTACTTAATTCTTTTTTCCCCCCTATTTTTCTTATTTAGGGGGATTTTATACTAGGATAGGTGGGCACACTCGGATTAAGGACGTTTGGAATCTTCAAAAACAGCTAATGGTGGATTACAATTAACAAATTCAGATGGTAGGTCCAACTACAACGCAGTGTAGAAGTTTCATGGCCACTTAGGCCAAGTATCATGATATCATTCCAGTGGAACCGGTGTCATGGAGACGTATCAGTAAATATATTAAGGAAAAATAATAGGAGAAAATATGGGTAAGAAAATTATATAAAGTCATATCTATATTATTGGCGTATTTAAATGAAATAACATGTTCATTGCAGATTTGGTTTAACTTTCCCGACGGAGAAGCTGCTAAGACAGCAAGGTTGATGGATGTTGGGGAGTTCTGGCGCTCATATAAGAATGAGTTTTATGTTGGTTGGAAGAGAAGGGTTGGTACTTACTTAGATGTGGTACCCATATTCCCCGACTATCCAAAAAGACAATATGAAAAAATGATTGCACATTGGAATACTACTAAGTTTAAGGTAATCTCAATCTTTAATGGTTGAAATATAAAATTTAACTCTTATTACTTGTATTGGAATTTTTTTAGGAAGTTTCATATCAAAACATAAAGAATAATGATTCAATGACATATTTTCACACATTGGGGCGCACTACAATGCCCGATCATTAAAATCACCATGTACTTTAACCGGGTATTGTGATGTTATACAAGATGTTCTACTGAAAATTTTATTGAATAGACATAGGTCATATTTGTACATTTCTCATATATGTTACTAATCTAGATTTGTACATTTCTCATTTGCAGCATGCTAAATTGGGAAACGAAGGTCATGTACCTCGTGCCAAATTATTTTTCTCCAGTAGAAAGGAAAAGGATGGAACTGCAGTAAATGCACAGACACGCGATAAGATTGTAAGGTTTTTTATTTATATTGTAAATATTTATACAAAATTTATAATTTAATATGTTTATAATTTCAACAGTCTTCCTTGGAGGCCCTCGATGGTAAGGAAGATGACAACTTCGGGCCACATGATCATTTAAGTCGGGTATTAGGTCAGGAGTACCCGGGTAGAGTACGATGTCGACCAGGAAAAAACATTGTCCCCTCTATGTATTGGTTGTCATCAGGCTCCTCTCAAGCCTCTCGGACCTCTAAGATGGAAATTTATCATGATGAAGCAGCTGAGGCAAAGAAAATAGTTTTAGAGGAGCATGAAAGAAGTAAGCTAATGATTGAACATTTCATGAAAGCTATGGAAGTTTTGATTCATTCTCTTCCATCAGTGGTTGTTGCTACTTTTTAATCATATATGGTGTAAATGCGCTCTTTAAATGATGTATCAGTTGATGACAATGAGGGTCTTAGTGGCAATGAAGGTGGTGGCGATAGATCTATTGGTGGTGAGGATGTTGCTGAGGCTGTTGGTGATGTTTCTGTTGATGATGATGATGTTGATGATGATTGGAATGGACATGGGGATGGGTATGTTGGTGATGGGGGGGGATATTAATCCCCTCCATTTTTGACTTAGTAGGGAGACTTATGTATGTACTTTAAGAACTTGAATTGAAATTTTTCATGGATTATAATGGTTAATTTGTTTTCTTCTAAAAATTTCTGCATAAATTTTTTCATACATTTACATAAAGCTAACATTAGAATCCTTAGTCTTACATATGGGTAAGTGATGACCTTACTACCATAGAATACTTAGCTCTAAATGATATCCCATATAGTGACATTGTATTCCATTTATTATCTCTTTATCTTTCATAAATTATTGAATTGACAAGTATAAATTAATTTAGGTAAAAAAGGAATATATTCCTCAGTTGTTATTTACAAAATTTGCATTTTGTAAAATCTGAATTTGTTCTATTGATCGAACTGGTTGGGTTTTTTGAGATCCCAAGTCCCTGAATGATATGGTAAATGCTAGATATTTTTTTGGGGTTTATAGGTAGCATTGTAAGAAGGGTGCAGGGGGTAGGGGTCTGGGGGGGTTGGGTGTAAGGGGTGGGGCTGGGTGCAGGGGGTGGGGCTGGGTGCAGGGGGAGGGTGGGGAGGGGTGGTTGGGTGCAGGGGGGCTGGGTGTAGGGGGTTGGGTGCTGGGGTGCTGGGGTACTGGGGGGGCTGGGTGCGGGGGGGGCTTGGTGAAGGGAGGGGGTCTGGGTGTAGGGGTTTGGTTGATTGGGGGTGGGGTTGGGTGTATGGGGGTGGGGGTGGGTGCTGGGGGTGGGGGTTGGGTGCTGGGGGTTAGGGGTTGGGGGTGGTGATGTGTGTAGTAGGGGTGGGGTTGGGTGTAGGGGGGATGGGTGCAGGGGGT
This sequence comes from Viscum album, assembly GCA_963277665.1. Lineage (NCBI taxonomy): Eukaryota > Viridiplantae > Streptophyta > Magnoliopsida > Santalales > Viscaceae > Viscum > Viscum album. Next base: position 734,701,622 of record OY728147.1, on the reverse strand, counting down.
GGGGGTGGGTGCTGGGGGGAGGGGGCTGGGTGCTGGGAGGTGGGGTTGGGTGCAGGGGGTGGGGCTGGGTGCAGGGGGGCTAGGTGCAGGGGGGATGGGTGTAGGGGGGTTGGGTGCTGGGTTCTGGGGCTAGGTGCAGGGGGAGGGGGGAGGGGGGCTGGGTGCATGGAGTGTTTGATGTTTTTTGGCTACGCAACTCAGTGTTCATGGAAATGTTATAATCTCATGTATGATTGGAGCTTTGAATGTGTTTGGTTTCATGACGTTATTTGCAGTTGGGTTGCAGATATGGGATTCCATGGATCTTGTCTTGCATGAAGGTATGTTTCACTTAGGTGTATTTTTTACATGTGTTTTCAAAGAATTATCATGGTTGTTTTCTATCTATGATTTTATTTAGTATGTTATGTGTGTATATTGTTTAAAATACAATGATTATTACATTCAAACTTATCATATAACAATAAAAGAAACACCTTTCAATTTGTATTCAAATGAATGTGTATGCATAATGAACTCTACAACCAATTTAAACTATGGAAATTAATTATTCATGCAGTTTAAACACCTTTTAATTTGTATTCAAATCATATTAATTATATTCTATACAAGTGCAGGGAAACAAGAAGACACGGGTGTGCTGATATCAACATATATGACTATGTCATGCAATATTTTCTTAGAAAAGGAAAAGAATACCATGACTTTAATTTCCATAGAATGATGACTAAAAGTGGATTTACCTCAGGTTGTATTACTTATAATAATATTATAAAATGTCTCAAAAAACTGAATCAAATTGTAGTGGTGTCTGAGTTCCTTCTGCTGCTTCAATCTGTGGGTCCAAAACCTAAATTTTCTTTCATTTACTCCATTGATTGATACTTACTACAATGAAGGAAGGATGTATGAGGCTCTCATGTATTAATTGGACTTGAATGAATTTCTATAGGATACTATTGTCAAGACTGCAATTTCAACTAATCCATCCCACACTAGTTCTAAAAACATCAATGTTTATTCTCATAAGAAAGTGAATCCCAACAACAACTTGTATTCGTCAAGATCTTTTGAAAGTGATTCTGAAGGAGTGAGTAAACTATGAATAGTAGTGGTATATGGTTTTCATTTCATGGTATACTTCTAAAAAACCATTACAAATCTGCATTTTTTCATTCTTTTTTAATGATTATTAAACTATGTCCTATTTTAGGAGCCTCCTACTAAAGCTTCTCCTACTTTGAATGGGCATTCTACTCTCTAAAAAAGTCATTTTTTCTACCTCCAAGGGTTCTGAGAGTGATTCCTCGAGTGCATCTAAAGCGATTATGATAAATATGTGAGAGTTCTTATTAATTCTCACGCATTATATAAATAGTTCCATTGGTTTTTAGTTTGATATATTTTATATAATATTTGCAATTCTGGTCACTAATTGTGAATTTAAAGTTTTTGTGTAGGAAAATTTTCCTATGAAATCACTTGGAACTGTGATAAAAAAGTAAACCATCGAGTCTTCTTGAAACAAAAGAGGAGTCCAATGATGAAGTAGATGCATATAGCTTTGATGATCATTCTTATAAATTATTGAGTATGGATGATTTTATCTTTATCTTTACTAATATTTCATTTAAAGAAATCATTCTCAAAATTATTGTTCTTGTATGACATGGATGTTTAAGGTGTGTTTTTTACGAGAGCATAAACATTAGGAAGTTATTACCCCTATATTATTTAATATTTGAATTTCTATAACATAAAACATTTAATAATTTTCCCAATACTATTATGTAGGTTATGTTATTTTTAGTAGCAACATTAAACACAAGGAAATTGATGATCAATCCCAATATTCCAATATTTTACACCATCAAAAAAATGTTTGAAAACATATTTACATTATCATCACTATAATAATACTACCAATGGTTAAGTAGCATTGCTCACATTAGCACGAATTCTACTGTAGCCTTTATATTATGAGTTCTTACACTAGAAGCCCATACTAACAACAATTTTTACACTGGAAAAGTTTACGTATTTACACATTTGGATTCATTAGTAGCAACATTACACTAGAATTTCTTATAGGAGTAGTATTCACACTAGCAATGTTTATACTAACATCATTACAGTAGCAGTGTTTACATTATTAGTTCTTAGAATATAAATTATTACACTAGAACTGTTCATAGCAACATTACCGATACAAACACCTTTTCATAATGAATATGTCTGGGAAATACAAGGGTGACAAATCTGGGAAACATGGGAAGAATCCTGCTGAAGCTTTGTCTACAATGACATGAGTAGCCCACTCATTGGTGTCGGGGAAGAGGAGACAGGTATGTTGTAGTTTATTTTTTATTTTATTTTCTTTATCACATCAGCCACTTATGCCTTTTACCACTTTCTACGGACAGAGGGTACTTATATTCTACGAAGGGGGATATAAGGGCACTGGAGGCGGCTACGTGATTTTCTTTGCAGGGGAGGGAGATCATGGTATTTGAGGGATTGATAGTATATCTCATTTTTGTCTGCTTTTTCTGTGTTGCTTCTATTTATTTTCCTTTCCTTTAGCAAGGATGTCCAACATATGGATGGGTCATGCCGAAATTTTATTTATTTTCTACTGCGGTTTTAATTAATTGTTTATGGAGGTGATTAATCCCTTGTTTGAGACACCAAACACATATCAATATCTCTAAATCATGAATGTCATTTCATTATGAAATTCTTCCCTGCATACCTTCACCCTTGGTCCTCTTCCAAGAAATCTTCTTTATGTTAACACATCGAATGCAATCTTCATAAATAAATTTTCAACACATATTCATGAAATATATCTTCCTGCCATTATTCTAGAAAAATCCCATGCCTCTTTAATCAAGCATACCTGATTTTATAATAAAACCCCTCCAATAGAGGTTCACTTTATTCTAAACCAAATAATAGTGATGATCAATTCTGTGATAGTATTCCATGAGTCTTGTGATCAATGTTGAGACTAGCTAATCACAATTTCTATCGGCAGGGTGACAATCGGAATATTTCCCCGCCTCCTCCCACTCCCTTTGATCCTGGACAGAAGATGTCGCCCCGCGGATGTCGCTGGACCGGGCCAACACGCCGCGGTCACGCCGCACTCACATCGCGGTCACACTGCGGTCACACCGCAGTAATGCTATGATTTGGCCCTACTCTAGGATGACTCCCTACAGTGGTTCGCAGTCCTGTTGGAATTCTATATATGATACCTAGATAGTTTTTTTAGATACATTACCCACCCATAGTTAATGGGGAGGGAGGTCCTCAGGTAGAAAATCTCTTGATTGAGTCTCTCATTAAAATATTTAGTCACCTGTAGACAACATTGGAGATGAGGGTGAAGCTTACTACTTGTATTCTACAAGGAAAATATAAGTGCTCAAGGGGCATCATAGAAAATGTTGGACAATAAGAAGACTTTAGAATACTATTATAATGATATTTGTATTTGGAAAATTGTCTTTCAGAGTTTGATATTTTTATGATCTCGATGATCGGATGAGTTTTTTGACCCTTGTTGAGAAAATGCTTCTACATTATCTTTTTTTTTGTGAGAACAGTAAAAAACACACACCTCATATAGTGTAGTTGGAGATTTCTACAACAATGGGTAATCTGATGGATGATCATCTTTGTGATAGTATTCCATGAGTCTTGTGATCAATGTTGAGACTGACTAATCACAATTTCTATCGGCAGGGCGATGGCCGGAATGTTTCCCCACCTCCTCCTGCTCCCTTCACTCCTGGCTAGAATATTTTTCCCTGTGGATGTCACTGGATCGAGCCAACTGACCACGGTCACACCACGGTCCCGCCGCGGTAATGTCGTGATTTGGCCCTGCTCTAGGACGACACCCCATGGCGGTTTGCAGTCCTATTTGAACTCAATGTATGATACCTAGATAGGGTTTTATATACATTACCTGCCCATAGTTGATGGGGAGGGAGGACCTCAGGTAGAAAATCTCTTGATTGAGTCTCTCATGAAAATATTTAGTCACCTGTAGACAACATTGGAGATGAGGGTGAAGCTTGCTACTTGTATTCTACAAGGACCATCTAAGTGCTTGAAGGACATCATAGTAAATTTTGTACAATAAAAAGACTTGATAATACTTTAATAATGATATTTGTATTTGTAAAATATTCCTTCAGAGTTTGATATTTTTATGATCCCGATGATCGGATGAGTGTTTTGACCCCTCTAGAGAAAATGCTTCTACATTATCTTTTTTTCTCTGTGATAATAATAAACCACACACACCTAATATTGTGTAGTTGGATATTTCTATAACAATGGGGAATCTGATGGATGATCAGCTCTGTGATAGTATTCCATGAGTCTTGTGATCAATGTTGAGACTGACTAATCACAATTTATTCTGATGGGGCAACGGCTGGAATGTTGCCTCGCCTCCTCTCGCTCCCTTCGCTCTTGGCCGGAAGATGCTACCCAGAGGATGTTGTTGGACTAGGAAAACACACCGCGGTCAGGCCATGGTCACACCACGGTCACGCCATGGTCACACCGCGGTCACACCATATTCAGGCCGTGGTCACACCGTGGTCACGCCACAGTCACTCTGCAGTCACACCGCAGTCACGTCGCGGTCATGCCGCGGTCACGCCGCGATTGCACTGCAGTCGCCTATAATCCATCCCACACCAGCCACCACACCATCCCCGACCCCCCATCCTCCTATAAAACACTCATGAGAGCCCTCTTCTACCTAAAAACATCCTCAACAACTAGTTCCAGCCCGCACCAACCCCCTTCCATCCCCCTTCCATCCCCCTGCCACCTACCTTCCCGCCCGTACCAGCCACTCCATCCTGTACCATCCACCTCACCAGCCCCCAGAACCACTTTTTTATCCTTCGGTGGACGAATTACACTGGTTTATTTCATCCTTATCTCCATTACGATTCATGTGTTATCGGTCCTAATGGCTTCGAAAGTGGTGTTGGGGAATATTGAAAAGATAATGACTTCTTTAATATTATATTCTCATGGGGAGGAAATATTTTCCTAGGGATGTGTGGATGAGGATGTCCAGACTAGTGGTAGATGGTCATATCAACATATGTAGTGTCGAGGGATCAATGCACATTCTTCAAGCTAAGTTTTCTTGGGAGGTTCTTGAAGGTCGTTCTATATGGGGAAATTTCATATTTGTCATAGTATTGATCTTACCTTGGAGATCTAGGGGGATGGTCTCATGGATGTGGAATTAGTTTCATGGGAACATTATGGTTCTCAAGAAGCAGTCTCGATGGATTGTGGAATGAGGAAACGTAACATATGGGGGTGTTTAGGGGGGTGCAAGGGGGATATCCAGGGGGTATGGGGGTGTTCAAGGGGGATGTCCATGGGTGACATGGGGGTTCAGAGGGGTGTCCATACCTTCTTATCATTTCAAAAATAAAACTCCACTTTATTGTATCAAATTCTTTTGATATATCAAGCTTTAAAGAAAAGTTTCCATGGTTAACCTTTAGTTTCATGATGTTAACACATTCAGAGGCAGTTATGAATATTCTTATGAGGGATAAATCCAAACTGATTTTAAGAGATAAACCCATGAGAAATGGGACCTAACCTCATTGCAATAATTTTTATAATGATTTTTGTAAAGTTATTCCCAATAGCAATAGGTCTTAAATCCTTTACATCTCCAACATTTTCCTTCTTTGGGATCCAGGAAATAAAATTAGAGTTGATTCCATAGGGCATTGAGGTGTGGTGAAAGAACTCCCGCATAGTGTTAAGGATCTCATCATGAACTATGTCCCAGTAGACCATAAAGAATATCACAACACTGTATTTTTCATTTAAGACTTCTAATACTAAGGAATCTATATTACCAAAAATATTCATTCAAAACATCGCTGGCATGAGACCCAAAAACTTGATTCATGCAACCATCTGAACCATGAAAGAGTTTCATTCACATGCTGTATGTTTTTCCTCATTAACACTACCTGTTAGCCTACTTTTCCACACCTACAGCCATAGTTTCCATTCTATAACAGCTTCATGGAAGCTTCTGACTCCCAAGGCAACAATATTTATGCAGGACATTGAAATGTTGTATAACCTCAGCCTACTAAACCAGTTAAAAATTACTCCATCATTCATGTATCTTAAATCAATTCCAGATTTTAGATATTAAGATCAATTCCAGCTTTAATATATCATCCACCACTTTAATTCAACCAGTTAACATGATCCACATCCAATTTCCCACGTGTATGAACTTTAATCCATGATCAAAACACATATCAATATCTCCAGATCATGAATGTCATTTCATTATGAAATTATTCCATGCATAACTTCACCCTCGATCCTCTTCCAAGAATTCTTCTTTATGTTAACACATCGAATGCACTCTTTATATATATATTTTCAACACATCTTCAACACATCTTCATGTAATAGATCTTTATGCCATTATTCTTGACAAGGGGGAGGGGGTTTGTCAAGGGGGGAGGGAGGGGCTTCAGGGGGAGTGGGGAGGGGTGTCTAGGGGGTGTCCAGGGGGTTTGTCCAGTGGGGAAGGGAGGGGTTGTAGGGGGAGTGGGGAGAGGTGTCTAGGGGGGTGTTCAGTGGCTATATAGGGGGTGTCCAAGGGGTGTCCAATGTAACTAGAAATTATTTTCAAGCTGATCTAAACCTTTAAAGAATGATCAACTATCTCACTATAAGATTTTATCTTGAAAAAAATACCTGAGAATAAATTTCTATTTGTAGTCCCATCTCAAACTTCTGAGATTTCATCTACTAATTTGAAACAATATAGGGTGTGTACTGCACTTGTTCAGAAAAATGATTGGTATACTCCATCAATGATCATCCATTTGTAATGATAAATATACTCCCGGGATCTAGAATAAACTAGGGCCTCATGAAACTTATCCTCATTTATAATGATCTTGAAATATTTCAACATATCTCTACGGTTATACTAGTTTGAACCACTGAGTCCCAACGTCTTCGATTAGGACCCTCTAATAGGAACAAAACACATTTTACTCTCACAGCCTCAGGATTATCATCAAATTCAAACATTATCATTGACTTCTCAAGAAACTCTTATTCTTAATAGAGTTCAAAATTACCTCAGAAGGTGTGAGTTTTTTTCTGAAGAAACTCCGAAGCATTTTCCTTTACAAGAACTGGTTCTTCTTCCCTAACCATAGCAGGACCAAAACCCACTCCCTGACTAAAATCTTTAATAGACTAGACCAGAACATACACAAATATATGATAAATTGTTGAGGTAGAACACTCTCTTTCATCTTCCCACAATTTCACAAGAAGTCTCATCAGTTTCATGGGGAGGGGGGTTGTCCAGGAGGGGGGGATTTCTAGGAGGGGGGTCCAGTGGGGTGTCCAGGGTCCAAGGGGGCTCCAATGGGGGGTCCATTGGGGGTGTCTAGGGTCCAAGGGGGGTCCAATGGGGGGTGTCTAGGGGGGAAGGGTCCAAGTGGGGTCCAATGGGGGGTGTCCGGGGGGGTTCCAGGGGAGGGGATGTCCAGGAGGGGGGAGGGGGTGAAGGGGGCTATCCAAGAGGGGTGTTGTCCAGGGGGGTCTAATGGGGGGGTCCAGTGGGGGTGTCTAGGGTCCTGGGGGTCCAGTGGGGGGGAGGGTCCAAGGGGAGGGGACTTCAGGTCCGGGGGGGTCTGTCCAGGGGGGAAGGGAGGGGCTGGGGCTGCAGGTCAAGTGTGTGGGGGGGGGGGTTCTGTCCAGGGGGGTTGTAGGTCCAGTGGGGAGCTGCAGTGGGGGGTCTGTCCAGGGGGGGTGTTGCAGGTTCGGGGGGGCTATAGGGGGTTCTGTCTAGGCGGGGCTGTAGGTCCAGGGGGAGAAGGGTTGTAGGTCCAAGGGTGTTTTAGGGGGAGGGGTTGCAGGTCCAGGGGGGTCTGTACAGGGGGGAAGGGTGGGGATGCATGTCCAGTGGGGGGTTGTAGGGAGGGGGTCTGTTTAGGGGGGATGTAGGTCCAATGGGGGCTTCAGGGGGGTCTGTCCAAGATGGGTTGTGGGTCTAGGGGGGTCTGTTTATGGGGAAGGGAGGGGCTGCATGGGGGGTCTGTCCAGGGGGGAAGGGAGGGGTTGCAGGTCCAGTGGGGGTTGTAGGCGGAAGGGAGGGGCTGCAAGGGGGGTCTGTCCAGGGGGGAAGGGAGGGGCTGCAGGTCCAGTGGGGGTGTCCAATAGGGGGTTGCAGGGGGGTATCTATCTATACCCATGGTGTGTTGAACCATGGGTATGTTTTCTGTGAAAAAACTATGTATGACTATGGTTTACTTAACTCTGGGTATATAATTTGGGCTGTAAAAATGTATACCTACGGTTATGTAAACCATGGGTATATATGTATACCTACTGTTCACTAGAACCGTGGGTAATATGATATTTTAGTAGGATATAACCACATTTTCTACAGAATCGTGGGTATAAGGCTATCTTAATGCCTCGGGAGCCCACGGTTCATGAAACCGTGGTTATATCCTATACCCACAGTTTCATGGACTATACCCACGGTTTGAAACTGTGGGTATAGCGTAATATTCCAGTAGTACAAGTGGCATGTTGAAATCTGATAAAATGAATTCCTATTGTTTTTATACTTTAATAAAATGATACATGGGTCATTTTTTATTTGTAATAATCAACCTCACCTTAATATGACACATGGTGTGATCAATATGACACCAATTGCATCCTTTATTTTAAATTTACTTTAACTTTAGCAAAAATAACAAGTGACATAATGAAAACTAATAAAACACATTAGTATTATTTTTATACTTTAGGAAAAAAAATCCTTGAGTCATTTTTGACATGTTTTAATCAACCTCACCTCAATACAACACACAGTGTCACTGGTATAACTCTATGTGTGTATTTTTATATAAAGTAGACATTTCATTAATTTATTCTTTCATATTTGATTTATTTATTTATAATTTTACTAACATGAGATTTTTTTTCTTATATAGGTGGATTATTTTTCTTGGGTTGAGGTTATTTGTTTAGAAACTGATACCATGGGCAGACTTTTTTTATAGGGGATCACACACGGGTTCCAAAGATTATGAAACACTAATTTTTTTAAATGTTTGTGGATAGTATGTGTAAATGTAATTATACAAAAAATTATTTGTAATTTATGTATTACTATTTTTTTAGTTTTTTTAAAAAATTATTTCAATTAAATTTTATATTTTGTGTATAGGTTATAGGTTTCTACACAGATTGTCACAGTGTGCTATTATACAAACAACACAGTAGAGAATATGGGGCCTTTATCAATGCTATTTCTAGAACCGATAAACAGGACCCCCCATTTAATGGCATTGAGGATAATAATGGTTTTTTTAGTCTGGTGAAAATCCCTTTTTCACGATGTTGAAGAGAATGTCTATTGTAGTGATAATTTTTTTGGTATGCAATTTTCATTTCACTCCTAATGATATTGATGTGTCTTTTTCAAACCATTAATGTTCTCAAGTTTGAGTTTTTTTCATCATATTGGGTCATTATTTCATTCTCATTGAATTATATGTACTCATAAATACACTCACGCACACACACACACACACACATATATATGTATGTATGTTCAAATTTATATATAAATATACACATATATGTGTATATATGTATATATTCGGTTATATATACACACAAATATATTTTCTTATTTCTATGTTGTTTGCATATATAGTGTATATATTAGTATTTAGATATGTATATTTTGGGATCTATATATTTATATATAAATATATATAATATGGGAAAGATATTTTATCCTTGTTATTATAAGGTCGATTACATCTGTCACTATAGAACACAATACAAGGAAAGATATTTTTTCCTTGTTATTTTTGTAGAAAAATTAAATATGAAATGGTGTGTCAATTGATTGGAGGATGATCCTTGGGAATCATAAGCATTTCATGTAGAGAATTTTGATGATGATGTCCTTTATGAGGAAGGCAATCACAGAGAGTGAATTTGAATCATTTAAAAGAAGCATCCAATTTTATTTTAATTGTTTCATTAATGATATAGCCAATATCTTCTTCACTTCAAGATGTACTCAACCTAATGAGGAACATCTAAGTGATCTTGAGAGCAAGAAAGAAATTATCTATGAAAAGAAACTGTAAAAACAAGATCATCATCAAATTACAGTTAAAAAAAATAGTCAACATAATAATTAAAGGTAAAAAATTCATAGTTTGATATAATGAACATGTCCAACCTTATGATTATAATAGATCAATATTCATTATATATATTGGTATCAGTACTAGATTTAATGTGCTAATTGACAGGGATAGTTTTCATAATGTCGTCCTCACAATGAATTCCATTGATTGGGAGGATATTGAAGTAACATTTAGTTACACTTTTCATTATATTCTCTTGATATCAAGTCATGAATTGTTTATTATTTATTTATATTGAAAAGTTAATTTATTCATGAAGATTTTAGAATTATTTTTTTGAATGTTTTTGGAAATTCTCATCAATATTTCTAAACAATATTGACAACTAGGTACATGAGAGATATTAATAGAAAAGTCAATACTAGCACACAAATATTAAATATCAACTTTTTTCTTAGAATATTAGAATTATTTCACTTCCAAATGAAAGGAAGAGAATTTAATTTAAATTATAAGTGATTTTAATTTATTTATAATGACATCACTATAGGAAAATTTCAATTTCACAGTGGCTATTTTTGGATATGGCGGTTGGTTAAACCGCCACCATATGCTTATGTGGCAGTTTCTAAAAACCGCTACTAAATTGCATGTCGGGAAACTATTTACAGTGGTTAAAGAGTTTTAGCGGCAGTTTATGGGAACCATCATAGTTGGAGCATTTTCATGGTGGTTATATTGTTTTTCACGGTGTTTTTTCTGGGTAGGGGATTACTTTTTTAGCGGTGGTTAAAACTGCCACTAAAAAAAGTAATGGCCACCCAGGACAAATCGCCGCGACAAATAATATAACCGCCATGAAAAAAGCACGGAATATGGGCCACTGTATCGGTGATTAGAACCTCCACTAAATTTAAGACTATAGTTGCAGTTAAAACCACCTCTAATAGAAAAATATCGACATTTAGCGGCGGTTAAAATAGCCCCTAAATGTACCTATTATAGTTAGCGGTGGTTAAAATTGCCACTAAAGAGCAGATTTATAAAAAAATAACCAGTTTCTAGAGCCCCTGTACCAGTGAACTGAAAAAAAACCATTCCAAGAATACCAAAACACCAATAGAATACATACTACATTCAATATGAAAATACATGCTAAACTAAGCACAACTGAATACATTGTTCAGTGAGTAAAGGAATGTAGATAAACATATCACATGGCCTAATCCTAGTATCTAATAAAATGTAGTGGTGGATTTACAAGTTTACCCCTCTCATATTCTTATACCACTTTCCCTTTTATATTTCATCTTCCAATTATTTTGAATTCTTTAAACTCTTGTATAAAACAAAAAAATTTAACATAGGTTCATCCACATCTCTATCATTAGACACCCAATTCAAGATCCAAAGGAAGCATTGGATAGCTCAACTTAAGGCAAACCCCACTCATACATCCTATTTTAGTTTCCCATTATATCCTTTTTGACGTATAGTCATAGGCACAGTTTCCATACTATCATGGAACTGAACCATTTCTCATATTTATTCCAAAAATCTTAAAATATGAAGTTGATATCGGGAGAGGAGTCATCTATGACCTTTAGGTTGGTAGTCGCATTATTTTCCCTTTGGGGTTCGATGTTTCATAATTAAGCCACTGTGTCACACACCATATTTGTTCAAGAATCTATATTTAAGTGATTTATGTATTTAAAATTGACCATTTCATACTCATATGTACTATTTGGTCTTTTATTGTATGTTCACATGTTGTGTTCAACTTCTATGGTCACCCATTGGGATCTTGGTGAAATGGTACAATATGATTTTTTTTTCAAATTTTGGTACTCCCACATATCTTCTAGAATTGTTCAAGAATGTAAAATCCCTTTCTATATGATCATTTTATAGAACTTGAGGCATCCCTTAGGTGTTTAGACCACTTATAGTTGGAATTTATAAAGTGGTAAATTTCCGAGATTAACATGTAACCATATAAGTGACTCTATTGAGATTATATATGGGTTTCCCATATTTTAATGAATTTAATGAGTTAAATGTAACTGATAATGTGAAATGGATAATTAATTATGGGTTTCCATTCTTAAAATAAATCAATTGGTTTTAAATGGAATGACCCCAAGTAATTGTAATGTCATGCTCTTGATTTATGCTGTATAAAAATCTTTATACAAATTGTAATATTTTAAATGGGAATTGAACATGGATAAAGACTTGAATAAGAGGTTATTCTTTATCTATTATGACACAAATGATTATTCATCTATTATATATATGGTGTAGATAGAAGAGATGGATGTGAGGTAATTCCCCTTTCTATTTATATTTAATATATGCCTTTATAAAGGTTTTGGTATGATGGTATGAGATTGTTGGGCAAGGAGATATCACAATTCCTTACATCAGGTGTTGAGCATGGTGTATCATAAAAATGTTACTATATAAGTATTGTGATTTAATCACCACATTCCATGATGAGAATTTTGACCTGATGTCACACTCAATATCCCATGTGTTGTTTCATGGAGTCTCTCACTCTGTTGGGATATAGGGCATGTACCCAATTACACGATCACATAGGCTCATTTGACTAGTTAGGGATGTCTGAGTTATGCTATGGTCTATTCATCAGTATTATTATAAGTATATGGCTACATACATCTTTACATACCTTGGAAAGTTAGGTGGATGAAATATATATAAACTATATATATTACTATTATATATATAGTAACTATTTAGATCTATATTCCATAAATGTGTAGATAAATTTAAACCCTCCTACAGTCCTTTAAGAACATGATTGGGTGGTTATTTATTTATTTCATAGTTACTCAAAAGATGTGGGGTGTAGTATGTTGGTGGTAGGCACTTTATCATGGTAATAATGATGTGGTAATATTTTCTTGGGATTAATTTATGTTGGTGTTCTGTGTGGAATTATTATAAATGAAACATAACATAGAAATTAGGTAAAATCATCTCTCTCTTGGGTAATTCCATGTGGAATTATTATACATGACACTAAAGATATAAAAAAGGTAAAATCATCTCTCCCATGGATAAGGGTTCCTAATTTTTTAAGAGTGATGGATCAGGTTCAAGTATCATATTTGTTTCACTCATGTTATTTCTTTAGAAAAGGGGTCTTTAGTGTGGTTTCCTTAGAAGGAATAGAATCAAGCTCCTAATATATTGTCACTCCTATTATGAATCCTAGTTATTTTGATGTGTGGAATATAATAGAAGTGGTCAGAAACATTCCTTCAAAGGGAAGAGTGTCTCATGAAGGGGTTTGATATATTCTATCAAAAAATATGGATGCTTATAATAAATTGTTTGTGACAGGGTAGTTGATGTTATGAATGGTAAGTAACTGATCATGTAGTCTATTTAACATTTTTCTAGGGAAGGGGGTTATAGAGAATCTACTGGGAGTTTCTCATCAGCATGTCATGCATACTGAGATAATGGACACTGTCACTCATTCTTCCTGACTATTCTTGGAGGCCACTTTGGAAATGGTGGGAAAACACCATTTCAGAAAGTGTAGAAAAATTTCCCATAATCTCATATCTGTATCTATGGATTCCAACTATTTTTTGAAATTTTGGATACTAGGATTATGCCACACTAAAGGGTGATCTATCTTAAACATGTTAGAAAGACACACATTCTCATCCCTATGGATTGATAAAAGATCATAACTAAGAATTACTTCTTATAAATGGAAATTTAGTGGAAAATGCATTGGGCTAGAAAATGTAGAATAATTTATTATAATTAAAGAATGAATTTAGGAAAAATTAATCATAAAAAATGAATCATCACAATAAATAGTTGATATATATGGTGCATACCACACTCAAGAAATCATGACATAAAAGGAAACATCAGAAATCAATAAAATACATAAAAGGAAACATGAGAAATCAAGAAAATGCTAGGTTATGAAAATGTTTGGAGGCAACTATATGCCACACATGACACATATACAAATCGACTATTACAATATTTTTCCATATTTCAACAATACTACTAATCATTTTCTGATGATGAACAGATATCATCACCCTCTCCACCTCCATCTCCACTTCCTACTACCACCTGTAAGAACATTATATTGAAAATTAAATATTATTGCATATTTATATTTAAACTTAAAACCAATAAAAGTTTGAAATCTAAATGATTTTGAATTTTTGTGATTTAACTACTCACCACTAGTCGATGCAATACCATTGAGGGATATCTTCTCATCTGCTGACATATATCAGTCAACACTTTCTGAAAAGTGGATATCTGAGCCCCCTGGTCTTGAATTGTGTTTCGTAGAGAAACAATCTCTCTCTGAGCATCTACGAGTATGGACTGACTACAACCGTAATTAGATGCAATTGCAATCCCTAATGTCCTACTAAAGACCTCAGATGGTATGGGTCTCAAACCCATCCTATGCACTCTACCAGGATGCTCCTTCCCAAGGACTTTACCAACTAGGTCATCCTGGGAGACTGAGTAGGACTGCCCAAGATTGAAATCTCATATTTCTTTAATTTTTACCTATAAATCAAATATCAATATATATTAACATAGTTAAAACTAATAATAAGTTATTATAATGAAAAAATGAGTTCATACCCTCAACTTCTTTGGCAGGCTCATTAACAAAACTTCCATCAGATTTTTGTGAACATCCACCCACACTTCAGTTTGAGATGCTTCATGCCCTAAACTCTGTGACTACATTAAAAAAATATAAATCAATAATTTAATATATTAAACATATGATATTTTCTTATAAATATTTAAAATAATAAAAATATTACCAGATTCAATCAGCTTCTAGAAAAGCTTTTTGACCCCTTAGTGTGAGGGATGACTTGCTTAGCCCAGCTTGATGCATTCTTTC
Source organism: Viscum album (assembly GCA_963277665.1). NCBI lineage: Eukaryota > Viridiplantae > Streptophyta > Magnoliopsida > Santalales > Viscaceae > Viscum > Viscum album. The sequence continues at coordinate 734,686,457 of OY728147.1, read as the reverse complement.
TTGAGAGATCCTGAAATAAATAAAATGAAATTTAATAGTAATGTATTAAATTTAATCTCCTCTTCATATACATTTATAAATTTAAAATGAGTTTAATATAATAATATATATTTAAATAACATATGCTTCTCATCATGATGTCTGTCAACAAAAACATTTCACTTTTCTTTGGGTACCCCATTGGGTAGCTTCTCATACTTTTTTTGGACGGACAATGACGTATCGTTGACATCACTACATAGTCTTTATTTTAAGTCTTTCTATTTCTTACCAAGATTTTTCAACATCCACTTCCGTGCTATCACATCAGCAACTTTAAAGTGGAAAAAAATCTATATACAGAAATTCATTTTGAACATATTAATAACATGACATTCAATTACACCATAATGTATTAAAATTACCTTTATTTGGTAATCAAAAACATCATTTTTCCAACATGGAGTCAAATTTCTACAATCATCATAAGAAATAGGAAGGGAAATGGGCTCCGCTGCCAGCTGGCCTAGAATTTGGCCAAGTAATCATGTGGCATCATCCATAGGGACCCCATATGAATAAAATGGGACAACCATCTTCTCTCCATTAATATACCACACATCTGCACATTTTATATTTTTTCCCACAGTTTCATTTTTTTCATTTTAATGAAAAAACAATTAGTATAAAAAAATTGCAATAAATTTATTTATATTAAAAAATTTACCTATAACAGTGACCCTCCTGTATGCTCGTGATGAACTAGAAGTGGAACACCGCCACCCTGATGCCAAGGCTTCTAAAGGGGGAGTCAAAAACTTATCTTATAAAGGGATGATCACAGAGGGTGTGAGAGATGGTTTAGGGGGAGATGGTGTAGGGGGAAGGCAGCTGGTGTCTCATATACTGTAGGGAGGGATAGATGGATCGTCATTTGTCACAGTAGTGGATGAAACAGTTCATCGCTTCCTCCTTGGAATTACTATCATTTAATCAAATAAAATTAAGTTCAGAACATATATTTCAAAAACAATATGCAGATTTTTTTAAAAAAATGATAATAGATTCCTAATAATAACAAACAAAATATACATAACAATGATAATGAATGACTGCACAAATGAAATAATTGGTTTCTGACTGAATAAATAACTGTACAAACAATCATTTTACCCTTCAATAATGTTAGTTTATTACTCCATTACTTCATTCACTTCATTCATCCTTGCTAGACTAATATTTTCAATATCATGATGGAAAAATAATTGTGCTTCTTTTTGTTGATGTGATTCAATTTCAGAGGTCAAATCTTCCACTTCATCACCAATATCATACAAATATCTTTGAATTATTTGAGTAACTACACTACACCCTTCATACACAACATCATTCACTTAATATACAATTTTTGCTTGAGATGATAAGATATATGGATCCTGCAGTTCAAAATCAGCAACACCCATCAAGTGAGAGAAGTTCATAGAAGTAAATTTCAAGGAATCTCTTTCAACACCTCTGATAATATAGAACCAATTGAATTTAAATAAAACAACTGAAAAATACTCGTTGTAGTTTAATTAAATAACATCATTCATCTTTCCATAGTGTCCCACTCCAGAAAATATAAATATACTACTATTCTGTGTTTTTAAACCCCATTCTCGATCAACAGTACTAAATATAAATTCATTCACGTTGTAAGCATCGAACATTCTAACTTGTTTTAGAGGACCTCGAGCAAGAAACTTCAAATCTTCTAACAACTCTACTCGAGTATCAGTATTTATGATTTAAAAAAAGAAATATACTTTATTAGATTTTCAAAATATATGTCTCAAACTAATATTCATTTTTATTATAATATTTGTGAACTTACATGTCGTGAAAACCATTCTACAAGATCTTTATTAATAGGTTTAGTTATATCTTTCTCATTTTTTGTTCGGCCCCTCATTCATCTCTTTGTTTGTATCCTCAAATCTTCAATAAATGGATATTCAATTTCACTATTCAGTAGCACATATCTATGTGCCTGTAATAATTCCAATTCTGTCAGTGTCACATTTGAGGTCCTCCCAACTGATCGGCCAATAGAAATAAATATTTTTGATTTATGATGTATTTGAGATTGATTTGTTGTGTCGTCAACACGTCCAACACAATTAAATATTGTCTCAATATCATCCAAGTATCTAGAATAAAAGGTAAGACACTTTTTAGCCAAATAGCCTTCAACAATAGAGCCTTCTGGTTGAGCTTTATTTCTCACGTATGATTTCAAATGCCCAAGATATCTATGAAATAAAATATACATAATTATGCATTTAATTAAGTGAAAAAATTGTTTACTTAACTAAAAAACATATAAACAAAGTACCTCTCAGTTGGATACATCTATCAATAATGAACGGGGCCTCCTAATTTATCATCCTCAACCAAATTCACAGTTAAATGCATCATGACAGTAAAAAACAATAGAGGAAAGATCATATCCATTGCACAAAGGTTAAATACAAACCTCTCCTAGAGGTTGTCAAGCTGAAATGGATGTAGATATTTCTCACATAGTTGTTTGAAAAATGTATAGAATTAGATTAAAACAGTAGTAACTTTTTCAGGTAATAATGTACGTAATGACAATGGTAGTAACTATTGTAACAAAATATGTGAATTGTGGTTTTTGAATCCATGTAACTTACAATTCACCAAGTCAACACACCTTGAGATGTTACTTGAATACCCATAAGAAACCTTTACATTCTTTAAAAATCAAAGGAATGTATCTTTTTATTTATTTTTCATTAAAAATATTGTCGGAGAAAAATTTTCATTCTCATCTAGCTAGAGATAACATTTTATGTTCATTACTTGTAAGTCTTTGTGATCATTAAGACGATCCCTTGACTTTCCATGATCATTAAGTAATGTGAAAATAAAATTTTCATAGACATTCTTCTCAATATGAATCACATCAATATTATGCCGCAACATATTAAATTCCCAATATGAAAGTTTGAATTATATACATTTTTTATTCTATTGTTGTGTTCTGATTTCACTTCACGATGCACTTCGAACCCATTTCCCATTATCATTCAAATGATGAACCTTCCCAAATTCTGTTTCAGCATTTTCAAGTTGTGTCGATATTTCAAAACTAGTTAACAACTTTGGAGGTGTTCTACGATTAATGAAACCATTAAATTGTGATCTGTTTAGCCAAAATCTATGAGATGCATCAAGAAATATTCAATGGCACAAGAAGCACCATTTTCTACTGTGAGGTAGCTGTTTGGGCTCAAAATCAAAGTTACAGATAGGAAAATACAAACCCATGTAAATGTTCCAACCAGATAAATTCCCAAGACTAGGGAAGTCACTAATGGTCCACATTAAAGCAGCATTCATTTTGAACATTATTTTAGAAGAAGCATCAAATTTCTCAACACTGTTTCTCCATAACTCCTTTAATTATTCAATCAAAGGCTGTAAGTATACATCAATATCATTTCTAGGAATTTTTTTACTAAGAATAATCATCTAAATGATAAAATATGTTTTTTTCAAACACATACATGGAGGCAGATTGTAAGGGGTCAAAACAAGTGACCAAATTCTATAACTGGTACTCAAAGTCCCAAATGGGTTAAATCAATCCACATCCAATCCCAATCGAACATTCCTAGGATCAGCTGATAAATCTGGATGTAATGAATAAAATGTCTTCTACTATTGTGAATCTCATGGATGTCTCATTAACCCATCATTTTTATTATCTACATAATTCCACTTCATGTTTTCGGCGGTTTTCGATGACATGAATAATCTTTTCAATCGAGGATTTAAAGGAAAGTAATGAAAAACCTTTTCAGGTGTGTTCCCTTTATTCTTCTTCATGAAATTGTGTTAATTTAGACTTCCAAAGTCACCAATTTACTGCCATCTAGAAGAAGAAGAAAAAAATCAATTCTGTCTACTTGAATCCTCTCGCCAATAAAGAACGCAATCATTGGAACATGCATGTATTTTTTTATAATTTATACCAAGCCTGTTAACAAATTTTTTCATATCATAAAAAGACTTGGGGATTTTAGCTTCAGTAAATGCATCACGCGACAATTCTAATATCATGGACATTACCTTATTTGTAATTTCACATAGACATTTGATATAGTACAACTTCAGCAGAAAAGAAAGCTTTGAATATTTCAAACATCCACTATACAACTCTTGATTTCCATCATCAACAAAATCTTGAAATATATTTTACTCAGTGAATTTTTCTCTTAAATTTGTCTCCATATAATCAAGAGGAGGATCCAATGAAATGTTACAATCTTGATCTGGTTGTGCTACAGTCTCAAAAACATCACTTGTCACGTTGTAATTTGTAGCACCCTCATCTGGTTGTTCTGTTATGTTTTGGTGTTGATAGTGGTGTCTTGCAGTGATGAATCCATAATTTATAAGGTTTTTCATTTAATTTTCCATTATCGATGAAGTTGGGATCTCATTCTGTGGATTAACATCAGAGCTCAACCTTTTTGTAACATTCGATTCTCCATGCCAAATCCAACAAAAATATTGACCAGGGAATTTCTTCAGTATTATATGTTCATAAACTTCGTATCTCTTCAACCATCTTCTAAATTTACATTTAAGACATGGACAACATATTCTCCCTTCAACGGATCGATTGGAAATTGAAAAATCTAAAAACTCCTTCAAACCCTTAACATATTGAGGTGTGGTCCTCGGTAATGTGATCCAGCTTTTATCCATGTATATCACAATGTTTCTACACAATATTAAAAAAAATTAAAACACATATTTACTACTAAATAGGGAATGATATTCATATATACTAGTTGAAAAAATATAAAAATATGTTACATAAGGTTTTCCTATATAAATACATATGGTAAATCACCCACTAGAAAACCAAAGTACATATGTGCATGCATGTGTAAACTTATACACATGTGATTACAAAATCAATTGAAGAAACAAGAAGATAGTGAGTATTTTCTTAGGAAATATACATTTTAAGAAAACAGTGAGTATTTTCATATATATTTGAGTAAGTTCAGAATTAGTAAAAAAGTTAAGATTTAAGTGGAAGCATTATATTAGAAGTCATCTTTCAGAGCATTGGGATATTTTCAAGTTGATCATTCTAATATAGTAGTTAGTTGAATTGGAAGTATTATATTCTATAATTCATGAGAGTATAATGAACTGAATTTCATACAAAGTTATTAATTATATTTAGTGTAATTCATTGACTTTTATTCCTTTTATAAGAGGAACTATAATTTATAGTTTGAGAATAATATAGAAAATTAGGTTTTTCCATTAACATGATATATTAATAACTAAAATATAAAACATGCACTTTATCAATGCACAACATTTATAAAACATGGTATAAAGATGTTTTTTCTGAAACAATTCCAATTCAAAACTCATTCATATATCCTTAAAACATCACCCCTTTTATAAAAAACCCTTTTATGGTTTAAAAAATATCAAATGAATTTCTAATAATGGCTAGAAAATTAAAAAAAATCCCCTCACTTGAAATATTTAACACAACAAACTCAAAGTAAGTAAGGAAACAAGGGTAACTATAAATAAATATTCCCTATAGAAATTCATAAATTATGCCAATAAACAAGTAGAACAACACTAATCAATATCAGTACTAAATAATTGGAGGATCAATGCTTCAATGAAATTCCATCCATGTAAAAAAGCAATACACAAGCTAATAAAAAATTAAAGGCATAACACAGGATAAATATCATGTGGAAACACATTAGGAACTAATGGGACAAGTATAATACATGAAAAGGTGGACCTAATTCCATTAGGTCAATGGTCACACATCCATCAAAAAAATAACTCTAACCCCAATCTCATCCATGACACCCCACTAGCTCGGTATTTTTTACAACTAGTGGTAACTTGAAAGTGTGTAATATCAATGTGCCTAGAAACATCCCATGACTTCCCACTTAGTATCGTAGGTTTCCCTATAAAATAACTAAAGGAGGTGATACAATTTTAAAGTGAATGTCATACAATGAAAATAATAATACCAAAGGCTAGAATAATAATGAAATCCTTCCCACATCCCACATTTAGATTATAATGAGCCCCCACCCATAATAAAATCATGAATCACATCACAAACAATAATCACATGGATACACATGACATCATAAATAAATAAAAAGGGTCTCAACAAGGGAACCACAAACTAATAAACTCAAATATCACATCACAAAGTGCCATCCAATACTTTCAATTATCACATATAATATATACATTTTTAAATACCTTTTTAAAATGTTTTGGAATCCAAACACCTATATAAGGGAAATCATAATCATTTCCAAAACACAATCAACATAACCCAAATGAATCACAATTCCATTTGATAAAACAACATGTCCCTTTGAAACATGGAAACCATTTAACCCCTAAAGGGTAACACACTTTGAAAAACAAATTTCCCTTAAAATCGAATGACCATGTGTTTTCGTTATATAAAACCATTCTCTTAATTTTATCAAACATTTCGAATGTATAAAAAAAAATTTACATAAAAATTTCATTTAAAAATTAATATAAAACCTTTAAGACACATGAAAACCATGTTAAGTTATATATAACCATTATAAACCAAACCTAGATAACCCACACCCTCATTATCGAGATTATAAATTAATTTATAAATTCAAGCACACATAAATCTCTTAAATAAAATTCAATGAAATGGAAACACTGACCTAAATAAAATTCACCAGCGTTAGGGAGGAAAGATAGGGTTCGGGTCTCATGGGGGTCTAGGTAAGAAGGTAGGGTCGTGGGGTCATGGGGAGAAGGGGGTTCGGGGTTAGGTGTTGGGGGAAGTGGCGCTGATGGGTGGTGAGAAACATCACCAGTGACGGGGAGGCGAGCTAGGGTTTGGGGATCGCGGGGATTGGGGAAAGAAGGTAGGGTCACGGGGGTCTGAGGGAGAAGGTGGTTCGGGGTCAGGGGAAAGTTTCACCACTGAAAAAAAATAGGTTTTAGCAGTGGTTTTAAATAAACCGCCGCTAAACCCTTTTTAGAAAAGGTTTAGTGGCGGTTTATAAAATGGTCGCTAAAAGACCACCGCTAAAGGAGATTTATGTTGTATTGCATGTATGATAAAACCATTTTTATATATGTTAAACTATAAGAAAAGGAGTGTGAAGAATTATAAATGTACAAAAAAGCCTCAATTCTCATACCATAAATCTTTGATGAGATATGATGCACTTGGAAAACATCCATTAAATTCATAGAAATTATCATAAGATAGTTCTGATAAAAAATTATTGGAGTTTTTGTGTTGAGATGTAGATTGATAATTCATATTCACTCACTACCTCAATACTATGTCATGTAGTGTTTAAAGAGGCCCATATAAATAAAAAGGGCCAAATAGTATATGAAATCACTCAAAATGTGTGAGATAATTGTGTAAGTAGGAATAAACTAAAATTTATTATTATATTATATTTTAAATCATAGTAACATATAATAATTTTTCCTTTATATGGTCTATAAACAAGATGATTCATCTCACATAGATTAAAAAGAACAAGTTTTTGTACTTTTTCATCATCCAGAGCAGTATAGATGGGTTAGAGTACTGAGTTTTGGAGTCTCTCCAAGAGACTAATTTAAAACCAAAAAATAGGAAAGTTTTTTAAAAATAAATATGAAGGGTTATAATGAAATTCTATGAAACAAAATTGAAGTATTATTTTAAGAAAATAAAATATTCATGAAATTTACGGAAGAGAATCCATTAGAAAACCAACCACAAAATCCACCACAGCAATACCTATAAACACAAAATTTTGAGGGTAGTTATTTCCAATAGGCATGAAATACCCCTAAGGTCATTATTATTTTAAAAATATTTTATAAAATTTATGTATTGAACTGGTATTGATTACCTACTAGTTTGGAAAAAATTATGGGTAAAACTATTTGTGACCTATATCTTTTGAAAACCACACATTAATTTATTAATAGAATCATGGTGTACAATATTATGGATGGAAACATTAATTTCACACCATTATCCTTAGGTTATATGAGAGTAGTGATTTTGGTAGCTCATGATCCAAGAGATCAGCTATCTTATCCCATTAAAAATATCAATATTTAAACTATCACACATTTTATTGGAACATATTTCACATGACCTATCAGTCTTATAAATGTCCCCATTGATAAAGGGGTATAGAATTTGTATCTTATATTACACTCATTAACTATTTCAATAAATATAAAATTTTAAACAACTATATGTTATTGTAGAAGGGTAAACAAAAAATAAGTATCAAGGAATTCAAAGGGATCATCTACTGCATTATGAATGTGGACTAAAGACCCTAATATTATTTGAAAAACAATTAATAGAAACCTAAAAACATTATAGGACCTTTAAAATTAATATGTTAAGGTGGATAATTCCACTAAATTTTATTTTATTACATACATATACAATACATTTTTTGTTTATTTTATCCCACTTCATAGTGTAAATAAATTATAAAGCATGAAAGTTTTGGATCATTTTTCATACATGTATATATGAGGTATGCTGACAAAAACTTTGTTTTTTATTTATTGATATATGATTTATAATACATTTTTAAGGGTGTATCATTTACTCTAGATTTTTTATATCAAATTTTAATTTGATCCATAATTAAATAAAAAAAATGGATTTTTAAGTTCATATATTCATTCATTAGAATCAATAATAATGAAAAAAAAATTACATTCTAGAAAAATCAGAATAAATAGATAAAGTGTTTAAATAAATTTCAAATGGAAATAAGTTATTCATAATACCTACCATGAAAGGATAAAACTATATACACTGGTTACTTTTATGATAATTTTTCAATATTATTATATAGTACTCATTAATGCTTAAAAATTTTTATGATGCATTGGATGTTAATTCTAATAAATCTAGTTAATCCAATGATATATTTTTTATATCCACTACTTGGATGACTAAAAAATATTCTGAAAAATATGTCCCTTTATAATTTTTGAACGTTATATTTTCAAGATTTTATAGTCTTTCAAATATATGTTATATAATATGTCTTAACATTCATATCTTCTTTGATAATGTGGTTCTAATTTATCGAGCAATATGGGGTTTAAGGAAATTTAACACCAAGAATAAATTGATGCACTAATATAGATAGATATATTTTTTATATATATACTAACTATTCTAGATTAAAACATTTCATAAAAAAAATATATAATTTTAAATGTTATTATAGTGTCCAAAATATCCAAATAGAAATTACTATGGTTAGTACATCTATAAATTCATGAAAGATATCATAACCCATAGAACAGATCAAATTTGGTTACAACCTAATACACCATGAGAAAGAAGGGATAAATCAGGGTTTCAAATTTTTATTCTATATTTAATGGATATTTTCAACACATTGTTAGAGGAAAGTTAAATTTTTACACTAAATAAAACAACCAAAACAATCCCAAAGTTAGAAATTGAGATACTGAATATGTCAATTTTACTTGGTTCATGACAAAGGGATAATCCAAAGAGCATACACCAATGATGTTTCAGTCAAAAAAATCTAATATGCTTCACTAGTCTTCATGGATTAATTTTTTTTGTTCAAAGTCACTCTGTGATAGGTTCACTACCTTTATAATGAATTTAGAGTTAAAAACTGCCTCCCTAAATCACCTTTTTCGACTACTACTTTGCACACTACTTTAGATGAAGTATGCCTCATTTTAACAACATGAAATTTTCAACTGCATTTTCATGAAAATATTATTTCTTCTTCATCATGAAATCATAAATATAATTATCCAATACATTCTATAGTACTCAAAAAAATCACCATAAATATTCATGTAAAGGTTCTTGAGAAAAACAACCATGTGCATATGTGCCACACAGAATACTATTCACTATGTATTGTGATTCATAAACCACCCTTCCCTTCAAAACCCATCTTCCTTATTTATAAAATAATTTTTATATTTTCCTTTTATAATTCATGTAAACTCATTAATGAACATCACCTTATGATCTGACATCAATAATCTCTTTTCTTCATGAACATGATCTTCTTCATGAACTGGCCTTGTGACGTGAAGTAGATTTACAACAAAGATTGTACTTGTTACATGAAATTTATAACATCTTAAAATTTATAATTAATCACTGTATATTTTCTTAAACTTATTATAAATATCTAATAATTTGAATAGAGTGTTATTTATAGGCATACACCCCCCATAAAACTCTCAAAACACCAAATAATGGAAATTCCCTTTATATAACACCACACCATGAACTATTTGGTCATTCATGGTCCAATCAGATTCACCATCACACTCTCACTAATAACACCACTCTTATGTGGTTGGTGTATATAATTTTTGATACGTGGTTCACACACTATTACCACCTCTTCACTATAAATTATTTCTGTCATTGCATGATTCATTTATTTCCACGAGATTCCTATATAATATTTTAGACATTGTGAAAAACCTATACCAAAATCCTCCCACTGCTTTATGTACCACATCCACATACTCCATATGAGTATTTATTCAGGATTATGTGGTTGGAAATCACTTATGAAAACTAGCTGTTGTAAATTTCCTAGATGGTTCACATACTCTGTACACAATCATATAATCCCTAAATGAAAATCATTCCATGGCCCTAAAATTTTCTCACCAAAGTTTTTTTAAAACATTATAAAATAGTTCCATTTTAAAAACTTCTTAAATTCCTCTTTTGGTCCTCTATATTATTTAAACCATCTCTCTTCATATTTAAACACCTTGATCTACCTAGAAGATAATTAACAAAAAAACACAACACATTAAGAATCCCTAGCCTAGATCACCTTTATTATAACAAATCCCACCAAATATATCTATTATATGTGTCAAATGTTGAATACATACACTTTTAGTTGGAATATTTATTAATAATTATTTAAAAAATTTATATATTATACAAACTGTGATGATAATTCATATTTAGATTATCATATTGATGAATTCAGTGATGAATGTAAATGTTTTATTGTTTTTTTAAATTTAAATAATTCATAAAAAATTATTTATATAAAAATTATTTAATTTTATTATATAAAAATTAGTTTCATAGTTAATTATAGAATAAACATTACAAAATCAACATCACATGCTCAATTATGAGAAAATTTACTCAGGATGCATTAAACACTAATAAAAAGATCATTGATGTGTTTGTGGCATGTAGGAACTCATCACAAATCATTAAAAATTAGAAGGTGGTAATAATGAATTAAAATGTTAGTTTCCAATTTATAAGTGAAACTTTAATTAAAAAAATGTTTCATATAATCATTTCTAGTAAAATGAACTCAAAATTTCTTGAAACTCTAAGAAAATAACAATTGAATATTTTTTGTAATGTGTGAATAAATTACACATCATTATAACTCATGGGGTGGTGAGAATAAAAAAATAGTTTTTTTAATTTAAAAGTGATATTTGTGTTCAAAATGTGTGTCACATGATCAGTTGTAGTGAAAATATACTCATAATGTCAATAAACTCATAGAAAATGGGAGTAAACTTATTTTTGTAATATTGGAATGGACTAGAAATCATTCCAACTCAAGGTGTGATCATAATGAATGAGAATGCACATTTTCAATTAAAAAGATACATTTTAGTTAAAAATTAATGTCACGTGTTCTATTATGATAATAATTTTCAGGATATCATGAAATGGTCAAAAAAATATTTTTGATGCATTTTTGAAATATACAAATGAATCGCATATCATTTTGACTCACAGTGTCATCTGAATACCCATAAATTCATATTTTCATTTTAAGAATTTCTGTGGCACAAAATGTGTTTCACATAGTCAAAAATAATAAAACACACATGGATTTTCATGAAACTCTAAATTAACATTCACTATTTAATTTTAACACATATTTGTGGTTGGAAAGACCAAAAACACATGTTTTCAATTTACAAGTTACATTTTAGTTCAAAATGTTGGTCACATGCTCAATTTTAAGAATCCATACTTATATTGTCATTAAATTTGATAAAAAATTATCATTGACATGTTTTTTTACATGAAAGAATGAGTATCATATAAATATGACTTATGGTGCAGTTAACATGACCAAAAATGTATGTTTTCAATTTAAAAGTGGAATTTTAGTTCCAAATGTGTGACACATGTAAAATTATGATAAAATGATTTTTTTAATGTCATAAAACACTAGGAATATGACCATTGACACATTTCATGCATGTATGAATGAACATAAAATAAATCTGAGTCATAGTGTGTTAAAAATGATATGGTGTGTTTTAAATTTTAAAAAGACATTTTATTTCAAAATATAGATGGCATTCTCAATTCTGATCAAACATTATTATATTGAAATTAAACTATATTAAAATAACCATTTGTGTATTTTTTAAATATATTAATTAACCAAACATCTTGTTGACTTATGGTGTGGTAAGAATTTCCTTCAATGTGTTTTTTTTATTCTAAGCATTTTTGAGGTACAGAATGTGTTTCATATACTCAAAACTAAGGACACACATTCATATTTTCATGAAACTCAACATAAATATTATATAAATAATTTTAAATTAATATGAATGAATAAAAAGTCATATGGGATCATGGTGTAGTTAGAATGAGTAAAACCACATGTTTTGAATTTAAATTTTAAATTTTAGTTTAAAACATGATTCACATGTTGAATTTTTTTAAAAAAAATTAAATATTGTTGAACATTATAAAAATTACCATTGATGTATTTTTTTCTTATAGGAATTAACTTCAGGTCATTCTGACTCATGGTGTGGTCATAATTATTAAAAACATGTGTTTTCAATTTAAAAGATACATTTTATTTCAAAACATGCCTAACATGCTTAATTACAATCAAACATTTTTACAATTTCATGAAACTATAGTAAATAAAAATTATTTCATTTTTTGAATATAAAATTGAACTTCACATCATTTCCACTCATGGTGTGATTTATAAGGACTGAGAATGCCTGCTTTTAATTTAAAATTGACATTTTAATTCAAAACATATGTATCATGTACAATTCTAAGAAAACATGCTTGTAATGTCATGAAACTATAGTAAAACAACCATTGACACTTTTCTAGAATGTAATCGAATATCATTCCAATTCATGGTGTGGTATGAATGACTAAAAATACATGTTTTCAATATAAAAGTTGCATTTTAGTTCAAAAAATGAATTATAAGATCAATTCTAAGAAAATACACACAGAACGTTATAAATATATAGGAAAATGAATATTTACACATTTATGACATATAGAAACTGTTGGTTCTAGGCGTAGTGGATGCTTTCATGGGTGAGAGATATATTAAAATTTCTTTTAATAACCATTGCCTCAAATCAAGAGTAAGGATATTTCAAATAAAATTTATAATTAATTTATTTAATATTTAAAGAAATAAATATCTGGGCTAAGGAACTTTATTCATTATTGAATTTTTATTATCCAAAAAAGACCCTTTCATATTAACTTTGATGTGCTGTGAGGATCCAAGACTATAATCCCTCTAGCATTGATCCACATGTGCTTCTATGATCTCCGAGAAACACCACTCAATCTATGGTTGCTAGAACAATGAGTTTAATGTCTTGGGTTGTTTGTTCTTGATCATTATTTCATTGACCCATAGTAAATATCACTTGTTCTTATCATTCTTGAGAGATACGAATAAGGAGTTGAGAGATAATTAATTGTGCGCAACAATTCTCTATTCTCAATTTTTGGATGTTCTACACAATAGATATAGCCATCTATTTATAGAGTTAGTATTTAGGTTAAAATATTATTTAACTTAATTTTGGACATTAAATAACATTTATTATATTTAATAAACCCCAGGACACATAATTATAATATTTTGATTATTATTTTGTGGCACACACCAACTTGCGCAATAAAAAAGTTTACTTTACAGGCTTATTAATTAATTTTTATCACCAAACACAGTCTTGGTATATTCCAAATCCTCTTTCATTTGTTGAAAACCTGAATAAAATTTTTATTCATAAATAAGTATTTCATTCACATACCAGAGAATACATATTTATTAAAAATTCAATAAAATAAATAAATATTTTTTTATTCACATAATGGTGAATAAATATTTATTTAATTTATGCGATCACTATTACATGAATAAAATTATTCCTCAAACTTGAGAATAATATTTATTCCCTTAATTAAACTCAAATATAATTTAATCAAGATCAACATAAACACTTAGTGTGCGACCCTCTGAGATTTTTCATCATTGGGATAGGTGAGTTTTCCTAAAGTCCAAGATTACTATAAATAAATGGGTCAAGCCACCCAAGATAAAGAACTTAATGTTTCAAACTCAAAAACCACATACAAATGCTCAATATGTAATATATACCTTTATCATAATATATAATTAACCATATTTCACAAAGGTGTCATCAACCTATTTACTTGATACGTATTTCTTTAACTGTATGAAATAAACATGTTGTTACACCATAACCATATAATTTAATGTGATGGTTCAATTCCAATAAAAGTAATGAGATATCATCTTCCATAAATATAGAAGAGACAAATATGTCCTTGAATTATCCATTAATGGCATGTCAATCATGACACACCCAACATAATCTACCTCCCATAAACATATGGTGTGATAGTTTTGGCTAGTAAATCTAACTACATGAGTCATGAAATACATTAATGATAATATTAAAGTATAAGGATCATTACACATGAACTCAAATGGGAATATCTGATAACACCAAAACATATGGAATTACTACTAGTGGTTTTATTCTTATAATCTCCTATCTTAGAGATTACTAAGTGAAATCTTTATGAGAAGAAGCCTCATCCTCTTATAACAACTTTCACTTGATGGTATAAATCTTATGTTTCCCATCATAGTATGTTATCCCACCATAGAAATATATTAATAATATTGTCATGGCACTTTAAGGTTCTCATCATCGCGGGGAACTGCTATAACCTTATCAATGTGATAAATACTCTATGACATTATTACAATAAATCCATGCAGAAATAACAAAAAATGTGTGATAAGATGTTAAATTAATATTAAATACATAAAATATAAATTTAATCAAAGTAAAATCATTTGGTCGTATGAAAACAACTCTAACAAAATCCCACTTGGACTAGAGCCAACTACCTAAGACTTTTAGTTTGATAGACCTCACATGATAATCATGTTTCTCCTAAGTCAAGTCTATATTCAAGGGGTATACCACATTGTCTTCTATGAAAATATTTCGGACTACATCCTCACATCTCTAACAAAAATACCTCCAGATAATATACTTTTGAAGTATGTGCTTCGTCTTTTGATGTTACATTGTCTCTTTTGTGCGATCCACCACTATAGTATTATCACAATAGAGTGTGATAGGATATTTACTACTAGGTACCACATCAAGCTCTTAAATAACATTGTGAAACCATATTGCTTCCTTACACTACTGGAAATTTAGGTTATAGCCACGGTTTGAAACCGTGGCTATAAGCCCAAAAACCGTGGCTATAGGTTATAGCCACGGTTTAATGAACCGTGGCTGGTATTGGTGTAGCTATAGGCCAACTCCTATAGCCACATTTTCAAACCGTGGCAGAAGGTAAAACACAAACAAGCCTTATGGACACAGTTAGAAACCATGGCTATAGATCAAAGTTCAATAAAAAAACACAGCAGGCCTGCTAGTCCCCCTGCCAGTCCTCCCCTACCCCCTGCCACCCCCTGCTAGTCCCCCATGCCCCCTGCTAGTCCCCCCCTTCCACCCCCCCCCCTGCCAGTCCCCCCTGCCCCCTACTAGTCCTCCTGCCAGTCCCCCCCTGCTCCCTACCACCCCCTGCTAGTCCCCCCTGCCCCCTACTAGTCCCCCCCCCCCCCCCCGCCACCCCCGGCCAGTCCCCCCTGCCCCCTGTTAGTCCCCCTTCCCCCTTCCACCCCCCTGCCAATTCCCCCTACCCCCTTCTAGTCCCCCTGCCCCTGCTAGTCCCCCCCTGCCAGTCCCCCCTGCCCCCACTAGTCCCCCTTCCCCTACTAGTCCCCCTACCTGGACACCCCCTATTGTACATATGTTGGAGTTTTTCAAAGTAGCAACACATCATAATCCTGTCAGAGTACTGGAAGGTTTTCTTAGGTTGGCCAAATAGACTATGGATGAGCAGCACTTGTTTTTTGGAATGGTGAATAAAGGATATAGTTGGGATGCCATTACAGCTAGGCTATCTATGCTGAAACTGTTTGGTTTTACACGGGATGTTGGTGGATGAAAGGACATAAAGGTTCAAGAAGCACTGCACTGGAAGGATCTCCTACATGTTTCAGATAATTCTATTATAGAGGGAGAGAAGGATATTGCAGTTATATCCAACAACCTTCTTAAAGATGAAATGAGACAATATGATGTTTGGAATGAAGAGTCCAAACCAATGTTTCCCATGGTTATAGGTGTTGGATTTATCACTGCTCTTGGTATCAATGATGATGGAAATCCTAACCTTGTCCATTTATTACTTTTAGAGGCAAATAAAAAATAATAATTGGTTTCTAGTTCCACTAGTACTTCAAATACATTGACTGTAATAGCAAAGAAACATGTTGGACATGCTCTCCTAGTAAGGAAATTAATTCAATGGTGGTGGTGAAGACGATGCTGGTGATGGCAGAAACAATGGTTTACTTGATGAAGATGATGTTTTCTCATGATTTGAGACTCTTTGAAGCATGTGCAATCAACCAGGAAACGATTTCTATTACTGTTTTCTGGATATTCACCTTGAGGACAAGGTGGGTTTTTGTAAGGGTGGAAATGCTAGGAGTGTGGATGTGTGGCTTTCATTTTTGCTTGGCAAGGATGTCCTTATGTGGGTGTGTCTGGTGGGATGTCCTAAGGGAAACATTTTCTTTTACTTTTATTAGTTACTAGGGTTGGTAATAGTAGGTAGGGGTGGATGGTTGTTGGATTGGGGTATTAAATAACGGCGTGGCTAGGAGCTGATCCTTGGGAGGTCTGGGAGGACCTTTGAGAAGTGGTCTTTCTAGGAGAAGTTCTTCTCTTCCCTCTTCATTTTCTTTTTCATTTTTTTTCTTTGTTTTTTGTTAACTCTATTCCAATTACTTCTATTGGATATAACAACTTATGCCATATTTTTGTTCTCTTCTTCCTACCTAATCAGTACCATTGTTAGGAAAGAGTCCTAAAACTATTCAAAAGGTGTATTTTTATCACTAATTTAAGTAATATTCTCTAGAAATATATATGTAACTATTTTTTTAGAATCAGAATGTACTTTTCATTAAGTCTTGTTAAACATAGCTGAGGATAGTTTAGTTCTCTCATTTGTCCAATGTTTTCAGAAGTGGACTGAACATCGAACTAGCTAAAGCACTCTTTAAATATTTAATTATCAAACCATGGTTATACCGGTTATTATTAAAATAATATATATCATTAAAATTTAAACAATTTATTTTCATTATTGGAGTCGGTGTTCCACATCGGACATGAGTGTTTTTTCATCTTTATATTTCCCTATATATAAGCTCCAAGGCCTCTCTTAAGAGGTATCTTGGGTACTGGTTCACCTCTCTTATCATTCTACATGGTATCAAATGGGTTTTTATTAAAGAACCCTTAGTCTCGTTTCTCTAAATTGATCTAGGGTTCATTACCCCCCCCCCAAGGGGGGCGGCAGCCATAAGCCCTTGGCCACCATCGCAAGCAGACTCTGCCCCCAGTAGAGCCCTCCTCCCTTCATGAGCGTGACCTCTGCCCATAGCGGCCCTCCTACCATCATGAGAGGCATCCACTCCCATCGGCACCCTCCTACCATCGTGAGTGCGACCAACACCCCTAGAGGCCCTCCTCCCATCGTGATCGTCCTCTACCCCTATGTGACGGACCTCCTGTGCACCACCCCTCCAGCCGGTGGCCACTCCTCCTTGCACATTTACCTCATGCACACCCTTCTCCTATTGGAAATGCACCCATTTCAGCTTATTTTTTCTTTAAAAAAATATGGAACTGGGGGAACATATTTTCCAGTTTTGAAAGGTTTTGGCCATTTTTGAACCATTTTTTCATTTTCCCCATTTCTAGAAGTGATGAGACCGAACTACTAGCCACTTGACCGACTTCCCAGTTTGACTCGGCAGTCCAGTCCGGTTCTGATTTCCATGAATTTGTCAGGGATTTTGGTTCTATACTAAACCACACTTATGTAACTATGATTTGGTTCAATTCTTGATATGCATCTCAATCTTAAGAAAATTCATAGTAATTTCATTCCATATATCATTTGTTTAGGAGTAGCTTTGATTGGAGACTTAGTGGTTTGATTTCTAAATAAAGTGAGATAAAATGAAGATGGTGGTTCTTTCCTATTATCTCATGTCACGGACCTATTATCACCCAATAGTGGACTACAAGTTAGCACTCCCTCAAAAGTACCAGTCAGAGCATGATGTACTTCAAGTGTCTTTGATGCACTAATACTCTCTAGATACAACACATGTTTTTTGTCCTGATGAGGATTAGTAGGATATAGATTCTTCATTAGAGGAGTATCTCATTCATATTGTTTATTAGAGCGTGAAGACACTCCAAGTTAAATCAGTTCCCCTAGTACAGGTGCTATAACAACATAGTCGAGTACAGGAAGAGAACAAGGAAAGGGAAGATGATATATGAGTTTAGCAGCTAGAAATATTCACTAACAATGCCTTTTTACCTTCATAAGATCAACTCGAGGATGAGTTTCATTGATGGGAGGTTTTAATTACCCGTCTTTTCTGGTGGAAGAGGGCTAGCATGAGTGTTTTGCAGGAGGCTGGGGGGTGGTGTCTGGTGTGGTGGCTAGTGTGGGCTAAATTGTAGGTGGCTGGGGGCTGGTGCGGGCTCGAATGTAGGTGGAAGGGGGCTGCAATGCTGGTAGAAGGGGGATGGTTGTAGGTGCTAGGGGGATGGTGTGGGATGGATGTGGCTGGAGCAGGGCCAAACCGCAGCGTGACCGTGCCGTGACGATGGCATGTTGGCTCGGTCCAACGACATCTGAGAGACTGAAATTGATAAAACTAAACACGTTTTTTTAGATTCAAACTCAATTTCATGGTATCACACCACAAATCTATCAAATTTCCCTATCATTACCCTAAAAACGCATTTTACCAGATTCATGTTTAGGTTGTGCTACTGCAACTTGTTAAATATTGTTTCAAGATATTTGAAATAATCACATCTCTATTGAGATTTGATAACCATTTCATTAACAAAATCATTCATTTGTTCTCTCTAAGAAGGTATTAATGATATAATGTGTGTAGTGTTGGTATGTAGTGTCATCATTATTTAATATAAAGGGTATGACCTAAATGGTGCAAGCTGGATTGCAGGTGGCTGGGGGATGGTGCGGGCTCGAATAAAGGTAGAAGGGGGTTGGAATGCTGGTGGAAGGGGGCTGGTTGCAGGTGCTGGGGGGATGGTGTGGGCTAATTCGAAGGTGGCAGGGGGGCTGTTGCGAGCTGGAATACTGGTGGCAGCAGGCTGAAATGAAGGTGGAAGGGGGATGGTGTGGGCTGCATGTGGCTGGAGCAGGGTTAAATCACAGCATTACCACGGTGTGACCGCGGCGTGACCGCGGCGTGACCGCGGCGTGACCGCGGTGTGACTACGGCGTGACCACGGCGTGACCGCAGCGTGTTGGCCCGGTCCAGTGACATCCGTGGGGAAGCATCTTCCACTTAGTTTCAAATAGGATGATATGGATGGCATGAGAGGATGTTTTCTTAGAATATTTAAAGAAATGAATGCTAATCTATGATGACTAGAGGATTGTATGACCCCTGATATACCTAATTCGGTGAGGGCTTGAATGCTGGTGGAAGGGGGCTTGTTGCAGGTGCTGGGGGGATGGTGCGGGCTGATTCGAAGATGGCAGGGGGGCTGTTGCGAGCTGGAATGCTGGTGGTAGCGGGCTGAAATGAAGGTGAAAGGGGGCTGGTGTGGGTTGGATGTGGCTAGAGCAGGGCCAAACCGCGGCGTGACCGCGGCATGACCGCGGTGTGACCAGGGAATAACTACGGCGTGACCGCAGCGTGTTGGCCCGGTCCAGCGACATCCGCGGGGCAGCATCTTCAACTTAGTTTCAAATAGGATGATATGGATGGAATGAGAGGATGTTTTCTCAGAATATTTAAAGAAATGAATGCTAATCTGTGATGACTAGATGATTGGATGACCCCTGATATACCAAATTCGGTGAGGGCTCGAATGCTGGTGGAAGGGGGCTGGTTGCAGGTGCTGGGGGGATGGTGCGGGCTGATTCGAAGGAGGCAGGGGGGCTGTTGCGGGCTGGAATGCTGGTGGCAGTGAGCTAAAATGAAGGTGGAAGGGGGATAGTGTGGGCTGGATGTGGCTAGAGCAGGGCCAAATCATGGCATTATTGCGGCGTAACCGCGGTGTGACCGCGGCGTGACCGCGGCGTGACCGCAGCGTGTTGGCCCGATCCAGCGACATCTTCAGGGCAACATCTTCCACTTAGTTTCAAATAGGATGATATGGATGGCATGAGAGGATGTTTTCTTAGAATATTTAAAGAAATGAATGCTAATATGTGGTGACTAGAGGATTTAATGACCCCTGATATACCAAATTTGGTGAGGGCTCGAATGCAGGTGGAAGGGGGCTGGTTGCAGGTGTTGGGGGGATGGTGCGGGCTGATTCGAAGGTGGCAGGGGGGCTGTTACGGGCTGGAATGATGGTGGTAGCGGGCTGAAATGAAGGTGGAAGGGGGCTGGTGTGAGCTGGATGTGGCTGGAGCAGGGCCAACTCACAGCATTACCACTGTGAGTTTTTGCAGATAGCGCACCTCCATTGGAGGGATTTTATTACAAAACCATGACTTATTTATCAAACGAAACAATTATCTTAACTAACACTTATTCAAGAATTTCAATTTAATATAAACATGAAAAATTAATAAGGCAACTGAATGAAATTTAAAACATTCTTGAATTAAATAGGCTAGGAGAGGGACCCTGCCTCAACCTCAAGGTGCATTTGCTTTTGACGACGGCAACTCGAATCTTCCTTTTTTCCGCTTGCACGCATATGCAACTTAACATATATATAAGGACACCTAACCCCTATGTACATATTTTCATGGCCAAATATGCACAAGGGGGTCATTAGATATATGTTTATACTTTCATATACCCCTTTACACTTACACGCGTATGCATTTTTCATATCTATATATAAGCACACCTAGCCCCAATATATATATTCATACTGCCATGAGTGAATATATATATAAAGGGGGAACTTATATATGCATATGCCTACCTATGCATACACATGTAAGCCTTTGTCAACGGCGACTCAAATCCACCTCAATGAAATCCAAAACACACAAAAAAAATATAAGGAACCCAAAAATCAAAAAATCTCTAATTAAAATTGGGCCAAAGAATTAAAACCGAATAAACCTTACCCAAATCTTGAACTCATTGTCTTTGATGGTGGTGTATAGAACCGGTCTTATCATAAGAAACCACCTATAAGAAAATAGTGTGAAAAGAAATGAGATATAATAACTTCTTATATATATGTGATCAGTGTGTCAATTGTAGATAGAAAAAAAGGACACATTTTACACGCTTTAGGTAATTATACAGATTTTCCAAAGATTAAATCATCTTAAAAAATGAATAAAATTGGATTCTTGAAGCTACTAGATTGAGAAACCTTTAATTACAGGACATACCTCACTATAGAGACTTTGAGAGAGCTTCCCAAGCAGGGTTTTCAGCATGAAAAAATAATAGGGACCATCCTCAATCAGGAATGTTCCTAAAACCAATGAAGAGTGTAGCCCTTAACTTATTCAATACCATAAACTACTTAATAACTAGATAATTTATAACTAAATATTAGAATAATACATGAATGATTGAATAAAGGGACAGAAAAAAAGAGGCATAAACACTTATATAACATTGTTTGGTTCCAAGTGTAGAAGTAAAGAAAATAGATGACACGAGAACTCATCCAGCCATTCAGAAAATTGGATCATTGGCATGAATGATAAACCATCATTGTCATCTTCTAGGGAAGCTATCTGTAACAATGCTCAAATGAAATATAAGTTTTCTTCTCAATGTAAAATCACATATATCATGTTTTTTTTATGAAAGCTAGTTCTTACATTGGAAAATACGGAACCAATAAATTTCATAGTTGCCAATGTTTTAGGATGATCATTGGCATCCATACCAAGAAAGGAATTGGATAATGAAATTTTCAAGAGATCAATGTATGCATCAGCAACAACAGAATCATCTAACTTTTCATAAGAATTATACAAGGAAGGGAAGAAATATGATCTCCCAGAAAAGTCCACTGATGTTACATGAGTTTTCAACTAGTGAGTGGTTATAATATGTGAGAAGCTACATGGCTACGATTTCCAACATATGGTTTTAAAATAACATGAAAAAAACATTTAACTCTTTGATAATTGAATATGGAAGAAGTATTACTAAACGACTCAAGATCCATATGGATGCCAGATTCCAAAATTGGAAGAACCAAAGAGGGATCCACATGAGAAAAAATTGAAAAAAGAAACAAGAAGTTCTATAGAAATTTCTCAGAATGTGCTAATGATAAAAGAAACTTACCTAGATAAAATGATAAGGGGATAATATAGGATAGATATTTCGGAATTTAGAGCAACCAAAAAATAATAAAGTTCTATATTGTTAGACTCCAATCAATTCGAACATCTTGAGAAATAATTTCCAAAAATGATAGCATAGATTGCTGCTAATGTTGTATGCATAGAACCAAACCAGCATAAAAAAAAAGCTGCAACACCAATGGTGAAAAAATAAATAATTCATGGAATCCAGAGGTGTAATAAATAATTTTAGAAAAGTGGGTGACAAAAATGAACAATCAATCCGATAAAAAAGTAACAATGACAGTCTTCCCAAAAGTAGTCTCTACAGCAGTGCCTCCATCTTGTAATTGGTTACTGTTAGGGGAATTTAATTCAATTATTAGTCTGGATGAAATAAAGCTATATAATTTTTTTCATGTCGTATCCATAGACTTTTAGAGATTAATTGATCATGGCTTCTTTTATGAAATTTATTCTTAAGGAGCTGAGTTCACCTGGACTAGATACACTGTTAATAGAAGGCAGTCTAGTAGGATTGATAAGGCCTTTATTTACTTTAATGGCCTTGATATGGATTCTATATTATCCTGTATAGATCTTCAAAATGTTTACTCAGATCACCACCCACTTATATTGTGTTTATCCACTAATGAAATGATACATGCTATCCCTTTTAAATTCAGTAATTCTTGGCTCCATTTTAAGGAATGCAGTGAAATTGTACAATAGAAATGGATGAGTATATTTGAAGGAAATGCTTTCCAATGGCTCATGTTAAATCTTAAAGCTACTAAATATTCTATCAAAGGATAGACCAGGGATAAATTCACCAAATTGAATGAGTAAATCAAGTAGTTAGTGGATGATATATTGAAATGTCAAAACAGTTCTTCTAACCTTGATACCCCCTCATCTGAGGAATTTCTACTGAAATTTGAGATTAATGAGCTCATTATTACACATAATAGGATTCTTATAAAGTATATTCATTTAATATGGTTCAAATAGTGTGATAAAAACACTCAATTTTTTCAAATCATGAATAATAAAATAAGGAATATAAAAAATTTCACCATCATTAAGGTGAATAGAGAGACTCTAAATAATTAGGGGAGTATATCCAATACCTTGTTCAGTCACTTTGAACCTCTATTTAATATTTCAAGTCTTGAGTAAGAATTCCTTTCTCACTGCCTTACCTACTAAGGATGAAATTAAATAGGTAATTTTATCTCATAATAAGGATAGTGCAGCTGAACTAGATAGATTTTCTAATCACTTCTTAATTAAATTTTGGGATGTGACTCATTTGGAACTTGTATAAGTTGTTCAAAAAAAAATTAGACAAGAATTTATTCCTTTAGGTAACAACTCTCAATTAATAACAATCATTCCAAAGGTTGAACATTACCTTGATGTTGGAGACTATAATCCTATCAATGTGAAAAATAATCTTCATAAGCTCATCTGTAAGGTGACTATTATAAGTTTGGGGGCTATTGTAAGTTCAATTGTTTCTCTAAATTAGTTGGTGCTTATACATGGAAGTGAAGGATTATTTATATACTAACTCTGAATGTGTGAATATATTATAGAGGAGATCCAAGCCTAGAAATATTGGTTTAAATATTGACATCTCTAAAGATTTTGACACTCTTATCTAGGATTTCACTTTTTACGTTCCTAGACAGTTTTGGTTTCTCAACCATATTTATTAAGCTTATTCAAGACCTTATCTACAAATCAATACTCTCTTTCATTATTAGTGGGTCTCAAAAAAGATACTTCAGTCATACCCAATGGGTGAGATAGGGGGATCCTCCCTCAACTTTTTTATTTCGAATTATCAAGTATTAACATATAAAATGCCTCCTAAAAGCTACAGATTATGGGGCTTTATCACCAGTTAAGGCCACTACAAATATAAGAGAACCCGCCCACTTGTTTTATGTTGATGAAATTCTCATTTTTTGTCAAAATGATGACCAATCACTTTCTTTCATCAAGGGGATTTTCGAGCAATATGAATCTGTCTCAAGACAATCCATTAGTTGGAGGAAATCTAATCTTTATTGTAGCAAGGACATGCATGTTTCCAGGAGGAATCAAATTTCTAAATTCTTTGGAGTTATAGTTGGAAAAATTCCTTTCACCTAGTTAGCTTAACAAGTTTAGAAAGAACTTCATCTTGTCATCAAAAATTATTTTAATATGGATGATATGGAAAAAAATTATTCCTATGGATGATCAAATTTAATTATTTGATCTTCATATTACCTCAATTTTTTTGATCTATATGAATCCCCAAGATGATTTTCATCATTTCTTTCCGAAATGTCGCATATGAAATGATGATGTCCTGAGAATGCATGAATTCAATAAGATGAGGTCTAGTGAATTGCAATGTTCTTCGCCTCTATATGTTCCACCAAACATCATCTACCTGTCCATCAATTGTCTCATTCTCACCTAAAACTCAAAAAGGTAATTAACCTAAATCTGGGAGGAGAGGGGGGAGGTGAAAGATATTACAAGAACACATTTTTCATGCATCATCATGTGTTAAAATAAAATATATGACATTCCATTTAAATTGAGTTTGGTAAAACATATTGAAAAGAACTTCCAGCACTTATCACCTATGATACATGCTTCTGTATAAGTATTTCTAGATTACTTACTGAAAAATATTTCTGCGTCACTTATTTAAGGCTCTGTTTGAGAAAAAATCTGATACTATTTACAACACTTATTTCTTATGATTAACAGTTTGAGAAATTGAACAAACACCGCTTATTTTTTTCACTCTATCACTCAGCCTTAACTAAGTGTACAAGATGTATCCTTCTTCGTGACCATATAGATGGGATGATGATGATACCCACCAAACAGTTGACTAAAATTCAAGGATAGGGTTAAGTGATACTTGAATATATTTATTTACCCTAAACCCCACCCCAAGGAATCATACATTAGGTTTGATTTATTCCTTTATGGTGTAGTGAAAATATCTTGTTCAAATAATGATCAAAGATGAGAATAAAATGATTTCCTAACATTATTTGATCTTAATTCAATTTCAAGTTTAGGGATTCTGTGTGTACTCACCAGTAATTATCACGTCCTCAACTTTGCTTGCATGGATAAAGCTTGTGAACCTCTATTTGGGACGCTCTCTCCCTCTTCCATATGATGGTAATGGCGCAATTGAAGCCCAACTCCTTGCATCCTTTAGCATCAAGAGACCAAGAAATTTTAAAGACAATGGGAATGAAATTATATGTTCATCGGGACTTAAATTAATGTTTCCATAAATACCATTCATAATAAGAAAATAAATGGAATTGTAGATCATTTTCATGAGAGAAAAATTTGGACCCATGATAATCATAATCAGTGAGTACGTTTCACATTGATTAATTAATGAATAATGAATCACTTTCATGGGTCTAAAATTAGAATATATCATAGAAATATTTGTTATGATGAGCTACTGCAACAAAAAGGTATTGATATCTTTGATCAGTAATACTAGAAAATAGGGGAATTCACAAACATAAGTGGTTGTTGTTGGCGAAAAATACACTCAGTGTATAAATATAGTAATATGATCAATAACAAATCTAAACAAAAAATGAAATTATGTTTTTCTCCTTAATATGTATACACAACATAGTAAGAGAATTATTGACCTATGTGTAAACAAAATACAATAAGGTTTAATTCAGCATACTTACTCATTCAAACCCTAGGAATTGAATAGCAGTGTGAGTAATACTGGAAAAGAAATACCTATACAGAAAAACACGAACATGGTTATTAATATGAAATAAATGTATTTTTAGAAATTGAAATGTTTGTAGTAGGGGGAAGAACCTTGAAAATCACCATCGATTGTAGAGGTATGGCCGAAATATCACTGGAGATAGTATGAATTACTTTGGAAAGTAGCTTTCGTGAAGGAGTAACTACAGTAATCTTCACATAAAGTGTAGGGGTCAACTCACATGGATCCCACTTGTGGAAGGTATCGGTTCGGCCTACACACCGATTGGAGGAGGAACGCCCGACGAAGGTAGTGGAGGAGAAGGACGTGCAATGATGGGGATGAGAGGGATTGCGCGAGGGATGGAGGAACCAAATGGAGAATCCAGCGAGGTTCGGCCGAGGGAGAATAAATTGGTCGATGACGAGGGAGGATGGTTTCGAGGGTGGGAGATGAGTTGCGACGAGGGAGGGGATTATGGGTGGGATATGAGATGAGTCGAACAAGGGAGGGGATTGCGGGTGGGAGATGAGTCACAATGAGAGGGAGATGAGTCGCGATGAGGGAGGAATCACAGTTTCCACGGGATCTATTTTACCATGGATTTATCTATTCTAAAACTACGGTTTTCTAATAATCGTGGCTATATCTTAACCTATAGCCATGGACCAACTAAACCGTGGCTATAGGTCCATGTCTATAGGTTATTTTTCTAGTAGTGTTAGTTGCCTCAGAAACTATAATATACTCAGACTGTGCTATAGAATCTATGACCACAACTTTATATGAGCTCTTCAGGTTCACAACACCTCTATTCAAAGTGAATATTTATCCCATTTATGAATTCATGTCATCCTGATCAGTTTTGAAAGTAGAATCTTCATATCCTATGATGACTAGTTCCCCATATCCTTCATAGAATAGAAACATATCTGTATTACACCTTGTATACCTAAAGATAGTTGTGATTTCCATCTGATGGTGGTCACTTGGATCATCTTGATATATTCCTATCATAATCAATGCATAGACAGCATCTATCCTAGTACATAGAATAGAATACATGTATGACCCAATCACTAACACATATAGAATCCTTTCAATTATGTTTCTTTACTCATGGTTCTGAGGAACATAATTCCTAGAAATATTAATTCCATGTCACACTGGAAAAAATACCCTCTTGGATTGTTTCATACTGAATCTCTTCAATATCTTGTCAATTTATATACTTTGACTTTGGTCGAGCAGTCTCTTGGATCTATCATGATGGATCTTGATCCTAAGAATATATACAACTTTCCCCAACTCCTTCATAGAGAATCATTTATTCCACAACATCTTAACAGACTATAATACTAGTATTTCATTTTCTATGAGTAATATGTCATCAACATATGCTATTATAAATGACTAAACTCCCACTAAACCATTTATAGACACAAGGTTCGCACTCATTATTTATGAAACCAAATTTTTTTATGTATTAATCAAAATGAAGGTTCCATGATCTATATTATTTCCTTAATCCATAAATGAATTTTTGAAATTTTCATATCTTATTAGAATTATTTGGAGTCACAATCCCTTCATATTGTGTCATATAGACATCTTCCTAAAGGTTTCTATTAAGGAATGATGTTTTAAAATATGTTTTCCAAATATCATAGTCATGGTAATTCATAATGGAAAGTATAATTATAATGTATTTCATCATTACAACTGGTGAAAATATTTTATCGTAGTCAATGCCTTTATATTTTTTATACCATTTAGCAACAAGTAGTTCCTTATAGGTATTTAATTGTACTTCCTTGTCTAGTTTATTCTTGAATACCTATTTCAAACCAATAGTATTTACATCCACTATAGTATATACTAATATCTTGACTTGGTTTTGGTACATGGAATTCATTTCATAATTCATGTATTATTTCAAATTTTAAATATCTGTGTCGTTTACTACTTATTTAAGGGATATAGGATCATTATTATCAATTAATAATGAGTTTCCATCATTTATGAATAGAAAAGAATAACATTATGGTTCTCTAACCTCTTTTTTACTACTACATAGTACTTGTGTCTCCGGAATAGTTTCATCCTGCACAGGGATTTTTGGAATATATTCTTTTACCAACTATTGGGTACCTTGAGCCTCAACTTCATGATAATCTATCTTACTCCCACTATCTATTTTAGAGATGTGATCCCTCTCTAGTAATATGGTGTTTGTCTCCTCTATAACCCTTTTTCTGATGGTTATTATGGGTAATATCCCCTTTTTTCTTTGGGCTATCCTATAAAGGTAAACATTGTACCTCGGGGTGTAAGTTTGTTACCTAAAGAAGACTAAACAAACTCTTCGCTTCCCCAAACATGTAAATTCAATAATATGGTTTTTCTTACCCTCCAAAATTCATATGTAATACCATTTATTGATATATTTGGTACTTGTTTTAGTATATATTTTGTTGTTTGTAATGTGTATCCCCAAAAAGATAATGGAATACTTCCATTACTCATCATTAATCTTACCATTTCTAACAAGATGAAGTTCCTCATTTCAATTACAACATTCCAATATGATTTTTATAGAGGATTTAGTTTGTATAGGATCCCAAACTCCTATAAGTAATCAATGAATTCCTGATTAATATATTCTACACCATGATCTGAGTGGAGTTTTTAATATTCCAACCAAGATGGTTCTCAAATTCATTATTATCTTCATTGAATTTATAAAAATAATACAAATTATACCTAATTAAGTATACATGTCCATATCTACAAAACTAATTGTTAAAAGTTATGAATTATTTGTACCCACCCCTTTCTTTGATAGGAAATAGTCCACACATATCAGTATGAACTAATTCAAGAAGCTTTTTAAACCTTTCCCATTTCCCACTAAATGGGGATTTGGTCATTTTTCCTTGTAAACATTCATGGGACACACGAAGTTCTTTTATTTAAAAATAAAATAAATATCTATCTTGATTTAATTTAGTCAAGTTATTTTTATTTACATGAATTAGCCAGTGATTCCAATTTTGGGTGTGTTCTGAGTCATCTGAATTAACTTTGTTATTGATTTTCATTACTTGGATAGTGTAATCCAACACATAAAGATGTTATTTAAATGTGAATTTTCATTAAAACTTTCATCTTTATAAAATAAGAAACATTTATTACCAAATTTGAAAATAAATCCACATGTATCAAGTCTGGATACAGAAATATGTTTTTGGGATCATAATAAGAACCTTTCAAAACCAATATGTTCCTAGTCGAAAATGTGAGGTGGTAGTCCCAGATATATACATTAGAAAGTTTATCTTTATTGGAAGTTGTAGATCTAGCTCCCTTATTCAATATTTTAGAATCTACTTTGATCTTATATTTGAATACATATGTGATCACCATAAGTTGTATCTAATACCCAATTTTTTAAAATATATAAATTTCAATCAATAACAAGAACACCTAAAGCTTCCCCTTTATTCTATTCTAAGGGGTTGTTTTTCTTCCATTGACCCTTATTTACAAATAAGCAATAGATATCATCATATTCCCTTTCTTTCCCATTGATCTTCCTCTTCTTGGAAGGGTGTGAAGAAGATTTAGGATTAATTATATTTTCTTTCCCTTTCTGTTTGCTCACCATTAGTATAGAAGGATTTTCAGGATTCACATCCTTATATACATGGAGAAGATGAGTGAGAATATATTGTAGAGTATTATAAATATTTTTCATATTTAAATTTACAAGAAATATGGATAATCTCTAAGGGAGGGATTCTAAAATGTTATCAACACCTAGATCTTCAAGGATTTTAAACCCTAGAATATCTAGCCGCTCAATGTTTCTAATGAGATTCACTACATGAAGCCTAGTTGAAGCACCCACTCTAATATTTCTTTGAAAGAGAACCTTGGAAATATCAAACTATTCCTATCTATATCTCTCATAGTAAAGACCATAGAGGTGCTAAAGTATGTTATAATCATCCATGATTTCATGAGACTTCATGAGTTCACTAGAAATTTATGAAATAATATAATATTAAAAACCTACTATGTTTCTCACATGTTTTTCATAGACAAGGAAATATTCATCACTCTCCTCCTTAGCAGAAAAATTAGGCATTGAGGATTCTAGCATGTAAGATTTCCCTTCACGGAATTGAACAAACTAAAGGCGTTAAACAACTCCTGGAAGTAACTTCTAGTTAGAAGGTTGTATTTCACTAATATTGATCATAGGGATAATGTGGACGATGAGATTTACCTTTTATTCTAAAATTAAAAGATCAAATTATTAGTTCATTTTATTGATTACAAATTTTCTGAGAACTAATAAAATAATGGATTTTATTAAATCTTATATTATTTTATCAAGTCTCAATAGACCTCACTATTTAATTTGGAATGTCTAGTTACATTAAAATTTTAGTGTAAATGATCCATATGCCCCACTTCATAACCCAAAAAAGGGTTGATCAACCTACATGAAGGTATTTTGGTAGGTAGGTATTTTCCAACTATGGAATTTTATCTCCTCGATCCGTTGAGTGGATTCCCCAATCTTGAAATCCTAACTTGTATTTCCACAACACTTACCTCCAAATTAAACCAAGTCTAGAAATATATACTCTTCTTGATTTAAAATGTTTAAGTCTACCCAAAACTTTATTAGTAACTCCTCATATAAAATTAAGTGTCCCAACAAGGCTTGGTCAAACACTTAGTTGTATTGAGGTTTATTTCTAATCAAGTAATAGAAGGCCAAGTTTGACTTAATATTTAATTGAGGGAATTTAATTTATTATGCAAAGAAATTTATCTTTTTTATTCTTTACATGTCTTGTTAATATTAATTGGATGTTACTTAATTAATTTACCATGTTGGATAAAACATTTATGCATAATTCAATTATATAATTTCCATATTTTCACATTATATTATTTATTTATGTGATTTCATAGTTGCATCCATAAAATAAATAATTAAATAGACAAAACTAAAAATATAACTTAAATAACGCAACTAGGATCTTATCCAAAGGTTAATTTAAAGAGATAACATTAAATCAACCTATAACCAAGGGGAATAACTCCATTTTACAGTCTTGGTATGATTTACAGCATTCCACTTGTCCACCTGTATATGAGCTGAGTTGGCATCATAATGGTTTTGTCTTGAACTACCTCTGCATGCCTTGGTATGCTTCATTAATTACAAATATTTATTACTCACACACATCTGAGGGGAACCAAAGGATTGGTTGAAGTGGATTACATAAATATCCTTGGATACATATTTCCTATATAATAATGGAGGGTGGGATGAAACTCATAACTTCATTTGATTTAATATTAAATAATTTCAAATAATTTGAATAAATTAAATTAAATTAATGCCAACACATACATAGGTCTTACTCAAACTCGTGATCAATCACACATGCAATGACTATAAAAAAGTAAATGGATAGCATTTGTTTCTTTATTTGTTCTTTATTATTAAGATAAATTCACATGTATTAGATAAATAATTAATTAATTAACTCCCTTTTATCTTAATAATCAATTGATCTTAATTGGAGATACCCATAATTTATGGAATTAATGGTGAATAAATTGCAGAACCAATAATGAAATATTTATTACAATAAATTAATTGAGAATTTAATAATATTTAAACCGATTATTAAATTATAAAACACACAATAGGTTTCAATTAATAAATTATGGTTTTAATGATACAATTATCAATTTAATTCAATTTAATTATACCATTAATTTAGAGAATACATAGAGCGTATAATCTAGAAAAACATAATGTACCTTATTTTTCATGTATCCAAGTCACTTTCCTGGGGCTTCGGCATGTTAACTCAGCCAAGGTACATGGAGTTTACATGATAGTTACATGCCACATGTCCACTTCCATATTCCAAGTTTCCATGGTCAACACATTGTGTACAATAAATGCACCACATGTAATTAATGCATGGTGTGTCGTGTATCCCTCAACCCATACAGATGCAATGTACTAGGGTACACGACAAGTACTTCGTAGTACATTCTGTGTAACCCTATCTTACCTGTCAAAAAACTAGAAGTTCTTAATTAAATATTTGATCATTATTTATTTTCTCATATGAATTAAAGAAAATAAAACAATAGAATGAATGGGATTAATATGTAAAATCATTTTAATTCAAATAATATTAAATAAAGACTAAGAAAAAATGAAAATCTGACAAAAATTATTCATAGATCCACAATCAAATAAATAATTGTAAATTTAAAATTGACCCCAATAATACTACTTTTTGGTTATGCGCACAGTGGAAGCGTGTAGTTTTTGGTGATATATTAATATTTATTTTAATAATTGTTTTCTGAAACCAATAGTGGTCACCTTTCACATTAGATTTATAATGAATTTATTTAACATTTGAAGAAGTAAATAACTCGGGTTTGGAACCTTCTTCGTTGATGAATTCTGATCACCCAAAAAGAACATTTCAGATTACCTTCATTATTCTATAAGGATCCAATGGAAGAATCCCTCTAGAGGTGATCCACATGTTCTCCTGTGATCTCTAAGCAACACCACTCGATCTCTAGGTTCTAGCATGGTGATTCAAATGTCTTACATTATTTGTTCTTTATCTCAAAATATTTGGTCTTTAAGAACTCTATCATACCTTCCGGAAGATGTTTTTCGATAAATATTTTCCGTGCACCCTCCATCTTAAGATGGAAAGGGACTTCCTTTCCCTCAAACAGAAAGATAAAGAATTTGTGGGAGCGTACGAGGCAAACTTCACAAGGCTTACACGATACGCTTCCGTCTTTTTCGTTACCCCCGAATGCAAGGTTGACCGCTTCTTTGGTGGGTTGAAGCCTAGTTTGAAGAAATCATTAGCGATCCGTGACTTTGACAGCTATGAGGAAATTGTCCGATCTGCCCTCAAGGTTGAAATGGAGATCGGAGAATCACACGGGCATCATGGGGACAAGAAGCGTAATGTGGACTTCAATACTGGTGGTCCGATGGATAAATCCAACGGCGCTAAGAAGTTCCAGCACCCCACTTGCCAAAAGTGTGGAAAGAAGCACCCTGGAAATTGCCTTAGGGGGACAAGAAAATGCTTCATGTGTGGAAGAGAAGGGCACCTAGTTGTTAACTGTCAGCAAGAAGGACCCACGGCTGCGACAGAGGGGAGGAACGCTCCGTTCGAACCTCAACGCGTTGTCCAATTCTACAAATGAAAAGAACCAGGTCATTTTGCAAATCAGTGCCCTAATCCAAGGGTTATCGGAGGCAACCAGCAACCTCCAAGATAGCAAGGAAGATCTTTTTCCATCACTTCTACCGAAGTGAACCCTGACAACGAAGTGGTGAGAGGTACGCTAGTTATTCATTCAATAATAGTAAACGTACTTTTTGATTCAGGTTCTACGCATTCTTTTATATCTCAAATGTTTAGTAGAACAATCCATGCACCACCACAAATCATGGAAGTAAAGATGTCGGTGAGTACGGAAAATGGGGCAATCATTGCATCCCATGAGTATAATTCCACCCCTATTATAATCTGTGGATTGAATTTCCCGGCGAACCTCATCATACTACCTTTGGTGGAATTTGATACAATTCTTGGCATGGATTGGATTTCCTTATATAGAGCCAACATAAATTGTCGGGAGAGGGAAATCACACTCCATATGGAGAATCAACCCCCGATTCTTTACAAGTGTCAGGAAGAAGATGAATCTCTTTTAGCTCCATCATCTCAAGCATGGATATTACTGCCTTATGAGCACGCATATCTGGCTCAGATGATTGAGTCCAAGGAAGAAACCACCCTTGAAGAAATGTCTATTGTGAGGGAATTCACTGAAGTGTTTCCCGAGGAACTTCCTGGTCTTCCTCCAAGAAGAGATGTTGAGTTCTCAATTGAACTAATACCTGGGGTGCTACCAATATCCATGACTCCATATAGAATGGTTGTTGTTGAGCTTGAAGAGCTGAAAAAAATACTATAGGAGAATCTGGATAAAGGGTTTATACACCCAAGTGCATCACCATGGGGTGCACCAGTCCTCTTCGTCAAGAAGAAGGATGGGTCAATGCGTCTTTGCATCGATTATCGTGAACTTAACAAAATCAAAATAAATAACAAGTATCCTCTCCCAATAATTGATGACTTGTTTGATCAGCTTCATAGAGCACAATACTTCTCCAAGGTGGACTTGCGGTCAGGATATTATCAAATAAGGGTGAAGAAGGAAGATATCCCCAAGACTGCTTTTCGTACAAGGTATGGGAACTATGAATTCATAGTAATGCCTTTCGGACTCACCAATGCTCCAGCAATATTCATGGACTTGATTAATAGAGTCTTTAGAGATTACCTTGAAAAATTTGTGGTAGTCTTTATAGATGATATTCTAATATACTCCAAAACCAAGGAGGACTATGAGGAGCATTTAAGAACTGTACTGGGGACTTTGCGCAAGGAGAAGCTCTATGCCAAGTACAACAAGTGTGAGTTCTGGTTGAAGGAGGTCTCATTCTTGGGTCATATCATCACAAGCAATGGGATATCTGTGGACCCCTCCAAAACAGATGCAATTGAGGGATGGCCGAGGCCAACATCGGTAACTGATATCCGTAGCTTCTTGGGGTTAGCTGGATATTATCGACGATTTGTAAGAAATTTCTCACGATTGTCCAACCCACTTACTAAGCTAACTCGAAAGGGAGTAAAGTTTTCTTGGAGTGATGAATGCGAATAAATATTCAAGGAGTTGAAAAGGAGGCTTATCACTGCACTCGTTCTCACTTTACCCACAAGTGGGGAGCTCTTTGTGGTATTCAGTGATGCTTCGAAGAAGGGCTTAGGATGTGTGCTGATGCAGAATGATAAATTGATATCCTATGCCTCAAGGAAGTTTAAAATCCATGAGCGAAACTATCCAACGCATGATCTGGAGTTGGCGGCGGTGATCTTTGCCTTGAAAATCTGGCGGCATTATCTCTATGGAGAGAAATGTTAGATATATACTGACCAAAAGAGTCTTAAATATATATTCACATAGAAAGAGCTGAATATGCGCCAGAGAATATGGATAGAGCTCATCCAGGATTATGACTGTTCAATACATTACCACCCTGGGAAGGCGAACAAGGTGGAGGATGCCCTAAGTAGAAAGGATCCAGCGATTCTATCAATGATGAGAATTGAGAAGGATCCAATCTTCGTAGACATGATGAAGATGAACGTGGGAATCATAAAGAAGGGAAAATCATCAATCCTTTCACAAATTATTGCTCAACCATCTCTTTTGTAAAGTTTAAATGATGCTCAAAAGGATGATGTGGAAATTCAAGAAAAAGTGGAAGCTATCAAAAAGGGGAAATCCTCGGATTTTAATGTTAATGAAGAAGGAACTGTGCGGTTTGGGAAGAGACTATGTGTTCCATCAAGCCTGGAGATGAAGAAGGAACTCTTGGATGATGCACATAGTTCAAATTTCTCTATTCACCCAGGGAGCACAAAGATGTATCGAGATCTCTGAGAAAACTTTTGGTGGGATAATATAAAGAAGGAGATTGCTGAATATACATCAAAGTGCCTGGTGTGTCATCAAGTGAAGGCAGAGAGGAAGAAGTCTAAGGGGATGATGCAACCATTTCCCATACCAGAATGGAAATGGGAGAACATCACCATGGACTTTTTCACTGGACTTCCAAGGACATCCAAAGGCAACAATGCAATCTGGGTTGTTGTGGATCGTCTTACAAAGACTACACACTTCATTGCTATTCGAGAGGATTTCTCTTTGGATCAACTGGCACGGATATATATCAGGGATGTGGTACGGTTTCATGGAGTACCACTATCTATTGTGACTGACCGAGATCCAAGATTCACCTCTATGTTTTTCAAGAGTCTTCAACATGCTCTGAATACTGAACTGAACTTCAGTATGGCCTATCATCCTCAAACTGATGGCCAATCTGAGCGGACTATCCAAACACTTGAGGATATGTTGAGAGCGTGCTCAATGGACTTTAAAGGAGGATGGGATCAACATCTTCCTCTAGTTGAGTTATCTTATAATAATAGTTTCCACTCGAGCATCCAAATGGCACCATATGAAGCCCTATATGGGAAAAGGTGTAGAACACCAGTATGTTGGGATGAGGTTGGTGAACTTAATCTACTTGGACCAGAAATGGTCGAAGAAATGGTGGAGAAGGTGAAAACCATTCAACAGCATATCAAGGCAGCCCAAAGTCGACAGAAGAGTTATGCAGATAATCTTCGACGAGACCTTGAGTTCAAAGTCTGAGACATGGTGTTTTTATGCATATCTCCAAGGAATAAGGTCATGAGGTTTGGAAAGAAAGGGAAGTTAAGTCCAAGGTACATCGGCCCCTTCGAGATTCTTGATCGTGTTGGGGCTGTGGCCTATCGACTAGCACTTACACCTACTATGGCCAAGGTGCATGATGTCTTCCATGTATCCCTCTTAAGGAAGTATATACCAGACCCTTCACATGTACTCTCTTCCAAGGTGGTACAATTAGAAGACGATCTTTCTTATGAGAAGCAACCAGTGAAGATCTTAGATCGTAGAGAAAAAGTTATACGAAATAAGACAATGCCCCTCATCAAGGTGTTATGGAGAAACCACAAGTTTGAAGAAGAAACTTGGGAGTCGGAGGATATGATGAAGCTGAGTTACCCACATTTGTTTTAGTGTGGGAAAAGGAAAATTTCGAGGGTGAAATTTCTTAAGGGGGGAATATTGTAACGACCCAAAGTTTCATTAATGGAAAATCCCTCTTGATCCAGTTAAATGTTTCTTTATGAAAAACATTTTTATAAGATGTCAACTTATTTAGTTTTATGTTACGATTTGTGACTGTTACTTTTATAGCCGTTGAACAGTGATCACATGAGTAGTATAAATATATGGCTTTAACGAACCCAATTTTACTCAGACAAAGGAAGCGATGGCCTCATCCAGTAGAATTGCCCCATACGAAGCCCATTTGTCGGAGATCAGAAAAGAGGTGGCGTCTTTGGGCTTCTCCCTTGACCAAGCCCAAGCTAAGCTTCATTATGTCAAGCTCGAACGTGATCATCTATGAGAAAAGTGGAAGTTTATAGAGATTACCACTTGAGCGATGTTATCCGGGCCGCCCCAAGAGTCTGTCACCATCGCACACCTTACCCTTAGGTCTTATGCAGCTATTTTAAGGGGTTATGTAACAAATAAGTAGTACCATGTTCATGTACATTATCTTTGTATGTAATAATGAATATAATTTCTAGTTATTTTTCATACTTTGTAAATAGTTTTTAAAGTACAAATGGTGTTTTTAGTTATTATTTAATTAAGAATTATATTTTATTAAATTAAAGGATTTTTGAATTAAATAATATTTTAATAAAATATTATTATTAATATTAAATTAATTTTTATTAAATATAAATGATCTTATAATTTTATGAATGCAATTAAAATTTTTATTAAGGTTTGAAAGCCATTTCTGTCAAAACCCGTGAATTTTTTATAAATGTCGGTTTTTATTTTAAAAGTGAAAATTCACATATTTGGAAAATTATTTAGATAAAATAAATATTATTTTTGGAATCAGGACGTCGAAATTATCCAACGGTGAATTTTTCATAATTTTCTGAGACAGTCAAATTTTTGGGTAAAAATTAAATATCATTTAAATATATAATGTGTTTTATGACATCATAATGACCCAATGGTGATTTAATAAAATACCATAATCCTTATTTTCGGCCAATATATGTTTTATCATTAAAATAATGAGGTTTTGGGTTTGTTTGACTTACTTTTCAAAGCATTAATGGAGCCCTCAAGACTTATTCAACACTTTGCCTTTTTAAATTAATTTCCATGGGAGTGTGACTCACCTCCACATAAGCAACCCTAATGTTTTAATAAGTTCGGAACTTGGCCTTGTAAAATATTGTTTTCCTCTTTCCTTTTCCAGAAACCATGGGAAAATACCATGGGATGGTTTGTGGTTTGGATTATTTTAATATAAGGGGTCCCAAACCTAAATAATAAAGAATTCTCTCACCTTTCCTATATAAACCCACCCAAGCTCCCACTTCCTCCTCACTCAAAGCCCTTGAAGTTTGTCCAACCCCTTCCCTTCTCTCTCTAGAATCCTCTCAAGGTTCCCCAATCTCCCAAGAAGCCTCTCACAAGCCTCTCTCTAGCCTTTGGAAGCACACTTCCAAGTAAGGGTTTTTTCTTCCTTTCTCATTTTTGTCAATTTTCTGTAAGTTTTATTGCCCTATTAATTTCAATTATGAATGTTGGGGTATGGTTTTTCACCTCCCCCATACTGCCCTATTATTGTTTGAATGATGGTAGACCCCTTTCTCTCTCATTAAATTCCTCCCATGTACACCCGTTACTATGCCGAAATTCCGAAAGGAACTTCTCTCTCTTCTTTTACATTCAAGCAATACTTTTGTATCATGAATCTAAATTCCTTTTCAATTGTTGGGAAATGTATCTATATGACCTCCTTGCTGTCCATTACATGTAAATATGATGAGGAACCCATTTCTCTCTCATCAACCATTTTTTTATGAATTCTTATGTCACGCCGTTACGCTGCCGAAATCGCACCGATTTTCTAAGCCAATGTCATTGTGTAGTGAATACCATGTACATTTCTCCATCAAGGGTATTCACTTTTATGCACGTTTACTTATTGATTGTAATGATTCATGTATGAATTCCACATTCCTTTATCGTGGAATAAATGATTATGTTTTATGAATCCATGTTTTATGATCCATGTGGCACACTTATGCATGAAATGAAATGTTTAAGAAGGGTGCACCCTTATAATGATCCAATGCATTGGGTAAAGTATAGTATCATGATACGTCATGTGCAATGAGTGTTGACTAATTCTAATTCAAGTGCAACGAGGGTTTACTCGTGCTTCAAGTGCAATGAGGGTTTACTCATGCTCCATGTGCAATGAGCCTTGGCTCATGCTAATTCAATGTTAAGTGTTGTTTCCACATTTCCATGTTATGATTATCATGCTTTATCATGCCTTTATGTTCATGTTACTCTTATACTCTATTGATATTCCTATTGCCTAACATGTATTGAACTCCTCATATTATTCATTGTGTACTCCCTTAATGGGCTTTATAGCTCACCCTTTTCTTATGCATGTCCTCAGGTTATCCCATGAAATGCTAAGTACGAAGGAATGTAGTGGTCATGTAAAGGAAGTTTTCAATAAAGATGTTGTATTTAAAGTTTATAGTTTTTATGTAATGATCCTAAGCCCCAAAGACACTAAACCTCTCGAACTTCTTTGTTGTATCAAGTGAAGTTATATGTAATAAAGCATTTTTAAGTTGTAATAGAAAGAAGGGTTGTCATATATCCCACAGCATGCTTTCTGTTAGATGATCGGGGGGATTATGCAGATTGGTACCAATGACACATGATCATGTACCTTATGTGTCGTGGGATAAGAATTCAGCAGTAGGAAGGTTTACTAACATTTATTATATTTTTTTAATTCATGGTTTATATTTGTTTGAATGTAAATTCATTTATTTTTAGACAACTTTGATCGACTTATATATATTAGAAATCCTTAAGAAGAATTTATTAAGCGGGATGTAGTTCACCCAGATCTGGTGGCTTTCAAAGATTCTCTCCATTTCCTACATGAGAGTTTCTATGATGAGGGTCCATAGTTATATTACAATCCATATGATTTGGGTGAGGAACCTAGGGATGATGATGTGATTTCTAAGGAAGATAAACCTCCACTATCACTAACACTCGGAGGATAGTGATGAGAAAATTGGTGAGGGAATATTTGAGGATATAGAAAGAGATGTCCAAGAAAGGATCATGCAGATGCTGTTGTACCATAGAGAGATGATCCTACACACCAAAATGAGGATATTTCCCAACCAGGAAAGGTTTATGTTCCACATATCCCTATTTAGGCATCTTATATATCATCTCTATCTTAGATGACTATGATGAATTAAGACCTAGGTATGGTAACAAAGCTTGTGGTCACCCCGTGCAACACTTCTGTTGACGATGACTTCTTTGATGTCACATATTCAAAATATTTAAGAGTTTTGGGGCCACATGGATCCACATATAATGTTCATAATTCCACCATATTTGATTTAGGATAGTCATCTACATAGAATCATGAGGAGGCACCCACATCACTACAAGAGAAAGAACCTATGCCTATAGCTAGGACACTAGAGTGACCGAGATGTTAACCATGGAGTGGGCATGAGGTTCATATGCCAAGTTGCAATACTAAGTGGTATTAACATTGTATATATTTCAAAAACCTATTTTTGAGAAAATTAAAAGTCATTTTAGAAAAAAAATCAAAAATATAGTAAGTAAAAACTAATTTACATGAACTATTAAGAAATAAAAAAAACTCCCCATAGTTTTAAGTTTTACTTAGATTGTACTTATAGTTTATATCTTATAATATTTTCAAGTCATCAACATGAAACATAACATTTATACTTATAAATTTTCGTGACATTCTTTTCAATACTAGAAATGGGATCTATACCTTCAATGTTGATTTATTCTGTTACTATAGATTTCATTTTGGGTAGTGAAAGGAATGTCAAAAAAATTATAAGGATGGATGTTATGTTTTGAAACAATGATACTTTATTCCATTCAAATTATATTTCATTAATTTTTTTTACAATTATTTTTTTCAATAATATAGTATAAGTTTAGTTAGCAAGAAAATTTTCATTTATATTATATTTATACTTTATAATTTACAGACTATCAAAGTTACATACTTGTAACATTATTATGTTTTACATAGGTGAATTTGAAAGAATATAAATTATAAAGTATAAATACAATCTAAATGAAATTTTTCACACTCACTAAGTATATAATAAATTATTGAAAAATGAAAATAAACTAAAAAATACAGTAACCAAAAATTAATTTACATGACACAAACTTTATTGCTTAAAAATATTACATTTAAAGTTTACATAATATATGGGCATATTTATTATTAATTATTATATTATTAATTAAATTATTATGAAATATTATAAATGATTTTATTATTATTGAATGTTATTAATTACATTATGAATAAATATTAATTATATTATTAAATATTTACAATAATTACATTAATAGATATGAATAATAATGTACATAATAGTAATAAATAAGTTTATAATATAATTAAAAAATATTAATAAAATTAGTAATATATAAAATATAATTATTAACAATAATTTTATTATTGATAATTTATTAAATTTTTGTATATATTTTAAATTTATTTATAAATAAATATTTATAACTATTTAAATATAATTATAATTATAATTATATAATTATTAAAATATATTTACAAGTAATTTTAAAAGATATTCATATACTTGTATATACAAATGTATTTTATATATATATATATATAAATATATTTAATTATAAATATGAATTGATTAATATAATTATAAATTTAAATGTATTTATATATATATATATAATATATTTATAATTATATAATTTTAATTCTATCTTTATCAATAAATACTTATATAAATATTTAATATTTATATATATAAATATATATTTATTTATATAATTATAAATATATATTTATAAATATAATTAAAAATAAATATATTTATATAAATATATATATATATAATAATATGCTTGTCATATCACAATAATGAATTTTTTTATGGTGTAAGTGATACTAATAGCATTGAGGTAGATGATGTTAAAACAAGGGTGAGTATCCCTTGATCCAAGATCAACTAAACATAAGGGAGCATTCACTTAGTCTGGTTGAAATTTTAAATTGATATAATAATAAGGAAATTTTCCATGATGAATTCAGAAATGTTCATAGATCTCTTCTATTTGAAGGAAAATCCTCAAGATATGAAAATCCTCTATGTAAGATCTTCAGTCCTTAGGCTTGGTTTGTTATTTTTCTTCCCTTCAATGATGTTATTTTGAAGCAAGCTCATGTGCCCTATTTTCAGGGCGTTGATCCATTATTCAATTTGATTCGGATCTAGACCAAACTAAGGGTCGATACTAGATGTGAAGAGTGATTGGTCTCAAGGTAGTTGGTCTATGACTCATCCCTCAAAGTCCTGATGTTTCATAAACTGTTGTTATTATGCACATGTCGGTTTCACTAGGCGTTACTTATTAAATTCATATTCCATGCTTATAATCATTGAACTTGTGTTATAGATCCCATTCTTATTATGTGAATTTCACCATTGGTGGTTATTACCTCAATTTCGTTCACCCTATCCTTTCATTTTACTCCTTTAGTGGCTCGTTATGACTATCTGCACCACCATTCAGGTGTGCTATGACTTGGAATTAATTGTAGAGACCTGGTTTTTTCCTTCTAACACTTTGAAATATTTATATATATATATTTCTAAAGCTAGGTGTTGATCAAGAATGTGATTCTGAGGATTTGTGTGACCAAAATTATTTTTATAAAAATATTAAATATATTGTATACTACAAGCACATTTAGTTAAAGAAAATGGAAAAAGCTTAAACTGTTGATCAGATCAGAAATTTGAGACCATGGTTAGGTATGGAACGTGGTGTTTTCCTTGTACATGACAAAAAATGAGTTGGAATGGGCTGTTCATACACCTCACTCATTGGAATTATGTTAAGTGGATTCATTTAATTAAATTAATTAATTCATTAAATTCATTTATCCTAAAACAATGTCTATAAATATATCATTAAAGTAAATTTTCTAGGGTTGGACTCAAAATTTCTGGAATCCACCGATGAAAGATCCTCCCTCCTTTCATTGGAAAATCAAGACGAATGATGATGGAACATCAAATCAGATCAGATCAGGATGTAATGAATGCATTAGCTTATTCTAATCATTGTGAAGGTGCATTCTTCAGCAAAGATCAATCCAAAATAGTGGTAAGATTCATATTTTGGTTTTTTTACCCCTTTGGATTAAAATATTGAGTAGATCATTTTTAATTATTTGAAATGTGCCTTGTTATGTATTTTTCATGAGATCAAGTACCAAATTTCATATTTTTTAATCAAAGTTCTAACCCCAATGCCCCATTCTTGATCGACTTCCATGAACTCTTGGCTGGTGATGTTTAAAACATTGGTTTAAGTTGATTTTCTCCATTGATTCTTCACATTATTCACCAGTTGGATCCTCTCAGTCCTGGATCAAC
Source organism: Viscum album (assembly GCA_963277665.1). Classification (NCBI taxonomy): domain Eukaryota; kingdom Viridiplantae; phylum Streptophyta; class Magnoliopsida; order Santalales; family Viscaceae; genus Viscum; species Viscum album. Next base: position 734,642,479 of record OY728147.1, on the reverse strand, counting down.
ATTTTCGGGTGACACCGAGATCGAACAAGCCCTATAATTCATAGAGAATCAATGATGTGACCACGGTTTGGTGAGCGAAGCATTGATCTGGAATCAATATGGTACATGGATGCTCGATCTGTTGGTTTCAGATATGAGACCTAAGATATAATATATGAGATATAATATATAATATATAAGATACATTATACGAGATATGATATATAAGATATAATATATGAGATATGAGATACAATATATAAGATATAAGATAAGAGATATGGGATAGGAGATATAAATCTTGGTTAAATAATATTATATCGGTTATATATTTTAATTGAGGCATCCATTTGATGAACCGTCAGTGATAATGTGATCCTAGAATTGATACGATAATTTTATGATCAATTTTGGATACCTTTTTTAGACCCATGCCTCTTTTCAATGAAAACCCTAATAATAATAATAATTTTATTATTATGGAATCGTGTATCTGGAATATCTCCATCATACGGTGTTAGAATGAAGAACCTTCTGTGACATTGAGACCCTAAAATTTAGGTGGAAATTTCAAGAACAATATCAGGTATTTAATTTGGACTCATGGCTCAGGCCCCTGAGACACCATTTGAGCATGATGTGGTGAAATGTGACTTATTCATAGGGTTTCCAATTGAGGCAAGTGAATAGCCTATCTCAAGCAGTTTTCATGTACAACATGAGTGTGCCCTCTATTTTGGATTTTGTGACATGATATTATAAGTTACAATCATGACCCACTGAGATGACACCAGATGAAGAAATTGATCGTACAAGACCACTAGAACATTCTAGTCTTACCACCCATCAAGTCAAGGTAGTGGTGTTCCTCGATGATATTTCTGAGTTACCCTTCAGTAAGGATAGGTAGTGGAGTTCCTCAATGTTCAAGGCTTACACTCCTAAAGGTATGGGTTGTGGGGTTCCCTTACAACCTTACTGGGTTTAACCTCCAATAAGACTAGGTTGTGGAGTTCTCCAATGACCTTCATAAGTGGTACTCTCTAGTAGGATTGGGTACTGCATTTCCTCGGTGAATATCAGAGTAGGGACCTCCTGTCTTACCAATACATGGGATCCTTACCTAGAATTTGTGTCCCATCGACTATGCGTCATAGTGACGAGACATGGTTAGAAGTGGATTTTGACTCACAGGGAAGAGGGATTCTTTACCCACCGATACACATTCTTATGATGCGGCCTTAAATTGTGCAGGTGAGTTCGTGATACCCAAATTGGATAGTATTAAGGTGTGGTGATTGAGTCCATTAGAATTGTGTGTTCAGGGAAGATGCATGAGATTATAGGAATTGTTTATGGACATCTTTTGGAAATATGGGTGACTCTTCTTCTTGGGATGAGTGATTAGCCACTAAATGAGGCTAATATTCATTGTTAATATATATAATATTCATTTTATTTATTATTCATAAACACCATTTTAGTGCATTTTACACTTTGAACATCATTTCACATTATTATTGTAATACCTTCTTAAAATTCACTATTATGTGGTACATTTTTGAACATCATTTGAAGTACCCAATGATTCATCTAATTATACATATTTTAATTTGATATTTTTGGAAATTGATCTACACTCAAATAAAAACATATAATTTAATTACATTTTAATGGTATTAAATGTTCATTTTTGATCTTATGGGCCTGAGTTAGTGCATTTTCATTATGAACATCCATTCTCATCATTTGTGCACTTCATGCCTAATATACACCAATTTAGGCCCAATGAGTCATCTGATTATAAGGAATGTAATTATCAATATTTTAATTTGATATTTTTTTAACTATATCTACACATAAATGTGAACATTTTTCATTCAGGGATCAATGGATGATTCATAAATGGTGATGGAGATATTTGAAGATGAATGAAAGCAATTCTAGAGAAGGAAGATTGGACACCATCCCACTTATGAGACTGTGGGGCCCAACATACTGGCCCAATGAATCCCAATTTTTGTTATATGATAGAATATATGTTGAGGAACAAATAACTCTTCATGATCCAATGCTAATTAGGCCTCCATGGTGGTCATTAAGGCGGCCCAAGTTAGATATACAATTCTGGGCCAGATTCTGCGACCCAGAAAAAAAGCCAACAAATAGGATCATATATCCTCATATACAACTCCAAATGGGCAAAAATTTTACATACTGTTAGGAGATATCTGGGGATACATTTTATTATTCTATGGACCACTCTGATTCGGCCATCTATAAGGTAATAAAGGCGCGTATTTTCGGTGGATGAAAGCTGGCTGTCACCTCGGGTCAAATGTGGAAAAGTCTAAGTTCCACAAGCTTTCCACCACCCTAGGCCTACCATAATCAAGTGTTATTCTTTGTACTGTTTGAGGCTCGACCCAAGGCTTCCAAAATGCCTATTTAAGGCAGTGGTGGTGGAGGAGTTGAGAATCTTGGAGCTTGTTTTTATCTTAATGTTATGCTGCCAATTTCTCTTTGTAATGTTCTTCCTTCACATGTAAGTTGTTTTAATTCATCCTTGTTTCTTAATAAAAGTTCTTCTTATCTTATTATTTTGTTCTTATCCTTATCACTTTGATACCGTTGGTTCAAGGTGTGAACTTGTTCATACCAAACCTTGTGAGATTATCACACAACGGTGGAGTGATTGTTATTTTATTGCGTTTTTTTTTTACTTCTCCATTTCCTCCCTCATGAGTCTACTTTCCGATTCCATTGAAACCATAGAATCAATGGAGGGATAACCCACTTATGGGTTGATATAAGGGAGTAGAAAGGGGCTAGATTGGATGTTATTTATCACCTCATTAATGTATAATCACTTCTTTAATTGAGATTTTTATTTGATGATTTTTAAACTCCATTGTCCTTGTTGAATTTAAGGCCACACACTTCATGTGCTAATACGAACCTTTACCTTGAAGTGCTCAAAACTTTGATCCTTAAAGTGTATAAGTGATTAGTATTAAAGGTTTTAGGCATTAAACCAGTAAGTGATGATTTTGTTTTATCTCCTTAAATGAACCCATCTCAAATTTAAGAAATTAAAATCATTAAAAAGAAAATACGTCCAATCCACCCCGAGTGATAACCTAGGATCAACTCATTCTTTTAAATTGAATTCACTTAAATCTGTTAGTTATACTTTAAAACAATATAAAATCAACCCAAGTTGGCCACTTCATAGCCAAAAACAGTCCATAGAATGTACGTGTCTATAGGTTTCTTCTTAGGTTTTTGAGGATTCGATAACCGAAGCTAAACTACAGGACCGTTCTACCTTCATCTCTTGGGTAAATTTGAGCGAGAATAAAATTTTGGCGCCATTTCCGGGGACCTAAGTAAGTTATATTAGACACTATCATCCTTTTTTTCATCCTACTTCTCTTTTCTCACCCCTCACTCCTATGGAAGTCAATTTTGAACAAGTCCAAACATGGGAAACCTATCCCCACTTTGATCACCCAACCCCATGTGTGATGTACAATGACCATCCTAATTTATACATGTGGGATCATCTATAACATAATGAAACAAAATGTTTTAACTCCTATGATCCACAAAACATTCCAATATATAATGAGTTTCAATCCCCACAGAGCCAATATGAACACCCTCCTGTGCAATTCCAACAACTTAATTATCCACCTGAAATGGACCATATTTCTCAACCCCTTACCCATCATGATCCACAACCATTACTTGAAAAATTGTGTCAAAAAATGGAGATAATTAATTTTGAGGTTTTATCATTGAGGTTAGAACTACAAAGTATTAAAAATTGTGAGGAACCCATCCCTACACAAACTGTCCCTTCCATAACCTTATGTGAAGTATCTAGTTTCCCACAAACCTCTCATTAATTTACTAAAGAGAAAACTTTTGGATTTGGAATAGATGAATAGGATCAAGGAATTGTTGAAGGTTCTTTAAATCAGGAGGAAATTTAATTTTTGGATTCAAAATAGGAGAATTTAACATCATGGATTGTGTCTCCTAAGTATAACTCCATTGATGAATTTTCAAAAACACCAACCATTGAACCATTGGGTGAAATCACAAACTTTGAGTCCATATCCATTCCAAACATTGATCTTTACAATTTTTTGGTTGAATATTATATTCAAAAGGAATCAATTTTGTTGAGAAATTTGGAAAATGAAACTGAGTTGGATTCAAAATATCAACTTGTGTCTAAATTTCCTATCCATCCCGAGCCCAAAATTATTTCCCTTCCCTCACCGCTAAAGAATCCCTTCATAAGGTATAATCATGAAAATTCAATTGGAATTCATTCTTCTCTTGAAACCAAAAAAGAGGTAATTATTCTTAATGTCTTTGTAAAGACTAAAAAAGAAATTGAATCTTCCATTTCTAATATTCCTTGGATTTACCCACTCATTTTAGAACATTGGTTTTTACATGACACAAATTATAAACAAAGAATAAATATCAATAAAGTATAAGTGGATAAATATGGGGTCCTTAAAATTTTGAAAATTGGTATTGGGTAATTTTAGGGGTTCATGTCGGGCTAACGACGTTAAACAAAGCATTGCATGGGAGGCAACCCATGGTTTTCAAGTTTCCTATCATTTTGTTATTTTAATCAACTTTATATTTTAAATAAGATTAATTAAACTTTTTTTATATTTAAAAAAAAATAGACTGTTGAAATGTTCTTCTATTATGAGTATGGATGGGTATGAAAAGGGATCATATATTCATTTGTGTCACGTGGTGTGGTCCTTGAGTAAAACCTTACCCAGAAATATAAAAAGAAGACAATGTATCATCAGTTTATATATATAATTATATTTTAATTTATTTATTATATAAATATATATATATATATATATATATATTGTTGTGTTTTGTTTTGTTGTGTTTGTTTTGATTTTCCTTTTTCTACTAGGAAACTCTACAAGTGACATGGAGATCAAGGGACTAAATAGGAGCAACAAGAACTTCAACTTCAACCACCAGGTGACTTTATTCCATGATCCTCATTTTCAATTTCCTTTTTGAACTTTCATTCTCTACCTCTACCCCCTTCTAAATTTTCTTTTCTTTAAACACTGGGGACAATGTTATTTTATGTTGGGGGGGAGATAAAATAAAAAATTATTTCGTGTCAGAAAAAAAATGAATGATATGAAGAAAAAAAATTGTGTAAATGGAAGGAAAAATTCCTTTAACATTGAACATGGTAATACAGATTGCATAGTTTGAAACTGAATATCAAATAATTTATCATGCCTTGATTCTTATCTTAATCCATGTATAATTTCATGAGCATAAAGTGTCATTGTCCAATGTGATATTTCATCATTTACTTTTTTATCCAAATAAAAAAAAGATCACAACGCACGTCCCTTGGATAGTGGGGTTTTAGTTTGAGTTCATGGGGTCCCCTAAATAAATAGCATAGGTTTGGTGATCATTTTAGTTTAATATGAGTATTCAAAAAAATATTAAAAAAAAAAATTGCGCGTAGAGCAATGAAATGACCTAATACGTGGCTTTCGGCACTTGCGGATCGTGACTCCATAGTTGTCTAGCCCAGAGTTAGTAATTTTATCTCTATTTATGGTAATTTGAATTTGTTTTTGACTGAGTTAACTCGAGATGATGCCTGAGTATGTGGGCTTCACTTGTTGCCCTAAGGTCTTTGAGCCTTGGAGTCATCGGAAATGTCTCGCTACAGGGGTTGACTCTTTTGAGTGAAACTTAAATTACCATGGAAAAATTGCAAAAACAACAAAAAAAACAAAAAAAACAAAAAAAATTATAAAAAAAATGAATTCTCATCTTAATATTACAATGTGATTCCACCTAGTGCTTCCGTAATTTCCCCCTTGAATAAAGATGAACCCCCTTGTCTATTGTGATGCACAACACATCCTCATACTTAATTGATATTGGATGACATATGGCAATGAATTTGAACAAAGGAATGGGCTTGGGATTGGGATCTTCTTATGAAACTATCTTGTATTAAAATATTTTGATGGGTTTAATGATTGTTTGGTATAAGGTTTTTTTGTAATCATTGTGTATTAAAATGTTTTTGTAAAAAGGAATTCAAATTTCATATTGTTGAGATATATTTTGCTCGGGACTAGCAAAACTCAAGTTGGGGGGTGTGATTAGCCACTAAATGAGGCTAATATTCATTGTTAATATATATAATATTCATGTTATTTATTATTCATAAACACCATTTTAGTGCATTTTACACTTTGAACATCATTTCACATTATGATTGTAATACCTTCTTAAAATGCACTATTATGTGGTACATTTTTGAACATCATTTGAAGTACCCAATGATTCATTTAATTATACATATTTTAATTTGATATTTTTGGAAATTGATCTAAAATACAATAAAAACATATATTTTAATTACATTTTAATGGTATTAAATGTTCATTTTTGATCTTATGGGCTTGAGTTAGTGCATTTTCATTATGAACATCCATTCTCATCATTTGTGCACTTCATGCCTAATATACACCAATTTAGGCCCAATGAGTCATCTGATTCTAAGGAATGTAATTATCAATATTTTAATTTGATATTTTTTTAACTATATATACACTTAAATTTGAACATTTTTCATTCAGGGATCAATGGATGATTCATAAATGATGATGGAGATATTTGGAGATGAATGAAAGCAATTCTAGAGAAGGCACATTGGACACCAGCCCACTTATGAGACTGTGGGGCCCAACCTACAGGCCCAATGAATCCCACTTTTTGTGAGATGATAGAATAAATGTTGGGGAACAAATTACTCTGCAGGAGCCAATGCTAATTCGGCCTCCATGGTGGTCATTAAGGCGGCCCAAGTTAGAGATACAATTCTGGGCCAGATTCTGTGACCCATAAAAACAGCCCACTAATAGGATTATATCTCCTAATATACAACTCCAAATGGGCCCAAATTTTACAGGAGGTTAGGATAAATCCTGGGATCTATTTTATTCTTCTATGGCCCACTCTGATTCGGCCATCTAGAAGGTCATCAAAGCGATTCTGTTCGGTGGATGAAAGTTGGCTGCCACCTCGGGTCAAATGTGGAAAAGTCTAAGTTCCACAAGCTTTCCACCACCCTAGGCCTACCATAATCAAGTGGGATGCTTTGTACTGTTGTAGTATCGTCCCAAGGCTTCCAAAATGCCTATTTAAGGCAGTGTTGGTGGAGGATTTGAGAATCTTGGAGCTTGTTTTCATCTTAATGTTATGCTGCCAATTTCTCTTTGTAATGTTCTTCCTTCACATGTAAGTTGTGTTAATTCATCCTTGTTTCTTAATAAAAGTTCTTCTCTTATTATTATATTCTTCTCCTTATCACTTTGATACCGTTGGTTCAAGGTGTGAACTTGTTCATACCAAACCTTGTGATATTACCACACAACGGTGGAGTGATTGTTATTTTATTGCGTTTTTTTTTTATTTCTCCATTTCCTCCCTCATGAGTCTACTTTCCGCTTCCATTGAAACCATAGAATCAATGGAGTGATAACCCACTTATGGGTTGATAAAAGGTAGTTTCAAGGGGCTGGATTGGATGTTATTTATCACCTCATTAATGTATAATCACTTCTCTAATTGAGATTTTTATGTGATGATTTTTAAACTCCATCGTCCTTGTTGAATTTAAGGCCACACACTTCAAGTGCTAATATGAACCTTTACCTTGAAGTGCTCAAAACTTTTATCCTTCAAGTGTATAGGTGATTAGTATTAAAGTTTGTAGGCATTAAAGCAGTAAGTGATGATGTTGTTTTATCTCCTTAAATGAACCCATCTCAAATTTAAGAAATTGAAATCATTAAAAAGAAAATACGTCCAATCCACCCCGAGCGATAACCTAGGATCAACTCATTATTTTAAATTGAGTTCACTTAAATATGTTATTTATACTTTAAAACCATATAAAATCAACCCAATTTGGCCACTTCATAGCCAAAAACAGTCCATATAATGTATGTGTCTATAGGTTTCTTCTTAGGTCTCTGAGGATTCGATAACCCAAGCTAAACTACAAGGACCGTTCTACCTTCATCTCTTGGGTAAATTTGAGCGAGAATCAATGAGCTGTGACATTTTTTGTAGGGATTAATGGTACATGAATCGTATATTATTTAGTTTTTGACTATCCATATTGAGTCATAACTCCATTGTAATCGATATATATTTTCTCATCTGACCGTGATACTCTTTGATAACTTTCAGGATGCCTTTTCAATGACACTCATCTATGATTCCGTCTCTATTTCATGATGATGACCCTATGAGAAATGATGCCTCAGTTCAGGGTCCATCATAAGATCCCCTTATTCCAAGTGGGAAGGTAGAATAACCTTCACCTATTTAGTAGAAGATCATCCCAGTAGATTAGGATGAACATCCACACTTGCTTAGGATGATCCTTGAGTTTCAGCATCAGAGACCATTGAGGTTCCATGGTATGCCAAATCCTCTGGTAGTAGATGATTGTCTAGAGTTGGTGGTCTACATCTTTAGTCTTGCTCATAACCTGATGGATGAGGTGATGGATTTGGCAGCTAGCCTTTTCCATGGAGCAGCTGAACATTGGTGGAGCCTAGTTACATTAATGCATGATGAGTCGACACTCTCATGGAAAGACTTCTAGCAGTTGTTTCATGAGGAATACTAGCCTTCGTTCTTATGATCAATTGAAATCCAAGAGCATATAGAATTTTAACAGGGATATATGATGGTGGCTGAGTGTGAGGTGAGGTTGACAGAACTTATGCACTACTCTCTTGACATGATTAGGGACAACTACTTCCGAGCACAGAAGTTTGAGCAGGGACTCCGCTGAGAGATCTGTATTAGTATAGTTCCATTATGTATACCCACCTATGTTGGGGTGATATAGAAGTTTCTAGTGATATATATATTTCTTTTTTATGGATTCCACACAACAGAAGATGGTAGTGTCAATCATGGAGCTGAGTCGTTTGTGGTATCTAGTAGGCGCCAGTCGATGAGATATCGGTGTAAGAGACCCTTTTGTGAGTAGGCTTGGGGATGTGGTCATACAGTGCATGATCATAACATAGCACGATGTAAGACCATGTATGGTTGGTTTTATTATTGTGATAGGAAGGGCCACGTGTCATGAGACTTCTTAATTAGATGTGTGGAATAGCCCATGAAGATAGCTAATAGACTCCCATGGCAGGGGAAGCACCATGATCAGGGATCTTCTAGGCATGGACATTTTGTTACTCAGGGAGACAGATCTATAAGAGGAGAAGGAGGAGCTACATGTGGAGTGAGATGACATGAGGTCCTTCTACCACCACCACCAAGCATCCCACATCAGACATAGGGAGATGGTGTTTGAGGTTGTGGACAGCCTCATGCTTTGGATATCTACGATCATGTGGCATATGAGATGATCAAAGGTATGATATGTGTTTATTATAATCTTGAATCAGTATTATTATACATTGGTTCCAATCATTTTTTTATCTTGATACACCTGGTGCAAGATCTATAGCTCTTAGTAGAGGCACTAGCATGACAACTTCGACTTGAGGTTCCTACCAGGAATGTTTCTTCTGTATTTTTCATCTACCAGTAGTGTGATCTATATTTATTGGAGAATATAGGTTCATTTGGGAAATTTTTTTTTATCACAATTGATTATTATGATGTCATCTTGGGTATGGATTGGTTTTCCATGGTCCTATCCTAGATTTATTTTCACCTCAAACAAGTAAGATACATATCCACTGATGGGATGATATTTTCCTTCTCTAGAAAGAGAGATCTTATGGAAGGGCATGTTAGTTAATAAAGAAGGAGGTTACATCTCATCACCAATCAACTAAAAAGTGTATCCCTTGTGGTAGTAGGATCTTAAGGAATCTGGGTTCCTTCATTTGGGGAAGATTATATGGATGCCTTCCCTGAATAAATTTCAATACTACTTCTGATGCGGGAGATGGTTTTTTGAATTTAATTTCATCCTAGGATAGCCCTAATATCTTCTATGGAATATCACATGTCACCTACTGATCTTTAGTAGCTATATTTTCCATTGGTGGAACTTCATGAGAAAGGTTTCATCAGACGTAGTGTGTCCCCTTAGGTAGCTCTTGTATTGTTTGTGAAAAGGGAAGATGAGATCTGGTGGCTTTGCACGGATTATCATCACCTCAACTAGGACACAATAAAGGAAAAGTTCCCCTTTATGATAATTGATGACCACTTTGATCAGTTTCTGGGATCAAGATAGTTCTTGAAGATTGATCTCAGATCTAGCTACCACCAGTTGAGGGTTTGCAAGGATTACATTCCAAAGTTAGCATTCTTATGTTTCTACAAACACTATGAGTTTCTAGTGATTCCCTTTTGTGGGATGAATATCCCTATTATTTTTATGGCTTTGATAAACTAGGTCTTCCTTCCATAATTGGACCCTTTTTCTTTTGTCTTCATCGATGACATACTCATCTACGCTGAAATAGAGGAAGAACATGTAGATCACTGGAGGATGGTCCTAAACTTTCTTCTAAAGAACTAGCTTTATATAAATCTCTATAAGTTTCAGTTTCTAATACATGAGGCTCACTTTATATGTAATGTTATTTTTGAACAATTTTTATCCATGGATCTATAAAATATTGAAGCATTTATTTCTTGGGATCCCCCCAAGAATGTGTTGGAGGTATAGAGTTTCCTTGGATTTTAAGGGTACTATCAGAGTTTTGTAGTAAGCTTCTCTAGAATATCATCACCTTTGACCACTTTGATATGGAATGGGAATCCATTTACCTGTTCTGGTCAATGATAGAGGTCCTTTGATGAGTTTAGTTGGATACTGAAGAGTGATCTAGTGTTGAGAATACAAGAGGAGGGTGTGGAGTTCATCATGCATTTATATGCCTCATGAGCTGGGATCATTTATGTGTTGATGTAGTAATAGGAAGTTATCACATACGGGTCGAGTCAATTGAGACGCCATGAGAAAAAAATATGAAAATCATGACCTAGAGATGGAAGTGGTATTATTATACCTAAGGATGTGGCGACACTATCTTCTGGGAGAGTGCTTTGTGGTTTCCTCAGACCACTAGAGTCTTAGGTAGATCTTCACTCAGATAGAACTAAACCTAAGACAATAAAACTAGTTAGAGTTTCTACAGGACTATAACTTTGATATATCTTATACTACATGGAAGGGGAACATTCTGGAAGATTCCCTTAGCAAGAAGTCTCTGGCTCACTTAGTGCAAGAATCTTTGAAGTTGTTAGCTTCCCTGCAACTGACCATGGTGGAGTAGGAGAGTACAACTTTTCTTCAATTGGTGGTTTTTAACTCTTTCACTCCATGAGCGTGTGAGAGATTCTTAGCTAGGATACATCTCCTACAAGGTCTTACATGATCATATATCCATAGTTAACGCAGAAAATGGATATTTTGAAGAAGGGAATCATGTTATCTTGTTCCAGGGGTGAACTGTGTTTCCAGTCACAATGTGGGAGGATGTGATGCGGGAGTTCCACAATTATCACCTAGATATATATCCCAGTGTGAGAAATATGTACAAAGACCTTCATAGATGGTTTTGGTGGTCCGAAATGAGATGAATTGTAGCTCAGTTTGTCTCTTGGGCCTCACCTGTTAGTAGGTAAAGGATGAGCATAAAGTTTTGACATATTTTTTTGCATCCCCTTGAGATCCCTAAGTGGAAGTGGGATGGTATAACCCTGGACTTCATCATAAGGATTCCATATATATTTAAGTGTCACTACTCTTTCTGGGTGATAGTTGACTGACTCGTGAATTTGGCACACTTCCTTTCCATTAGGGAGCAGAGTTTGGTGGAGAGTATGGGGAAGTTTTATGTTCGGGAGATCATTCGCCTTCATAAGATACCTTTGATAATTGTCTCTAATCATGAATCTTGGTTTACTCTCTGATTATGGAGAGACCTATAGGTGGAATTTGGGAACCTGGTGCAGATGATTACATCCTTACATCCCCAGATTGTTGGGATGACTGAGCACACTATATAGTTGTTAGAGGATATATTGAGGGCTAGTATTTTAGACTTTACCCTGATCTGGGAAGATTGCCTTCTCTTGGTTGAGTTTGTGAAAAAAAACATCTTCCACTCTAACATCTGCATGGAACCTTTTGAGGCCCTATTCAGGATACCCTACAGGTTACCCTTGTGCTGGAGAGTGGTTGGTGAGAAATCTCTTATGGTCCAAGAGTTAGTGAACGCGACAATGGAGAAAGTCCAGGTCATCTAAGAGCGGATGAGGATAGAATAGAGAGGATAGAAATACCTATGCAGACCACCATCATTTTCCCTTGGAGTTTGAGTATAGAGACCACATTTTTTTATGAGTCTCACCATGATAAGGATTGAAAAGTTTAGGTCGAGGAGGAAAGATATCCCTATGGTTCATTGGGCCTTTTTAGATCATATAGAGAGTCGGCAAGGCTGACTATCACCTCACCTTACCCTCATAACTGGAGTGGGTTCACAACATCTTCCATGTTCCATATCTGAGAAGATATGTTCTTGACCCTAAGAATGTTATCAACTAGGGTGAGATGGACATAGAGGATGGAGACACCTTTACGAAACTTCCAGTGGAAATCGAGGATCATCAAGAGAGGACTCTCCCCGGATGAACCATCCCATTTTTTCAAATGATTTGGTATCATGGAAACATGTAGGAGAGTTCCTGGGACTAGGATATCCAATTGTAGGCTCATTATCCTGAGTTTTTTTCCTAGTTTTTTTATTTTTGGGATGAAAATAATGAAGGAGGAAATGTTGTAGAGACCTATTTATTTCCTTTTAATACTTTTAAATATTTCTATATATATTTCTAGAGTTAATCTTTAAGATAGCATGTGATTCTGAGGCCCAGTGTGTCTGGAATTAATTTTATAAAAATATTAAATATATTTTATACTGTGTTCACACGTTTATATAAAGAAAATGGTATAATTCTTAAATGGTTGATCAAATTATAAATATGAAACTATGGTTGGGTCCATAACATGGTGTTTTCCCAAAGCACGACATAAAATTATTTGACATGGGATGTTTAGACTTCTCACTCATTGGTGGTGTGTTAATTCTATTCATTTAATTAAATAAATTAATTAATTAAATTCATTTAATCTAAAACAATGTATATAAATATAATTTCATAGTGGATTTTTTAGGGATTGCCTCACAGTTTTTTGGAATCCATCAGTGAGAGCTCCTCCATCCTCCCTTTGGTTAATTGATACGAATGATGAAGGAACGTCAGATTGGATCAGATCAAGACACAACAAACTCATCAACTTCTTCCAATCATTTCATGAGCACATTCTTAAACAATGGTTGATCCAAAATAGTGGTGGGAGTCATTTTTTCATGTTTTTACACCTTTTTATTAAAATATTGATTAGATCATTATTTCTTCTTCAATCTATATCTTTTTATGGACTTTTCATGAGTGCAAGTACCAGATTTTATATTTTTTAATCAATTTTCTAACTCCAGTGCTCCGTTCTTGATCTTCATCCAAGAACTCTTGGTCGGTGATGTTTAAAAATTTTGTTTATGGTAATTTTCTCCCTCAGTTCTTTTCATTCCTTTGTAGTTGGATCCCTACAACCCTGATTCCGCATTATTGAGTAGTACTGAGCTCGATAGGTCTCCCAAATTCACGGCGAATCAACGATGCGACAATGGTTTGGTGAGTGATGCAAAGATCTGGAATCATTATGGTACAGGGATTCTCAATCTGTTGGTTTGAGATATGAGATATAAGAGATAATATATGAAATATAAGATATAATATATGATATATAAGATATAATATATGATATATAAGATATAATATATATGATACAAGATATGTGATATGAGATATAAAATATAACATATGAGATATGAAATGTGAGATATAAGATACAAGATATGAGATATAAGATATAATATATGAGATATAAATCGTGGTTAAATATTCTTATATCAGTTATATCTTTTAACTGAGGCATCTATTTGATGAACTTTCAGCAACAATGGGATCTTAGAATTGATATGGTCACAATAAGACTAATTTTGGACAACCTTTTTTAGACTCATGTATTGGGTCAACTAAACCCCTAATAATAATAAAATTATTATTATTTTGGAATCTTTTATCCGACATATCTCCCTCATACAGTTTCAGAAAGAAGAACTGCCTATGTTTCTATGACCCTTGAATATTGGTATATGTTTCAATACCAATATCAATTATTTAATTTGGACTTGTGTATGATGCCCATGAGACACCATTCAATCATGATGTGGTGAAATGAGAATTTTTTACTAGGTGTCTGATTGAGGCAAGTGAATATCCAATCTCAATCATTTTTTCATGTAAAACCTGACGGTTCCCTCCATTGTAGATTTTGAGATATGATGTGATATGTTCTGATCATGATGCATTGAGATGACATCTGATGACGACAGTGATCTATAGGATCACTAGATCATTCCAGACTTACCCTCCTGTAGGGTTGGACAGTTGCATTCCCCAATGATATTTCCAAGGTACCCTCCAATATGGTTGGGAAATGGAGTTCCTTAAATACCTTAATGGGCTTAATCTATAGTAGGATTGGGAAGTGGAGTTTCCTGATGACCTTCCCAAATGGTACCCTCCAGTAGGACTGGTTAGTGGAGTTCCTCGGTGACTATCAGAGTAGGACCCTCCTGTCATACTAGGACATCAGATCATTAACAAGAATTTGTGGCCCCTAAACTATGCGGAACAGTGAAGATATGTGGTTTGATGTGGCTTTGGAATTACAAGGAAGAGGGATTCTTTCCCCACCGAGACGCATTATTATGATGTGACCTAAAACTGTGTGGGTGATTTAGTGCCACCCAAAGTGGGTGGTATCAGGGTTTGGTGATTGATTCCATTATACTTGTGTGTTCAGAGAAAATGCATGAGAATTTGGGAATCTTTAATGGACTTCCTTTGGAATTGTTAGAGAATCTTCTTCTAGGGTGGAGCTATAAGATATAGATCCCCCACTCTCTCATTTGCATTTATTTGACTGAGAATTTATATATATCCTTCTTAAATACCCACTCTTTAGGTTTGATCAATCTATTTATAGGGGAGGAGAAGATGTGCAGGGTGTGCCATGTCCCTTCAGTGTCTAGCTTCTCATGGTTGGATGAGTATATTCTCCTACTATAAGATACATAATCTCAATGGATAGTTCATATAATCCCTGTGTTTAGCCCCATTTTCTTGGATGAGATTACTTTCAATCATAATGGGTTGATCTATACACCTTCATTTCACCTTGTTCTATATACTACTTCCCTCTTTATTTTTTTCTCTTACGGTGCCCCCTTCACCACTTTTGCATCATTATACTGGATATGTGTATACTCACCCCTACATGGGATTTTCCCACACGTGTTGTTTCTTATGAAGATGATATCTAGGTTGATAGTGACTTCAAATGATCCTAGGGGTACTAGGTTCTTGGACTATGTAAGGTGGTCGTAGATTAGGATTCAAGAGCTTGGCTCTTGTTCAATTGTTTATTTTTTTCATTTTTCTATCAGGTTGGAACACATTTCTATTTTGGAATGTATTTTCTCCTTTTATTTTTAGTTTACACTACCATAATGTTTTACCATATAGAGGTTCATTCATGTCTAGTTTATTGTATTGTAGTGTTTCATCTTTTCCCCATTCCCTTTGCACCTTTTCCTTGAGTTGGATGTGTGTGTGGATATAGGTACATAAAAAAGGCCTCCCCGAGTTTAGTTGTTCTTTTGGTGCTTTTCGCCACCCCCTGGCCTATGGAGGTGCGCTTGGGGTAGTTTTGGATCAAGACTCGACATGGGTCAGGTCATTAAATTAATAAAGGAAAGTGATTTAATTCAATGAATTAATTTTTTATGTTTATCACATGTATAGTTGTCATTTAACCCTTCTAAGGTAAGTGTTCTGATTAATTAATGATCCTCTAAAATGTAAGTGCAAAGTATATTATATATATCACTTATCCTAGTTAAATGTAATTAAATGTTAATTGTTTGCATATACTTAGCCTATCTTTTCTTGATTATTAATGGTAAAGGAAAGAACCTAATAAATTACTAAGTAACTAAAATGATAATTGGTTACATGTCATATTTAGCCTTTTAGCCTAGTATGGAAGGAAATAGAATGAACCTGATGACATAATAAAAAGGATGAATATTATGTGGTTTTAATTAACTGTTAAATTATGTATAATGTTTCTATTGTATATAGACATTTTTATCTTGATAGGAGTGTCCAAACATGAGCCTGACTTGGATTCCTAAGGTAATTCCTTGAGCACTTAGACAAAACCATTTCGATTCAAGGATATGGTTTCCAAGGGAGATACCCACCTTGGAACATAGTCCTTTTATTCCAATGGATTCCCAAAATTATTTTCTAGGATCCATTCACTATCATTACGGATATTAGGATGCATCAAATACACTCCATGGATCCATAAAGACATTTTAGACACATGGTACCATGGATTTACCCCATTGGGCCCAGTTATACTTAGCTTGTGGTAGCCTTGGACAAGATCCTTGGAATTGATTAGAATCTTTTATAGTGGAATGACTTGGGAATTCCCCTTAGATTACACTCAGACCCCTTCTATCCAAAATGCATATTATTACTATGAGTGGGCTCAACCCCTGAGGGTAAGGATTCCTTGGTTTCACCCTGAATCCTATTTCATTATTATCATTATAGGATTCCTTGGTTATACCTTGGATAATATTACCTTATCTCTATCATATATTTTATGGTCGACACTTATTATAAATCGGAACATAATTAATTAAATTATTACATGTTTAGACACCATATGAGGATGAAGTAGGTATGAGTTATTTATTTTCCACTACTTACTTTTATGCATATACCTGCACACTATTTTATTATATATTCATAATTTGGATTTTATTGAATCCATTAGTGTTGGAAAACTGATATTTATATCACACCCTATCTAGGATTTAGATGGTACCTAAGAAGATTATATGTATGCAGGTGTTGATAAGGGGAAGTTCCCCACCTAGGACACTTGACTTTCTTGCTTGCTTTAGGATTCATCTTGGTAGTAGATGATCGGGCTAGTGCTCAGGATGTTTGGATAGTTTTGGCCTTTTTCTTTTGTGCAGAATGTGTTGTACTATATTGGATGCTTCCATGAATACCAATTTCCCTCTTTTGTAGATACATGACATTACATCATCATCTTTTGTATCTCATTTTGTTGACAGCTTTTGATTATTATCTATGTCCTATTTTTATGTCTACATCCACTGAGTTATTATTTATTAAAGTGATTCTTCTATTTTATCTACTTATTATACCATTTTGATTCACTTTGACAAGAGGAAATAGTATCTCCACAGAAAAACCCTAGTCCTTCACTACTATTCGGAATCCTCTAGCATATGGGAAGGCACACTTGAAATCTTGTGGCCCATAAACTTGGGGAACATTTGAGTGGAACCCATTTCAAGAAGTCACAAATGGTTTATCAAATTATATTCCAAACCATGTGGGTGAATTTGAAACCCCTCTTCACACTCACACAATTTTTTCTAAAACCTCATATGGTTTTTTAGAAACCATGCACTAAGACTCAAACCCAAAAAATTACAAATTTTCCCCTTGAATTTTTATAGTTTAATAAAAATTTATGTGCTAATCATACCAAAAAATCATGCATTATAGAATTTGAACTGAAATCCTCTTGCATAAGGGTACAAAAATAGTTTTCTATAAATTGTGTGTCCTAATACGTGAACCATAGACAAAGTTTTCAAAAAATCTCTAAAAATAAACCCAACACTCCTAAGGGTTGACCATGAACCCAATATAAATTTCAGCCTCATTCCACATCCAAAAACATCACTTTTATTCATTCCAAACCTTGGAATTCCATTTTGAATCCTAGATCAAAATTTGACCCATCCAATAATCAAAAAATCCAATTCCCATAGGAATTTTCACAGGTGTACGGAAACAAGTTCTTACAATCTCCCCACCATAATAATTATCATTTTAGTGATGTTTTGGTGGTTAACCAAATATAATACATGGACTCTTTCGATCACCAAATCCTCATTGACTAACCACATTTAGTTATCAAATTCCCAATGTTCTTCAAGGCACAACCTTTAACTTGATGCACTGCTAAAACCTAATCCAATACTAATGAACAACACTGAAACGCGAAGATTAAACTTACCTAGGACCGTCTATATTGAAACATGATCACACTACCACTCAAAAACATCATTGGGCCTATGTCGCTCCCCACCATATATATTAGCATGAAAAGGACAATTCTGAGTCATGGTGCCTCCATCTTAGGAATTACCTATCAAATCATGCCTCTAGAAACCTAATGATTCTCTTAAAATGGTTCCCAACTACTTCATCCATTGAAACAAGAAAACACCACTCTATGTTTTGATTTCACGTCTAAAATGGTTGAACCACAATTGACCATGGTCAAAACATGGTTATGATGGATTTTCTTTGAAAGCCCCAAGTGATTCTCAAAACACATTTTTCATGTCCAAAATTACATACTTAATGTAATTTAAAGATCTCCACATCCAAACACCTTTAAAAACCAGAAATTAGACTTCCTCTAGTACACCCTCTTAAAATAACTCAACTCGAACCACCGACACATTACAAATACCCAATATTGGTGCCCCTACTTCAAGAGACACCCCTTGTTTGTTCACAGTTTCTCACTAAAGTCCATGCCCAAATTTCAATTTATTCCCGTAGTTAGATACTTAATACACTAAAACCATTATCGTGTTCTGTCACACATGTTGATGCAACCCTAATTAAAATCTCACTTGAATTCTAGTAAAACCACCCTGATTTTTATGCCAATTCAATGAACCTATCTGAAAGTAAATATGAACTCAAACTTGGTTTTTTAGGTGACCAAGTAAATTAGACATTACATCTCACAAACATCCAATCACCACCTCAACCATCCAATGACCATTACAACCATACCAATGACCCTTCTGGCATGAGGGTCATCTTCCAACATCCTATACTACTCTCCCCACCATACTTATTTCATTATACCACTCCTTTAACATCACCTCAATGGTTCCATTAGCACATGTGTGTCACTCATCCTGAGATGCACTCAATGTAATGTCAATACCAGACTAATATTCACGTAGATTAGTTTTTTCACCACACCTCATACCATTCCAATATTTCTTATACCGTGGAGATAGACCTTTAATTTCATCAAAACCCTATTCCTCTATGCCCACAAGTGTTTCATAAACTCCATATATTCTTGTCTCATGACCATCCACTCACCAATTTATGATTTTAATAGGTACTACGTACTATTTGATCTCATCACCCAACTCACTCTCACCCAACAAGAACTAAGTCAACGTGCCATAGACATCGACCATGAATCACAACAAGTCATTTAGTTAATCCAACCACACACTTGGTCACTACTCAACACTATTGTAGACATGAGAATCCACTCTTCCTCTCATCATGAAGCTAAAGCACATCCAAAATCCAAAATCTTCAGGGCCCTAAATGATTTTTCCTTCGAAACCAGCCTCAAACTAAAAAAATCATCACTCAGGGTGATCCACCTAAAGAAAAACCTATGATTAACCATGACTTTTCCTATTTCTCAGACACTCTCAATCCCCAACTAACAATTCTCAAGGGATTTACTCTAATAAAATAAAAACTAACTCGCTAAACTATGAGTCCAAGGGTCTTGAGGCCTTCCCACCTGGTCCAAAATCATATCCCAAAAGTTCAAAACCAATGGACAACCTCATCTCCCCATATTAGGAAACCACGACATCAACAAGAAAACATTTACTCTCGTGTCTCGTGTATACATAGGTCAGTAACATCATAATGGGTCAATAGCCTACTAGGGATCTGATTCTCACTGAGAATTAGTACATAGGACCTCCCCCTCTAGACACTGAGGACTAGTCGCCCTCTCTTGCTCTATCGCTTGGGTCACCATCACCACTCCTCCCTTCCCATTCTTCTCCTCTAATGAGATAGCACCACCTCTCCTCCCTCTACCATCATGCCTTGTATGTCCTAGCATCATGCGGTCCGAGCATCCTCCTTCATGTAGAAAATAATCACAGCCGAGTCACCCTCCATAGCTTGCTGGACCCCGTTGTCATCGTGTCACCCACATGAAGCAAGGAGAGGACCACCATATCCTATTTAGGTTCAGCTACACCCCTTATTTTCCCTAAAAACCTGACAATTGTAATCTATATCTAACTACCCTTTTCAATCTTCTACTACCCTAGGTCCCCTCCTCCATCCAACGAGTGTTACGGCCGAGTCGAGTGAGCAGACACCTCCTAGAACTGAGGTGGCTGCAGCATCCTCCTCCTCGGTTGGTCATCACCCATGGTAGCATCACCAAACACTACACCCATCCACCCAAGAAACTCCCTCTATAATGGTTCCAGCTATTTTTTGCCATCCAGTAACCCTTACCACTTTTCAATTGGCCAGTTTCTCAACCTACAAGCTAAATCGAGTTATTTCTATTTGGTACAAGGATAAATGAGATTGTGTGGGTCTATCCAACCCAAAATGGATCAAGGATAGTCGACCTCACCCAGATCACCCTTCCACGGGGTTTTCCTAGCCCATAACAGGCATGTTCGAGGTTGTCTTGACTCGTACAGGCCATGCATAGGGTTTCGAGGCCCGATTAATTATAATATAATCAAAAATTAAATTATTTAATTTTTGGTTGAAATGTAATAATAATTTTTAATACTCTCAAAGGGTAATTTAATTTTGGTACTAAATTAAACTAATTAATTTAATTTAATTTTTTAAATAAAATTTAAATTAATGATGGGACAGGATAAGAAAAAAAACATTTGAATAAATTATTTAAATTTAATTATTTTAATTTAATTTATTAAAATTTATCTCATAATTTAAATTTATTTCATTTTAATGTTTATTATGATTAATTTTAGCCACTATCCAGTCTTGAAAAATTGACCCAACTTGTATATGTATAATTTATTTATTTTTAATTAATTATTTAATTGCATGTGATGTATATAATTAAATAATATGTTTTGTGCATTATCATTTTTTTCTCATTTAATATGTATAAGGTTATGTGTGTCCAATTTATCAATATTTATTTTTTACTCTAGGGACCCCTCTCACCTGCAAGTGAGTATTTTTCTACTATGACGATGACACTATAAGTGACAAGCCACAGAAAGTCAAGGAGAAATCTAGATGATATGTAGACACATTAGACGAGGGTGAGGTGTATCATGAGTAAATCTATGACTTAGATATGACTCCCTAGGTCATGTTTGTTCCATTAAGTTTAAATGGATCAACCAATATTAGATTCTCAAGATCAGTCGGGTATTTTTATTTTCATTATGAATTTTTTTATTATTTTATACATTTGAATGATAGTGGTAAATACGTTAAATAATAAACAAGAAAAAAATCCACAAAGTGATGGATGTTTTTCAATTAATGTTCAATTGTGACAATGACAACATAGAATGAAAAGATTAATAGAAATGGAATATGTTTACAAAAAAAATTAAAAATTTAAAAACACCCTTAAATAAATATTACATCGTAAATTCCTTCCTTCATTCAAATTTGAAAAAAAAAAGCAACTGGTCGGGGTACTCATCAGCCAAACTTGAGGGTGCCTCCTACTACCAGGGAGTTCTTATGAGAGTGATGGGTTGAATTATCTAATTTTTTTAGCAAAGAAGTAGCTAAAGATAGCTTTCTATAACTTTAGAGGCAAGCATTGAGTAAATCAATTTTTTTATTTTAGAAGCTAGGACTTCACTAAACAGGTCAAGGAGCCATGAGTTAATGTGGTTGGCCAAAAAACACTTAACTTGAACTCTATGAGTTGTGGCATAGCCAAAGCATGTATAGTGAAAAGAGAGAATAAAGTATCTTTTCCACTATAATACTCAATTGACATATTATTCTGAATCCAGTATAGAGGGTTTCTAGAATTCGATAAAATAGTGGGAGACATTTAATGATTAAATTAATTAGTAATGTCAAATTTATAATCAAGATAAGGTACTAATCTTCTAGATTTTTTTATAGAAAATTGAAATTAATTCCACAAATACACTATTATTAATTTTGGACAAAGAAGGTTTCCAAACTAGAACGAGTTTCCAAGAGTAGTACTAGATCCTATTCAAATAAATACATAGGAAATTCATATTGATGGTGTCCCCAATACCTATTAAACCACATCAGGAAGTTGGGGGGGTAAAAATGCTTACAGAAGACTCATGTAAGATGTATATTATGGTTATTGCATAATGTTATCATCAAGTTATAATGTAATTTGTGAGTAAAACATCATCACAAGGATGATTTCACATGTAGTATCATCTCCAAGAATCTTGTAAGGAGATAGTAAAGCACAAATATAAATAGGTAATGATTACATTAAAAATATGTAAATTGAAAGATGGATCATGATCTTTTAAAGGATAATTTTATTATATCATTTTCACCCATTTACTCTAGTTTTATTTAATATTAAAAAACACATAGTATAGAGAAAATACTTCATCACCTTCTAGGTAAAGTTCTCTAAGAAATAATAACATAAATAAAGTATAATATTTAATTCTTATAGTGAAAAAATTAAAGGACATGGAGAAATGGCCAATGGAAAGAGTGATTCTAAATTCACCTTCATAATTTCATTCAAAGAAAATAGGTTAGTTGTTAAACAAAAGGTTATTCACTTCACGTGTCATGAAATAAATCTTTTAAATCTTAAATGTAATGAATTGAATCTCATAGGAAAGTATTCTCTTCTTCTTCAAGAATATTCATCATTATAAAATGAAATTTTTCAGTTATACTTATTGTGTATTATATAAGATATGTATATTATATATTTTTATTTAAATATAGTAACCATGTAAGTATAGAAATTTTACATGATGTAAGGTGTATTTTCCAAGTTATTGTGAAAGGGTGGTTTCTAAGTCAGCATTGAGAAGCACAAAACTTCTAATTTCCAAGTAAATGATTCTAGTGAAACATTTGTTAAGTATTTCTACAAAAATTATCTCTTGTATCCTTTGGACATAAGGAGACATTATTCATGTTCAGGAATGAATGTTTTTGTGGAGTCTCATACTCAACCAATAGTTCAGTGATGGTTGAATCATTGTAAATATTTGATGAATATAAAATTTAAGACTTATATACCCAGTTGTGAAAGATAATATATTTTCAAGAAAAACTAAGTAGTTTTCAAGGATATACCCTGTATGGTTTTATACTATTTGGAGTTAAATACCTTAGGTATAATCGACACAATTTTGTACTTATTTTGGGACAAATAAACCTTTATAAATAAAGGTAATTTACATTGCTTTTGGAATTAGTTTACCTATAGAGAATGAACTATTCCAAGGTTTATCTATTGGTAAGTATACTTCATAATATTCCTTTAACTGTTATAAAGGAATTTGAAATTGAAGTATGGTATATGAATGGTCAAAATATATGAGTTCCTTGGAGTTTGAATGCTTAATAATATCTTGACCAAACATTCATCGATCAATATAATATAGCATGGAGTAATTCATAAACACACATTACCTTATACACATCCTAGGTATAATTCTAATAAATGAGAAAAATGAAGTTTCTTTCATGTTAACATTGATAAAAAAATATAGCATGCAGTAATTACTAAAATCTTATTTCATTATACACATAGGGGTTATGATTTAAGTAAAATGAGAATCATTGTTAAAACACATGAATTGTAGATACTTCCATTTTTAGAGACATTCTTTTCAAATAAATATATTATCCCATAACCATATGCCAACTATAATGAAAAATGGATATCATATTAGTTATATTATGATAGAAATTCATTATTTCGTAAGATAATGTTCATTGATTCCAAGATTTTGTTGAATATATAAACAAACTTTCATCAATAAAAACACAATGTTCATCTTAGTAATCATCATAAAAGTTTCTTAGGATATTATAGAAATCCCTAATATAGGAAAGTGAAAGTCAGTGATTGACTATATTTTTATAAAATGGTAAACATATCTACTTCAGATAGTGGGAGTAAGGTGACTTGGGTTTAGTCAATGTTAGAGATTCAAAAATATTTGGCATAGGAATCAGTTCCACAAAAGTTGTGGAAGAGGATTGTTCCAAAGACACATACTACATATAATGTTTAAAACCATAGCAATGGTTTTATATTCACTGCGGCTGGTGATACATTATTAACTGAGAATAATAATTCCTATAAGTAAGAAGTATATGAAAATTAGCTAAAATTGGCAATATCTATTAAAATATAATAATGGATTCCATGTATTAAGGTATAGTGGGATCATTATTTTGAATAATAAAGTGGTTATTCAAGTGAGATTGTACTAGGATGGTATAATTGGGGTACTGATAAGACTTCACTGGTAATACCAAGTCATTATTCTCAAATCCATTAGAATTTTACTTATCATAGATACATTCTATGACCAATTTTATTGAGCATTAGATGTCAAGACCACTAATCAGGGAAGGTGTCTATACGATGAAACCAAAAAGGGGTGGTGACATCATAGAATTCCAATAAGGATTCAAGAAGCTGAAATCCAATTAGGGATTGAAATTAAGAAAAAGATCTTAGAGTATTCATTTGGAATGAATCTTTTCCATTTGTCTAATAGAGGATCGTTGGAGCACAATGTTTTCCATGTATATTTTTTTGATAACATATGGAAAATATCTATTGGTCTTATAGTTAGTTAAGACTGTGATCAAGGTAATTATCTAGTGATTGAATTAAAGTGTAAACCTAAGTTCTAGGGAACATGATCTAGTGAGGTAGATCTAACAGTTTCTTAGACCAAGTAAATCTTATATATACTAAAAAGTTAATGAAAAATACAAGTTAGACCAATTTGATTGATAATTGTTACCAAAGTAAAATGGAATAAATCTCTCCAAGAAGACATGCATAGGAATAGGAGGAGATTAATGTGGTGAGTTAAATTATATATGCTTCTACTATGGATCAATCACATATGAAATGATATGTAAAAGAATTATATTTCCAACATAAACCTCATACTATAAAAATATTTGTTATATCCTGAAGAACTTCAAGGGAAGCATTCATAATTATCCAATAGTACTCGAGAAAGTACTACATATATATACCTGATATAGGGAGAGGAAATGATACTGGTTATAAGGGTACACAAACTAGTCTTACTTTAGATCAATATGATCTAATATCATATAAGGATAAGTTAATGAAAAATAAAAGATTATAAAATCTAGTGGAAGCTATAACTATAAATTATGTGCACGTTGCAGCTTCTGAGGCAGTTAAGAAACAGTATATTAAACACAACATTTTGTTCCAATTCATGGAATCACACCTAGTAAGTAACGTTTTATCAAGGTGATAAATCTGTACAGTTACTATTCAATATTTAAAGATTGTACAGTATAAAAAAGGGAATACACTTGAGGTTTACATATCTTTGGGAGTTTTTCTCAAGGAGAAGATGTCAAACATAGAAAAATAGCCATCCAGTAGAGATTGGAAGACCCATCAACTAAATTCGTGACTCAGCAGAAACAATATCTTAATCATGTGAAAGATAACCAGGATGATTAGAGGTTTTATCTAGTGAAAGTGGGAGTGTTGTAATAGTGGCTTCCCTAGATATAACTAAACAGTACTTTTAGATTATCATTTCATGTATATAGTTAGATATGCATGATGTACGCTTACCATTATAGTATAGATATTTCTGCATTCACTATTTAAATGGTAATGTCTGTAGATTAATTGTCATATAAAAAAAGGTTACAGTAGATACTAGGCTATAATGAGAACCTCGAGATACTATGACATTAATCTTAAACTAATTCCATACAGTCTAGATACATCATTTTGAATAAAAACAGATTATGTCTGACTATCAGGTGGTGTGGGATCATAAGTATTGATAATTCTTCTCATGAAGTTTTTACTTGGTGATCACAGGTAGGTGATATCATGGGGATAGACCCACTAATAAGAACACCACTTGTTTTAGGTGTCATTATATTTTCTTATCTATGGACATGTGTATTGGTATCCTGACTTGTGATCATTAACAATGTGTGAAATTTGATCTTGAAATTTGATATAAGTAAAAAACCCTGATAATGAAACCATGGTGAGGTAGTTTGTGTTGGGTGCATCATTTTTTGTATGGAACTGGTTGAATGGTTAAGATATAATTTGTTGCTTCTAAGTTGTGGAAGTAATCTCTTGGTATCGGTTGATTGGGATGGTAATACCTCCATAAATCCATGGCCATGGTATTCAAGGGAAATTTCATCCAATTAGATCAATAATCAATAAAGCAATAAAGGATGATGACATAAGTGTGTATCCTACTTTATGAGATATTAAAATACAAAGAGATTATATTATAGAGTGTGTGTTTATAGGTTGGTTTCCATTACTATGGATATTATTTCTCTTATGGGCCTTGATGGGTTGTTAGACTCCATTATTGGCCTTTGAATATTATTCATTATTATCGTGATAAATTTTTAGAGGTTCACACATAATAGTGTATTCAAGAATCTTCCATGTTATGGTGAATAGTTATATAGAACATGGTGTCTGAGAGTTGTCAAAGTTTTATCAGTCACCAATAAATAAATAAATTCACTATTATTTGAGTACATAATAATTGGGTTAAATTTATTTATTATAAGTATTTACAGGTATTTAAATAAATACAAGGAATAATATTATTCAAATAAATATTATTTTAATATTCAAATTTCTTTTAATATTAGTAGGAATTACGAGTGGAGTTAATGACTTGGGTTTATCATGTAATATATTTTATATATATTAAAATTATGTGATAAAATATAAATTATATTTATGATATATTTTATTTCATCATAATTATTTATTTATTTCTTCTTTAGTGGGAATTTTATTTCTAAGGGGTCAGGGATCCCTTTCTAGGTTTTTGACTCACCCACTATATAAACAAGAGAGAGGCACTCAATCCATAGTTGTTCATTTTAATGGAATGTGAGCCTCTGTCTCCTCTTGGTTTTTAGAGATATAAAGTCTCTATCTGGGAAATAAATCCAAGGATCCTTTGATGGATCAAAGGGATGGTGTTAAGGTGTTCAACATGATGACAAATGATTTTCCAAATCTTCACACTAGCACTCAATATTTGATGAAAAGTGAGTGTATGGATTATTGGAGCCTATCTTGATAATCTAGAGGGGTTTGTATTTAGATCCTATGAACAAAAGTCATTGACAATGAGTTATAGTTAAATGTGCTATAAATAAAACAATGTATTTTTTTAGTTTTATTATCTATTATAATTAAATTTATGGGAGATCCTCGGACCATACTGAGGTTTGGAATGTTGGAGATAATAAGTTTTATCACTCCGATAATGAAATTTTTCAAATCCTTGACCTACCAACTTTTGATGCATGCTCTAAAACCATCACATGATCAAAATAAGAAAATAAAAAATCTAATAAATAAAAAATAAAAAATATCTAGAAATACCTGATTTGTCTCACTGTTGGAATGTATCTGGGAACATTGCATTAACTATGAAAAACTGTGTACCAAAACCATACCATTGACAATCCTTAATATCACTACACCTATTCACCATGACTACTTCATCTGATGTCAGGGTTTCTTTGAACATGACACGATGATAGTGACAACTATATAAAAATTGTATCTTGGTGTCACACAGGCATCCCTTATAACTAGGCTCAATGGAAAACAACTCATTATAAATAGATCAATTAATAGATCCTATGTGTCCGGGGAATCTCTCCAAACCCAAAATATAAATAATTTCTAAAGGAAAATTCTTTATATCCTAGTAAATCACTGAATGAAATCATCCCCCCCAAGTCACAATGCCAAACGGCCGAATCTCAGACATCCTAGGCATCTCGATCAAGAACAAGTAAAATCCTCATGCCTGACCATTCATATCCTAGGGGTGACCTATGAATCTTTTCATAATAAAAATGATCATAATAAAACCTCCAATCCTTAACATTTGGATCCTAGACATACTAGGTATCCAAGAGACCTGACGTATCCAGGGCATCCCATTTAGACATGAGTTTGAATCCCGAAATCATGGGAATTTTTCACGTGGCTCAATAGCTAGATCCTAGGAAACAATGGGCATCTACAATGAAATCATAGTCACATTATTTTCATACAAATATCACATAATTCCCAAAGTTAGATCCCATTAATAACCTTTGGGAATCCCCAATATCACCATCACATCTTGTCAAACCCTTAGGCCAACTCCCAGGAATCACATATGTGTATCCATAGTTTCATCAAGAGTAAACAATTCAATGTAAAAATATAAGTTAGGGGTAAACTGTAAAATCTCCCCCCTCCTCATTGGCTTAAGTCGAATAAGAATTCCTACATGGCCTTAAGAGACATCCCCAAAGCGCCAAAGGTAGGAAATAAATCCCAAGGGTTTCAATACAAGTGGGGGTTATTTTCCCAAAGATAAAATAAAAAACTCAACCAAACATGCCATAAAAAAGACCACTATATGGTGAATGATTACAATGTAAAACAACTCAATCAATATTATTGATATCAACACCAAACTACAATAGGGTAGCATAGAGAAAGAAAACTAACATCAAAGTACACAATGGAATAAAAAACCAATAAAACTCAATGACAACCCACATAACTCAAAATATAAAACATTCTCTATGCTACAACTCCACCAAACAACCTACGTATTATGATACACCACTAATAAAGTGTGATACTTTACCTTTTTTGTGTCCTAATAAAAGATATCTGAAAAAACAAAAAAGTTCCAAAGAAGGGTTTAGTAATGGAACTCAGTAGCATTTCCCTAAATGAATTCCCTACTCACACCACTAGGTTAGAATAAGTTAGAAAAATAATATATATAATTTGTATAAAACAATTAAAAATGGTTTATCATAAATACAAAACTATTTTTAAAAAAAATAGTTTCCCAAAACAAATCTATTTTCCATAGAAATAAAACAATCAATTACTAAAAAATAAAATTTCTTTTTAGCACACCCATTCAATTATTCACACACACACCCACACACATGCATGCTTCAATGACAGTTCCATGCTCATGACTGGTTTCTCATCCATCCACTAAGTTGTCACAAAGTGTCCAATCTCATTGTGTCCCAATGAAACATGCCCCTTATCCAATGTCACATACCTTTTTACCCTTATGGTATACACACCTTATTCAGGTTTATGTCAAAAGCATGAACTCAAACAACCCATTTATTCTAAAACCATTTCAAATCAACCATTCCAATCCATTTAAATAAAATCGTTATTTTATTGAAAACCTTTCGAAAAAACCATTTTAATTCATTTTAATAAAATTAAACTTTTTTAGAACATATCAATTAATTCATTTACCAAAAATACAAAAAAATCCATATTTTAAAATCAATATTTTAAAATCAAGAAAACAAATCACTTTTTACAACCACTTTCCACAAGTCCAAAATTTCACCAAAAATCCACAAAACAACACTAAAGAGGGTTTTACCATGATTTTCACACAATTTCACAATAAATTTCAATAAAAACAATCAATTTGAAATCATGACTTCATGTTCTCGGAAGAGGGGTCCATAGTGAATCCACCTACCTCGGGAATTATGGTGAAAATGAAGAACAACATGAAAACACCCATAAAAACTGGTTGAATCACCAAAAAACCACCTTAGATCTATTCCTATAACATTAAAAATGAAAAATATAGCCATGATTAGAATAAAAAACCATATATATATCCACAGAGGACTAAATCTAAGAAACCAAGAGATGGAATAAAGTAGATCTAATAAAAACAACCAAAACCACCATAAATAAAAACTTGTCGTGGTAATTGAGATTCAATGCACTGAGAAACACATCTAAATTAATTTTGATTTTATGGGGATAGGTTAGACAAACTTTGGGAGGAATAAATCCTGAGTTAGGGTCAGAATGGAAAAAAACTAGGGGTTAAAATCTAATCCTGACCTAGATCCACTTTTTTAGGATCCTATTTTTAAACTATGCATGGTTAGTTTCATGGTGAGGTGAATTCCTCCCTAATCTTGCACAGGCCTTTGCCTTAAAGGGAACCTCTCATGGTTGGACATCATGGTTAGAGAATCAGTGTTCCAACCATATAAAATTCTATTGTCTCACTTTACACGGATTCTCCTGGGTGTCTGCATTATTTGAAAAAATCACAGACCTAATTGTGTACCTCCACCTTATCCTCTATCTCACTATGAACTGTTTCTTGTAGGAGTTTCATGGTTTCCACAAACTGTTTTCAAACCATTAACCTTTATAAAATCCCTAAAATCATTCCAAAAGTCTTCCAAACCCTACCAAACTCCACCCACACACTTTACATACATAGAAATTATAAATAAATGGTTACTTACTTGGAACTGGGGGGTTCTGCATTCTCCCCACCATTGGACTTTCCGTCCTCGTAAAGTAGAAAACCAGTGTTATCCAAAATAAGTTTAGGCCATTTCTCAACCATATCCTTCTCCCATTCCCATGTCTCTTCCTAAATATGGATATTTTTCCATAAAACCTTCACTAGACCAATGATTTTCCAATGAAATAATTTCTATTGCCTATCCACAATCTGCACTAGGACATGCACCAATGAAGAATTAGGCTCTAGCTCAATGTATCTCATGAAATCACATGGTTAGGATCATTTTAATACTTTTTCAACTGAGATAAATGAAACACATTATGCACTGAACATAACTATGGGATAAAATACAACCAATATAACACCTAACTAATCTATTAAAGTATCTGAAAATGGACTTTGTATCGAGTAGATAACTTTCCCTAATTCCCAAAACTACAATTTCCAAGACTTAGAGAGATATTAAAAACACATGATCATTCACATTGAATGAAAACGGTCATCAAAGATCATCCACATACAATTTTTTATGACTCTAATCCATCTCCATATGTTTCATGATCAACTGAATCTTCTTTGTTGTCACATGGATAAGTCTCATCCCAACCAGTGTAGTATCACTTGTTTCCACTCAACAAATTGGAGAAATAAAAGGTTTCCCATATAATTCTTCAAAAGGATCCATATGTACTGAGGCATGATAACCATTATTATATGATAAATCCACTAACGATATGTGCTCTTCCCATGATCCATAAAAACCATTATGCAATCCCAAAACATATCTTCCAAAGATTTTATCATCCATTAAGATTTCTCATCCTTCTAAAGATGATACACCATACTCATAGTCAACTGAGTCCCAAGGGATTACTGTAAGGATTTCTACAAATGATGGGTAAACCTTGGATCTCTATCTAAAACTATTGAAACGGGTACATCATGCCTCTTTACCACTTCTCAGATATAGATTTTTGACAAGTCCTTCACCATATGAGATTCATGAATAGGGATCAAATGAGTTGAATTTGTGAGAAAATACACTATCACCCATATGGAATTGTTTTTTGGAACCATTCTTGGGAGACATGTTATAAAATAAATTATTATCTACTCCCATTTCTAAATAGGAATATGAAAAAGACTAAAACATACTTTTTGGTCATTGATTCTCTTCCCTAACCAACTGAAAAGTTAAGAATCCTGAAAAAAAACTCAGACACCTTTATTTTCATACCTAACAGCCAAACATTTTCTTTCAACACCTTATACATCTATTATATTCCATGATTAATAGACCATCTCTAATGGTGGTAAGTATGAATAATTTTTTCTTGATAGTCCATAGGTATGATCATTCAATTTATGAACCACAACACTAAAATCCCATCCAGCCTCCAGCCCTTAATGGCCTCACGACCATTGTGTTTTAACCTTACATCAAGACATTATGAATTAGATTTGTGTGCCTCTTTAACAGTCTCAACCAAATAAGGAATGATCAAAACTAGAAATAAAACTTCCAATTAACCTCAATCTTTAGATTACGTGTTTATGTCAGCTGGTACTGACATCAAATGCCACTCATATGAAGCTTCTTTTTTCAACTGAGCACATTAATTTATTCCTAATGTATCTTCCACTGTATTTCCATTACTCATTTTATAGATTAATTCAAATTCAAACATTTAGAGATACATAATTCATATTATTTGTCTTAGGATTAAATCTATTTGTAATAAAATATGTTTCTTTCTCTTATGGTCTATAAACACATTTAATTTCTCACCAAAGAGGTAATAATGCAAAGTCTTCAAAGAATGGACTATGAAAGCTAACTCTAAATCATGTGTTGGGTAATTATTTCCAAGAAACTGTGAATTTATTGATCCATAAGGAACAAAATGGCATCCCTACATGAAAACACATCCCAAACTAGATCCTGAATAATCACAATACACCATGTTCCCTTGTCCTGATTCTAGAAAAATTAAGATTAGTTCTGATGTAAGGAGAACTTTAATTTCATAAAAATACTTCTAACATTACTTATTCCATTGTAAAAGATATTTTTTTATCAAATATTTCAAAGGGGAAGATAGTCATTAGAAATCAAGAACAAAACGTTGGTAATGACCCTATAGACCAAGGAAACTACGTATCTTGAATATATTCTTTGGAGGTTTCCAAGAGATAATAGCTTCAATATTTTTTGGATCCACAAAAACACCTCTTTCATATATTACATGTTCAAGGAAACGTACCTCTTGTATCCATAAATCACACTTTGATAATTTTACATACATATGATTATCCCGCAAGATTCCCAACATTGTCACCAAGTGTTCCTCATGATCATCTATTGTCCTTGAATAAAACAATATTTCATCCAAAAATACCACCATAAAAGAATCCATATATATTTTAAATATCCAATTCATAAATTCCATAAAGATAGATGGTTTATTCGTAAGATTGAAAGGAATTACCACATACTCATAATGGCCATATCTACTCCTAAAAGTTGTCTTTGAAATATACTCATTTCGAACGCACAATTGGTGATATCCTGATCACAATTAAATCTTATAGAACCACCAAGATCCCCACAATTGATCAAAAATATCATCAATGCATGAAAGTGGATATTGATTCCTTATCATAACTTGGTTAAGCTTTTGATAATCCAGACACAACCAAAGAGTTACATCCCCCTTGTTGACAAACAAGACCAGTGTTTCCCATAAAGACATGGTAAGTTGAATGAACCCTTTTCCTTTCATCTCTTCCAACTACACTTTCAATTCCCTTAATTTAATTATTGTTGTCTGATAATACATAATGGAAATAATACTAGTCTTCAGAAAGAGATCAATCATAATCTAAACTTCCCTCATAGGTAGAAACCCTAAAAAAATTACAGAAAAGATCTGAAAAAATGATCAACAACTGGTATGAGATTGTTCGAGTGCCAAATTCAATGCTTCCAACTGGAATGAGATCGTTCAAAATTCTAGTTCCAACAATCCCATTTCACTAGAATCTACATTATATTCTCCTTGAAAGAAATGCTCGATGCCATCTTTAGTTGTAAAACTGATCCTTTAGGTATAATAGTTAATGTGAGTGTTGAGAGTTATCAACCTATCCATACCTAGGATTATATCATATACATTCATATCAAGCATAGAGAAATTCCATATCATCTCAACTCCATCATTAGTTATAGAACATGCACTAAACAAAAATTATTTACATTCTCTTTGACCAAGATAAATTTTATGTTTTAACACATAAGGCATTATCTCAACACTCAAACCCAACAAATAAATGACATGAGAAGTAATAAAGGAATGAGATGCACCTATTTCAAAAAAATATTTCATAAGTTTAGAATTCAAAATAATCGTACCTCACATCGTTGATGGTCCATATTGATCATACATCATAACTTTCTCACCTCCATATAATTTCTTACCAGCGGCACTTGTTCCTTATTTCCTTATTGAGATTTACCTTTCCAAGAGTCATGGTATTCCTAGAATCACCATAGATATATCTTTTTGTGGATTATATTGGTTTTTTTCTCTCAACCCATCAAATCATATGGCATCTATGACACATGAGAAGTGTCCCAGACACCCGACCATGAAGCACTATGACAATAGTTCTCAAGATTACCATCTGGTTTCAATTTTGGAAATCTCTATGTGGTTTCATACAATATCACTTCATGTGGTCGAACAACCCACATTGAAAACATTCATATTTTTACTTGGGTCTTGGAGGAAGTTTTACTAATCCATTTGTCTGATTCTGAGTCATCTCCAAACCTTGTAAATAGGTTTCCCTCTTCCACTTTCTCCCAGATTTAGAGTTCCCACAGTTTCCCATGGGTATCAACATTCTCCCTCCACCTGTAGATCCTCATATGTCCCTTTACTCCATCGTCACTCTATTGACCATCTCAATATAATCCATTATACAGAGTAGAATTTTTTTTGATTTAATCTCCATCCTTTTCCCTTATTCAAATATGCATGCCTTCAAGGACACAATAGCAACAACTTTGGGTGAAAATCAGACTAAGTTCATAAATTTAGCCACATACTCTATCACTATGAGGATATCCTACTTCAATCTTAAGAAATACATAATTCTTGAAATCCTAAAAATTTGAGGATATAATTTTGTATTTAATAATTCATCAAAATCCTCCCATGAAAGGCTTTGGTCCAATCTAGCCTGAACTGATAAATTCCACTATTAGAATATAAGAACCTCTAGCATATATGTCATAATCTTGACTATTATTTCTGCTAGTGTGATAAGGAAATAAAAGATTTGATTCATCCCATTCAGCCACACGTTTTCCTTATCTACTTCTAAATCACCCTAAAAGATGGGTGGATTTTACTTTTAGAATTGTATGGAATGATCCACATTACCTTTTCTTATGTCCTGATAAACGATATCTGAAAAATCACTAAAGTTCCAAAGCATGGGTGAGTAATGAAAATCAGTAGGATTTCCCTAAATTACTTATGTACGCACTCCACTAGGATACAAAAATTTATCACATTTATAAAAACAATTTATATAAAATAATTAAAAAAACTATCACAAAACCAAAACTATTTCTAAGAAAAATTGTTTCACAAACCAAAAATGTTTTCCATATAAATAAAATGAAAAATTATTTAAAAATTTAACATTATTTTTTGGAATACTCATTCCATGATTCAAACACACACATGTATGCTTCTATAACAGTTCCATACTCGTGAGTAGTTTCTCATCCATCCATTAAGTCATCACAAAGTGGCCAATATCCTTGTGTCCCAATGAAACACACCCCTTATCTAGGGTCGTGTCCATTTGTACCCCAATGGTACACACCCCTTATTCAGGGTCATGTAAAAATCATGAACTCACACAACCCATGTATTCCAAGACCATTTCAAATCAATCATTCCAATCCATTTCAATAAACCCATTTGTTTATTGAAAACCTTTCAAACAAAAATTTTCAATTAATTTCAATAAAACCATCATTTTTTAGAACATCTCAATTAAACCATTTACCAAAAACCCATCAAATTCCATATTTTAAAATCAATATTTTAAAATCAATAAAACAAAGCACTTTGCACATCCACCTTCCACAAGTCCACAATTTCACCAAAAATCCACAAACCATCAATAAAGAGGGTTTTTACCATGCTTTACACAAAAATTTCACAATAAATTTCAATCAAAATATTTAATTTGAAATCAAGAGTTAATTTTCTAAGAATAAGAGTCGATAGTGAAGACACCTACCTTAGGAATTATAGAAAAAACAATGAATGGAATGAAAACATCCACAAAACCTTGTTGAATCACCAAAAACCTACCTTAAATCTATTCCCCTTAAATTAAAAAGGCCAAATCTAACTATAATTGGAATCAAAAACCTTATATCTATCCATAGTGAGCTATATCTAAGAAACCAAGAGAGAGAAGAAAGTATATCTAAGAAAAAACACCAAAAAACACTATAAACGAAGACTTATCATGGGAATAGTGCTTCAAAACACCAAAAAATTCCTCAGTATCTTTTTTAATTTGATAGGGAAAGGTTCCAGAGCCTTTGTGAGGAATTAATCCCAAGTTAGGGTTGAAATGGAGAAAAAATGAGGGGTTAAAACTTAATATGGACCCATATCCACTTTCTTAGGATCTTGTTTTTAAAATGTGCATGGTTATTCACATGGTTAGGAAAATCATACTCTAGTCGTACACCATCCTATACCTCAAGGGGAACCTCACATGGTTAGAGAAATCATGCACAAACCATAAAAAATACCATTGTCCCACTTTACATGATTTCTCCTGGGTGTTCGTATGGTTTTGAATGAAACTTTTACCCAAATGTGTTTCTTCCCCTTATCCCTTATCTCATTGTACATGGTTTCATATAAGAGTTTCATGGTTTCCAAAAAATTTACTCAAATCATTCGTCGTTATAAAAGCCCCCAAAAGATTCCAAAAGTCCTCAAAATTATCCCAAACTTCACCCAAACATTTTACATACATAAAAAAATATAAATAAAGGGTTACTTACTTGATACCATGGGGTGCTACATTAACTGAACACCTAAACTCCTCACCTCTTCCCACATCCCCTTAGTCTTATGTCATCGGTGCGGGTTCTAAGGTGACACCTAGTATATTCTCTATCTATTCCAAATTCAAGCCTCTCTCTAGGGTTAGAATCCATAGGGAAACCTACTATAATCTCCTTAGGTCTCATATAGGTATCTTTGTACTTCTAATAAAGACACACTAGTATGTTGACCTTAAGAAAATTCCCTTTCCTAAGTGACCTAGGTCGGCGCAAACACCAGAATCGTTTTCCAGTCTCTGTAGGGTATCTCACATGGTTAACCCCTTAGCCACGCATCTTTATTAATAACCCCTCTCTACCTAGGAGTCACTAGTTCATTTATCACTAGGCCAACCTCCCCCCCCCCCATTCATTTAAATTTATTTAATTAACAACCCACATGGTGTTCATGTATTCCAAGGCCATCAATTCAATTTATGTTCTCATAAATTGGTGGTCGAGATTTATAGTTGGTGCATGAGGGTCCAGTAGGGCCCTCGACACATTATGTAATTCAATCTCAGGCTTCAATTTTTATTTAACAAATTAAATAATTTATAGAATCTCGTTTCCTAAAGTGGTCATCCCACACATACTACATGAATATAATAAATGAAAAATACCACATGGAAGATGAAAAAGAACCACCTACCTTACTATGATCTGAAACCCAATTCTAAAGCAGCTCGGCAACTCCCGTTGAGGCTCATCAAGCCCATCCTTCCGTAGTCCAAAAGACTTTAAGCCTAGCCTCAAAACCAAACCACCAAATTAATTAATTATAATTAATTTATAATTAATTAATTAACTTACTACATGAAATTTCAACCAAAATTACATTTTAATTAAAATATTCATAAATTCCTAGAAGCTTGTTGGTCGGCCTCGTCATACCAGAACTACAACCAACCTCTCACCAATGATCTGCACCATTCTACCAACTCTGGACTAGGAAAAATACCTTGCACACAATCACAATTCCATTATTAAATTAACTAAATTTAAGGGAAAAACCATATAAAATTTCATATTTTTTTGTATCTTGTTGAAACGACACATGGCTACACGCAGATATCATCTCGAGACATCCCCTACACAGGGGGAGAAAAATTCCCCAATGTGAGATGACAATTAAATTATCAATACAATTTTATTTAAATTAAATACCAAACTTAATAAAAATCAATATTAATTCTTAACCCCATACAAAGGATGTGTGACAATGGGCAGACGTCATCACAGGATCCCCTTTATGCAATCCACATGAATGTCCTATGGATAATGGCAGATTCTAACATGATTTGATGGAATATGTACCTAATCCTAAATCATGAGAAATTAAAAATAGAGAAAAGAGAGGATGAGAAGAATAGAGGATACTTGAGGTGGAAATGTACCTCAAATTTCTAAATAATATTGCCCAAAACCATCCCAACTAACGGGGGAAGGAGAATCCAAATGACAGGGAGGAGAGCTGTACGCGCACATTAGAGATGGAAGGAATGATGTGGGATACCCCTTATTAATTCAGAGGAACATAAATGTATTTTCCCAATTTTAATGAGTCGCATGATTTGTTAAACTATACTTCAACTAGTTATAAGATACTAAATTAATCCCTTCATGACACATGGTTGTATCACACTATTTACTAAACCATGATCTAAATCATGTGATTGGATCTGTGATTTCTCTTCACAATCGTAAGACTTCCTCTATGACCTCACCCGATTTTTCTGAAATCGTACACTAAGTCTCCATCCCAAAAAGAGTTACATGATTTCCCCTTGTGTTCACTTGGTTTCCAAAAAATCATGCACTAATCATTCTAGAAAACTGTGTGCTATTGAAACTCTTCCTATGTAAATGTACATGCATGGTTTTCTCTAAACCAGACATCCTAAATCATCCACCCTAACCAAAGTTTTCCAAAAACATTATAAAATAGACTTGATGATCATGAGGTTTTCCTGAGAACTTGATCTACCTTCCAAGACTCATTCTACATCGAAAAACATCACTTTAAGGCATTTCAACCATCATAATTACAATCAGAATCCATGGTCAAAATTAGACCAATCCAATAATCAAAAACACAATTTTTTTTTAAGAATTTTCACACTCATGCAGACACGGGGTCTTATAATGATCATTTTTTGGAATTCCTTGGTAATATAAATTTTATCCCCTATTTTGACTGTTAGATGAAAATTTGTATAACTTAAAAGACTTTTAATTATAAGTATCCACTTATGATTATCCCAAGAAAACCACATGTTGTATTGATGTGTAGTATGTTTATAAAAATTATAAATTAATTAATTAATGAACATTTTCCTTAATTTTATAGATAATTTGAGCTCATTTTATTTTCTTTGATCATTTGGTTCACATTTATTAAACACAAAAAACTTTTAATTATGAAAAATAACTTTGATTTATCCAGGTTATATTGTATTCCCAATCGATGTGTGGTTTAATTATTGAATAATTAAATAAAATGATGATATTTTTACAAAAAAAAATTACACAATACATGTTTTTTTCGTGGTTTTTATCAATGTATGTACATTTTTATAACTAAAAATACTTTTAATTATATAAATACACTTTACATCATTCCAAGAAAATTACAAGTTGGAATGATGCGCGGTTTATTCCTATAAATGAAAAATGAGTTTATAGTTAATGCACTAAATTTTTTGGATAATCTCAATTCATTTAATCTATTAGGATAGTTTGGCATATTTTTATAAAACTATAATGACCATTAATGTTTAAAAAAAAGACACTATCAGTTTGGGTGCATCGCATTCATGTCAAATGGAATTAATTTTTTTCTATAAGTCAGAATTAAATAATCAATCATTGAACTAAATTTTTGAAATAATTAAAACTCATTTATTTAGTTTTGATTATTTAGAACACATTTATAAAACATAAAAGTGCACTTATAATCATTCTGATCATATCACATGACATATTGATATATAGTTTTTTCTATAAGTGAAAAACAAACTCATAATAGTGGTCTAAATTTTTTATAAAAATAATAGATTATTTGCTTGGTTTTTATCATTGGGATCATGTTTGTATAACTATAAATCCTTTTTATTATAAAAAACCACCTTTTGTGTGATGTATTTTTTTATTATATGCTTTGTGTCTCTCTATTTATATTTTTTTTGTTCTATATTTTTTATATTTTTTATTCTATATTTATGTATGCTATGAATTTATATCCTATGTTTTGTGATGAATTATCTAAAATATGAAATATTCTATGTATATAAATATTTATATATATTTTAGCTTATTATCATTGTTAGTGCTAAAATAGTTTTGAGAAATGAGGTTTTTCTGAAAGGGAAAGATGGCTCACCGATTACCATGTTTGTATGGTAGTGAAGGATTTACATGATGTTATTTATAGAATAATGGATTGGATACAAAAAGTTATATTATATATATTATCATCCAGAGAGAACATAAAGTCTGGCATAGTAGTATCTAAAGATCAAACCATTTGTAGTTATCGAATTCAATTGATGGTTTTGCTTGTTTGGTATGACCTTCCCTTCTCCTCCCACATACTTCCTCTCCCACCTAAAATCTATAAAGTTGTACTATTACTCCCCTATTCCATCAGAAAATAGAGGAATACTGATAGATGCCACCATAGGAGGGAAGAAGAGGAGAAGGTGCTATGGTTTTTCCCACCA
The DNA here is from genome assembly GCA_963277665.1 of Viscum album. NCBI lineage: Eukaryota > Viridiplantae > Streptophyta > Magnoliopsida > Santalales > Viscaceae > Viscum > Viscum album. Next base: position 734,601,866 of record OY728147.1, on the reverse strand, counting down.
ATACTACATGGGTTTTCTCTTCTCTAAATGATTCAAAAGGGGTTTGTTATGTGTAGATTTGGCATAGGTGAGCAATGTAGAGTAAAGGTTCATAAATATGATAGAATAGGAGGAGGATCTGATCTACAGAATATAAAACCTCATCCCAAACAAGTAAAAATCTTATATTTCCCTTACTTACTTCTATGGAAGATCATACATTAGATGAATTTTGTGGGGGTTTAAGTGGGCATTGAGAGATAGCAAGATTCCATGGCCGAAAGCCACGAAAATCGAGAGGTTCTTGTTGATGAGGCATGAAAATGGAATCGATGCCCACTACAACCTCTAGACCTTATCCTTTTAGCTTTTGAGGAAATATGAGATTGAAATTAAAATGGGATAAAAATACGTTGGACTCAGGGAAACATTGTTTCATATTATTATGAATAAGAAAGGGAACGGGTGTTGAGTTTTCGACACAAATCCATCAAAAAAATTATTAAAAAAAATCTTACATTTTTATTTTTATTGTTTCAATTATGTTGTATCCAATGTCTTCTCTACCTCAAGATATTCTCACCTCGATGAGGAACATCTTAGTGATCTCGAGTGAGGAAGAAATTATTTTTGAAAATAATCCATAAAAACAAGAGCGTCCTCAAATTACTATTTTAACAAAATGTTTTTAAAATAATAAGTAAAGGTAAAAAATTCATAGTTGGATGGAATGACCATGGTCCACCCAATTACCCCAATAAATCAATATTCATTAGCTATATTGGTATCGGTACTATATTGAATGTGCCAACTGACATTGATGGTTGGCATAATGGCATACCTATAATGAATTCCATTGTTTGGGAGGACATTGCAATAACATATAGTTACACTTTCCATTATATTCTCTTGAGATCAAGTCAGGAAATGTAACATCCCAGGTAAATAATGAATAAAACATTTTCAAATTTATTAATATTTACGAATTAAATATTAATTTTACTTTAAAGTGGTTGCTATGTTCGATAGCGTACCCGATACGCAACAAAGAGTTTCTTTGAAATCTTACGTTGCACACTAGTAATAAAATAATATTATTTTAAATGGTAGTTAACACATAGCCATTGTATTGGAAAGAATGGATAGAAATAACTAAAATATTATTATATTTTTTTTTAAATGTTTTTACTTTTATCTAATAAAAGATAAAGGCATAAAATACGGAAAGAATTCAATTTTAGGCGTATATGCCCTAGTTTTCACTAAAGGTTCACTTATCGCCTTTTGATGGAGAACCGTCATTAAATATAGTTTTGTTCACTCTTATACATTCTATTGGACCAAATAAAACTCTTCTTTAGAATCGGGACATCAAAATTTACTTTGTGTAAATTTTTGGTATTTTTCCGATAAAGTTCTTTTTTTAATGAAAAGTGTGAAATGTTGTATTTTAATTCAAAACCTCTTTTTCATCTAATTTATTTATATGATTAGATTATATTTTGAATTGGTTTTAAAGTGAAATTAGAATATATTTTTACCATTAAATCCAATAGTGGTCGTTGGAATTAATTTCACTTTGAAATCGGACGTAAACTAGTGTCAATCTTTTGATACTTATTATTTCATAAAAACACGTTATTTGCTCTGACAGTGGGAATTAATTATTAAATTAATTAATTCAAATTTTATGTTTTGAATTTTGTAAAATGGAATTCATTTTTGAATTCAGAATATCAAATATATCTTAGGGTAAAGTTTTGGTATTTTTCTGAAAAGCTTCAATTTTTGATGAATAGTGAAACCACTAAGTGGTAGTTAAAGAAACTGATTTTTCATTTAAATGAAACTTTGCCACTTATGTGATTTGATTTTCAAAAATCCTACATACATGGTTGTCATTAAGAAGTAAAATGTGGTCCAATGGGATTAAAATAATTTTTTGGTGAATAGTAACTTATTAAGTTTTTAATCGCGATTATAGGTAATTAGTGTAATTTAAGGTAAAAATAATGTTTTAATAATATGAAATGAACTTGAGACATGTCCTAACCTAATTGGATGTGTCATGGACGACCAAGAAAATCCATGGGTCAACTTGGGGACCCCATGAAGCCACTTTGGCTGGAAAATGACATTAATAACTTTTTATTTAAAGTTAAAATAAAAATGTCACAAACATGAGTTGTTTTACTAAAACAATTTTTACATGGGGTTATACAAGTCAGATATTTGACTATAAATATTAATTGGAAAGGTAAAAGTATTTCCTACATCATAGTATTTGTTTATAATTTTTATACATTAAATAAATTAAATTACTTATGACACCATGATGATGCAGCGATTACCTCATTATTTAACGATTTAAATAAAATGGAAAGATAATGTAAAATCTAAGACCTACACATGTCAAAAACCTATTTGATGGGTTTATTTAAAACTCTTATCACCTTATCCTCGAAAAACATCAATGTGGGACCATTAATATCCGAAACTCATTCTAAAATAAAGTAACATTTCCTTACTTTCCAAGAGTGCCCCTCCTCTCCTCTTATAAAAGGCCCCCACCTCTACCACCTTACCCACACTTCCAAAGCCTTTGGCTCGGCCAACCCCTACCCAATTTATCTCTCCATATCCCTCTATTACTCCTTTAAGCCTCACTTTGGGCAGAATTCTTCCCAAGGAAGCCTCTGAGCTCAAATCTAAGAGAGTTACCCGATTTTAAGGTGATGTCTTCACTTGTGTTCTTTTGTTTTATTTTGCTTCTACAACCCCCTAAACTCTTTTTATTCATTTATTTTGTAACAACTCCAGTATCTTGAATATAATAGGATGTTTTAATAAGAATATTTTGAGCTACACTTACACACATCTACATATAATGGTTAAATAACATAATGTTTCTGTGGTTGGTGAATTTCTGCCTCACGAAACGATGATTGTTCAATCTTCTTTTAAACACATTTAATGGTGGCCATTAAGATGTCACTATATTTATATATGATATATATTATGTTTATATTTTTCTTATGCTTCTTTATTTTTCATTTGTGGTATACCTTTATGGTTTCCATTGTGGTTAAATGCGATAATTTCATTTTAGGAAGTGCGGACTACCGCCCCCTCAAAGTGATGTGATTTGTTAATGCCATATGTGGGATGTATAAAGGATGGATTTAAAGTTATTATATATGATGTTATACGGGAATTATAATATACCTCTATATAATTATTATTTCTTTCCATTAATGTATGAGATAGAAATGAAAGTAGCGTTCATGCGTACGTACGGCTTACCGTCTCCATGAACGGTGCATTTCATTTCTTATCCCCAAATGTAATGTACTATTATAAGTACATATATATAATGGCTATATATGATTTATTTTAAATCTAAATGATTAATATAATTCTGGAATTAAAATATACATACCTCTCATTTAGTTTTAATTCCATTAATATGACATAGAAATGAAAGTAGCGTTCATGCGTACGTACGGCTTACCGTCTCCATGAACAGTGCATTTCATTTCTTACCTCTAAATGATTATGTGATATTCAAAATACATGTATATTCTAGATATATATGATATATATGATATCCAAATCAGGAATGTCATTCTGGATATAAAGAACATTTGACCACACGAACAACATGTAATTGTAAGAAGTCCACTTTCGACTTAAGAACCAAATATCGAAAAAACAAACATTATTAACTTAAATGATTAAATAATGTATATAACATGTAAATAAGTGATATAAAAGTAATAATAAACTTGAAAAAGGTTCTTAAGAAAATATAAATGAACTCAAGTTTATTATTCAGGACGTTAAAGAACGATCGAGTCAAGTCGGACCTGAGGTAAGGGACTTCGTCTCAATCTCCTTTCATTGAGGAATATTTCGTTTTATACACAACTTTCTTTTATACGGTGTATAAACCCCTTTGTCTTTTACTTTTATACAAAAGGAATCTTTTTCTACGAAGAGTTTTACAAAAGGACAAAAAGGAATGTTTCTTTTAACGTATGCGGTGACAACGACCTTTTCCGCCGCCGCGAGTATTATTTGGTCTTTGGCTTCCTGAACAAGACATAATGTTTTTTTTAAATGAAATAAATACCATATACTCTTTTATGTATTTTGGTATTGAAAATGGTTTTTATAATGGATTTTTTTTGTCAATATATTTAAGTGATATATTGTGATCAAAGTGTGGAAATATTTTCTTTCCATTATATTTGTTTTATGACTTATGATTTTTATAATGGTACTTGGACATTTGACGGGTGGTTATGTGATAAACCATATGACGGGTGGTGCCGTGAATACCAGGATGGGTGGTTACGTTATAACCTCCAATTCAGTGGGTATGGAAGTCGGCCGTATGGTTATTCCATTAATTATGTATGGAAGTTGGTCGTATGGCTATTCCATTAAGTGATATGTGTGGAAGTCAACCATATGGTTATTCCACTTAAGTATGTTTATGTCCCAAGTTACCTTTATATGTTATGTGTTCTTTATATGGGTTTTATGGTAATCCTTTGGTTACAAAGGGGTAAGTAATGATATTTTATTCAGTAAAGAGTTTTTACTACTTCATGAAGGTGAAGGTATTAATTTGATAAAGTATACATGGTTTACTTGATGTTTGAAAAACTAACAGTTTTCATTCTTTGTGTATCCCTTACTGAGCTTTTTATGCTCACGCCAAGTTTTTTTGAAATGTTTTTCACAAGAATTAATGTGGAATAGGGTCAAGGATGGGATTAAGGGAAAGTCATGCTATATTAAACATGGAACTAGACATGTTTCTTTTTAAGAGTTTTTTATTCTATGGAAACTTAGTAGAAGTGTCTACTTTATAATATTTTGAGATGTAACAGTTATGTCCTAATTCTCTAAAACTTTAAACCTGAAAAGATACTCAATGTGAATTATTCATTTAATTCAATATTAAGTAATGTTTAAGGTCGGGGCCTTATAGTTGGTATCAGAGGTCGGTTTAGACAACTTTAGGAGTTAGAAAATTGTTAAATTATAAATTAATTTATGGTATGATTGAAATGATATAGCATTTAAAGATTACCATGTTTCTTCGCCTAAGATATTTCTTTTTTAAGAATGGTTTTTCGTAGAGGAAACAGAACAGATTTTATGGGAACGCATATAGAGGGAAATGACCTTCTAAATCAGCAACTTGAGATAGTCAGAATTAGAATTAAAGAGTTTGTTGTAGTGATGGCTCAGTTGACTCAGGTGATAAGTTTTTGGTTGTGTTTATTGATGATATTTTGGTGTTTTCTAAAATTAAAGAGGAGAATGAAAGTCATTTAAGGGTTATCTTGCAAACCTTAAAAGAAAAGAAACTATATGGAAAATTCAGCAAGTGTGAGTTTTGGTTACAACAAATTTCTTTCCTGGGTCACATTGTTTCAAAAGATGGCATAACTGTTGATCCTGCTAAAACAAAAGTTGTTGAAGAATGGCCAAGACCCACAAATGTAACTGAGATCCGTATTTTTCTTTGTTTAGCAGGTTACTACCGAAGGTTTGTTGAAAAATTTTCACGTTTATCTAGTCCAATGACTAAGCTAACTCGTAAGGGTGTTAAGTTCATCTGGACAAAAGAATGTGATGATTGTTTTCAGGACCTGAAAAGAAGATTGGTGAATGCTCCAGTTTTGGCACTTCCTTCCAGGAATGGTGAGTTTGTTATATACAGTGATGCTTTGTTGAAGGGACTTGGTTGTGTCCTTATGCAGAATGATCAGGTAATTGCTTATGCTTCACATCAGTTGAAAACTCATGAGGTAAATTACCCTACACGTGATTTGGAATTAGCTGCTGTTGTTTTTTCTTTAAAAATTTGGAGGCATCATTTGTATGGAGTAAAGTGTGAAATATATACTGATCAGAAAAGTTTAAAGTATATATTCACTCAGAAAGAATTGAACATGAGATAGAGGAGATGGATGGAATTAGTCAAGTATTATGAATGTACAATTCATTACCATCTGGGAAAAGAAAATAAAGTGGATGATGCTTTGAGTTGAAAAAGTAATGCTTCACTAACAATGTTGCGTTTGGAACGATATCCTTTGGTTTTTGATTTGATGAACTTTGGCATGGAAGTTGTTTTTCTAGGAATTCCTTCTGTTTTTTTTAGGTATCAGTGACATCTTCCCTATCAGACAGAATCAAGCAAGCACAGAAGCAAGACAGTGAGTTGCAGAAAAAGGTAGATCTAGTTCATAAGGGTAAGTTTCCTGAATTCAACATTGATAATGATTGTGTTTTGAGGTTTGGGAAGAGATTATATGTGCCTTGTGATTCATAGTTGAAGAATGAGTTGTTATGTGAGGCTCATAATTCCCCGTTTTCAGTTCATCCTGGCAGTACTAAGATGTACAATGATCTGCGGGAGTATTACTGGTGGGATGGAATGAAAAGGGATATTGCTGATTTTACTGTGAAGTGTTTGACTTGTCAGCAGGTTAAAGCAGAGCGGCAGTTACCGAAAGGGATGCTTCAGCCTTTACCAGTACCAGAGTGGAAATGGGAAAATATATCCATGGACTTTGTTGTGGGATTACCGAGGACATCTCGAGGTAATAATGCAATCTGGGTTATTGTTGATCGATTGACTAAATCTACTCATTTCCTTACCATATGAGATAATATTTCTCTAGATCAACTTTCTCGTTTGTATCTTAAAGAGATAGTCAGGTTACATGGATTTCCTCTCTCCATTGTATATGACCGTGATCCTAGGTTTACTTCTAACTTTTGGAAAGGCCTTCAGAAGTTGTTGGGTACTGAATTAAATTTTAGTACAGCTTTTCATCCGCAATCAGATGGGCAGTCAGAACGAACAATTCAGACCTTGGAGGATATTCTACGAGCTTGTTTGATGGATTATCAGGGAAGTTGGGACCAACATCTTTCTTTGGTTGAGTTTTCTTATAATAACAGTTTTCATTCTAGTATACAGATGGAACCATTTGAGGCATTATATGGGAAGCGGTGTCGAACTCCAGCATTTTGGGATGAAGTGGGTGAAAGGAAGCTGATGGGACCAGAATTGGTAGAAGAGATGGCAAAAAAAGTTCAGTTGATTCAGAAACACATGAGAACAACTCAGAGCAGGCAGAAGAGTTATGCGGATAACCGGAGGAAGGATCTATCTTTCGAGGTAGGTGATCATGTTTTTCTCAAGGTTTCTCCATGGAAAAGTGTGATGAGATTTGGTAAGAAAGGAAAGCTGAGTCCAAGGTTCATTGGACCATATGAAATTCTGGAGAAAGTTGTATCAGTTACTTACCGAGTGGCTTTACCTCCGAGTTTATCTCAGGTACACAATGTTTTTCATGTTTCGATGTTGATGAAGTATATGCCAGATCCATCTCATGTTTTGAGTCCAGAGGTAGTTCAGATGGAGGAGAACCTATCTTATGAAGAACAACCAGTCCATATTTTTTGACCGAAGAGAGCAAGTGTTGTGAAATAAGGTAATTCACTAGGTAAAGGTTTTGTGGAAAAACCATATTGTTGAAGAGGAAACGTGGAAATCTAAAAATGCTATGAGGGATAAATACCCCCACTTATTTTGATAAGTGAATAAAATTGCGAGGACGCAATTCCCAAAAGGGGGGAAGGATGTAACATCCTAGGTAAATAATGAATAAAACATTTTCATATTTATTAATATTTACGAATTAAATATTAATTTTACTTTAAAGGGGTTTCTATTTTCGATAGCGTACCCGATACGCAACAAAGAGTTTCTTTGAAATCTTACGTTGCACACTAGTAATAAAATAATATTATTTTAAATGATAGTTAACACATAGCTGTTGTATTGGAGGGAATGGATAGAAATAACTAAAATATGATTATATATGTTTTTTAAATGTTTTTACTTTTATCTAATAAAAGATAAAGGTTTAAAATACGGAAAGAATTCAATTTTAGGCGTATATGACCTAGTTTTCACTAAAGGTTCGCTTATTGCCTTTTGATGGAGAACCGTCATTAAATATAGTTTTGTTCACTCTTATACATTCTATTGGACTAAATAAAACTCTTCTTTAGAATCGGGACATCAAAATTTACTTTGTGTAAATTTTTGGTATTTTTCTGATAAAGTTCTTTTTTTAATGAATAGTGTGAAATGTTGTATTTTAATTCAAAACCTCTTTTTAATCTAATTTATTTATATTATTATATTATCTTTTGAATTGGTTTTAAAGTGAAATTATAATATATTTTTACCATTAAATCCAATAGTGATCTTGGAATTAATTTCACTTTGAAATCGGACTTAAACTAGTGTCAATCTTTTGATACTTATTGTTTCATAAAAACACGCTATTTTCTCTGACAGTGGGAATTGATTATTAAATTAATTAATTCAACTTATATGTTTTGAATTTTGTAAAATGGACTTCATTTTTGAATTCGGAATATCAAATATAGCTTAGGGTGAAGTTTTGGTATTTTTCTGAAAAACTTCAATTTTTGATGAATAGTGAAACCACTAAGTGGTAGTTAAAGAAACTGATTTTTCTTTTAAATGAAACTTTACCACTTCTGTGATTTGATTTTCAAAAATCCGACATACATGGTTGTAATTAAGAAGTAAAATGTGGTTCAATTGGATTAAAATAATTTTTTGGTGAATAGTAACTTATTAAGTTTTTAATCGCGATTAGAGGTAATTAGTGTAATTTAAGGTAAAAATAATGTTGTAATAATATGAAATGAACTTGAAACATGTCCTAACCTCATTTGATGTATCATGGTCGACCAAGAAAATCCATGGTTCAACTTTGGGACCCCATGAAGCCACTTTGGTTGGAAAATGACATTAATAACTTTTTATTTAAAGTTAAAATAAAAATGTCACAAACATGAGTTGTTTTACTAAAACAATTTTTACATGGGGTTATAAAAATAATATTTTTTACTATAAATATTCATTGTAAAGGTAAAAGGATTTCCTACATCATAGTATTTTTTTATAATTTTTATACATTAAATAAATTAAATTACTTATGACACCATGATGATGCAGCGATTACCTCATTATTTAACGATTTAAATAAAATGGAAAGATAATGTAAAATATAAGACCTACACATGTCAAAAACCTATTGGATGGGTGGATTTAGAACCCCTATTACCTTATCCTCAAAACACATCAATGTGGGACCATTAAAACCCAAAACTCATTCTATAATAAAGTAACATTTTCTTACTTTCCAAGAGTGTCCCTCCTCTCCTCTTATAAAAGGCCCCCACCTCTACCACCTTACCCACACTTACAAAGCCTTTTACTCGGACAAAACCTGCCCATTTTCTCTCTCCACATCCCTCTCTTACTCCTTGAAGCCTCAATTTGTGCATAAGTCTTCCCAATTAAGCCTTTGAGCTCAAATCTAAGAGAGTTAGCCGATTTTAAGGTGATGTCTTCACTTGTGTTCTTTTGTTTTATTTTGCTTCTCCAACCCTATAAACTCTTTTTATTCATTTATTTTGTAACAAATTCAGTATCTTAAATATACTAGGATATTGTTATAAAAAGATTTCGAGCTACACTTACACACATCTACATCTAATGGTTAAAGAACATACTGTTTCTGTGGTTGGAAAATTTCTGCCTCACGAAATGATGATTGTTCAATCTTCTTTTAAACACCTTTAATGGTGGACATTAAGATGTCACTATATTTATATATGATATATATTATGTTTATTTATTCCTTATGCTTATTTATTTTTCATTTTTGGTATAACATTATGGTTTCCATTGTGGGTAAACACGATAATTTCATTTTAGGAAGTGCGGACTACCGCCCCCTCAAAGTGATGTGATTCGTTAATGCCATATGTGGGACGTATAAAGGATGGATTTAAAGTTATTATATATGATCTTATACTGGAATTATAATATAACTCTATATCATTATTATTTCTTTCCATTAATGTATGAGATAGAAATGAAAGTAGCGTTCATGCGTACGTACGGCTTACCGTCTCCATGAACGGTGCATTTCATTTCTTATCCCCAAATTTAATGTACTATTATAAGTACATATATATAATGGATATATATGATGTATGTTAAATCTAAATGATTAATATAATTCTAGAATTAAAATATACATACCTCTCATTTAGTTTTAATTCCATTAATATGACATAGAAATGAAAGTAGCGTTCATGCGTACGTACGGCTTACCGTCTCCATGAACGGTGCATTTAATTTATTACCTATAAATGATTATGTGATATTATAAATACATGTATATTCTAGATATATATGATATATATGATATCCAAATCAGGTATTTCATTCTGGATATAAAGAACCTTTGACCACACGAACAACATGTAATTGTAAGAAGTCCACTTTCGACTTAAGAACCAAATATCGACAAAACAAACATTATTAACTTAAATGATTATATAATGTTTATAACATGGAAATAATTTATATAAAAGGAATAATGAACTTTAAAAAGGTTCTTAAGCAAATATAAATGAACTCAAGATTATTATTCCAGACGTTAAAGAACGATCGAGTCAAGTCGGACCCGAGGTAAGGGACTTCGTCTCAATTTACTTTCATTGAGGCATATTTCTTTTTATACACTAATTTCTTTTATACGGTGTATAAACCCCTTTGAATTTTACTTTTATACAAAAGGAATCTTTTTATATGAAGATTTTTACAAAACGACAAAAAGGAATGTTTCTATTAACGTACGCGGTGACAACGACCTTTTCCGCCACCGCGAGTATTATTTGGTCTTTGGCTCCCTGAACAAGCCGTAATGTTTTTTTAAATGAAATAAATACCATATACTCTTTTATGTATTTTGGTATTGAAAATGGTTTTTATAATGGATTTGTTATGTCAATATATTTAAGTGATATATTGTGATCAAAGTGTGGAAATGTTTTCTTTCCATTATATTTTTTTTATGTCTTATGATTTTTATAATGGTACCTGGCCATTTGACGGGTGGTTACGTGATAAACCATATGACAGGTGGTGCCGTGAATACCAGGATGGGTGGTTACATTATAACCTCCAATGCATTGGGTATGGAAGTCGGTCTTATGGTTATTCCATTAAGTATGTATGGAATTTGGCCATATGGCTATTCCATTAAGTGATATGTGTGGAAGTCGACCGTATGGTTATTCCACTTAAGTATGTTTATGTCCCAAGTTACCTTTATATGTTATGTGTTCTTTATATGGGTTTTATGTTAATACTTTTGTAATATCCCAAGTAAGTAATGAATAATAGATATTTTTATCCATGTCTATTAATGATTAAGATAGTGTTTTAGAGGCTTAAAATGAAAATAAATACAATCTTATGCATGGAATAAACTAATATTCTTAAAAGATTGTTTTACTGCCTTTTGATGGAAAACCATTTTTGAATCTATCTTTTGACAATTTTATAAACTATGTTTGTCAAAATAAACTTATTCTTTATGATTGGGACATCAAAATTTACCTTGTGTGAATTTTTGGTATTTTTCTGACAATGTTCATTTTTTAATGAATAGTGAAAAATACTGCATTTTACGTCAAAACTGATTTTTAATCTAATTCATTTATATGATTAGATTATGTTTTGAATTGGTTTTGAAGTGAAATTAGAATATATTTTTACCATTTTATCCAATGGTGGTCATTGGAATCAATTTCACTTTGAAATTACACTTAAACTGGTGTCAATCTTTTGATACTTATTGTTTTGTAAAAACACGCTATTTGCTCTGGCAGCGGGAATTAATTATTAAATTAATTAATGTGACTTATATGATTTTAATTTTGTAAAATAGACTTCATTTTTGAATTCGTAATATCAAATATAGCTTAGGGTGAATTTTTGGTAATTTTCTGAAAAACTTCAATTTTTGATGAATAGTGAAACCACTAAGTGGTAATCAAGCAAACTGATTTTTCAGTTAAATGAAAGTTTACCACTAATGTGTATTGAATTTTGAAAATCCGACATACATGGTTGTCATTAAGAAGTAAAATGTGGTTCAATTAGATTAAAATAATTTTTTGGTGAATAGTAACTTATTAAGTTTTTAATCGCGATTAGTGGTAATTAGTATAGTTTAAGGTATAAATAATGCTTTAATAATATGAAATGACTTAGACACATGTCCCAACCTTATTGGTTGTGTCATGGCCAACCAAGACAAGCCATGGGTCAACTTGGAGACCCCATGGAGACATTTTTGTTGGGAAATGACATAAATAACTTTTTATTTAATGTAAAAGTAAAAATGACACAAACATAATACGTTTTACGAAAACAATTTTTACATGTGGTTATAAAGATCAGATATTTGATTATAAATAGTAATTGGAAAGCTAAAAAGATTTCCTACATCATAGTATTTGTTTTATGATTTTTAGACATTAAATAAATTAAATTATTTATGACATAATAATGATGCAGCGATGACATCATTATTTGACGATTTAAATAAAATGGAAAGATAATGTAAAATCTATGAACTACACATGGCAAAAACCAATTGGATGAGTGGATTTCGAACCCTTATCACCTTATCCACGAATTATATCAATGTGGGACCTTTTGAAACCGAAACACATTTTCAAATAAAGTAATATTTCTTTACTTTCCAAAAGTGCCCCTCCTCTCCTCTTATAAAAGGCCCCCACCTCTACCTCATTTCACACACTCCTCAAGCCTTTGGCTCGGCCAAAACCTGCCCATTTACTCTCTCCACATCCCTCTCCTAATCCTAGAGGATTCCCTTTGGGCATAATCCTTTCAAAGGAATCCCTTAGGCTCAAATCAAAAGGAGTTACACTTTTAAAGGTAATTCATTCTCTCATGTTCATTTGTTTTATTTTGCTTCTCCAACCCCCTAAACTCTTTTTATTTACTTATTTTGTAACAACACCAGTATCTTCAATATACAAGGATGTTTTTATAATATTTATTTGAGCTACACTCTCACACAACTACATCAAATGGTTAAAGAACATACGGTTTCCGTGGATGGAGAAATTCTGCCTCCCGAAACGATGATTGTTCAATACTCATTTAACACCTTCAAAGGTGGCCATTATGATGTCACTATTTTTATATATGATATATAATATGTTTATGTTTTCCTTAAGCTTCTGTTTTTTTTTCATTTTGGGCATACCTTTATGGTTCCCATTATGGGTAAACACGATATCTTCATTTTAGGAAGTGCGGACTACCGCCCCCTGAAAGTGATTTGATTCGTTAATACCATATGTGGGATGTGTAAAGGATAAAGTTAATGATATTATATATGTTATTATACTGGAATTATAATATACTCTTATATCATTATGATTCCATTCCAGAAAATATGAAATAGAAATGGAAGTAGCGTTCATGCGTACGTACGGCTTACCGTCTCCATGAACGGTGCATTTCATTTCTTACCTCTAAATGCGAAGTAATATTATAAATACATGTATATGATGAATATATATGATATATATGTTATCCAAATCATTAATATCATTCTGGATATAACGAACCTATGACCAAATTAACAACATGTAACTGTAAGAAGTCTATTTTTGACTTAAGAACCAAATACTGACAAAATGAACATTATTAACTTAACTGATTACATGATGTTCATAACATGGTATAAAAGGAATAATGAACTTGAAAAAGATTCATAAGAAAGTATAGATTAACTCAAGTTTATTATTCAGGAGATTAAAGAATGGTCGGGTCAAGTCGGATACGAGGTATGGGACTTCGTCTCAATCTCCTTTCATTGAGGCATATTTTATTTTATACACAACTTTCTTTTATACGGTGTGTAAACACCTTTGACTTTTACGTTTATTCAAAAGGAATATTTTTTATACGAAGAGTTTACTAAACGACAAAAGGGAATGTTTTTGTCGTACGTATGCGGCGACAACGACTTCTCCGCCGCCGTGACCGTTATTTGAGTTCCAGCTTCCTCTACAAGTCATACCCTTTTTTTAAAATGAAAAATAAATACCATGTTTTACTTTGGTATTAAAAATGGTTTTCATAACGTTTTTATTATATCGATGTGTTGTATTGATATCTTGTGATTGAAATGTGGAAATGTTATGTTTCCTTTATGCATGTTTTATGTGATACGATTATGTTATGGTTCTTGGGAATTATTATGAAGACGGGTGGTTCCGTGATAAACTAAGGGCGGGTGAGCCCGATATAGCTCTCCAATGCATTGGGTAATGCGAAGGAGTGAAACGTTAAGGTTTCTATAAAGAGATTTAGGGAATATACTATGATGGGTATTTCAAACGTAACCAAGAGGGTTACTCCCTACGTAAGAATGTTATGAATGTCTCAAGTTACCTTTATGTCTTATGATTTCTATGATTTATTCATGATTTTATGAGGTATGTTAAAGTGCCTATGTTTTATGGGTAAAGTATGATTTCAGTATTATGTATATATAAACTCATGTTTCCTTTCCATGTTTTTATAACCCATACTGAGCTTTTTATGCTCATCCCAAGTTTTTTTGAAATGTTTTTCACAGGTCAAGGGAAAGGTACATGATATGATGATAGTGTCAAGGAAGTGTCAAGAAATAATCCATGTTTTATTTTAAATGTGTTTCCATTGATGGGAATGAAGAATACTATCTTTATGTAACCACTTTGTTTATATGTGGAATGTAATGCAAGTTTTATGATCTAATTCTCTAAAACTCTAAACCCGAAAAGATCCTCAATGTGTAATCTTGTAATAACCCAAGATTAAGTAAGGTTTAAGGCTGGGGCCTTATAGTTGGTATCAGAGGTCGGTTTAGATAACTTTAGGAGTTAGAATTCTATTAAATGATTATCCAAAAATATTTTTTTTCGAAATGATATAGCATTTAAAGATTACCATGTTGCTTCATCTAAGACATGTTTGTTCAGAATGGTTTTCCGCAGAGGAAACAGGGAAGAAGTGCTAGGAAGGCATACATAAGGAAATAACCTTCCGAATCAGCATCCAGAAATGGTCGGAATTGGAACTGAACAGTTTGTTGCAGTAATGGCGCAGTTGACTCAAGCGATAAATGGCGGTGGTATCCATACACGAGATCAGCCAGACCAACCGCAGAGGAACATGTCAGTGGTGGAACATTTCATGAGGCAACATACACCATCATTCAGAGGATCATCTGACCATGTGCTAGCTGAAGGGTGGATTAAAGCACTGGAGAAGATTTTTGATGTCATGGGGTGTTCAGACAATCAAATGGTTAGTCTTGCTATTTACCGTTTGGAGGGTGAAGCAGATCAGTGGTGGTCTATGGTTAAAAATATCAGGGACGCCGATGAGATTGATGCTCTTGACTGGGATGAATTCAAAGGTATGTTTCTTGAGAAGTATTTTCCTAAGGCTGTTCGACTTAGGATGGAAAAGCAATTCTTGGAATTGAGGCAAGAGGAAGACTCAGTGGCTGCCTATGAAGAAAGGTTCACTCGATTGGCAAGGTATGCTCCAAATTTTATCCGGGACCTTGATAGTAAAATCAATAGTTTTTACTCAGGATTAAATCCAAAATATCGAAGGGCATTAGCTTCTCGTGAGTTTAAAAGTTATGAAAAGCTTGTTTGATGTGCTGAGAAGGTGGAAATGGAGTTTACCGTGACCAAGTGTTCTATAACAACCAGCAGAAGAAGAGACCGAGGTGGCAGGAGAAAGGTAAGAATTCTTCAAAAAAGTATGATGGTAAGAGAAATAAGTTCCCAGTTTGTGATAAATGTGGCAAAAGGCATGTTGGGGAATGTCTTCTGAATTCTGGGAAGTGCTACCGATGTGGTAAGATGGGACATAAGGATCGTGATTGCACTGAAAAGGATCAAGGTGAAGGTAAGAACAAATTTGATTTACAGTTAGTGAAATGTTATAAGTGCAATGAGATGGGTCACTATGCAAACGAGTGTCCGACAAAGAGCTTGAGTGATGGGAAGCAGTTAGACTACAAGCATAAAGGGGTAGTGAAATCCTTTGCAACTACTTCAGCAGATGTCGGGCCATCAAAAGAAGTTGTATCAGGTACTTTTTTTGTTTTTTTAGATTATGCCAGTGTGTTGTTTGATTCGGGGTCTACACATTCTTTCATCTCTGAAAACGTTTCTAGTAAAATGGGAATACCATCTCAAGAAATGACTCCTAAACTTTTGGTAAAAACACCTGGGGGAAATGTCGAGGAAAAAAGAATTTATAAGAATCTTCCTATCCTTATCTGTGGAAAGAACCTACTTGCAAACCTTATTGTTCTACCTCTAGTAGAGTTTGATGTTATCCTGGGTATGGATTGGCTCTCTATTTACCATGCTAAGATTGACTGTAGAGCTAAAGAAGTTTCTTTTCAGAAAGACTTTCAGTTTTTTTACAAGAATGAACCCTTACTTTTGATAACATATCAAGAGGCCGAGAAACTTGTAAAAGATGGAAATGAATGTTACCTTGCACACGTTGTTGAAAATAAAGGAACTGTTCAGATTAATGATGTGCCAGTGGTAAATGAGTATCCTGATGTTTTTTCTGATGAGTTGCCTGGAATAATACCAGATCGGGAAGTTGAGTTTACTGTTGACTTAGTTCCTGATGCTAAGCCAATTTCAAAACCCCCTTATCGAATGGCACAAATTTAACTTTTAGAGTTGAAGGAGCAATTGCAAGATTTATTAGAGAAAGGTTTCATTAGACCTAGCACATCACCATGGGGTGCTCCTGTTTTATTTGTTAAAAAGAAAGATGGTTCTATGAGACTTTGCATTGATTATAGAGCCTTGAATAATATCACTGTTAAGAAAAAATATCCTTTGCCTCATATCGATGATTTGTTTGATCAGCTCCAGGGAGCTCAGTTTTTTTCAAAGATTGACTTGAGATCGGGGTACCATCAGCTGAAGGTAAAGGAGGCAGATATTCCGAAGACCGCGTTCCGTACGAGATATGGCCATTATGAATTTGTAGTAATGCCTTTTGGGCTAACCAATGCACCTGCTGTATTCATGGACTTAATGAATAGAATTTTCCATGAGTTCTTGGATAAGTTTGTGGTGGTTTTCATTGATGATATTTTGGTGTTTTCTAAAAGTAAAGAGGAGTATGAAAAACATTTAAGGGTTATCTTTCAAACCTTAAAAGAAAAGAAACTGTATGGGAAATTCAGCAAGTGTGAGTTTTGGTTGCAACAAATTTCTTTCCTTGGTCACATTGTTTTTAAAGATGGAATAACTGTTGATCCTGCAAAAACAAAATTTGTGGAAGAATGGCCAAGACCCACAAATGTAACCGAGATTCGTAGCTTCCTTGGTTTGGCGGGCTATTACCGAAGGTTTGTTAGAAATTTTTCACGGTTATCTAGTCCAATGACTAAGCTAACTCGGAAGGGTGTTAAGTTTATCTGGACAAAAGAATGTGATGATTGTTTTCAGGAATTGAAAAGAAGATTGGTGAATGCTCCAGTTTTGGCACTACCTTCTGGAATGGTGAGTTTGTTATATACAGTGATGCTTCATTAAAAGGACTTGGTTACGTCCTAATGCAGAATGATCAGGTAATTGCTTATGCTTCACGACAGTTGAAAACTCATGAGGTAAATTACCCTACACATGATTTGGAATTAGCTGCTGTTGTTTTTGCTTTAAAATTTTGGAGGCATCATTTGTATGGAGTAAAGTGTGAAATATATACCGATCACAAAAGTTTAAAGTATATATTCACTCAGAAAGAGTTAAACATGAGACAAAGGATATGGCTGGAATTAATCAAGGATTATGATTGTACAATTCATTACCATCCGGGAAAAGAAAATAAAGTGGCTGATGCTTTGAGTCGAAAAAGTAATGCTTCATTAACAATGTTGCGGTTGGAACGTGATCCTTTGTTTAACGATTTGATGAACTTTGGCATAGAATTTGTTGGTGTAGGAAGTCCTTCGGTTTTGTTTCAGGTATCAGTGAGATCTTCTCTATCAGATAGAATCAAGAAAGCACAGAAGCAAGATAGTGAGTTGCAGAAAAAGGTAGAGCTGGTTCAGAAAGGTAAGTTGCCTGAATTCAACATTGATAATGATTGTGTTTTGAGATTTGGGAAGAGATTGTGTGTGCCTTGTGATTCACAGTTGAAGAGAGAGTTGTTATGTGAAGCTCATAGTTCTCCGTTTTCAGTTCATCCGGGCAGTACTAAGATGTATAGAGATCTGCGGGAGTATTACTGGTGGGATGGAATGAAAAGAGATATTGCTGATTTTACTGTGAAGTGTTTGACTTGTCAGCAGGTTAAAGCAGAGCGGAAGTTACTGAAAGGGATGTTTCAGCCTTTACCAGTGCCAGAGTGGAAATGGGAGAATATATCCATGGACTTTGTTGTTGGATTACCGAAGACATCTCGATGTAATAATGCAATCTGGGTTATTGTTGATCGCTTGACCAAATCTGCTCATTTCCTTGCTATACGAGATACTTTCTCTCTTGATCAACTTTCCCGTTTGTATCTTAAAGAGATAGTCAGGTTACATGGAGTTACTCTCTCCATTGTATCAGATCGTGATCCCAGGTTTACTTCTAACTTTTGGAAAGGCCTTCAGAAGTCGTTGGGTACTGAATTAAATTTTAGTACAGCTTTTCATCCTCAATCAGATGGGCAGTCAGAACAAACAATCCAGACATTGGAGGATATGCTACGAGCTTGTTATATGGATTATCAGGGAAGTTGGGACCAACATCTTTCTTTGGTTGAGTTTTCATATAATAACAGTTTTCATTCCAGTATACAGATGGCACCATTTCAGGCATTATATGGGAAGCGGTGTCGAACTCCAGCTTTCTGGGATGAAGT
Organism: Viscum album; assembly: GCA_963277665.1. NCBI lineage: Eukaryota > Viridiplantae > Streptophyta > Magnoliopsida > Santalales > Viscaceae > Viscum > Viscum album. The sequence goes on along the minus strand of OY728147.1, from coordinate 734,582,962 downwards.
GGGTGAAAGGAATTTGATGGGACCAGAATTGGTAGAAGAGATGGCAGAAAAAGTTCAGCTGATTCAGAAACACATGAGAACAGCTCAGAGCAGGCAGAAGAGTTATACGGATAACCGGAGGAAGGATCTATCTTTCGAGGTAGGTGATCATGTTTTTCTCAAGGTTTCTCCTTGGAAAAGTGTGATGAGATTTGGTAAGAAAGGAAAGTTGAGTCCAAGGTTCATTGGACCATACGAAATTCTGGAGAGAGTTGGATCAGTTGCATACCGAGTGGCTTTACCTCCGAGTTTATCGCAGGTACACAATGTTTTTCACATTTCAATGTTGAGAAAGTATATGCCAGATCCATCTCATGTTTTGAGTCCAGAGGTAGTTCAGCTGGAAGAGAACCTATCTTATGAGGAACAACCGGTCCAGATTCTTGACCACAGGGAGCAATTGTTACGGAATAAGGTGATTCACCAGGTAAAGGTTTTGTGGAAAAACCACATGATTGAAGAGGCAACATGGGAATCTGAAAATGAAATGAGGGATAAGTACCCCCATTTATTCGATAAGTAAATAAATTGCGAGGACGCAATTTTCTAAAGGGGGGAAGGATGTAACATCCCAAGTAAGTAATGAATAATAGATATTTTTATCCATGTCTATTAATGATTAAGATAGTGTTTTAGAGGCTTAAAATGAAAATAAATACAATCTTATGCATGGAATAAACTAATATTCTTAAAAGATTGTTTTACTGCCTTTTGATGGAAAACCATTTTTGAATCTATCTTTTGACAATTTTATAAACTATGTTTGTCAAAATAAACTTATTCTTTATGATTGGGACATCAAAATTTACCTTGTGTGAATTTTTGGTATTTTTCTGACAATGTTCATTTTTTAATGAATAGTGAAAAATACTGCATTTTACGTCAAAACTGCTTTTTAATCTAATTTATTTATATGATTAGATTATGTTTTGAATTTGTTTTGAAGTGAAATTAGAATATATTTTTACCATTTTATCCAATGGTGGTCATTGGAATCAATTTCACTTTGAAATTAGACTTAAACTGGTGTCAATCTTTTGATACTTATTGTTTTGTAAAAACACGCTATTTGCTTTGGCAGCGGGAATTAATTATTAAATTAATTAATGTGACTTATATGATTTGAATTTTGTAAAATAGACTTCATTTTTGAATTCGGAATATCAAATATAGCTTAGGGTGAATTTTTGGTAATTTTCTGAAAAACTTCAATTTTTGATGAATAGTGAAACCACTAAGTGGTAATCAAGCAAACTGATTTTTCAGTTAAATGAAAGTTTACCACTAATGTGTATTGAATTTTGAAAATCCGACATACATGGTTGTCATTAAGAAGTAAAATGTGGTTCAATGAGATTAAAATAATTTTTTGGTGAATAGTAACTTATTAAGTTTTTAATCGTGATTAGTGGTAATTAGTGTAGTTTAAGGTATAAATAATGCTTTAATAATATGAAATGACCTAGACACATGTCCCAACCTTATTGGTTGTGTCATGGCCGACCAAGAAAAGCCATGGGTCAACTTGGGGACCCCATGGAGACATTTTTGTTGGGAAATGACATAAGTAACTTTTTATTTAATGTAAAAGTAAAAATGACACAAACATAATACGTTTTACGAAAACAATTTTTACATGGGGTTATAAAGATCAGATATTTGATTATAAATATTCATTGGAAATCTAAAAAGATTTCCTACATCATAGTATTTTTTTATGATTTTTAGACATTAAATAAATTAAATTATTTATGACATAATAATGATGCAGCGATGACATCATTATTTGACGATTTAAATAAAATGGAAAGATAATGTAAAATCTATGAACTGCACATGTCCAAAACCAATTGGATGAGTGGATTTCGAACCCTTATCACCTTATCTACGAATTATATCAATTTGGGACCTTTTGAAACCGAAACACATTTTCAAATAAAGTAATATTTCTTTACTTTCCAAAAGTGCCCCTCCTCTCCTCTTATAAAAGGCTCCCACCTCTACCTCATTTCATACACTCCTCAAGCCTTTGGCTCGGCCAAACCCTGACCATTTACTCTCTCCACATCCCTCTACTAATCCTAGAGGATTCCCTTTGGGAAAAATCCTTTCAAAGGAATCCCTTAGGCTCAAATCAAAAGGAGTTACACTTTTAAAGGTAATTCATTCTCTCATGTTCATTTGTTTTATTTTTCTTCTCCAACCCCCTAAACTCTTTTTCTTTACTTATTTTGTAACAACACCAGTATCTTCAATATACAAGGATGTTGTTATAATATTTATTTGATCTACACTCTCACTCAACTACATCAAATGGTTAAAGAACATACGGTTTCCGTGGATGGCGAAATTCTGCCTCCCGAAACGATGATTGTTCAATACTCATTTAACACCTTCAAAGGTGGCCATTATGATGTCACTATTTTTATATATGATATATAATATGTTTATGTTTTCCTTAATCTTCTGTTTTTTTTTTCATTTTTGGCATACATTTATGGTTCCCATTATGGGTAAACACGATATCTTCATTTTAGGAAGTGCGGACTACCGCCCCCTGAAAGTGATTTGATTCGTTAATACCATATGTGGGATGTGTAAAGGATAAAGTTAATTATATTATATATGTTATTATACTGGAATTATAATATACTCTTATATCATTATGATTCCATTCCAGAAAATATGAAATAGAAATGGAAGTAGCGTTCATGCGTACGTACGGCTTACCGTCTCTATGAACGGTGCATTTCATTTCTTACCTCTAAATGTGACGTAATATTATAAATACATGTATATGATGAATATATATGATATATATGTTATCCAAATCATTAATATCATTCTGGATATAACGAACCTATGACCAAATTAACAACATGTAAGTGTAAGAAGTCTATTTTTGACTTAAGAACCAAATACCGACAAAATGAACATTATTAACTTAACTGATTACATGATGTTCATAACATGGTATAAAAGGAATAATGAACTTGAAAAAGATTCATAATAAAGTAGAGATTAACTCAAGTTTATTATTCAGGAGATTAAAGAACGGTCGGGTCAAGTCGGATACGAGGTATGGGACTTCGTCTCAATCTCCTTTCATTGAGGCATATTTTATTTTATACACAACTTTCTTTTATACGGTGTATAAACCCCTTTGACTTTTACGTTTATTCAAAATGAATATTTTTTATACGAAGAGTTTACTAAATGACAAAAGGGAATGTTTTTGTCGTACGTATGCGGCGACAACGACTTCTCCGCCGCCGTGACCGTTATTTGAGTTTCAGCTTCCTCTACAAGTCATACCCTTTTTTTAAAATGAAAAATAAATACCATGTTTTACTTTGGTATTAAAAATGGTTTTCATAACGTTTTTATTATATCGATGTGTTGTATTGATATCTTGTGATTGAAATGTGGAAATGTTATGTTTCCTTTATGCATGTTTTATGTGATACGATTATGTTATGGTTCTTGGGCATTATTATGAAGACGGGTGGTTCCGTGATAAACTAAGGGCGGGTGAGCCCGATATAGCTCTCCAATGCATTGGGTAACGTGAAGGAGTGAAACTTTAAGGTTTCTCCGAAGAGATTTAGGGAATATACTGTGATGGGTATTCCAAACGTAACCAAGAGGGTTACTCCCTACGTAAGAATGTTATGAATGCCTCAAGTTACCTTTATGTCTTATGATTTCTATGATTTATTCATGATTTTATGAGGTATGTTAAAGTGCCTATGTTTCATGGGTAAAGTATGATTTCAGTCTTATGTATATATGAACTCATGTTTCCTTTCCATGTTTTTATAACCCATACTGAGCTTTTTATGCTCATCCCAAGTTTTTTTTAAATGTTTTTCAGAGGTCAAGGGAAAGGTACATGATATGATGATAGTGTCAAGGAAGTGTCAATAAATAATCCATGTTTTATTTTAAATGTGTTTCCATTTATGGGAATGAAGAATACTATCTTTATGTAACCACTTTGTTTGTATGTGGAATGTAATGCAAGTTTTATGATCTAATTCTCTAAAACTCTAAACCCGAAAAGATCCTCAATGTGTAATCTTGTAATAACCCAAGATTAAGTAAGGTTTAAGGCTGGGGCCTTATAACTTTGGTTACAAAGGGGTAAGTAATGATATTTTATTCAGTGAAGAGTTTTTACTACTTCATGAAGGTGAAGGTATTACTTTGATAAAGTATAGATGGTTTACTTGATGTTTGAAAAACTAATAGTTTTCATTCTTTGTGTATCTCTTACTGAGCTTTTTATACTCACCCCAAGTTTTTTTGAAATGTTTTTCATAGGACTTAATGTGGAATAGGGTCAAGGATGGGATCAAGGGAAAGTCATGGTATATAAAACATGGAACTAGACATGTTTCTTTTTAAGAGTTTTTTATTCTATGGAAACTTAGTAGAAGTGTCTACTTTGTAATCTTTTGAGATGTAACAGTTATGTCCTAATTCTCTAAAACTCTAAACTTGAAAAGATCCTCAATGTGAATTATTCATTTAATTCAATATTAAGTAATGTTTAAGGCCGGGGCCTTATAGGAAATGTTGATTTTTTTATTTATTTTTAAAAGTTAATTTTTTCTAGAATATCTTATAGTTAATTTTGTTTTGAAATTTGTTGGAAAGGACCTTAGATATTTCTAAACAATATTGACCACTAGGTACATGAGAGAGTTTCTGGTAAATACTAAGTAATTTTAATTTATCTATAATGACATGTATGATAAAACCATTTTTATATATATTAATCTCTAAAAATAGAAAAGGATTTTGGATAATATGCCATGTGCAACAAAGTCTCAATACCCATACCATAAATCAAGGATGAGATATGGTGCACTTCAAAAACATCTAGTGAGTTATTAGAAATTATCAAATTATAGTTGATATAAAAAAATATTGGTGTATTTTTGTTGAGATGAAAATTGATAATTCAAATATAACCACTACCTTAATCCTATGTCATGTGGTGTAGAAGAAAGAACATATAAATAAGAAGGTATGACTTGTAAATGAAATCACTCAAAATGTGTGGAATGAATGTATAAGTAGAAATGAAATGAAAGTTATTATTAAATTATATTTTAAATTATAGTAACATATAATGATTTTTTCTTTAGCTGGTCTAGACCTAAGATGATTCAACTCCCATATATGAAAAAGAAAAAAAATAGTTTTTCATCATTCATACTAGTATATAAGGCTGAGTGGTGGGTTTTGGAGTCTCATCAAGAGACTACTATAAAAAAGGAAATAAAAGGAAGTTTGATAAAGATGAATATGTTTAGTCACTTCAAAAAAATTAAATTAGTGGTGTTTTTTTCATTAGAAACTTTTTCTCATGAACTATGGTAAATGAGGATTCTCTAATTAATGACACCTTGTTTACCAATGTTTCTAAAAAAACATTGGAAAATTATTATTTTTTGAAATAATTGTTTTCATTCAATGAAATTTGGTAAATGATTTTTAAAAAAAAGATTAGTTCCTCCAGCACCATTTTTGTAGAAATTCATAATTTTTTTTATTTTTTATTTTTTTAACTCCTCACACGAGGCCTCTCTACACTCTCATTCATAACACATGCCCCAGGGAAAGTTCCTCATGTGAAGCGAGGTCCTCCCCCACCTGATTTCACAATGCATTTCGCCCTGCATAGCTCCTCATGTGAAGCAAGGTCCTATCCTCACTTGCCTGTATAACACACACCCCCAATGGGAATTTAACCAATGACCTGAAGATAGACAACCTAGAAAAATATGAAAAAATTATAGAAAAATTAAAACAAATTCCCAAAGTGTTTAAATAAATTTCAACTAGAAATAAATTATTAATAATATCTACTCATAAAGGATAATAATATATACACTAGTTACTGTTATATTAATTTTTCATTATTAATATATAGTACTCATTAATGCTTAATTTTTTTATGATGCACTGGATTTTAATTCTAATAAATCTATTCAATCTAATGAAATGTTTTCTAGATCCATTACTTGGATGATTGACAAACGAGTCGTACATTATGTCCCTTTTTAACTAGTAAATGTTATATTTTCAATATTTTATAGCCTTTCAATTATATGGTGTATAATATGTATTAACATTCATGCTTTATTTGATAATGTGGTGTTAATGTATCAAGTGATATGGGGTTCAAGGATGTTGAACACCAAGAATAAATTGATGGACAACTATTGATGACGCTCTATTTTGGTATATATAATAAATATTCTAGAATAAAATATTTCATAACAATACCTAATAATGTGATTTTCTTTTATTACTTCTTGAAAACTCCTTTTTTAACTCCACTGTATGATCTGTCATTGAAAAAATATTTTCTTTGTTAACTTGATTTTTTTTTGAACTTGTCTTGCTATGTGAACTAGCTTTGCAACACGGACTTGACTTATTACATGAAATTTATGGCATATTACACATTCTAATTAATCATTGGATCTTTTATTAAACTTATTATCAATACCTAACAATGTGAACTGTGTGTTATTTATAGGTAAACATCCCTTTGAAAACTCTCAAAAAAGAAGATAATTAAAATTCCCTCTATATAACACTACACCATGAACTTTTTTTTAATTCATGGTATAATTAGAATCACCACCAAACTATAACAAATTATGCCACTCCAATGTGGTTATTTCATACAATGTTTGATATGTGGTACACAGACTATTACCACCTCTTCACCGTAAAGGATTCCCGCTATTGCGTGATTCATTCATGGTCGTAAACTTCATATGTGAGATTTTGGACACTATAAAAACCATTACTGATATCCTATCACCACTTCATGTACCACCATAAATGTAATTCATATGTTTTTTGTTAATAAATTATGTGGTTGAAAATTTCTTATGAGAACCAGCTATCGTGAATCGACTCCGCTGTCTGCATACTCTATATACAGTCATGCACTCCCTACATGAAAATCCTTCCAAAAATCTAAACTTTTATCACCAATTTTTTTAAACACTAGAAAATAGTTCTATTTTACAAACATTTTTAATTCCTCTTTTGGACATCTATTTTATTTAAACCATTTATCTTACTCTTTAAACACATTGATCAACCTAGTGGACAATTCATAAAAAACACAACACATCATCAATCTCTGGCCTAGATCACCTTTTCTTAACTAATACCATTAAATTTATCTATTATATGTGTAAAATTTTGAATATATACACTTTTATTTGGCATATTCATTCAACATTATTTAAATACTTTCTATGTTACACATACTGTGATGATAATTCATATTTAGATGAACAGATAGATGAATTTAGGGATGAATGGAAAGGTTTTGTTGTGTTTTGATATTAAAATAATTCATGAAAATTTATTTATCAACAACTTTTTTAATTTGATTATATAAAAATGAGTTTCATATTTGATTAGTATAATCAACATTAAAAAATGAACTTCACATTCTCAAGTCATAGAAAATGAACTCATAATGCCATTAAACACTAATAAATTGACCATTTATATGTTTGTATTATGTAGAAACTAATCTAACATCATTACAAAATACAATGTGGTCAGAATGAACTAAAATGTTTGTTTCCAATTTATAACTAAAACATTAATTAAAAAAATGTTTCATATAATCATTTATAAAAAATGCACTCAAAATGTCTGGACACATTAAGAAAATGACCATTGAATCATTTTTTTCACATGTAAAGGATTTTCATGTCATCATATATCATGGGGGGTTTGGAATGACTAAAATAGTTTTTAAAAATTTAAAAGTGGAATTTGAGTTTATATTGTGTGTCACATTCTCAATTGTAAGAAAAAAACTCAAAATTTCATTAAACTCAATTATAATTGAAATAAACTTATTTGTGTCATATAGTAATAAACTATAAATCATCCCGACACACAGTGTGATCAGGATGAATGAGAATGTATGTTTTCATCTTAAAAGTGGAATTTAGTTCACAATGCTTATCACATGTTTGATTATGATAATATATACTCATATAATCATGAGACACTCCAAAAATTAAAACTGATTCATTTTTGGAATATAGAAATGAACCAAACATCATTCTGACTCTAAGTGTGGTTATAATGAAAATAGATATACATTTTCATTTTAAGAATTTATGTGGGGAAAAATGTTTGTCACATACTCAAAATTGAGAAAACATGCTTTTATTTTCTTGAAATTTTCATGAACATTCACTATTTCATTTTTAACATGTGTTTATGGTTAGAATGACCAAAAACATGTGCTATTAATTTGCAAGTTACATTTTAGTTTAAAATGTTGGTCACATTCTCAATTTTAAGAATCCATACTTATATTGTTGTGAAAATATATAAAAATTTCAGTTGACTTTTTTATACATGAAACAATTATCATCGCATCATTTTGACTTATGGTGTGGTCAGCATGACAAAAAAATCATGTTTTCAATTTAAAAGTGACATTTTAGTTTGAAATTTTTGATGTATTCCCAATTCTGAGAAAATTATTTTTTAATGTCATGAAACACTTGGAATATGACCATTAACATGTTTCCTACATGTAGGAATGAACCTCAAATCATTCTGAGTTACAATGTGATCAGAAAAAATGAGAAGGTGTATTTTCAATTTTAAAAGGCATTTTATTTCAAAATACGCATCACATTCTCAATTCTGATCAAACCTGCTTATATTTTCATTAAAATATATTAAAATGACCATTTATGATTTTTATGAATATATTAATGAACCAAACATCATTTTGACTTATGGTGTGTTTGGAATTTCCTTAAATGTATTTTTTTCATTTTAATCATTTTAATCATTTCTGAGGTATAAATTGCTTTTCATGTACTCAAAAGTAAGGAAACACACAAATATTTTCATGAAACTCAATATCTACATTCTCTAAATAATTTTTAATAAGTGGTAATGAATAAAAAATAATATGTACTCATGGTGTTGTTGAAATGAATGAAATCACATGTTTTAAATTTAAAAGTGTTATTTTTGTTTAAAACACAATTCACACACTGAATTTCAATAAAACACACTTGAAATTTCATCAAACACTAAAAAATTTCACTGATGTATTTTTTTCTTATAGGAATTAATTTCATATCATTTAGGCTCATAGTTTGATCAGAATGATTAAAAACATGTGTTTTCAATTTAAAAGATACATTTTAGTTCAAAATGTTCATTGCACGCTCAATTCTAACCAAACATGCTTAGAATTTCAAGAAAATATTGAAAATAAAAATTATATCATTTTTGGAATATAGGAATTAAACTCACATCATTTCGAATCATTGTGTGATTTAGAATAATTAAAAATGCATTTTTTTTAATTTAAAATTGACATTTTAGTTCAAAACGCTCATCCCATGTACAATTTTGATAAAAAATACTTGGAATGTTAAGAAACTATAAGAAAACAACCATTGATACATTTTTGAAAATTAAAAATTAACCAAATATCATTTGAAGTCGTGGTGTGGTCTAAATGAGTGAAAATACATGTTTTCAATATAAAATTGTAATTTTATTTCAAAACATGCGTCATAAGCTCAATTCCAATAAAATACACTAATAATGTCATAAATCTACAGGAAAATTTCTATTTACACATTAATGACATGTAAAAACAAACCACACATCATTTTGAAATGTAGTGTGGTTGGAATGGATGAGAATACACATTTTAAATTTAAATGAGATATTTTATTTCAAAACAAATGTCACGTGATCAATTCTATGAAAATGTTCTCGGATTTTCATTAAATTCCATGAAAATTCCTATTGACTAATTTTTGGAATATAGGTTGAAAACCCATGTCATTATGACTCGTAGTGTGGTCATAATGAACTTACACATTTTTTTCATTTTAAGTGTTTATATGGTACAAAAAGTGCATCACAAACTCAAAACTAAAAAAACAAACTCATATTTTCTGGAAAATCTAAATAAACATTATTTAATTAATTTTTAACATGTACAAATGAAACTTACATAATTTTGACTCATTGTGTGTTCAGAATGTCTAAAAATATGTGTTTCTAGTTTAAAAGTGATATTTTTTTCACAACAAGCATCGCATGATCAATTACAATAAAACATTCTTGTAATTTCATTAAATTATAAGAAAATGAATATTGAATAATTTTTACATGTAATTGGGAATTTTCATGTCATTCTGGATCATGGTGTGGTTAGAATAACAGAAAGCACATTTTTTCAATTTAACTATGACATTATAGTTCAAAAAATGCGTTACATGCTCAATTCCATGAAAACTTTCTCAAAATGTAATAAAATTTCCATTTTTATTTTTTCAATAATGTAGAAATGAGCCACATGTCATCCCAAATAAAAATGTGGTCAAAATAAAAACAAAAGCATGATTTTAATTTAAAAGTGGTGTTTTAATTCGTAACATGCATCATAAGCTCAATTTGGAGCTAATTCACTCAGAATGCCCTTGAAGTTTAAAAAAATAACATTGATGTACTTATACCATGTAGAAATGAACCAAAAATTATTTCCAGTCTTGGTGTCATATGAATGACCATAAATGTATTTCTTCATTTTGAATTTGTCTTAAATTTATAAATTGTTATTAAAGAAGTATGTTTTATCTTTTATTACTCTTAAATTATTCCTTTCATTTAATGGTACAAATCTTATGGTTGATTGGAAGTCAAATGATTGTTGCATCATTGACCCATAGTTTGGAATTTTTTTTAAGTTATCTTCATATTAATTAATGTTCTAATGATATTTACTGAAAATTATATTTTTTATTAAGAAAAACACTTTTTCGGGAAAAGTGAGAAACCATAAAGTTCAACATAACACCCAAATAACCCCAAGAAAAAAACAGGATCTACCTCTTCCAAGCATAAGCAATGACCACCATCCCCAATGCAAGACCACTTATAAATCCCATGAAAGCATGTAAAGGGATTTTTCTCTGGGATAAAATAACACTGAGAAATGATCCCTTTCTCAGGGATAAAAAATTTCTCAGAAATATTTTTTTCTGAGTGCTTTTTTATCATAGAGAAAGAAACCTCACTTCCTTATATATAGCTTTCTTGATGTTTTTTAGTGATAATAAAGGCATTTTTTAGCACTTACCAAGGTGTAATTTGTTGTAGTTAAATTACCCTCCATAACTCAACTTCAAAAGGGATATAATTACCAAGAATTTGATAGAAATGTCATTTATTAAAAACTATATAGGTGAGAAAGACATCACCACATACATTTATCCCTAGATCACCAAAAATAATATCATAAATATTAACCATAATCAATAATGGAATAGGTGGAATCCATCTAATATAGTAGAATGTGACTGGATTATTTATAATACCAATAACACTAAGTAGATTCGAGAAAATTAAATTATTCATTTTATTGTTCATAGATCAAGTTAGTACCTTAGTTTTAAAATGTATATCTTTATGAATGTATTTATTCTATTCTTTAAGATTGATGTTTTCTCCATAAAATATGAAACCTTTCAAGGCATTACAAATATAAAAGTGGCCCATTTCAATTTCAATAAAATAAAGTTATTTTTATATTTTCTAAACCAAATCACATATAAAAATGATTTATAAATGATTCCAATCCATTTTTCGTTCATAATAAGGATTGAGAAGTATCCTTTATCATAATTACAAAGCTCACTATAAAAATGAAATTCAAAAAAATTATTCCTTAAATTTTCTATTGAGATTTTTTAGATGGATAAAATTTGAAAACAAGTGACCAAATTCTACCAAATATTTCATAGAAAAATAAATATATAATAAATTAATATTTATAAATTATGTCTTGGATTTATATTTTGTTTTTTTAAAATTTATTTGAGTATGTTTTTTAAATGAAATTTAAAGTTCTAAAAAATATAGGAAGATATATTTGGTGTTAATTGAGAATTTTAGAGTTTGTGGTAGTCTTATATAGCCACTGAGAAACTAGTGTGGCTCATTAGAAGTCTAGTGAGCTAGTACAGAGATATCTCATGCCTCTAAACACCCCTGAATGCCTATTAGTTTCCACCAGAATCCCAAATGGCTTGACCAATCCATATTTTAATAGGAGTATTTTGGTATTTATTCTAGTGTGATTTTATGGTTTAAACTATATCATGGATTCTAGATAAACTATATCTGCATAAATTACTCTTAATTTTCTCTATAATTATTTATCTTTAAAATTTCTCATTTCCTAACATATTTGTGATTTGTCAAGTATGTTGGATTCATGAAGGTATGGTGATCATAAGCCTTAAGGTTTTTAGATTGATTATTTTGGTTTTTCTTATAATTCCCTTACCCATATCACCCAAATATTAATAGGTTCGATGGAATAATCAAACCTTAGGCGCACCACCATGTATGCTCGAGACTTCAAACTAAAGGTGATAGTCTATGTTTGACCCTGAGGAGATCGCAATCTTGTTATAAATACATATAATAATATATAAACCAAAATATAAATAATATAAACATTTATAATTGATCATCAGAGTATATATAAAGGTAATATAACTATGACATGACCATGAAAATAAAATTCCAACATGCTAATAAATGTAAACATTCCATATAGTCAGTCATACATTATACTTGGGGCTTCACACTTGGATGATAATATAAAGATACAGAAAAAGAAAAAAATAAATAATTCATTCCATGGTCTTGAGCCCCGACTTGATCATAAATCCACACCCTTGTCAAACCTCTCTAGCCTAACCTCCTATACAACCCTAGTCACCTACATGAAAACATACAATCTTAAAATCCACCTGGGTACATGTGTAGTGTGTGAAAATAAATCTAAGTAATGGACTACCAATAGGATCCCTAAAATACCCCATAATATATCAAGTGTATATATAAAAAATAAATAATTTATTAACACGCTTTGTTCGAGTAATATTTTTAGGTCCTTTTGTGCTAAATAGTACATGAAAATATATAAGGATAAAGATAAGAAAGGTGTGAGCTTGAATGCCTAGTAAGGGAAACATATAGACTAGATATAACTGTTAGATCGTAAACATGATTGGAAACATGAGCAAGATAGAAATATCAGACAAAATGATCATGGAATTAGAAGTGATAATTATAAGACTTTATTGAGAATTTATTATCATGACATAGAAACATAAGACCTAATAAAGGTCATAAAATCATGGATTAGAAGAATATAAAAAAATAAATCAAAAAATTAAATAATAAAATAAGAATATGGAATATTTTCAGAACTTTTAATATCATAAACATTTATCATAGCTTGGAAATAAAGCATAACTTAGGAAAAGGAATTGGAAAAAACATAAGCATAGCTAAGAATATCATAGTGGATCAGGAATCACCACCTAATTCCCATGACATAGTGGATCATGAATCCATACCTAATTCCCATAATGGAATGAGCACTCCTTATTCGATCCCCAAAATGGAGTGAGTATTCCTTACTCGATTCCCATAGTTATCTCAAGATATATAAAACCTTAACAAATGAATTGGAGGGTGATATAAGTTGTGTTAGGAGATATAAAACCTTACCCAATGAATTCGAGGGTGATATTGGACCCCACCCATCATCATAACTACATATGAAAACCACTTAAAATCAAATCATTCATCTTATCATACATAACCCATGTGAAGAAACTGGGTTTCATAACATTTTAAAATGGTTTCACATAAAAAAGAATATGATCATTTGATAATAAAAACACAATATCCAAATAGAAGTATTTAATAAAAACACATATATGGTGATTTATGTAAAATTACTCTATTGGAGAATAATCCTTTGAAATGGAAGATAAATTACAAGAAGTATTTTTCTTAAAACCATTTCTTAATAAAACCTTAAAATATATGATTTTCAAGTCACCTTCCAAATACCATTTTTTGTTTATAATGAGAAAACATAATAGAATATTGCCTTAAAACATCCAATACAGAGTCCTTGATAAGAAATAAAACATATGTTAAAATGTAAATTATAAGTTAATAACATAGGATCATAGTACGTAAAGTCCTTTTAAATATTTTAAAATGCCTTTATTAAAAACCCACAATGTTAAAAGGATAAGGAAACATTTTTTTTAAAATTATTAAAGTGTAATATAAGGATAATTGTAGATAAGAAAATTAATTTCCACTTGTAAAAGGATAAAATTAATGGAAAGTAAAAAACATAGATATGGAAGAAAGAGCTATTAAAAGAAATCAGAATTATTGTTAACAAAAATGTTTTTTCGTGAAACAATTGAATCATCAAAGAGGAAGAATTCAGTGTAAAACATGATTTACCCAAAAATTAAGTTTTAAATACTGAATAACATCATCATAGGTTAGAATAGATCAATATTGAAAGATTATAGTCAATTATGAGTGATTATGACCCAAGTAAAGTATTTGGATCATGAAGATCCCTTAACTTTATTCTCTCTTAGTCGAAAATGTTGTAACATCCTATAAAAAAACATAAATATCTTAATATAAATTTTTAGAACCATATTCATGACTATAAAAATTTATAATTTTCATTTATAATCATTATCTATGTTTATATTAGTTAGTTCATTTATATTTTCTCACATCAGGTGTTTATAGTTTTGACAGTTTGTACTTGTTTTAGAGGAGCAGTGTCAGTATTCGTTCTTACTCAAAAGTTCATCATTTAAAATCTATTAAAGTTACTATATCGGATAATTTAAAATTATTTATTAATTTTAAATTTTCTTTTATGAGTATTTAATTCTTTATTATTTAAGATGAAATCAATAAAAGTATACTTTAGTGATTTTCTTAACAAAAAAAGTTGTTTTCTTAATTATTGAGTTATACATTGGTGTAACATATCCAAAAAAATGAAATGATTCTTTAAATAATTATATCATATTATATATTTAATTAAGTTTTCATAGTCATTCATAATACAATTTCATAACAATTTTCAATTAGGTGGTCAAACTGAACTAATCATGAACATAACATGATTGTTGATAATTATGAGGTGATCTAGTTTAAATACTGTTAAACCGGTAGCATAATGATATCGTTTATTTTTTATTATTATGATATAAAATAATTATAAATGAATTATAACTATAAATAATGGATATAAAAATATTATATAATTTGAATAAAATATTTTCCATTTAGTATGCTTGTTTTAAACGACTAAATTAATAATGATCATTTGTTGATCATGCCATTAATAGGTTATCCAACTTGTCATAATATAGCCTTAATGATATCATAAACAGAATATTTATCTATTAAACTCATTATCATGACCATCCATGTAAAGTGATGATGAAAATAAAAATGAGAATCAATAATTCCATGAAGGCAGTAGTCTAGACATATGTGTGGTTTGTGATTTCATTTTTCATAGAACAGATGAAGTATATAATATTTTTTATCAATTAAGAATATAAAATTTGTTATAAATATTATACTTATTTATTAAATTTAATATTAGGTCCGACCATGCAATTTGATTAAGGAAAATGAAACATGATGCTTTGTAGAGGCAGTAGTCCATACACACACATGAATGTCATTTTTTCTATTCTTATAGGAAAAAGGTAAGTGTGATTAATGATTGTACCATAATTATAATAAAATATCATAATAATGGTTATACTTATTTTTTAATTTTATTATGGTGTATTGTAATTTTAGAAAGAATAATTGAACATAAATAAATATAAAAAAAGAGCGGTTAGGAACTTATACATCACTTCATTGATTATATCCTTTGTTAAGGGGGTTAAACCCTTGAGGTGAGGTATTTTGAGAATACAAAAACCTATTTAAGGTTTATTTTTTTGTTAAGGAGAGGTTTCTATAGAGTTTTTTCCCAATATATGGGGTTGTGGTTTGAGGAGACGTGAGGAGAGGAGAGGAGAGCCCCCTTTATAAGTGAAAAGGGATGATATTTTTACAAATACCCAAATATTTTCAATAATAGGAAGTCACACTCATGGAAACTGGGTAAAAAAATTAATAAATAATGGGTTGGGGAGGAGATAAGTTCTAGAAATACTCAACATAGTTTTTACGCACATTTTTTAAACATGTTTTGATCCCTTTACCCCATGAATTATTACTTTTGTCATTTTAGCTTTTACCGTGATAGCTAGTTTTTACCTATAGTAACTTAATCTTAATAACTAAAAAAAAGTGGTCCTTATTAAAAAAATGACACCAATTAATTTAAAATTTTAAATAAATTTATTCTAATTAAATTTCTAAAAGTTTTAAAAATAAATTTTAATATAATAAATGTATAACTTATTAAAACAATTTTTGAGAAAAATATTACTTGAATTTTAAAATATAAAATATAGGTTTCTAAACTATAATAAATATTTTAAAATGTATAATTTCAAGCATGTGATACATATTTTTTTAATAAAATTGTTTCAAAAGTTTCTATGCCATACTTATATACTAATAATAATATAGAAGTCGCAGTATTAGTATAATGCACAATTCACCAAAAAATCAATTTTTTCAGAAAAATATCAAAAAAATAAATCTATGATAATATTGAAATCATTAATCCATAAATTAATTTATTTTTATCCAACTAATATTCTAAATTTAATAAATTTATTTTTTAAATGAAAATACGAAATACAAAGAAAATTGCTTATATTGAAAAATGATGTTTTTAAAAATTAAGTGTTCTTATTATTATTTCATATCAATTTCTAATTTTAAGAATTATAATATAATAGTTCATATAATTAAATATTATATATTATCATTTAATATTATTTTATTTAATTATTTAGATAAAATATAAAATTACTTGAAAATTGTTATTTGAGAACGAACAATTCATTTTAATATTAAATTTCACTTATTCTTTGTCCTCTAAACGTGATAATTTTTCATCAGTTAATTTACCTTTATTTACTATAGTTTTTTATTTCTAATATATTTTTCTTAATAATATTCATCTAATATGTCTCATATTGTTTAGTTCAGTATTACATGTGAAATAAGCGGTCAAAGATAAAATTAATTTAGTGAAAAAAATATTACAAAATCTTGGGGTGTCACATTCTACCCCCCTCACCCTAAAAATAATTTTTTCCTTTCAATTTTTATTACTAGGAAGGGAAAAAATGAAGGTAGTTTTTCCTCATTGAATCATCATGTTCTAACTTAGTCTCTTCAAATTTTTGATTCCTCCATATAATTCTGATCAAATGAGTGGTCTTGTTCCACAAAACCATATCTATTAAATCCAAAATTTCCCCTAGTTTTTACACATATGAGATATCATGTTCCAGTTTGATGGGTTCTAAATTCAGTATATGTGATGGGTATGGTATATACTTCCTCAAAAGTGATACATGGAACACATTATTCCCTTGGGATAGTTTAAGAGGTAGTACAAAGTGATAAGATACTACCTAGACGTGTTCAAAGATCTCAAAGGGACTGATGTACTTTGGTATCGTCTTCCATTTCTTCCTAAATATCATAACCTTATTCCATGGAAATATCTAGAGGAATACCATGTCACTAACTTCAAATTCTATATATCATTAACAATTATCTGTATAGATATTATATCGAATTTTTGTTTCTTTCATATGCCACTGAATGGTCTAAGCCTTCTTTTTCATTTCTTAGACATGGTCAAGACTAATTAGCTTCCTCTCTCCAACTTCATCCTAGCATGTTGGAGTCCTACACCTCTTCCCATAAATAGCCTCATATGATTTCATCTCAATGTTATAATATAAACTATTGTTATATGAGAACTTTACCAAGGGTAGGTGTTTATCTCAACATCCCTTCAATTCCATCTAATAAGATCTCAATATATCATTTTATCCTTCAGAGTTTCTAGGATGCTCTGAAGATGTCATGATGAAAACCATATAAAAACGGAATCTTGGTGTCACCCAGGCGTCCCTCATAATTAGACTCAATGACCAATAAGTCATCCTAAATGTCTCAACAATCAACTAACATGAATCTTTGGAATATCTCAAAACCTTAGATATAAATAATCGATCTAGGACAATTCCCATCATCTCATACAGTCATTGAATAAAATTACACCCCATGTGACCAAGGCAAACAGCTAGATACCAGGCATCCTGGGCATCCTGGTCAAGAATAAAGAAGATCATCAAGCTCAAAAAGTTTTATCCTAGGGGTGACCTAGGAATCTATTCATAATAAAATTAATCATAATAAAACCCCCAATCCTTCATGGTTGGTTCATAGGCATACTCATCCTTGAGACCTGGGGAATCCAGGGCATCCCATATAGACCCAAGGTCAAATACTCACATCCCATACATTATTAATATTTCTCAACAGTAAGATCATAGGTGACATTGGGAATACATAGTGATTTCAGGGTCCAAGTTGTCTCATACTGATATGACATAAGTCCCAAAACCGTATCCCAAGTAGAACCACTGGGAATCCCTAATAGCATTGTCGCATCTCATCAGGCCCTTTGCGGGGTACCAGGAAGCGCATATGGGCATCCATATTCGAATAAAGGTAAAAAACTTAAAATATAAATATAATATAGAGGTTGAAAGAATACCAAATCCCATCACCTCTATCCACAGCCTCTTAATCTTACATCATCGGAACAGGTTCTAAGGTTAAATTGGGTATTATCTCTACATGTTCCCAATTCCACCCTCACTCTAGAATCAAGGTACTATCTCTATATGTTCCCAATTCCACCCTCACTATAGCATCAAAAGTCATAGGGAAACCTACTAGGGTCTCTTTAGGTCTCATCGAGGTCATTATGGCCTCCTATACACATCAGACTGGGGAGATAGCCTTAAGCCAATTCCTTTTTCCATTTGGCCTAGGTCATCCCAAACACACCCATCTACCAATCCCCATAGGGGATCTCACATGGCCAACCCCTTGGTCAGGCATCCCGAGTCATCTTCCCCCTCTACTTATGGGTCACTAGGTCACTTAAACCTGGGCCCCTACCCCCCCCCCCCCCCATTCATTTCAATTTAATTAAATCACACCCATCATGGGGTTCCTGTATTTCAAGTATTGAGATTCAATTTATGTTCTCGGCCATCGGCAGCTGAGATGTCCAGCCAGTACTTGACGGTCCAACAGGACCCTCTACACCTTATACAGTTCATTCTTAGGCTTCGATTGTTATTTAAAAAACTAAAATCTTAAAATATTATCATAACCTAAATTGGAAAGGTTGGTAATATCACATGCATATAATAAATGAAAAATACTATTGGGAAAATTCATAAGGACCCCCATCCTTATTCCTAAGCAAAACCCATTTTTTATGCAGCTCAGTAACTCTCATTGAGGATTTCCAAGACCATCTAACCATTATCCAAAAGGCTTGAGGCCTTGTCTCAAAACCAAAAAACCAAATTAAATAACTGTAATAAATTTATAATTAATTAATTACCTACAAAAAAATTAAACCAAAATTTCAATTTCATTAAAATAGACCCAAATGACTAAAATATCACTGGTCAGCCTTGTCGCACTGAAACTATGACCAACCGCTCACCAACAACTAGTTACATACTCCCAACATCAACTCAGAAAAAATACCTAGCACATGATCATAATTCCATTATTAAATTGACTAAATTTAAGGCAAAACCAATAGAAAATTCCAAATTGTGATGTACCTCATTAGAATGATGAATGATCATAAGAAGACTCTATCTCGAGATGTCCCCTACATAGGTAGAGTAAAATACCAAATAGGTGATGCTAATTCAATTTTCAATTTAATTAAATTTAAATAAAAAATCTAATAAAAATCAAGATTATGGATTAACACTATCCAGACAACATGCAATGATGGGAAAACATCGTCATGGGATCCCCTCTATGCAATCCGCATGAAATATCCATGAATAATGGATGATTCCACCCTAATCTAGTTGAATCAAAATCAAAACCTAAACCATGAGAAACAAAAATCCATGAAAATAGATAAGTATAAGAAGATAGAATACTGAAGTTGACAACATACCTCAAATCGCTAAAGAACTATGCAAAAAACCATCATAATCAAGGGGAAAGAGAATCCAAAGGACATGGATTAGGGTTGGTTGCATGCATGATAAGTGGAATGAAGGAGGGGAGATTCCCCTTAAAAATTCATAAGGGTATGAAGGTCTTTTCCCACTTTTAATGAGTTTCACGGTTTTCTTAACTTTTTACCAACAATGTAGATGGAACTACCTTAATCTCTTTACCTCGCACGATTAGGCTGAATGGTTTACCAAATCGCATGCCAAACTATGTGGGTGGATTTGCAAACCCTCTTCACACTCACATGACTTCCTTTTAAACCTTGTACAATTTTTCTAAGACCATGCACCAAGTCTCCAACCCAAAAGAAGTCAAACTATTTCCCCTTTAATTCACACGATTCCCTCAAAACTATGCGCTAACTATACCAGAAATTCATACCCTATAGAATTTTATTTGAAACTCCTCCTCCATAAGGGTACATGAATGGCTTTCCCTAAACCGTGTGGCCTAACCTATGCACCCTATACATATTTTTCAAAAAATCTCTAAAAATAAACTTGACACTCCCGAGGATTTCCCAAGAACCCAAGATACATTTTAATCCTTATTCCACATCTAAAAACATCACTTTGATTCACTCCAACCCTTACAATTCCACCTTATAAGTTCATAGGTGAATAAATGTATTCTCAAATTTTAATGAGTCATATGGTTTGGATGAATGGTTTTCCAAACTTTATTCCAATCACATGGATGATACTACATTAAGCCCTTCACATCACTTGGTTTTGTCACACTGTTTACTAAACCATGTTCCAAACCATGTGATGGCTCTGTAACTTCTCTTCACACTCGCACGACTTCCTCTGTGACCTCAAATGATTTTTCTATAATCACACACCAAGTCTCCATCCCAAACTAAGTTGCATGATTTCCCCTTTAATTCACACGGTTTTCTAAAAATCATGTGCTAATTGTTCCAGATAACTATGCGCTTGTAGCCTAAACCATGCACTCTACCCAATTTTTTTCAAAAACATCAGAAACTCAACTTGATACTCATGAGGCTTACCCAAGCACGTGAGATTCCTTCCAAACCTCATTCCACATCTAAAAACATCACTTTGAGGCATTTCTACCCTCAAAATTCTATTATGAATCCTTGATCACAATTTGAACTATCCAATAATCAATAATTCAAATTCCCTTCTAAATTTTTACACTCGTATGAAAATGGGGTCATATAATGATCATTTTCCTTAATTCCTCTATCAATCTAAAAATTTTCCATTGTTTTGACTATCATATGCAAATTTTTTGAACTTAAAATACTTTTAATAATAAGTATCCACTTTTTATCATCCCAAGAAAATAACATTTTGGATTTATGTGTAGTATGTTCATACAAATTATAAATTAATTGAGGAATAGTTTCCTTAATTTTTTAGATAATTTGAGCCTATTTTCTTGGATTTGATCATTTGATGCACATTTATTAAACATAAATGAATTTTAATTATTAAAAATTACTTTTCATCATCCAAGTCATATTGCACACCCAATTTATGTGTAAGTTGATTATAAAAGAATTAAATAAATTGATGATCTTTTTACCAAATTGTTTACAATCCAAGTTTTTTCTCTAATTCTTATCATTGGATGTGAATTTTTATAACTCAAAATACTTTTAACTATAGAAATATACTTTACATAATTCCAATAAAATTATTGGAATGACGCACAGTTTATTTCTACAGGTGGAAAATGAGTCCACAGGCACAACCTTACTTTTTTTATAATTTCAATTCATCAAATCTATTATGATATTTTAACATATGTTTATAAATACGAGGTTATTTTGTTTTTTTTATCATTGGACGCATGTTTTCAGAACTATAAATCCATTTGACTGTAAAAATCCACCTTATGCTTTGTGTTTAAATTTCTTTTGTGTTCTTGTGCTTTATAAATGTTTTGGGTTTTCATTGCTTTTATGTTATGTATTTGTTTATTATATGCTACGTGTCTCTCCATATATAGATGTTTTATCTTATATTTTTTTATATTTATTTATACTATATTTCCGTATGTTATGACTTTGTATGGTAGTGAAAGATTTATGTGATTTTTTTTATAGAATAACAAGATATATTATATATATTATGATGAAGATACAACACCAAGTCTTGCATTGCTTGCATCAACTGTGAGCCAATCCATCTATAGTTCGGGGAGCTGAATGGTGGTTTGGATTATTTGGTAGGACCATTCTTTTCTCTCCCATATTCTTCCTCTATGGCCTAAAACCTATAAAATCCGTACCCCCCCCCCTCCGGCTCTGTCTAATGGAGGAAGCTCGGTGGATGCCACCGTGTGATGGCAGAGGAAGCGAAGGTGCTCAGGTTTTTCCTACCAATATTTCATCTCAGTGTTTCTAAATGGGTTTGTTGTGTATAGATTTGGCAGAGGTGAACAACATGGAGTGGAGGTTCGTAAAAATGATATAATAGGAAGAGGATCTCATCTACAGAATGTTCAAGCTCTTCCCCGCAGGTAACCCGTCTTCTCTTTCCCTTCCCCACTTCCAAGGAGGAGAATGCATGGGTTTAATTTTGTTGGGGTTCTAGGTGGGAATTAATAGTTGGCTGGATTCCAGGGCAGAAAGCGGTGAAAATCGAGAGGTTCTGGTTACTGAGGCTTGAAAATTGAATTTCTACCCGCCGTAATGCCTATCCCTTCTCCTTTTACCCTTTTCGGAAATATGATATCTAAATCGAATTTTTTTTGTACTCTTTCTGGAAAAAAAATTTAAATGTCCTGGGTTAAAAAAATTAAAAATACCACTTCAAGGTGGAATCTCAGATTCCACCTTTTCCATAAAATAGTAATTTTTTTCTATTTTAATTATATTTGTTATATATTTTAAATTTTAATGTTTTATTATTATGTTCATATGGTTATATATATATATATATATATATAACTTAATGTTTAAACATAATTTATCTTTTATTCAAGTACATGACTTTGCTAGCCTATATAATATAAACTGTGAGACATATATGAATGAAATTTTAAACATTGATTAAACATATAACAAGTAGTCCAAAAAAATAAATTCATAAAAAATGTTGGTGAAAAATTATTTATAAGCTTTCTAATCCACCTACTTGAAACTTAAAAATTTTTCAATTATGTGAGTTTTCTAGACTATATAATATAAACTATAAGATAGATATGAATTAAATTTTATGTGTTGCTTAAAACTATAACTAGTAATCCAAAATAAAAATAAATTCTTAAAAAATGTTGGTGAAAAATTATTTATAAGCTTTCTAATCCACCAACTTGAAACTTAAAATTGTTTCAAGTACGTGACTTTGTTGACCTATATAATATAAACTATAAGACCGATATGAATGAAATTTTAAACATTGCTTAAATATATAACTATTAGACCAAAATAAAAATAATTTTTTAAAAAATCATGGTCAAAATTTATTTATAATCTTTCTAATTCACCTATATGAAACTTAAAAATGTTTCAAGTATGTGACGTTATTGGCCTATATAATATAAACTATAAGACAGATATGAATGAAATTTTAAACATTTCTTAAACATATAACTATTAGTCCAAAATAAAAATAATTTCTTAAAAAATCTTGGTGAAAATTTATTTATAAGCTTTCTAATCCACCTACTTGAAACTTAAAAATGTTTTAAGTACGTGACTTTGCTGGCCTATATAATATAAACTATACAACCAATATGAATTAAATTTTAAAAATTTCTTAAACATATAAATATTAATCCAAAATAAAAAAAATTCTTAAAAAATCTTAGTGAAAAATTATTTATAAGCTTTCTAATCCACCTACTTGAAAATTAAAAATGTTTCAAGTACGTGACTTTCCTAGCCTATATAATATAAACAATAAGACAGATATGAATGAAATTTTAAAAATTTCTTAATCATATAACTAGTATTCCAAAATAAAAATAATTTCTTAAAAAAATTGGTGAAATTTTATTTATAAGCTTTCTAATCAACCTACTTGAAACTTAAAAAAATTTCAACTAGGTTACTTTGCTGGCCTATATAATATAAACTATAAGACAGATATGAATGAAATTTTAAACATTTCTTAAACATATAACTAGTTAGTCCAAAATAAAAATAATTTCTTAAAAAATTATGGTGATAATTTATTTATAAGCTTTCTAATCCACCTACTTGAAACATAAAAATTTTTCACGTATGTGACTTCGTTGGCCTATATAATATAAACTATAAGACCGATATGAATGAAATTTTAAACATTTCTTAAACATATTACTAGTAGTCAAAAATAAAAAAAATCTTAAAAAACATTGCTGAAAATTTATTTATAAGCTTTATAATCCTCCTACTTGAAAATTAAAAATGTTTCAAGTATGTGACTTTCCTGGCCTATATAATATAAACTATAAGATAGATATGAATTAAATGTTAAGTGTTGCTTAAACATATAACTAGTAGTCCAAAATATAAATAAATTATTAAAAAATGTTGTTGAAAAATTATTTATAAGCTTTCTAATCCACCAACTTGAAACTTAAAAATGTTTCAAGTACGTGACTTTGCTGACCTATATAATATAAACTATAAGACCGATATGAATGAAATTTTAAACATTTCTTAAATATATAACTATTAGTCCAAAATAAAAATAATTTTTTAAAAAATCATGGTGAAAATTTATTTATAATCTTTCTCATTCACCTACATGAAACTTAAAAATGTTTCAAGTATGTGACTTCAATGGCCTATATAATATAAACTATAAGAAAGATATGAATTAAATTTTAAACATTTTTTAAACATGTAACTAGTAGTCTAAAATAAAAATAATTTCTTAAAAAATCTTGGTGAAAATTTATTTATAAGCTTTCTAATCCACCTACTTGAAACTTAAAAATGTTTCAAGTACGTGACTTTGTTGGCCTATATAATATAAACTATAGGACCAATATGAATGAAATTTTAAAAATTGCTTAAACATATAAATATTAATCCAAAATAAAAAAAATCTTAAAAAATCTTGGTGAAAAATTATTTATAAGCTTTATAATCCACCTACTTGAAACTTAAAAATGTTTCAAGTACGTGACTTTCCTGACCTATATAATATAAAATATAAGTCTGATATGAATGAAATTTTAAAAATTTCTTAAACATATAACTATTATTCCAAAATAAAAATAATTTCTTAAAGAATATTGGTGAAAATTTATTTATAAGCTTTCTAATCCACCTACTTGAAACTTATAAAAATTTCAAGTACGTGACTTTGCTGGCCTATATAATATAAACTATAAAACAGATATGAATGAAATTTTAAAAAATTTCTTAAACATATAACTAGTTAGTCCAAAATAAACATAATTTCTTAAAACATTATAGTGATAATTTATTTGTAAGCTTTCTAATCCACCTACTTGAAACATAAAATTGTTTCACATAAGTGACTTCAATGGCGTATAAAATATAAACTATAGGACCAATATGAATGAAATTTTAAACATTTCTTAAACATATTACTAGTAGTCAAAAATAAAAAATAATTCTTAAAAAATATTGGTGAAAATTTATTTATAAGCTTTCTAATCCACCTAATTGAAAATTAAAAATGTTTCAAGTACGTGACTTTGCTGGCCTATATAATATAAACTATAAGACAGGTATGAATTAAATTTTAAGTGTTGCTTAAACATATAACTAGTAGTCCAAAATAAAAATAAATTCTTAAAAAATATTGGTGAAAAATTATTTATAATCTTTCTAATCCACCAACTTGAAACTTAAAAATATTTCAAGTACGTGACTTTGCTGACCTATATAATATAAACTATAAGCCCGATATAGATGAAATTTTAAACATTGCTTAAATATATAACTATTAGTCCAAAATAAAAATAATTTTTTAAAAAATCATGGTGAAAATTTATTTATAATCTTTCTAATTCACCTACATGAAACTTAAAAATGTTTCAAGTGTGTGACTTTTCTGGCCTATATAATATACATTATAAGACATATATGAATGAAATTTTAAAAATTTATTATACATATAACTATTAGTCCAAAATAAAAATAATTTCTTAAAAAATCTTGGTGAAAATTTATTTATAAGATTTCTAATCCACCTACTTGAAACTTAAAAATGTTTCAAGTACGTGACTTTGCTGGCCTATATAATATAAACTATAGGATCAATATGAATGAAATTTTAAAAATTGCTTAAACATATAAATATTAACCCAAAATAAATAAAAATTCTTAAAAAATCTTGGTGAAAATTTATTTATAAGCTTTATAATCCACCTACTTGAAAAATAAAAATGTTTCAAGTACGTGACTTTCCTAGCCTATATAATATAAACTATAAGACCGCTATGAATGAAATTTTAAACATTTATTAAACATATAACTAGTATTCCAAAATAAAATTAATTTCTTAAAAAATCTTGGTGAATATTTATTTATAATATTTCTAATCCACCTACTTGAAACTTTAAAAAAATTCAAGTACGTGACTTTTCTGGCCTATATAATATAAACTATAATACAGATATGAATTAAATTTAAACATTTATTAAACATATAACTAGTTAGTCCAAAATAAAAATAATTTGTTAAAAAATTATGGTGATAATTTATTTATAAGCTTTCTAATCCACCTACTTGAAACATAAAAATGGTTCACGTATGTGACTTTGCTGGCCTATATAATATAAAATATAAGACCGATATGAATGAAATTTTAAACATTTATTAAACATATTACTAGTAGTCAAAAATAAATATAAAATTCTTAGAAAATATTGGTGAAAATTTATTTATAAGCTTTCTAATCCACCTACCTGAAATTTAAAAATGTTTCAAGTATGTGACTTTGCTGGCCTATATAATATAAACTATAAGACCGATATGAATGAAATTTAAAAAATTTATTAAAAATATAACTAGTAGTCCAAATTAAAAATAATTTCTTAAAAAATCTTGGTGAAAAATTATTTATAATCTTTCTAATCCGCCTACTTGAAACTTAAAAATGTTTCAAGTACATGATTTTGTTGGCCTTTATAATATAAACTATAAGACAAATATGAATAAAATTTAAAAAATTACTTAAACCAATAACAGGTAGTCCAAAATAAAAATAATTTCTTAAAAATGATGGTGAAAATTTATTTATAAGCTTTATAATCAACCTACTTAAAACTTAAAAATGTTTCAAGTACATAACTTTGATGGCCTATATAATATAAACTATAAAACTGATATGAATGAAATTTTAAAAATTTCTTAAACATATAACTAGTAGTCCAAAATAAAAATAATTTCTTAAAAAATCTTGGCGAAAATTTATTTATAAGATTTCTAATACACCTACTTGAAACTTAAAAATGTTTCAAGTATGTAAGTTTGTTGGCCTATATAATATAAACTATAAGACCAATATGAATGAAATTTTAAACATTTCTTAAACATATAACTAGTAGTCCAAAAAATTCTAAAAAAATCTTGGTGAAAAATTATTTATAAGCTTTCTAATCCACCTAATTGAAACTTAAAAATGATTCTAGTAAGTGACTTTGCTGGCCTATATAAAATAAACTATAAGAAAGATATGAATGAAATTTTAAACATTACTTAAACATATAACTAGTATTTGATTTTTTAAATTTTTATTTGTATGGGTTTCATAGTTTATATTTTATAGGGTTTCAAAGTGAAGTAGTTGGATTAAGATCCTCCTCACCATTCATTATTTTCGCTCTCTCTTCTGAGTTACATTTCTTACATTCCTTTCATTATAGTTTATTTATTTTATTTATGAAACTATTTATTTTCAACAACTTTTTATATTATTATGCTATCTTTTAAATTTTATTTACATTGTTTTTATACTATAGATTTTATAATCTTTTAAAGTTATTTACTTGAAATTTACCAATTATTCTTATGTTTCAAGTAATTGACTTTGAAATCTGTCAAATATAAATTGTGGCTAAAATATAAATAAAAACTGAAATACTAGATAAACATAAAATAAGAGCTAATAGTAATAATAGTATTTTGATTTCAATTGACATAAAACATGTAAAAAATGTATAATCAATTTCTTTGTATGTGGCGAGGAGATTTCGTCCCACATAGTGGTATGTGAATAGGACGTCCACATCGAGTGCACAGTGGAGTCTAATGACCTAAAGAAGGATGATCCTTGGGCACTGGAATGTCGACCGGTGCATCCTCCATCAGTGTGTTAGTGGGAGGAGTTGTCAACTACATCTCGTACTGCCCTCCGGATCCTTCTCCCACTAGGGTGGTAGAAGGACCTGCCTCTATCGTAGTGGGGAACCAAGCCTACAATGGAGCTATACCCCATGGAGGTGATGGATCTGGAAACTAAGGCTATGATAGATCCCAATGCTATGAAGGATCTGGAACCCAAGATGAAGAGAACTGCAAATATCCTGTCAGGAAAGACAGATCCCATGCCACCTGAGGCACATCCTGAATCGGCTGATCTTGGACTATTAGAGGGTCAACCTCTACCTATGTAACAGGTGGGGAATCACATGTAGCGCGACATGATCTACGTTTCCATGGTTGTGGCTCCTCATCACCAGCACCAGCTGTAGGATGTTCCTCTGGGACAGAAACCTCCTCTCTTTGATCCAGACGCGCGAAGATGCTTCTGAAAATTTCACGAAAAGATGCCCTCATCTCCAGTGATGTAGCATGGACAGTTTCCCAGCTAAGGACCCCCTCCTACTTTTCATCACTCATGCGAACAATCTGCTCTGTGTGAATTCCCTGTTTAGATATTCAAATTGAATTATAAAATAGTTCAATAAACAAACTAATAGAAATTTATTGACTTACCATCCTTTACATATCAATAGAGGGTGCAGTAAGATACAGTATAGAATTTAGTCTATACCATGGAGTATACTCAACCTTCTCTGAAAGAGAGAATCAAGTCGTAGAAATACCCTAAATATGAAACTTTGCATGTCTGTGCTAGCAGTTGATAAAGTTGGCATATACTCGGGACTAGTCATCATCTTTCCTCCCTATCAACTTCATCCCATGAAGTCGGTCTGTCTGCCTCAATAGTAATGGAATCCACTAAGTACGGAAAAATGGGAACAAGACTCAGTCAGGATGCTGCCACTAAATAATATAGAAGTGAATGAGGGGCACTACAGCCATAGCATCCTTAAGCCCATCAGTGTAGTATGCTGGAAACTAGTTCGTAATACTCCAGTATGGAAGCCATGAAATCTGAAATGACGAGTGATTTTGTCAAAAAAAGAACCTAACTAAAAACAAAAATTGATGCTATTATTAAATACATTATAAAGTGATATATTGTATATACATACCTGATCAGGTAAGAGACAGCCCAACTGCAGTCGATATACGCCCAAATGTTGTCTCGGAATTTTATCAAAATTGTGTCACTAACACCACCTATAAAATACATCAAGAATAGTGAAAATAATGAGAAACTATAGTCAATAACTCATGGTAGAATCAAAAACCAATAGAAATGAAAGATCATACCAGCGTCCACGCAGAGCGTCATGCAGCACCTACATCTCGACTGGTGGACCAGCAAGGTTAGGGTAATATGCTGGGATGCACTCCCATTCCCACATCTGAATAAGAATGATGCATCCCATATGACCTGTGCAGTCCCTATGAGATAGCCTTCATAATTCTCTATATGTGTATGCCAAGAAGGTTGATCATCATCTATACGTCCCAACCCAATAAAAGTCCTCTAGTAGGGGTAGATACATCATGTACATGTGCATCCCTAAGGGATCAGTACACAAGGTCCCACCAATGAGCTGTAATATATATTCACAGGTGTAACGCATGACAGTATGCTCGTCATCATCATCCTATAAATGTGGAATCTACAACTCCAACCAAGGCATAGATATGTACTATCCATCTATAGCCCTACGATTGGAAAAAATATCAATGCCTAACAAGCGCTAAGAAAGGTCTGGCCAAGCTGCACGAGTGAGTCCAATAATGGGTCTCCCCTTGATAGTAAGACCGAGAAGCACTTCCACATCCTTGAGGGTGATGGTCATCTCTTCCTCAGGTAGGTGGAATGTGTGTGTCTATGTTCTCCACCTCTCAATGAAGGCAGCAAGTAGGTAATGATCTACAAATGTGAAAGCTAATACGGTAAGGCTGTAGAATCCAGCACGGCGCAAGTCTGGTCTAATGGCATGTGGAGTCTCCCTATGATGAAAATGGTGCGATCGACGCACCTTGATCAATTGATCTAGATTACCCTCTAACACAGCCTGTGAAATATGGGTAGGCTTCTGAGTGAGTAGTATGGAATCATCCATAAACATATAAATAAATGAAATGAGTGGTGGATGATTTATTTTAGGTCGAGGTTGATGTAAAACTAATGCATTTCTAAAAACCTCCTTCCTAACTTCAGTTGATTCCTACTCATCAGCACTATTGTCACCATTTAATCCGTCATTACGAAACTCCTCATAGGAATTCGGATTGACATGTATTTCCAGGAGATCATCTAGGTTTTCCTCTTCTGCTACATCATTTGGAATAGTCTCAATTTCATGGGGTGGACTGTCTTTAACCACTCTTGTAATTCTATGTCTTCATATAACTAGAAGTTGTTGTTGTACAGTAGCAACATCAACGTATAACTCCATCATGGCACCATATGACCATTGAGAAAGTAAATTAATTGCTTAGACCCACTGTGCATCAGCAACCAATGGACAAGCTAGATGCTAAAATGTTGTCGTAAATTTAAAATGTCTATAACTCATAGACTTGATCTCTTGATTGGGTCCTAGATTTAAGGAACCAGAAATTCTCTCTTGAAGTTCACTTATGGTTACATAATCATCTGTACTAAGCACCTTTATTGTTTGTGTACTACAAGAAGCACCTTGCTCAGTTTGAATAACCTCCTCATAGAAATACACACAAGAAAACATGAGTCACTATGTCAAAAATGTTTCTTTCATCAGAATTATGATACTGTAACAAATATTAATAATTAATTATAATTAACTAATCATATGTATTCATTTTTAATCCTATGTTATCATTAATTAATCTATAATTAATCATTACTAATAGTAAGTATTATTTCTAACCTATATATAACTAACTAAACTACTTAATAAATAATATCTTTAATTACTAATAATAACTTTTTTAACTAATCAATCATTCTTTAATCACTTGTTAATCAATATTACGTTATTATTTAATTATGTATTCTTTAATCCTTAATCATATTATATTCATTAGTTATTTATAATTAACTAATCATATGTATTCATTTTTAATACTAAGTTATCATTAATTAGTCTATAATTAGTTATTACTAATATTAAGTATTATTTCTAAACTATATATAACTAATTAAACTACTTAAATAGATTTAATTACTGATAATAACTTTTATTCATTAATGATTTTTTTCTTATTTTATTCTATAACATCATAATTAGAATTTTATCATTGATAAATATATGAATTTAATTTCTTTTTTCTTATATATTTTAATAGTTTATAAAGAAAATATGAATCATCTTAAGCATATCCCTCGGGAGTGTCAAACTAGGAGTGGAGCAAGGCCCTTTGTCATGTACCAGGATACCCCGGGTCAAGCTCGAAACTCCTTGTTAGAGTTTTCAATCCTAGCTACATCTATGTCAGAGCCACATCCACTTGTTTGTATCCAGACAGAGATTTGATTTCTTAGATAACCACATAATCTTTAAGCTACCAAAATTTCATAATACTTAATCCTAAGTTAATCCTAAGTTAATCCTAAGTTAATCTATACTTAATCTATACTTAATCAACACTACAAACAATAATTATTTAAAACTATATATAACTAATTACAGAACCTAATAAACAAAATATTAAGAACTACCTAAACTACTTAAAATGAAATATTTAAAACTAAAAATAATTCAAGTAAATAAATAAAAAATATTAAATTAAATAAATAAAAATACCTCTAAATGATGCTTCGCAAAAACCTGCATAGAAAATGAGTTTTTTAGAGAGAGACAGGGAGAATTTAAGAGAGATGAAGGCAATAATTGGGTGATGATAAGGGGGATTCCCTTTTATAGGTAGTTGAGGCCAAGGCGGTATCTCCCCCACCGCCTTTTCCATGTCATCGATCCGGGACAAAGGCAGCGTGGGGGAGAAAAGGTGACATCAGCGATGCCACCATTGCAGCGTATTTTTTTAAAAAAAATTAACCTATGTCGTTTTAAAAAATCAGAAAACATATAAAAAAACTCTATGGAAATCAAAATGGGAGAAAAATAAGATGGACTAGGCAGCATTGTGTCATATTATTATGAATAAGAAAGGCCACTGGTGGTTAGTTTTCAACATAAATCCATCAAAAAAAATTAAAATTAAATAAGATAATAAAAGATACCAAACCTCACATATGGTCCAAAAATATAAAAAATTGATTATAAAAAAAACCCAAATAGACTCCAAAGTATGCAGACTTAAAAAAATCATAACCCCATCCAATAACTCTTGGTTAAGTAGATCATTTAATCCAATCAATGAGTATCTTTTATGTTGAGTGCTGTTAAAAAGTCACTTTTAATTCATATTTTGTTCCAATCCTAAGGTTGTTTTGTTTACCCTCTTGTGGTAACAATACATTTATCAGTGATATTTTCTTATATCACTAGAAAAGGTTTCCTGATTTAACCTAATAACTATCCTTGATCCTCCAATCTTCTTCGTCTGCATGACACAATGCTTCAAAATGGTGCTCCTTCATCATTTTCTTCAATTTTCTTCTACAAAACAACATAATTGTGATGGTAGGAAATTGTAATTTCACTCCTAATGATATTGATGTGTTTTTTTTGGCAAATCATTAGTGTTCTCGGGTTTGAGTTGTTTTTCATCATCTTGGTCCTGATTTCATTCTCATTGGATTATATGTACAAATATATATATATATATATATATATATATATATATATATGTGTGTATGTATGTATGTGTGAATGTATGTATGTATGTATGTTTGAATTTATTTATAAATATAGACATATATAAACATATATGTATATATTCGGTAATATATACATATGTATGTGGGTATTGTAGTATTTTCTTGTATTTCATCCTCCTCCCCGCACTGTTGTAATAATGTATATTAGGATTAAATATGTATATTTTTTGGATTTATATATTTATACATACATATATATAATATGGGAAATAGATTTGTTCCTTATTATTATAAGGTCAATTACATTCATCGCCATTCAACACAATACAAGGAAATAGATTTGTTCCTTGTTCTTTTGGTAATGAAAGTAAATATCAAATTGATTATTTATTCTTTAGAGGATGATCCTTAGGAAATCATAAGAATTTCATTTAGAAAATTTTAGAGATAATGTCCCATATATGGAAGGTAATCATAGATATGAAATTTAAATATTTAAGAATAAACTTCAATTTTTATTTTAATTGTTTCAATTATGATGTAGCCAATATCTTCTCTGCCTCAAGATGCACTCAACCCAATGAGGAACATCTTAGTGATCCTGAGGGTGAGGAAGAAATTATATGTGAAAAGAAATTGTAAAAAATAGCATTGTCAAATTATTATTTTAACAAAAGTAGTTAAAATAAGAAGTAAAGGTCAAATATTCATAGTTTGATAGAATAACCATGGTCAACCTAATGATCCCAATAGATAAATATTAATTAGCTATATGGCTATTGGTACTAGATTGAATGTGCTAATTGACATATACAGTTTCCATAAAGTCGTACCGCAATGAATTCTATTGATTGGGAGGACATTGAGGTAACATTTAGTTACATTTTCCATTATATTCTCTTAATATTAAGCCATTAAATACGGATTGTTTATTTCTTTTGAAAAGTTCATTTATTCTATAGGATTTTAGAATGGTTTTTTTAATGGTTTTGGAAAGTACTATAGAGATTTCTAAACAATATTGACCACTATTTACATGAGATATGTTGATTCGAAAGTTAATCCTAACACACCAATATTATATTCCAACTTTATCTCCCTAGCAACATATAATTCTTTCATTTCAAAATGTGAGGAAGAGAATTTAGGGTAAGTTCTAATTGATTTTAATTTATCTATAATGACATGTATAATAAAACCAGTTTTATATATGTTACTCTCTAAAAACAGTAAAGGAGTCTGAAGAATAAGAAATGTGCAACAAATATGCAATGCTCATACTGTAAATCATGGATAAGATATGATGAACTTGAAAAACAACTAGTACATTCTTAGAAATTATCACAAGATAGTTGAAATAAATAATTATTGGCATATATTTGTTGAGATGTATATTTATAATTTAGATCCACCCACTAACTCTATCCCAAGTCATGTGGTGTGGAAAGAGTCCCATGTAAATAAGAAGGGCCAAATAGTATAAGAAATCACTCAAAATGTGTGGGATGAATGTGTAAGTAGGAATGAACTGAATTTTATTATTACATGATATTTTAAATCAAAGTAGAATATACTGAGTCTTCCTTTATTTGGTCTATAAATAAGATGATTCATCTCATAGAGATGATAATAAACAAATTTATATAGTTTTTCATCATCCAGAGAAGTATGGATGCATTAGAGTGGTGGGTTTTGGAGTCTTTTGAAGTAAATACTTTAAAAAATAAAAAACAGGGAAGATTATTAAAGATGAATATGAAGAGTTATAATGAAATTATGTGAAACAAAATGAAGTATTATTTGAAAAAAATAAAGTATTCATGAAATTGATGGAAGAGATGCCATTAGTAAACCCACCACCACAGCCAACACAGTTGGACCTATAAGCACCAAATTATGAGTTTATTTATTCCTGATAGGCATTAAACACCCCTTAGGTACTTATAATTTTAATAATGTTTTTTAAAATTTATGTATTGAACTATTATTGATTACGGAATTTTTTGCAAATTTTTAAGGGTAAAACTATTTGCAACCTATATATATTGAAAACCACACATTAAATTATTGTTAGAATCTTGGTGTACAATATTACGGATGATGAAATTATTTGTTCACCTTTTTTAGTAGGTCATGTGAGAGTAGGGATTTAGGTAGCTCATGAGCCAAGAGTTGAGCTACCTTATCCTATTGAAGATATTGATGTTTGAACTATCAAACAAGATATTGGAACATATTTCACATGACTGATCATTCTTATTAAGGTCCCCATTGAGAAAGGGGTATGGAATTTGAATCTTATATTATACTCGTTAACTATTTCAATAAATAGAGTAATTTAAACTATTATATGTTATTGTAGAAGGGTAAACAAAACATTTTTATCAAGGAAGTCAAAGGGATCATCTAATTCATCATAAATGTGGACTACCAACCCTAATTTTATTCCACCACCATTTAATATAAACCTAAAAAAATGTAAGTCCCTTGAAAATTAATATTTTAAAGTGGAGAATTCAGCTCCATTTGATTTCATAATACACGTATAATACATAGTCTGTTTGTATATATGAGGTATGTTGAAAAAAAATATTTTTATTTAATGATATATGATTTCTATTAAATTTTTAATTGTGTATTATTTAAATTAGATTTTTATATATCAAATTTTAATTTGATAAATATTTAAAGAATAAAATTGGATTTGTAAGTTCACATATTCATTCATCGGATTCAATAATGATGAAATAAGTTGAAATTCTAGAAAATCAGGAGAAAAAAATTCCAAAGTGTTTAAGGAAATGTCAACTAGAATAAGTTATTAATAATACCTACCAATCAAGGGTAAAAATATATATACTGGTTATTGTTTTTATTATAATTATATGGTACTAATTAATTCTTAATTGTTTTTACAATGCACTGGATTCTAATTCTAATAAATCTAGTTAATGCAAAGATATTTTATTTATACCCACTACTTGGATGAGTGAAAAAATCAGCAATACATTAGTCCCTTTTTTACTATTAAATGTTATATTTTCAATATTTTATATCCATTCAATTATATGTTATATAATATGTCTTAAAATTCATGTTTTATTTGATAATATTCTTCTAATCTATCAAGTGGTATGGGGTTTAAAGAAATTTAACACCAATAATAAATCAATGGACTACTATATATGCAGAGCTATTTTGGTATATATACTAACTCTTATTGATTAAAATATTTCATAACAAATTCTATATAATTTTCTATGTTATTATAGTACCCAAAATATCCAACAAGAAATGACTATGGTTACTACATATATAAATTCCTGAAAGATATCATAACCCATAGAACAAATCAAATATGGTTGCAGCCTAAGACACCCTGAGAGGGGAAGGATAAATCAGGGTGTCAAATTTTTATTTTGTATTTAAAGGATATTTTCCACACATTGGAAGGGATAAGTTAAATTTGTACACTAAATCACAAAACCAAAACAATCCCAAAACTATAAATTGATATACTGAATATGTCAATTTTACTTGGTTCACCACTAAGGGATAATCCAAGGAGCATACATCAATGATGTGTCAGTCATACCAAAATCAAATATACTTCACTAATCTTCATATATTTTAATTTTTGGTCATGATAACTCTATGATTGGTTTAATTCCTTTATAATGAATTCATAGATATAAACCACCTCCCCTGATCACCTCCTTCAACACCTGCTTTGCACACTACTTTAGATGATGTTTGCCTCAATTTAAAAACTTGAAATTCTCCACCACATTGTCATGTAAATATTCATTTTTTTTATCATGAAATAATAAATATAATGATCCAATACATTCTAAAGTATCCAAAAAATCACCATAAGGATCCACATAAAGGTGCATGTGGAAAAAAACAACTGTGTGCATAAGTTCCCTAGATAATACTATTCACCTCGTATTATGCTTCGTAAACCGCTCTTCCCTTCAAAAACCATAATCCCAATTTATAAAATAACTTTTTGATTTTCCATTATTACTTCATGGAAAATCCTTCATGAACTTCACCTCATGATCTGAAATCAAGAAATCCTTTTCTTTGGGAACATGATTTGCTTCATGATATGGCCTTGCTATGTGAACTAGCTTTGCAATGTGGACTAGACTTGTTACATGAAATTTATGACCTCTTCTACTTTATAATTAATCTCTGGATATTTTCTTAAAATAATTATCAATACCTAATAATGTGAAAAATGTGTTATTTATAGGCCTAAAGACCCCACATCCCCCATAAAACTCTCAAAACACCAGATAATGAAAATTTCCTTCATATAGCACCCCACTAAAAACAATTTTTTCATTCATGATCTAGTCAGAATCATTATTACACTCTCACAAATGAATCCAATAATATGTGGTTTTTGTATAAAATTTGTGATATGTGGTTCACAAACTATTACCACCCCTTCTTATTAAATGATTTCATCCATTGGGTGATTTATTCATTATCACAACCTTCCCATTAGTGATTTTAGACATTGTGAAAAACCATTACTGAAATCCTCCAACTATTTTATGTATTACCATCCATGTAGTCCATATGAGTTTTTGGGGGGGGGGGTGGGGTTATGTTGTTGAAAATATCTTATGAGAACTAGCTATTATGAATTTCTTATGCGGTCCACATACTCTATACATTTTCTTGTACTCCCTATGTAAAATCCTTCCTTAGATCCTGAAATTTCCTCCCAAAAAAATAAACACTAGAAAACTATTCTATTTTACAAACTTATTAAATTTCTATTTTGGTATTCTATTTTATTTAAACCATCTACCTTACTCTTTTAAAGCCTTGATTAACATAGAATAAAATTAACAAAAAACATAACAAATCATCAATCTCTAGCATATATCAACTTTGTTCTAACAAATCCAATTAAATGTATCTATTATATGTGTAAAATTTTGAATACATACACTTTTATTTGGAAAAGTTATTAAATATCATTTAAATACTTTATATATTATATAGAATGTGATGATAATTCATATTTTGATGATCAGATTGATGAATTTGAGGATGAATGTAAATGTTTTTTTTTTTTGATATTTAAATATTTCATGAAAATTTAATTATATAAAACTTATTTAATTTGATTTTCTAAAAATTAGTTTCATAGTTTATTATATAATCAACATTAAAAATGAACATCACATGCTCAATTCTAAGAAAATGCCCTTAGGATTTCATTAAACACTAATAAAATGATCATTGAAGTGTTTTTAGCATATAGGAACTAATATCACATCATTACAAATTACATTGTGGTTAGAATGAATTAAAATTTTATTTTCCAATTTATAATTGAAAATTTAATTAAAAATATGTTTTATATAATAATTTCTAATAAAATGCACTCATAATGTCTTCAAACTCTAAGAAAATTTCTATTGAAGCATTTTTGAAATGTGTGAATGAATTTCACATCACTATAACTCATGGGGTGGTGGGAATGAAAAAAAATATCTTTTGTTAATTTAAAAGAGAAATTTCAGTTCAAAATTCATGCCACATGATCAGTTGTAAAAAAACTCAAAATTTCATCAAACTCATAGAAAATTGAAATGAACTTATTTGTGGAATATAATAATAAACTATAAATCATTCCAACTGATGGTGTGATCAGAATGAATGATAATGCACATTTCTCAATTTAAAAGTGAAATTTTAGTTCAAGATAAATGTCACATGTTCAATAATGATAATACCTACTCATATTATCATGAAATAGTCAAAAATTTAATGATGATACATTTTTGAAATATAGAAATGAATTACACATCATTCTAACTTGCAGTGTGGTCAGGATACCCATAAATGTATATTTTCATTTTAAGAATTTATATGGAAAAAATGTGTCACATATTCAAAACTAAGAAAATGAACTTGTATTTTCATGAAACTCCACATTAAAATACACTATTTCATTTTTAACACATATTTGTGGTTGGAATGACCAAAAATTCATGCATTCAATTTATAAGTTACATTTTGGTTCAAAATATTGGTCAAATTCTCAATTTTAAGAATTTATACTTATGTAATAATTAAATTCAATAAAAATTATCATTGACATGTTTTTTACATTAAATAATGAGCCTCACGTCATTTTGAATTACGGTACGGTCAACATGACAAAAATGTATGTTTTTAATTTAAAAGTGTCATTTTAGTTCAAACTGTGTCACACATGCCCAATTTTGATAAAAATAGTTTTGGAATGTCATAAAACACTATAAATATGACCATAGACACACTTCCTACATGTAGGAATGAACATCATATCATTTTGAGCCACAGTATGGCTAGAAAAAATGAGAAGGTGTGTTTTCAAATTTAAAAAGACATTTTATTTCAAAATATAGATCACATTCTCAGTTCTGATCAAACATGATTAGATTGAAACTAAACTATATGAAAATAACAATTTGTATATTTTTTTAATATATTAACAAACCAAACATATTTTCAACTTATGGTGTCGTTCGAATTTCCTTAAATGTATTTTTTTCATTTTGAGCTTTTTTGAGGTACAAAATGTGTGTCATATACTCAAAACTGAGGAAAAAACTCATATTTTCATAAAACTCAACATCTATATTATATAAATAATTTCTAAATAGTAGGAATGATGCAAAATTCATATGGAATCATAGTGAATTTGGAATGAGTGAAATCACATGCTTTAAATTTAAAAGTTATAGTTTAGTTTAAAACATGATTCACGTGCCTAATTTCTTGAAAACAGACATGAAATATTATGAAACACTATAAAAATTACCATTAATTTATTTTTTATTAGAGTAATTAATTTCATGTCATTCGGACTCACAGTGTGTTCAAAATGATTAAAAATGTGTGTTTTCTATTTAAAAGATATATTTTAGTTTTGTACATGCATCACATGATCTATTCCAATCAATAATTTTTATAATTTCATGAAACTATATAAAATTAAAATTATTTCATTTTTTGAATATATAAACAAACCTCACATCATTTCCACTCATGGTGTGATTTAAAAGGACTGAGAATGCCTATTTTTAATTTAAAATTGAAATTTTAATTCAAAACGTACATCCCATGTACAATTATGAGAAATAATGATTTGAATGTCATGAAACTCTAGGAAAAATCATTGAAATATTTTTTTAATGTAAAAATTAACCAAATATCATTCCAACTAATGGTGTGGTTTGAATGACTGAAAATACATGTTTTTAATATAAAAGTGTCATTTTAGTTCCAAAAATGAATCATAATCTCAATTCCAAGAAAATACACTCAGAATGTCATAAATATCTAGTAAAATGACTATTTACACAATTATTGTAACACCCCAAGATTTTACAGTATGTCTCTTCTTAAATAAATTCAATTTCTTCGATAACTTATGTTATATAGAACATCGATATTAAACAAATGATTAAATTTTATTAATTAATTGGGATAGTTAAACCTAGACATTGGGATAAAGATAATTAATGAGAATAAATAAATTTTGAAAATACAGTTTACACATGTTTATAAAATTAATTCATTTTTTATAAATTAATTAAAAATAAAAATGATAACCAATTGAACATAAAGGATGAGTTTTTATAAAAAAAATACTTTTATGCCCACTATAAAATTTTATCTTAATAAATTAAATTAACTATATTAGTGAAATATATAAATAAAATTTATATTTTATAAATCCAATAAAGTTTTTTTAAATTCATCCTATAAGTTTTATAGTCTTAAGATAAGAATAAATCAAATTTTAATCATAAAAAGTTATATTTTTCTGAATGTTAATTTTCATGCCTTTTGATTGTGCCCATGTTTTAAATATAAATTTTTACACTTTTATAAGTTTTATATGAAAAAATAAATTTCATTTTTTAAATTTTAATATAAAAATTTATCTTTTGGTAAAATTTTGATATTTCTCAAAGAAGTTTCATTTTTTGATGAATAGTGAAAAATATTGAATTTTAATTGAAAACTAATTTTTTGTCTAATGTATTTATATAATTAAATTATATTTTAATTTTTTTAAAGTATAATTAGATAAATTATACATGATGAATTCAAGTTATTTCATTTTAATCAATTTCACTTTGAAATTGGATATAAAACCATTTCAAACTTTTGAACTTTCACTTTAGAAACTCACTTTCTCATTGTGTCTGTTAGATTAATTTTAAATATAATTTTTCCAATTCATTAAATTTAATTAAGTAAAATGGAATCCATATTTTTAATAAAAATTTTCAAATTAGGTTGTAAGTTCATTTTATTTTTTCGGCATAAAAATTTACCTTGGTAAAAAAATTATTTACCACAGTATAGGGAAAATAATGACAATGGTAAAAGATGAAAGGTAAAATCTTAACATACCTAAAAATAAAAATTTTAATGGGTGGTTGAGGTATTTTTTGACCATAATCATCCTCGAAAACATTAATTAACAATATAATTTTTTGAAATTAATTCCACCTCGATGTGGTTGGCTTTAATTATAAAATATTCATTATTTAATCACTTAAACCCACCTCTCTTCAAGTATAAATACCACCCATCACCTCATAATTTAGAATCACAAGCCTTTAAGATCAAAAAATATGTACCATAACATCTCATCCTCAATTACCCACATCCAAGTTATTTTGTTATCACCAAAAGACAGAATCCAAGTTCCTCAAGGGGTCCTCTAATGAGGTGATATTCGTGAGGTAATTTTCCCAAAACACCTCTCTTAATTTATTTTATTTTTATAATTTCTCCAAACCTACTTCATAAATCAAGGAATTATAAATAAATAATCATTTATATACTTTATTTTTATGTTTCTAAAGTAATATATTATATCCATTCTTTTTATTACCTTATATTATTCAAAGAAATTAAACAATTGTTCAAGTATTGTCGGTTAATCTCCTCCGTGAATAATGTTTTCATTAGTTTTCCATTACCGCCTTTAGGGATGATAAAAAAAATATTATTCTGGTTAAATAATTTTCAAATGAGTATATTATATCATATTTCATGTTTTAGAACTAATATATACTCATAATAGTAAATAATACAAAACTAGTTTGTGGTGTTCATAAAAACTGCCAACATTAACTAAACAATTATTATAAAAAAATTTATCAAATGAAGCATCCTCATAAAAAAAATAAAAAAAATATATGGGAACATTTAAACTTATTTAAGTTCATTAATACTATTTTATTTCACTTCTATAGTTGTA
This sequence comes from Viscum album, assembly GCA_963277665.1. Lineage (NCBI taxonomy): Eukaryota > Viridiplantae > Streptophyta > Magnoliopsida > Santalales > Viscaceae > Viscum > Viscum album. The sequence goes on along the minus strand of OY728147.1, from coordinate 734,540,440 downwards.
ATCTCATTTTATAATAACGTCCATAATTTTACACAAATGAACTGATCATGAAACCATGAAATGAACGCACCAAAAACCATGAAAATAATGAAATATTATTAATGAATGTGTCATAAGATGTTTCAAAATAATCACATAAGGTATTATAAATATGAATATATTTCTTTATTGAGTTTATAACATTTTTTAAACCATTATATAGGAGGTTAAAGAATATTAAATTAATAGGAATTGTGAGGTAAAGATTTTCTTATCTTTCTTTTAACTTCTGTGATATATTTGCCTTATTCACCATTTAATACTTGATAATGGTGTATTTAATTCCTTTTTATATATCATATCATTAATCTCATTATCTTTATGCTATTAAATTTCTCTTTTTATAATTATTACTTTTATGGGGAATATGATTTGACTGATTACAAGCGGTAAGAGATTTCTTAACTCAATTTTCATTCCTTTGGTTAATCTGTTATTTCATTGATTATGTAATGCTGAGGTTATGTGAAAAATGAATTTTTATTATATCGTGTTTTATTTCCACTTATTTTATGTTTATTTATAGAAAATACACATAATCCATTCATTTTTAAGGGACTTTATATCGATCTCCTTTTATTGAGGCATATTTTGATGTTATACACCCACATTCTTTATGAGGCATATATACATCCCCTTTGATATATCATGTCACGACCCGCCTTCACCAAAAGGAGGGAAGAGTCAGCGGATTGCCAGGCCCTTCCTTCTTTAAGATGAAGGAGAGATAATGACCCCCGAAACCCGCCTTCAATAGGTCCCGGAGTGGCGACTAGCACCAAGGGTATAGAAAATTTTCGCAAATGGAAGGCATTACCCTTTTTATTATTTAGGATCGGGAAAAAGGACAAGTCGACCTCCCAAAAAGGAAAAGAAACAAGTTTATATAAATGAACCCAAATAAAGTCCCCATGCATGTTTAAACAGTTTACAACAAGGTACAAGTACAAAAGAAAAAGAAAGCTCTCAAGTACAATACCAAAAGAAAACAAGGGTACGACAACAGCGACAACTCCAACTGTCCGACTAATAGGGTCTCGCGCAGCCCTGGTAGTCCTCCTGGAAACCTGAAAGTAAATGTAGGGTGAGCATACAAGTACACTCAGTAGGGAAAACCAAGACTCTCGTGCACAAGTGGGGGAACGTACTAAAGTCCCGTGAGAAAAGAGTGAACCAAACAACTAACAAGGCAAACTATCCATCCCAGGCCTCACCAAGGCTCACTCCCCAAATAACGCAAGTCAAGTAATATATATAATAAGAGCACATCGATGTTTGGGTACCCCGCGCCGCTTCCCCACTGGTTATTGAGACATCCTACGCATCGGACCAATCCCGCCATTCTCACCGCAGTCCCACTGCCACACCCGCCCGCACACACCTGGGCCACCACCACACGCAGTCCCACTGCCAAATTCCGTCCGCACACACCTGGGCCTCAACTGTCACAAGTAACCATGCCTGCAAACACCTAGGCCAGAACAACCACCGCTACGCCCGAAGACACCTGGGCTGAAGGATCCACTGCCACGCCCGAAAACACATGGGCCTCATCCCGAAGACACTTGGGAAACCACCTGCCGCACACACCTGGCCAACCACCACAACACCCTGCCCGATGGTTCTTGGGCTAATAATGGACTTCAGGCCATCACAGCCTGCCCGAAGGTACTTGGGCTATCCGGGAAAGGGAGCAGAAAAGGAGCTAATAACCAGCCACTAAGTATAGTGTTGGGAAAAACACCCTTCCCCCATAAATGGGGGTGTTCGGCACTAAGTGCTCAACTTGGGTGGGGCGCAAATAAGAAACACAAAGCTACAAGTATAGATATAGGTAACAAACACTCACCCAAAACTTAGGTTTTCCTAGCCAACCTACAGAACACAATACCACAGCGTCCGAGTCACGATTCACGACCCTTGCCCACAAAACCATTTGTCCCATTCTTGTTTCACGTTCAGTCAAAATGTTCAATTAATTTTAAGCACTACTGGGCAACTACCATAATCATAACCAAGGAAAACGTCAAAGCATAGATCAACCAAAACACTCACACCCGGTTCTGCCAACAGAGGATCTCTCCCCAATTCGTGATAAAAACTCACAACCACTGAAACCAGGAGATCCCATCCCCCAAATTCACACAGCCACCGAGAGTATAAAAAGAACAGGGGATCCCATCCCCTCCCACATTTCCAGCAAACGGCCCGAAGGGAAAACAACCACTAACCACTACCAACACAAGTCAGGGGTTTTCAGATTTAAACGATTTAACACACTCCATGATTTCAAAATCCGTGTGTTCTAACCGGGAGTTATCACAGAAGGGTCGGTCCTGGTGCTTTCAATTATTTAGCCGGATATACGTGGTTAACCGATTTCACAGCAGGAGTTCACATTTTCAGCGACCCATTTAAAACATCATGAGGGGATTCAAGTGCACACACACGACCACCAACGGCCTCACTTTTCAGGAAACATAAACCAGTACAACAAAAGGGATGATCACAAGATAAAGCATAACAACGATAACAACCCCTTCCCCTTCTTCCTTTAGAACTTCGTTTATTATCTTCATTAGGTTTTGGTTCAACCAATTCCATAGGAACAAAGTAGCGCCCACCCCGCATGATACACAAAAGTGAGAGACGAGAGAAATTCCCTACTTGTTGATAGATGATCGACGTTTAGGCCGGGGGCGCGGAACTTTACGGATAACGATGCGGCGGTCCCGATGCACCAGAAGAGCCACAATCGAAGAAGGGGGGGGGGGAAACCACGGCCTAACCCTTAATTAAAAGAGCTGGGGACGGTTGAGGTGAAACACAAAACCGCGGAAGACGAAGGAGTCGTGGGTTGACCACGTGGCTTGACTCATCATTAATGGCACTGGGTGGTTTTAACTGACCCATGAATTAATGAAGCATTTAATTAAAACCTTTGTGCGCGTTTCGGATTTCCAAGACATTTTTAACAAGGCAGAATAGTGTTTAAAACCCTATTTGCGAAAAAGGAACGTTACTGGAACAACATGGCAAGGCCGGCCAACGTCGGCCGGTTTCACCGATCCGTCTCACCGATCGGTCGCACTGATCGGTCTCACCGATCGGTCTCACCGATCGGTCACACCGATCGGTCTCACCAATCGGTCTCACCGATCGGTCTCACCGATCGGTCTCACCAATCGGTCTCACCGATCGGTCTCACCAATCGGTCTCACCGATCGGTCCCACCGATCGCTCTCACCGATCGGCGTCACCGATCGGTCTCACCGATCGCTCTCACCGATCGCTCTCACCGATCGGTCTCACCGTTCGGTCTCACCGATCGGTCTCACCGATCGGTCCCACCGATCGGTCTCACCGATCGGTCCCACCGATCGGTCTCACCGATCGGTCCCACCGATCGGTGTCACCGATCGGTCTCACCGACCGGTCTCACCGATCGGTCTCACCGATCGGTGTCACCGACCGGTCTCACCGATCGGTACCCCGCAAGGAAACTGGATTTTTGGCAAAGGAAGGGACCAAGGGGGGTCTGGGTCATCACATCAGATACCTCTTAAACGATTCTCGTCCCCGAGAATCAAAACAAACCAGAAGGAAAGAGAGGATCCGAACAACCATCTTCGAAGATACCTCTTAGGAGTGGACCCCCGCTAATTGAAAACACTCCCTGTCAAGAACCAAGCAACATACCACGCAAAACCGCCCGGTCATGTGGGTTTGGGGAGTTCCCCTCCCCCATGTCAAGATATTATCCGCTTTGGGCGGCACTGACTCGCCCGCACGGGTTTAATCGCATCCACCTTAATGCAACCTGATTAGGGGTCGGGTTTCCCTTCCCTTTAGTCGGGGCTTTCCACACATAACAGAGGAAAGGAACTAGCACATTTCATAGACAAAAAGGTCAACGTTCTGTCACAACAGGCACCAAAGATTCAAAGCTCAGAACAACTCGGGGTATTGGGCACGCATCTGTGCTTCCCTCTCCCACGTTCTCTCTTCGAGGCCGCCATGTCTCCACAACACACGAACCAGGCCGACGGTTCGTCCACGGAGCACTTTCTCCTTGCGATCCTCGATTCTGACTGGTCGTTCCTCGAAGGTCGCGTCTCCTCCCACATCTAGCTCTCCCCAGTTGATGACATGAGAGTCATCATGTAAGTACTGACGAAGCTGGGAGACATGGAAGACGTCATGGACCCTCTCCAACTGAGGTGGTAGGGCCAGCTGATATGCTACCTCGCCAACTCGCCTCAGCACCTCGAAAGGTCCGATGAACCTAGGGGAGAGCTTACTCCCCTTTCCGAACCTCTGCTGCCCCCGTCGAGGGGAAACCTTCAAAAACACATGATCTCCCACCTCGAACTTCAGGGGCCTCCTCCGACGATCAGCATAAGATTTCGGCCGATCCTGAGCTGCTTTCATCCTCTCCCGCACTAGCTGGACTTTCTCCGTGGTGCTCTGCACTACTTCTGGTCCAAGAGTACCAGTCTCACCAACCTCTGCCCAGCATAAGGGTGAACGACATGGTCTTCAATACAAAGCCTCAAAAGGAGCCATGCCAATAGTAGAGTGAAAACTGTTGTTGTAGGCAAACTCTACTAAAGGGAAGTGTCGTACCCATGATCCTCCGAAATCCAGAACACATGCTCGCAGCATGTCCTCCAAGGTCTGGATAGTCCGCTCTGTCTGCCCATCAGTCTGAGGGTGAAAAGCAGTGCTAAGGCGTAGTTGGGTGCCAAAAGCATGTTGTAACCCCTTCCAGACTCGTGAGGTGAATCGAGTGTCCCGATCTGAGACGATCGTTTTCGGAACTCCATGCAAACGCACCACCTCATCCACGTACCTCTGTGCTAAGGTACTCACGGGTCCTGACTCCTTGATAGCCAAGAAGTGAGCAGATTTTGTCAATCGATCCACCACTACCCAGATAGCATCATGCCCGCCCTGAGCTCTGGGTAGTCCCGTGACGAAGTCCATCGAGACGTCGTCCCACTTCCACTCGGGGACATCCAGAGGATGCAACAGACCACCAGGAACACGGTGTTCAGCCTTCACCTGCTGACACACCAGGCATTTAGCCACGAACTCTGCCACTGCCCGTTTCACCCCGGGCCACCAAAACTGTCCCCTCAGGCCTTGGTACATTTCGAAACACCCGGATGTACTGCCAAGGCTGAGCTATGGAACTCACGAAGGACTTCATCACGCATCACCTCTGGAACAAACAACCTCCGATGAAAGAGCATCCGACGTCGGTTGTCCTCCGACCATCCTTCCGGGGCGTTCCCCTGATCGATACGATCCCGCAACACTTCCACCTCAAGATCTCCCCACTGAGACTCTTCCACTTGCTGCAACAAAGAGGACTGTACCGTCATCTGAAACAAACAGCCTCTAGTACCTTCCACCCTTGCATCCAAGTGTAAGGCAGCCAACTCCCCCATCGCCTTCCAAGCATCAGAAGATTCCCGAACCACCTCCTGATGCGGCTTCCTGCTCAGGGAATCAGCCACAACGTTTCCCTTACCTTCAGTGTATGAGATCTCGAAGTCGTAGTCCTGGAGAAACTCGACCCACCTCCGCTGTCGCAAGTTCAAGTCACGCTGGGAGAAGATATAGCGCAAGCTTTTGTGATCGGTGAAGACCACAAAGCGCTCCCCAAAGAGGTAATGTCGCCACAGCTTTAATGCGAACACTACCGCTGCAAGCTCCAGGTCATGGGTGGCATAGTTCCGCTCATGGGGGCGTAGCTGCCTGGACCCGTAAGAGATCACCCCTTGTCGCTGCATCAATACGCACCCCAGGCCCTGTCCCGAAGCATCACAGAATACCTCATAGGCCATCCCTTCTTCTGGAAATCTCAACACTGGGGCACTAACCAGTTTTTCTTTTAGGTAGCTGAAGGACGACTCACACTGCTCGCTCCACATGAAAACCTTGTCCTTCTTGGTCAAATCCGTCAAAGGGGCTGCTACCCGGGAGAAGTTGGGTACGAATCTCCAGTAGTAGCCCGCCAGTCCGAGGAAACTCCGAACTTCCACCACATTCTTGGGTGCTGCCCAAGAAACAATTGCCTCAACCTTTGATGGGTCAACTGCTACTCCCTGCTCAGACACTACATGTCCGAGGAAGTGCACTTCTCATGCCCAGAACTTGCACTTTGACAACTTCCCATAGAGCTGGTGCTGTCGGAGGACCTCCAAAACCGTCCTCAGGTGCTCTGCATGATCCTCTTCTGACTTTGAATAGATCAGGATATCGTCGATGAACACCACCACAAACCGATCCAGGTACTCCCGAAAGATGGAGTTCATAAGCCCCATGAACACGGCCGGGGCGTTCGTAACACCAAAGGGCATGACCACGAACTTGAAGTGCCCATACCTGCACCTGAACGCCGTCTTCGGGATGTCGCTATCCTTCACCCTCAGCTGGTGGTACCCGGATCGCAGGTCGATCTTCGAGAACCATCCTGCCCCCTTCAGCTGGTCGAAAAGATCATCTATCCTCGGAAGAGGGTAGCGGTTCTTGATCGTTACCTGATTCAGTCTCCTGTAATCGATGCACAACCTGAGGCCACCATCTGCCTTCTTTGCGAACAAGACTGGGGCACCCCACGGTGATGCACTTGGACGAACATAACCCCTCTTCATCAGATCGTCAATCTGTATCCGCAACTCCCGTAGCTCCGAAGGTGCCATCCGGTAAGGAGCCATCGAGATTGGTCGAGAGCCGGGCTGCAGGTCTATCCCGAACTCGATGTCACGTCGAGGGGGTAGAGTCGTCACCTCCTCAGGAAAGACGTCCATAAATTCACGAACGATCTCTGGTACTTCCACCATTTCCTCATCTGTTGATTCTATCGTCAGTTCAGTCAATAAGGAGAGGAGAGGTTCCTCCCTCCTGTTTCCCTTCGGACAGCTCCGCTCGCCGGTGAAAGTAACAAGCTGGCCGTCCAAACCGGAGAACACCACCCTCCCTTGGGAACAGTCGATGACGGCGCACACAGAAAATAGCCAGTCGATGCCTAGGATGACATCGTACGGCCGAATCTGTAGCAGAAGGAGATCCTTAACCGACTGATGTGGCCCCAACATCAGTCTACATCCCCGACAAACGAACAGCAAGTCGGTCTGACCTCCAACTGGTGTGCTCAACACCAGGGGCACTGGAAGTCTCTCAGCATCTAGACCCAAGGCGCGGGCTAGACTGGGTGCAACAAAGGAGTGCGAAGCTCCGGTATCGAACAAAGCATAAGCAAGAGTGCTAAATACATTGATCGTACCTCGAACAACCTCTGGCCCTGCTGGAACTGTTGCTTCTGTGGCGTGTAACTGTCCACGCCCAGCTCCCCTGCCCCTCGGCTGTCGGCCACCTCCCCGACCACGCCCTGGTCGAGGTCCCTGGGGAGCGCCCTGAGGTCGGCCTCCCCCTCCTATGTCTGTCTGCGGAGGAGCGGGAGCTCGCTGTCCCTGTTGCTGCTGCTGGAAGGGTCTGGCTGGGAACTGCTGCTGCGGCGGACGCTGGGGATGATTGCCACTGCTGTACTGCACCCGATCGGGGCACTGACTCCGAAGATGTCCAGGGCTCCCGCAGATGAAGCACCGTGGTCCCGAGCCTGAAGGAAAAGAACGTGGGCCAGGGGATCGAAACTGAAACTGCTGCGGCCTGCTCCCTGCGGGTCGGAACCTGGAGGGTCCCGATGTCGGAGGCCTGGTGCTGACGGCCTTCCCCTTCGATGGTCCCAGCTGGATCCCTTCTCGTGACAGTCCGCCTAGAGCGTGCATCCTTTCCACCACTTCGGCCTTCTTCTGAACCTCTAAGTATGTCGGAAGGGTAAAGGGGGTAACAGCATACTGGAGGGAGGGTCGGAGCGCCTCCTCCAAACGTCTTGCCCGAGACTCCTCATCGGGAAAGAGGTCCGGAGCAAAACGCAGGAGGTCCTTGAACTTGATTCCAAGTTCCCTCACGGACATGCTCCCCTGCTGGAGGGAGAGTAGCTCCTGCCTCTTCTCCGCCTTCATTGTCGAGGAGAGGAACTCCGCCCGGAACTCCCTCTCGAAGTCCGCCCAAGCAACCTCAGATTCCTTCCTACTCCCCAGGTGAAGCATCCACCACTGACGTGCCGCTCCTCGCATCTGGCTAACAGCCAGAGGAACCCAGTACTTCGTCGGGGCCCGAATCAAGCCGAAGGCTATGACTAGCTCCTCCAGCCAGCCTTCCGTCTTCATGTCGGAGGTGCTGCCCTCATATTTCTCGAGGGCCTGTCGCTGAAAGGCTCGAAGAGTCTTCTGCCACTGGTCGTCCTCTTCCTCCCGATCAGCCCTCTGCCGATTGGACAAAGTAGTCTCAGGAGTCTCGATCGCCTGTACCACACGTGGTCGCCTTCCAGGTGCCATAACTGCAAGGTAAACAAGGAATGCCTAAGCCCAGTAGTGCAAAGAAAACCGTTCTCAAAACTTATTAAGATTTAATTTATTCTCAATTTCCCAAGACATCCCAGAAACACAAAAACACAAGTCATTTATGATGCATGTACCTTTCCTAGGGTCTCTACCCTGCAATCAGTGTGGCCTCACTTGGTCGTTCGGTAGGTCCAGAGTCCTTGCATCGGATCACGGGGGGCCCTAAAATCCCGTGTCCTAGCCGGTCCTCCCTGGCCTAATTCATGCACCAAGGTCACCCAACGCTGTTTCCTTACCATCCCATGCAATCCTTACTATGCCTAACTCCAGACTCCGTCCTATCTCTCAACCTCACCTCTGATACCATTCTGTCACGACCCGCCTTCACCAAAAGGAGGGAAGAGTCAGCGGATTGCCAGGCCCTTCCTTCTTTAAGATGAAGGAGAGATAATGACCCCCGAAACCCGCCTTCAATAGGTCCCGGAGTGGCGACTAGCACCAAGGGTATAGAAAATTTTCGCAAATGGAAGGCATTACCCTTTTTATTATTTAGGATCGGGAAAAAGGACAAGTCGACCTCCCAAAAAGGAAAAGAAACAAGTTTATATAAATGAACCCAAATAAAGTCCCCATGCATGTTTAAACAGTTTACAACAAGTTACAAGTACAAAAGAAAAATAAAGCTCTCAAGTACAATACCAAAAGAAAACAAGGGTACGACAACAGCGACAACTCCAACTGTCCGACTAATAGGGTCCCGCACAGCCCTGGTAGTCCTCCTGGAAACCTGAAAGTAAACGTAGGGTGAGCATACAAGTACACTTAGTAGGGAAAACCAAGACTCTCGTGCACAAGTGGGGGAACGTACTAAAGTCCCGTGAGAAAAGAGTTAACCAAACAACTAACAAGGCAAACTATCCATCCCAGGCCTCACCAAGGCTCACTCCCCAAATAACGCAAGTCAAGTAATATATATAATAAGAGCACATCGATGTTTGGGTACCCCGCGCCACTTCCCCACTGGTTATTGAGACATCCTACGCATCGGACCAATCCCGCCATTCTCACCGCAGTCCCACTGCCACACCCGCCCGCACACACCTGGGCCACCACCACACGCAGTCCCACTGCCAAATCCCGCCCGCACACACCTGGGCCTCAACTGTCACAAGTAACCATGCCTGCAAACACCTAGGCCAGAACAACCACCGCTACGCCCGAAGACACCTGGGCTGAAGGATCCACTGCCACGCCCGAAAACACCTGGGCCTCATCCCGAAGACACTTGGGAAACCACCTGCCGCACACACCTGGCCAACCACCACAACACCCTGCCCGATGGTTCTTGGGCTAATAATGGACTTCAGGCCATCACAGCCTGCCCGAAGGTACTTGGGATATCCGGGAAAGGGAGCAGAAAAGGAGCTAATAACCAGCCACTAAGTATAGTGTTGGGAAAAACACCCTTCCCCCATAAATGGGGGTGTTCGGCACTAAGTGCTCAACTTGGGTGGGGCGCGAATAAGAAACACAAAGCTACAAGTATAGATATAGGTAACAAACACTCACCCAAAACTTAGGTTTTCCTAGCCAACCTACAGAACACAATACCACAGCGTCCGAGTCACGATTCACGACCCTTGCCCACAAAACCATTTGTCCCATTCTTGTTTCACGTTCAGTCAAAATGTTCAATTAATTTTAAGCACTACTGGGCAACTACCATAAGCATAACCAAGGAAAACGTCAAAGCATAGATCAACCAAAACACTCACACCCGGTTCTGCCAACAGAGGATCTCTCCCCAATTCGTGATAAAAACTCACAACCACTGAAACCAGGAGATCCCATCCCCCAAATTCACACAGCCACCGAGAGTATAAAAAGAACAAGGGATCCCATCCCCTCCCACATTTCTAGCAAACGGCCCGAAGGGAAAACAACCACTAACCACTACCAACACAAGTCAGGGGTTTTCAGATTTAAACGATTTAACACACTCCATGATTTCAAAATCCGTGTGTTCTAACCGGGAGTTATCACAGAAGGGTCGGTCCTGGTGCTTTCAATTATTTAGCCGGATATACGTGGTTAACTGATTTCACAGCAGGAGTTCACATTTTCAGCGACCCATTTAAAACATCATGAGGGGATTCAAGTGCACACACACGACCACCAACAGCCTCACTTTTCAGGAAACATAAACCAGTACAACAAAAGGGATGATCACAAGATAAAGCATAACAACGATCACAACCCCTTCCCCTTCTTCCTTTAGAACATCGTTTATTATCTTCATTAGGGTTTGGTTCAACCAATTCCATAGGAACAAAGTAGCGCCCACCCCGCATGATACACAAAAGTGAGAGACGAGAGAAATTCCCTACTTGTTGATAGATGATCGACGATTAGGCCGGGGGCGCGGAACTTTACGGATAACGATGCGGTGGTCCCGATGCACCAGAAGAGCCACGATCGAAGAAGGGGGGGGAAACCACGGCCTAACCCTTAATTAAAAGAGCTGGGGACGGTTGAGGTGAAACACAAAACCGCGGAAGACGAAGGAGTCGTGGGTTGACCACGTGGCTTGACTCATCATTAATGGCACTGGGTGGTTTTAACCGACCCATGAATTAATGAAGCATTTAATTAAAACCTTTGTGCGCGTTTCGGATTCCCAAGACATTTTTAACAAGGAAGAATAGGGTTTAAAACCCTATTTGCGAAAAAGGAACGTTACTGGAACAACTTGGCAAGGCCGGCCAACGTCGGCCGGTTTCACCGATCAGTCTCACCGATCGGTCGCACCGATCGGTCTCACCGATCGGTCACACCGATCGGTCTCACCGATCGGTCTCACCGATCGGCGTCACCGATCGCTCTCACCGATCGCTCTCACTGATCGCTCTCACCGATCGGTGTCACCGATCGGTCTCACCGATCGGTCTCACCGATCGGTCTCACCGGTCGGTCTCACCGGTCGGTGTCACCGATCGGTACCCCGCAAGGAAACCGGATTTTTGGCAAAGTAAGGGACCAAGGGGGGTCTGGGTCATCACATATCATATCATGAATCTCATTGTCTTAATAGTATTAAAATGTTTCAAAGTGTTATGGGACACTTTTATTTAAAAATATCTTCTAAATATTTTTGTTTGATATATGTAGAATGTTTTGGACTTGTAGTGACGAGTGGGGCCCAACATTATATAGCCCCTTGATACATCGATAGGTCTCATGAGGAAAAATATTTTGGAAAATTAAATAGGTTGTTACCTATATATTAAAACATCTTATGAAAGTTCTTAATGGTAGTGGTTCATGTGATAGATACATGACATCCAATAATTAGATATTCCCTTCTTTTAGTATTCAGTTATCATTATCCAGGATATTTTCACTCTAACAAAATATATGGATTCATTTTCATTATCAAATTTTTAATTTCATTGTATGTGATTTTAGTTATTTACCTGGAAATATTTATTATTCTCATTGATTAATTATTTCTTCAGTTGTATTTAACCCTTACTGATCATTTTATCTCACCCTTATTTTTTTCCTTTCCACGGGTTATGAAGAAGATAACTTTGAATGAGTTTACAAGGGTGTAGTTTATTAGATTTTGTTATGTATTATGTTTTATTTTATATTCCTAACACAAAATGGGCATCATGTGTGTAATACAGTTTTCCAAGAATGCTAAACTATTCGGTCCTCTGGGATGTGATTCCTTGTAATCATGCCAATGTAATAAAGTAAGGCACCGGCTCTAGGCAACAGCGGTTAGGGTCATTATAGTTGGTATTAGAGGAATTTTAGTAGAAATATTGGGAACTAGATTTAGGAAAAGTTATATTAGAGTAAAAAAACCCTATGATATAATTTGAGTATAAGTATATAATAACATTACAAAGAAACCATGTTTATGATTATGATATTATATACACATGAAATTTTTATTTTTGGTTAAGTATTTCACTAGTTTTGATATTATAAATTATGTTCCATATTTTTATGATCTAATATAGTGTATTACAATATTTATAAATGGATACTAGTGGAAGGAATGTGAACCATGTCAATGCATTTAGTTCATGTAGGTATTTTCCTCCTAGTAAAGATAATGGTGTTGAAGCTATAGTTGGAACTACAACTGGATATAAACAAATTATAACTATAATGGGAAAATTGACTTAGGTTATGATCAATAACCTTTCCTATATGGAGAATCCTAATCCATAATGTGTTGTAACAATGTTAGACCACTTAATGAGACAACAACCTATATCATTGAATGGGACTAAAAATCTATTTGATGATAAGAAATGGATAAGTTCTTTTGAGAAGATATTTATTGCTTTCAGAAGTAATTAAAGGGATAAGGTTGTTATGGAAGTTTATTATATCTCTAGATATGTGGATAAATGGTGATCATTGATTCAAAACACTAAGTAAGATAAGGAAATATCAAAAATGGAATGGAAGGACCTCACAAACTATGAGCAGATATAGAGATACAATTATTGAGTCTGAGACAGAAGGAGGATGAGAATGTTGATAAATATGAAGCCAAAGGATAATATTATGCTTATGAAATGGAAATAAATCGAGTAAGTTTATTTTCTAAAGTGATTATCTGGATAGTAAAATAATCCCACAACTCTAGGAAAATGATTTTGGAACAAAAATGTTATCTATTTAATTTTATTAATAAGTAATCAATGGTCTTTTAACCAATCAAGAGATTTACGGTTTTTTGATGGTTAACTTTCTAATGAACATGTCCTCTATATTCTCCATGAAAACTTGATAGTTTTATTTTTCTTACATATCATGGTTTTTACTTTTCACTAATGTTATCAAATTCAAAATAATAATTTGGTGGTGATCTTCTCATTTCCCTTTTTCCTCTTTTTAAGGGGATGCTTTATAAACCCTATTGACGATGTGGGCTTCCCACAAATGAATTTTCAAGTGTCAACCTTTGATTTTCAAAGTGAAATTTATAATTGAGAGGAATAAATTTATTGAAGGTGGGGAGAATTTAACACCCCAAGATTTTACGATATGTATCTTCTTAAATAAATTCAATTTATTCGATAGCTTATGTTACACAGAACACCAAACTTAAACAAACGATTACATGTTATTATTTGATTTTCATAGTTAAAACTATCCATTGAAATGGAGGGAATGAATAAGAATAACTAAATTATGAAAATATAGTTTACATATAATTATAAAATGAATTCATTGGTCACTAATTAATTTTAAATAAAAATGAGAACCAATTGAAAACAAAGGACGTGTTTTTATAAAAAATCTATTTTTACGCCCACAATGACATTTTATCTTAATAAATTAAATTAATCACTCTTAGTTAAAAATATTAATGAAATTTATATTTTATATATTTAATAAATTGTTTTAAAATTCATCCAATCAGTTTTATAGGCTTAAGATAAGAATAAATCCAATTTTAATCATAAAAAGGTATATTTTTCTAAAAGACAATTTTTTCGCCCTTTAATGTCACACCTATTTAAAATATAAATTTTGAATATTATATAAGTATTATTTTAAAAAATAAATTTCATTTTTGAAATAGTAATATCAAAATTATCTTAGGAAAAAATTTTGGTATTTTTCATAAAATATTCATTTTCGATGAATAGTAAAAAATATTGAAAATTAATTGAAATTTGTTTTTTTCATCTACTTTATTTATATTGTTAAATTATTTATTAAATTTGTTTTAAAGTATAATTAAATATATTATACATCAATAAATCCAATTTGGGTAATGTTAATCAATTTCACTGTTAAATTGGATATAAAAACATTTTGAACTTTTGAACTTCTCACTTTAAAACCCCGCTATTTCATTGTGTCTACTGGATTAATTTTAAATAAAAATTTTCCAATTAATTGAATTTAATTAAGTAAATGGAATAAATATTTATAATCAAAATATTCAAATTAAGTTCTAAGTTCATTTTCATTTGTAGGAATAAAAAAGTTACCATGGTAAAAAAAATTACCGCAGTATGGGTAAAATAATGACAAGGGTTAAAGTTAAAAGGTAAAAGTCTAAAATACCTAAAAAATAAAAAAATTAATGGTTGGTTGAGGTATTTTTTTACCATAAACATCCTAAAATTTTAATTACCAATATATTTTTTTAAAATTAATTCTACCTTAATGTGGATGGCTTTAATTAAAAAATATTTATTATTTAATCACTTAAAGTCACCTCTCCACAAGTATAAATACTACCCCTCACCTCCCCATTTCAACTCAGAATCCTTTAAGGTCATAAAATATTTGAAAAATAATATCCTCCTCACTCTCCCCACATCCAATTGCTTCTGGTCTCACCAAAACACCAAATCCAAGGTCTTCAAGGGATCTTCCAAGGACGTGATATTCAAGAGGTAATTTCCCCAAAACGCCTCTCTTAATTTCTTCTATTTTTCTAATTTATCCTCACCTAATTCATCCATAAAGTTATGATTACTCCATAATAATGTATATAATTAAGTTTTATTTTTCTAATATAATATCTTATATTCATACCTTTTATTACCTCCTCTTATTCAAAGAAACAAAACTATTATTCAAGTTATACAAATTAATCTCCTCTCTGAATAATGTTTTTGTTCTCTTTCCTTTACCACTTTCATGAATGTTCATAAAATTTTTATTCTAGTAAAATAATTTTCAAATAATTATATTATATCCTATTTCATATTCTATAACTAATATATACTAATAATATTAAATAAAAAAACTAGTACGTGGTGTTCATAAAAACCACCAAAATTAACTAAAAAATTATCATAAACATTTTATCAAATGAATCATCCTTATACTAGAAAGAAAAATGATATGTGACCATTTATACTTTTTTAATTTCATTAATAAATTTTTATTTATTCCAATTCTATATTTTTAATCTAATTTTACAACAACATCCATAATTTTACACAAATGAACTGATCATGAAACCATGAAATGAATGCCCCTGAAACCATAAATTAAAGAAATATTATTAATAAATGGGACATAATATGTAATAAATTCATCACATAATGTATTATAAATATTAATATATCTTTTTAATGATTTAATAACATTATTTAAACAATTATACATGAGGCTAAAGAATGCTACACTAAAAGAAATCGTGAGGTAAGGATTTTCTCATCTCACTTTTTACTTCTGTGAGATATATGAAGTATTCACCAATTAATACTTTTGTGTGGTGTATATATTGAAATTTTATATATAATATCATGAATCTCATTATCTTCATGGTATTAAATGATTATTTTTATAATTATTACTTTTATGAAGCATATGATTCGACTGATTACAAGTGGTACGAGATTTCTTAACTAAATTTTCATTGATTAGGTTAAACTTATATTTCATTGATTATGACATGATAAGTCTATGTTTGAAATGAATTATTATTATCTCATGTTTTATTCCAACTTGTTTTATGTGTATATATATTGAATTCACATATTTAATTAATTTTTATGAGAATTTTTCCTGATCTGCGTTCATTGATGCATATTTGCATGTTATACACCCACCATATTTATGAGGTTCATATACAACCCCTTTGATATATTATATCATGAATCTCATTGTATTCAAAGTATTTAAATGTTTAAAAGAGGTATGTGACACTTTTATTTAAAAATATATTTTAAAATCATTTATTCGATATGTGAAAAATGATTTGGACTTGTAGTGATGGGTGGGGACCGACATTATATATCCCCTAAAAGCATCGACATGTCTCATGAGAAAAAATAGTTGGCCAAATTAAATGGGTTTTTACCTATAGAGTAAATCTTCTCATGAAATGTATTTATGGTAGTGGTTCATGTGTCAGACACATAACGTCTAATAATTAAGAATTTCCTTCTTTCAGTATTCAGTTATCATTATCTATGAGATTTTCACTATGAAAAAAATCAATGGATGCATTTTCATTATTAATTAATTGATTTCATTTCATTTTTGTTCATTTATTTACCTTAAAATTTTTATTATTCTCATTTATTCATTATTTATTCCAATTTACATAACCCTTATTGATTACTTGATCTCACCCTTATTTTGTTTCCTTTCCCCAGGTTATGAAGGAGGTAAATTTGAATGATTTTTCAAGGATGTAGTTTATTAGATTTTATTATGTTTTATGTTTTATTTTCTTTTCCCAGTACATAATGGGAATCATGTATGTAATATAGTTTTCCAAGACTGCTAAACTATTTGATCCTTCAGGATGAGATTCCTTATAATCATACCAATGTGATAAAGTATGGAACTGGATCTGGACTACTAAGGTCGGGGTCATTAAATTTATAACCTAAATAAACTATTATTTCCAAACACAGAAGAAGCATACAGTGGTGGGAGATATATTGAAATTTATTTTAATAATCATTTCCCAAAACCATTAATGGGGATATTTCACATCAGATTTATAATGAATTAATTTAATATTTTAAGAAATAAATATCTGGGCTCATGAACTTTCTTCATTGGTGAATGTTGATCGACTGAAAAGACCCTTTTAGATTACCTTCATTGCACTATGAGGATCCAAGGATGGAATCCCTCTAGCAGTGACCCATGCATGATCTTATGATCTCAGAGCAACACCACTCAATCATCAGGTGCTAGCGCAACGAGTCTAATGTCTTGTATTTTTCATTTTTGATCACTCTTTATTTGGCATTGAATAAATATCTCTTGCAATTCTCATTATTGATAGGGAGAGATAAGAAGGATCCTAAAGAGAATTCATTGGGCGAAAAAATTATCTATTCTCAATTTTTGTATGCTCTACACAATAGACACAAGAATATATTTATAGTGTTAGTATTTAGGTTAAAATATTATTTAATTGTATGTAATTCATTAAAAAAACATTTATTACCTTTAATAAAACCCATGCTATGTAATAATAATATTATTATTATTATTATTATTATTTTGTGGTGTGTGCCGACTTTCGTAATAACAAATATTATTTAACTGTCTTATTAATTAGTATTTTTTACCGAACATGGTCTTGGACTATTTGAACTTCTCTTGTATTTATTAAACACCTAAATAAAAAAATTTATTCATAAATAAATATTTCATTCACATACTGGTGAATAAATATTTATTAAATATTCAATAAAATAAATAAATATATTTTTATTCACATTTCAGTGAATAAATATTTATTTAATTTATGTGATAAATATAAATTGAATAAAATTATTCCTCATACTTGTGAATAATACTTATACCATTAATTAAACTCAAATAGATTTTTATTCAAGATCAATGAATACACTTAGTATGTGACCCCCTAAGATTCTTTCTCATTGGAATTGGGAGGGCTTTCCTAAAGTCCAAGATTATTGTCTAGAAATTATTCAAGGAACCCAAGAGAAATAAATTGATGTTGCAATGTCGACAACCACATATGAATGCTCATTGTGTAATATAATATCTTTATCACAATATATCATCAAGTAGGTTACACTATAGTGTCATTAACATATTTACTCGATACATATTTCTTCAACTATCTAAAATTATATTGTCGTTACACCCTCAGCATGGAATTTAATGTAATGGTTGTATTCAAATCAAAGGGTCGAGATATAAGCTTCAATAAAGATAGATGGGACAAATCCTTCCTCGACTTATCCATTAATGACATGTCAATTGTAATGAACCCAACGTACCCTAATTACTGTTAACATATGATGTGATGGTTTCGATCTGTAAATCTAACTGCGTGAGTCATGACATATATTAATGATAATCTTAAATTCTAAGGAAAATTACACAAAATCATAGATAGGAATATCTGATGACACCAAAATATATGGAAGTCCTATTAGCGGGTATGTTCTTATAATCTATCATCTTAGATATTACTAATTCAAAACTTTATGAGAATAAGCCTCATCCTCTTACAAGAACTCACACATAATGGTATAAATACTATGTGTCACATCATATTATGTTATCCAACCACTTAACTATATTAAAAATATTATTGTATAAAATCAAGGTTCGCATCATATCAGGAAACTATTATGACCTTATCAATTCAATAAATACTCTAGGAAAATATTACATTAAATCCATGAAGAAACAATGAAAATTTTTTAATAAGAAGTTAAATTAATTTTCAATACATCAAAAAACATGTAATCAAAGTATAACCAGTTTTCTATATGACACAAAATCTAAAAAATCCCACTTATACTAGAGTTGAATTCCTATGAATTTCAATCCACTAGACCTCACATGAAAATGATGGATTTTCCGAGTCAAGGTTTTAGTCATGGGGTCTACCATGTTTTCTTCCATTAAAATACTACTACCTAAAACCTCACCTCTCTGAGAAAAATACCTCAAGATATGATACTTCTGAATCATGTTCCTCGCCTATTGATGTGACCTTATATCTTTTGTGGGATCCACCAATGCATTATTATCACAATAGATTGTGATGGGATCTTTATTTCTATGTACCACATCAAGCACTTAGACAAAGTTTTGCATCTGTAATGCTTCCTTAGATACCTCAAAAGATATAATATACTTGTACTCTTCCATATAATCTACAACCACAACCTTATTTGAGCTCTTCCAACACATTGAACCTTCATTAAAAGTGAATATGTATCCCATTTTTAACTTTATATCTTCTTGATCAATTTAGAAACTATAATTTTCATATCCTATAATGAATAGTTTCTCATATCCTCCATAGATCATGAACATATCCTTAGTAAGCCTCAGATACTTTAGGATAGTCTTGACTGTCATCCAATGGTGGTCACCTAGATCATCTTGATATATTCCTACCATACTCAATGCATAGAAAACATCTATCCTAGTACATAGAATAACATACATGTCTGACCTATTCATTGATGCATATGGAATCCCTATCATCCTGTTTCTTTCCTCATGTGTATAAGGGAACATTTTCCTTGAAAGTTTAATTCCATGTGCCACTAGAAAAATCCCCTCTTGGATTGTTCCATACAGAATCTCTTTAGTATTTTTTTCAATGCATGTACTTTTACTTATTCAGATAAGTCTCTTGGATCGGTCACGATCAATCTTGATCCCAAGAATATATGTTTGTTCGCCCAACTTCTTCATGGATAAGAATTTATTCAACCACTTCTTAAAAAACTATATGACTGGTATTTTGTTTCCTTTGAGTAATATGTCATCAAAATATACTATTAATAAAATGAATGTGCTCCCAATAAACCATTTTTAGACACAAGGATCACACTCATTCTTTATAAAACCACATTTCATTATGGATTCATCAAAATGAATGCTCTATTATCAAGATGTTTTCTTTAATCCATAAATAGTTTTTTTAAATTTTCATATCTTATTAGCATACTTTGGAGACAAAACCCTTTAGTTTGTTTTATATAGACATATTCATGAATTGTGATGTCCCGAACCTGGATGCCACTTAATAGGTTTCTCGAGCCCGGTGGTCCACATGGACTCAAGCGCATATCCCCGAACACCAGATGCTACAGACTAGCATCAAGGGACTAGGGTGTGTCCGTGGAAAGACTATGCCCTTATTATCAGATTGTAGCACTAGGGATAATTATAAATAGAGGTAAATAGTGGAGCAGATGTAAAAATTAAACAGAATTCACAGTGGAAAAAAGACAAATCAATTATAACTATAATAAGTGAAATAACATACAATAGATGATGATGATATATGTAATGTCACTACAAAGTTTGAAATGAAAGTTAGAAATCATACATACAAAACCCAATATAGAAAAAAAAATACAAAAACTATCCCAAGCATTCTAAGCTATAGCTCAGTCATCTACTACTATCTCTATCCCAGAATAACAAGAAATCAAGTGATTGAAGAATTACACTTCCCTTTATCAATACATGTGTCACGACCCGTCCTCGGGGCCCGTGTTGTGACTACCCCAAGCCCGCCTTCCATAGGCCAGGGGCTGGCAACTAGCACCAAGGCGTAATTACCGATAAAAAGGGAAGGAATTGTCTTTGTAAAGTAAACAAACACCACAGAGCAAGAAAGCAGAAGTAAACACTAAGTAAAAATCGGGTACAACAGTAAGTGCGGAAAGAGTAAGTGGGCCAGAATACAAACCCAAACTGAAAGTAAAGTACAACTGGAAAGGGAAAACAGCAACTAAAAGTAAAACCGCAGCCTCGAGCAGTCCACTGGAATTCCCACCTGAAGGGTGCATACAGATAGCCTCCACAACTCCTCAGGTCCAGTCGTCCGCTCCAAGTACGCCCCGCCCAGTGATCCACCTCCTGGTACTGACCTGCTCCTCGTGCCTCAACCACGATCAACGTTGTCCGTTGTATGCAACCAACACAACGCAGTGCGGGCATAGCCCGTGCAGGGGTGAGTATAAGATACTCAGTAGGGACCCCGAGACCCCCGAAGGTCTCCCATAATCCACAAAGGATAATCCACAAAGGAAAGATACAATCACGAAGTAACATCCAACACTGCTTAGGTATATGCTCATACATATACCTAAGTCATAAATTCTCGTTCAGCCCCAACATCCGAGCTCAAGTACAACCCAGTCCACACAGAAACCCACAACCCAATCCACACAGGAAACCACAACCCAATCCACACAGGAAAGCATAACGTAATCCACACAGGATATCAAGTCAAACATATTGAAGATAAGGATTGAAAGTCAAGATACAGCTCACACAAGTATACTTCTTCGTATGACAATAGAGATGATCAGATATAGCCACTGATTCATCTAAGCCATCGGACCCCCAAAGGATCGATAGGTACTAACCCCCGCAATGACCCACAAAGGATCTGACCTACACAGGATCGATAGGTAACTAACCCCCGCAATGACCCACATAGGATCGGACCCACACAGGATCTGTAGGCGCTGGCACACACAGGACCACTGAGCGCTGACCCACACAGGATCGATAGCACTGATCCACGTAGGATCCCTGAGTGCTATAGTCGTCGTCGTCGAATCCACGGAGGATTCCTGCACAGTCGTCATCATCGTCGCAGTCGCAGCCAGCTCTAGGGTTCCCGCACAAAGAAAGCTCGTTCGGGAGGGTCCGCTCCACGAGCCGAGGGGCTGATACATCAACTGACACATAGCCCGGAGCTGATGTATCCAAAAGTTCTGTATCGTCAACAGGAACTCAACGTCACAGACGGCGCGTCAACCGGACGCCCGATCTGAGAGTTATTGGCTTTTTCGTTCCAGGGGCCCGGTTGGTTTTTAAGTCAAAACCAACCCGACCATACTCCAACTGCATCCAAACCTTGAGCGTAGTAAGTCAAAAGGTCCGTCTCACTTAGAGGAATCCATCAAAGTCGACGGCACGTCAATCGGACGTCCGGAGCTCAAGTTATAAGCGTTTCCGCTCTGAGGGCCCGGTTGGTTTCGTGTACGAACCAACCAGGATGAACCCAAAGTCCTCCGAAACCTTGAGTAAAATAAACCGAAATGACCGTCTCGATCCAAGGATTGCATCGCAGCTGACGGTGCATCGATCGGAGGTCCGCAGCCCAAGTTATGGGCAACAGACCGAAAAATTCCGGTATTAGGGGGTTCGGGCCCGGTCCGACCCGACCCGGTACCCCATGGGTCGGCCTGAACCAGGTCGACCCGACCCGGGTCTGGGTCTGGACCGGCCTGGGCGCGGCCCGGCCCGGCTGGCGCGGCTTCGCCCGGCCTGGGCGCGGCCCGTCCCGGCGGTCCGGGCGGGCGGCTCAGCAGTTTTGGCCGAGCAGTGCGGGGTGGCACGCTTACCCCCGCCAGCACATAACCGCGGCCCCATGGGGGTGGCGCTCCTTGTCAACGGATGCGGTCGAGCGCCGCGTCCCGCCTCCTTCAGACCCGCGCGGTCGCGGGACCAGTGTCTTGTCGCAGCGGCTTCAGCAGTGGCGGCGCATTTCAGTGGCGCGCCGGGCGCCGCCCCCTTCTGGCGGCCGGCCGATGCCGGCCGCCGCCTCCGACCACCAGAGCCGCCGTGCCGGCGAGGCGCACCGGCGGAGTGATCCGCGGACCACCGGACGAGCTCTGGTGGTCAGATTTGCCTATCGTCTTCGCCAACGGCCCTCCCGGGACTGGTTCTTCACTGCGAAGGCCTCACAATGCCCGTGCAGCCTTCTTCATCGTCGCCCACCGATCCGCATACCAAGAACGAAGTGACGGTGGGTTTGGACTTGTTTGTTGGTCCGCACCCACCGCGTTAACGGTTTAAAAAGGCTTCCGACAAATTTTAAACACATGCCAATGATATAAATCACATAGATTAAATTGAATCAAAACCCCTACCTCGTCGAATTTGTTGAGCGAGGGTTCGTCGCCGAAAAGCACGTCGCAGAAGAATCCATTGCGGAAGGGGGATCGTCGCATCGCGGAGAAGGAACGTCACGGAAGAAGCGTCGTGGAAGAAGCGTCGTTGGCATCGTGGTACACGGCGTCGCGTAGTCGATCTCCGAGGATTTGGTGTTCTTCATTGGAGATCGGTGCGTTCTTCGCATTCTTCGCGTTCTTCGTCGAAGAAGAAGGCTTTTCTCCAAATCCTCTCCACGCAACAAGTTCCAACCCAAATAAAATAAGTGTTGTCTTATTTTATTAACACTCAAACCAACTCTTTGAAATTCAAAAAGAAAATAAACGATCAATTAATTGAGGAGTTTAAAACTTCCCAATTAATGAGACGTTTAATATCCAGATTAAACGCAAGAGTTGACTTCATTAAAAAGGGGGGGTGCGGGTGCGTTACTTAAGAAGAAAAGAAACGGTGGGGCTCATGTGGGACCCACCTCACAAATATCCTACCAAGTGGGTAGGATATTGTGGGTCCCACATCATCCACTTAACTTAAGTTAAGCAAAATAAAATAAATTAGTCGCACCATTTTATTTTATTCAATTACTTAACCCGAAAATTTAAAAACCACACCCAAGAAAACGCAACTCCGGAAAAGGTGTTTCTAAGAAATTACCGGCGTTGCGATTCCATCGGTGCCCTCGAAATTCGATTCCAAGCACTGGTTCAAAAGTTAGAAAAACCCGCTCATTCATTCACTAAATGTACCCGAGCTAAACTTCGGAAAAAGATTCCAGGCACACCGGGCCTCGAAATTAGGTTTCGTCAGAAACTGCGTTCTTGTAAAATCCCAACGAAAATTAAGAAAAAAAAATTTCCTTGAATTTTACAGGTCTTTACATCACTCCCACCTCAGGGATTTCTGTCCCCGTAAAGATACATCAAAAACTAGGGAAACAAAAGTGGGTACTGAGCACGCATTTGAGCCTCCCGCTCCCAAGTGCTCTCCTGGAGGTTCTTGTGCTGTCATTTGATGCGCATTAGAGGAATCGACCGTCCACGTAGGACCCTCTCTTGTCAATCCTCAATCTCCACCGGGACCTCCACAAAAGTCACCCCATCATCAATGTCTAGCTCCCCATGGTCAATGATATGCATTGGGTCGTGCACATATCTCCTCAGCTGAGATACGTGGAAGACTTCGTGCATCCGGTGCAACTGAGGTGGTAGAGCCAGGCGATAAGCCACCTCACCAATCCTGCTGAGGACCTGGAATTGTTCGATGAAGCACGGAGATAACTTGTCGCCTTGGCCAAATCTCCGTAATCCACGTCGAGGTGAGACCTGCAAGAAGACGTGGTCGCCATCCTCAAACTCTAGTGGCATCCGCCTCCTGTCAGCATAAGACTTCTGCCGGCTCTGAGCTGTCCTCATCCGCTCCTGGATGACCTGGACCTTTTCTGTCATGGCCTGGACCATCTCTGGTCCCACAAGTGCTGACTCCCCAGGGTCTGTCCAGCACAAAGGAGATCTGCAAGGTCGGTCGTACAACGCCTCGTATGGTTCCATACCGATGGTGGAGTGGTAGCTGTTGTTGTACGCGAACTCCACCAAGGGTAGGTGGTCCTCCCAACTGCGACCAAAGTCGAGGACACATGCATGGAGCATGTCCTCGAGATTCTGAATGGTCCTCTCCATCTGACCATCTGTCTGAGGGTGAAAGGTGGTACTCAGATATAGCTGCATCCCGAATGCCTCCTGCAACCCCTTCCAAAGATGAGAAGTAAATCGAGCATCTCGATCGGAGAAGATAGATGATGGCACACCATGAAGCCGCACAATCTCCTGAACGTAGAGACGTCCCAAGCTCTCCACTGAGCCCTGCTCTCTGATGGGTAAAAAGTGAGCTGACTTGGTGAGTCGGTCGACAATCACCCAAATAGAGTCGTGACCTCTAGAAGTGCGTGGAAGTCCAGTCACGAAGTCCATAGATATTCCGTCCCACTTCCACTCTGGGACCTCCAAGGGTTGTACCAATCCTGCTGGTACCAGGTGCTCTGCCTTCACCTGCTGGCAGGTGAGGCATCGAGAAACGAACTATGCCACAGCCTTCTTCATGCCCAGCCACCAGTGCTGTCGTCTGAGATCCTGGTACATCTTCGCCACTCCAGTATGTACTGCCAAAGGGGAAGTGTGAAACTCTCTCATCACCTCCTCTCGTAAAACAACTGGTACCAAGGTACGTCCTCTGAAAAGGACACCATGCTCTCCTCTCACGAAGAATCCATCAGGTGCTTGTCCTGAGGATATCTGTGCACGCCGCACCTCACAGTCGGCGTCCCCACGCTGTTCCTCTCTGACCCGCTGTAGTAGTGGAGGAGTGATTATGAGTGACTGAAGGAAGGCTGCTTCATCTCTATCCATGAAGGATATCTACAAAACGTCTAGCTGCTCTGTCACCTCCCCAAGTAGTTGAATGCTCGTCCTCCTACTGAGAGCATCGGCTACTACGTTCCCCTTTCTAAGAGTATAGACTATCTCAAATTCATAGTCCAGAAGGAACTCGAGCCATCGCCGCTGTCTCAGGTTCAGGTCCTTCTGCGAGAAGATGTACCTGAGACTCTGATGGTCAGAATAGACTGTAAAGCGCTCTCCCATCAGATAGTGTCGCCATGTCTTCAGAACGAAGACCACTGTTTCTAACTCCAGGTCATGGGTAGCGTAGTTCTGCTCATGCGGCCTCAGCTGATGTGATCCATAGGCGATCACTACCCACTCCTACATCAGGACACATCCGAGTCCGGTCCCTGATGCATCGCAGTAGACTACGTACCATACTCCCTCCTCCGGCAACCTCAAGATAGGTGCGCTGGTCAATCTCTGCCTCAGCTCCTGGAAGCTCTGCTGACATCTATCTGACCACACAAAGGGTTTCCCCTTCTTCTTCAAAGATGAGAGTGGTGCCTCAACTCTGTAGAAGTCTGGCACAAATCTCCGGTAGTATCTAGCTAGTCCCAAGAAACTCCGCACCTCCGTCACGCTCCTGGGTGGCTCCCAAGATAGCACTGCCTCGATCTTCACAGGATCCACCGCAACTCCCGCCTCAGAGATGACGTGTCCCAAGAAGTGGACCTCGCATATCCAGAACTGACACTTTGAGAGCTTACCATAAATCTGGTGCTCTCGGAGTGTGTCCAGTACAACCCGTAAGTGGTAGGCGTGCTCCTCCTCAGTCGTCGAGTATATCAAAATGTCGGCGATGAAGACCACGGAAAATAGATCGAGGTATGGCTGAAAGATCCTGTTAATGAGGCCCATGAACACTGTTGGAGCATTGGTTATGCCGAATGGTATAACCAAGAACTCATAGTGGCTATACCGACATCTGAAGTCCGCCTTCTGCACGTCCTCGTCCCGAACTCTGAGCTGATGATAGCCTGACCTGAGGTCTATCTTCGAGAACCACCGTGCTCCCTTGAGCTGATCGAAGAGGTCATCAATCCTCGGTAGCGGATACTTGTTCCTCACTGTCACCTGGTTTAGTAGACGATAGTCGACACAAAGTCGCAAGCTTCCGTCCGCCTTCTTGGGGAACAATATTGGGGAAGCCCAGGGTGAAACACTGGGTCGGATGAATCCTTTGCCCTGCAAGTCCGCCAACTGTACTCGTAGCTCTCGAAGCTCGGCGGGAGCCATCCGATATGATGGAGTGGATATCGGGGTTTTCCCAGGGTACATATCAATATAAAATTCTACCTCTCTGCGATGAGGTAGTCCTGGAACGTTGTCGGGGAAAACATCCGCATACTGATCCACCACTGCAGGAAAACTAGGACTTCGCACGTCAACTGCTCCTAAGATGAGGCTAGCCAACTGATGAGTGATGGGCTATCCTCTCCTCTACGAGAGTCCATCCTATGCTGCGAAGGCTCCCTTCTTGCCAATGAAGGTGAACCTACTCCAGTCGGTGCGTACACACCACACCTTGCACCTAATACAGTCAATCTGAGCATGGGCTATAGATAACCAATCCATTCCCAAGATGACGTCGCAAGGCCTCGATGTCGCTATAAGAAGATCCTAGCCGAAGTTCTCACCTCCTAGAGTAATCTCACACTGCCAGCACCAGTGCGTAATCGTCGAGTCTGCTCCCGTATGAGTCTCTAGCCGTAAGGATCGAGTCAATGGCTCCGTCAGAATCTCTGAGCTCTGAAAAAGGGCAGCGTCTATGAAAGAATGACTCACTCCTGTGTCTATAAGAACTGCAGCAAGGGTGGAATAGACACAGATAGTACCTCGAATCATCTCGGGTGTGCCGTGTTCATAGGCCTCCGCTGCCTGAAGTTGTGCCTGTCTCTGCCCGCCAGCTCCCTGTGGTCGGGGTGGACCTCCTGGTGGTGGTGGTGGTGGAGCCTCAAAGTGTCGCCCACCACCTGCTGCTCGGCCAGCTCCTCTGCCTCGTCCGCCTTCTCCCTGAGGACCACCACGGTCGACCCTCTTCCTCTGCCTGGGTGGCCCCTCAACCGTCTGATGCTCCTCGGTACGGAGAGTCGGGCAGTCACGAGCCATGTGGCCCTGCCCACCGCATGCGTATCATTGTCTTCCTCTCGAAAGATTAGCTCTACGTTGTGTGCCCTGCACTGCTGAGCTAGTGTCTTGAGGTCGTCTGCCTGAGGGTCTGGTCTTCCTGGACCCATGAGTCATCCGTCGACTGCCTGCTACAGAAGACTCTGCTACGTGCCGCCCTACGGTAGGTCTCGCTGTTGAAGTAGGCTCAGCAAGGAAGCTCCCGATGAGAAGGGCTCGCTCCAGTACTCCTGCCTGAGTCGGACTGTTGAGGGAGATCAGAGATGCCCTGATCTCATGCCTCAATCCCTGCTCAAAGGTCCGAGCCCGGAAGAATGGGTCTCGTACCATGTCTGTCGAGTAGCGCGAGAGATCGGTAAATCTCGCCGAGTACTGGGCGACCGTCAAGCTGCCCTGCCGCAGCTGTAGAAGCTCCTGGATGTGCACCGCACGGAGGGTGGTTGGGACGAACTCCGAGCGGAAGAGGCTCTCAAAGTCCGTCCAGAGGAGAGATGCCTCATCGTGCACCTGGAGCATCAAGCTCCACCATCTTCCTGCTGCCGCGTGCAGGAGGCTCATTGCGAGGATCACCATGAGGTCTGTCGGTGTCCTCACTAACCTGAAAACCCGTACAACTGCCTCCAACCAATCCTCGGCTACCTGAGGGTCCGTCTCCCCGCGGAACCTGGGCGGTCGTTGGTGCTGAAACTCGTGTAGTGTACTAAGGCGACGTGCATCGTCAGCGGCTGGGGCTGGTAGCATCGGTGGCTCGGTGGGTAGAGGTACCGTCGGTGCCTCTACTATAAAAGGGCCTTGTACTGAGGCCTCGTCGCTCGGTGGGATGTCATCACGTACAACGCTCGGAACCCTAGATGGCTGCCGTCGTGGGGCCATCCTGAAAAGGAAACAAGTGTGCCACGATCAAATAGTATACCTGGTGAGCTGACACAAAGTAATCACAAAGAAAACTTGTAACACGCATGTAATCAATGTTTTCGTGCATTAAGTCGGAAATCAGAAGTCAGGGTCCTGGTGTACGGATACGTCGGCCGCCGCACCAACACTGGACTCCCTGGACTGATAACCACACTCAATACTCTTAACACTATTTCTTCACATAACAAAAGATCAGAGTCCTGAGTTCTGCGGTAGAACTGAACTCCTTTGATACCAATTTTTCATGACCCGTCCTCGGGGCCCGTGTCGTGACTACCCCAAGCCCGCCTTCCATAGGCCAGGGGTTGGCGACTAGCACCAAGGCGTAATTCTCGATAAAAAGGGAAGGAATTTCCTTTGTAAAGTAAACAAACACCACAGAGCAAGCAAGCATAAGGAAACACTAAGTAAAAACTGGGTACAACAGTAAGTGCGGAAAGTGTAAGTGGGCCAAAATACAAACCCAAACTGAAAGTAAAGTACAACTGGAAAGGGAAAACAACAACTGAAAGTAAAGTCGTAGCCTCGACCCGTCCACTGGAAGTCCCACCTGAAGGGTGGGTACAGATAGCCTCCATAGCTCCTCGGGTCTAGCCGTCCGCTCCGAGTACGCCCCACCCAGTGATCCACCTCCGGGTACCGACCTGCTCCTCGTGCCTCAACCACGATCAGCGTTGTCCGTCGTCTGCAACCAACACAACGTAGTGCGGGCATAGCCCATGCAAGGGTGAGTATAACCTACTCAGTAGGGACCCCGAGACCCCTGAAGGTCTCCCAGAATCCACAAAGGATAATCCACAAAGGAAAGATACAATCACGAAATAACATCTGACACTGCTTAGGTATATGCCCATACATATACCTAAGTCATCAATTCTCATTCATCCCCAACATCCGAGATCAAGTATAACCCAGTCCACACAGGAAAGCACAACCCAATCCACACAGGAAACCACAACCCAATCCACATAGGAAAGCATAACATAATCCACATAGGATATCAAGTCAAACATATTGAAGATAAGGATTGAAAGTCAAGATACATCTCACACAGGTATACTTCTTCGTATGACGATAGAGATGATCAGATATAGCCACTGATTCATCTAAGTCGTCGTACCCACAAAGGATCGATAGGTACTAACCCCCGGAATGACCCATAAAGGATCTGACCCACACAGGATCGATAGGTAACTAACCCCCGCAATGACCCACACATGATCTGACCCACACAGGATCTGTAGGCACTGGCCCACACAGGACCACTGAGCGTTGACCCACACAGTATCTGACTCACACAGGATCGGTAGCACTGATCCACATAGGATCGTTGAGTCCTGTAGTCATCACTGTCGAATCCATGGAGGATTCCTGCACAGTCGTCATCGTCGTCGCAGTCGCAGCCAGCTCTAGGGTTCCTGCACACAGCAATCTCGTTCGGGAGGGTCCGCTCCATGAGCCGAGGGGCTGATAAATCAACTGACACATAGTTCGGAGTTGATGTATCCAAAATTTCCGTATCGTCAACAGGAACTCAACGTCAAAGAAGGCGCGTCAACCGGACGCCCGGTCTGAGAGTTATTGGCTTTTTCGTTCTAGGGGCCCGGTTGGTTTTTAACTCAAAAACAACCCGACCATACTCCAACTGCATCCAAACCTCGAGCGTAGTAATCCAAAAGGTCTGTCTCACTTAGAGGAATCCATCAAAGTCAACGGCACGTCAATCGGACGTCCGGAGCTCAAGTTATAAGCATTTCTGCTCCGAGGGCCCGGTTGGTTTCGTGTACGAGCCAACCCGGCTAAACTCAAAGTCCTCTGAAACCTTGAGTGCGATATACCGAAACGACCGTCTCGATCCAAGGATCGCATCGCAGCTAACGGTGTTTCGATCAGAGGTCCGCAGCCCAAGTTATGGTCAAGACACCGAAAAAGTCCAGTATTAGGGGGTTTGGGCCCGGTCCGACCCGGCCCGGTACCCCCTGGGTCGGCCCGAACCGGGTCAACCCGACCCGGGTCCGGGTATGTCCCGCCTCCTTCAGACCCACGCGGTCGCGGGACCAACGGCCTGCCGCCGCGGCGGCCTATCCCAGCGGAGTGCTCCGCGGACCACCGGACGAGCTCCGGTGGTCGGATTTGCCTGTCGTCTTCGCCAACGGCCCTCCCGGGACCGGTTCTTCACTGAGAAGGCCTCACAACGCCCATGCGGCCTACTTCATCATCGCCCACCGATCCGTATACCAACAACGAAGTGATGGTGGGTTCAGACTTGTTCATTGGTCCGCACCCACCGCGTTAGCGGTTTAAAAAGGCTTCCGACAAATTTTAAACACATGCCGATGATATAAATCACATAGATTAAATTGAATCAAAACCCCTACCTTGTCGAATTCATTGAGCAAGGGTTCATCGCGGAAAATCACGTCGCGGAAGAAGGCATCTCAGAAGGGGGATCGTCGCGTCGCAGAGAAGGAACGTCACGGAAGAAGCGTCGTTGGCATTGCAGTACACGGCGTCGCATAGTCGATCTCTGAGGATTTGGCATTCTTCATCGGAGATCAGTGCGTTCTTTGCATTCTTCGTGTTCTTCGCATTCTTCGTCGAAGAAGAATGCTTTTCTCCAAATCCTCTCCACGCAAAAAGTTCCAATCCAAATAAAATAAGTGTTGTATTATTTTATTAACACTCAAACCAACTCTTTGAAATTCAAAAAGAAAAGAAACGATCAATTAATTGAGGAGTTTAAAACCGCCCAATTAATGAGACGTTCAATATCCAGATTAAACGCAAGAGTTGACTTCATTAAAAAGGGGGGGTGCGGGTGCTTTACTTAAGAAGAAAAGAAACAGTGGGGATCATGTGGGCCCCACCTCACAAATATCCTACCAAGTGGGTAGGATATTGTGGGTCCCACATCATCCACTTAACTTAAGTTAAGAAAAATAAAATAAATTGGTCGCACCATTTTATTTTATTCAATTACATAACCCGAAAATTTAAAAACCACACCCAAGCAAACGCAACTCCGAAAAAGGTGTTTCTAAGAAATTACTGGTGCTGCGATTCCATCGGTGCCCTCGGAATTCAATTCTGAGCACCGGTTCAAAAGTTAGAAAAACTCGCTCGTTCGTTCACTGAATGTACCCGAGCTAAACTTTGGAAAAAGATTCTGGGCACACCGGGCCTCGGAATTAGGTTCCGTCAGAAACTGCGTTCTTGTAAAATCCCAAAGAAAATTAAGAAAAAAAATTTCCCTTGAATTTTATGGGTCTTTACAACCTGCATACATGTAATCTACCCCAGGTACCAATAGCACCAAGATAGGGTGTGATACTTATGATTTCATTTTATTATGGTGTATAGGAATTTTATGAAGAAGAATTGAACATAAATAAATACAAAATAAAAAAGATATGTTTAGAACGTATATATCACTTCTTGGATTATATCCTTTGCTAAGGGGGTTAAACCCCTGAGGTAAGGTATTTTGAGAACAAATGAACATCTTTATGGTGGATTGTTGTGTTAAGGAGAGGTTTATATAGAGTTTGGGATGAATATATGGGGTTTTGGTGAGAGGATAAGTGAGGGGAGGTGAGGTGAGCCCCCTTTATAAGTGAAAGGGGATGATATTTTTACAAATACCAAAATATTTTCATTAATAGTAAGTCAATCTGGAGTAAATTGGGTCCTAAATTGAGATATAATGGGTTTGGGAAGATATAAGTTCTATAAATACTCAACTAGGTTTTTACACACATTTTTTAAACATGTTTCAATCCCATTACCCCTTGAATTATCATTTTTGTTATTTTAGATTTTACCACAATAACTAGTTTTTACCTATGGTTACTTAATATTTATACCTAAAAATAAAGTGTTCCTTATTAAAAAATCTACACCCATTAATTTTAAATTTTAAATAAATTTATTCTGATTAAATTTCTAAAATTTTTAAAAATTAATTTTAATATAATAAATCTATAATGTATTTTTTTAGAAAACTATTACTTGAGTTTTTAAATATCAAATATAGGTTTGTAAACTATAGTAAATATATTAAAATTTATAATTTAAAAAATATAAAACATATTTGTTAATAAAAAGGTTTTATAAATTTCTATGTCGTAATTATATATTAATAAGAGTATAAAAGTCACAATATCGGCACATTTCACTATTCATATAAGAATAAATTTTTAGAAAAATATCAAAAAATAAAGATAATATAATAATTAAATTATTAATCCAAAAATAAATTTATTTTTATCCAACTAAGATTCTAAAATTTATAAATTTAGTTTTTAAATGAGAATACAAAATATAAAGAATAATGATTTTATTGAAAAATGATGTTTTTAAAAATTAAGTGTTCTTAATGTTATTTCATATAAATTTATAATTTTAATAATTATAATATAATAGTTAATATAATGAAATATTATATATTATCATTTAATTTTGATTGATTTAATTATTTAGATAAAATATACAATTAATTGAAAAATGTTAATTGAGAAAGAACAATTCATTTTAATATTAAATGTCATTTATTATTTATCCTCTAAATATAAGAATATTTGGTTAATTAATTTACCTTTATTTACTAAAGGTTTTTATTTATCATATATTTTTCTTAAAAATATTCATCTAATATGTCCTGGATTGTTTAGTTTGGTGTTACATGTGAAATAAGTGATCAAAGATAAAATTAATTTAGTGAAAAAAGTATTCAAAAATATTGGGTTGTCACATTTTACCCCCCTTAAAAATGATTTTTTCCATGAAATTTTTATTACTAATAAGGAAACAAGTGAAGGTACTTTTTCCTCATTGCATCCTTGTGTTCTATCTTATCTTCTTAAAACTTTTGAGTCATCCATAGAATTTTGATCAGTTGAGTGGTCTAGTTCCATAAAACCTTATCTCTTCAGTCTAGAATTTACTTTGATTATTACTCATATGACATATCATGATCCAGTTTCATGGGTTCTAAATTCAGTATATGTGATGGGTTTGGTATTCACTTACTCAAAAGCGATACACGGAATACATTATTCCCTTGGGAGAGTTCGGGATGGATTTCTAAGTGATAATATACCTCCTCAGTGTGCTCATAGATCCTGAAGGGATTGATGTACTTAGGGATCATCTTCCCATTATTTCAAAATATCATAAACTTTTTCCCTGTAGATATCCATAGGAATACCTTGTCACCAAATTCAAACTCTATCTCATCAATAATTATCTACATACCTCTTATGTCGAATTTATGTTGCTTTCATATACCACTAAATGGTTTGAACATTATCTGTCATTTCATAGAAAAATTCAAGACTAATTAGCTTGCTCTCTTAAACTTTATCCTAGCATGTTTGAGTCCTATATCTCTTCCCATATAGAGCCTTATATGGTTTCATCTAAATGCTAGAATGGAAATTTTTGTTATATTATAACTTTACCAAGGGGGTGTTGATCCCAACATCCTTGAAATTACCTCAAATGAGATCTCAATATATCCTCTAGAGTTTGGATAGTCCTCTCAGACTAACCATCTATATGAGGGTGATTATTAGTGATGAAACTAAAATTTATCTATAATGATTTCTGAATACTTCTTAAAAACCTTAAGGTAAACATCTTATCTTGATTGAATACAATGAAGAGTGACACCCCATATAGTCTTCCCACTTATCTTATGTATATCTTAGAGAGTTGGTCAATATATAAATCTTTATTAATGTAAATAAGATGCAATGGATTTTTAAATAGATAGAGTACAACTCAAATGGTATTATGGACTATATATGTCTTGGGGAGTCCCACAAAAAAAATCTATGGAAATGTTTTCCCATTTCCATAATTTCATGGTTAATAGTTGCAACATACCCTAAGAATTTTATCATTGAGCCTTAACTTGTTGGAATATCAAGCATCAATATGTGTATTTCGTGATTCACCTCTTCAATTTATCCCTTCAAAAGTTTTTCTTTAATATAATTTTTTAAATGTAAATTATAGGTTTGGTACAAGAGATAATCTATCACAATATAAAATGTTTTGTGGAATGAATAAATCATATTAAAGAGGGTCTAAATAGAGGGATTTGATATGGTCACCCTTTCCAGTGTGAGATAGATAGAATTTTATTATAAAAATTGCTTCCATTCAAGTATTCAGATGGCACAATATGAAGCGTTATATGGAAAGAGATGTCGTAAACCAACTTTTTGGGATGATGTTGGTGAAAGAAAGCTCTTAGTCCTAAAACTAGTTGAGGAAACAATAGAAAAGGTGGAGATTATCCAAACCCATATCAAAATAGCTTAATGTAGGCAAAATAGTTATGCTGATAACCAAAGGAAGGATTTATAATTTTGAGGAGGAGATAATATTTTCTTAAAGTTATCTCTAGGAAAGGGTATTATACGATTCGGTAAGAAGGGTAAATTAAGTCCCAGGTACATCAGACCTTTTGAAATTATGGATTAAATTGGAGTCATGGTTTACCATTTGGTAATGCCGCCAAGTTTCTCCAAATTTCACAATGTTTTCCATGTATCAATGTTAAGGAAATACAAGCCAGGCCCAACACATGTACTCGCCTATGTAGAAATAGAACTTGAGCCCGATCTGTCTTATTGTGAAGAGCCTATCAAGATTCCTGATACTAGAGAACCAGTATTACAAAATCAGATAACTCATCTGGTAAAGGTTCTTTGTAGGAACCATAAGATGGAGTAATCAACATGGGAGCCTGATTGTGTTAAGAACAAGAACCACCCACATCTTTTTAGTGTGCTTTATACATAAAATTTTGAGGATAAAATTTCTGAAGGAGGGAATAATGTAATGCCCCAAAAAATTTTTGTATGTTCTTCTTAAATACCTTATATTCATTAAATAGCCTATATTAAATGAAGCACTAAGTCTCTGTGAAAAAAAATTATAGGAGAAAGTTAACCTAGCCATTAAACTTAAATTTTCCACTTCTGTGTTTTGAGTTTTAAAAAATGGTCATCTACAGTTGTGATCAGTAAGGTATTTGGAGTCTGATAGAACCTAATTTTTTGATGAATAGTAACATACCCTTATAAATAGTAATATGAACCTTATAAATATTAAACCATATTATTATTTTATTTTTTTAAGGTTATAAGGTAATGAGATGTTGATTAATTTTTCAAGGTGTTACAAGAATGAGTTATAGATTTAAAATGTTATTTTTTTAATAAATTATGATTTTATTTAAAAATTAAATTAAAAATACTTATAAAATTATTTTAGAAAAACAGAGTTCATTTTTGAATTCTACATGTCGAAAAATGGTAAGGGTGAATTTTTGGGATCTTTCTAAAATATTTAAATTTTTTGTGAATAGTAAAAAATACATTTTGAGTTTTCGATAGTTTAATGGAATCATAATGATTTAATAATTAGTATAAAATAATATCAGACTTTTTTAAAGTAACATCTTAAATTTTTTGTCCCAAGTGGCTAAAACCATGGGCAATCCCATGGTTTTGCAAAAAACACTAATGAGGTGTCCCTTTTAATTAATAAAAAACTCCCTCTCATTTACTATAAATACCCACTCACCCCTTCCTTTTATTTCATTGAAAACTCATTATCCTATAATATCTAGTAGTTTTACCTCCCAAGGAGTCCTCCCAAGGTTTCCTCAAATTCCCAAGGTCCCAATATTCATGTTTTGGGAGTTACTCAACAAGGTAAGAGAATCAACCACACTTCTCTTTTCTTAAAGATTTCATTTTATTTTTTCTCTTTTTTTTTCAATTGTATTATTTTGGGATATGTAATTCCATATTCCCCTTTATGTCCATATTATTTAATAGTGATAAGATACCCCCTTTCTCTCATAAAACTATTTTATGAATTTTTAAGTGACGTTGTTAGGCTGCCGAATTTTCGTGAGGGATTTCTCAATTTTTCTTTTATTTTGAGTTCCTTTCTATTATTTTTCTTTCCTCATATCCCCTAATAAAAATGCTATGATAATTATAGTACCTTAAATTAAGTATAATTTTATTATTCTAATTTAATATTTCATCATCATCTCTCTTTCCCCCTCCTCTTATACTAAAAATGAAAACACTGTCCGAGATGAGTTAATTTATCACATTCAAGGATAATGGGTTCTCAATTTCTATTAATATCTTCAGAACTGGTCATAAAACCCTTTTAATGGTTGAAAAAGATCAAAATATATCTATTTTATCTAATTAAATTTTCTGTAATCCTTACACACTCAGAATATAAAATAATAATACAAAATAAGTTCATTATGACCAAAACCGCCAAGTTAATCCAAACGTTTGTAATTAACTTTTAACTAATGAATCATCATCATGGTATATAACCCAAAATAATTATAAGATAATTTATATCTAGTTAATTTAATTAATAATATATATTAACAATTTTTTATATTTAACCACACATCAAACGAACTTCTATTCATGAATACAAGTAAACTGATCATGAAAACCAAAGAATAAAATGCTTCCAAAATAAGAAAATCGAACCTATTAAACCCATAAAAATATCCATGAGTGAACCTAATAAGGTTATTATAAATCAATTACATGTATATGAGGTTCTTGAATCATTAATTAATTAAGTTAAATTTGATTATTCTGGTTATTAAAACAATTGAAGAACACACTCGCTCATAAGGTAAGGGGGTTCTCATCTCACTTTCATTTCTGTGAGATTTCCATTGTTCGCCACTTATTTATTATATGTGGTGTATGTGTACTATCATTTGTCATATGATATTATTTTTATCTTTATATTCATGGTATAAAATGATACATTTGATGGTTATTAATTTTTTTCCATATGATTCAATTGATTGCAATATGGTAAGGGACTTTGTCTCAATTCCCAATTCATTGAGACCTTCTTGGTATTGTGAAACTAATATTTCTTATGTAGTGTATCTACTACCCATTTGAGATAATTTTTAATTTTAAATTGTAAATATATTATATATCCATATTATGGTTTCATGTATATGATTATTTTCTTAATCCGTATATGCTTTTATATACGGTGTTTTGGAATGTTGCTTTAACTATGGAAATATTAATGAATCTGTATCCTCTACTCTATACAGATATTGAGAAGGCATATTGTACTTGTATTAAATCTATGTATACATAATGTTTTGGAATTTTAGTGGTAGGTGGGGTCTTCTATTTCCACTCAATGCATCGACAGGTCTCATGAGACAAATCAGTTTGTGACAAACCCTTCGAGTTTGTTTCCAAAAATCAGATGAGTTTCTACCCACAGACTTAAACCATTTAGATGGTATTTTGGTATCATGTGCCAGATTCATGACGTCCAATTAATAAGAATATCTCTTTATTCATTTTTAGTTTTTACTATCCATGAGGTTTTCACTATGAAAAAATCTATGGATGCAGTTTCATACTCAGTTTATTAATGATGTGTGTTTTCCATTTATTCACCTTGCCATATTGATTATGTCAAATTGTTTATGATTCACTTATTACTGATTCATGCTTCTACTATTTGTAACCATTATTGAGCATTTGATATTACCCCTTTTATTTTCTTACCTTCAATAGGTTATTAATAGGATACCATTTATTGAGTTCATGTGGTTGTAGTTTTTTATCTTTTGTTATGTATTGAATTTTTTACCTTTACTAATGTAATTTGAGTTACATCTATGTATTTAGTTTCTTTAAGACTACTAAACTGATTGTTCCTTTGGGATTTCTTTCTTTTTAATCATGCTAATGTAATAAGTAATTCACCGACTCTGGTCTAGAGGGGTAAGGGTGTTACATATGACATATCATGATCCAGTTTCATGGGTTTTAAATTCAGTATATGTGATGGGTTTGGTATTCACTTACTCAAAAGTGATACATGGAGCACAGTATTCCCTTGGGAGAGTTTGGGAGGGAGTTCTAAGTGATAATATACATCCTATGAATGTTTAAAGATCTTGAAGGGACTAATGTACACAGGGATCATCATCCCTTTATTTCCAAATATCATAAACTTATTCCATGGAGATATCCATAGGAATACCATGTCACTAACTTCAAACTCTATGTCATAAAAAATTATCTGCATACCTCTTATATCAAATTTTTGTTACTCTCATATACCACTAAATGGTTTGAACTTTATCTTTCATTTCATATAAAATTTCAAGACTAATTAGCTTACTCTCTTCAACTTCATCCTAGCATGTTTGATTCCTACACCTCTTCCCATATAGAGCCTCATATGGTTTCATCTAAATTCTAGAAAAGAAATTTTTGTTATATGATAACTTTACCAAGGGGATGTTTTGATCCCAATATCCTTGCAATTCCCTCAAATAATATCTCAATATGTCCTCTAGAGTTTGGATAGACCCCTCAGACTGACCATTTATATGAGGGTGATTATTAGTGATGAAACTAAAATTTATCTATAATGATTTCTAAATACTTATTCGGAACCTTAAGGTAAATTTTTTATCTTGATCAGATACAATGGATAGTGACACCCCATGCAGTCTTACCACTTCTCATATGTATATCTTGAAGAGTTGGTCAAAATATAAATCTTAATTAATGTAAATAATATGTGATGACTTTTTAAATAGATCAAGTACAACTCAAATGGTATTATGGATTGTATATGTCCTGGAGAGTCCCACAAAAAAATTTATGGAAATTTTTTCCCATTTCCATAATTTCATGGGTAATAGTTGTAACATACCCTAAGTATTTTATCATTGAGCCTTAACTTTTTGTCATATCAAGCATCAAGATTTGTATTTTGTGATTTTCCTCTTCATGTTATCCATTCATAAGTTTTTCTTTAATATAATGTTTTAAATGAAAATTACAGGTTTGGTAAAAGAGATCTTTTATCTCACTATAAAATGTTTTGTGGAATGAAGAAATCATAATAAAGAGGTTCTATATAGAGGTATGTGATATGGTCACCCTTTCTAGTGTGAGATAGATATATTTTTTCATGATACTGCAACATTTAATGTCTATTCATTTGAATATAAAAAGCACATATTTCAGGTCACTTTCCCTATGATCCTATTAATAATATAAGTGGTTATGTGCTAGCTATTTTACTAGAGAAACATTACTATGACTGTGGAAACATTCAAGTATTATGATATCCCTTCGGACATGTGATCGTAATATGTGCTTCTGTATGCTTATCTTGGGAGCAGTTCATTGATCCAATTTATTGACTAGAGATTATTAACGACTAATACAGTTCTCCATGGATGCCTATAGGGGAATATCAAAATTTTGGTCTATATGATGGAACACCAATGATTATACCAAACATGACTAGGTTATGACCCAAAGGGAGGCTAAAGTCAACCCATATTCAAAATGAGATGGATTTTCCCAATGAACAAGAAACTGAACAGAGGTGAAACATATGCAACCAGTAAGTTCACATGAAGACACATTTCCCTAGATGTATAGGGAAATCATCTAATAGTTACAATGATTTATTTACTCTATAAATTAATGTAAAATTGTTTACATGTAATTATTTTTTTAATCATCATCATTTTTTGGATAGAGTAGAACAGTCTGGAGGGGGTTGAATTCAGTTTCTAAATAAAAATGAGTGTTTAAACAATTTAAAACTAAAATCCCCAATTTATAAAAACATCCAGTTAACTAAAATTTTATAATTTTATCTTTCAAAAATGTTCTCAATTATTTTATCATAACTCAGTTATAAATAAGTTTGAAAACATTTTCTAACTTCTAAAACTAATTTATAAGCACGTGCTTGTGCTTCTTTATTGTTCTCTATAAGTGTATATCTCTTTTTATCCACAAGAACATATTTTACTTAAAAAATAACTCTATATCAAAGTGAATATGTAGTCACATGAAATAGAATACTCCATTTTTATGAAAAAAAGAGAAACTTAAAAAATATTTTATACCAAATAATAATACTAGGTATGAGTTAAATAACTATCAACATTACTATATTACTATTTATACATTCAGATGGAGAAGCCTTTATTATCTGCCTAGTAATCACATGTTTCAGGGGACATGTTGGCGCGAGGAAATGTTAGACATCCTACTGTTTAGATAGCACATAATTTCCATCATGATACACCTCCCCCATCCATTTTTCCATACCTCAAACGTGTTGAATTTTATGGAGTCACCACGTGTGACTTCAAGACTATTGATCATCATTTGATTTTTACACTAGTTATGAGATGGTGGCCAGAGACATTCACATTTCATCTCCCTGAGGTGGATATGACCAGTACTTTAGATAAAATTGCATACATGCTCGGTCTACCCATATATGGATAAGCAGTTATGGGTGCCACTATTGTAGACTAGTGTGTGGTCATACACTTTCGACTAGGCATTGACATCATCGTCATACCATGTGTCTTCCAAGGTCCCCTCTTGTGCATGGGGTGTTTTAATGAGAATCTCATCGTCATTCTTGATGATATAGATGAGGAGATAATTATTCACAACACATTTGCATATATTATGTGATGGATCAGAGGCATGTTGTGTGTGGACCACTCCACCTCCTTGATATACTTGATGTATCTACCATTACTTGAAGATCTTGACCATATGGGTAGATATAGTTGGGGGTCTACTATATTATCACATATGTATAGATGGCTTTGTACTGGTTTTCAAGCTGATTCACAACATATTATAGGTTGAATGGATTTGGTACAGATGTGGGTCTGGGAGCATTTTACATGCATCGCTTCTAGAGTTGTCACACCACTTCCAAAGCGCCTATTTCAAGACTGTCCTTAGGGACGCTGGTATTTTTACATAATTAATTTGAGTTAATTAGTAATTTTATTAATGTACTTTAAAAAATTACCTTTTATTACTTCTTTTAAACTAGGTGGATTTAGGATCAGTGTTATTCACATACTTTGAGACATAGTTTTCATATATTTCAATAGATATTTTTTCTATATAGCTAGCTAATATAAGTTAAACATTAATTTCTTTTGTAGAAAATTTAATTTTATTATTAATTTTTTGAGATATTGAAATTTTATCTTAGTAACATTATCATTCTCATTTATGAATTCTTTTTTGAGTTTAAATTTCAGATTACACTGACCCCGTAAACAAGATTTTTCTACATGTCACTTCAACCATACTACACAATTATGGTTGGAGATCGTGGTACAGTGGTTCCACTCATCCACTTCCACATCATTGAGTGGAGCCGGACAGACCAATTTATGTGACAGTTTGGTTATATACAGCATGTCTCCATTGCACCATGACAGGTTGATGGGTTACATTCCACTATGCTTATTGGTAGACAGGTGATGGATTGGTCGTAGTTTCATGCATGTTATGTTGATTATTGGGACGCGTGCACCCAATATGGTATCTTTCATCTCATATATCCCAAAAAACTATTTCAGTTAGATGAAAAGGGGGATTATGTATATTGGTACTGATGACACACAATCATGTACCTTATGCGTCATGGTATAGGCATTCAGTAGTTGGTATGTTTAATAACATTTATTATATTTTTTATCTCATGTTTTAAATTAGTTTGAATATTATTTCATTTACATTCAGATGGCCTTGATCAAATTGTACATATCATAGATCCTTGAGAGAAAAAAATTATTAGGCTAGATGTAGTTCACCCGGATCCAGTGGCTCTTAGAGATGGGATCTATACCTTCAATGTTGATTTATTTTGTTACTATAGATATCATTTTGAGTAGTGAAAGGAATGTCAAAAAAAAATTAAGTAAAAATGTTATGTTTTGAAACAACGATATTTTGTTCCATTAAAATTATTTTTCATTAATTTTTTTGAAAATTTATTTTCTATTGTAATAATTTATTATATTTTTAGTCAGTATGAAAATTTTCATTTTGATAGTATTTATACTTTATAATTTATAGACTTTCAAAGTCACATACTTGTAACATTATTATGTTTCGTCTAGGTGACTTTGAAAGCATATAAATTATAAAGTATAAATACAATATAAATGAAATTTTTCACACTGACTAAACATAAAATAAATTATTAAAAAAAAGAAAAGAAACTCAAAAATATTGTAACCAATAATTGATTTACATGACACAAAATTTATTGTTTAAAAACATTACATTTACAGTTTACATAATTTATGGGCATATTTATTATTAAGTATTATATTATTAATTAAATTATTTTTAAATATTATTAATTATGTGATTATTATTGAATGTTATTAATTACATTATTAATAAATATTGATTATATTATTAAATATTTTCAATAATTATAGTAATAAAAATGAATAATAATGTAAATAATACTA
Source organism: Viscum album (assembly GCA_963277665.1). NCBI lineage: Eukaryota > Viridiplantae > Streptophyta > Magnoliopsida > Santalales > Viscaceae > Viscum > Viscum album. Next base: position 734,497,697 of record OY728147.1, on the reverse strand, counting down.
ATAAAGTAGTTAATAATATAATTAAAAAATTATTAATTAAATTATTAATATAAAAAATATAATTATTAATACTAATTTTATTATTAAAAAAATATTTTATTTTTTTATATATTTTAAATTTATTTATAAATAAATATTTATATCTATATTTATATATAAGTATAAAATATATATATATTTAATACATTTTATTTGTAATTGTAAATATATATATATATATAACATATATTTATTTATTTATAATTTTGAAAATGCAGTTGGGGTTTGAAAATGTAGTCAGGGTGGTACCCAAGTCGTTAACACACACAATAATCTTGCATCAAGTTAGGTTTCAAAACTTGGCCACCCCATATTTGGATATTTCTATGTGTATTTGGCCATGATGGGGATTCGACCAATGAAAGATGCAATGAAGACAACATGGCGGTCGGCGTTGGGTTGACACTGATGTTGGCATGTCCAATGGAAGTGGCAAATGGTGGAGACGAAGGCGGGCTGTCTAGATCAGTGGTGACATGTAAAATGGAGGTGTGCAGTTGACAGTGGAGGCATGTGGTTGTGTCGACACTTTAACAGGTTTTTAGAGTGCACGGGGTGCTGGTGAGGCAGAAAGGTCAGTTGGCGCAGGTGACTTTGAATGGTGAGTAGGAAATGAAGATGGAAACCTTCAGGGTGCAGGTGGGGCAGTGATCTCTTCATAAAGACCCAGCAGTGGGTAGTGCAGGGAGTGGACCAGTGGTATCGACAGCGATAGAGAAATTATGCTACCTCGAATAGTGTTTGTGTTGGGTAAGATGGAAAGCAATGAATGCTCAAACAATAGAAAAACGAATGCGCCTCAAAAAAATCTTTCCCTCAAAAAGTGGATGCGTAGTGACAAAAATAAGTGCAGAATATAAATTTGACATCGAAAATTTTTACGTGAAAACCCAAAAGGGAAAAACCAAGGGACCTAGTCCAGAAAGAGGGATCCACTAAAATAGATAAGTACATGGTAAAGACTCCCCAAAAATGGAAGGGATCTCAAAAGTAATACAAAGAAAAATAGTGGATCAATGATAGAGAACAAATATAGTCTGAATGAAACCTGAATTGAAGAATGTAGCCTGCTAAAAAAACCCAAATAGATCTAACCGTGAAAGCAAAAGATCGATGTCCAAATAAAAGTGCTGATGAAAAAGCATGGGGATCAGATCAAAACCCACCGCAGATGAAATCCGATTAGATCAGAGTAGTTCCACTGGTTGCATATCTGAAAATCACTACACTACCTCCAACAATAAAAAAAATAATGGTTGCATGTCTCATATATAAAGGAGAGTCTCCACATGATATCTCATGTATATATTCACTTCATATCTCATATCTCCTCTACATATCTCATATCTCCTCTATATCTCATATCTTCTTTTTTTATCATTTTTTATCTTTTATCTTAAAATAACCACGTGAGGTCCCTATGTGAGGAGGACCCCAACAAACTCCCCCGCCGACTCAACTGAGGATCATCGCCTACCCTGCAATCAGTCGGAAAGTCTCAAATTTACTTCTGGGTAAACTCTTGGTCAACATGTCTGACTAATTGTCATTAGTGTAGATCATCTCAAGCTCTCACTCTCTCGATTCAAGGACGTTTCGGATTCAATGATATCGAATATCGATATGTTTCAACATTCCATAAAAAGTGGAATTCTTTCCCAAACAAATATCACTCTGACTATCACAAAATAAAACATACCTATCTAGATTAAAATTGATCTCTCGAATAAAAGTTTTGATCCACAATAATTCTTTTCACACCTCTTTATCTACAATAAATTCTGAATCTATGGTAGATAAATCAACACATCTTTGCAACCTAAACTGCCAAGATACAGATCCCCCTATAAAAGTTATCAAATATCCTGAAGTAAACTTCCTTGAATCGATATATCTTACCATATCTGAATCTTTAAAGCCACAAAGCATAGGTTACCCTTTTCCAAAACATAATATTAGATTAGAAGTACCACAAAGATAATGAAATATATACTTCACTACTCTCCAATTCCCGCTACCTGGATTTGATAGAAAACGACTAACCACACCAACTACATGAGCTATATCTGGTCTAGTACATACCATAGCATAAATTAAATATCCAATGGCAGATGAATAAGGTATGTGCTGCATCTCCTCTCTCTCTTCATCAGTAGAAGGTTACTGACTGGTACTGAGCTTAAAATGTAAAGAAAGAGGAGTACTAACAACTTTAGCTCTATCCATAGAAAATATATAAAGAACCTTCCCAATATATCTCTTCTGAGATAACCACAATTTCTTTTCCTTCCTGTCATGGGAGATCGACATGCCAAGAATCTGTCGATCTGGCCCCAAGTCTTTCATCACAAAAGACTGAAAAAGGTCCTTCTTCAATCTGTCAATTCTAGATGCATGATGGCCAACAATGAGCATATCATCAACATAAAGCAACGGTATAATAAAATTATCATCACTAAATCTCTAAACAAAAAACACAATGTTCAGAGGATTTCTTCCTGAAACCCTGATGAAAAATGACAGATTTAAACTTCTTATACCACTATCTCAAAGCTTGATTCAAACCATACAAACTCTTCTTCAACCTGCATACATTATTCTCTTTACCTGTTTCAACAAAACCCTCTGGTTGATCCATATAAATCTCCTCCTCTAAATCTCCATGGAGGAAAGTTGTCTTCACATCCATTTGCTCAATCTGAATATCCAAACTAGCATCCAAACCAAGAACAACCTAAATAGAATACATTTTGACAACATGTGAGAAAATCTCATCAAAATCAATACCTTTCTTCTAACGGAAGCCTTTAACAACTAAACTTGCCTTGTATTGTGAAACAGAATTGGATTATCCATTTTTAATCCGATAAATCCACCTATTTTTCAATTCTCTCTTACCTATCAGTAACTTCACCAGCTCAAAAGTATGGTTGTCGTATAATAATGTCATCTCTTCATCCATTTTCGAAACCCATATGTCCTTTTGTTCACTTTTCATCGCCTCATCAAAAGATTCAGGTTCCCCCCCTTCAGCGAGGAGCACATACTCATCAGGAAACTACCATGTAGAAATGGTATGATTTCGAGATGACCTTCGGGGTGGAACTATGGGTTCATTGATAACCCCAGGAATCGGATCATCAAAAACAAAAGGTGCGTAAAAAAATCAACTCCAACCTGTTCACCCTAACCATCATTCTGCACAACAATGTTATCATCAAAATAAAAAAATACGAGGTAAATTTGAATCAAAACCTGGCTCAAGACTGAAAAAACCATCAAAAGTTAGAGAAGTTGACTTTTCTCCCTTATCAATGTCTGCAATAGTATGGTCCTCTTTAAACACTACATCATGGCTTCTGACAAGTTTCATCAAAGCAGTATCATAAAAACTGTACCCAAACTAATCATGTCCATGGCCAATAAAAATACATTGTTGTAACTTACCATCCATATTGGATCTCTCATCTCTAAGCACATGAACAAAAGCCTTGCAACCAAAAACATTCAAGTGATCGTACCTGATCTTTTTTCTATACCAAAACTTATTGGGAGTGTCTGTCTACAATGAAACTACAGGTGATAAATTGATAATATAAGTAGTAGTAAGTAAAGCCTCGACCAAAAAGTGTCCAGGCAACTTTTCTTCTAAAATAAAACAACGAACTCTTTCCAACAAAGTTATATTCCTCCGCTCAGCTACATCATTCAGCTGAGGTGTCTTGGGAGGTGTCTTCTAATGCCGAATACCTTCCTTCCTGCAATACTTATCAAAAGGCCCAAAATATCTCCCCCATTTTCAGTGTGAATACATTTTAATTTCTTTCATGTTTCTCTCTTAGCAGAAACATGAAATTACTTAAAAACACTAAGTGCCTAATTTTTGGCATTCAAAACATAAACCAAAATATTTTGTGAGTGGTCATAAATAAATGTCACAAAATAAAGACTACCACTAAAGGTCTTATATTTCAATGGACCAAAAACATCATAATGTAATAATTCAAGTACTTGTGACTTCCTGTGTAAAGGATAACTACTAAAACTCACCCTGTTTTGTTTTCCATACATACAATGATCACATGTGTCCAGATTGAAACTCTTCAAATCAAGAAGAAGATTTCTCTTGGCCAAACAACCAAGACCTTTCTCACTAATGTGACTAAGCATCTTATGCCACAACTTGGATGAAACATTGAACTCAACAACACAAGCAGTATCACATGAAATAGAAGCTTTAGTCCAGTACAAACCTGACTCTTTCTTCCCTTGAGCCACAATCAAAGAGAACTTGGAAAGCTTCCATTGGAAATCTCCAAAAGTACTGATAAATCTTTTATCATCAAGAATGTTTGTATAAATAAGATTCAAGAAAACCTCTGGCGCATGTCGAACATTCTTCAAAATCAGCTTACTTCCTGTACTGGTCCCTAAACAAACAGTCTCGATGCCTACGACATCAGCATGACCATAATTACCCATCTTCAAAATCCCAAAATTACCTAGGTTGTAATATGTAAAGAACTCCTTCGATGTCACATGAAAATAGGCACCACTATCAATAACCCAACAAGAATGATCAGAATCAATTTTAATGGAGTCATAAACAATAACAAGATCACCCCCTGTTGTGGAAGAGGCATTATCCTCTCCATTGCCATTATTCTTTGGCTGATTTTCCTTCATTATTTTTTCTATTTTCAGCTAATAAAAAAATTCTTAACATGCCCCTTCTTACCACAATTATGACATTCAAAATCTCTCTACTTTGATTTGGATTTTCTTCTTCTTTTACTCTTTCCTCGACTGCTCTGTCCCTGATTCTTTTCCGGGTTTCTCCCCCTATTCTCTATGACTAAAATCACTGAAGAAGATTTCTCTTGAGTACATCTCCTAATTTTTTCATTCAAAATAGCAGACTTAACAAAACTAAATATCACAGTACCATTAGGAGAAAAACCAGTTAGAGTAACATGTAAATTCTCTCTAGAATTGGGTAATGTGTTAGGCAATATAAGCACTAAAACGTCATCTTCAAAATTGATACCCATGCCAAATAACTAATCAAAAAATCCCTGATATTCACTTAAATAATCAGAAATAGACTTACCTTCTCTGTACCTCAAGTTCATCATTTTCTTGAGAAGAAAAAACTTATTGTTTCCTATCTTGAAAGCATACGTAGTCTCGAGCTTCTCCCACAAAGTTCTGGCGTGAGAGATATTGACAATGTGGTTCATCACGTTGTCTTCGATCCATTGGAGAATGAACCCACAAACCATCTCATGCTTGAATGCCCATTCTTCATCTGACATCCTCTCTGGCTTCTGTGTACTAAACACTGGAATATGCATTCACTTGACAAAAAGTATATCCTTCATTTTAAGTCGCCACATATGGTAATTGATACCATTCAATAAAATCATCTGAATATAATTGGCTTCCATAATAAATATGAAATAAAAACCAGACCCTCTGATACCATATGTTGGGAAAGATGGAAAGTGATGAACGCGCAAACAAAAGAAAAACGAACGCGCAGCGGAAAAACCATTCCCTCAAACAGCAAATGCGTAACGACAAAAATAAGTGCAGAATATAAAGTTGACACTGGAAAATTTTACGTGAAAACCCAAAATGGAAAAACCGCATGACCTAGTCCAGAAAGAGAGATACACTAAAATAGATAAGTACACGGTAGAGACTCCACCAAAATGGAAGGGATCTCAAATGTAATACTAAGAAAAATAGTGGATCAAAGATGGAGAACAGATACAGTCTGAATGAAGCCTGAAATGAAGAATGCAGCCTGCTAAAGAAACTCAAATAGATCTGACTGTGAAAGCAGAAGATCGATGTCTGAACAAAAGTGCCAATGAAAAAGCACAGGGATTGGATCAAAACCCACCGTAGATGAAAGCCGATCAGATCAGAGTAGTTCCACCGGTTGCATATCTGAAAATCACTCCTTGAAAACGCAACTGCACTGCCTCCAACAATTAAAAAAAGAGAACAGTCGCACATCTCATATATAAAGGAGAGTCTCCACATGATATCTCATGTATCTTCACTTCATATCTCATATCTCTTCTATATGTCTCATATCTCCTTTTTTTATCTTTTTTTTACCTTTTATCTTAAAAGAACCATGTGAGGTCCCCATGTGAGGAGGACCCCAACAGTTCCTTCATCGGGCTTGAGAGGTTGCTTTGAAGATATCATCCATCAGTACTAGAATTTGAGGGGCAGGCTTGTGAGATGGATGGCCACCTCATCTACGATGAGGGAACTTTGTCATGATGGTGGAGGCTGGTCATGATGGTGCCTGCAAGCTGAATGGTTTGTTGTGATGGACACTTGAGCTTAGGGTTGATCATTTTAGGTCATTGGACCATATAATGAAGGGTTTGCGGACATTGTAATAATAAAAAGGGTCTGTAGGGGCCATAAAATAAGTTGTGGATATGGTGGGTTACCCCTTGTGGGGGGACTATGACCTGCTCATTCAGCTTGCAGGTGTGAGGTGTGTGTGTGTGTGTGTGTTTGTAATTGTACCCTCGAGTATCTAATCATTACGGGAAAAAAGACTTTTTGCGACGGACTTTTTGCAACGGGAATAAATCTCGTCGCAAAAAGTTTGTCCAAGAGCTTATTTGCGACGGGGGTAACGACCCGTCGCAAATAACCAATTATTTGCGATGGTATTTCGTTTCTTGTCACAAAAAGTTTGGCGTGGGTAGCGCGCCAAACCGCGCGAAGGTTATTTGTGATGGTGGGATCCCATCGTCGCAAATAGTGAAGTATTTGCGAAGGGCCCCATCGCAAATACCCGGCGGCGGTTAATAGCTTTTTGCGACGGGATGTCTTCCCGTCGCAAAAGGTGTGTCGGTAGGAACTATTTGCGACGGGACCCGTCGCAAATAACTTTTTAACTGCCGACAGTAATTAATGCGGGCGTAGGTATTTGCGACGGGTCTCGTCGCAAAAGATACTATTTGTGACAGGTATCCCGTCACAAATAATCTAACCTATATATACCCCCATCAGTTTTTTCTCTCATTCTTCTCAATTCTTAGATCTTGATTCTCTCTGAACTCTGATTTTAGAGGAAAAATTTTTCTAAGTTAATTTTTTTGTTAACGAATAAGTTGTGAAGCCGTCTACATCAATAGAAAATCAAGCTTAAAGTTATTTATGTTTTATTTAATTTATTATTTATTACATTTTTTATGTTAATTTTTATTATTGTTGATTAGTTGTAATTAAATTAAATTTAAATTGTTTTGTCGTGAGTATTTATTTGTACTAATAAATTGAAATTTTTAGTACTAATTTTTAATAATTAGTAGTAATTAATAATTATTAACGATAATTAGTAATGTATATAATTAATTTGTAGTAATTAATAATAATTGGTAATAAATAATAATAATTACTAATAATTATTAATAAATATTAATAATTATTAATAAATATTAATAATTATTAATAAATAGTAATAAATAGTAATAAATAGTAATAATGAGTAATAAATAGTAATAATGAGTAATAAATTGTCATAAATAGTAATAAATTGTAATAATTAGTAATAAATTGTAATAATTAATAATAAATTGTAATAATTAGTAATAAATTGTAATAATTAGTAATAAATTGTAATAATTAGTAATAAATTGTAATAATTAGTAATAAATTGTAATAATGGGTAGTAAATAGTAATAATGAGTAGTAAATGGTAATAATGAGTAGTGAATAGTAATAAATTGTAGTAAATAGTAATAAATTGTAGTAAATAGTAATAAATTGTATGAATTTGAAATAAATTGTAATAATTAGAAATAAATTGTAATAATTAGTAATAAATTGTAATAATTAGTAATAAATTTTAATATTTAGTAATAATTTGTAATAATTACTAATAAATTGTAATCATTACTAATAATTAGTAATGAATTGTAATAATTAGTAATAAATTGTAATAATTAGTAATAAATTGTAATAATTAGTAATAAAATTTAGTAATTAGTAATAAACTGTAATAATTACTAATAAATTGTAATAATTAGTAATATTTATTAATAAATACTAATAATTAGTAATAATTTGTAATAATAAGTAATAAATACATATAATTAGTAATAAATACATATAATTAGTAATAATTAGTAATAATTGGTAATAATTAGTAATAATTGGTAATAATTAGTAATAATTAGTAATAATTATTAATAATTAGTAATAATTAGTAATAATTAGTAATAATTAGTAATAATTAGTAATAAATTGTAACAATTAGTAATAAATACTAATAATTAGTAATAAATACTAATAATTAGTAATAAATACTAATAATTACTAATAAATTGTAATAATTAGTAATAATTAGTAATATTTATTAATAAATACTATTAATAGTAATAAATTTTAATAATTAGTAATAAATACAAATAATTAGTAATAATTAGTAATAATTAGTAATAATTAGTAATAATTAGTAATAATTAGTAATAATTAGTAATAATTAGTAATAATTAGTAATAAATTGTAAAAATTGGTATTAAATTGTAATAATTAGTAACAAAATTGTAATAATTAGTAATAATTAGTAATAATTAGTAATAATTAGTAATAATTAGTAATAATTAGTAATAATTAGTAATAATTAGTAATAATTAGCAATAAATTGCAATAATTAGTAATAATTAGTAATAATTAGTAATAATTAGTAATAATTAGTAATAAATTGTAATAATTACTAATAAATTGTAATAATTAGTAATAAATTGTAATAATTTTTAATAAATACTAATAATTAGTAATAAATACTAATAATTTGTAATAAATATTAATAATTATGAATAATTAGGAACAATTAGAAATAATTAGTAATAATTAGAAATAATTAGCAATAAATATCAATAATTAGCAGTAATTAGTAATAAATAGAAATAAATAGCAATAATTAGTAATAAATAGTAATAAATATGAATAATTAGTAATAAATTTGAATAATTGGTAATAATTAGGAATAATTAGGAATAATTAGGAATAATTAGTAATTAATTGTAATAAATTGTTACAATTAGTAATAAATTGTAATAATTAGTAATAAATTGTAATAATTAGTAATAATTACTAATAATTACTAATGAATACTAACAATTAGAAATAATTAGCAATAATTAGGAATAATTAGCAATAATTAGGAATAATTTTCAATAATTAGCTATAATTAAGAATAATTAGCAATAATTAGGAATAATTAGCAATAATTAGTAATAATTAGCAATAATTAGCAATAATTAGTAAGAAATAGCAATAATTAGTAATAAATAGAAATAATTAGTAATAAATAGCAATAAATAGTAATAATTTGGAATAATTAGTAATAATTTGGAATAATTAGTAATAATTAGGAATAATTAGTAATAATTACGAATAATTAGGAATAATTAGGAATAATTAGAAATAATTAGGAATAATTAGGAATAATTAGGAATAAATATATATAATTAGTAATAAATACAGATGATTAGTAATAAATACAGGTAATTAGAAATAATTAGTAATAATTAGTAATAATTAGTAATAAATTGTAATAATTAGTAATAAATTGTAATAATTAGTAATAAATTGAAATAATTAGTAATAATTAGTAATAAATTGTAATAATTACTAATAAATTTTAATAATTAGTAATAAATTGTAATAATTAGTAATAAATTGTAATAATTAGTAATAAATTGTAATAATTAGTAATAAATTGTAATAATTAGTAATAAATACTAATAATTAGTAATAAATACTAATAATTAGTAATAAATACTAATAATTAGTAATAAATACTAATAATTAGGAATAAATACTAATAAATACTAATAATTAGCAATAATTAGCAATAATTAGCAATAATTAGGAATAATTAGAAATAATTAGTAATAAATAGGAATAGTTTGTAATAAATAGGAATGGTTAGTAATAAATAGGAATAAATAGGAATAGTTTGTAATAAATAGGAATAGTTAGTAATAAATAGGAATAGTTAGTAATAAATAGGAATAGTTAGTAATAATTAGTAATAAATACTAATAATTAGTTAGAAACAGTTAGGAACAGTTAGAAAGATATTTTAATAAATTTTAAGAACTTGGCACAATTTCCAATGGATTGACGGCACTCCTTTTGCTCGATGACTTTTCTCCTTTCAACTCTCACTGACTCAAACATTATGAAAAATGTGCTGCTACATAGGCATATTCAATATCATATTCATGAGATTGGATATGCATTCGTAGGATCATATTTTTTATAATGTTTTCAGGAAGTGACAGTTGGAAGAAGACGATTCATCGATGAAAAGGGGGCTCTTTTGTCTGATGGCTCATTTAGTTACATCTTTCTCACACTGAAATCACAATGAAGAATCTGGTCAGAGATACGCATATTTATTCTCGTGCATATGAGAATGAATATGGGTACCTCCGACCAGATTCTTTATTGTGATCTCAGTGTGAGAAAGATGCAAGTAAATGAGCCGTCGGACAAAAGAGGAGTCGTCAATCCACTGGAAATTGTGTTGCCCTTAATTAATTGTAATTATTAAGAAGTATTAGTAATTATTTATATTCTTTTTTCAGATAGTGTTTTTATAATTTCAAATTATTCAAAAAAATGATGATTTTATATTTTGTAGAAAAATATGGAACAAGGAAGTCGACATCAGTTATTATTATATGATCACGCTTGGATAAATCAGTGCAGAAATCCAAATAGTTCTGGTTTAAATCCTGTATATATTGAGGGTGTTGAATATTTCTTAGCATTTGCATCATCAAAACCAGAATATGTTTCAGAAGGCACAATTAAGTGTCCTTATAAAAAATGTGCTCTGAGAACGTTTGACACATTTGACAAGGTTGGGGGACATCTCTTGCAGTTTGGTTTTCGACCAAATTATGTTTTTTGGTATCAAAACGGTGAGCACGGTTCCATAGAAGATACTAATAACTTGATTCCAGATCCATCACGGTTCCAAAATTTAGTACATGATGTTGCAGGTCCATTTGTTCAACAAATTGAAACTCACAATGATATTGATTTAACTCCTGAGTTAGCACCATCCGAATTTTATGAGTTGTTGAGGTATGTTGAGGATGCATTATATCCTGGTTGCAAGATAAGAAAATTAGAGGCAGTTGCAAAATTTATGGCTATTAAATCAGATAATGCAATGTCAAACAACTATTTTGATCAGATATTTTCTTTGGTTAAAACATTGTTACCTGAAGGAAATGTATTTCCTGCAAATTACTATGAGAGCAAGAGGTTGGTTTGTAATCTAGGCCTTAGTTATAGAAAGATTCATGCATTTGAAAATGATTGCATCTTATATTCTGGTGAAAATGGGTCGTTGGATAGTTTTCCCACATGTGGACAATCGAGGTATAAAGAATCTCGACCAAGGAAGTCTAGATCGATTCCTGTAAAACAGTTGAGATATTTTCCCCTTACACCCAGACTGAAACATTTATTTATGTGTCATAACACAACACCAATGATGTCATGCCACAAAACCAATATTTCAACCTGTAAAATCTTAAATCATCCATCTGATGTTGATTCATGGAAACATTTTGATCATCTGCATCTGTATTTTGCTTTAGAAGCCCGAAATGTGTGATTGGGTCTTTCTACTGACGGTTTCTGTCCATTTGGTTCTTATGGTAGTCAGTATTCATGTTGGATTTTCTTTACAACTCCGTACAATCTACCTATATGGATGTTGATGAAGGATCCCTATATCTTTTTGACCTTATTAATCCCAGGACATCTGAAAAAGAATATTGATGTTTATTTGAAACCATTGATTGATGAGTTAAATTCATTATGTAGAAATGGTGTTAGTACATATGATGTTGTTGTGAAACAAAATCTCACATTAAAAGATGCATTGATGTGGACGATTAGTGACTTTATGGCATATGGCATGTTATCTGGCTGGAATAATCATGGTCTGAAATCATGTCCTTACTGTATGCAAGACAACAAAGATTTTATGCTCGTCAATGGAAAAAAACCTTGTTATTTTGACTTTCATCGCAGATTTCTTCCAACCGATCATCCTTTTTGAAGGAAAAAATCTCATTTCAGAAAAGTCACAATTGAAAAGGATGAACTGTGGCATCCCGCCTTTTTATAACATAAACTTTCATTACATTACACAAAACTGAGGATCTTTAAGGTTTAGTGTCTTGGAAACTAGGAATATAATACAAGAAAACAACATAAAACATTCTTCTTAAACACTTGAAAGGCTTCCCCTAAGTTCATCCTAGGTTCATTACTGAATCTCATAACCTGGGGACATACATCAAAAGAAAGGGTAATCAGAAGGCCCAGTAAGGGAAACAAGAGAAACATTTTACATGTGAACTTGAGATACTTCAATAAGGTCATGAAAAGAACTTTGAGGCATGAGAAAGAAATAATGAGGCATATCATAATGAAAATAACATTTTTCATAACTTGAAGATGTGGCTACAACATTTAATATTGAAAATCATTTCTGTTTCACCAAGGTCCATCCCCAAGGTGTCATTAAAAATTACCAAGGTTATTCACCAAGGCGTCGTTAAAAATAGTCATCTCTAGAAATTAAGTCTTTACCCAATGCATTAGAGCGCTATCAGGGCGCACCCTTGACATGTATTTATTATCATGTGAGCCACATATATCATCATAAATTATTTCATAAACAACCCATATAGCATAAAATTAATGGGTTTCATTTCATAATCATAACGTTTTAAAAACTTCTTTAAATACATGATCTTTACGTCACTTTAAACCCACGGAAAGGGAGAGCAGGTCTCATGTATATAAATCCCAGAATTTAAAATAGAAAAACTTGGTATATAAGTGAATACCCCTATATAAGAGAGAGCTTTGAGTATTCACTAAATAAAATAAAATAACTTTATAAAAAGAGAGAGACATTTTGAGACGGAAATTCTGCAGCATAACGGCTATGTTTCGGGGTTTTAGAAAACATTGAAAAGAGAGGGGACATGGGTCAAACAATCATAAATGACCCATAAAACAGTATAGGGACCGAATATGAAGGATATATGAACATGGTAATGAAATTTGAAAGATATACCATATGAAATGAATAACATGAAAGGAAGACAAAAATAAGATTTCTCTTATGAAAATCCCGCAGCCTAACGGTGTCACTTAAGATTCAACCAAAAATGAATTGACAAGATCAAATAGGTTCTCTCATCATATGAACATAAGAGTTCAGTATGATAGATATAGAGATAATACCCCAACATAATAAAAAGTAACTTGAAATACTTGACATGAAAGTAGAACTTTGAAAAAAGAAAAGGGTGAAAGAATCCCCTTAAAAATTCGGCAGCCTAACGGCGCCACTTAAACATTATTAAAACGAATTGATGAGAGAAAGAGGGGGTCTCTCATCATATGAACATTAAAAGGGAAGTAATATGAATATAGAAGAACATACTACAACATAAGAACATGGAACATAAAATAAATGACATAAAAGAGATTACTTGAATAGAAAGAGAGAGGTCGGATCCCTTACCTTAAACGTAACTCTTAAAACTCAATGGTTGGGACCTTGAGAGGCTTGAGGGAACCTTGGGAGGACTTCTTGGGAGGTAAGGAGACCAGAACTTCATTGAGGATGGTTTTGGAGTCTAATGGATGAGAGGATGGCTTGGTATTTATAGGGAAAGTGAAGGGACAAGGCATTAATGGCCAAGGGACACCTCATTGGTGGTTTTGGAAAAACCATGGGCTTGCCCATGGTATTTGCCCATGGTATTGGCCACTTGGGACACCTCACACAATAATTCATCCCCTTTAGTTTACCATCCCTTAAAATATCTCATGAAATCATCATGACACAGTTATGATGTCATTTAACATACCGAAACCCTAAAACTGCATTTTTACTATTCACTGAAAATTCATCTTTCTCAGAAAAATCCCAAAAAATTACCATAAAATAATATTGATGCTCTGAGTTCAAAAATAAATTCCATTTTATAAAAAAAATTCTCAATTTTTTTAATTAAATTTGTAAATAAAAAACACTATTCACCCGAAAAAACTAATACTTGATTAATAATTTATGAAACCATTATTTAACCATTTTATTAAATCACATTACTTAATCAAGGTGTCTAAATTATATTAAAACTTTCTTTAAGTGAGATTACTAATCCATTTGGTCACATTACTAATCCTAAGCATAAAATCATTATTCATAATTTACTATTCATCAAAAATTAAGTTGATCTTATTAGACTCCAAATTCCTTACTGAACACTTTTGCAGAAGACCATTTTTTGAAAATCATTACACATCATTAATTATTTAAGGTTTACATAAATATTTTAAAATATCCTTTTTTTCAAAATTCATCAATAAAATACATCCTAAAGTTATCCGGGCATTTGAAATTTCACAAACATCACTAAAGGAAGAAATCTCAATTTATTCATCCCAAAGGATTACACAAAGAAGCTACGGTCTCGTCACATAGCCCATTATAACACCAGTATATGACCTAAGTGTAAGGTGTGCTATGGTGAGAGAATCTGAGGGAGGCTCAGATAACATTGCCCTAGTAGTAATCTATACTAACTTGAACTTCTCCCGAAGGCGTTTCTGTTCAAGCTTGACACGCTGGAGTTCAGCTTTGGCTTGGTCCAAAGCGAAGCCCAAAGATGCCACCTCCTTCCCAAGCTCTGATAAGTGGGCTTCATAAGGTTCGAGTCTACTGGATGAAGCCATCGACTCCTTTTTCTACATTAACCATTAACATCTTTATTAAATTGTTAAGAGTAAGTTAATATACTATTTAAAAAGTTTGGGTCGTTAAATTCACTACTGGAAAATAGGTATATACCCATGGTTTTGCAAAAAACCGTGGGTATAGGGTACCCCTATATCCACAGTTTTCCAAAACCGTGGGTATAGGCCACCTATACCCAGGGTTGTGCCAAAAACCGTGGGCATAGTTCTCTTTTAAAACCAATACCCACGGTTTTGGAGAAAACCGTGGGTATAGGGTATTTTCTAAATACCTATACCAACGGTTCTTGAAAACCGTCGGTATTGTGGGGTTTTTTTTTGAAGACCTATACCCACGGTTCTCTAGAACCATGGGTATAGCTTTCCCGTGTTATGGCGGGGAAATAAAATTAGGAGGGGAAGAAAAAAAAATTGGCAGGAAGACATTTATTCATGGTTTATATTAATATATTTATGTAAATATAAATATATAACTTTAAAAATTTAGCAGCTCGGTTGGTCAAGTGTTCGCTGTGGATGCGGTAAGTCACCTGTTCAAATCCCCGTGGCCGCTATTTTTATTTTTAATTACCCCAGGTGGATAATATTAATATAAATATGCAAATGTGTGTTCGTATAATTAATATGAATAGTAGCTTGGATGGTTCGATGGTGTTGCACGACAGCGTTGTTTATCGCGAGATGCGGGTTCGATTCCCACGGGGCTCTTTTTTTGGATTTAAATAAGCCGTATTAATATATATATGCAGACTAATTAACATATAAAAAATAAAATTTACAGGCCGGTTGGTCCATTTGTTGGGCGCGGCCCTAAGTATCTACCGGAGTTGCGGGTTCAAAACCGTCCCCAGGCCTATTTTTTGAAAAAAAAACCCACAGTTTTGAACCATGGGTATAGGTCATTTTTCTAGTAGTGATTCTTCCCCCCTTAAGAAATTTCATCCCCGAAATTTTATACTTGAGGCCTAGTTGAAAAGGTGAGGGTACTTTTGCTTCATTTTTTCCTCAGGCTCCCAAGTCGCTTCTTCAAACTTATGATTCCTCCACAACACTTTCACAAGGTGGGTAGTCTTGTTTCGTAGGACCTTGTCTCTATGGTCTAAGATCTCCACTGGCTGCTCCTCATAAGAGATGTCATGTTCCAGTTGTACCACCTCTGGGTTCAGTACATGCGAAGGGTCGAGTATGTACTTCCTCAAGAGAGATACATGGAAGACATCGTGAACTTGAGCTAGGTTCAGTGGAAGTGCTAGACGATAGGCCACTGCTCCTATGCGATCAAGGATTTCATAGGGGCCAATGTACCTAGGGATGAGCTTCCCTTTCTTCCCAAACCGCATGACTCTCTTCCATGGAGAAATTCGAAGGAAGACTTTGTCGCCAACACCAAACTCCAAGTCCCTTCGATGGTTGTCAGCATAGATCTTCTGCCAACTCTAAGCAGCCTTTATGTGTTGTTGGATGGAATGAACCTGTTCTGTCATCTCTTGCACAAGATTAGGCCCAAGAAGCTTTCTCTCACCAGTTTCATCCCAACAAGTATGAGTTCTACATCGATTTCCATACATAGCTTCATAGGGTTCCATCTGAATACTCGAATGGAATCTATTGTTATAGGAGAACTCGACTAATGGGAGGTGTTGATCCCATACACCTTTAAATTCCATTGAGCATAATCTCAGCATGTCTTTGAGTGTCGAATATTCCTTTCAGATTGGCCATCAGTTTGAGGATGATAGGCCGTACTAAAATTCAATTCAGTATTCAGAGCATGTTGAAGACTTCTCCAGAATTTTGATGTGAATCTTGGATCACGATCAGACACGATGGATAGTGGTACCCCATGAAGCCTTACCACTTCCTTTACGTATATCTTGGCAAGTTGATCCATAGAGAAATCTTACTGAATAGAGATAAAATGGGCGGTCTTGGTGAGACGGTCCACAATAACCCATATCGCATTGTTTCCATTGGATGTTTTCGGGAGACCAGTTACAAAGTCCATAGTGATATTATCCCACTTCCATACTGGTATGGGTAGCGGTTTTAATACCCCCTTAGAAAGTTGTCGTTTTGCCTTTACTTGTTGACACACCAGGCACCTTGTAGTGTAATCAGCAATCTCCCTCTTCATGTTATCCCACCAATAATGATCACGAAGGTCTCTATACATTTTAGTGCTTCCCGGATGTATAGAGAAAGTAGAGCTATGAGCTTCATCCATCAGTTCTTTCTTTATCTCCGGAATAGATGGAACACATAGTCTTGTATGAAATTTCAATACACCTTCTTGATCAATATTGAAATTAGGGAACTTCCCATCCCTTACAGCCTCAAACTTCTCCTGCAGCAAAGGATCTTCTTTTTGAACCTTCTTGATTTTCTCTAGTAATGAAGGTTGAGAAATCATTTGGGATAAGGTTGATGATGTCCCTTCCCTTACAATTCCCATGTCCATTTTTACTAGATCTTTAATCAAGGGATCTCCTAGGATCCTCATTGTTGCCAGAACAATAGGATCTTTCCTGCTTAACGCATTCGTGACTTTGTTTGCTCTTCCAGGGTGATAATGAATTGAACAATCATAGTCTTTAATAAGCTCCAACCATCTCCTTTGTCTCATGTTCAATTCTTTCTGTGTGAAAATATACTTTAAACTTTGGTGGTCGGTGTATATATCACATTTCTCCCCATAAAGATAGTGCCTCCATATCTTTAGAGAAAAAAACAATTGCCTCTAGATCTAGATCATGCGTAGGATAATTATACTCATGAATCTTCAACTGTCGAGATGCATAAGCAATTACCTTGTCATTTTGCATGAGGACGCACCCAAGCCCTTTCAGAGACGCATCGCTAAAAATAACGATTCCTTCTCCGATAGAGGGTAGTGTTAACACAGGTGCAGTAACCAATCTCTTCTTCAGCTCTTGGAAACTTTCCTCGCATTACTTTGTCCATATGAACTTAACCCCTTTTCGAGTCAACTTGGTTAGTGGATTAGAAAGCCGTGAAATTTTTTTCACAAACCTCCTATAATATCCTGCTAAACCAAGGAAACTACGAATCTCAGTTACTGTTGTGGGTTGAGGCCACTCCTCCATAACCATTGTCTTTGCAGGGTCAACCAAGATTCCTTCATTGGTTACGATGTGCCCCAAGAAAGCCACTTTTTTTAACCAAAACTCATACTTGCTGAACTTTCCAAAGAGCCTCTCCTTCCGTAGATTTTTCAAAATAACCCTCAGATGATCTTCATGCTCCTCAAAACTTTTTGAATATATCAAAATATCATCAATAAAAACTACCAAAAAGTTATCAAGGTAGTCCTTAAAGACTCTATTCATCAAATCCATGAAAATAGTAGGAGCATTAGTCAAGCCTAAGGGCATAACAGTAAACTCATAATGCCCATATCTTGATCGGAAGGCAGTCTTTGGAATATCTTCCTTCTTCACCCTCAGTTGATGATAACCAGATAGAAGGTCAATCTTGGAGAAGAATTGAGCCCCACGAAGTTGGTCAAATAAATCATCAATTCTTGGAAGAGGGTATCTGTTCTTCACTGTGATCCCGTTCAGTTCTCTATAATCAATGCATAGACACATTGATCCATCCTTCTTCTTCACAAAGAGAAATGGTGCTCCCCAAGGAGACACACTCTTTCGGATAAACCCCTTCTCCAATAAGTCTTGGAGTTGTTTCTTTAACTCTTCTAGATCCACATTTTCCATTCTATATGGGGTCTTTGATATCGGTTGAGACCCAGTTATGAGTTCAATGGAGAACTCACCTCTCTTTCTGGGGGAGGGCTAGGTAACTCCTCAGTAAATACATCCATGTATTCCTGAACAATCGGAACATCTTATATTTGTATACTCATTCTTAATCATCACCGATTAACTCCATAAAGAAAGCTATAGGTGGTGCTTCTAGATAGGGATAAGTTCAGGATATCTCTCCTTGGAAGATAATTGTAGGTCTTTCATTCAAGACTACTGAGATTTCCTTTCTTCTGCATTTGATCTTAGCATTATACTTTGAGATCCAGTCCATCCCTGGTATAACATCGAATTCCAACATGGGAATGACTACTAGATTTGCGATAAGATTGTGCTCACTGAAGTAAACACTATAGTCTCTAAACACTGTTGATGCATGGATAATCCCACTTGGAGTTTTGACTGACAATTCTACATCAAGCAGTTCAGGGATTGATTCTATATTCTTTGCAAACTTGGAGGAAATAAAGGAATGCGTAGAACCAGAATCAAAAAAAGTACTTTCTAGTTTTGAGAGGACAACAAGAGTACCTGCTACCACGTCGTTCGGAACTTCAACTTCAGTTGTTGTGATAGCAAAAGCACAACCTTGATTCCTTGGCCTTTGCTGAGGTTGATGGTGATTCCCCTCCACTGCCCTCGGATTTGGACAGTGATTAGCAAAGTGCCCAAGCTGCCCACACTTGAAGCATTTGACTTCGGGTAGGGCCGGAACCATCTTTCCTCTGTCGTCAGTGTTGGGGAGTTGAGGCTTCACCTCACTACGACAATTCCGAGCAACATGGCCTCCTCTTCCACACCTGTAGCACTTTCCACTTCCAATCAAGCAGTTCCCCGGATGCTTCTTCCCACATTTATTGCATATGGTAAGTTTCATTTGCTTTCCACCTCTTCCCTGATCAAAAGTCTTTCCTAAACTAGGATCCAACTATATCTTCTTGTCATTTGATTTATGAGACCACTGTGTCTCACCAAACTCTAGCTCGACTTTCATTGCACTCCGCACGATCTCCTCGTAGCTATCGTAGTCCCGGTTGGCTAGATTCTTCCGCAGATGAGGTCTCATTCCACTGAAAAATCTATCAACCTTCCCGCATGGATCCATGACAAAGCTAGAGTTATATCGTGAAAGTCGGGTGAAGTTCATCTCATAGCTTCTGACAGACTCGTTCTCCTTCTGCTTCAGCTCGAGAAACTCTTCTCTATTCTATTTCTCATGGAATGAGGGAAATACTTATTAAAGAATATTCCTCGGAACTCTTCCCAATCCATAGCTTCTATATCTCCTCTAGGCTTCGTGTTTTTGACCAGTGACCACCACTGATCAGCTTCTCCCTCTAGGCAGTAAACATCAAGGGTGACTTTTTCTTGTTTCGAACAAAGGAGTACAGAAAAGATCTTTACAATGGAGCTTATCCATTATTCCGCAACCAATGGGTCAGTAGATCCACTGAATGTTGGTGGTCGTTGACACATGAAGGACTCAATAGAGGGTTGTTCCCTTCGTGGTGAGGTCGGCCTCTCATCTTGATTCAAGTTATTACTCATAACTTGAGTCAGTTGGTTCATCATTCGCATGAATGTTTCCATTCTGGCTTCCATCGGAGGGTCGTCATCACATGGTGCATTGCGGTCACCATCTGCACGGTTCCTCCTATTTCCCACCATTTTCTAAAAGGATAAAACCTTAGTGAGAAACTTATTTCATTTATGAATCTTTTAACTAAGACTTCATGCTTAGACAATTACATTTCTCTATAATTCCTTCATAATGATTCATAAAAAGCTTGTGATTAACCAAACATATCCCCCGGGAGTGTCGTAACCAAGAGTGAAGCAAGGCTCGTTATCATGCACCAGTTCCTGTTCGATTCTAGCTCAAAGTGGTGTTTTCGGGTTTTACCCCTATGTACATCTGTTCCAGAGCCGCCTCTACCTGCTCGTATCTAGACAGGGATGTATTTATTTGATAAACCACTTACTCAATACTTACCAAAATACCAGGAAGTTTTCCTATATTTAAACTTTTCTATAGGGTTCTTCCTAAAGTTTTTATATCCTAATTTCCAAAAATAACTAAACCATCCTTTGATACCAACTGTGGCATCCCGCCTTTTTATAACATAAACTTTCATTACATTACACAAAACTGAGGATCTTTAAGGTTTAGTGTCTTGGAAACCAGGAACATAATACAAGAAAACAACATAAAACATTCTTCTTAAACACTTGAAAGGCTTCTCCTTAAGTTCATCCTAGGTTCATTACTGCATCTCATAACCTGGGGACATACATCAAAAGAAAGGGTGAGCAGAAGGCCCAGTAAGGGAAACAAGAGAAACATTTTACATGTGAACTTGAGATACTTCAATAAGGTCATGAAAAGAACTTTGAGGCATGAGAAAGAAATCATGAGGCATATCATAATGAAAATAACATTTTTCATAACTTGAAGATGTGGCTACAACATTTAATATTGAAAATCATTTCTGTTTCACCAAGGTTCATCCCCAATGTGTCATTAAAAATTACCAAGGTTATTCACCAAGGCGTCGTTAAAAATAGTCATCTCTAGAGATTAAGTCTTTACCCAATGCATTGGAGCGCTATCAGGGCACACCCTTGACATGTATTTATTATCATGTGGTCCACATATATCATGATCAATAATTTCATAAACAAACCATATAGCATAAAAGGAATGGGTTTCATTTCATAATCATAACGTTTTAAAAACTGCTTTAAAGACATGATCTTTACGTCACTTTAAACCCACAGAAAGGGAGAGCCGGTCTCATGTATATAAATCCCAGAATTTAAAATAGAAAAACTTGGTATATAAGTGAATAGCCCTATAGAAGAGAGAGCTTTGAGTATTCACTAAATAAAATAAAAGAACTTTAGAAAAATAGGGAGACATTTTGAGACGGAAATTCTACAGCATAACGGCTATGTTTCGGGGTTTTAGAAAACATTGAAAAGAGAGGGGACATGGGTCAAACAATAATAAATGACCCATAAAACAGTAGAGGGACCAAATATAAATGATATATGAACATGGTAATGAAATTTGAAAGATATACCATATGAAATGAAGAATATGAAAGGAAGACAAAAATAAGATTTCTCTTATGAAAATCCCGCAGCCTAACGGCGTCACTTAAGCTTCAACCAAAAATGAATTGACAAGATCAAATAGTGTCTCTCATAATATAAACATAAGAGTTCAGTATGATAGATATAGAGATCATACCCCAACATAATAAAAAAGAACTTGAAATACTTGACATGAAAGTAGAACTTTGAAAAAAGAAAAGGGTGAAAGAATCCCCTTAAAAATTCGGCAGCCTAACGGCGCCACTTAAACATTCTTAAAATGAATTGATGAGAGAAAGAGGGGGTATCTCATCATATGAACATGAAAAGGGAACTAATATGAATATATAAGAACATCCTCCAATGTAAGAACATGTAGCATAAAATAAATGACATAAAAGAGATTACTTGAAAAGAAAGAGAGAGGTCGGATCCCTTACCTTAAACGTAACTCTTAAAACTCAATGGTTGGGACCTTGAGAGCCTTGAGGGCACCTTGGGAGGACTCCTTGGGAGGTAAGGAGACCAGAACTTCGTTGAGGATGGTTTTGGAGTCGAATGGATGAGAGGATGGCTTGGTATTTATAGGGAAAGTGAGGGGACAAGGCATTAATGGCCAAGAGACACCTCATTGGTGGTTTTGGAAAAACCATGGGCTTGCCCATGGTATTGGCCACTTGGGACACCTCACACAATAATTCATCCCCTTTAGTCGACCATCCCTTAAAATATCTCATGACATCATCATGACACAGTTATGATGTCATTTAACATACCGAAACCCTAAAACTTCATTTTTACTATTCACTAAAAATTCATCTTTCTCAGAAAAATCCCAAAAAATTACCATAACATAATATTGATGCTCTGAGTTCAAAAATAAAGTCCATTTTATAAAAATAATTTTCTAAATTTTTTTAATTAAATTTTTAAATAAAAAACATTATTCACCCGAAAAAACTAATACTTGATTAATAATTTATGAAACCATTATTTAACCATTTTATTAAATCACATTACTTAATCAAGGTGTCTAAATTATATTAAAACTTTCTTTAAGTGAGATTACTAATCCATTTGGTCAAATTACTAATCATAAGCGTAAAATCACTATTCATAATTTACTATTCATCAAAAATTAAGTTGATCTTATTAGACTCCAAATTCCTTACTGAACACTTTTGCAGAAGACCATTTTTTGAAAATCATTACACATCATTAATTATTTAAGGTTTACATAAATATTTTAAAATATCCTTTTTTTCAAAATTCATCAATAAAATACATCCTAAAGTTATCCGGACATTTGAAATTTCACAAACATCACTAAAGGAAGAAATATCAATTTATTCATACCAAAGGATTACATAAAGAAGCTACGGTCTCGTCACATAGCCCCTTATAACACCAGCATATGACCTAAGTGTAAGGTGTGTTATGGTGAGAGAATCTGAGGGAGGCTCAGATAACATTGCCCTAGTAGTAATCTCTACTAACTTGAACTTCTCCCGCAGGCGTTTCCGTTCAAGATTGACACGCTGGAGTTCGGCTTGGGCTTGGTCCAAAGCGAAGCCCAAAGATGCCACCTCCTTCCCAAGCTCTGATTAGTGGGCTTCATAAGGTTCGATTCTGCTGGATGAATCCATCGACTCCTCTTTCTGCATTAACCATTAACATCTCTATTAAATCGTTAAGAGTAAGTTAATATACTATTTAAAAAGTGTGGGTCATTACATGAACCTCCAAAAATAATCTCAGGTACAGAGTTAAAATCAGTTGTATTTTCATTACCTCCCATAACATTTGGGCCAACAGTAAACCAACAGAAAATTCATGGCTTTGGGAAAGAACATAATTGGATAAAATGAATCATTTTTTGGGATCTCCCATATTGGTTTGATTTGTTGCTCCACCACATGTTGGATGTCATGCATATTGAGAAGAATTGTTTTGATAATTTATTTCATATAGTTTTGGATGCACCAGGTAAGACCAAAGATACTGTAAAAGAACGATTATATCTTGCCCAAATTTGCAGGTGACCAGAACTTGAACTATTTGAAAATGTTAGATCACAGAGGTTAATGAAGCCAAAAGCAGCTTATACACTGTCCAAAGAGAGTCGCTTATTATTTTTTCAGTGGATTGCAGATTTGAGACTTCCAGATGGCTATGCTTCCAATTTGGGCAGATGTGTTAAGAATGGTCATATTACCGGATTAAAAAGTCATGATTGTCATGTTATAATGGAAAGACTTATGCCGATTGGATTCAGAGGTTTGTTGAATTCTATGATTTGAGATTCGATAACAAACATATCATATTTTTTTCAAGACATTTGTGATGCGACAAAAGACTATGATGCACTAAGAAAACTGGAAGAAGATATTGTTGTAACTATATGTAAACTGGAAAAAATCTTTCCGCCTGCTTTCTTTGACTCAATGGAACATCTGATATTACATTTTTCACATGAAGCTAAATGTGGAGGTCCGGTACAGTTTCGATGCATGTATCCATTCGAGAGATGCATGCAGAAATTGAAGAAAAAAGTACGTAACAAAGCATCTGTTGAAGGCTCAATTGCTGAAGCTTATTTGCAAGAGGAAATTTCTTTTTTCTGCTCTCACTATTTTGAATTTAAATATCCCTCAAAACAAAATCACATGGGACAGAATGAGGGAAATATTAATGACGAAATGGACAATCAATTATCTATTTTTAATCAGACAAATCTTGGATTCGGTGGAGTTCAAGAACGATGGCTTTCAGACGACGAACATCATAGAGATAATACATATGTTCTGCTCAACTATGAAGAAATGACAACATTTGTACTATGAGTGCTTTTATCACTTATTCTATAATTTCTGTTACAGTATGTAAACTTATTTTATTTGTAGGTTATATGATAATCATATCAAGAAACAACTTTCACAAATTACAGCAGCTGCTCTTGAAGAACGCAGAAAAAAAAATCTCAATGGTTTCAAAAACTGGTAACATAAATTATTGATGGTTTAATATCAATTCAGTTTACTATTTATTATATTGATAATTGTATTACAAATTTTCAGGTGTCTCAACATACTGATAAAATTGATAAGCGACTTTTTATATTGAGTAACCCACCATCCAAAATGGTTAAATCTTATAATGCATATGTAGTGAATGGTTTTCGATTTCATACACGTGCATATGGGGAATCAAAAATAATAATAAACAGTGAAGTTTGTTTGAGAGGATCGCATCATAAAGAAACTGAAGTTGACTTTTACGGCATTCTGGATGAAATTATTGAGCTATGTTATCTTGGACAGAATTACATAACGATGTTTAAATGTCGGTAGTTGGATACTGAGAGAGGCTTGCGTGTTCATCCGACTCATGGAATTGTCGATATTAAATATAAAATTCTTCTTGCAGTAAATGAAGTATTTTTACTAGCTCAACAGGCACATCAAATTTATTACGCAAAGTATTGTGCTACTTCAAGAGACCTGAGTGATTAGTGGAGCATAATAAAAATGAAATCTTGGGAAAATCAATTTACTCAAACTGAATGTGGTTTCGCTGAAGTGGAAGGAGCTGAAATTTTTCAAGAGACTACTCAAAATACATCTATTTCACAAAGAAACATGAATATCGATGATGACACCCCACAATTAAGGGTCGATGGTGACGAAGATGTTAATGATGTTACAAATGAATTTGAAATGACAAGGGATGATGAAAGTGAAAATCATATGGATATTGATGATGCCGAGGAGGAATATGAAGACATTGACATCGTCAAATATGAAGATGATGATGAAGGTGAACATTGACACAGTTAAATGCTGGTTATGATCATAACTATTATATATCTATATATAACAGTTATTTTCAACTATCTGCTAACAACAATCATTTTGTGTTTCAGATGGACTCTGATCTACTTCGTGAGTTAGAAGAGGTTGAGCTACCTTTGGATGAGGGGGATGTGAGAACATCTGACCCTTAGCCTACTAGTGGTTCAGGAGGTACGCAGAGGGGACGCGGTCTTGCGCGACTAATGATTCCAAACCCTATCCCCGAGCGATGTCCACGTCTTGGCTTCGATCCACGCACACAGAGGTATGGAAACCTGTATATTTTAGTTAGCTGTCATTAATTTATTTATATATATACTAATTATTTGATTATTTTTTCTTTTATCACAGTTTTGCGCATGTAGTTGTTGGACAGGGGAGCGCTATCTTGCGCAATTATTTTTCTCAACCATGGACCACATGGGAACAGATTCACGTTGATGTGCAGCTCGGCATGTACAATCATTGGCTGGTACGTAAATAAATAATATTTCTTTTGAAATTTATTTTATTAATAACAAGGTATTATAAATTATTTGCAAGGTTTATGGTATCCCATCGATGATAGCATGTGTGACGATATCCATGCAGCATGTGAGGTGGCTATGCGTGAGCGTTTGCGTCAGTTTTTGCACAATTTGAGAAAGACGACCATTAAGAAAGCAGGAGCGACAGTGTTTGATGAGTCGTGTAGAGCCCACCGACCAGAGTACATTTCATCTCAGGTTTGGGGTGGATTATGTGCACACTGGATGGGTGGTGAATTTCAGAGGAGGTCTTCATTGGGTCGACAGAACCGGGGAAGACAGGAGGTGACACATCGAGCTGGTAGCCGTACATTCAGTACGCATTGAGAGTATCTGGTAAGTATTTTTTAAAAATATTTTATATAACTTCAAATATAAACAGTTATTTTATATTCATATTGGCAGTCGAGCATCCCGATATTATAGAGTTCTATGTTTATCAGAGGATGTATACTGATCCAGCCACCGGAGAGATTAGAGGTGATTGCCAGCGTCAGATTGTGGTTAGTTTTATTTTTTTCAGTTTGACAATTAACAGCATATAATATTTTCACAATTTTAATTTCAAATTGGAATTGAAGGAGTCATATGAGGCTGCGACCTCTCAGACACAGGCTGAAGGTCAGGATGAGCCGACTGATCAGACCAGTGGCCACAATTTCGATGAGGCGGCATGGATGCAGGCGACTCAGTATGGCTTTGAGAAGGGTCGAGTAGTTGGTATCGGCTCTCATGTGACTTTTGGTACTTATTATGGTACTGTTGCGATGTCGTCGTCCAGCTCGAGAGGAGCTCGTGGAGAGCCATCATCTTCTGTCTCACAGTATCAGAAGCAGTTCCGAGCTCAGAATGACCTTATAGAGAGTTTGCAGAAGCAGCAAGAAGAGATGCGTCAGCAGCAGCAACAGCTGAAGCAGCAGCACGAGGAGAAGAAGCGTCGATGGCAGCAGCAGCATCACGAGCAGATGAAGTACTTGCGACATTTGACTCGTAGTTTAGGGATGAAGTTTCTTCCACCATCTCCTTCAACTCATCCAACTCCTCCAGAAGACGACCCTCCCAGTGATATTTTTTTATGTTAAAAACATTTGAATTTAACATTTGTTGTAATATGAACTATTTACAGTTTGTCTTTTATATCGATGCGAATATTACATAATTTAATTTTTAATATTTTATGATTTTTTTTGTGAATATTGAGATTTTTAATAATTTTTATTTTTATTTTTATTTTAATAATATTAATATTATTGTTTCATTAATCATAATTTTATTAAATATATTTTTTCAGCATTATATTTTTTAATGTTTTTTTATTTTACTAATAATAATAATAATAATATTTTTTGATTTTTTTAATATTTTTTTGTGAATATTGAGAATTTTAATATTTTTTTATTATTTTAATAATATTAAAATTAATTTTTCAATAATCATAATTTTATTAAATTTATTTTTTTTAAAATTTATTTATTATTTGCGACGGGATCTGTTGCGATGGGTTCCCGTCACAAAAAACCTAAATATTTTTTTTTTAAAAGTATTTGTGACGGAATTACGGTCTCGTCGCAAAGAGTCTAAATAAATATTTTCAAAAAAGTATTTGCGACAGGATTACAAGCCCGTCACAAAAAAAGTATTTGTGACGGCCTCGTCGCAAATAATATTTTTTGGGATGCCGTTTTCTGCAACGAGCTATTTGCGACGAGACCCCGTCGCTAAAACTTATTTGCGATGGGATCTCATCGCAAATACCTAGAATTCTAGTAGTGAATATATATATATATATATATATATATATATATATATATATATAATTTTGAAAATATTATCCGAACCAGCTTGAATTTAATAATTAGGTAATAATTGTAAATTTAATTTTGTTTTATAATTAATAATATAATTAATAATATAATTAATAATTAATAATTAATAATTTATAATTTATATAAGTAATAATATAATTAATATTTAATGATATAATTAATATAATTCGAAATTTAAAATCACTAATTAAATGTATATATTTATTAATAAATATAAATTTATATAATTAAAAATATAAATTTATATAATTATAAATAAATATTTATATAATTATAAATATATTTATTGAACTGCAAACATTTATTTACAAATATATATACAAATATGTTTATATAATTACATTTGAAATTTATTTATAAATATATTTATAAATTTATTTGAGATTTATTTATAAATATATATTAATAATTAAATAATTTTAAAAAATATATATTTATATAGTTATAAATATTTATTTACAAATCTATATTTATAATTATATATTTATAAATATAATTTTAAATAGATTTATAACTATATAAGTATATTTATATAATTATAAATATATATTTATATAAATTTAAAATATAGTTATAAATATGCATTTATAAGTATAATTATAAATAAACATATTTATGTAATTATATATTTTTGTACATATATATATGTATTTATTTTCATATAATTATATAAATATGTATTCATAAAAATATTTATAAATAAATATATTTTTATAGATATATTGATAAATAAATATTTGTAACTATGCTTCGGGTTCGGGAACCTCGAAATTGTGTTCGGATTGGGTTCGAATTTTAAAAATATTACCTGAACCTGTTCGGATTAAAAATCAGATACTAAAATTAAATTAAATTTTGTTATTTATATATTTCTATATATATACATATATAATTAAATAAAGACATTTATAAATATATATTTATAATTTTATAAGTATTTTTTTAAAAAAATTGTACATATTTATTTATAAATAATTTTTTATATATGAATATATTTTTAAATATACATTTAAAATATTTATAAATATATATATTTATATTATATATATTTATATATGTCAAAATTAACATTTTTTTATGGGGAGGTGAACGCCACATGAGGTGAACCCCACGTGAAGTGGCATTATCTAATTCCCCCCCAAAACCAACACATCAAGTGGCGCTTTTTGGTTCCATTGGCCGGCCCCAATTCATATGGCCCTAGCCCCTTCCATTTACCAAATTAAAAAATCCGCACCCCCATTTATTTATTTATTTTAAATCCTTAGAAGCCAAAATTTGCCCCAGTTGACGTGGCGCTCCGTATCGCAGGAACCCAAAATAAACTTACTCCCATTTATTTAAAATAAAAAATAAAAAATCCCTGCTGTCAGATTTACCCGAAAAACAACTCACAAATTACCATGTTTGTATGGTCGTAAAAGATTTATGTGATGTTATTTATATAATAATGGATGGGATACAACAAGATATATTATATATATTATGATGAAGATACAGCGCCAAGTCTTGCATTGCTTGCAGCAACCACGGGTCAATCCATCTGCAGTTCGGGGAGCCGACCGGCGGATTGGCTTGTTTGGTAGGACCATTCTTTCCCCTACCATACGCTTCCTCTCCGGCCTAAAACCTATAAAAGCCCTACTCCTCCCCCCCTCCTCCGCCGTCCAATGGAGGAAGCTCGCCGGATGCCACCGCGGGAGGGCGGAGGAAGCGAAGGTGCTCTGGTTTTTCCCACCAACCTTGCATGGGTTTCATCTTCTCTCTAAATGGATTTGTTGTGTGTATATTTGGCAGAAGTGAGCAGCGTGGAGTGGAGGTTGGTAAAAATGAGGGAAGAAGAGGAGGATCTCATCTCCAGAATGTACAAGCTCGTCCCAAATCGATCCAAAAAAAATTAAAATTTAAAAAGATAATAAAAGATACCAAACCTCACCTATGGTTCACGAATATAAAAAAAGATTATAAAAAAAACCCAGATAGACTCAAAGTCTGCAGACTTAAATAAAGCATAACCTCATCCAAGAATTCTCGGTAAAGTAGAGCATTTAATCCAATCAATGAGTATCTTTTAAGTTGAGCCCCGTTAAAAGAGTTACTTTTAATTCATATTTTGTTCCAATCTTATTTGGCTTACCCTCTTGTGAAAACAATACCTTTATTGGTGTTTTTTCTTATATCGCTGAGAAATGGTTTCCTGATTTAACCTAAAGCCTCCAATCTTCTTCCACCCCATGACTCAATGCTTCGAAATGGTGCTCCTTCATGGCTTTCTTGGATTTTCTTCCACAAAAAAACATAAATTGTGCTGGTATGCAATTTGCATTTCACTTCGAATTATATTGATGTGTTTTTTTTTGCAAACCATTTGTGTTTTGGGGTTTGCATTGTTTTTTCATCATCTTGGGTCATGATTTCATTCTCATTGGATTATATGTATATATATTTACATATATATCTGTGTATGTTCGAATTTATATATAAATATACAAATATATGTGTATATATGTATATATTCAGTTCTATAGGCACACATACATATTTTCTTATTTATATGTTGTATATATATATATATATTGAGAATGGACCTGTCCAAAAATGGGCAAGTCATTTTATTGAAAGAAAAAAGAATTATAGGAGTCTAAAATAAGACTTTTTATGGAAATCATTATGCCAAAAAGAAAAAATGTCAGCAGGAACATCATTATTCCAAAACACTTCATGAGCCTAGACTCCCTTGTTAACCAATCCATGAGGCACAAGATTTGCTTCATAAATAATGTAGTTCATTGAAGAAAGAGTTTCCAAACAATTTATCCATCTGCCAGTACGTTTCCAGGATAAATGAATTGTACCATTTCAGATTGCTTGCACCACAGTGGTCGAGTCACACTCAAGACAAAGGTTGAACTATCTGTGCCTTTGTGCCACTTCAACCGCATTAATGATCACAAGCATTTCTTCATCCAGTGAAGTAGTGGTTTCAGAAGGTCCATAAAGGCAGCCCAAAGCTTTGCCTGTGTGATCTCTGAAGATGGCTCTATATCTGGTTGGATCTGTATTGCCCCTTGAAGCACCATTCGTATTACATTTATTCCATTCAGGAAAAAGAAAAATACCTTAAAACTTCTACAGTACCTCGAGGAGGGTGATAATTACTTACAATTCCAAAACGTTTTAGAATAATAAAATCATTTATATGATTTTTACAAAAACCAGATTGAAAAGTATTTTCCCTTTTTACAGCAGTAAGAATCTACACTAGATTAGATTGTAGGTTAAACCAGATTCCATTATGGATAAACCTGTTGTGGCTGCTCTAAATAATATGCAGTATCTCCACACAAGTCACATGCAACATATTTTTAACTTGCTGTGAAATCTGTAACTGAAAACATAGAGCAAGGTGATAAAAAATAAAAGAGCATTGAGGTAGTTGAACCTAGAAAAGATTAGTCATAACAGTCCATAAGGCGGAGGCTGTAACCCAACCTAAAATGAGATGATCAATGTCATCTCGGTGTTGATTACACATTGCACACTTAGAACATATACTAATACCAAAAAATTGTAAAAAAGAATCAGTAGACATCTTTGAATGAAAAATTATCTATGCAAGATTAAAACAGGATGAGAGGATCCAAGGTTTATTAAGGTTCTTTATCCAAATATTATTATTTTCAATAAAAGTTTTTGGATAGAATGCTTTTAAAGACAATAACCCATAAATAGTGTGTTCCCATATAAAAATGCCATCCCCATTAATAAAGTTATAGTTTAAGACTATTTTTTTTATATTAGTAGGAAGGTTGTCTATAGGTAAATCAAGCTAATATTTAATTGAAATATTGGTATCAAGAGAAATATCATGGGATGAGAGATTACTAAGAAGACGTATGCCAAACCAATTATCCTTCCATAATTTCAAAGAAGAATGGGTGGTGACAATCCAATGTGATTCGTTCATACTAGAGGAATAGAATTCTTAAAGGCAGACCAAATGGAGGATTTCAAATAACTGACATTTCCAGCTTTAAGTTTACTAATAAATATTTCTCTTTGAAAGGAAAGACCTTTAGATTTTCCATTAATAAGTTTCCATATAAGATTAGCTTGTAAAGAAAGGTTGAAATTGGTGAGATTTTTAATACCGAACCCTCCACAATCAATAGGTTGGAAACATTTTTTCCATGGAACAATATCAAATTTTCGTTAGAGAATGGTTCCACTCCAAATCAATTTTTTAGAGATGAAAATACTTTTTATGAGTGTATCTAGCCATTTGTAAACCAAGCAAGAATAAACAAATTTTGAAATAATGGTAGCTTTAACAAGGCATATGCGCCCAACCATTGATAATAATGTACCTTCCCATGATGATAATTAATTCCTAATTTGACTTTCAATATGAGAAAAATAACCATCCTGAGGCTTACCCCAAAACAAAGGAACACCAAGGTAATTAAAAGGTAAATTTCCTTCTCTAATACCAAGTTCATCGATTATATTCAACTCCCTAGCTATAGAAATTCTTTTACCAAAGTAAACAAAAGATTTTTCCCAACTAATTTCCTAACTTGAGACTTTCTCATAATGAAGGAGAGTATTTTTTAAAACTTTAATGTTCCTTTTGTCCTCTTTAATAAAAAGAATAATGGCATCATCATAAAAAAGTTGAGTAGGTGCAAGAAGACCTTTACCAGCTCTAATGGAAACAATTTTATTCCCAATCACTAGTCTAAGAAGTAGTCTTCTTAAATAATCTTCCACTATAGAGAAGAGAATAGATTAAAGGGGATCTCCTTTTCTTACACCTCTTTCATAAGTGAAGTAACCCTTTGGGAAGCCATTTATTAAAAACTAAAATATGGGCAGAACTTAGTAGGATTTTTACTGAATTAACAAAGATATAATTAAAACCAAACTTAGTTAAAACATCACCTATAAAACCCCAATCAAGGGTATCAAAGGAGTTTTTGACATCTAGTTTGATAGAAATGTTGCCTCCTCTAGTAGTTTTCCTAATGAGGTTAAAAAGTCAAAAGCCATAACAAAATACTCTTGTATGTTTCTACCTTTGAGGAAACCAAATTGATTTGAGGAAACTATTTTTTTGGAAATGTCAGCAAGATGGTTGGCAAGAATATTTCTAATAATTTTGTAAATTGTGTTAATAAGAGAAACTGGTCTAAAATGATTTATTTCATTACAATCATCAATTTTAGAGATGAGAATTAGAAATTTTTCATTAATTCCATGTATAAGTTTACCATTTAAAAAAAATGATTAACCAGTATGCAAAAATCAATTTGAATAATGTCATAATTTTTTTAGAAAAGAGAATTAGTAAAACCATCTAGTCTAGGAGAGCTTCTAGAATTCAGACTAAAAATAGCCTCCTTAATTTCAGAAGTAAGGGGAATGGAAGAGAGATTTGAGTTATCCTCTTGGGTAACAATATTTGGAATTATGTCTCCATTAATTCATTGGAAGTATTACAAGTACCAAAAATTCTCATGCAATAGGAGACAACATGTGATGAAATATATTTTCTATTTAAAAAAAAATCCATTATCAGAGAGGATGGCTAGGGGCCTAATGATTTTACTAACCCTTTAAAGAGAGTTAAATAATTTAGTATTTTTTTCACCACCCTTAGAAAATTTTACTTTAAAATCTCCCCTCTACATGTTCTCTTTAAGATTATGTAACATATTCAAATCATAATTAACTATATTTTCTTCTTCAAGACCATTTGAAAAATCATTATCAGTGTTTTTCTCTTGAATTAAAATAAGAAATGATTCCAGATATGAAATTTTATCATCAATGTGACTGAATAAATTCTTACTCCATAATTCCAATTTTTTCTTAAGGATCTTAATTTTTAAAACACATGTAAGAGCATCAACTTTAATGTTGAAGGAATTCCAAGTCTACTAAATTATAAGTTTGCATTCAGGGTGAGTGCTCCAGAAATTATTAAATTTTAAGACTAAAGGTGGTCTTTCCATTGTAGAGGTAAACTTAGCTAGAATAGGGTGATGATCACAATTGAATTTAGAAAGGGTAGAGTAAGATATAGAGGACCAGATATTTAGGGAATCATCATTTATGAAATCTCTATCAGGTTTTCTTGCAAGAGTAGATTGAAGGGTCCTTTTATACCAAGTATATTTTGATCCAACAAGGTTAATTTCAAAAGGTTACTATCCTTAATACAGGTTATGAATTCTCTAGTTAAGGTAGAGGAGATACCCATACCTATTTTCTCATCAGGATTTAGAATAGTATTGAAGTCCCCTATGATAATCTAAGTACAACTAATAATCCTACTTTTTTCCAAAATATTTTTCTAAAGATCTATTCTATCTTGATAACAATTAATGGCATAAATAATGGAACAAAATTGTAGAATCCATTAATATTTAAAATTTAAAGAAATAATCCACTTAGAGGAGGTAATGGAATATATTACCACCAACCTATGATGATAAAGTACCCAAAGTATTTTGATTTCATTGCTGGACAAATTAGTTCCTATCAAATGGAACCCCAGTCTATCAAGAGAGGTAACATTCTATGAGAAAATATTTCTTGGTTCAGAGAGACCCAATATAGCTGGTCTATGTTTATTAATAAAAATGTGAATAACACTAATAGTTTCAGAGTTGGAGATCCCATGACAATTTCAAAAAATATTTCTCATTTCAAAAATTGTTTGGAGGAAGGACCTCCTTTTTTCATTCAAGCAGATTTTTTGTTTCTTATAGATTTCCTAGTAAAAACATGTTTCTTATCATCATTTTTTTTAAAAATTATTTATTTGAGAAGTTATTTTCTAGGTTTTGATCATGCTAAGGAAATATCCATTTTGGGACGCTTCTCAGCATTTAACTCAGCAATTACAGTTTTATTATCCTGCTTGTACTGAATATCAGAATTAGATTCAATATTAAAGCTCATTGTCTCAAAATTTTTTTCATATGAATATGTGTCAGAACAATATATGATAGAATCATTAATATTATGATCCTTATGAATTGTAAGAGTTTTTGAATTTTCAGGTTAGGAGTGTTCAGATTGATTAGAAGAATAAAAAAACATACTGGTAGTTTCCTTATCAGTAAAATCAACTGAAGGAACATTACTTTGTTCCTCTGTTATAATATCACTTAAAGTAGAAACATCAATAGAAGCAGTATAGTAGGGATTTTTCATGATATTGAGAAGAAGAATAATTACAATGCTCAGAGATGGGTTTCTTCTAGTGGATGAGAAAAAGAAATAACATTTTGAACTGAAATAAGATTTAAATAATGAACATTCATTGACTTAAAAAATTTCATAACATCCATAGAGATATTCAAAATAATTTTTTCATCCTCATTTAGGGACATGTATTGATTCATACAATTACTATAAAGAGCACAAAAATCATCCTTTTCTTCCTCATCTACAAGAGAGGCTAAATTTTTCCCTTCTACATTTTTCACATAAAAAATATATGCTTTCTTTTTGATCAATTTTCCTCTTTAAATTTTTTTGGAGACTAATTTCCATATAGAGTAGTATCTTTACCTCTGTTTCTCTTAATAACATATTTACATTCATTTAATTTGGAAAAAATTATAAATTGATTTTGAATATTCCTACAATTAGAGACATTATGTCCTATAATCCTACAGAAATTACAGAAAGGAGGAACAATCTCAAATTCAATGTTAACCTTGGTTTTAATATCATTAGAAATAAAATAGATTACATCAAGGTATTTGATATCAAGATAAACTTCAATAAGCATCCTATAAAACATTTCCATTTCACCATTTAATGTGTGATGATCAATTTTTAAAGGAATACTAACACAAGAAGCAAGATCATTAAGAATTTTGGGATGTCAAAAGACCCAATTTATCCCATGAAATCAAACCCAAAGCTATGTAGTTGAGTTCTTTTTCTTAAATGGATTAAAATTTATGTTCCATTTATAAATTCTAAGAGTACCAAGTTTAAGAAATATGTTACCTAATTTCTATACATCTTTGAGATTGGTTTTACTTTCTAATAATATGTGGAAGAAGCCCCTTCCAATTAGAATTAACTTCCAGTCCTTGAAACCACATAAATGTGAGATCTAAAGTTTGATATCATTATAAGACCAAGGTTTGTCTCCTTTAGAATAAATAAGATTCCAAAAAATAGATAATTTACATAAGTTCATCCTATATTGATGTGCATTCAGATCGAAGACAACCATAAAACAACCATCTTCAGTATTTTTGAAAGGATCACTAGTGGAAAAAACATTCAACACGTTAGAATTTTTCACATCGGTTCTATATAACTGATGTGAAAAGCTGTAAAAATCGATTTATCATGTCGGTTATATAGTAATCAATGTGATAAATTGATGAGAATCAATTTTTTATGTCGGTTATTTTATAACCGACCTGATAAAAATTGAGATTAGATTTATCACGTCGGTTATTTTATAATCAACATGACATATCAAATTTGGGTGCTTTATCATGTTGGTTATGAAATAACCACTATGATAAAGTGGATCTCGGTAATTTATAACGTTGGTTTTTTTAGAACCAACATTATAAATTTCCATTTATCACATCAGTTATAAAATAACCGACGTGATAAAAACTTTGTTACGTCGTTTATTAAATAACCGACATTATAAACATAAAAAAAATATTTTATCATGTCAGTTATTAAGCAACCAATGTGATAAATCTTTTAAATAATTTATCGCACCCCGTATTCAGTCATTCTTTTTTCTTCGATCGGGTGACTGCGACTCGTCTCTCTCGCGCGGAAAACCTAGAAAGGATTTTTCGAAGTCGTGTCATCCAGCCTCATTTTTCCAACTTCATTCTTCATATTTATTATCACCAGATCTATCAGGTCGACTCAAAACACTCAAGTAAGCCTCACATGGCCCGGTTTTATTTTTTATTTTCCACAATTCCCTAAACTAAATTTTTAAGATGTTATTTTTCTATCTTTGTTCTTGCTATCATGGTAAGTTTCATAGTGTTGATTTATACCATGCTAAATTCTTTTCTGGTAAAATAAACCATGGAAGTGATATCATGAAAGTTTACAATTTTTGTGTGTTCTATCATGTGTGTGTCCGTGTACAGAGGGTGTCCAAGGGGGTTGGGGGGCTGTCCAAGTGGGTGCAGGGTGTCCAGGGGGGTGTCCAAGCTGGTGGGGGGTGGTGTCCAGGGGGGTGCGGGGGTTGTCTAGGGAGGTTGGGGGTGTCCAAGGACCAAGGGGTGGGGGGGGGGGGGGGGTGGTGTCCTGGGGGGGTGAGGGGGCTATCCAAGGGGGTGGGGGTGTCTAGGGGGTGGGGGCTATCCAATTTGGCGGGGGGGATGTCCAGGGGGTGGGGGCTGTCCAGAGGGGTGGGGGGCTGTTTAGGGGGGGTGAGGGCTGTTCAGAGGGGTGGGGTGGTGGTGGTGGTGGTGTGGTGTGTGTGTGTGTGGGGGGGGGGGGGGGTTGTCCAAGGGGGTGGGGGTGTCCAGGGGCTTATCTAAGGGGGTGGGGTTTTCCATGGGACTGCCCAAGGGGGTGGGGGTGTCCAAGGTGGTGGTGGTGATGGTGGGGGTGTCTGGGGGGTGAGGGGGGGCTATCCAAGGGGGATAGGGGTGTCTAGGGGGTGAGGGGCTATCCAAGGGGGTATGGGTGTCCAGGGGGTGGGGGTGGGGGGTGTCCAGGGTGAGTGGGCTGTCCAAGGGGGTAGGGGTGTCCATGTGGTGGGGGTGTCCAGGGGGGTCGGGGCTGTCCGGAGGGGTGGGGGGGGGGGGGGGGGGGGCTGTCCGGAGGGGTGGGGGGGGGGGGGGGGGCTGTCCCGAGGGGTGGGGGGGGGGCTCTCAAAGAGGGGTTGGGGGGGGGGCTGTCCAGAGGGGTGGGGGGATATCCAAGGGGGGTGAGGGTGTCCAAGGGGTGTCCAAGTTGGTGGTGCTAGTGGTGGTGGTGGTGTGTGTGTGTGTGGGGGGGGGTGTCCTGGGGGTGAGGGGGCTGGCCAAGGGGGGTAGGGGTGTCCAGGGGGTGGGGTGGATGTCCAAGGGGGGTAGGAGTTTCCAGGGGGGGTGAGGGGGTTGTCCAAGGGGGTAGGGGTGTCCAGTGGTGTGTGTGTTGTGGGGGGTGTCCAGGGGTGAGTGGGTTGTCCAAGCGGGTAGGGGTGTCCAGGGGGGTGGGGGGTTCAGGGGGTCGGGGGCTATCAAGTGGGGTGGGGGATTTCCAGAGGGGTGGGGGGATGTCCAGAGGGGTGGGGGGCTATCCAAGGGGGTGGGGGTTTCCAGGGGGATATCCAAGTGGATGGGGGTGTCCAAGGTGGTGGGGGTGTCTGGGGGGTGAGGGGGCTGTCCAGGGGGGGGGGGTAGGGTGTACAGGGGGTGAGGGGCTGTCCAAGGGGGTAGGGGTGTCCAGGAGGTGGGGTGTCTGGGGGGTGAGTGGTATATCCAAGGGGGTAGGGGTGTCCATGGGGTGGGGGTGTCCAGGGGGGTGGGGGATGTCAAGGGGGTGGTGGGTGGGGGGGGGGCTTTCCAGAGGGGTGGGGGCTGTCTAGAGGGTGGGGGATGTCCAGAGGGTGGGGGCTGTCCAAGGGGGTGGGGGTGTCCAGGGGGTGAGGGGGCTTTCCAAGGGGGTAGGGTGTCTAGGGGGTGGGGTGTGGGTAGTGTCCTAGGGGGTGAGTGGGCTGTCCAAGGGGGTAGGGAGTGTCTAGGGGGTGGGGATTGTCCAGAGGGGTTGGGGTTGTCCAAGGGGGTGGGGGTGTCCAAGGTGGTGGTGGTGGTGGTGGTGGGGGGGGGGGGGTGTCCTGGGGGTTGAGGGGGCTGTCCAAGGGTAGTAGGGGTGTCCAGGGGGGGTGAGGGGGTTGTCCAAGGGAGTAGGGTGTCTAGGGGTGGGGGTGTCCAGGGGGGGTGAGTGGGTTGTCCTAGGGGTAGAGGGTGTCCAGGGGGTGGGGGGATGTCCAGGGGGTGGGGGGCTGTCCAGAGGGGTGGGGGCTGTCTGGGGGGGGGCTATCCAGGGGGTGGGGGTTGTCCAGAGGGGTGGGGGCTGTCCAAGGGGGTGGTGGTGTCCATGGGGTGTCCAAGGGAGTGGGGGTGGTGTCCAGGGGGTGAGGGGGATTTCCAAGGGGGTAGGGGTGTCCAGGGGGTGGGGGATGTCCAGGGGGTGGGGGGCTGTCCAGGTGGTGGGGGTGTCCAAGGGGGTAGGGGGTGGGGGGCTGTCCAGGTTGGTGGGGGTGTCTAAGGGGTAGGGAGGTGGGGGGTGGTGTCCAGGGGGTGGGGGGAGGGGGTGACCAGGGGTGGGGGTGGGTGTCCAGGTGGGTTAGTGGGCTACTCAAGGGGGTAGGGGGTGTCCAGGGGTGGGGGTGTCCAGAGGTGTGGGGGGATTTCTAGAAAAGTTAGGGGGCTGTCCAGGTGGTGGGGCCTATCCAAGGGGGTGGTGGTGTCCAGGGGTGTCCAAGGGGGTGGGGTGGTGTCTAGGGGGTGAGGGGGATTTCCAAGGGGGTGGGGGTTTCTAGGGGGGGGGTGGTGTCCAGGGGGGTGGGGGGGATGTCCAAGGGGTGGGGGTATCCAGGGGATAACCCCTACCCCTGTGGACAACCCCCACAACCATGGATAACCCTACCCCCTTGGACACCCTGACAACCCCCCTACCCCATGGAACAACCCCTACCCCCTTGGACAACCCCACCACCCCTGGATATACCCCTACCCCTTGGACACCCCTTAGTATATATATATATATATATCCCAATGGTTTCATTGAAACTGTTGTCATATTTTTACTTCAGTTAGTCTATACCAACGATTCATGTAGAATCTTTGGTATAGGGCTAATGCACCGACCATCAATGCCAACGGTGTGTGAAAATGTTCAGGTATTCTATCCCAATGGTTTCAGGGGATATCCCAATGGTTTCAAGTCTTTGGGATATGTGTAATTTTTAGTAGTGAATGTATACATATTTTAATATTTATACTTCATATTTCTTTTTTACAGAAGGGTGAATTTGGTATCCAGTTTCACCAAGATGTATTCTTTGTGTACCTTAAGAATAAAGGATCCAAAGTGAATTTAAAACTGTTATATCTAACTATATTTTCTTTTTAAAATCATTTTTATGAGTATATTTTTTAAATACACATAGATTTTTTTTAGATTTCAAAATTTTTTTACATTCAAATTATTATATTTTTCATATAAATATATATTTTTCTTATCTTAACAAGGTGTATAATTTTGATATTTTTTATAGGTAATAATGATTCAAAGTTGGATTACGACACATCTAATGAGTAATGAATATGAGGAAGGTGTTGATTCCTTTTTGGAATTTGCTAAACGAAATGTTCCAAGCAGTGTCATTTTTTTCTGTCCATGCCTGAAATGTTTGAATATGAAGACGTTGAAAAGTAGAGAGATCAAAGATCATCTAATTTGTCATGGATTTAATCCTAGTTACAGCCCTTGGATTTGGGCATGGTGAAACTAGACAGAATGTTAGATCTACTGATGATGATGATTTCAAAGATGGTAACTCTGATGGAATTGAAGAAATGCTTCGTGATATTTCAGTAGAACAAATTGAGATAGAACCGACAGTTGCGCGTCTATATGGTGATGCTAAAAAACCATTGTATCCTAGTTGTATAGATTTTATGGTATTTTCAGCAGTGTTAATATTGATTAACCTGAAGGTGAAACATGGATGGAGTGACATAAGTTTTACAGAGTTGAAACAACTATTTAAAGATATTTTTCCAAAAGACAACAATCTTCTAGATTCACATTATAAGGCCAAAAAATATTATGCCCGATGGGATTGGTATATAAGAAAATACATATCTATCTGAATGACTATATGATATATTGGAAGGAATATGAATTTCTGTCAGAGTGTCCTAAATGTGGGACATCATGGTATAAGTTGAAAGAAAAATCACATGCTGATGTAGAGATTACAAAGATCCCTTCCAATGTATTTTGGTATATTCCTATAATTCATCGTTTTGAAACATTTATTTTCTAATTCACATGATGCAAAATGGTTAAGATGACATGATGATGAGCGGATATGTGATGGAAAAATACATCATCTAGCTAATTGTCCACAATGAAAGAAAATTGATTAGCATTATCCTATATTTGGAAATGAAATTAGAAGTCTCAGACTAGGGTTATACACAGATGGAATGATTTTATACTGAACCCTCAGTAGTACACATAGTTCATGGCCTATTTTATTGGTAATTTACAACCTCTCTCCTAAAGTTTATATGAAGTGAAAATATGTCATGTTGAGTATAATGATCTCTGGTCTGAAGCAACCCAGAAATGATACTGATGTTATCTTGTCACCATTGATTTATGATTTGAATCTTTTATGGGAGGATGGTATTAGGGTGTATGATTCTTATAAAATTGAATATTTTCAACTTCGTGCAGTGATTATGTTCACTATAAATGACTTCCCAGCATATGGAAATTTGTCTGG
Organism: Viscum album; assembly: GCA_963277665.1. Lineage (NCBI taxonomy): Eukaryota > Viridiplantae > Streptophyta > Magnoliopsida > Santalales > Viscaceae > Viscum > Viscum album. The sequence continues at coordinate 734,456,204 of OY728147.1, read as the reverse complement.
ATATAGTGGTAAGGGGCATAAAGCATGTCCAATTTGCGAATAACAAACCTCATATTTTCAATTGCATCATGGGAGGAAAACAGTATACATGGGTTATCGAAAGCTTTTGCCTATGGATCACTCTTATAGAAATACTAAAAAATGAATTCAATGGCTCATAAGAATTTGATATTTCTCCAAAACCTTTATCCCCTAATGTGTATTTTGAGAGGGTGAGGAACCTTGATGTGACATTGGGAATGACACATAAATCTGGTAATGATAGACATATTTGGAAGAAAAGGTCAATATTTTTTGAGTTACCATATTGGAGATATCATGAAGTGAAACATAATATTGATGTCATGCATGTGGAGAAAAATATATGCGATAGTTTTATTGGAACATTTTTTAGATATTAAAGGAAATAAAAAATATGGGTTTAATATAAGACTAGACTTACTATAAATGGGAATATGTTTGGAGTTAGCTCCCACTCCTAATGGAAGAAAAATATTTCTTCCCCTGGCTTGTCATACATTATCTAAGAGGGAGAAAATTATATTTTGTTAGTGTCTTCATGATATCAAGGTGCCTCAAGGTTATTCTTAAAATGTAAAAAATTTTGTCTCCTTGAAGGATTGAAGTTGATAGGTATGAAATCTCATGATTTTCACATCATGATGCAACAACTTCTACCAGTTGCATTGCATGGAATATTGACCATCCGTGTCAGAAAGACTATAATGAAGTTGTGTTATTTTTTCCATTCAATTTGTAATAAGGTTATTAATGTGAATGCATCGAACATTTTAGAAAAGGATGAATTTTTTATACTTTTTCAATTGTAAATGTATTTTCCTCTATATTTTTTGATATAATGGTGCATTTAATGATTCATCTGATTCGAGAAATAAAGATTTGTAAACCTGTATATCTTCATTAGATGTATCCTTTTGAAAGGTATATGAAAATATTGAAGGGGTATGTTAAGAATCCATATCGACCTGAAGCCTCCATTATTGAAAAGTATATTTCTGAGGAGGTTGCGGAGTTTTGTACGAGCTACTTGGCTGCGGAGGAGCACATAGGTTTTCCTCCATCTCGATATGAACGAGTAAACAATGAGGGAAAGGGGATTTGTGGCTTAAAGGTCAGATCGTTGTCAGCTGAACAGATGAAGAAGTTAGAATTATAAATCTTGAATAACATAGCTGATGCTCATCCGTATATCACATTGTATATTAATGAGTTGAAACAATGTCATCCAAAGAATAAAGAAATTTGTATTTTTAATGAGCATAAGAAATTTTTTTTTGTCATGGTTTAAAAATACCTTGCTTGGTAGATCAGATGTATCAGAGACATTAAGATGGTTAGTGGGTGGTCCAAGTTTAAATGTGATAACATGGTTTTGGTATGACATTAATAGTTGTACATTTCATACGAAAGTTCAGGACAACAAAAGTGCAGTTCAAAATAGTGGTGTATTGGTGTTTGCAGAAGAAATGAATTTTTCAAGTTCTAAAGACAAAAACCCAATTTTTGTATCAAGTGAATATTATGGATTCATTGAAGAAATATGGGGGGTTGATTACTTTAAAATTAAAGTTCATGTTTTTAACTACAAATGGTTTATCGGTAATAACAGTGTCAGACACGATGAATTTGAAATAATAGTTGTTAATATGAATAGATTGGAAGACAAAACAGATTCTTTTAGAATGAAAACACATGAAAAATAGATTTTATATGTAGTTTATCAATCTTATATGTAGTGGTTTATTGTTTTACAAGAGAAAAAATAATATGTCTGTGAGGATCAACTTGATGAAGATGCTAATTTATGTGATATCACTACTTCCATGGAATGATTAGCAGAACATAATGATGAGCATGTTGAAGACATGGTTTGTGCCATAAGGAATGATCATCACGAAGGAATTTGGGAAAACAATCTATTTGTACATTCCTAATATTATAGGTAACATATTTTTATTTCTTGTTTACATTTACTATTTTCATAAAATGTTAGATATTGTAATTATTTTTTATTAAAATGCTTATTGAAACAAATAAGTAGAAGTTTTTTTTATTTTAATTTTGTTTAGTTTTTTTATCATGTTTACCATTACGTAAATTATATATCTATTATTTTTGTTTAATGACAATTACTTTACCATGTCTACCATGTCTACCATGCCTACTATGTCTACCATGTCTACCCTATCTACCATGTCTACCATGTCTACCATGTCTACCATGTCTACCATGTCTACCATGTATACCATGTTTACCATGTTTACCATAGTTTACCATTGTTTACCTTTACATAACTTATATATTTATTGATTTTGTTGAATGAAAATTTCACTACCATGTTTTTCATATTTACCATTGTTTAACATGCTTACCATATTAACCATGTTTACTATTACATAACTTAGTTCAATTTTCCATTTTCTGTTTAATTTAGTATGGTAATATTTGAATTTGTCTATTTGTGAACTAATGTTTTATTTTTTTTATTTTAAGGATAATGATAGGTCAATCAGTTGATCAACCACATGATTCTAGAGATGAGAATAATGATCATACATCTGGGGAGGAACATTCACATGCTCCTCTTGATGTTCCCTAATCTTCATCATGTGCTCCCATTATGACAAAGAATAGTTCAAGAGTCGGTAAACGTGGGTTCACATGTTTACCAAAATTCTTACTTTCCCATACCGAGTACCCAAGGATACTCATTGAGTTTGATGAGAATGATATTCCTAGAGGTCCAAATGCAAAATTTTTTAAGATTTTTGTATCAACTCAGGGTAAGATCAAAGTAATAATTTTGTTTGATGATTGGAGAATTGTGGAAAAAGTGATAATATCTCATTTGTGGGAGATGATTTTGGAAAGATATTTTGATATTATTTGACTATTATTTAAATGTTTCTAGTATAATATGTTTTACCTCTTCTTTATCAGATTCCATTTGATATTCCTCACACTGGAGGAGTCAAGAAGAAATGCTTATCGATGGCTGCTAGGAGATGGAGGGATTTCAAATTAATCCTCACATCTGATTTCATTTTTTTCATAGGAGTCATGAAAATCCATGTCATATATATACTTTCATAGATGAAGACACATGGAGAATGTTAGTTGAAAGTAGAAGAAATGATTAATTTTTGGTAAGGTCAATGTAAACTTTTATAAGGTTTCTTATATAAATGATCTTATTAATGTTTTGTTAATGACTTCTTATTCTTAATTTATAGCAAACAAGGACATCTCATCAGGAGATCCAATCTAAAAATGTATACCCTCACAGTTTATCTTGGGGAGGGTATAAATTATTGGAAGAACAAATGATGATAGAAAAATTATAAAAACTGAGAGAAAAGACCTCAATCTCTAGAGAGGTTGCCCCTCCATCCCCTCCATCTAGACATGAAAAATGGTATAGAGATCAAATGAAAAAAAAGGGGCAATATCTTTCTGAAGAGTTGAGAATCGTAGCTGAGAGGATTGTAAGATATTTATTTTATTTATTTAAGTTAATTCTATTATTTATATAATTTAAAGCATTACAGAAATGTTCAATTAATTAATATAGGATTATCTTGAGGAGTAGAGCTCACAAGGGGTATTTACAGCTGTTGGAAGGAAAGATATTTTATCTGCAACATTGGGAAAGCCCGAACATCCTGGTGTGTACGAGGATATCTGATAGGTGTATCAGTAAGTAATGTGTTGCCACATTCTTCAAATTCTTCTATTTAGGGTGTTTATAAAAAAAATAAAATCCATGGAGGATGAAGTTCATAATATTAATGCGATGATGGAGGACAAGATTATAGCATCGGTACAGTCTATGTTTGTAGATATACAAAGAAAATTTCATACTACAACTCCCACTCCTCCACCTCCCCCTACAGACCCCATTATTTATCCTCCACCTCCGCCAGTAGCTCCCACTCCCCCACCTCATCATGCAGACCCCATTTTTTATCCTACTCCTCTGCCACAACTTCCTACTTATTGCGAGTTTTATGTTGATAATCCTCAACATCATATAGTTTCATATGGGCTGGTATATTGTATATGAGATATAATTCATCATCAAAATTTAGAGGTAGAGCATTATAGGGTCACTATACATGATATTATAGAAAGATCAGCTTGAGTACCATTACCTACATATGAAGTGATGACATTTGGACATAGTATTGACCATTTTTTTAATTTAGCCATCCGGACTTCTGTAACTCATTACCATAGAGGTATGTATTTTATATCGTCTATTTTATTTTTTTATTAAAGTTGTTCTAACATTTAAAAAATAACATATTTTTCTATTTATTTTTATAGGAATACATAAAAGGTAAAGAAATACTGTATAGATAAAAAAAAGACAAATGGCTATGACATCAGATACAAATTATAGTAGTCCTGACAGATTGTCAAGATATTCAAATTTTTTGGCGGATCATTATGAGTTTCCAATGGAAGCTCATGTTTTTGGACATTCAATAAATGTAGGGATTCTAAAAAATGATATCATGGAGCTTGTTACTGGAGATAAGTTGGGCATCAACGTGGTGAAAATATTTTCCATGTAAGACTTAACACCTTTTCCATACATTATATTTATTAAAAATGCATACTTATGTCTATTTTGTATTATTTATCTTTATAACATGTGTGAGAAGAATGAGCATACAAATGTATATGGATTCATGGACCTACATTTGATTTCCCCTGAAGCACATGCATTGGATGAGGAACAAATAATGCTTTATATTACTGAATGATTTGAACAGAATATAATCACACAGTGTTGGTTGATGCCTTTTTGTGAGAGGTATGAAACATATCTCTAGAAAATATTTCATTATCTTTTAACATAAAATACAACTAACCTTAAATTTTCTTTTATCAGTGATCATTGGATGTAGGTGTTTTTTACCCAAGGGAGAAAACACTTTATTGGATACGCTATGTCCATGTCGATGTGTGGGGAAGTTTTAAGAATATGTTGGAAAAGTATGTTTCAATTTCTTAATAGTTGTATATATTATAATGAATTTGTAATTTATCCCATTTTTATTATTTTATAACATGGGATGGGTCTACTTTCAAAAAAATACAAAGAAAAGAAGTTCCAAGATCAAATATGTTAAATTAAAGGTAACTATCCATTTATAAATTGTAATTTTTGATGTATTACATAAAAATAATATTTTTAATTTACACTCATTTAAAAATAATTGTCATGAACAACAAGGCATCATTGAATGCGGATATTATATGTTAATATTTATGTATGAAATAATTACAACTGGAACACTTGTGAACTTTGACTAGGTAAGATTTCATTTTAAACTTCTCCATAATATTTCATTTAATTTATTCATTATAAATGTTGACTAATAGCCTTTTAATTTGTAGTTATTTGATGACCCTCAACCCTATAGTGCTCAAGAGGTCAAACACTTACAAGTTTAATGGTTAAATTATTTTACAGGTTTGATTGAATTTTAGTTTTTTTATAGTGTAAAATGTAATTTTGAATATTTTCATTATAATTGTTTATTTGGTAGTCATTTTGGTTGGATTTAGGTTATTCTTTTAGTTGAAATTGTAAGTTTAGAATGTTATATATGTGAATGTTTAATTTTTCTTTGCTTCTTGTTTTGGTTTAGTTATAATGGTTTTTTTGGTATTGATTCTGGTCTGGGGGGTGTCCAGGGGGTGTCCAGGGGTGGGAGGGCTGTCCAGGGAGGTAGGGGCTGTCCAAGAGGGTGGGGGATGTCCAGGGGAGTGGGGGCTTCCCAAGAGGGTGGGGGCTATCCATGGGGCTGGGAGGGTGTCTAGAAGGGTGGGAGGGCTGTCCAGGGGAGTGGGGGGATATCCAGGGGGTGTCCAGGGGTGTGTGTGTGTGGGGGGGGGTTTCAAGAGGTTGGGGGTGTTCAAGAGGGTGGGGGTTGTCCAGGGGGGTGGGTGGGCTATCCTGGGGGTGGGGGGCTATCTAGGGGGTGTCTACGGGTGTGGGGGTGTCCAATGGGGTGGGTGGGGGGTGTTCAGGGTGTCCATGGGGAGTGGGGGGGGGGTGTCCAGGGGAGTGGGGGATGTCTAGGGGAGTGGGGGGCTGTCCAGGAGGTGGGGGATGTCCATGGGGGTTGGAGGGTGTCTAGGAGGGTGGGAGGGATGTATAGAGAAGTGGGGGCTATCTAGGGGGTGTCCAGGGTGTGTGTGTGTGTGGGGGGGGAGGTGACCTAGAGGGTGGGGGTGTCCAGGAGGGTGGGGGGTTGTCTAGGGGGGTGGGTGGGCTGTCCAGGGGGGTGGGGGACTGTCCAGGGGGGTGGGGGACTGTCTAGGGGGTGGGGGCTATCTAGAAGGGTGGGGGGTTGTCCAGTGGGGTGTCCAGGGGTGTGTGTGTGTGTGGTGGTGGTGGGGGTGGGGGGGGGGGGTCCAATGGGATGGGGTGGTTTCTATGGGTGTGGGAGGGTTGTCCAGTGGGGTGGAGGGTGTCCAGGGTCTCCATGAGGGTGGGAGGCTGTCCAGGAAGGTAGGAGGGATGTCCAGGGGAGTGGGGGATGTCTAGGGGAGTGGGGGATGAGGGGCTTTCCAAGGGGTGTCCAGGGGTGTGGGAGGGTGTCCAAGGGGGATGCGAGGGTGTCCAGGGGGTGGATGGCTTTCTAGGGGGTGGGGGATTTCCAGTGGGGTGGGGGATGTCTAGGAGGGTGGGGGTGTATAGCGGGTATGGGAGGGTGTCCAGGGGGTGTCCAGGGGTGTGGGAGGGTGTCCAAGGGGTGGGAGGGTGTACAGTGGGTGGATGGCTGTTCCGGGGGTGGGGGTGTCTAGGAGGGTGGGGGCTGTCCAGGGGTGTGAGAGGGTGTTCAGGGGGTTTTTAGGTGGGTGGGGGGGGGGGGGGCTGTCTAGGGGGTGGGGGGCTATCCAGTGGGGTGTCCAGGGGTGTGTGTGTGTGTGTGTGTGGGGTGGTTTTTAGGGGTTGTGGGAGGGATGTCCAGTGGGGTGGGGGTGTCCAGGGTGTCCATGGGGGTGGGAGGATGTCCAAGAAGGTAGGAGGGATGTCCAGTGGAGTGGGGGATATCTAGGGGGTGTCCAGTGGTGTGGGAGGGTGTCCAAGGGGGTGGGAGGGTGTCCAGGGGGTGAATGGTTATCCAGGAGATGGGGGACTGTATAGTGGGGTGAGGGCTGTCTAGGTGTGGGGGGGGGGGGGATGTCCAGGGGTGTGGGGGGGTGTCCAGGGGGTGTCCAGGGGTGTGGGAGGGTGTCCAGGGGGTGTCTAGGGGTGTGGGAGGGTGTCCAAGGGGGTGGAAGGGTGTCCAGGGGGTGGGTGATTGTCTAGGGGGTGGAGGGGTGTCCAGTGGGGTGGGGGCTATCTAGAAGGGTGGGGGTTGTTCAGGGGGTGTCTAGGGGTGTGGGAGGGTGTCCAGGGGGTGTCCAGGTGGGTGGGGGGGGGATATCCAGGGGGGTGGGGGATGTCCAGGAGGGTGGGGGCATTCCAGTGGGGTGTCTAGGGGTGTGTGTGTGTGTGTGTGGGGGGGGGGGGTGGTTTCTAGGGGTGTGGGAGGGATGTATAGTGGAGTGGGGGTGTCCATGGGTGTGGGAGGCTGTCTAGGAAGGTAAGAGGGATGTCTAAAAGAGTGGGGGCTGTCCAGGGGAGTGGGGGCTTTCCAAAGGGTGTCTAGGGGTGTGGGAGGGTGTCCAAGGGGGTGGGAGGGTGTCTAGGGGGTGGATGGCTGTCCAGGGGGGTGGGAGGGCTATCCAATGGGGTGGGGGCTATCTAAGAGGGTGGGGGGGGGGGGGGGCTGTCCAGGGGGTGTCTAGGGGTGTGGGAGGGTGTCCAAGGGGGTGGGAGGGTGTCAAGGGGGGTGGATAGTTATCCAGGGGGTGTCCAGGGGTGTGGGAGGGTGTCTAGGGGTGGGTGGCTGTCCAGGGGTGTGGGGGGCTGTTTAGTTGGTGGGGGGGGGGGTTGTCTAGTGGGTGGGGGCTGTCTAGGAGGGGGGGATGTCCAGGGGGTGTCCAGGGGTGTGGGAGGGTGTCCAGGTGGGTGGGTGGGGGGTGTCCAGGGGGTGGGGGATGTCCAGAAGGGTGGGGCAGGGTGCTATCCAGGGGGTGTCCAGGGGTGTGGGAGGGTGTCCAGGGGGTTTACGGCTGTCCAGGGTGGGCTGTCCAGTGTGGTTGGGGCTATCTAGGAGTGGGGGGGGGGGGATGTCCAGGGGGTGTGCAGGGGTGTGGGAGGGTGTCCAGGTGGGTGGGGGCTGTCTAAGGGGTAGGGGATATCTAGGAGGGTGGGAGGGTTGTCCCCTGGGTGCCTAGGGGTGTGGGAGGGTTTCCAATGGGTGGGAGGGTGTCCAGGGGGTGGGGGGCTGTCTAGGGGGTGGGTGATGTCCAGTGGGGTGGGGGGGGGGGGGGGGCTGTCCAAAGGGTTTTTTGTTTTTTTAGTTGGTATTGTAAGTTCTGAATGTTTTGTATATGAATCTTTAATTTTTCTTTGGTCCTTCTTATTTTGGTCTAGTTTTGATGTTTTTATGGTATGTATTCTGGTGTGGTTTTTCTCTGGTTTTGGTTTGTTTTTTTCCTGTTTCAGGTATTCTTTGGGAGGTTATAGTACTGGTTGGAAGGTTTTATTAAAAAAATTATGGTTTTTACATTGGTTATTTTATTACCGACGTAAAAAATTCACAGGAAATGGGTTTTTACGTCGTTTATTAAATAACCGACATAATAAATAGAACGAAAGAGTTTTTTACATCAGTTATAAAATAACCGATGTAGTATGTAGGTTTTCACGTCAGTTATTATTTAACTGATGTGAAAAAATGAATTGTAGACCAGTTTAACACATTGGTTATGAAAAAAATTGACATGTTAAACTTGTATTTCACAAAGGTTATTAAATAACCGGCATGATAAACACTTCAGAGGTACCTCTTATTATGTCAGTTATATAATAACTGACATAATAAAGTATATACCACATTGGTTTTTAAATAAACGATGTGGTATATTACATCTCTGAAGCATTTTCCATGTCAGGTTTTTAGGAACCAACGTGAAAAACACTTCAGATTTTTAATTTTTATGTCAGTTTTAGAATAACCGATGTAAAAAACAATGTTTATAATGTCTCCTATAATAACTTCGTCCAAAATACAATGTAAAAAATAGAAAATTACCACCATAAAAAACATTTTCTACACTAGTGGAGGTTTAGGAAGCTCACAAGACACCAAATTATATCCACAAAGAGCTTCTAAAAAAGATATTCTTATAATGTTTGTTGTTGAAAAAACACCTTTCAGATTTAGGTTTCCATTTGGATACTTCGTGGAACTATCTGGATTGTGATTTTCAGGACTGGAATATTTCTCCCATTTAGGATTAAAGGAATCCATGAAGTATTGATTCATAATGAAGAAGATTCATCTTTGAAATTCAAAGGGAAGCTTACTGTTTGTCTTAAATTATTCTTCCTTAAATGCACAAGCACCATTTTCTTGGATCTCCTCATCCTTGGGGTGCACTAAGAGGAAACCTTGAAGTGAATGATGATCAGGGAAGGCTATCGATGTTAAAAGCTCAGGCAATGTCCACTTCTATGATTAAGGGGCAATGATTGCAGGCTTGTGAGGGGAAGTGATGAAAGCAGCGAGGCCAGTGCAAGGGGTTGTTTATATATATATATAGTATATATATTTGGATTTATATATGTATATTTTTTGATTTATATATTTATATATATAAATATATAATATGTGAAAGATATTTTTCCTTGTTATTATAAGGTCGATTACACCCGCTACCATGGAACAAAAAACAAGGAAAGAGATTTGTTCTGTGTTCTTTTGGTAAGGAAAGTAAATATGAAATTGTGTGTCAATTCATTAGAGGATGATCCTTGGGACATCATAAGCATTTAACAGACAAAATTTTGAATATTATTTCTTGTATATTTAAGGAAATCATAGAGAGGGAATTTGAATAATAAAAAATCCTATATTTTTATTTTAAACGTTTTAATTATAATGTAGCCAATTTCTTCTCCGCCTCAAGACATGCTCACCCCGATGAGGAACAACTTAGTTATCTTGAGGGAAAGGAAGAAATTATTCATGAACAGAAATTGTAAAAACAAGATTTTCTTCAAATTAAAATTTTAACAAAAGTAGTTAAAATAATAATTAAAGGCAAAAAATTCACAATAAATCAATATTTATTAGCAATAATTGTATCAGTATTGGATTGAATGTGCCAACCGACATAGATAGTTGGCATAATGTCACACCTATATTGAATTCCATTGTTTGGGAGGACATTACAATAACATATTATTGTACTTTATGTTATATTCTTTTTAAATCAAGTCATGAAATTCTATTTATTTATTTAGTTTGAAAATTTCATTTATTATAGAATATTTTAGACTTATTTTTTTTAGAGTTGTTGGAAAGTACCTTAGATATTTTTAAACAATATTGACCATGAGGTACATGATAGAGTTTCATGTAAATTCTAAGTTATTTTAATTTATCTATAATGACATTTATGATAAAACCATTTTTATATATGTTACTCTATAACAATAGAAAAAGAGTGCGGATATTAAGCAATGTGAAACAAAGCTGTAACACCCATACCGTAAATCAAGGATGATATATGTTGTACTTGAAAAATAGTCAGTGAATTCTTAGAAATTATTATAAGATAATTGAAATAAAAAAATATTGGTTTATTTGTGTTGAGATGAAAATTGATAATTCAAAGCCACCCACTACCTCAATCCCATGTCATGGTGTGTGGAATGAGGTCCATGTAAGTAAGAAGAGCCAAATTTTATATGAAATCAATCAAAATGTGCGGGATGAATGTTTAAGTAGAAATGAACTAAAATTTATTATTACATTATATTTTAAATCATAATAACATATATCGAGTTTTCCTTTATCTCATCCAGAAAAAAGATGATTCATCTCACATAAATGAAAAAGAAAAACTTTCTATAGTTTTTAATCATCTTGAGAAGTATAGATGGGTTAGAGTGGTGGGTTTTGGAGTCTTTTCAAGATACTACTTCAAAAAAGAAAAAAGTGAATTTTTTTTAAAGATTAATATGAAGAGTTATAATGAAATGTTGTGAAACAAAATGAATTATTGTTTGAATAAAATAAAGTATTCATAAAATTGATGTAAGAGAGGCTATCGGTAAACCAAATACCACATCACCACTAGTAGACATGTAAACACAAAATTTTGAGTGTAGTTATTCCCAACAGGAATGCAATTCACTTGAGGTACATATTATTTTAATAAAATTTTCTAATATTCATGTATTTAACTAGTATTTATTACCTATTTTTTCTAATTTTTACGTGTAAAATTATTTGTGGAATATATATTTATTTAAACCCACACATTGAATTATTTATAGAAGTTTGGTGTATAATATTGTGGATGATGACATTAATTGTGCACCATTATCAGTAGGTCATGTGCGAGTAGGGATTTAGGTATCTCATGCACAAAGATTTTGTTGTAGTTGGTGTCCTAGGAACAAATGTTTGTACTTTGATTAGATGTATATTCTATGTATTGAATATTAATAAAACATCTTATTATATATTTTTCATTGTTCTACATGAATCTATTGTAATAATTTCCTAGAGTATACATCACATTAATAAGGTCATAATAGTTCCCCGTTATGATGAGAACCTTGAAGTGATATAATGATATTTTTAAATAATGTTCTATGGTTGGACAACATACTATGATGGGACACATAGTATATAGACTGCCAGGTGTGAATACTTGTAAGTGGACTAGGCTTCTTCTCATGAAGTTTTCACTTCGTAATCTATAAGATGAGATATTATGAGAATAGATCCTCTAGTAGGAATTTAACATGGTTTGGTTCCATTGGATATTCCCATCGGAGACTGTGTGTAATGGTCCTTAGAATTTAAGATTATCATTAATTCAGGTCATGACTCGTGCACTTATATTTTTTGATGAGAACCATGACAATATATATTTGTAGTGAGGTAGGGGATGTTTGGTGTGACATTATTAACAGTTCATTAATGGATATGTTAAGGAAGGATTTGTCCTTTATAATTTTATGGAAGTTGATATATTGACCCTTTTATTGGAATAGAATAGTAACATTAAATTTCATGTCCATGGTGTAAAAAAGTGTTTATTTCAGATAGTCAAAGAAAGACTTATCAAGAAAATAGGTTAGTCACACAAATGTGAAACCTGCTTGATGAGGTATTACGACAAAGAAATTATATTACATAGTGAGAGTTCATTTGTGGTTATTGTCATTATGACATTAAGTTATTTATCTTGGGTGCCTTGACCCATTACTAGATAGTGATATTGAACTTTAAGAAATCCCACCTAATGGAGATGATAAAAAATCCTAGAGGGTCACACAATAAGTGTTACCGATGATCTCGATTAAATTCTAATTCTAATTTAATTAATTAAAGAAATATTATTCTCAAGAATGAGGGATAATTTTAATCATGTTTTATTGATCGTAAATATTTATTGATGAATTAAATAATTAAATTAAATATTTATTTGGGTGTTCAATAAATGATAGGGGAGTTTGAACGGACCAAGACCTTGTCCAATAAAAAGTATTAAATAAAAGACTGTTAAATAATATTTGTTATTGTGTATGTTGGTGTGCACCATAAAATAACAATAATATTATTATTATGTGGAATGGGGTTTATTAAATGTTATTATTTTATTTAAGGGTCTACATGTAATTAAATAATTATTTTAACCTAAACCCTATATCTATAAATAAATGGTTGTCTATTGTGTATGGTGTGAAAAAGTTGATTGGTGAAATTGAAATAGAGAATTGTTGTGCACACCAAATTCTATCTCGACTCCTCCTCTATCCCTTATAAGAATGAGAAATGTAAGAGTGATTCCTTCAAGAATAAAGGATGAGAGATCAACACAAACAACAAATGATAATCGATTCACCATGCTAGCACTTGGAGATTAATTAACATTTCTTTGAGATCAAAAGGGCACATGTGGATCACCACTAGAGGGATTCTATCCTTAGATCCTTATAGCATAGTGAAGATAATCTAAAAGGGTCTTTTAGGATGGTCAAAATTAAAATTGAAGAAAGATCCTAATCCCATGTATTCATTTCTTCTAATATTAAATAAATTAATTATAAATTTGATATGCAAGATCCTCACTCATAGTTTTGAGAAACTCAATTATTAAAATAAATTTTAATATATCGCCCACCACCGCACACTTCCACTATTCCTAGAACTAGTAAGCGGTATCAAAGCAGTCATGTTTAAAATTATAATTATTTATTTGATTTATGATCAATACAAAATTATGGATTAATTTTAATTTTTTATTATTTATTCTTTAATTTTATTTTAATTAACATGTTATCAACATATTAATCATGTTTGTTCAATGTTTAATTTTCTTAAAGGTCTAAGAAAATATGAATAATGGACAGAGATTCCATCGGGAACTGCCAATTTTTTTCTGGTAATATAGGGTTACATGGAATATGCTTAGAAGTACACACTGTGTACCCTAATAAGCTGCACCTAGCCATGTAATGGGATTCCTGATATTCCACATAGTTTTTATGTAATGACCCAAACTTTTATTAATGAAAATTTATCATGATCTAATTAAATGTTTTATTATGTAAAATGGTTATATAACATATGCACTTTTTTAGTTTTATGTTTTTGGATTTGAAAATATCGTTAATAATTTTTACCATTGCTAATATAGTTGTTCAACAGTGATCACATGATTAGTATAAATATAGGGCTTTAACAAATCCAATTTACTCAGAAAAAGGAAGTGATGACCTCATCTAGTAGAATTTCTCCGTACGAATCCCATTTGTCGGAGCTCGAAAAGGATGTGGCATCACTGGGCTTCTCTTTTAACCAAGCCCAAGACGAGCTTCAACATGTTAAGCTTTAATAGAACCGCCTACGGGAGAAGTGAAAGTTGATTGAGATGACCACCCGAGCGATGTTATCTGAGCCACCCCAAGAGTCTGTCACCATCACACACCTCACCCTTAGGTCATATGTGGGTGTTATAAGGGGTTATGTAATAAGACCCTAACACTATGATTATGTACATTATTTTTGTATAAAGAATAAACATTCATTTTATTATTGTTACTTTGTAAATATTTTTTAAAGAAAAAATAGTATTTTTAGTTAATATTAAATTAAGAAATCTATTTCTATGAATTAATGGATTTTTGAATTGAATATTATTTTAATAAAATATTATTACTAAATTACTTTTTATTAAATATAAATGATCATATAATTTTTATGAATACAATTTTAATTTTTATCAAGGTTTGAAAACCGTTTTTGTCAAAACCCATGAATTTTTTATAAATATAGGTTTTTATTTTAAAAATAAAAATTCATGTATTTATAAAATTATTTAGATAAAAAATAATATCTTTTTTGGAATCATTACATCAAAATTATCCAACGGTGAATTTTTCATAATTTTCTGAGACAGTCAAATTTTTGGGTAAAAATTAAATATTGTTTAAATATATAATGTGTTTTATGACATAATAATATCCAAATAGTGATTTAATAAAATACTATAAATGTTATTTTATGAAAATATATGTTTTAAATCTAAAATAATGTGATTTTTGGTTTGTTTGATTTATTTTTTAAAGCCTTAGTTGACCCTCCAAGTCATACAAAACATTTTAACATTTTAAAATGATTTCCTTGAGAGTGTGACTCACCTCCACATTATAAAGCCAAATATTTTAATAATTTAGGCCATTTTAATTATAAAATAATATTTTAAACTCCACTTTGGCAAAAAATATGGGCAAAAACCTTGAGATGGTTTGTGTTTTTGATTAGTTTAATGTGTGGTGTCCCAAACATAAATAATAAAGAATTCCCTCTCCTTTACTATATAAATCCACTCAATCTCCCATTCCTCTTCAGTCAAACCATTTGGATCTCGTACAAACCCTAACTTAATCTCTCTATAATCCTCCCAAGGCTCCCCAATCTCCCAATAATCCCCTCTCAATCCTCTCCCAATCCTTTGGGATCACACTTCCAAGTAAGGGATTTCTTCCTCTCTCATTTTTTCCATGTTTATTTATATTTCTATACCCTTGTATTTTCAATTAAAAATGTTGGGGTATGATTTCTAACCTCCCTTATACTTTACTACTTAGGTTTTAATGATGAGATACCTCTTTATCTCTCATTAATTTCTCTCAAGTACACTCATTACCATGCTGAAATTCCATAAGGGATTTATCTCTCCTCATTTATATTCAAGAAATTCTTTTGTTTTACAAATATAAATTCCATTACATATGTTGGGACATGTATCTATATGACCCCATTAATTTCCATTTCATGTAAATATGATGATACACCCCTTTATTTCTCACAAACCATTTTTATGAATTATTATGTCATGCTGTTATACTGCCCAAATTGAACTACGATTTTCCAATCCAAAGTCATCGTGTAGTGGATACAATGCCTATTTCTCTATCAAGGTTATTCACCTTTATGAACATTATTTATTTATTATAGAGTTTCATATATTATTTTCACATTATTTTATCATGGAATAAATGATTATGTTTTATGAATCCATGTTATATGATTCATGTCGCACACTTATGCATGAAATGAAATAATTAAGAAGCGTGCACCCTGATAGCGCTCTAATGCATTGGGTAAAGACTAGTATCATGATTCGTCAAGTGAAATGAGGGTTTAGTCATTCTAATTCAAGTGAAATGTGGGTTTAATCATGCTCAATGTGTAATGAGACTTGTCTCATGCAAATATCATTTTAAATGTTGTTTCCACATTTCCATGTTATGATAATCATGCTATATCATGCCTTTATGTTAATGTTTCTCTTATGTTCCATTGATATGACTATTTCCTAAAATGTAATTTATTCTTCATGTTATTCATTGTTTACTATCTTACTGGGCTTTATAGATCACCCTTTTCTTATGCATGTCCTCAGGTTATCCCATGCAATGCTAAGTAAGAAGGAATGTGTGTGGTCATGTAAAAGAAGTTTTCAATAAAGATGTGTATTTCATGTTTTAAGTTGTTATATAATGTTTCTAAGTCCCAAATACACTATAAATCTCAATATTATATGTTTTATCAAGTTAATATTTGGTGTAATAAATTATTCTTAAGTGTGAAATAAAGATAAGGGTTGTTATATATTACATGCATTGTACACTACGTGTTTACCGGAAAACCTGGTACATGATTTTCAGATTACACAATGTGTATCGACATACACTCCATGTAGTCTACATGGGTTAGTGGCATAATTTGTACAGTTTTTATGGTCATAATACATGGTTAAGCCATGAGATACTGACAACATGATTCCTTTATGATATAAACGACGTGTTTACGGTGTACACAGTGTGTATTTCATCAATTATTATGTCTGATATACACACCATGTTATCAAGACAAACTAAATTAGTGATACATGACATGTAGCTGGAGTGAACACATTTTGTAGTCTCTCACCCAAGAACATGCTGAGTATTTCAACAGGTTTCACTGGCACATAGCATTCGGATCACATGACATGTAGTTAGTATGTATATGCCATTTAATCAGACGAGAATTATGTTGATGAACCAGGTGAGTATATCGGGGACACAACAAATGGATACATAGCGTGTATCTAGAATGAACATGTTTTGAATCCCTACTGAGTCAACATGCAGAATCCCCAGGCTTGTGACCTATATACATAGTAACAGAGGTACACAACATGTAGCTAGATAGTACATGTCGTGTAGTCTCTCAATTACTGGTAGAATTAAATTACATTAAATTGGAAATTGTAGCATTAAAACCTTATTGTTTTGATTGTCACTTTAAGTATTTGACAATTTAATAAGGATTTTAAAGAATTTAAATGTTTAATTAATTTATTGCAATAAATCT
Source organism: Viscum album (assembly GCA_963277665.1). Classification (NCBI taxonomy): domain Eukaryota; kingdom Viridiplantae; phylum Streptophyta; class Magnoliopsida; order Santalales; family Viscaceae; genus Viscum; species Viscum album. Next base: position 734,439,165 of record OY728147.1, on the reverse strand, counting down.
ACAACTATTGGTTCTATTATTTATTTTCTATTAATTCCATAATGATGGTTATCTCTAAATGAATTCATGTGGTCATTAAGATGAAAGGGAATGAATGAATGAATGAAATCATGTTTATCTTAATAATAAATAACGAATAAGAAATGAATGTTAGATACTTAATTTTCATATATGTTGCATGTATGACCATTTCCGAGCTTAACCAAAACTAGTGTATGTGTTGGAATTTATTTAATTTAATTTATTTCATGAGTTTGAAATTATTTATTATTAAATTAAATTTTATGTCCTGTGATTCATCCCTCCCTCAACTATTATATAGGACCTACATGCCCAAGGATATTCATGTAATTCCCATTTAACTAATCCTTTGGTTTCACTCACCTGCATTTGAGTCATAAATACTTTTAATTAATAGAGTTTCTGAAGGCATGTAGAGATGATTCAAGACGCAACCATAACAATACCAACCTTGGTGTTACACAGGCGAACATGTGGAATGTTGTAACTCATGTCAAATCTGAAAACATGATTTATTTCCCCGAGTAAAATTTTTGATTTAATGTCCCCTCATTAAATCAACCATTATATAAAGTTCATGAACTATTCATTTATTTATTTATGTTTATGCAATTATTTATTTTATGGATGTAAGGCTGTAATCACATAAATAAATGAATTAATGATAAAAGACATAAATTAAATAAGTAAATTATGTGTAAATGTTTTATCCAACATGGTTAATTAATTACCATACACTTAATATTAAAAAGACATGTAAAATATAAAACAAGATAAAATTTATGCATAATAAATTAAAATCCCTCAATTAAATATTAATTCAGACTTGGCCTTTCATTACTTTATTAGGAATGAAAGCCTTAGAACTAATTGCCTGACTAACCCTTATTGGGAAACATACTTTTAACATGGAGTTCTTATAAAGGTTACGGGTTGACTTAACCATCTTATATAAAGAGAAATAACCCTATCTGGAATTAATGTAACTTGGGGGAAAGTGTTGAGGAAATCTAAGTAGGGATTTCAGGATAGGGGTTTCCACACAACAGATTAAGGAGCTGAAAGCCCGTAGTTGAAAAAGAACTACCAACCTAAATACCTTCAAGTAGTTTGAAAAATCCGCACTAGGGTGATGTAAAGGGGTATATATATCATTTACACTATAATGTTAAAGAAACTAGACATTCTGAGTTTAATGGTGATCATTATTAGGACTTGATAAAATAGTGGGATATTTAATAAAATTAATTAATTTATTATTTCTCATATAATTTGTAATCATGAAAAATTAATAATAATATTCTCTTTTAATTGTAGAAAAAATGGAAATATAGTCTTACACACTATTCCTATGATCAATACTGGAAAAAAATCCTCCCAACTGTTAGTAACTTCCAGGAGTTCTTTAGATACCTTTGGGATATGCTATTCCATGAATGAAAATATGAGATGTTAGAATCCTCAATGCCCAATCCACCTGCCAAGAAGGTGAGTGATGAAGAGTTCCATTTATATAAAAAACATTTGAGTGATGTTGTATATGTTTAATTTTTGATTCTTTCATGTATGTTTAGTAAACTCATGAAGTCTAAAAAAATCATGGATGCATATAGAATGCTAGAGAACCTTTATGGTCTTTACACAGAGATAGATAGAGAAGAATATTTTTAGATCTCCATGGTAATCTTTTAAAGAAATATTGGAGAGTGTTCCCCATCTAGGCCTGAAATAGTCAAGATCATTGGCTACATTGAGAACCTATAGGTTTTAGGGTTTAAAATACCCAAAGAACTGGGCACCAATCTCATTCTGGGATCACTTCCTCAAAGATTCCTTATCTTCTTATGAATTTCAACATGAACAACATTGAGAATCCTCTACCAGATCTTCTTACTCTTATTTACCAAGTAGATAAGGATACTAAGACTGAAAAACCTTTCATCCTTATGGTGCAAAAATAGAAAAGGAAAACAAAGTTATTTAAGCCCAAATATTATTCACACCCTTAAAATAAAAGGAAGATCAAGGGAAAAGAAAGGGAATATGATTTTGTCTATTTCTTATGTGGAAAGAAGGTCCACTGGAACAAAAACGACACCCAACCAAAGAAGCAAGGGGAAGCTTCAGGTGCATTTGTTATCGAGTTCAATTTATATGTTTTTAAAAATTGGTTACTAGATACATATTTTGGTGCTTACATATGTATCTAAATATATGAACCAAGTATATTTGAAAATATTGACTAAGGGGAGGTAGATATTCGAGTAGCCAATAGAGATAAACTTTACGTTATAGCTATTGGGGACTACCACCTCGCGTTGCCAACCAGAATGATCTTGGTTTTAAGAGGTTTCCATTATGTTCCATCTGTTACCAAAAACATTATTTCTATGTACATATTTGATAAAAAATGGATTTATTTTCAAATTTTTAAATGAATATTTCTTATTTTATAAAGATTACATTTTTTATGGTAAGAAACAATTAAATAATAGACATAATGTGTTTTATTACACAAACCAAGTAATGGAGAATGATAATGAAATTTCTTATCATAACTCATACCACACCTAACTTTTGCATCACTGGCTAGGTCATGAAAATTAAAAGATCTTGAATAAATTATACCAAGATGTATATTTAGATTATTTTGAATTAAAACCACTTGGTACATGTCATGCATGTTTACAATGTAAAATTACCAAATCCCCAATTAGTGGAAAAAGTGAAAGGGCTAAAGAGCATCTTGAATTAGTTCATATAGATGTGTGTGGACCATTTACTATTGAGGAAATAGTTGGGTACTCATAATTCATAACTTTTAATGATAATTTTAGAAGATATGAATATGTATACTTAATGAATTATGAGTCAAATTCTTTTGATAAATTTAAGGAATACAATAATTAAGTTTAGAACCAAATCTATAAGAAGATTAAGAAACTCTGCTCAGATTATGGTCGATAATATCTTAATCAAGACTTCATAGATTACTTATAATAGTTTGGTATCCAATATCAACTCACTCCTCCTTATACATATCAGTGGAATGTTGTAAGTGAAGGGAAGAACCAAAACTTGTGGGGCATGTTGAGATCAATGATGAGTCATGTGAGTCTTCTATTGTCCTTTTGGGGATATTCTTTACAAATAGTAGCACAAATACTAAACCAAGTGCTAACTAAAGTGATAAATAGTCTACCATAACATTTATAGAATGGAAAGAAACACATGTTTTCATACTTACATGTGGGGGGATACAAAGTATTTTTTAAGGCCTCTTTGGGTAAAAAAATTTCACCTTGAGGTAAAAAGTATACCTTTATAGGATACCCCAAAGAAAAACAAAGATATTACCTATATGAACCCTCATACAAAAAGTTAATAGTGGAAAGGTGTGAAATATTCCTTTATAGGGATAACATATCTAAAAGAGATAGTGGGATTGAGATAAAATTTGATGAAGTTCAGGTTCAATGTACACAAGAGTTGGCATAAGAATGGATTTCACAAAGCCCCATGGAAGAAGAAAATATTCCAGAGACACTAAGTAGAAGTACAAGAGATTTTAGAGAAATAATAAAGTATTCTTTTCTAGTAACAAAATATGGTGTTTCATTTTTAGTTGATAATAATGATCCTCTAACCTACAAGGATGTAGTAAGTGGAATAAATGTTTCTAAGTGGAAAGAAGCCATGAATTATGAAATGGATTCCATGTTACAAAACAAAGATTGAATTTTTTTAGATCCTACAATGGATGCAAAGCCCATTGGTTGAAAATGGGTATTCAAGAAGAAACTAGACATGGAAGGACAATTAAATACCTATACAACATGACTATTTGTAAAATGGTTTAAATAGCGCTAGAGAATTGACTACGATGAAAAAATTTCACTAGTTGCAATGCTGAAATCCATCAAAATTATAATTTACATTGCGGCTTACCATTACTATTATATTTGAAAAATGGATGTCAAAATAGCCCTCCTTAACTGTAACCTTTAGGAAGATGTTGATATGACATAACCCAAAGTTTTTGTAACTCTAAAGGATTACAACTAGATATAAAAATTATAAAAATCCATTTATGGATTAAAGAAAGAATCTATGTCATGAACATTAATTTTGATGAATCCATAACATAATTTAGTTTCATAAAGAATGAGTGTGAGCCTTGAAAATACAAATGGTTTAGTGAGAGTGTAGTAATTTTCTTAATAATATATGTTGATGACATATTACTCATATGAAATGAAATACAAATCCTACAGTCTGTTAATACATGGTTTAATAAATGCTTATCTATGAAGTACATGGGTGAGGTAATATATATACTTGGGATAAAGATACATCCTAATAGATCCAAGTGGTTTCTCAACCTAAGTCAAAGTACACACATTGATAATATTTTGAAGATATTTAGTATGAAACAATCTAAGAGGGGATAGTTTCTAGCATCACATGGAATTTATATTTCCAAGAAAATGTGTCCTCAGTCACATGAGGAAATAAATAGAATAGAAAGTATTTCATACGCATAAGTGATTGGTTTAGTCATGTATATTATGCTATGAACTCGGCTATATTTCACCTACACATTATGTGTGGTAAGAAGATATCAAGATGATTTAGGTGACCTCCATTAGATGGCATTCAATACTATCCATAAGTATATGAGGAATAATAAGGATATGTTCCATGTTTGTGGAGGAGATAAGAAACTTGTCATTAGAGGATATGTATATGAAAGTCATAGGTGGCCGAAATGCCGGCCTTAAGCGACCGGTTGGTGGTCGCTACATTGGGAATTTTTTAAAAAAAAATTCATACTGAAATAAATAAATAAATATATATTTATTTATTAAATAAAATATATATATATATATATATATATATATATATTAAAGAAAATATATATATATATATAATATTAAATAAAATATTTTAAATAAATATATATATATAATATGACTTAAATATTTTAATATATATATATATAAATATATATATATATATATTAAAGAAATATATATATATAATATTAAATAAAATATTTTTCATTTTTTTAATGAAATGTACGAATTGTGTTTTTTTTCTTCACGGTGCAAAATTAGAGATAAAACAAGGTAACAATCATAAAAAATGGGAAAAAATTTCAAACAACATAAACATCAAGATCATCATAAACGATAAATGTGCTTCAACGATCCGAGCAGGTCCATCTATTTCAATCTTCTACTTCAATAAACCTACAATAAGACAAAAAAACAAAAAAACAAAACAAACATAAATTGAACATAATTATTCAGTTATTATATACATATAATAAAATTAAATCTGACATCAAATCATGGTTCTATAATAATTTAAAACCCCTAATTTAATAATTGTTATCATTTCAGGTCATTCGGAGCACGTTTGCTCCGAATTCGACCGTCTCGCCGTTTTTGGTGTTTTATGACACCCGAAACGTGTTTCCGGTCATTGCGGTCAAACGAAACCTCTGATTGATGTGCCGTATGCCCGAACATTTCACAAATCACACAATGGCTGATGTCGTACGGTTTCATGGCATTCCGAGGTCGTTCTGGTGGTTTTGACCCCCCAACGCGCCGTTTTAGCGAGCGATGAGCTGCTGAAAACGACAAAATCGGCCGTTCCACACACGCCGTCTCCTCCTACATGTCACAAATAATATTTCTAATGTTTTCATGTGGTTTCAGGTCATTCGGATCACGTTTGCTCCGGATTCGACCGTCTCACGCCGTTTTTCGTGTTTTATGACACTGGAAACGCGTTTCCAATCACCGTGGTCAAACGACACCTCTGATTGATGTGACGTCTACCCAACCATTTCAAAAATCAGACAACGGATGATGTCGTACGGTTTCATGGCATTCCGAGGTCGTTCGAGTGGTTTTGACCCCCCAACGCGCCGTTTTAGCGCGCACTGAGCTACTAAAAACGACACAATCGGCCGTACCGCGTGCACCACACATACGATGGGTGCTCCGTCTCCTCCTACGCGTCACGAATAATATTCCTAATGTTTTCATGTGGTTTCAGGTCATTCGGAGCACGTTTTCTCTGAATTCGACCGTCTCACGCCGTTTTTGGTGTTTTATTACACCGGAAATGTGTTTCCAGTCACCGCGGTCAAACGATACCTCCGATTGATGTGCCGTCTACCCGAAAATTTCAAATATCACAAAATGGCTGATGTCGTACGGTTTCATGGAATTCCTAGGTCGTTCGGGTGGTTTTGACCGCCCAACGCGCCGTTTTAGCGCGCGCTAAGCTGCTGAAAACGACACAATCGACCGTACCGCACCCACCGCACGTCCGATGGGTGATCCGTCTCCTCCTACACATCACGAATAATATTCCTAATGTTTTTGTGTGGTTTTAGGTAATTCGGAGCACATTTTCTCCGAATTCGACCGTCTCACGCCGTTTTTGGTGTTTTATGACACCAGAAACGCATTTCCGGTCACCGTGGTCAAACGACACCTCCGATTGACGTGCCTTCTACTCGACCATTTCAAAAATCACACAAAGGCTGATTTCGTACAGTTTCATGGCATTCTGAGGTCGTTCAGGTGGTTTTTACCCCCCAACGCGCCGTTTTAGCGTGCGCCGAGCTGCTGAAAACGACACAATCGGCCGTACCACGCGCAACGCACATCCTATGTGCGCGCTGTCTTCTCCTACACGTCAAGAATAATATTCGTAATGTTTTTTTGTGGTTTCAGGTCATTCGGAGCACATTTTCTCTGAATTCGACCGTCTCATGCCATTTTTGGTGTTTTATGACACCGGAAATGCGTTTCCGGTCACCGCAGTCAAACGACACCTCCAATTGACATGCCGTCTGCCCGACCATTTCAAAAATCACACATCGGCTGATGTCGTACGTTTTAATGGAATTCCGAGGTCATTCGGGTGGTTTGATCCCCCAACGCGCCGTTTTAGCGCGCTCCATCTGTTGAAAACGACACAATCGGCCGTACCATGCGCACCGCACGTCCGATGGGCGCACCTTCTCCTCGTACACGTCACGAATAATATTCATAATGTTTTCGTGTGGTTTCAGGTCATTCGGAGCACGTTTCCTCCGAATTCGACCGTCTCACGCCGTTTTTGGTGTTTTATGACACTAGAAACGCGTTTCCGGTCACTGCGGTCAAACGAAACCTCCGATTGACATGTTTTCTACCCGACCATTTCACAAATCACACAACGGCTGATGTCGTACGGTTTCATGGCATTCTGAGGTCGTTCGGGTGGTTTTGACCCCCCAACGTGCCGTTTTAGCGCACGCCGAGCTGCTGAAAACGACACAATCGGCCGAACTGTGTGCACCGCACGTCCGATGGGTGCGCCGTCTCCTCCTACATGTCACGAATAATATTCCTAATGTTTCCGTGTGGTTTCAGGTCATTCGGAGCATGTTTTCTCCGAATTCAATTGTCTCACGCCGTTTTTGGTGTTTTATGACACCAGAAACGCGTTTCCGGTCACCGCGGTCAAACGACACCTCCAATTGACGTTCCGTCTGCCCGAACATTTCAAAAATCACACAATGGATGATGTCGTATGGTTTCATGGAATTCTGAGGTTGTTCGGCTGGTTTTGACCCCCAACGCGCCGTTTTAGTGCTCGCCGAGCTGCTGAAAACGACACAATCGGCCGTACCGCGCGCACCGCACGTCCGATGGCCACGCTGTCTCCTACTACACATCACGAATAATATTCCTAATGTTTTCGTGTGGTTCAAGTCATTCAGAGCAGATTTTCTCTGAATTTGACCGTCTCACGCCGTTTTTGGTGTTTTTTGACATCGGAAACGCGTTTCCGGTCACCGCGGTCAAACAACACCTCCAATTGACGTGCCGTCGGCCCAAAAATTTCAAAAATCAAACAAAGTATGATTTCATATGGTTTCATTGCATTCCGAGGTCGTTCAGGAGGTTTTGACCCCCCAACGCGCCGTTTTAGCGTGCGCCGAGCTGCTGAAAACGACACAATCGGCAGTACCGCGTGCACCACACATCTGATGGGTGATCCGTCCCCTCCTACACATCGAGAATAATATTTATAATGTTTTTGTGTGGTTTCAGGTCATTCGGAGCACGTTTGCTCCAAATTCGACCGTCTCACGCCGTTTTTGGTGTTTTATGACACCAGAAACGTGTTTCCAGTCACCACGGTCAAAGGAAACATTCGATTGATGTGCCGTCTACCCGACCATTTCAAAAATCACACAATGGCTGATGTCGTATAGTTTCATGGCATTCCGAGGTCGTTCATGTGGTTTTGACCCCCCAACGCGCCGTTTTAGCGCGCGCCGAGCTGCTAAAAACAACACAATCGGCCGTACCGCGCGCACCGCATGTCCGATGGGTGCTCTATCTCCTCCTACACGTCAAAAATAATATTCCTAATGTTTTCATGTGGTTTCAGGTCATTCGGAGCACGTTTGCTCCGAATTCGACTGTCTCATGCCGTTTTTGGTGTTTTATGATACCAGAAACGTGTTTCTGGTCACCGTGGTCAAACGACACCTTCTATTGATGTTCCGTCTGCCCAAAAATTTTACAAATCACAAAACGGCTGATGTCGTACAATTTTATGGCATTCCGAGGTCGTTTGGGTGGTTTTGACCCCCCAACGCGCCGTTTTAGCACGCGCCGAGCTGCTGAAAACGACACAATCGGCCGTACCGCACGCACCGCACATCCGATGGGTGCGCCGTCTCCTCCTACACGTCACGAATAATATTCCTAATGTTTTCATGTGGTTTCAGGTCATTCGGAGCACGTTTGCCCCGAATTCGACCGTCTCACGCCGTTTTTGGTGTTTTATGACACCGGAAACGTGTTTCCGGTCACCGCGGTCAAACGACACCTCCGATTGACATGCCGTCTACCCGAACATTTCAAAAATCACACAAAGGCTGATGTCGTACAGTTTCATGGCATTCCGAGGTCGTTTGGGTGGTTTTGACCCCCCAATGCGCCGTTTTAGCGCGCACCGAGCTGCTGAAAACGACACAATCGGCCGTACCGCGCGCACCGCACGTCCGATGGGCACGCCGTCTCTTCTTACATATTACGAATAATATTCCTAATGTTTTCGTGTGGTTTCAGGTCATTATGAGCACGTTTTCTCCGAATTCGATCATCTCACGCCGTTTTTGGTGTTTTATGACACTGGAAACGTGTTTTCGGTCACCGCGGTCAAACGACACCTCCGATTGATGTCCCTTCTACCCAACCATTTTAAAAATCACACAATGGCTGATTTCGTACGGTTTCATGGCATTCCGAGGTCATTTGGGTGGTTTTGACCCCCCAACACGCCGTTTTAGCGCGCGCCGAACTGCTGAAAACGACACAATCGGCCATACCGCGCGCACTGCATGTCCGATGGGCGCGCCATCTCCTCTTACACATCACGAATAACATTACTAATGTTTTTTTGTGGTTTCAGGTCATTCAGAGCATGTTTTCTCCGAATTCGACCGTTTCACGCCGTTTTTGGTGTTTTATGAAACCGGAAACGCGTTTCTAGTCACCGTGGTGAAACGACACTTCCAATTGATGTGCCGTCTATCCTAACATTTGAAAAATCACACAAAGGCTGATGTCGTACGGTTTCAAGGCATTCCGAGGTCGTTCGGGTGGTTTTGACCCCCCAACGCGCCGTTTTAGCGCGCGCCGAGCTGCTGAAAACGACACAATCGGCCGTACCGTGTGCACCGCACATCCGATGGGTGCACCGTCTCCTCCTACATGTCACGAATAATATTCCTAATGTTTTCGTGTGGTTTCAGGTCATTCGGAGCACGTTTGCTCCGAATTCAACCGTCTCATGCCGTTTTTGGTGTTTTATGACACCAGAAACGCGTTTCCGGTCACCACGGTCAAAGGACACTTTCGATTGACGTGCCGTCTGCCCGACCATTTCAAAAATCACACAACGGCTGATGTCGTACGGTTTCATGGAATTCTGAGGTAATTCGTGTGGTTTTGACCCCCCAACGCGCCGTTTTAGCGCGCGTCGAGCTGCTGAAAACAACACAATCGGCCGTACCGCATGCACCGCACGTCCGATGGTCACGTCGTCTCCTCCAACATGTCACGAATAATATTCCTAATGTTTTCGTGTGGTTTCAGGTCATTCGGAGCACGTTTTCTCCGAATTCGACCGTCTCACGCCGTTTTTGGTATTGTATGACACTGGAAACGCATTTTCGGTCACCGCAGTCAAACAACACATCCGATTGATGTGCCGTCTACCCAAACATTTCAAAAATCACACAACGGCTGATGTAGTACGGTTTCATGGCATTCCGAGGTCGTTCAGGTGGGTTTGACCCCCCAACGCGCCGTTTTAGCGTGCGCCGAGCTGCTGAAAACAACACAATCGGTCGTACCGCGCGCACCGCACATCCGATGGGTGCTCTATCTCCTCCTACACATCACGAATAATATTTCTAATGTTTTCATGTGGTTTCGGGTCATTCGGAGCACGTTTTCTCCGAATTCGACCGTCTCACGCTGTTTTTGGTGTTTTATGACACCGGAAACGCGTTTCTGGTCACCGCGGTCAAAAAACACCTTCGATTGATGTGCCGTCTACCCGACCATTTCAAAAATCACACAACGGCTGATGTCGTACGGTTTCATGGCATTTCGAGGTCGTTCGGGTGGTTTTGACCCCCCAACACGCCGTTTTAGCGCCCGCCGAGCTGCTGAAAACGACACAATCGGCCATACCGTGTGCACCGCATGTCCGATGGGTGCGCCGTCTCCTCCTACACATCACGAATAATATTACTAATGTTTTTGTGTGGTTTCAGATCATTCGGAGAATGTTTTCTCCGAATTCGACCGTCTCACGCCGTTTTTGGTGTTTTATGACACCAGAAACGCGTTTCCGGTCACTGCAGTCAAACGACACCTCCAATTGATGTGCCGTCTACCCGACCATTTCACAAATCACACAAAGGATGATGTCGTATGGTTTCATGGCATTCCGAGGTCATTCGGGTGGTTTTGACCCCCCAACGCGCCTTTTTAGCACGTGCCGAGCTGCTGAAAACGACATAATCGGCCGTACCGCATGCACCGCACATCCGATGGGCGCACCGTCTCCTCTTTCACGTCATGAATAATATTCCTAATGTTTCCGTGTGGTTTCAGGTCATTCGGAGCACGTTTGCTCTGAATTCGACCATCTCACACCGTTTTTGGTGTTTTATGACACCAGAAATGCGTTTCTGGTCACCGCGGTCAAACAAAACCTCCGATTGATGTGCCGTCTACTTGACTATTTCAAAAATCACACAAAAGATGATGTAGTACGGTGTCATGGCATTCCGAGGTCGTTCGGGTGGTTTTGACCGCCCAACGCTCCGTTTTAGCACACTCCGAGCTGTTGAAAACGTCACAATCGGCCGTACCATGCGCACCATACTTCTGATGGGTGCGCCGTCTCCTCCTACACGTCAAAAATAGTATTCCTAATGTTTTCATGTGGTTTCAGGTCATTCAGAGCACGTTTGCTCTGAATTCATTCGTCTCACGCCGTTTTTGGTGTTTTCTGACACTGGAAACGCGTTTCCGGTCACCGCGGTCAAATGACACCTCCGATTGACATTCTGTCTACCTGAACATTTCAAAAATTACACAATGGCTGATATCGTATAGTTTCATAGAATTTTGAGGTTGTTCGGGTGGTTTTGACTCCCCAACGCGCCGTTTTAGCGCGCGCCGAGCTGCTGAAAACGACACAATCGGTTGTACCGTGCGCACCGCCCATCTGATGGGCGCGCCGTCTCCTCCTACACATCACAAATAATATTCCTAATGTTTTCGTGTTGTTTCAGGTCATTCAGAGCACGTTTGCTCCGAATTCGACTGTCTCATGCCGTTTTTGGTGTTTTATGACACCAGAAACACGTTTCCGATCACCACGGTCAAACGACACCTCTGATTAATGTTCCGTCTACCCAACCATTTCAAAAATCCCACAACGGCTGATGTCGTATGGTTTCATGGCATTCTGAGGTCGTTCGGGTGGTTTTGACCCCCAACGCGCCGTTTTAGCGCGCGTCAAGCTGCTGAAAACAACACAATCGGCCGTATTGCACGCACCACATGTCCGATGGGCACGCCGTCTCCTCCTACATGTCACAAATAATATTACTAATGTTTTCGTGTGGTTTTAGGTCATTCAGAGAACGTTTTCTCCGAATTCGATCGTCTCACGCCGTTTTTGGTGTTTTTTGACACCGAAAACGCGTTTCCGGTCACCGCGGTCAAACAACACCTCCGATTGACGTGCTGTCTACCCGACCATTTCACAAATCACACAAAGGCTGACGTCGTACGGTTTAATGGAATTCCGAGGTCATTCGGGTGGTTTTGACCCCCCAATGCGCCGTTTTAGCGCGCGCCGAGCTGCTAAAAACGACACAATCGGCCGTACCGCGCGCACCGCACGTCCGATGGGCGCGCCGTCTCCTCCTACACATCACGAATAATATTAATAATTTTTTCGTGTGGTTTCAGGTCATTCGGAGCACGTTTTCTCTGAATTCGACCGTCTCACGCCGTTTTTGGTGTTTTATGACACCGGAAACACGTTTCCGGTCACCGCGGTCAAACGACACCTCCGATTGATGTGCCGTCTACCCGACCATTTAAAAAATCACACAACGGCTGATTTCGTACGATTTCATGGCATTAAGAGGTCGTTCGGGTGGTTTTGACCCCCCCCCCCCCAACGCGCCGTTTTAGCGCGCGCCGAGCTTCTGAAAACGACACAATCGGCCGGACCGTGCGCACCACACGTTCGATGGGTGAGCCGTCTCCTCCTACACATCAAAAATAATATTCATAATGTTTTAGTGTGGTTTTAGGTCATTCGCAGCACGTTTTCTCTGAATTCGACCGTCTCACGCCGTTTTTTGTGTTTTATGACACCGAAAACGCGTTTCTGGTCACCGCGGTCAAACGACACCTCCGATGGACGTGCTGTCTGCCCAAAAATTTCAAAAATCACAAAACAGCTGATTTCGTACGGTTTCATGGCATTCCGAGGTCGTTCGGGTGGTTTTGACCCCCCAACGCGCCGTTTTAGCGCGCGCTGAGCTGCTGAAAACGATAAATCGGCCGTACCGCGCGCACCACACGTTCGATGGGCACGCCGTCTCCTCCTACACATCAAGAATAATTTTAATAATGTTTTCGTGTGGTTTCAGGTCATTCAGAGCACGTTTTCTCTGAATCCGACCGTCTCACGCCATTTTCGGTGTTTTATGACACCAGAAACGCATTTCCGGTCACCGCAGTCAAACGACACCTCCGATTGACGTGCCGTCAGCCAGAAAATTTCGCAAATCACACAAAGACAGATATCGTACGGTTTCATGGCATTCTGGGGTCGTTCGGGTGGTTTTGACCCCTCAACGCGCCGTTTTAGCACGCACCGAGCTGCTGAAAATGACACAATCGGCCGTACCGCACGCACCGCATGTCCGATGGGTGTGCCGTCTCCTCCTACATGTCACGAATAATATTCCTAATGTTTTCGTGTGGTTTTAGGTCATTCAGAGCACATTTTCTCCAAATTTGACCGTCTCACGCTGTTTTTGGTGTTTTATGACACCGTAAACGCGTTTCCGGTTACCGCGATCAAACGACACCTCCATCCGGAGTGTGGGTAAGGCTGTCCGAGGTGCGGGAGGGCTGTTCGGGGTGCGGGGAGGGCTTTCCGGGGTGGGGGGGCATGTCCGGGGTGTGGAGGGCTGTCCGGAGTGCGGGGAGGGCTGTGCAGGGTGCGGGGGGCCTGTCCGGGGTGCGGGGAGGACTGTACAGAGTGCGGGGGGCCTGTCCGGGGTGCGGGAGGGCTGTCCGGGGTGCGGGGAGGGCTGTTTGGAGTGCGAGGAAGGCTTTTCGGGGTGCGGGAGGGCTGTCCGGGGTGTGGGGAGGGCTGTCCGGAGTGCGGGGAGGGCTGTCCGGGGTGCGGGAGGGCTATCCGGGGTGCGGGGAGGGTTGTCCGGAGTGCGGGGACGGGGGTACGGGAGGGCTATCCGGGGTGCAGGGAGGGATGTCCGGGGTGTGGGGAGGGATGTCCGGTGTGCGGGAGGGTAGTACGGGGTGCGGGAGGGCTGTCCGGGGTGCGGGGAGGGCTGTCCGGAGTGCAGGGAGGGCTGTTTGGGGTGCGTGAGGGCTGTCCGGGGTGAGGGGAGGGCTGTCCGGGGTGTGGGGAAGGCTGTTCGGGGTGTGGGAGGGCTGTCCGGGGTGCGGGGAGGGCTGTCCGGAGTGCGGGGAGGGCTGTCCGGGGTGCGGGGGGGTTGTCTGGGGTGGGGGGGGGGGGCATGTCCCGGGTGCGGGGAGGGCTGTCCGGAGTGCGGGGAGGGCTGCTCGGGGTGCAGGGGGCCTGTCCGGGGTGCGGGGTGGACTGTACGGAGTGCAGGGGCCTATTCGGGGTGCGGTAGGGCTGTCCGGGGTGCGGGGAGGGCTGTCCAGAGTGCAGGGAAGGCTGTTCGGGGTGCGGGAGGGCTGTTCGGGGCGTGGGGAGGGCTGTCTGGGGTAGGTCGGGGACTACAAATAGTGAACTCATCTCATTCATCAAAAACAAGTTTAATGATTTATATTAGGAATCACGTGTTTTTTTCAAAAATATTACAGAACATGCAATTCTAAACATTGAAAATTAAATGAACAAAAAATATCCAAATCAATAATCAGTTTCATGGTTACTTCTCAATTCATGCACACAAACATTGCATGAGGCCAAAACACACATGATACCCCCAAATCACAAAATAAATCACTAGAAACCCAACATAAATATCAATAACAACCCCACCATTAAAAGCAGAAACACACCTCATGAATATGATGCGTCATGCGTGTTCATCACTGACCTCCATCCGGTGGGCCAGGGGCCTACAACAAATAAACATTATAAATATTTTCATAACAAAAATAATTTAAATTAAATAAATAAATACAGTATAAACCTGCGTCGTGTGATCCCCTACACCATCACCTGGACACACATATTCCCGCAGTGCTCTAACCTCAGCAGCCAATTGCGCATTTGCCTCCTCGGAAGCCCGCAGCCGTGCCTCGAAATCTGACAACTACTATGTCATCTAAGCAACAACAGGACCGAAAACTGCAGTGCGTGACACTACAGAACGAGGAATCCCTGTTCCATAGGTCAAACTATATCCATGCCCGTCCCAACCAATGATGCGATGAAAGATCTCATCCCTTCGCATGGGAAGCTGTCGCTGGTCCTTAGGAAGATGTTCTAATTCAGCTTCAAATTGAGCCTGTGAAATATTTAAATATATATACATATATTAATATACAGATTTTATGTAAGTATTGGTAATGAGTACAAGCACTTACTATCAATGCTGCAGCTTCTGGATCATTGTGATCACGAGTCCTCATCCACACTGACATTTTATCAGTTGGTGCACCTTGCTCCTGTAACTATATATGAATAGAATATAAACACAAAACCGTATTAATTAAAAAAAATTAAAAAATGAATAATAAATAACTCATGTCGGATCTGAGACATGTGACAAGTCCCGAGCCTGTGAGTTGGTCCCTGCAACGCTCGATTCTCAAAATGGCGTGTAGATACCTCCTACATTCAATTCATTCAAATATAAAACAAATCAAACATTCTTGAAAATATATATACCAAAAAAAATATACAAACCACAACACCCTCAGTAGACCAATATGCAACTAAATCACGCCACTGAGCTAGGATGATACCTCTCGGGACTTTTTCCAGAATGTCTGGGGCACCCACATTTGGTACCCAGTGGTCCCTCTTGACTTTGCCTTTATAGTCTTTCCACATCTTATGGCATTTGCTCATACACACTGGCCGAAAGTCATCGGGACATACTTTCAAATTTTGCTATTAAAGAAAAAAATCACATGTGTTATTGTTGTTTATACATAGGGAATAAAGTAAAATGGTCTTCTTACCTGAACCTCCCTCCAAAGACGATCTAATGTGTCCTGAGGGATAGAAGCCCAGTCACGCGTGGTTAATGGAAATCGATGTGGATCACATATGATATGACCCAACTGACAAATAAATATAGGGGCATTCCGTCCCACAGGATGAAATACCTCATCAAATGAAACATCAAAAGTTGTGTCAGAATTCCATGATAATATGCCACGACCAGGGCCTCTCCTGCGAGAGGAAGAAGCAGTCGAGTCTGATCCTATTGAAAACAATTTTATATACAAATTGACAGATGTTATATATATATATGTTTATTAATTACATAAAAAATAGAGACAATGACATTCCAACATACCTCGACCCTGAGACGTAGATGCCTCAGATGGATGATGCGGATCTTCTGCCTCTTCCCCTGACATGCCTGCAGTCATGGAAAACATTAGTAAGGGGACTATCCAAAGTGTCCAAATGATATATTGGATTGTTTTTAAAAAAATAAAACTTGTATAGTTGTTAATCAAACAAAAAGGTATTGAATAATTAGTTGTGAATGAATTTTAAAAAATTAAAAAGCTCACAAAACAGATATACAAATTATGTACAAAACCAATCAATGCATAGCCAAATTTCAAATTGAATTAATAAAAATTCAAGAAGCACATGAACCAAATGAAGAATACCTCAATGGGAAGATACACCGACAATATCATCAATATAACATGAGTTAAATCACCCTAAATATTTATAACTGAATAAACTTCCAAAAGTGAGGATTAAAACTTACAAGGATTTATAAAATGTTTAGATAATTTATGATATCTTAGGCTGAATAGCGGGAAAACAATTATACCTTTCATTAAGCATGAAAATCGACCATTTATCCTTCAACAGCCACTCTGACCCAATAAATATCTTCTTCACATTGAACTACGGTATGTTGATCAAGCTGTTGGGAAACAAAAGGAATAGTCTCGGGTTCATCTTGTTCAAATACAAAAACTCCTCTCCGAGACATTTTGACAACAACTTGACAAATTGGATTCGAAGGCAAAGTAATGAAGAATACTTGTTCCACTTGTGATGTCAAAATGAAAGGTTCATTATCAACTCGTTCATTTTTGTATAACATATAGTTAAAATTCACCAATGAAAACTGATATTGATCGAATTTACATCCATGCAATGGATCAACCCAATTACACTTTAACAATATGTACTTCAACCCGTGTGTGTATACAACTTCAATGATGTCTATCAATTGACCATATTAATAACCAGAATCGACAAATGGACAACCGATGCCACTGTTTTGTGTTGCTCGTTTTTTGTCAACATCTTTAATGCAAAATCGAAAACCATTAGCATCTATAGATTTATAACGACGAGCTGTTATAGATGGACCCTCATCCTGTTGGATAAATTCTTCAGTTAGAGTGGGGTCTCCTAACTCCCTCAGCTTATGAACCTACATAATTCATAGAATTCAATAATGATATATGAAGAAAGAAATTAGTATAATACTTCACTCATAATGAAAATCAATTTATACGTACATAATCCTTGAACCAATCATGAAACGATGCATAATGAGACTGTTGAATTTGCAACTCAGTCGCACGATACATATCTTCTTTTATCTCATTAATGTATTTTCTGCAAATAATAACACAATGTTTAAATGATCAACTTATGAAAACAAAACATGTAAAAGTTAAAAAATAAAAGTGATAAGATACTTACTGCATTAATGGTGCAACTGATGGAGTATTGAACAAGATATATCGATGTGCTTGTATCCACTCGATGTTGTCTATATCATACGTGGTTCCTTCTCCAACTGGACCATACTGAATCCGATAGGGCTTATCTAATTTTGTTTCAACATCCATAAGATATTCTGTATAAAAAGTAGTACACTCATCCATCAAATAACCATTGGCTATTGATGCCTCTGGATGAGCTCTGTTGCGTACAAATCGTTTCAATGTACTCAAATACCGCTCAATAGGATACATCCACCTGAATTGCACTGGACCAGAAGCCATTACTTCATCAGTTAGGTGCACTGTCAAGTGGACCATAACATCGAAAAATGAGGGGGGAAATAGTTTCTCAAAGTGACAAAGCGTAAGTACAATTCGGTCATGTAAACTTTTTAAATCACCCATTTGTTGATTTCTTAAACAAAGTTGTCTAAAAAAATTACTCATCTCAATCAACGGTTGAACAACATTGGGGGATAAACAATCACAAATTGCGATTGGAATCAACTGCTGAAGTAGTATGTGATTGTCATGACTTTTCAACCCTTGCAATGTCTTGCTCGTCAGATTCACACACTTTGAAATATTAGAAGAGTAACCATCAGGCACATTGAGAATCTTTAAAATGGAAAGAAATGTCTCTTTCTCCTTTGTAGTCATCGTATATTGTGCATCAGACATATATGCCTTTTTTCCCTCAGCTAACTATAAATGCAACTGTTTCCTTAAACCCATTTCTTCCAAATCACGGCATGCATTAACATGGTCCTTTGATTTCCCACTGAAACCTAAAATAGTCCACAATATGTTATCACAAACATTTTTTTAAATGTGTATGACATCCAAATTATGCCTCAACATGTTAATTTTCCAATACGGAAGACTATAAAAAATACTTTTCTTTTTCCAATTGTGACTGCGCTGCCTACCCGCAGCTCGAATATTACGTACCAGAGGAGCCACCAAATCCTGAATTTCATATACCATGCGGATGTTTTCTTCCTCAATCTATGATAACATTTCAACTCCTGTCATGATCTTTGGTGCTGGGATGAACTCTTTAGAACCATCAAATGCCACTTTGTCCTTTCTGAACCTGTGATGAGGGGGGAGAAAATGTTTGTGACCCATGTATGCCCATTTTTTGGAATGCTTAAGCCATACATATTTTTTACTTTTGTTGTAACTAGGGCAAGAAAATTCCCCTTTCGTACTCCAGCCTGATAAATTTGCATAAGCTGGGAAGTCATTGATTGTCCACAATAAAGCAGCCTGTAGTTTGAACATTTCATTCATTTCACAGTCATAAGTCATCACACCATCGCCCCAAAATTCATTTAACTCATCAATCAATGGCTGAAGGTAAACATAAATCTTATCCCCCGGACTTTTAGGTCCATCAATGAGAGTGGAAAGTAATATAAATTTTTGCTTCATATAAAGCCACGGAGGAAGATTATACGGAACCAACACCACGAGCCATGTGCTATGAGTTTCACCAACCATAGACTTGAATGGATTGAAACCATCTACTGCCAATCCCAATCGGACATTACGAACATCTTTGGAAAAGTCGGGATGTCTCTTATCAAAATCCTTCCATGGATGAGAGTCTTCCGGGTGGGTTAACATATCACTTTCATGAACTCTTCCTGCAAGCCATCTCATTAAATTAGAAACTTTAGATGACATAAAAAATATTTTCAACCTTGGTTTAAGGGGAAAGTAATGCATTTTATTTACGGAAATTGGTTTCCCCTATATCACAATCTAACTTTGATGAGTCTGATTTCCCCTGTTCTCTTTCCACCTAGAAGCACCATAAACCGTACAAATATCCAAATGGGCAGTTTCCTTTCTAAACAACATACAATTGTTTGCACATGCATCTATGGTCTCATATGTAAAACCTAAGTTCTCTGTCAGCTTACGAGCATGGTAATACGACTCGAGAATATTAGCATCTATAGGAAGAACCTTTTTCAATAACACCAACAGCATGTCCAATGATGTGTTTGACCAATGATTCAAAGTCTTCAAATGCAATAACTCCATGATAAACGACAATTTATTGAAAGAAGTACATCAAGGATATAATTCTGTTTTTGAATCATCAATTGATTCATAAAACCTCCTTGAATCACGATCTGCACCAGAGTGAAGATTTATCTCACAGGTCTCAAGATTCTGGATGTCAATGCCTTCAGGATCCAACCCACGTACCATTTCAGTAAGCATTTCATGCATTGGATCATTCATCCTTGCATCAACATCCATATGAACTATATCCGTATTTTCACAACGAACATATTCTTCTCCATGATGAGTCCAACTCTTATAATTTCTCAGAAATCCATTAAAGAATAGGTGGTCCCTCACAGTATCTCGTGTGAATTGATATCTGTTAGCACATTTTCTATATGGACAACTAATATAGTCACTTTAAAATCCTCTAGTGAAGTCAATAAACTGCATAATGCCATTGAAATACTCTCTAGATGTTCGATTTGGAAGATCAATCCAACTCTTATCCATAATAATATCCCTACAACAAACATTTACAAAAGAATTATTACATTTTCATTTTTCATATCAAATATATTTAAAATAAATACTAATTAATTGTTTGTGAACCATTTATAAAATAATAATGTAAGTGAAAGCCCATGTCATACCTGATTGTGATACAAACCTGGAAGGGAGGGGAGCTGAAGGCGGTGCTGCGAGGGAGTGGAGAGGCAGCGGTGGGGAGCCGGAGCCGAAGCTGGTGCAGTGAGGGAGGGGATGGTGAAGGAGGGGACAGGTGGTAGTGGTGCGACAAGGGAGGGGACGAAGACGAAGGGGACGGGGGTTGGCGGGGTGCGGGGGGGGGGGGGGGGGTTTCGAGGTGCTGGGGGGGGGAGGGACGAGGGGGCGGAGGGCCGAGGCCGGAGGGGCTGGAGGCCGAAGGCCAGAGGGCGGCCGAAGGGCTGCCCGAGGGTTGCCTGAGGGCTACCGGGCTGTCGAAGGCGGGTGGCGGGAGGCCCAGGGGCATAGGGAGGTCGCAGGGCGACCTCAGGGTGGAGGGCAGCCGGAGCCGGAGGGCGGTCGGAGGAGTGCGGGGCCAGCGGAGGGTGGAAGGAGGGCAGCCGGATGGCGGCCGGAGGGCAGAGGGTGGCCGGAGGGCGGGGTCGGCGGAGGGCGGGGCCGGCGGAGGGCGGCCGACCGGAGGGCAGGGCGGCGGAGGGTGGGCCGGCGGAGGGCGGGCCGGCGGAGGGCGGGGTGGTGGAGGGCGGGGCGACGGAGGGCGGGGCGGCGGAGGGTGGGGCGGCAGAGTGCGGGGCGATGTGGAGGGCGGGGCGACGGGGAGGGCGCACAGTGACGGGGAGGGCGCGAGCGACGGGGAGGGGGGAAGGGTTCCGGGGGGGGGGGTGCTTCCCAAGAGGAGGGAGGGTTCGGGGTGCGCAGAATCCTTTTTTTAGGGAAACGTAGTGACCGCCAATGGCGGTCGCTATAGGTAAAGGGGCTCAAAATCCCATATTTCTAGTAGTGATATATTTCGACTTCTGAGGTAGATAAAGAAGTATTATGGATGTGAAACTTTATACAAGATATTAACATGATACATATAAGTAAATATCCTATCACACTTTATTGTGATAATACTATAGAGGTGGCTCTCTAAAAAGAGCTAAGGCCACTTCAACGGATGAAGCACATACTTTGGAAGTATCACCTATTGAGCTATTTATCTCAAATAGGTGAGTTTGCGGTGAACCGTATTTCCATGTAAGAAAACATGGTGGACCCCTTGACAAAATACTTGACCTATAAGAAACATTATTATCACATGAGTTTCATTAGAATGAAATTTGTAGGCAGTTGGATCTAGTCAAATTTGGAGTTTTTTAGAGTTGGTATCCTAGTACCAACTATTTTTAATTTGATTACATGTATATTTGATGTATTAAATATTAATAAAACTCATTATTAAATATTTTTCATTGTTATTCATAAATCAAATGTAATAATGTTCTAGAGTACATGTCACATTAATAGGGTCATAGAAATTCTCATCTATGATGAGAACCTTTAAGTGCTATGATGATATTATTAAATAATGTTTTGTAGTTGGATAACATCCTATGATGGGAAACATAGTACATAGAATGTCAGGTGTGAGTACTCATTAGTGGATGATCCTTCTTCTCATGATGTTCACACTTGGTAATCTCTAATATAGGAGTTATGTGAACAGACCCGTTGGTAGAAATTCTACATGTTTTGGTGTCACCAGATATTCCTATTTTTGAGCGTGTGTAATAGTAATTACACTTTATGATTATAATTAATTCATTTCATAACCCATGTACTTAGATTTTTTAATGAAAACCATGATGACATATGTTCATGGTGAGGTAGGGTACATTGAGTGCATCACGATTGATATGTCATTAATAGATAAGTCGAAGACGGATTTGCCCCTTCCAATTTTATAGAAGTTGATATCTCATCCCTTTGATTGGAATATAATCAATGCATTAAATTACATGGACATGGTGTAATGATGTGTTTATTTTAGATTGTTAAAAAAAATGTATC
This sequence comes from Viscum album, assembly GCA_963277665.1. Lineage (NCBI taxonomy): Eukaryota > Viridiplantae > Streptophyta > Magnoliopsida > Santalales > Viscaceae > Viscum > Viscum album. Next base: position 734,416,777 of record OY728147.1, on the reverse strand, counting down.
GACCTAATAGGTTGGTGACATAGATGTGAAACCTAATTGATGAGATATTACGAAAAAGGGTTTATATTACACAGTGAGCATTCATATCTGGTTTTCATCATTGCGACATTATGTTCTTTCTCTTGGGTAACTTTTCCCATTGTTATAATATAATCCTAAACATTAAGAAAGACCACCTAATTCCAATGATAAAGAATCATAGAGGGTCACACCCTAAGTGTTACTGATGATCTTGATTAAATTCTATTTTAATTTAATTTATTGAATAAATATTAATCTCATGATTGAGGGATAATTTTATTCACATTTTATTGATCATAAATATTTATTAATGAATTGAATATTTAAATTAAATATTTATTTTGTTGTTCAATAAATTCTAGGGGAGTTTGAACAGACTAAGACCGTTTCTGGTGACAAATATTAAATAATAAGACCATTAAATAATATTTTTTTATTTTCCAAGTTGGTGAGCACCAAATAATAATAATAATAATAATAATAATAATAATAATAATAATAATAATATGTGGAATGGGGTTTATTAAAGGTTATTATATTATTTAAGGGCTGAAATTAAATTAAATAATTATTCTAACCTAAACCCAAGCTCTATAAATAGGTGATTATGTCTATTGTGTATGGTGTAAAAAGTCGATCGATGTAATTAAAATAGAGAATTGTTGTGCACAATTAATTCTCTATTGACTCCTCCTTCTATATACCTATCAAGAATGAGAAATACAAGATGTAATCCTTCAATACTGAAGGATGGACGATCAACAAAAACAATTAAAGATGATTGATTTGTTACGCTATCACTTAGAGATCGATTGACATTTCTTATAGATCAAAGGAAAATGTGTGGATCACCACTTTAGGGATTCTATACTTTTATCCTCACAGCATAACAAAGGAAATCTGAAATGGTATTTTTAGATGATTAACATTCATATCGAAGAAAGTTACTAAGACCATGTATTTTTTTATTCCAATATTAAGTAAATTAATTATAAATTTGATGTGAAATATCCTCTCTCATCATTTTGGGAAACTCAAATATTAAAATAAATGTTAATATATCACCTAACAACGCATGCTTATGCTGTTCCTAGAACCAAAATAGTTTAGCTACCTTTTCACATTGATAATATTTATGTTTGAAATATTGAACAAGCTATTGGAACTATGTCACATGAATGATCATTCTTATTAATTTCCCTATTGAGAAATGGGTATAGAAATTTCATATTATATTATACACATTATCTATTTTAATAAATAAAAAAATTTAAATTACTATATGTTATTACAGAAGGGTAAACAAAAATCTATATCATGGAAGTAAAAGGGATCATCTATTGAATGCTGATTGTGGACCATCAACCCTAATTTTATTCCACCACCATTTAATATAAACCTAAAAAATTTAATGTTCCTTGAAAATTAATATTTTAAATTGGATAATTCAACTCAATTTGATTTTGGAATAGACATATATAACACATAGTATTTTTATTTTATCTCACTTCCTAGTATAAATAAAAATAAAAAGTGTGAATGGTTAGGATCATTTTTCGTAAGGGTATATGAGTTATGTTGATTTTTTTGATGTATGATTTGTATTAAATTTTAAATGGTGTAACTTTTATTCCAGATTTTTATATATCAAATTTTAATTTAATCCATAATTAAAGCACAAAATTGGATTTGTAAGTCCACATATTAATTCTTGAGAAACAATAATGATAAAATAAGTTGAAATTGTAGAAAAATCAGAACAAATTCCCAAAGCGTTTAAATAAATGTCATTTGATAATAATTTATTCATAATACCTACCATGAAAGGATAAAACTATATATACTGGTTACTATTATGATATTTTTTCATTATTTTTATATAGTACTCATTAATTTTTTTACAATTCATTAGATTCAAATTCTAATAAATCGAGTTAATACAATAATATATTTTTTAGATACACTACTTATATGATTGAAAAATCAGCCACACATTATGTTCCATTTTAACTAGTAAACATTATATTTATAATATTTTTTAGCCTTTCAATTATATGACATATAATATGTCTTAACCTTCATGTTTTATTTGATAATTTGGTGTTAATTTATCAAAAGATATGGAGTTTAAGAAAATTGAATGCTAAGAATAAATCAATAAACTACAATAAATGATGATCAATTTTGGTATATATACTAACTATTCTAGATTTAAACATTTCATAACAAATTATTTAGAATTTTAAATGTTTTTATAGTGCCCAAAATAGACAAATAGTAATTAATTTGTTTACTAAATCTATAAATTTATGAAATATATCATAGCCCATATAACAGATCAAATATGGTTGTAACCTAAGACACCCCGAGAGGGGAGGGATAAATCAGTGTGTCAAATTTTTATTTCGTATTTAAAGTATATTTTCCCCACATTGGCAGTGATAATTTAAATTTGTATGCTAAATCACACAAGAAAAATAATCCCAAAAGTAGAAATTAATATATTGAACATGAAAATTTTACTTAGTTCTCCACTAAGTGATAATCTAAGAAACATACACTGATGATGTGTTAGTCAACAAAAAAACACTATGATTTACTAGTATTAATGGATTAAAATTGTTTGTTCATGGCCAATTTATGACTAGTGCACTGTTTTTATAATAAATTTAAGGATATAAACTATCTCCCTGGATTACCTCCATCGGATCCTCCTTTGTACACAAATTTAGATGAAGTCTGCCTTAGTTTAAGAACTTGAAATTCCCAACCACATTATTAGGTAAATATTAATTTTATAATCATGAAAGAATAAATATTATAATCTGATGTATTATATGGTCCCCCGGAAAAATCACCATAAAGATTCATGTAAATGTTTTTGTAGAAAAATAGCCACATGCCTAAGTGCCACATAAAATACTATTCACCATATACTATTCTTCATAAACCACCCCGCCCTTTACAAAATATCTTCCTTATTCATAAACTATTTTTAAATTTTCTTTCTTACTTCATGGAAATTTCTTCACGAAGTGAACCTCATGATATTACATCAAGAAACCCTTTTCTTTTTTAACTTGATTTGCTTCGTGAACTAGCCTTGCTATGTAAACTAGCTTTACAACACAGACTGGACTTCTTACCTGAAATTAATGACCTCTTAAAATTTATGATTAATATATATAAATTTTATTAAACTTATTATCAATACCTAAAAATTTCAAAAATGTGTTATTTTTAGGAAAACACCCCTGAACAACTCTCAAAACACTAGATAATGAAAATACCATTCATGTAGAACTACACTACAAGATGTTTTATCATTCGTAGTATAATCAGAATCACCACCACACTCTCACAAATGACATCACTACTATGTGTTTTTTTACATACAATTTGTGATATGTGGTTCACAAACTATTACCACCTCTTCACCATAATGATTCCAAAAATTGTGCTATTCATTTATGCTTGTGAACTTCCAATGTGAGTTTTTTTGACATTATATAAACCCTTTACCAAAATCCTACCACCTCTTCATGTTCCACCATCCACATAATTCATATGTGTTATATTCAGGCGTTATGTTATGGAAAATATATTATGAGAATCCAATACTATGAATTTTATGCATGGACCGCATACTCTATATAGTTATGTTCTTCATATGTGAAAATACATTCTTAACCTTGAAATTTTTCACAAAAAAATATAAACACTAGAAAACAATTCAATTATAAAAAATTATTAAATTAATCTTTTTGACTTATATTTTATTTAAACTATCTCCCTTACTCTTTAAACATCTTGATCAACCTATAATAAAATTAACAAAAAAACACATCATCAATCTCTAGCCTCGATCACGTTGTTCTAACAAATCTAATTAAATGTATCTATTATATTCATCAAATTTTGAATACATACACATTTAGATGGAATATTTTTTAAAAATTAGTTAAATATTTTCTACATTAAAGAAACTGTGATAATAAATCATATTTATTTGATTAGATAGACGAATCCAGAGATAAATGGAAAGGTTTTATAGTTTTTTGATATTCAAATAATTAATGAAAATCCATTTATCTACAACTTATTTAATTTTATTATCAAAAAATTAGTGTCATAATTGAGTATATAATCAACATTACAAAATGAATGTTACATGATCAATTTTGAGAAAATGCACATAGAATGTCATTGAACACTAATAAAATGATCATTGATGTATTTCTAGCATACAGGAACTAATCACACCTCATTACAAATTATAGTGTGGTCAAAATTAATTAAAATGTTTTTTTTTTCAATTTATAAGTGACACTTTAATTTAAAAAATGTTTCATATAATCATTCTTAATAAAATGCACTCAGAATGTCTTGAAACTCTAAGAAAATGACCATTAAATCATTTGTGTCATGTGTGAATGAATTTCACATCATTATAACTCATGGTGTGGTCAGAATAACTAAAATAGTTTTTTTAAAAGTTAAATTTGAGTTAAAAATGTGCGTCACATGCTTAGTTTTAAGAAAAAATACTCAAAATTTCATTAAAATCAAGTAAAATGAAAATATTTTTTTAATGGCATGTAGGAATGAATTGTAAATAATTTTGACTCATGGTGTGATTAGAATGAATGGGAATGAATGTTTTCAATTTAAAAGTGTAATTTTTAGTTTGAAACACATGTCACATGTTCAATTATGAGAATACATGCTCATATTGCCATGAAATGGTAAAAAAAATTACTATCAATGCATTTTTGGAATATAGAAATAAAACACACATCATTATGACTCACAATGTGGTCAGATTGACCATAAATGCATATTTTTTAAAGAATTTATAAGGAACACAATGTGCATTAAAAACTCTAAAATGAGAAAACACACCTATATTTTCATGAAACTCTACATTAACATTCACTATTTCATTTTTAACATGTATTTATGGTTGGAATGAACAAAAAAAATGTTTTAAATTTAAAAGTTACATTTTAGTTAAAAATGTTTTCCACATGATCAATTATAAGAATCAATACTTATATTATTACAAAATTCCATAAAAATTATCATTTAGATGTTTTTACATGAAGTAATGAGACTCACATCGTTTTGAATTACGATGTGGTCAGTATGATAAAAAATGAGTTCTTTTAATTTAAAAGTGAAATTTTGGTTCAAAATGTGTGAAGCATTCCCAATTATTGTTAAATTATTTTTTAATTTCCTTAAAAACATGTAATATGACCATTAAAACATTTCCTATATGTAGGAATGAACATCAAATCATTCTGAGTCATAGTGTGGTCAGAAAAAATGCGAAGTTTTTTTTAAAATTTTAAAAGTAAATTTTATTTTAAAATTCACAGAACATTCTCAATTCTGATCAAACATGATTATATTATCAATAAAATATATTAAAATAACCATTTGTGTATTTTTTAAATATAGGAATTAACCAAACATCATTTCAACTTATGGTGTGTTTAGAATTTCATTAAATGTATTTTTTCATTTTAAGAATTTTTGTTGAACAAAATGTGTGACATATAATCAAAAATAAGTAAACACACCCATTTTTTCGGAAAATCAACATTGATATTCTCTAAATAATTTTTAATAATAAGGAATTAATAAGAGATCATATCGACTCATGGTGTAGTTTTAATGAATGAAACCACATATTTTAAATTTAAAAGTGATATTTTAGTTTAAAACATGGTTTAAATGATGAATTTATATAAAACACACTTGAAATTACATGAAACACTATAAAAATGACCATCGATGTATTTTTTTATTATAGTAATTAATTTCATGTCATTCATACTCACTGTGCAGTCAGTATGGTTAAAAACACATGCTTTCAATTTAAAAGATACATTTTAGTTCAGAACATGAATCACATGATAAATTACAATCAAACATGCTTGGAATGTCATGAAACTATAGGAAATGAAAATTATTTAATTTTTGGAATATAGTAATGAACCTCACATCATTTCCACTCATGGTGTGATTCAAAAGGATTGAAATTTCCATTTTTTAATTAGAAATTGGCATTTTAGTTCAAAATGCACATCCCATGTACAATTATGATAAAACATGCTAGAATGTCATGAAACTCTAGAAAAAAATCATTGACGTGTTTTTGGAATTTTAAATTGAACTAAATATCATTCCAACTCATGGTGTGGTCTGAATGACTAAAAATACATGTTTTTAATATAAAAATGTCATTTTAGTTCTAAACATGATTCATATGCTCAATTCTAGGAAAATACACTCAGAATATCATAAATCTCTAGGAAAATGACTATTTACACATTTATTGTATATAGAAACAAACCAAACATCATTATAAAATGTAGTCTAGTTGGAATGAATGAGAATTCATATTTTTAATTTAAAAGTGACATTTTAGTTTAGAACATGCATCACATGATCATTTTTTATAAAATGTGCTTGGATTGTCATGAAATTATATGAAAATTACTATTGGATAATTTTTGTAATACGGTCTTAAACCTCAAGTCATTATGACTCATAGAGTGGTAGAATTGTCTTAAACATTTTTTTATTTTAAGTGTTTATAAGGTACAAAAAGTGCATCACAAGATCAAAATTAAAAAATAAACCCATATTTTCATGAAAATGCACATAAGCCTTCTTTAATTAATTTTTAACATGTATAAATGAACCTCACCTCATTTTTACACACAGTGTGGTTATAATGACTATGTGTTTCCAATTTAAAATTGGTATTTTTGTTCAAAACATGCATCACATATTCAATTCCAGGAAAACATGCTCAGAATTTAAATAAAATCTAATAAAGTTATCATTGATTCATTTTTACATGTTGGAATGAATTTTCATTTCATTTTGACTCATAGTGTGGTAATAACAACATAAATCACATGTTTTTAATTAAATTGTGACATTTTTTTTCAAAAATTTTGTAGCACACTCAATTCCATGAAAACATTCTAAAAAATGAAAGAAAAATACCATTGAATTTTTTTAACATGTATAAATGAACCACATGTCATTCTGACTAGAAATGTTTTCAAAATGAGAAAAATGTGTGATTTTAATTTAAAAGTATTTTTTTAATTCATAACATTCATCACAAGATCAATTTAGATATAACACACTTATAATGTCATGGAAGTTTAAAAAAATTTCCATTGATGTATTTGTACCATGTAGGAATGAACCAAACATCATTCCAACTCGTGGTGTCATATGAATGGCCATAAATGTATTTATTCATTTATAATTTGTTTTAAATTTATTATTTGTTATTAATAAAGTACATTTTTTCTTTTATTACTCTTAAATTATTCATTTCCATTACTGGTATGTCTCTTAGGTTGACTAGAATTCAAAGGATTATTGCATCATTGACCCGTAGTTTGAGATTTTTTATGTTAATTTTATATTAATTAATGTTTTAATAATATTTAATGTACAAATATATTGCCTAAATAATGGGATTTATTTATTTTTTTATTATGTAAACTTAGATATTAATTAATAAATCTACATATGATTTGTTTTTTTATTTTTTTATCCTTCGACAGCCCTAAATAGTTTATTAGTTAGTGTGAAGGAATTTTTATCTAGGATAAATAACATTGATAAATGATCCCTTTCTTAGCACTAAATAAGTGTTTAGAAATATTTTTTTATGAGTTCTTTTTTAGCATAGAGAAATGACTCTCTCTTTCTTATCTCCAGATTTCTTAATGATTTTACTGATAATAAAGTCCTTTTTGATCACTAAAAAGGTGTAATATATTATAGTTGAATCACCCTCCATAAATCAACATTGAAAGAGATATAGTTACCAGAATATTGATAGAAATATCATTTAATAAAACCTATATATGTGAGAAATACATCACTACATTTAGTTAGCCCTAGAGAACTCAAAATCAAATCATCAATATTAACCATAATCAATAATGGAATAGGTGGAATCCATCTAATTTAGTAGAAAGTGACTGGATTATTTATAATACCAATAAAACTAAGCAGATTAGTGAAAATTAAATTAGTCATATTATTATTCATTGATCAAGTTAGTACCTTAGCATAAAATAAACATCTTAATGAATATAACTACTCCATTCTTGAAGAGTGATGTTTTCTCCATCAAATGTGAAACCATTATAAGCATTCCAATTATAAAAGAGGCCAATTTTAATTTAAATAACAAATAGATTTTTTATTTTCTCACTAAAATCATACAAAAAATGATTCATAAATGATTCCAATCCATTATCCAATCATAATCCACATTGAAAAATATTCTTTATCATATTTCTAAATATCTATAGAAAAACGAATTTTAATAAAAAAAATCTTAAAATATCTATTCAGATCTTTTAGATAGAGAAAAATTGAAAAAAAGAGATCTAATTCTACTAAATATTTCATTGAAAAATTAATTTTTAATAAGTTCATATTTCTCAAGTATGTATTTGATTTATATTTTGAGTTTTCAAAATTTATTTTAGTTTGTTTATTTAAGAAAAATTTAAAATTTTTCAAAATATAAGAAGATATATATGGTGTTAAATGATAATTTTAGAGTTAGTGGTATTATTATATATACATCGAGAAACTAGTTTGGTTCATCATAATTCTAGTGAGCTAGTATAGATATATTTCATTCCTCTAGAAATCCCTAAATTCCCATTGGTTCCACTTGAATCCCAACTGGCTTGATCAATACTTATTTTAATAGGGTTATTTTGGTATTGATGCTAGTATAATTTTTTGGTTTAAACCTTCTTGTAAGATCCTGGACTTCATAGAGGTATGAAACTATTTAAATTTTGGTTTAAAACTTCTTAATTTTTGTTAATGTAATTTTTATTGAATGTATGAGGAGACTGGGGGTGTATCAAGGGTTTGGGACATGAAAGAAAGGGGAATTTGGGCATCATGTGCAAGTTTCATGGTTTTCACATGGTTATATGTAGTCGTGTGCCCAACCCATGCTAGGGAGAATGTGGAGTGAATGGTTAAGTAAACCATGCAAAGGGGGGAGGCCAAACCTTGAGAACATAGACATATCCATTCCACACAGTGATCTCATGTTTTGTCAACCCGCATGGGCTCACTATGTAACTGTGCAACTTAGCCCCCTCTTAGAAAGAGGTTCTTGAATGGTTGGTGCACGATTTGGAAAACTATACTGCCAAACTTTGTGACCATTAAAAAGGGGTGTTTTACAATTTTTACACCTTAGTATTTTATATTTTCTCACCTAATTTCTCCTCTCATTTCCCCTTAATCAACCCTAGTGACAAACCATTTCGACCAAGACTTCCTAAGAGTCAATCTCCTTCAAATATAAGATGTTTGGAGTGACTTTGGGCGATGATCGAATCTATGGGTGAGTCTAAAGCTTCAATTTTATCTCTTTTATGGATCAGGGCTTGTAGTTTTTTTTCTCATTCTTTTAAATCCCTAAAACCATCTTTTTATAGCGGATATTAGGTTAGGGCTTCAAGGCGTTCCTAAATCTGGATCTCTGGATAAGGTTAAGAGATTTTTCTTCTACAAATTTGAGGAATGTGGTCCACAAGTTATATCCCATATTCTTGAAGTTGTTTTTTTCATGTGTGATTGTGTTATTTCTTCTCTATTATTGTGAAATGTATGCCTTTAGTGAGATTTGGTAAAATGGTTGGCTAAATAATAAATTGAACCCCTCATGATTTATTTGGGATGCCATCAAGATGATTAGACCAGTTTAGGGCCACCCATGGGGTTCACCAATATTACCGAACATGGAAAATTATAATGTTAAGAATTAAAATATCATGTAATTAATTATATCCCATGATAAATATGTTGACATATTGTTTTAGATTATTAAGAGTAATTAATTGATAGTTGTGTTCAGACTTTGATAATGGCACAAGGGATTATTTGGATTAATATTAAATGGGTTGGATGTCATAAAGTGATTATGCTAAGTGACTTAGGAATTGTACTTGAATTTCATAAGAAGGTCAATTCATGTGAAATAATGAACATGTTAAATGAAAAAATTCTTGTGAATTTATAAATGTGTTAAATGGGATAATGTATGGAAATTGAAAAATATAGGCTAATGTATGGTAAATTTTTAATATACATAATGGGTTAAGTCATGAGAAATGGAAATGGGTTAAATGGGCTATGCAAAGTAATTGATAAATGTGCTAATGGGTTAAGGCATGTTGTAAATTCACATGTTGAATAATTATGGGATGTAAATTTTATGTTTATTGATTATGTGGTTTGTGATATAGTATATGTTTTAAATGGATAAATAATCATTTTTACATGGTTTGGTGGTGTGGGAAAATGTACTAAGGCTCCTCCCATGGGTTGGGTTGGATTGAGGATCTAAATCCCACCCCTAGAATGAACAGGTCAGGGAGTTAGACCGAGGATCTAGGCCCCTAAAAGATGCATTTTATGAGACTTATTGCACTGAGGATCCAAGTTAAGTGTGATGTATTTATTTATGAAATTTTTTTACCTAGTGAGATAGGAGACTTTAATTATTTCCTTATTCATAGTAATTAACTGGATCATGTCATTTTGTAAATGATTTAAATCCCTAATCTATGGAACAAGTGAAGAATATGGACTAAGTGATTAAAATCGTAAAAGTAAATATTGTTAAATAATGGAACCCTAATTGTGTTTTATTTATCTTGACATTTATTTAGTACTTTATTTCACTATCTATTAAACTAGATATTTTGTTGGCACCATTAGTGTTAGCATATTGAGTTGTACTCACACCCTACTCAGGCCGCCATTGGGTAACCAAGTAAATTTCATGGTTGCAGGCCAGGACAAGGTTAAAGGCCCTACGATTGGGAGTAGAGTTGGGATTGGAATGTTCATGGATAAGGATCTGAACTTAGAGAAGGAAAATATTTTTGAGGATTTTGATATTTTTATTTATTTTTGTTTTTTCTTCACTTTTTGCATTGTTAGCATGACATGACATATTTATCATTTGGTTCTGGTCTGTACCCTGTTTGGGGAATGGTTGGTAATGCATGTTTCTGGTTTTTTGCTTATTGTTTCCTTTATTTCACATGTTATATATTTTATATTACTTTGGTAAAGAGGTTATAGTCTCCCCACATTCCCCATTAAACCCTTTATGATATTCGATAACCTATAGAATATGGGGAGTTGCTCTTGTGGTCATATGGGAACCCAGATTATGGCACCATTTTAGTGAATTTCGGGTCAGGGAAATAAAAATGTGATATTAGAGTAACTAATTTATCTGTATTACTATTTGGGAATGATATATGGGAGATTAGGAAGTGTCAGACCTTGGTAATGAGCTCGTGAATGGGAGTATCTAACCCATGTATGAGAGAAATCCCAAGTACCCAGGGTGGGGATTATCATTCTTGATATGTGTTATTATAGTTGAATGATATTTCACCATTGGGTGATGCACTTGTTGTGTGATGTGAATATTTTATGATATTTTGTTTGTGTCCATAAGGGAATAGGATTATGCATTCATGAATTATTATAAGCACCTAGGGATATAGGTGGCATACATTATGGTAGGCACACGCAGGAAGGATGTGTGGGACATGAAGGGTAAAATGAATTTCATATTACTCAAAAATTTAAAGAATGTAATGTATAATAAAGACGATGAAAATGGGTAAATGGAAATAATGTTAAATAATGGTTAAAAAATTGTTCTTAAACAACTATTTGAATAATGAGAAATGTTTCTAAGAGAGAAAGATTGACACAGTGAAGGTGGAAATGGTTAAAATGGGATGTCTAAGAAAAATGGATTGTAGTTATGTGATTTAGTTTTTTCCTATTGAACAAAACCTATGGTAGGGATGGTTTAGGGAAGTTTTCTAGATGTGAAAATGTACTTTCAGATATTGTATGTGAAATGGGTTGTTTATGGCTAGTAGAGATCCCTCTTTTTTGTAAAATGTGAAAGTTTTATGTTATGTGTTTTAAGACTCGTGTTTGGAATTTTAGAGAAATTACACCATGATGATGTGGGATAGTTGGGTTACATGAGAGTATCACCAAGAATTCTCCACTAGTAGCAGAGAAAGAGACCTCATTGGTCCAGGGTGACCGAGGAGAGGAGCAGTTCTATGAAAACTTCTCTTTTTTATGTAAATGATGGGATACAACCCAGTGCGGGTCATGCTGAGTATGCTTGACATGAATATAGAGTTTTGGTTGTAACACCCTTTGGTATTTTCTATAGTGGGTGGGCTTGAGTGCAAGGCGTGCGGTGGGATGGAACATAAAGGGACACAAGAAGTGGGCATCCCTAGTGTTGTGAACAGACCCTGTGTATGGGTGGTTTGGGGAGTGAGAGTTCCTTGGTTTAGAGACCTTGGAAAGTATAATTTTTTTAGTATAGGGGTGTTCATTTTTGTACCTTTGGTTAAGTTGTGGCTTTGAGTATTAGGGGTATTGTCTGGTTTCACGGATGTGGAAACCCTTTTGGATTATGATCGGGCTGGTTGCGTTGGGGTTTTAAATGGATATCTTGGTTCATGGTATTTTTAGTGGTGGTTGTGTTGTTATGGGATTAGAACCTAGAGTAAATACTTTATTCAGTGTGTTGGACACCGTGTTTTGAGATGGGGGTAGGAGAACCACCCATGAGTGGTGACTTGTCATAATTTTTATGTATATGGCCCAGAGAGGGGGTCATAGTGACTTGTTATGCCTAAAACTAGTTTGGGAATTTTGTATCATTTTACCTTCGAGAGAAACCCATGGGAGTGGTTAGATGTTTTTTAAGTTCTATTGGGTGTGTGAGGCATAGGTGGATGTTTTGGATTTTGATAGGTGCAGGTTTGGCCTAGAGGGATAGGTCATAAGGTCAATGGTTTTTTTAAGACATGACTTGAGTTGTGATAATGAGTTGACAGTATTGGAAAAATTGAGGGTGACCTTGAAAGTGGTTAGCCCAGTGTTTAAGGTACCTTGGAATTCGAATAACATGTGGGTGATTCATAGGAGGAATAGATGCTCTATGCATGTCATCTAGTTTTGATAAAAAGTGCATGTTTATTCCTTGGTTTCTCTCTTAATAAAACACATGAGAATTTGAGTTTGGTTGTAAGGTTGGTTTCAAGGGGAAGGACCGTTATGGTTCCTGAAACAATGGTTGATAATGTTTTCTATGGGAATCATGTTGAATTTATTGGTTGAGAAAAGGATGAATGAGGTATGTATGGACACTTTTTATTTGAGAGTGACACCCGAGGTGTGGGTTGCTCATGTAGTTAGGCTTGTTGTGTAAAATGTTGGGTTGTTAGATGAAAACATTGAGAATGACTCTAGTCTGATGAGGATGATTGTAACACCCCAAAGTTTTAAAAGTAAATCAAAATGCATGAATTTTTTTAAGTAGATAGTTATAACTATCCTTAAATATAATTTTTCTACTTTTATGACTTGAATTTCAAAAAATGGTCATCTACGGTTGTGATTGGTACGTTATTTGAAGTTTGATAGAACTAACTTGATTTTTGGTGAATAGTAACATAACATTATGAATAGTAACATGACCCTAATGAATAGTAAATTGTATTATTATTTTATTTTATTAATGATTTAAGATAATTACATCTTGATTAATTTTTCACGGTGATATAAAATGAGTTATAGTTTTAATATTGTTAATTTCTAAATAAAGTATGATTTTATTTAAAAATTAAATTAATAATAAATAGAAAATTATTTTAAAAAATGGAGTTCATTTTTGAAATCTACACATCTAGAAATGGTTTGGTTGAATTTTTGGTATTTTTATGAAATTATTGAATTTTTGATGAATAGTGAAATACGGTAAAATACCGTATATTCAAATTATCAGTTAAATACACTATTTTTGATATCATGGATGATTTAAGTCCACTTTTTTTGAACTAAAATTAACTTATTACTATTTTTGTCACATTAATCAAGATTATTTATATTCTTGAGCAAAAATATTGAACTAATGATTAAAATAATGTAAAACCCTTCCTCTCCTCCATTATATATACCACCCTCATTCCTTTCTTCCTCTCACACCTGTGAAGCCTTGTGAATTGTCTAAGTTATTCCAAATACCATCCCCAAGTCTCTTCCCTAAGTCTAAGACCCTATGGTCTCACCAAAAGTCCAAAACCAAAGGCCTTAAGGAGAATCTCAAGGAGAAGAGATCAAGAGGTAAAAATCCTCTTTCTTATTCTTTTATTTTCTTTTCATTTTTTTTATTTTCTTATAATATCTTATCTTAAATTTATCCAAGAGGAATTAAAGATACATAATATTAAATATTATAGATTTTATCATGTTTATGTAGAAAATTTCTCAACTTACTTCATCTCCTCCCCCTTTTATAAAGACAATGTTCATGATGTGTCGTTTACCAAAATCATGGATGATGTGTTTGCAATTTCCATTACTTCCTTAAGAACTATTTGTAAAACCTTTTTTATGGTTGAAATAGAAGTCAAAGTGTATTATGTAACCTATTTTAAGTTCTATAATTAAATTCTATGTATGAAATTGAATTATATAATGAAACAAGTTCATGATTATCAAGGAAATACAAAAAAATGATCGAAATAAATATCATTAATGTTTTATCTAATGATTAATCATCATATATGATAAAAAAATTATTTATGTTATTATTATATATTCTTTAAACATAATAATACCATTTCATTCCACTTCTATAATTTTGTTTCCATATTACAAGAAAATCAAATACAAACCGACCATGGAAATCATGTAAAGAACGCACCCAAAACAATGGAAGGAACAAAATACTAATAATTAAAGGGTCAAATGATGTTATGTAATGATCATATAAAGTATTATAAACATGAATATGTTTCTTTAATATATTAATAACACTATTTTAACCATTATATTGGAGGTTTAAAAAAGTTTTAAGTAAGAAAAACTCGAGGTAAGGGAATTCTTAACCCAATTTCCATTCTTTGGGTTAACCTTCTACTTCATTATTTACGTGGTATTAAAATTGTTTGTGTGATGAATTTTGTTTATATTATGTTTAATTATGTTTATTTATAGTGTATATACATATTACATCTACTATATTAATTCTCACTTCAATTATTTTATATTTTAAGGGGATTTTATTTTAAAATCCTCTTTTAAGATTTTGTTTTACAAAATTCAAAAGCAAGGTTTTTATGAAATTATTCGTGTTGTATGATTATTTTATGGTTCTTAGGAATTTATTATGATGAATTTTGGGACCTATATATCCCTCCAATTCATTGGTTATGTGTAAGTTTTAGGTTGGCTGTATGGTTACTCCAAGTGTAACTACGATGGTTACACAATAAGGTAGCTGTGAGGGTTAAATTGTAAGGTAGCCATGAGGGTTAAAAATTATAAGGTAGCTGAGAGGGTTAAAAATTATGTAAGTAATTCCCCAAGATACCTTTATGGTTCTATTTTTTTTTAAATCTCATAAAAATATCATGTTTCACAAAGTATGTTTATATGGGTGATAAGTATGTCTTTTTTAAAATGATTTCATACATTACAAGTATTCATGTACTAATGTGTTTTTTTTTCGTTTTTTATATTCATTACTAAGCCTTTTGTGCTCATCCCAAGTTTTTAAATGATTTTCATAGGTTATAAGGATGTTTATAACAAATAGGGAATCTAAATTAAATGTTATGAACATTTTTCAAGAAATCATATTTTATTTGAAAAGTTTTATATTTTGGAAGAAATGAATACCTTTATTATGGTATCCACTCTGTATTAATGTGGAGTGTTATGAATTTATTATGTCCCAATTATCTAAATCTCTAAACTTTGAAATGCTTCCAATGTAAAATTAAGTGAGATCTTGACAGAATTCAAGATTATGTAATGTAATAAGGTCGGGTCCTTATAGTTGGTATCAGAGGAAGGTTCAAATAACTTTTGGGGTTATGATGATGATAATAAAATAACCTAAATTATTTTTAATATATAGTTAATTTTAATTTAAATATCATTTAAATATTACCATGTTTCTTTGACTAAGATATTCTTGTTCAGAATGGTTTTCCACATAAGAAACATGGAATATGAAGTGGAGAGGCACCGAAAGAACGATATCCTTCTGAATCTGTAGCCTAGAATGTTAGGGATTGTAACTGAGCCATTTGTGATAATAATGGATCAGCTGATGCAGACAATAAATGGAGGTGGTATCCATCCAAGAGAAAAACTAGATGTACCGTAAAGGAACATGACGATAGTGGAACATTTTATGAGACAAAACCACACTTCTTTTAATGGATTTTCTGACCCAGTATTAGCTGAAGGATAGATTAAATCCCTTGAAAAGATATTTGATGTCATGGGATGTTCAAATAATCAAAAGGCTAGTCTTTCCATTTATCATTTTGAAGGTGAAGCTGATTAGTGGCAGTCAATGGTCAAGAATATCAAGGATAGAGAAGAGATTGTTTCCTTAGAGTGGTATGAATTTAAAAGTATTTTCCTTGAAAAATATTTTCCTAAGGTGGTTCATCTTTGGATGGAGAAGAAATTCCTTGAATTTAAGAAAAATGAGGAAGATTCAATGGCTGTGTGTGAATAAAATTTCACCCGAATGGCGAGGTATGCTCAAAATATTATTATGGATCTTGGTAGAAAAATCAACCACTTTTACTCAGGATTAAAGCCTAGGTATTGAAGGGAATTAGCCTTAGTTGAATTCAAAAGTTATGAGAAACTTTTTTGATGTGATAAGAGGGTAGATATGGAGTTTTCTGACGATCACGTGCACTTTGACAATAAGGACAAGAAGATATCCAGATGGAAAGTGATGGGTAATAATTAATCAAATAAATATGATGGTAAGAAATTCTAATTTCTAGTTTGTGAAAAGTGTATAAAAATGTACCTTGTGGAATGCCTTACCAAAATTGGGAAGTGTTTTCGATGTGGTAATTTTGGACATATGGATTGATATTGTAATAAAAATGATCCTAAGACGAATCCTGATAATCAAACTGTTAAGTGTTTTAAATGCAGAGAGATGAGTCATAATGAAAATTCCTTCCCAAAGAAATATATGAATGATGCAAAGAAGATAGTCTATAAGTATAAAGGTGTAGTGATATCCTTTGAGACTATGTCAGCAGATGTAGGGCCATCAAATTAATTTGTATCAGGTACCTTGTTTGTTTACTCAAATTTTTCTAAAGTATTGTTTAATATGGGGTCTACACATTCCTTTATGTTTGAGGAATTTTCTAGTAAATTGGAAATATCACCTCACTAAATGAGACCAAAACTTATTGTTAAAACATCAGAAGGAAATATTATAGCAAAGATGAATTATAAGAATCTTTCTATTGTGGTATGTGAAAAGGCTTTACCTAAAAACCTTGTTGTTTTTACCTTAGTAGAGTTTTATGTCATTCTGGGAATGGATTGGATTTCTATTTTTCATGCTAAGATTGACTATAGAGCTAAAGAAGTTAAGAAAAAAATAGTTTCAGTTATTATATAATAAAAAACCCATAAAATTTATAATATATCAAAAATCTGAGAAACTGTTGAAAGATGGAAATGAAAGTTATTTTTCTCATATTTTTGAAAACAAGGGAACTGTTTAGATTAATGATGTGCTAGTGGTAAATGAATACCATGATGTTTTTCATGATTAGTTACCCAGTTTCGAACCTGATCAGGAATTCAAATTCACAATTGACTTAGTTCCTGGTGCTAATCCAATTTCAAAACCCTCATATCGAATAGCTCAAATGAAACTTATTGAATTGAAAAATTATTTGCAGGAGTTTCTTGATAAAGGATTCATTCATCCTAGAACTTCACTATGGGGTGCTCTTATTTTGTTTTTTAATAAGAAAGATTGTTCCATGAGACATTTCATTGATTATATTGCCTTGAATAACATCATTATTAATAACAAGTATCCTTTGCCTCACATCGATGACTTGTTTGATCAGATATAGGGAGATCAAAACTTTTTCAAGATTGACTCAAGATCTGAATACGATCAGCTGAAGGTGAAGGAGGATTACATCCCAAAAATAGCTATTCGTACTAGATATGGGAATTATGAAATTGTTGTTATGCTGTTTGGGAAAACTAATGCACCTGTTGTATTCATGAATCTTAGGAATATAATATTTCATGAGTTCTTGGATAAATTTTTTGTTGTGTTTATTGATGACATTATGGTATTTTATAATAGTAAATAGGAGCATGAAAAACATCTAAGGGTTGTTTTGAAAAACATAAAGGAAAAGAAACTATATGGAAAATTCAGAAAGTGTGATTTTTGGTTGTAATAGATTTATTTTCATGGGAACATTGTAAATAAGGATAGAATAATAGTTGATTCATAAAAAAAGTGGTATATGAATGTACAAGACCTACAAATTTTATATATATTCATAGTTTTCTAAAACCTCTTCATAGTTATTTATACCGCTAAA
This sequence comes from Viscum album, assembly GCA_963277665.1. Classification (NCBI taxonomy): domain Eukaryota; kingdom Viridiplantae; phylum Streptophyta; class Magnoliopsida; order Santalales; family Viscaceae; genus Viscum; species Viscum album. Next base: position 734,398,211 of record OY728147.1, on the reverse strand, counting down.
TTAGTTAACACGAAAAGGGGTTAAATTTTTTTGGATAGAAGAAAGTTTTGTTTTTTAGGAACTAAAGAATAGATTGGTGAATGCTCTAATTTTGGACTTTCCTTACTGAAACGGTGAGTTTTTCATATATAGTGATGCTTTATTGAAGGGAATTGGTTTTGTTCTGATGCAGAATGATCAGGTAATTTCTTATGCTTTAAGAAAACTAAAACCTCATAAGTTAAATTATCCCACACAAGATTTGGAATTGGAAGCTGTGGTTTTTTCTTTGAAAAGTTGGAGGCATCATTTATATGAAGCCAAATGTCAAATATATACTAATAATAAAAGTATAATGTATATATTCAATTATAAGGAATTAAACATGAGGAAGAAAATATGGCTTGAATTGATAAAAGGTTATGATTGAATGATCAATTACCATCCAGAAAAAAGAAAAGTGGAAGATTCCCTGAATCGAAAACATTATGCATCATTAACCATGTTATGTTTAGAACATGATCCCTTGATTAATTATTAGATGAATTTTGTCTTAGAAATTGTTTCTGAAAGAAATATATCCATTTTATTTTAGGATTCAGTGTCGTTATCATTATCAGACATAATTAATCAAGCGCAGAAGGAAGACCATGAGCCATAGAAAAATGTAGAATTGGTTAAAATGGGTAAGTTTCCAGAATTTATCCTTGATAAAGATTACGTTTTGAGATTTAAAAAAAAATTATGTGTGAATTGTGATTCCCAGTTGAAGAAAGTTTTATTGTGTAAAGCTCATAGTTCTCCATTTTCAGTTCATCCTGGTAGTACTAAGATGTACAGAGACCTTTGGGAGTATTTCTGGTGGGATGGAATGAAATGAGATATTGATTTTTTTTTGTGAAATATTTGACATGTTAATAGGTTAAATCATAGCAACATTTACCAAAGGGTATGCGTTAGCCCTTACCAGTGCTAGAGTAGAAATGGGAAAATATATCCATGAACTTCGTTGTGGGACTACCAAAGACTTATTGAGGTAACAATGAAATATGGGTTATTGTTGACCAACTGACTAAATATATACATTTTTTTCCTATTGGAGATACAATGTTTTTGGATCGGCTTTCTCAAATATACCTCAAAGAGATTGTCAGGTTACATGGAGTTCCTCTTTACATTGTATCTGACTCAGAACCCAGGTCCCCTTATAATTTTTGGAAGGGCCTTTAGAAGTCATGGTCCACAAAATTAAATTTTAGTAAAGATTTTCATCCTCAATCAGATGGGAATTTAGAAAAAATGATTCAAACTTTGGAGGATATGATTCGAGATTGTTCAATGGACTACCAGAGAAGTTAGGATCAATATCTTTCTTTATTTGAGTTCTCTTATAATAACATTTTTCATTCCAATATACAGATGGAACCTTTTGAGGCATTGTATGGGAAATAGTGTTGAACTCCATCTTCTTTGGATAAAGTAGGAAAAAGGAGGTTTATAGGGCCATAATTAGTAGAGGAAGTGGATGAGAAATTGAATATGATCCAACAACAAATGAGGAAATCTCAGAGTAGGCTGAAAAGTTATGAAGACAATATAAGGAAGGAATTTTCTTTTGAGATAGGTAATTAGGTTTTTCTTAGAATCTCACCACGGAAAAGTGTTAGGAATTTTAGTAATAAAGAAAATATAAGTCCATGGTTCATTGGACCTTATGAAATTTTAGAGAAAGTTGGACCAGTTTCCAACTGTGTAGCTTTTCCACCAATTTTATCTCAGGTACACAATGTTTTTCCTATTTCGATGTTGAGAAATTATGTGCCAGATTCATCTCATGTTTTGATCCCAAAGGAAGTTTATCTAGAAGATAACCTTTCTTATAAAGATAATATAGTTCAGACTCTTGATCAAAGGGAACTAGTATTGTGGAATAAGGTAATCCACTAGGTAAAGGTTTTGTGGAGAAACCACGCGGTTGAAGAAGAAACATAAGAATCTGAAAATGATATGAGTGAAATATATCCTCACTTGTTTAATAAGTGAATAAAATTGTGAAGACGCAATTTATAGAAGGTGAGAATAATGTAACACCACGCGGTTTTAAAAATAAATTGAAATGCATGAAAGTTTGTTTTAAGTAGATAGTTATAAATATCCTTTAAACATAATTTATTTTCTTTTAGGATTTGAATTTCAAAAAATAGTCATCTACAATTGTGATCAGTAAGTTATTTGAAGTCTAATAGAACCAACTTTATTTTTTTGTGAATAATAACATACCCTTATGGATATTAATATGAACCTAATCAATAGTAAATTATAGTATTATTTTATTTTCCTATTTCTTTAAGATAATGACATATTGATTAATTTTTCAAGGTGATATAAAATGAGTTATAGTTTTAATATTGTTAATTTTTTTAATAAAGTATGATTTTATTTAAAAATTAAATTAATAATATTTAGAAAATTGTTTTTAAAAAATGGAGTTTAATTTTGAATTCTACTCATCAAAAAATGGTTGGGTTGATTTTTTTGGATTTTGTTTAAATTCTTCAAATTTTGATTGATAGTGGAATACAGTAAAACACCATATATTAAAATTATCAGTTAGATACACTATTCTTTACATCATGGTTGATGTAATACCACTTGGTTTGAACTCACATGCACTTATTACTATTTTTGGTCACATGAATCAAGTCTATTCATAGTCTTGAGCAAAAATATTAAACTAATGATTAAAATAATGTATAAACCCTCCCACCCTCCACTATAAATACCACCCACATTACCCTATTCCTCTCACACAGCCATGACCTTATGGTCTCACCAAAAGTCCAAAACCAAAGGACTTAAAGAGGATATCAAGGAGAAGATATCAAGAGGCCAACATCCTCTTTCTTATTATTGTGCTATCTTTTCAATTCCTTTTCTTTTCTTATAATATCATGTCTTCCTATTATCCAAGAGGAATGGAAGATCCAAAATATTATATATTATGGATGTTATCATGTTTATGGAAAAAATTCCTCAAATTAATTCATCTCCTCACCCTTTTATAAAGACACTGTTTGTGATGTGTCGTTTACCAAAATCATGGATGATGTGTTTGTAATTTCCATTAATTCCTTTTGAAATATTTGTAAAACCATTTTAATGGTTAAAAAAGAATTCAATTTTTATGATGTAACCTATTTTATGTTCTGTAATAAACTTCTATTCATGAAATTAATTTATTTAATGAAACAAGTTCATGATTATCGAGGAACTACAAAAAATGATCGAAACAAATATCATTAACATTTCATATAACAATTCATCATCATATATGATAAAAAATTATTTATGGTATAATTTTATATTCTGTAAACATATTAATACCATTTTTTTTCCACTTATGTAATTTTATTTACATACGACAAAAAAATCAAATACAAACCGTCCATGGAAATCATGTAAAGAACGCACCCAAAACAATGGAAGGAACAAAATACTAATAATTAAAGTGTGAAATGATGTTATTAAATGATAGTATATGGTGTTATAAATATGAATATGTTTCTTTAATATATTAATAACACACTTTTAACTATTATATTGGAGTTTTAAACAAGTTTTAATTAAGAAAAACCCGAGGCAACATAATTCTTAACCCAATTTCAATTCTTTGGGTTAACCTTATACTTCATTATTTATGTAGTATTAAAATTGTTTTTGTGAGGAATTGTGTTTATATTATGTTTATTTATAGTTTATATACATACTAAATCTAATCTATTAAGTCTCACTTAAATTATATGATATTTGTAAGGGGGTTTTCTTTTAAAATTCTCTTTTAAAATTCTATTTTACCAAATTCAAAAGAAATGTTTTCATGTAATTATTCATGTTGTATGATTATGTTCTGGTTCTTGGGAATTTTTTATTATGAAGGGAGGTACATATATCTCCCTCTAACTTATTGGTTATTTGTATGTTTGAGGTCGGCCATATGGTTACTCCAATTGTAACTGTGATGGTTACACAATAAGGTAGCCATGCAGGTTACATTGTAAGGTAGCAGTGAGGGTTACAAATTATAAGGTATTTGAAAGGGTTAAAAGATTATTTAAGTAATTAACCAAGATATATTTATGGTTATATTTATGTTTTTTGAAAATATCATGGAAATATCAAGTTTTATAAAGTAAGTTTATATGGGTGATGAGTATGTATTTCTGAAAATGATTTCATATATTATAAGTATTCATGGACTAAAGCGTTCTTTCTTTTTTTTGTCCCTTACTGAGATTTCTGTACTCATACCATGTTTTTAAATTATTTTCATAGGTTATAAGTATTTTTAATACAAATATGGAAGCCAACTTAAATATTATGAATATTTGTCAAGAAATAATGTTTTATTTGGAAAGTTTTATATTTTGGAAGAAATGAATACCTTTTTTATGGTATCCACTCTATATTAATATGGAATGTTATGAATATATTATATCCCAATTATCTAAATATATAAAATTTAAAAGATCATAAATGTTAAAGGAAGTGAGTTCTTGACTAAATTCAATATTATGTAACGTAAAAAGGATGGGTCCTTATACTGATATACCTAGAAGAATGGTTAGTTGTGTAGGTAGATGTTTAGGTCTAGTGATGTATGGGTCACAAAGCCTAGATTTGGGTTTATTGTGTGGTATTAGTAAGGTGTGGGACCTTGAGGTATTGTACAAGGTCAATATGTGGGCATGCACTAGTAAGGCTTGATGCCATTCGGGATGGGTGAATAAGTGTCTAGGATAAGTGTCAGTTGTTTTTTGTGAAACCAAAGTGGAAATCATGATTATGTGAGAGATTTATAGTTTTTGATTAAATAGGAGGATATTTTTGTTTCAATTGTTAACCACCATGGTTTTTCTAGAATAAATATATAGGCATGGTGGTATTAGTGCAAAGGGAAGCATTGGTTCATGGATACTTTGTAGAGAGTTGGGAAGCGGTGGTGAGTTTGGTTGGAAACCCCACTTGAGTTGTGGTGGACAAGTGTTGATGAGGTATTAGTGGGAAATAAATTTAAGACTTTAAAAAGGTTAAGGTGACCTAATATTTTGAGGTGGTATCGGTGATGGATAGTTGTGGCTGTGTTCATCGACGACATCTCAACGTACTTGTAGCTAGTGACGATCATGACAAATATCTTGACATAGTCCCATGTATGCTGAGATAGATATGGATTTACACCTAGATAATAATATGTATTTTGGTTGGATAAAGGGCCACTTTGAGGTCACACCATTAGAGTGGTGTATGTGGAGCTAAATGTTGGGAAGTACACCATCAACCATTTATGGGTAAGGTCTTTGGGATAGAACAAAGGTCAACGAATGTCGTGGGTTCCTTTATCAGAAGCCAAGAATGGGGAGTGGTTGATGTTGGTTTTTCTATTATGGTGGAAGCTAGATGACCATGTCCAAGATTTGGGGTTCCTCTTGTGTTTGAAGTGTCGGTTGTGGTGGTTGGAGTTACTTGAGTAGAGTAGTGGAAAAAAGTACTCTTAAGGTGGGGAGTGGTAAGTAAGTCTTGGAGGTGTAGAGAAAATCGTGGGATAGATGTGGTGGCATTAGGATTCCAATTAAAACCCCATGAGGTGGACGTTTTTGTTCTTTATGAAGGACCATATGGGCCATGGATGTGGTGGTTGATTGATCCAAGCTTTGGCTTCGGGGTCATGGTGGTTCTTCGAAGAATCTGATATGCTTATGTTAGATTACTTTATGGGCCCAAAAATTGAGGTTGGGTATTAGATCTTCATCTAAAATTGGGCATGGACTTGAGTAGGTGGGTCTAGGTGACCTTGGGATGTAAATTTTGGTAAAGACATATTAGATATGTGAAGTAGTGTCATTCCAATAGTGAGTTTGGGTGTTTCCAAAATGAGTTGGTAGGGGACAACTAGACTCTGCTAAGAAAAGGAATGAAGGTGGTGTATTTTCAACCACCAATGGTAATTTTTTTAATGATAAGTGCATTTTTAAAGTGGATTGGGTTTTTAGGTAGATCTTAGTTGTTCTTAGTTGTTGTATTAGTCGAAGAGGTGGTTGTGTTAGGAATATTAATGGGTGCGGTGAGGCACAAAGATTTTTTCGAAGGTAGTGTATTCCTTGATGTTATAGTTTACCAGATGTCAGGGAATGATCCTAGTATGTGATTCAGATGATAGAGGTATGTCTTATGTGAGGAGGCACCATGGGTTGGTGTAGGTAATAACATTCCAATAGTAGAAAAATGAGTGTTATTAGACAATCCTCCAGGATGTGTCTAACATGAAAATAAAAGAGAATGGAAGTGGTAAGTTGTAAGCCACCACCATTTTGATATTTTATTGAAAATATATTTTAGAAATGAAGGAAAACTTGAGATAGTTCAAGATGTTATTGGTATATAATGGATGGTGTATTCATGTCCATTTTTGTTAATATTGACAGCAGGGTGGGATGACAATATTGGGTAGCGTCCTTGTGAATGCCTGGGCATGGGGAGTTGGGAAACAAATAAAGTATATTTCGAAAGATGATTTGAGGTTATGATTGAATTTTTAAATATTAGGTGTGTCAACCACTGAAAGTTGGTGGTGGTGAGGTAAAGTTCATAGTGGATCACACCATAGTGAGAAAGGGGTCAGTTGATGACATGACTGGTGTTTTAGGTTGGATAGACTCGAGTAAGTACCCTTATAGTGTTTTTTACTTGACAATGAGTGTTGGATAAAACCTTTATTAGTTGAGTTCCTTGAGTGTTTTTGATGTTTGGTTATATAATAGGACTGTTGGGACTTAATTTGTGGATTGATGTATGTTGGGAAATGTGGTTGGGAAAACCATGTGTTTCTTCAGGTGGCATTGAATTTGGGTCACCATTGGGGATTTGAAAATAGAAAAATAATGGTGCCATGTGATTTGGGCCATGAGTTGTAGAGACGATTCGGTTGATGGGGTTATGATTGGCTCTTCCATGATGGTATGATGTTGTGTGTGATTCCTCCTTGTATAGAAATCTTCACAGAAGTTTCTGAGGATTCCTTATGTATTTCTTGTGGTTGATGTTTGGTATGAGGTCAATGCATCCTTTTTGGAGAATCTGGTTCATATTGGGGATCATAGAGAGAAATTATTGTGGGGTAATATCATGCCTTTGGTTTGAGTTTTGTGGAATCATGGTAATGTTTAGGAAGAAATTTTGGAAAGGGAGACAGATATACGTGCCAAGTGGCCAAATATTTTCACCATAAAATCTCAATGATGCTTGAGAGAAGTGTCTTGAGAATGATACATTATAGGATGGGGAGGCTGTAAGATCCTGAACTTCATGGAGGTATGAACCTATTTAAATTTTGGTTTAAAATGTCTTAATTTTGGTTAATTGAATGTTTACTGAATGTATGAGGAAGTTCAGGGATGTCCCGAGTTTCAGGTGATGAAATAAAGGGGAAATTTTCTATCCTATGAAATTTTCATGGATGGTGAATGATTAGAAGTAATTGGGTGACCAAACCATTCTAGAGAAGAGGTGGGGTGCACGGTTAAGAAAAATATGGAAAGGGGGAGGCCAAACCATGCAAACATGGTTAGATCCATTCTACATGGTTGGTGCCTGATTTTTCAAACTGTGTGGGATCCCTAGGTAACCATGTGACTTATCCCCCTCTTAGACAGAGGCGGGTGCATAGTTTGGAAAACCGTGCAGCCAATTCATGTGCCGCAATAAAAAGGGGTATTTTACCTTAACCCCGATGATTTTAAGGTTTCTCACCCGATTTATCCCCTCATTTCTCCTCTATCAACCCTAGTGATGAACTATTTTGACCAAGACTTCCCAAGGGTTGATCTCCTTTGATTCTTATCCATTTGGAGAGTTTTTGGGTGATAATTGAAGCTCTAGGTGATTCTCACACTTTTATTTTCTCTCTTATCTATATTAGGGGTTTTAGTTTTGTTCTTCTTCTTTTGAATCCATAAAACCATCTTTTTCTAGAGGATCTTAGGTTTGAATTTTAAGGGGTTCATGAATTCAGATCTATGGCTAAGTTTATGTGAGTGTTTGTCTATGGATTTGGGGTAGGTTCTCTATAAGTTATATCCCATTTTATTGAAGGTGATTTGTGCTTGTGTGGTTATGTTATTGCTTCTCTATTATTGTTCAATGGATGCCTTCAGTGAGATTTGGTAAAATGGATAGCTAAATGATGAATTTAACCCCTCACGAAACTCATGGGATGAATTGAGGATGATTAAATTGGTTTAGTGCTACCCATTTTGTGCGCCAATATTCCCAAACATAAAAATTTTAATGTTAAGAATGGAAACAATTTTTAATGAAGTATAGACCTTGATAAATATATTGACATGTTAGATTGGATTATAAAGATGAATTAATTTATATTTGTGTCTAAACTTTGACAATAGAACAAGGGATTGTTTTTCTTAATATGAAATGGGTTGAATATAATAAATTGATTGTGCTAAGTGAATTATGAATTGTACTTGAAATGCATAAGTGAGTTAATGCATGTGAAATGATGAACATAATAAATGGGTAAATTCTTGTGAATTGATAAATGTGTTCAATGGGATAATGTATGGGAATTGATGAATATGGGATAATGTATCTGAATTCTTGAATATAATTAGTGAGTTAAGTCATGAGAAAGGGAAATGAGTTAAATGGGATATGAGTAATTTTTAAATGTACAAATAGGTTAAGTATTGATGTAAATTCACATGATAAATAACTATGATACGTGAATGTTATGTTTATTTATTTTGTGGATTGTGAAATGGTATATGTGGTAAATGGATAAATAAGCATGTGAACATGTCTTGGTGGTGTGGTAAAGTGTACTGAGACTCCCCCATGGGTCTGGTTGGACTGAGGCACTAAACCCCACACCTAGAATGCACAAGTTAGGGCATTGGACTGAGGCTCTAGGCCCCTAATGGATGAATTTGATGAGTCTTTCTAGACTGAGTCTCTAAGGTAATTGTGATGTATTTTCTTATGAAATAATTTTCCCTAATGAGATAGTGAACTTGAATTATTTTCTTATGCATATTAATTGAACTGCTCAGGTCATTATGTAAATGATTTAAATGCCTAACCCATGAAACAAGTGAAGAATATGGACTAAGTGATTAAAATTGGACAATTGGATATTGTAAACTGATGACACCCAAGTTTTATTTTTTTATCTTTCCATTTATTTAGTACTTTCATGAACTATCATCTAGAATAGATATTTTGTATACATTGTTGCTTATGTCCTATTGAGTTGTACTCACACCCTACTTAGGTCGCCATTGGGTACCCGGGCAGATTTCATGGTTATAGTCTAGGACAAGGGAAAATACCCTATTCTTGGGATTTGAGTTAGGGTTGGGATTTGCATAGATGAGGATCTAGAATTGGAGTCAGTACACATTTTGGGGATTCATATTTTTGTCTTTATTTTGGGTTTTATTCACTTTTTTCATGATTAGAATGACATGAAATATTTATAATTTGGTTGCGATTTGTACCCTATTTGGGAAATGGTTGTTAATGCATGTTCTTGGTTTGTTTCTTATTATTTCCTTTATTTCACATGTCATCTATTGTGTATTACTCTGGTAAAGAGAGTATAGTATCCCCACATGAACAATTAAGCCCTTGCTGCTCACCAGAAACCTCTGGTGTATAGAGAGGCACACTTGAGGTCATGTGGAAACCCAGCTCGAGGCACCAGTTTAGCGGATTCCGGGTTAGGGATGTCACAATTCTCATTGACTCATGATAAACTATAGTGTAATAAATTACTCTCCATTTTATTTATAATTATTTATCTTTAAAATTTCCCATTTCTTGATAGATATTTGATCCATCATATTTTTTGGTTTCATGAATGTATGTTGATCCGAATGTATAAGGTTTTGTGATTGACTGTTTTGGTTTTTCTTGTAATGCCCTTACCCACCTCACCCAAATAGTAATTGATTCAGTGGAATGGTAAAAACTTAGGTGCACCACCCCATATACCCGAGACTGCTGACAAGAGGTGAGAGTCTATGTACAACCATGAGGAGACCACACTCTTGGTATGAGAACATATAATAATAGATAAATTAATAAATAAAAAATATAAACATTAATAATTGAGAATCATAGTATATATAAATGTAATAAAACAATGAGATAACCTTTAAAATAAAATACCAACATGTTATAATAAATGTAAAAATGAAATATAGTTAGTCATAAATTATATGTGGGTTTTTATAGTTATATGATAATATAAAGAGATAGAAAAAGAAAAAAAAACATAAAGTCCTCATTCCATGATCTCAAGCTTTGAATTGATCCTGAATCCAAACCCTCATCAAACCTCTCTGTCCTAAAAACCTATAAAACCCTAGTCAGCTATATAAAAACTTATAATTTTTAAATCCACTTGGGTACATGTTTAGGGTGTGCGAATAAGTCTAAGTAAGGAACTACCAACAAGATCTTTAAGATACACCATAATATATCAAGTCTATACATAGAAAAAAATTAATGTATTAGAACATTGTGTGCAAGTAATATTTTTAATTCATTGTGTGCTAACTAGGATATGAAAATACTTGACCTTACCCATTTTGACAAATTCAGAGATCGTGTGTAATGACTATGTCCTAAATACCTATACAGTACACAAGAAACTTCTTCAAAACACCTCAGGTTTTGATCTCGATTTTAATAGGATGACGTAAACATCAAGGGATGATTAATTATTTAAGGGTTGGTAGTTTTCCCTCATAATATGTTTGAAATAATGGAATAAATTCTACACCCATACATAGTATGCCCTATAGAGAAACAGATGGAGAAAAGTGAATGATACCCAATGCATGAGATAATGTACATGAATAAAAACATTACAATAATCCAAAATATCCATAAGTTTTGAAAGAGTGTAATAGTGTACAAAAATGGAATATAATTTTTTTCCACATGTTCAGTGGAACCACGCTAAAAGAGAGGGTGAATCAATGTGGATGAATTTGAATAAATTAAAACCCATTTATTTTTTACTTTATAAACTATTAGGGTTAATTGATCTCATATTCAAATCCCACACTCAACATTTAATAATGAATCAATGATAAGAACATGAAAAACAAGGAATAATAATTTTTACAATGTTCACTTATAATGTGTGATCTGGTCCTAATTGTATAGTGATTGTTATTCCATAAAAACATAGAGGACTAATCTATTATTATCAAGAACAACCAAGGGAAAAGGAATGACCTTAAACCATTTATATCTAGAACTAACTAGATAACATTCATGAAAACAACCATATTTATCAATCACAAAGTTTATCATCTTAGATACTGGAACCAACCACTCTTCCATATAAAACTAAATTCTACTCAAGATATATTATTAAAAAGATAGTGTAAGTATCTCCTGGGCTTGAATAAATTATAATTTCCTTGATCATTTACAATAATCATAGTTTCATTTTTCACATAAATATCTTTAGTTTCCTCACACACTCTTATTTAATAAAATCAAGATTGAAAATATTAAATAATCACTTTTTTGGCCTCTCTATCTTCAATAATCTATAATAATCAAAATATTAAATAGTATTAGGTCATCTTCTCTTTCTATTTTTCATCAACACTCATAGTATTCATTTAGAAAAATTCATTGATATCTATTCACTCTCCCTTTTTTCCTTAAACCCATCTTCTATATATACAAATTAGTATTAAATTACATGAATATTTCCCATATATTTGAATATGAAAATCTAAAATAAACAAACAATTTGATCTTTATATTCAAACAAATTATTTTAAATTCGATTCAAATTTCTTTAGGCCCTATTAAATCAAGGAGATGATCCCTCTATTTTTTAATATCTGGGACAACAGATCAAGATATTCCTATGATATCCTTGTGGAAAATTAGACATTAAATAAATAATTATATCTATAGACTAATAATCAATAATTTCAATTACTTTGAAAAATGATTCTCCAAATTTGACTTTCCCTTAATCTCACATTATTCTCATCATATTCATTATTTATATTTCCAAAAATACCACACATTCATTACCACATATGCATACTCACATGAAATAATAATATTACAAAGTAAATTCTCATCCCATGGTGTAATATAATTCTTTAAATATCAACCCCAAATAATGCTTAAATCATGATCTAATCATAAATAATATTGATATTTATAACTCCATAGGAAAATACAACATTATCACATTTAATATTATATTTCACCTATGAATAATTATTTAATCGTGCATATCAAACAAAAGGATATTACATATCATTTAAAATCCATAGTTTACTATTATCTAACATTGGATTTAATCATACATGGTCCATATTTCTTCTTATGTATTCTCTAGAATAATAGACTTAATCATATGTATCATCTAATTTATTTTTAAATGAGACAATTTTATTATTACATATTTTTTTAAACTTAAAAATTAATATTACATATTTTGATTTTAATCTTTTGTATTCTCTAAGTTATTCTTATATATCATAGTGATACATTTACTTTTCCACAGTTATACTCTTACATATCTTAGTGATTGGAAAACTAGCTCCAATGATATTTTATAAATGATCTGGGAAACATTACATATATAAATATTAATCTCACACATCACCAGTGAGGTATTACATATCATAGTTTAAACTCTCAGTCCTTTTCCAATTCCCCTATAGATAGATCCTTTACATGCCTTTGTTAATTTTCTTATTTCCCCAGAATATATTATATTATCTCTAACCAAATTATAATTCTTCTAATCAACTCTAAACTTCTACAAAACTTCTTCACCCACTTGAATTCATATTAAATCACTTAAATCCATATCTATATTATCTTTGGGAGAATTATAATTATCCCAAATGTCTTATTGTATTTAATAATTTATTTTTTTAGTATTTAATTCAACTAAAAACAATGTAATTAAAAAAATATTTAACTAACTAAATTTATTATTCTCTTCTTCAATTTACTCAAAATATTTATAGTTCTCTACCCATTCATAAATAAATATAGTACCTATATTAGCTCAAATAAAACTAAATTCATTCATGCATCATCATATAAATTTACTTTCCATATAGTTTAGTAGTATTCAAGATTGATAACATAAAAAACAGATCTTTCATAATTCTATCCAGCATCACATATTCATAAGGAAATCATATTCAACAATATGCACACCCAAATGAAGTCATCAAAATGACACTATCAAACTATAAGTAGAAAATTATATTATCTTTAACATATATTTCTAATGGAAAATAAATTAATAACCTTCTTAGATACATAATTAATGGAAACATCCCACAACATCAAACATATCAATGAAACTATAGTTGATAGTTCTTTCATAAAAGTTTAGTATGTTTATAAACTATATTTGATTCTATAGTGACCTAAGCTAAGAACACATAAATATTACATTGATTCCATGGTTTAATTAATATGTATCACAAATAATCACGTGACCCAAGGGCCTAAATGTTTAATTTCTTAAAGACTAGAAACATAAATGTCTTATTTTAAAATAAATTTGAACATTTATCCATAATTGTGATCCTCTAGAACATATTATATACATCTCATATGATATAATAATCTTCATAACCTTGGGAATGAAAACATAATAAAGGGGTGATCTCAAATTCTTAGTAAGGGAAACATATCAACTAGAGATAATAGTTAGATCATAAACATGAGGAGAAACATGAGAAAGATAGAAATATCAAATAAAAATATCATGGTATCATAAGTGAAAATTGTAAAACTTGATTGAGAATTTTGGATCATTTAATATAAACATAATACCAAAGAAGGTTTATAAAAAACATGTATTAGAATCATATAAAAAATCAATCAAAACATGAAATAATAACTTAAGAATGTGGAATATATTTAGAACTTGTAATATCATAAAAATTTAGAATATATTGGAAAAAAAGAATAACTTAGGAAAATTAATTATCCCAAACATAATAATATTTAATAATATCATAGTGGATCATGAATTACCACCAGATTCCCAAGACATAGTGGAGTAGGCATCCCTACCCGATTCCCATAATGGGGTAAGCATTTATTATTCGATTCATAAAGTGGAGAGAGAAATCCTTAATCAATTACCATAGTTATCTCATGATATATAAAACCATAACCAATTCATTGGAGGGTGATATAGTACCCAACCCATCATCATCCATACATATTAATTCTACTTAAAATCAAATCATTCATCTTATCATAATTAACCCATGTAAAGAAATTAGGGTTCGTAACATTTTCAAATGGTATCACATAAAATGTAATATGATAATTTTTACTAAAAAAATAATCTCCCAAAAAGATTATTTAAAAAAATACATATAGGTAAATTTATGTACCATTAATATATTAGATAATAATCCTTTAAAAATGAAAGAGAAATCATAAAAAATATTTTTCTTAAAACCATTTCTTAATAAAACCTTAAAATATGTGATTTTAAATTAAGTTTCCAAAATCCATTTTTTTGAAGATGAAGAGAAAACATTATAAAAATTTACTTCAAAAAAATTTAAAATATAGAGGGCTTGATAAGAAATAAAATATATGTTAAAATGTGAAGCGGAATGGAATAATATAAGATCATATTAAGGAAAATCATTTTAAATATTTTCAAACACCTTTATTGAAAACCTGCATTGTTAAAAGGATAATGAAATATTTGTTCTAAAATTAATAAAGAGAAATATAAGGATAATTGGAGATAAAAAAATTTGACTTTACACTTGGTAAATGAGAAAACTGGTGGGATGTAAAAACCTAGATATGTAATAAAATGCCATTAAAATAAAAGGAAATTATTGTTATCAAAAATTCATTTTCATGAAATAATAGAATCGTCAAGGAAGAATAATTTGGGATGAAACATTATTTACCTAGAAAAGAAGGTGTAAATAAAACATAACATAATCATATGTTAGAATAAATCAATAGTAAAAGATAATATTCAAATAGTAGTGATTATGAGCCAAGGAATGTATTTGGATAATGAAAACCCCTTACCTTTATCCTGCTAAGTTGAAAGTTCTCTAAATTACTGTACAAAAAACATAAATCTATTAATATAAAATTTTATAACCTTATTCATAGTAATAGAAATTTATAATTTTCAAATATATTAATTATCTTCATGTATGTTACTTTTCATATTTTTCCACATTGGGTGTTTATAGTTTTGACCGTTTATACTTGTTTCGTAGGAGCGATGTCAATATTTTTTATTCCTCAAAATTTCATCATTAAAAGTCCATTAAAGTTACAATATTGGATGAATTATAATTATTTATGATGATTAAATTTTTCTTTATGGGTTTTTCACTCTTTATCATTGAAGATAAGATCAATAAAAGCAAACTTTGGTGATTTTCTTAACCAATGAAAGGTCTTTTCTTAATTATTGACTTATAAATTGGTGTATTCTTTCCAGAAAAAAACCAAATAATTATTTTAATATTAATATCATATTATATATTTAATTAAGTTTTCATATATATTTATGATATAATTTCATAGAATTCTTTAAGTAGGTGGTCAAACCGACCTAAAAACGAACATACTATGATTATTTATGATTATGTGGTGATTTAGTTTCAATATCATTACACCTATATCATAATGATATAAAGTAGTTTTTATTAGTATGATATTAAATAATTATAAATTTATTATAATAATAAATAACGGTTTAAAAAATATTAAATAATTTGAATAAAATGTTATCTTCTCAGTATGCTTGTTTTAAATGATCGAATTAATAATAATAATTTTTTTATCATATCATTAATAAGTTATCCAATTTTTTATAAAATAACCTGAATGATATAATAAAAACAAAATTTATACATTAATCCAATTATTATGACCATCCATGTAAGGCAATGATGATCAGAAAAATGAGAATCAATCGTTCTATGGAGGTGGTAGTCCACACTTATGTGTGGTTGATGATTTCATTTTCCATAGAGCATAATAAATATATAAATTTTTAATATAATTTTAGAATATAAAATAAATTATAATTATCATAATTATTTATTAAATTAAACATTAGAATCATCTGTTTAATGTGGCTAAGGAAAATGAAACATGATGCTTTGTAGAGGCAGTAGTCCTCACACACACACACACAAATTTCATTTTTTCTTTTCTTACGAGAAAAAGGGAAGGGTGGTTAATGATTGTTCCATAATTATAATAACATATAATAATAATGGTGATAATTATTTTATAATTTTAGTATTATATATTTTAATTTTAGGAAGAATAAGTGTGGATAAAGAAATAGAAAAGAAAAAAGAGTGGTTAGGAACTTATACCTCACTTCTTGGATTGTATCCTTCACCATGAAGGTTAAACCCATTAGGAAAGGTATTATGAGAATACGAGTACTTATTTAAGGTATATTGGTGTGTTTTAGAGAGATTTATATTTATTTTAGGATGAACATAGGGGTTTTTTGGTTTGAGGAGAAGTGAGAAGAGGAGATCCCCATTTATAAGTAAAAATGGATGATATATATTTGCAAATACCCACCAATTTTCAATAATATGAAGTTGATCTCAATAAAAATTGGTAAAAAATTTGGAAATAATGGTGTGGGGAAGATATGAGGTCTATAAATCCTTAAAAATGTATTAAACACATTTTTTTAAAGATGTTTCAATCCCTTTACCCCTTGAATTATTACATTTTTCATTATAGATTTTACCGTGGTAACTAGTTTTTACCTAAGTAAAATTAATATTTATGTGTAAAAATAAAGTGATACTTAATAAAAAATTTATACCTATTAATTTAAAATTTTAAATAAATTTATTCTGATTAAATTTATAAAATTGTTAGAAATTATTTTTAATATGATAAATGTATAACATATTGAAACAATTTCTGAAAAAAATACTACTTGAGTTTTAAAATATAAAATATAAAATATATTTTTTTAATAAAAAGTTTTAATAAATTTCTATTTCAAACTTATATACTAATAATAGTATAAAAGTCGTAGTATCAGTATATTGCACTATTCACTTAAAAATCATTTTTTAGAAAAATATAAAAAATAAATGTTATTATAATAATGAAATTGTTAAAAAAAATGAAGTTAGTTTTATCTATCTATGATTCTAAAATTTGTAAATTTATTTTTTATATGAAAATACAAAATATAATGAAAATTTCTTTTATTAAAAAAATGATGTTTTTAAAAAATCAAGTGTTCTTAATATTATTTCATATCAATTTATAATTTTAAGAATGATAATATAGTATTTCATATAATTAAATATTATATATCATCATTTAATATTGTTTTATTTAATTATTTAGACAAGATATACAATACCTTGAAAAATTTTATCTGAGAAAGAAAAATTCATTTTATTATTAAATCTTATTTATTATTTATCTTCTAATTGTAAGAATTTTTTGTTAATTAATTTACCTTTATTTACTAGGAGTTCTTATTTCTCATATATTTGTATTAATAATATTCATCTAATATGTTTTGGTTCATTTATTTCAGTGCTGCATGTGAAATAAGTGATCAAAGATAAAATTAACATAGTGAAAAAAATATTCTAAAGTATTGGCTTGTCACATTTTACCCCACGTAAAAAGAATTTATCCCTTGAAATTTCTGTTACATGGAAGTAAACTAGTTGGGGTAATTTTTCCTCATTACATCTTCAGTTTTTAACTTATCTTCTTCAAACTTTTGATTCATCCATAGAATTTTAATCATATGAGTGGTCTAGTTCCACAACACCTTATCTCTTCAATTAAGAATTTTCACTGCTTATTACTCATATGAGATATCATGATCTAGTTTTATAGATTTTTAATTTAGTATATGTGATGGGTTTGGTATCAACTTCCACAAATGTGATCCATGGTACACATTATTCCCTTGGGAGAGGTTGAGAGGGAGTTCTAAGTGATAAGATACTACCCCGATCTGATCAAGGATCTCGAAGGGACCGATGTACTTTGGGCTCATCTTTCCTTTATTAAGAAATATCATAACCTTATTCCACAGAGATATCTTGAGTAATACCATGTCATCAAATTCAAACTCTATACCTCATCGATAATTTTCCGCGTAGCTCTTCTATCGACTTTTTTCTACTTTCATATGGCACTGAATAGTTTGAACTTTGCCTATAATTTATTAGACATAGTCAAGATTAATTAGCTTCCTCTATCTAACTTTATCCCAACATGATGTATTCCTACACCTCTTCCTATATAGAGCCTCATATTGTTCCATCTAAATTATATAATTTAAACTATTTTTATATAAGAACTCTACTAAGGGGAGGTTTTGATCGAAACATCCTTGAAATTCTATCAAATAAGATCTCAATAAATCCTCCAGAGTTTGGATGGTCCTCTCAGACTAACCATCTATCTTAGAGTGATAATTAGTGATGAAACTAATATCTATCTCCAATTATTTCTAAATACTTCTTCAGAATATAAGGTAATAATAAGATCTCAATTAGATACAATGGAGAGTGACACCCCATGTAGTCTAACCACTTCTCTTATGAATATCTTTGAGAGTTGGTAAATAGATAAATTTTATTTAATGGTAATAAAATGTGATGAAATTTTAAATATATTGATTACAACCCAAATAGTATTATGGCCTTTATATTTCTTGTGGAGTCCCATAAAAATTACATGGAAATGTTTTCCCATTTCCATAATCATATGGGTAATGGTTGCAACATACCCTAAGTATTTTTTCATTGATCCTTAAATTACTATCATATCAAGAATCAAGATGTGTATTCTATAATTTCCCTCTTAATTTTATCTCTTTAGAAGTTTTTCTTTAGATCTAAATACATCTTCATGTAGCCTAAATTAATAGAGAATGATGATTTATGTACATCATACAAAATTTCCCTCTCTATTTCTAGTTTTTATGGGACACATATCTGGGTTCAAAACATTATAACTCTATCTTTATCTATGTTGAATGCCATAATACTCACTAACTTTTTCTATACATGTGCTTCATATTTTTGGGATTCTCTGATCTTCACATGAATAGATGGTTGAGATATAATTTTTTAAAGATAGGATTTCCCTCCCCCCTTATGATTTCAAGATCCATCTGTTAAAAATCCATGAGTATTGAGTCTTTTTCAATCCTCATCATGGATAATTTAGAATGATCTATCCTACCCAGGGAATCAGCTACATTGTTTTCATTCCCAGAGTGATAATGTATTAGACATTCATACTCTTTTATCAACTCCAACCATCTCCTTTGATTCATATTTAACTCTTTTTATGTCAATATGTACTTTAATCTCTTATGGTCATTATAATTATCACACTTCTCACCATAGAGATGATTCCACCAATTTTTCAATGAAAATACTAATAAAATATGCTCTAGATAATGGGTTGGGAAGTTATTCTCATGAGTATTTAATTGACATGATGCATAAGAAATTACCTTCTCATTCTGCATAAGAACACATCCCAAAAAAATCAAGGAATCATCACTATAAATCATGAAACCTTCTCCAATGTAGGGTAGTGTAATAAAATGCACAATAACCAATATTTTCTTAATCTCCATGAAATTTTCCTCAAATTCCACTATCTAGCGGAACCTCACTCTCTTTCATGTAAACTTGTGTTTGTCAGAGTGGATACTCAAGAGGGGGGTGAATTGAGTTCCAATTAAAATTTCTGTTTTAAAAACTTTCACTAAAATCCCCCAATTTAAAATACTAATTGAATTGTAGTGAATTTGAATTAAAGAAAACTTTAAGTTAGGTTCTCATGGGATTGATTAATTCCCAGTTAATCTAATCATAAGATCATATTATCTTTTGAAACTAACCTAATGATTTACAACTAATGCAAACACTTGCTAATTCAATTATCAAAGTAGCTTTGAAAGCAGTTTAAGTTTGAAAGCACGTAGCAGCGGAAAAAGGTTATATATATAAAACTAAATAAAGTACAGCAGATATAACCAAGAGGTTCAGTCTCAAGTCGAGACTCAGTCCTCTCAAAAATTTATATAAATTGATCCACACCCTATATCGGGGTTCACAATAGTTTACAACTATCCAGGTCAAAGACCTCTACCACAGTTCTACGTGGGAAAAAAAACAACAGCAAATACAGACGTCCAGGTCACACACGACCTCTACCACTATCCAAAGTGGGAAATAAAAAATGTAAGGAGTTTGAATGAGGATTTACAGATCCTCCAGTTAAGGTTTAGGAGACAGTGTGTGTGTAAATTAAAACAGATGACACACACTGCTCGTAATGTAAATAATAAATCATTGAGCAAGATATAGAGTTTAGAATGGCTCTAGTGATTGCAGTGTAGCTCTGGACTCCTTCGAATTTGATCAAAAATGGTTCTGAGTCCTCTTTTGGTTTTTGTTTGAAAAACAGAGTGTCTTCTGCTTGAAATCCAGGTTCAGAGACAGTGAAATGTAGTCGATGAAGTTCTTCAAAATCTTCGTGAATGTGTATGAGCTTCTGTGTATTCTTGATCGTGCATGTATATCTGTCTGAGCTATTCTTCTTCATGTATGATTGTAACATCCCAAGTAAGTAATGAATAATAGATATTTTTATCTATGTTTATTAATTATTAAGATAGTGTTATAGAGGCTTAAAATGAAAATAAATACAATCTTATGCATGGAATACACTAATATTCTTAAAAGATTGTTTTACTGCCTTTTGATGGCAAACCATTTTTGAATCTATATTTTGACAATTTTATAAACTATGTTTGTCAAAATAAACTTGTCCTTTATGATTGGGACATCAAAATTTACCTTGTGTGAATTTTTGGTATTTTTCTGACAATATTCATTTTTTAATGAATAGTGAAAAATACTGCATTTTACATCAAAACTGCTTTTTAATCTAATTTATTTATATGATTAGATTATGTTTTGAATTTCTTTTGAAGTGAAATTAGAATATATTTTTACCATTTTATCCAATGGTGGTCATTGGAATCAATTTCACTTTGAAATTAGACTTAAACTGTTGTCAATCTTTTGATACTTATTGTTTTGTAAAAACACGCTATTTTCTCTGGCAGCGGGAATTAATTATTAAATTAATTAATGTGACCTATATGTTTTGAATTTTGTAAAATAGACTTCATTTTTGAATTCGGAATATCAAATATAGCTTAGGGTGAATTTTTGGTAATTTTCTGAAAAACTTCAATTTTTGATGAATAGTGAAACCACTAAGTGATAATCAAGCAAACTGATTTTTCAGTTAAATGAAAGTTTACCACTAATGTGTATTGAATTTTGAAAATCCGACATACATGGTTGTCATTAAGAATTAAAATGTGGTTCAATGAGATTATAATAATTTTTTGGTGAATAGTAACTTATTAAGTTCTTAATCGCGATTAGTGGTAATTAGGGTAGTTTAAGGTATAAATAATGATTTAATAATAGGAAATGACCTATACACATGTCCCAACCTTATTGGTTGTGTCATGGCCGACCAAGAAAAGCCATGGGTCAACTTGGGGACCCCATGGAGACACTTTGGTTTGGAAATGACATAAATAACTTTTTATTAAATGTTAAAGTGAAAATGACACAAACATAATATGTTTTACGAAAACAATTTTTAAGTGGGGGTATACAAGTCCAAATTTTGATTATAAATAGTCATTGGAAAGATTAAAAGATTTCATATATCATAGTATTTCTTTTATAATTTTTAGACATTAAATAAATTTAATTATTTATGACATAATAATGATGCAGCAATGACATCATTATTTGACGATTTAAATAAAATGGAATGATAATGAAACATCTAAAACCTACACATGGCCAAAACCAATTGGATGAGTGGATTTCTAACCCTTATCAACTTATCCACGAATTCTATCAATGTGGGACCTTTTAAAACCGAAACACATTTTCAAATAAAGTAATGTTTCTTTACTTTCCAAAAGTGCCCCTCCTCTCCTCTTATAAAAGGCCCCCACCTCTACCTCATTTCACACACTCTTAAAGCCTTTGGATCGGCCAACCCCTGCCCATTTTCTCTCTCCACATCCCTCTCCTCATCCTATAGGATTCCCTTTGGGAATAATCCTTTCAAAAGAAGCCTTTAGGCTCAAATCAAAAGGAGTTACACTTTTAAAGGTAATTCATTCTCTCATGTTCATTTGTTTTATTTTGCTTCTCCAACCCCCTAAACTCTTTTTATTTACTTCTTTTGTAACAACAACAGTATCATCAATATACTAGGATGTTGTTATAAGATTTATTTGAGCTACACTCTCACACAACTACATCAAATGGTTAAAGAACATACGGTTTCCGTGGATGGCGAAATTCTGCCTCCCGAAACGATGATTGTTCAACACTCATTTAACACCTTCAAAGGTGGCCATTATGATGTCACTATTTTTATATATGATATATAATATGTTTATGTTTTCCTTAAGCTTATTTTTTTTTCATTTTGGGCATACCTTTATGGTTTCCATTATGGGTAAACAGGATATCTTCATTTTAGGAAGTGCGGACTACCGCCCCCTCAAAGTGATTTGATTCGTTAAATACCATATGTGGGATGTGTAAAGGATCAAGTTAATGATATTATATATGTTATTATAATGGAATTATAATATACCTTTATATCATTATGATTCCATTATATAAAATATGAAATAGAAATGAAAGTAGCGTTCATGCGTACGTACGGCTTACCGTCTCCATGAACGGTGCATTTCATTTCTTACCTCTAAATGATTATGTAATATTATAAATGCAAGTATGTACTGGATATATATGACATATATGATATCTACATCATGAATATAATTATGGATATAATGATCCTTTGACCAAATTAACAACATGTAAGTGTAAGAAGTCTATTTTTGACTTAAGAACCAAATACCGACAAAATGAACATTATTAACTTAACTGATTACATGATGTTCATAACATGGTATAAAAGGAATAATGAACTTGAAATAGGTTCTTAAGCAAGTAGAGATTAACTCAAGTTTATTATTCAGGAGATTAAAGAACGGTCGGGTCAAGTCGGATACGAGGTATGGGACTTCGTCTCAATCTCCTTTCGTTGAGGCATATTTTATTTTATACACAACTTTCTTTTATACGGTGTATAAACCCCTTTGACTTTTACGTTTAATCAAAAGGAATCTTTTTTATACGAAGCGTTTACTAAACGACAAAAGGGAATGTTTTTGTCATACGTATGTGGCGACAACGACTTCTCCACCGTCGTGACCGTTATTTGAGTTTCGGCTTCCTCTACAAGCCATACCTTCTTTTTAAAAGAAAAATAAATACCATGTTTTACTTTGGTATTGAAAATGGTTTTCATAATGTTTTTATATCAATGGGTTGTATTGATATCTTGTGATTGAAATGTGGAAATTTTATGTTTCCTTTATGCATGTTTTATGTGATATGATTATGTTATGGTTCTTGGGAATTATTATGAAGACGGGTGGTTCCGTGATAAACTAAGGGCGGGTGAGCCCGTTATATCTCTCCAATGCATTGGGTAACGCGAAGGAGTGAAACGTTAAGGTTTCTCCGAAGAGATTTTAGGGAATATACTGTGATGGGTATTCCAAACGTAACCAAGAGGGTTACTCCCTATATAAGAATGTTATGAATGCCTCAAGTTACCTTTATGTCTTATGATTTCTATGATTTATTCATGATTTGATGAGGTATGTTAAAGTGATTATGTTTTATGGGTAAAGTATGACTTCACTCTTATGTATGTATGTACCCATGTTTCCTTTCCATGTTTTTATAACCCATACTGAGTTTTTATGCTCATCCCAAGTTTTTGAAATGTTTTTCACAGGTCAAGGGAAAGGTACATGATAAGATGATAGAGTCAAGGATGTGTCAAGAAATAATCCATGTTTTATTTTAAATGTGTTTCCATTGATGGGAATGAAGAATACTATCTTTATGTAACCACTTTGTTTATATGTGGAATATAATGCAAGTTTTATGATCTAATTCTCTAAAACTCTAAACCCGAAAAGATCCTCAATGTGTAATCTTGTAATAACTCAAGATTAAGTAAGGTTTAAGGCTGGGGCCTTATAGTTGGTATCAAAGGTCGGTTTAGATAACTTTAGGAGTTAGAATTCTATTAAATGATTATCCAAAAATATTTTTTTAAATGATATAGCATTTAAAGATTACCATGTTGCTTCATCTAAGACATGTTTGTTCAGAATGGTTTTCCGCAGAGGAAACAGGGAAGCAGTGCTAGGAAGGCATACAGAAGGAAATAACCTTCCGAATCAGCATCCAGAAATGGTCGGAATTGGAACTGAACAGTTTGTTGCAGTAATGGCGCAGTTGACTCAAGCGATAAATGGCGGTGGTATCCATGCACGAGATCAGCCAGATCAACCGCAGAGGAACATGTCAGTGGTGGAACATTTCATGAGGCAACATCCCCCATCATTCAGAGGATCATCTGACCCTGTGCTAGCTGAAGGGTGGATTAAATCACTGGAGAAGATTTTTGATGTCATGGGGTGTTCAGACAATCAAAAGATTAGTCTTGCTATTTACCGTTTGGAGGGTGAAGCAGATCAGTGGTGGTCTATGGTTAAAAATATCAGGGACGCCGATGAGATTGATGCTCTTGACTGGGATGAATTCAAAGGTATGTTTCTTGAGAAGTATTTTCCTAAGGATGTTCGACTTAGGATGGAAAATCAATTCTTGGAATTGAGGCAAGAGGAAGACTCAGTGGCTGCCTATGAAGAAAGGTTCACTCGATTGGCAAGGTATGCTCCAAATTTTATCCGGGACCTTGATAGTAAAATCAATCGTTTTTACTCAAGATTAAAGCCAAAGTATCAAAGGGCATTAGATTCTTGTGACTTTAAAAGTTATGAAAAGCTTGTTCGATGTGCTGAGAAGGTGGAAATGGAGTTCGCCGAAGACCAAGTTTTCTATAACAACCAGCAGAAGAAGAGACCGAGGTGGCAGGAGAAAGGTAAGAATTCTTCAAAAAAGTCTGATGGTAAGAAAACTAAGTTTCCAGTTTGTGATAAATGTGGAAAAAGGCATGCTGGGGAATGTATTCTGAATTCTGGAAAGTGCTACCGATGTGGTAAGATGGGACATAAGGCTCGTGATTGCACTGAAAAGGATCAAGGTGAAGGTAAGAACAAATTTGATTTACAGTTAGTGAAATGTTTTAAGTGCAATGAGATGGGTCACTATGCAAATGAGTGTCCGACAAAGAGCTTGAGTGATGGGAAGCAGTTAGACTACAAGCAGAAAGGGGTGGTGAAATCCTTTGCAACTACTTCAGCAGATGTCGGGCCATCAAATGAAGTTGTATCAGGTACTTTGTTTGTTTTTTCAGATTATGCCAGTGTGTTGTTTGATTCGGGGTCTACACATTCTTTCATCTCTGAAACCTTTTCTAGTAAAATGGGAATACCATCTCAAGAAATGACTCCTGAACTTTTGGTAAAAACACCTGGGGGAAGTGTCGAGGCAAAAAGAATTTATAAGAATCTTCCTATCCTTATCTGTGGAAAGAACCTACTTGCAAACCTTATTGTTCTACCTCTAGTAGAGTTTGATGTTATCCTGGGTATGGATTGGCTCTCTATTTACCATGCTAAGATTGACTGTAGAGCTAAAGAAGTTTCTTTTCAGAAAGACTTTATGTTTGTTTACAAGAATGAACCCTTACTTTTGATAACATATCAAGAGGCCGAGAAACTTGTAAAAGATGGAAATGAATGTTACCTTGCACACATCGTTGAAAATAAAGGAACTGTTCAGATTAATGATGTGCCAGTGGTAAATGAGTATCCTGATGTTTTTCCTGATGAGTTGCCTGGAATAATACCAGATCGGGAAGTTGAGTTTACTGTTGACTTAGTTCCTGATGCTAAGCCAATTTCAAAACCCCCTTATTGAATGGCACAAATTGAACTTTTAGAGTTGAAGGAGCAATTGCAAGATTTATTAGAGAAATGTTTCATTAGACCTAGCACATCACCATGGGGTGCTCCTGTTTTATTTGTTAAAAAGAAAGATGGTTCTATGAGACTTTTCATTGATTATAGAGCCTTGAATAATATCACTGTTAAGAACAAATATCCTTTGCCTCATATCAATGATTTGTTTGATCAGCTCCAGGGAGCTCAGTTTTTTTCAAAGATTGACTTGAGATCGGGGTACCATCAGCTGAAGGTAAAGGAGGCAGATATTCCGAAGACCGCGTTCCGTACGAGATATGGCCATTATGAATTTATAGTAATGCCTTTTGGGCTAACCAATGCACCTGCTGTATTCATGGACTTAATGAATAGAATTTTCCATGAGTTCTTGGATAAGTTTTTGGTGGTTTTCATTGATGATATTTTGGTGTTTTCTAAAAGTAAAGAGGAGCATGAAAAACATTTAAGGGTTATCTTGCAAACCTTAAAAGAAAAGAAACTGTATGGGAAATTCAGCAAGTGTGAGTTTTGGTTGCAACAAATTTCTTTCCTTGGTCACATTATTTCTAAAGATGGAATAACTGTTGATCCTGCAAAAACAAAAGTTGTGGAAGAATGGCCAAGACCCACAAATGTAACCGAGATTCGTAGCTTCCTTGGTTTGGCGGGCTATTACCGAAGGTTTGTTAGAAATTTTTCACGGTTATCTAGTCCAATGACTAAGCTAACTCGGAAGGGTGTTAAGTTTATCTGGACAAAAGAATGTGATGATTGTTTTCAGGAATTGAAAAGAAGATTGGTGAATGCTCCAGTTTTGGCACTACCTTCCAGGAATGGTGAGTTTGTTATATACAGTGATGCTTCATTGAAAGGACTTGGTTGCGTCCTAATGCAGAATGATCAGGTAATTGCTTATGCTTCACTACAGTTGAAAACTCATGAGGTAAATTACCCTACACATGATTTGGAACTAGCTGCTGTTGTTGTTTCTTTAAAAATTTAGAGGCATCATTTGTATGGAGTAAAGTGTGAAATATATACCGATCACAAAAGTTTAAAGTATATATTCACTCAGAAAGAGTTAAACATGAGACAAAGGAGATGGCTGGAATTAATCAAAGATTATGATTGTACAATTCATTACCATCCGGGAAAAGCAAATAAAGTGGCTGATGCTTTGAGTCGAAAAAGTAATGCTTCATTAACAAAGTTGCGTTTGGAACGTGATCCTTTGGTTAAGGATTTGATGAACTTTGGCATAGAAGTTGTTGGTGCAGGAAGTCCTTCTGTTTTGTTTCAGGTATCAGTGAGATCATCTCTATCAGATAGAATCAAGCAAGCACAGAAGCAAGACAGTGAGTTGCAGAAAAGGGTAGAGCTGGTTCAGAAAGGTAAGTTGCCTGAATTCAACATTGATAATGATTGCGTTTTGAGATTTGGGAAGAGATTGTGTGTGCCTTGTGATTCACAGTTGAAGAGAGAGTTGTTATGTGAAGCTCATAGTTCTCCGTTTTCAGTTCATCCGGGCTGTACTAAGATGTATAGAGATCTGCGGGAGTATTACTGGTGGGATGAAATGAAAAGAGATATTGCTGATTTTACTGTGAAGTGTTTGACATGTCAACAGGTTAAAGCAGAGCGGCAGTTACCGAAAGGGATGCTTTAGCCTTTACCAGTGCCAGAGTGGAAATGGGAGAATATATCCATGGACTTTGTTGTTGGATTACCGAAGACATCTTGAGGTAATAATGCAATCTGGGTTATTGTTGATCGCTTGACCAAATCTGCTCATTTCCTTGCTATACGAGATACTTTCTCTCTTGATCAACTTTCCCGTTTGTATCTTAAAGAGATAGTCAGGTTACATGGAGTTCCTCTCTCCATTGTATCAGATCGTGATCCCAGGTTTACTTCTAACTTTTGGAAAGGCCTTCAGAAGTCATTGGGTACTGAATTAAATTTTAGTACAGCTTTTCATCCTCAATCAGATGGGCAGTCAGAACGAACAATTCAGACATTGGAGGATATGCTACGATCTTGTTCTATGGATTATCCGGGAAGTTGGGACCAACATCTTTCTTTGGTTGAATTTTCATATAATAACAGTTTCCATTCTAGTATACAGATGGCACCATTTCAGGCATTATATGGGAAGCGGTGTCGAACTCCAGCTTTCTGGGATGAAGTGGGTGAAAGGAAGTTGATGGGACCAGAATTGGTAGAAGAGATAGCAGAAAAAGTTCAGCTGATTCAGAAACACATGAGAACAGCTCAGAGCAGGCAGAAGAGTTATGCGGATAACCAGAGGAAGGATCTATCTTTCGAGGTAGGTGATCTTGTTTTTCTCAAGGTTTCTCCTTGGAAAAGTGTGATGAGATTTGGTAAGAAAGGAAAGTTGGGTCCAAGGTTCATTGGACCATACGAAATTTTGGTAAGAGTTGGATCAGTTGCATACCGAGTGGATTTACCTCCGAGTTTATCTCAGGTACACAATGTTTTTCACGTTTCTATGTTGAGAAAGTATATGCCAGATCCATCTCATGTTTTGAGTCCAGAGGTAGTTCAGCTGGAAGAGAACCTATCTTATGAGGAACAACCAGTCCAGATTCTTGACCACAGAGAGCAAGTGTTACGGAATAAGGTGATTCATCAGGTAAATGTTTTGTGGAAAAACCACATGATTGAAGAGGCAACATGGGAATCTGAAAATGCAATGAGGGATAAGTACCCTCATTTATTTGATAAGTAAATAAATTGCGGGGACACAATTTTCTAAAGGGGGGAAGGATGTAACATCCCAAGTAAGTAATGAATAATAGATATTTTTATCTATGTTTATTAATGATTAAGATAGTGTTATAGAGGCTTAAAATGAAAATAAATACAATCTTATGCATGGAATACACTAATATTCTTAAAAGATTGTTTTACTGCCTTTTGATGGCACACCATTTTTGAATCTATATTTTGACAATTTTATAAACTATGTTTGTCAAAATAAACTTATCCTTTATGAATGGGACATCAAAATTTACCTTGTGTGAATTTTTGGTATTTTTCTGACAATATTCATTTTTTAATGAATAGTGAAAAATACTGCATTTTACATCAAAACTGCTTTTTAATCTAATTTATTTATATGATTAGATTATGTTTTGAATTTCTTTTTAAGTGAAATTAGAATATATTTTTACCATTTTATCCAATGGTGGTCATTGGAATCAATTTCACTTTGAAATTAGACTTAAACTGGTGTCAATCTTTTGATACTTATTGTTTTGTAAAAACACGCTATTTGCTCTGACAGCGGGAATTAATTATTAAATTAATTAATGTGACCTATATGTTTTGAATTTTGTAAAATAGACTTCATTTTTGAATTCGGAATATCAAATATATCTTAGGGTGAATTTTTGGTAATTTTCTGAAAAACTTCAATTTTTGATGAATAGTGAAACCACTAAGTGATAATCAAGCAAACTGATTTTTCAGTTAAATGAAAGTTTACCACTAATGTTTATTGAATTTTGAAAATCCGACATACATGGTTTTCATTAAGAAGTAAAATGTGGTTCAATGAGATTATAATAATTTTTTGGTGAATAGTAACTTATTAAGTTCTTAATCGCGATTAGTGGTAATTAGGGTAGTTTAAGGTATAAATAATGCTTTAATAATAGGAAATGACCTAGAAACATGTCCCAACCTTATTGGTTGTGTCATGGCCGACCAAGACAAGCCATGAGTCAACTTGGGGACCCCATGGAGACACTTTGGTTTGGAAATGACATAAATAACTTTTTATTAAATGTTAAAGTGAAAATGACACAAACATAATATGTTTTACGAAAACACTTTTTAAGTGGGGTTATACAAGTCCAAATTTTGATTATAAATAGTAATTGGAAATATAAACAGATTTCCTATATCATAGTATTTTTTTTATAATTTTTAGACATTAAATAAATTTAATTATTTATGACATAATAATGATGCAGCAATGACATCATTATTTGACGATTTAAATAAAATGGAATGATAATGCAAAATCTAAAACCTACACATGGCCAAAACCAATTGGATGAGTGGATTTTGAACCCTTATCAACTTATCCACTAATTATATCAATGTGGGACCTTTTAAAACCGAAACACATTTTCAAATAAAGTAATGTTTCTTTACTTTCCAAAAGTGCCCCTCCTCTCCTCTTATAAAAGGCCCCCACCTCTACCTCATTTCACACACTCTTCAAGCCTTTGGCTCGGCCAACCCCTGCCCATTTGCTCTCTCCACATCCCTCTCCTCATCCTAGAGGATTACCTTCTGGAAGAATCCTTTCAAAAGAATCCTTTAGGCTCAAATCAAAAGGAGTTACACTTTTAAAGGTAATTCATTCTCTCATGTTCATTTGTTTTATTTTGCTTCTCCAACCCCCTAAAATCTTTTTATTTACTACTTTTGTAACAAAACCAGTATAATAAATATACTAGGATGTTGTTATAAGATTTATTTGAGCTACACTCTCACAAAACTACATCAAATGGTTAAAGAACATACGGTTTCCGTGGATGGCGAAATTCTGCCTCCCGAAACGATGATTGTTCAACACTCATTTAACACCTTCAAAGGTGGCCATTATGATGACACTATTTTTATATATGATATATAATATGTTTATGTTTTCCTTAAGCTTCTGTTTTTTTTTCATTTTGGGCATACCTTTATGGTTTCCATTATGGGTAAACACGATATCTTCATTTTAGGAAGTGCGGACTACCGCCCCCTCAAAGTGATTTGATTCGTTAAATACCATATGTGGGATGTGTAAAGGATCAAGTTAATGATATTATATATGTTATTATACTGGAATTATAATATACCTTTATATCATTATGATTCCATTCTATAAAATACGAAATAGAAATGAAAGTAGCGTTCATGCGTACGTACGGCTTACCGTCTCCATGAACGGTGCATTTCATTTCTTACCTCTAAATGATTATGTAATATTATAAATGCAAGTATGTACTCGATATATATGACATATATTATATCTACATCATGAATATCATTCTGGATATAATGAACCTTTGACCAAATTAACAACATGTAAGTGTAAGAAGTCTATTTTTGACTTAAGAACCAAATACCGACAAAATGAACATTATTAACTTAACTGATTACATGATGTTCATAACATGGTATAAAAGGAATAATGAACTTGAAATATGTTCTTAATCAAGTAGAGATTAACTCAAGTTTATTATTCAGGAGATTAAAGAACGGTCGGGTCAAGTCGGATACGAGGTATGGGACTTCGTCTCAATCTCCTTTCGTCGAGGCATATTTTATTTTATACACAACTTTCTTTTATACGGTGTATAAACCCCTTTGACTTTTACGTTTAATCAAAAGGAATCTTTTTTATACGAAGCGTTTACTAAACGACAAAAGGGAATGTTTTTGTCGTACGTATGTGGCGACAACGACTTCTCCGCCGTCGTGACCGTTATTTGAGTTTCGGCTTCCTCTACAATCCGTACCTTCTTTTTAAAAGAAAAATAAATACCATGTTTTACTTTGGTATTGAAAATTGTTTTCATAATTTTTTTATATCAATGGGTTGTATTGATATCTTGTGATTGAAATGTGGAAATTTTATGTTTCCTTTATGCATGTTTTATGTGATATGATTATGTTATGGTTCTTGGGCATTATTATGAAGACGGGTGGTTCCGTGATAAACTAAGGGCGGGTGAGCCCGTTATAGCTCTCATATGCATTGGGTAACGTGAAGGAGTGAAACGTTAAGGTTTCTCCGAAGAGATTTTAGGGAATATACTGTGATGGGTATTCTAAACGTAACCAAGATGGTTACTCCCTACATAAGAATGTTATGAATGCCTCAAGTTACCTTTATGTCTTATGATTTCTATGATTTATTCATGATTTGATGAGGTGTGTTAAAGTGATTATGTTTTATGGGTAAAGTATGATTTCACTCTTATGTATGTATGTACCCATGTTTCCTTTCCATGTTTTTATAACCCATACTGAGTTTTTATGCTCATCCCAAGTTTTTGAAATGTTTTTCACAGGTCAAGGGAAAGGTACATGATAAGATGATAGAGTCAAGGATGTGTCAAGAAATAATCCATGTTTTATTTTAAATGTGTTTCCATTGATGGGAATGAAGAATACTATCTTTATGTAACCACTTTGTTTATATGTGGAATGTAATGCAAGTTTTATGATCTAATTCTCTAAAACTCTAAACCCGAAAAGATCCTCAATGTGTAATCTTGTAATAACTCAAGATTAAGTAAGGTTTAAGGCTGGGGCTTTATAATGATTCTATCTTGTGTATATTCCTTGTGTATTCTACATGTGTGTATCACTCTGTGTTATCTTGTATATCTCCTCTGTCTCTATATATATCTTGCAGCAACAGGGACTTCTTGTATTTATAGCACGAGCTCCGACAAAGGAAAAGATTTCTTTTTGAAGGTACGAGGTACGGTTCCCTGACATCCAGCAACACACATTAAATAAATGTCAGTGTATTAAAATATACCTGATATGACCATTGGTTAGATTAAATAAAGATAAAGAAATTAAGGAAGTGTCGGATTCTCTGGAACAGTAGCTTTTGGGTATCGGTATCCTTGAGTAATGGTAGGCTTTGTATCGGTAGACTCTTGTGTAACGGTAGCCTTTCTATCGGTAGAATTCATGTCTGTCGGTAGACTTAATGTACCGGTGACCTTTTGTGTAATGGTAGCTTTTATGTATCGGTATCTTGCTTGGTGTATTGGTAGACTTCCTTTGGTAACTTGTTTGTAATGGTAGACTTGTTATACTGGTGACTTGTCTATATCGGTGACTTGTCTCTATCGGTAGGCTTAGTATATTGGTAAACTTCTGCATATCGGTAGACTTTCATACCAGTGACCTTCGCGTATCGGTATACTTTTATGTAACGGTAACCTTTGCATATCAGTAGGCTTAGATGTAACGGTAACCTTTGCATATCAGTAGGCTTGCTTATATCGGTGGCCTCTTGTCTGATGGTAACCTTCCGTATATCGGTAGGCTTAGTATATCAGTAACCTTCCGCGTATCGGTAGACTTGCATACTGGTGACCTTCATGTATCGGTAGGATTTTCATAATGGTGACTTGATGTATCGGTAGCCTTGTTTTGTAACGGTGACCTTTACATATCGGTAGGCTTCACATATCGGTAACCTTCTGTCTGTTTAAGCATTCTATTGGAAGAATGAGTTAAGTTAAAATATATATTTATCTAGTAACCGTATTCTTTTAAGATAATATAAATAATATAATTAATGAATGTGGTGTACAAAAAATACTAAAATAATTAATTAACAATTAATCAAAATAGGGATTATAAAACCATAATTGAGCATAGTTGGGATTATCAAAATATAAGTTCAACTAATTCTCCCAGAGGGATCAACAATCTCCCCCTTTTTGATAATCACAACCTATCACAACTTCTGCCAAAGTATTATGAAAATTAAGATAGTATCAGAGGAAAAATTTCCAAAAAAAAACGTTAAAACAAAGTTCTCAATTTTTATCCCCCTTTCATAAAATCTTTTTATAACCAAAACTCATTTTTCTTCCCCTTGCAATAGAACTCTTTCAATTCCCATTATTTTTCTCCATTTTCCATTTTGATCCATTGTCCATTTTCTCCCCCATTATTTTCTCTCATCGTTTACCTTTGGTGCATTTTATCCCCCTTTGTGATTAACAAAAAAAAGGGTAGAGTCAGAGAAATATAGAGACAAAAATGGAATAGATTGCAAAGAAACACAATAAAGAGAAGAAGTTAAGAGTAAATTTTCATTAAAGTAAAAAAAGTACAAACTTATAAATTCAAATAAAATACAAGTGAGTCCGATCAAAACATCCAGAATCACTCAATCCTCCTCTTGAACATGATTCTTTCCCTTAGGATCAGAAGCGGGTGTAGGTTCAGATTGAGTAGAGGGCTTGGGAATAGCTGACAGCACAATTGGAGGGTCAGCCACTAAAACTGTACCGGATCTGAAATCTGTGCTCCCCTGTGGAATCATAGGATTCAAGCTTCGAATAGCTTGAACTGGAGTCATTTGAGGTGTACTCCCAGAGGCAGAGGCAGGAAGGGCAGGAGGTACAATTACAGGTCTTGCATCCACATGCAAGAATGGTAGCAGTAGATTCCTAAAATCCATAATAATACTCCCTCCTCTCTCCATTTCATACATAAAGTCATCTCGATTTTCAATGAATTTGTCTAAGGCAGGAGTAAGCTCTCTGAGCTTACTGACCTGTTCTCTGAAGGCTTGGGTTACTGGAGGCAATTTCAAATTCTCAATCAAAAGATTGAAGTGGTTTGTCATTTGTTTCTTGGTATAAACCTTCTTGAAATAAGCATCCACCTTATTCTTGATTGCCTCTTGAGAAGTAGTAGATGCCCGTAGGTGATCACGAACAAAAATACTAACTTCCCTAGTGGTAGCAAGAATCTGAGTATCTGATTCACCACTGAGAATGGCCTTATCCAATTCTTCCTGAATAATAGATCTGATCTGGTCAAGGTTCACACTGGAGCTAGACGAGGGAAGAGGTTTCATTGAGAAAGCCACTGTCTCCTTGAACGATTGAGTCAGACTACTAATTAACTTCTGAACAAGTTCATCTTGACTGTGAATATGTTCTTTGAATGACTTCTTAAAGGCCTCAAAAACTTCCACAAATTGCTTGACCACTTCTTTGATGTATCTAATGTCAGATTTTACTTGAATTTGAGAGCTATGCATGGCAGTCAGAGAAGCAATCGATTATCTCAAAGTAACTACGACTCATGTCCAACTCTCAATATGAGTGTGGCACACTTTAACTTCATCCATAATTTCTTTCACAGGACTGGATACACCATATCCAATAGATAACTCTAGCGATTGCTCCACACTTTTCATCTCTTCAACCATACTTTTCTTTATATCTGCCACAGATTCCCTTATTAATTCTTTCAATTCAGCCTTTAAAGACTCAAGGTCCTCCTTGGTTGCAAAATTTTCAGCCACAACAGGGAGGATAACAGATTCTATTTGGGTCTGGTCTTACTCATCCGAATATACATAAGAAAGTCTAAGAACCATATATCCTGGATCTGATGTCCAACCTTCAATATCATACAACACTGATACTGAGCCGAGATGCTTTCCCTCACTTGGAACATTCTCCTGAGGAATATCTTCCAACCGTTCTTCTTGAGGTAAATCTACAACTTCCACTTCAACTGCAGCAGATTCAATAGGCATTTGCTCTGAGTCATCAATGACTCTCTCATCAACAGATGCTGCTTCTGTTTCCTGATCAGGTACTGTCCTGACTGTACTAACTATCAGTGGACTCAAACTGAGCTCTTTTTCTTCATTTTTCTCATTATCTGCTTCACCAGTAGCCTCCTTTTTACCATTTACAGCATGATCGGATTCGGTTGCCTCATCCTCCTCAGAGGTGTCCTTAACAATATAATGACATGCTTCTTCTTCTTCTTCTGTAGTCTCAACATCATTGTCCTTCAAAATAGTTTCTCTACTTGGTAGTTCTTTTGGAGGACTAGCTGCTCCATAAGAAATAATTTGATGAACAGGACTAGGGGGTAAATCCAGGTCTCCTCCTTCCTCTACTAATGTCTCTTCCTCCTCAGCTTCAGCTTCAACATAACTATAGACCAGTTCTGGTTTATCTGGTCCAAGACCAGGATCCCTCACATCCTTTGGTCTAGAATGATAATCCACAGGAGTGAATTTGTCATAAATCTTACATTCATCATTAACCTAAGATTTCTTCCAAGTGTTCCAGCTTACTTTCATGAACTTACAAACAGTTCTGGTGAGGTAAAATTTATCCTTAACTACAACAGTTTCATCTTGAGGTCCAGCTACCTCCTTTGCTTTCAACATGATAGAAATTAACTTAGAAAATAAAAGATCATTGGACTTAGACTTCGGTCTAGTCATCTCTTCAATCTGAATCATAAGTAATCTACACAGATTCACTTTTACTCCATGCTTTAATAGATATAATAGATAAATATCTTGAAATCTGAGGGTAGCAAAATCTCCTCTCCTTGGGCTAATCACATGCTGAATGAACTTGAAAAGCAATTTGTCCTCCCCTGCCATCTCTGCAACAATTACTTTTCTAGGAGTTCCATTTCCTGTCAACTCCAACAAGGCATACTCATAATTGAAAAAGTCACTAGTAGTAGGTACGAATTTTGAATAAAATTCATAATCACCTTCATGAGGAACTCTAAGGTTCTCAGCCCAATCAACAGATGAAAACAAAAACTCTTGACTATTCACATAGGAGCTCATCCTGTTCTCTTCTTCTAATGTCTCAAAACTGAAAAAATCATAAAATTATTTTATCAAAGCTGGATAATACGGTCCATTGTTGTTCATGAAGAACTCGAGCCATCCTTGCTCTTGTAAGATTTTCAGAATCAGGGATTTTCTCTCCAGCATCCATTCATCACACAATTCCTTTTCTACTACAATTTCGCGCTTCGATAGATGCAGATTCACCGGATTCCTTCTAATAGAATCTCTACAGCTTCCACTGGCACCAGCTTCGGTTACTTTATGCCTTTTATCTTGCGGCACATCACTCCCTTCATCCACTAAGGGTCGCTTCACACGAGCCATGTCAAATGCTGAAGTTTAGGGTTTTGTGAGATTGAGAGGTTTAGGTAGGAGGGATTCGAACAGACGGGTTCACGGTGATTGAGTGATGTCTAGAGTTGGGTTAATATCATTTAGGATTCACGTATAAAATAAATCTCATATTAAAAATAAATTTAAAGTCTCGGCCTTAATATGAAAATTAAAAATAGTGCGAGAGATGTACCGGTGAAGTTTCTAACGGTGAGGTTTCTAACGGTGAGGTTTCTAATGGTGAGGTTTCTAACGGTGAGGTTCATCTAACGGTGAGGTTTCCTAACGGTGAGGTTCATCTAACGGTGTGGTTTCCTAATAGTGAGGTTCATATAATGGTTTAAGATTGAGTAATCATTACTAAATTGTGTCTAATGAAACTTAATCTTTCTGATCCTAAAGGCTTAGTGAAAATATCGGTTAATTGGAGTTCAGTGCCTATAAATTCAAGAGTTATATTACCTCGTTGATAATGATCTCTTAGAAAGTGGTGTCTAACATCAATGTGTTTGGTGTCAGAGTGAGACACAAGGATCTTTGAGATGTTGATCGCACTAGTGTTGTCACAGTTAATTGAAACATGTTTAAAATCAAATCCATAGTCCAATAAAGTGTGTTTTATCCACAGAATCTGCGCACAGCAACTAGCAGCAGCTATATATTCTGCTTCAGCAGTAGACAATGCAACTGAGTTCTGTTTCTTACTACACCATAATACTAGGGACTTTCCAAGTAAATGACATGTTCTAGATGTTATTTTTCTATCAAACTTGCATCCAGCAAAGTCAGCATCTGAATAACTTATTAAATCAAATGATTGTCCTTTTGGGTAAAACAATCCCAAATTAGCAGTATTTTTAAGATATTTGAAATTTTTTTTAACAGAAAACAAGTGTGACTCTTTAGGGTTAGCTTGAAATCTAGCACACATACATACACTAAACATAATATCAGGTCGACTAACAGTAAGATAAAGTAAACTTCCAATCATACCTCTGTAATTAGTTTGATCTATTGGTTTCCTAGTTTCATCAATGTCTAATTTACAGGTGGTACTCATAGGTGTATCACTTCCCTTAATACTATTCAAACCAAAACATTTTAATAAATACTTAGTATATTTACTTTGATTCAAAATAATACCATCTTTAGTTTGAAAGATTTGAAAGCCAAGAAAGTACTTAAGCTCTCCCATTAAGCTCATTTCAAACTCATTTTTCATAACCTTTGAAAAATCAGTACATAGATAATTTTTAGAAGATCCAAAAATAATATCATCAACATATATCTGTACTATTAAAACATCTTTTGAAATTCTTTTTATAAAAAGAGTGGGATCAGCAATTCGTTTTGTAAATCCTTTTGAAATAAGAAAATCTATAAGTCTTTCATACCAAGCTCTTGGAGCTTGTTTCAAACCATATAAAGCTTTAAAAAGTTTTAAAAAATGATTTTGAAAGTGAGGATTTGAAAAACCAGGTGGTTGTTCAACAAAAATATCTTCAACAATAAAACCATTTAGAAAAGCACTTTTCACATCCATTTGATATAACTTGAAATTCAGATGTGATGCAAAAGCAAGTAAGATCCTAATTGCCTCTAATCTAGCTACAGGTGAAAAGGTTTCCTCATAGTCAATTCCTTCTTCTTGATTGTAACCTTGTGCAACTAGTCTAGCTTTGTTTCTAATGATGTTTCCAGATTCATCAACTTTGTTTCTAAACACCCATTTTGTGCTTATGGTTAAAGTGTCCTTAGGTCTTTATACTAATTCCCAAACTTTATTTCTTTCAAATTGGTTTAGTTCTTCTTACATATCCATTACCCAAAATTCATCATTGATAGCATCATTGATATTTTTAGGTTCTAATTGTGAAAGAAAAGCTTGATGTTCAACCTGATTTCTTAGAGAAGCTCTAGTCTGCGTTCCTCTATCTAGGTTACCTACAACAACATCTAAAGGATGATTCTTTAGAATCCTAGTTGGTCTCGAAAAAGTAGGGCTAGAGATTTCAGGTTCATCAATAGGTTGGGATCAACAGAAGCAGGTTCTGGAAAATTTCCAGAACTGGATGTTTTAACTATAGGTCCACTATCTTTATCATTAAGGTTCAAAATAGAGAGATCATCTTCAAGATTTTCAAGAGAGTTCTTAGGTTCATGTGGATCATTTTCATCAAACTTGATGTGAACGGATTCCTCCACACATTTAGTTCTCTTATTAAAAACTCTATAGGCTTTAATAGAAATAGAGTAACCTAGGAAAATTCCTTCATCACTCTTGGATGCAAACTTGTCAAGATTATCTTTAGTATTAAGAATAAAGACTTTGTAACCAAAAACTCTGAAGTATTTAACCTTAGGTTTCTTATGGTTCCAAAACTCATAAGGGGTCTTCTTAAGAACAGGTTTAATCAAGACTCTATTGATGATATAAAAAGCTGTATTGATAGCTTCAGCCCAAAAATAAACAGGCAGGTCATACTCATTGAGCATGGTTCTGGAAATTTCTTGAAGGGTTCTATTTCTCTTTTCTACTACACCATTTTGCTGAGGTGTCCTAGGGGAAGAGAAATTGTGACTATAGCCACTGTGTGAGCAGTAGGATTCAAACTCATGATTTTCAAACTCACGGCCATGATCACTTCTCAAGGTTTTAATCTTAAGCCCACTAAGGTTCTCTACAGACTTGGAATATTTAACAAAGTAAGAAAAAGCTTCACTCTTGTGAGCTAGAAAATATACCCAAGTATACCGAGAATATTCATCTACTAGAACATAAACATAGTGCTTCCCATTTAAACTAGAAACTCTATAAGGTCCAAATAAATCCATGTAAACCAACTCGAGAGGTTGAGAAGTTGACACTTCTTTCTTTGATTTGAAAGAAACTTTATGTTGCTTTCCCTTTTGACAGGGATTACAAACTTTGTCTACTGGGAATTCAAGTTTTGGTAGGTCTCTAACTAAGTTATTCCTAGTAAGTTTTCTAAGTGAATGTACACTGCAGTGTCCAAATATTCTGTGCCAAAGCCAAGACTCTTTATGAAAAGCATTTAAACAAGTAATATTTTTCATAGCTAAAGAATTTAAATCAACAGCATAAAAATTTTCATTTCACAGAGTAGAAAATACTAAAGCATTTTTAGAATTAAAAACATTGCAATAATCATTTTCAAATTTAATATTAAAACCATCATCACATAACTGAGAAATACTTAGTAAATTATACTTAAGTCCATCAACCAATAGAACTTTAGAAATTAATACTGAGTCAGTGTTACTAATATGGCCTAAGCCAATGATTTTTCCTTTAGAATTATCACCAAAGGTACCAAAGCCTCCATCAAATCTGACTAAGCTTTTAAAACAAGAGAAGTCTCCTGACATATGTCTTGAACATCCACTGTTCAAGTACCAAGTCTTTATATAAGATCTCTTTAAGCATGTTCCCTACAAAACAGATTTAGATAGGAAATGATTTTGGTACCCAGATTTGCTTGGGTCCAGACAGGTTAGCCAATAAAACTTTAGGTACCCAAATTTGTCTTATGGGTTTTATAAGGTTTGCAGAATCAACAGATTTTGAAAGATAAACCTTATTATATCCATAACTATGAATATAACTGGTTGAAGCATATGAGCTTCCAGAACCATAACTAACCACATTCTGTCCAGATTTAGGAATAAATCTAGTTTTGGCAAGTTTTCTTTGTCTAGGTTGGTATCCTATACCAGTAGTATATCTAGGTGCAATATGCTTTCCTAGCATCTGTGTAAGAGTATCTTTGCCATTTGTAAACTTTTCTAAATCATTCCTAAGTTTCTCATTTGACAGTTTCAATTCAGTGTTTTCTTTAAGCAACCGAGCATTCTTTTCCATTTCTATATCAAGATCAGATTTATGCTTAACAGTTAAAGAATACTGTTTCTTTAAACCTTTATATTTGTCTTTCAGCTCATTACAGGTTTCTTCCAACATGTCATAATATTCAAATAGTTCATATTTTGAGATATTTTCAGAATTAGAATCAGATTCTTCATTATCTTCAGAATAATAAGAATTAAAAGCAGGAGTTACAGATGTTACCCCAGAAGTGTTTGTCATAAAACACATGTTTTCCTTGTTTCTGTTCTCTGTCTCAGAAGCTTCAAATTCACTGGAACTATCCTCGGAAGCACTCTAAGTAGACTTCATGGATTTCTTATACTTATTGTCCTTATACTCATACTTCTTCTTGTATTTCAACTTTGGACAGTCTGCTTTGATGTGTCCTTTTCTTTTGCACTCATAGTAGACAACTTCATCAGATTTGTCAGGTTTCTTCCAGTCCTTTTTCCAGCGTCCCTTGTTGTTATACTTACCTTTGTAATTTTTTTTTCGGAAAAATTTCTTTTTCCTATAAAACTTCTTAAATCTTCTAGCTATGTGAGTCATTTCTGCATCACTGTCAGATGCACTTTCACTTTCTTTACAGCTTGAACTATCACTAACAACTTGAAGTTTTTCCTTATCCTTATTCTTTGAAGTAGATGTCTTAAAGGCAACTGACTTCTTTCTTGGTTCATATTCTTATACTTTGTTTACCTTAAGCTCTTCTTCATACATCATCAGCTTACTAATAAGTTCCTTAACTGGAAGTTCACCAATATCACATGATTCTCTGATTGAAATAGAAGTGCCCCTCCATCTTTCAGGTAGGCATCTCAAAATTCTCATGATATGCTCCTTTGATGAAACATACTTTCCCAGTGAGATCATTGTATTGAAAATTTCGTTAAACCTAAGATACATATCAGAATTGGGTTCATCAGGCTTCATCTTAAAATTATCATATTTAATAGTATAGGTGTTCAATCTCATTTCCTTAACATTAGTTATTCCTTCATGAGAAACACTTAAAGTATCCCAAATTTCATATGTAGTCTTACAAGAAAATATTCTATTAAATTACTCATCTCATAAGGCACAGTACAGAGCATTCATAGCTTTGAAATTATTATTGTAAGCTGTGTTAGTAGCTTCATTCCAAGTAGATCTAGCAGTAGTAGGAATTTTATATTCAGATTCTATGGTAGTCTAAATATCAAATCCCATGCTTTCTAAAGGAATTTTCATATTAATCTTCCACTAAGCATAGTTGTTTCCATTGAAAAATGGTAGTTTATTAGTAGCAACACCTTCAAGTTTGTTATCCATGATAACTAGGTTGAAACAAAAATTTTAAAGAGATAAAAATTTAGAAATAGCAGAAATTTTAAGAACTTTAAAATACAACTAAAATCACAGTTGAAAAACAGAGTACTTCAGAAAATATTTTAAACCCTCTAATACCAAATGTTGGTCGGAGTGGATACTCAAGAGGGGGGTGAATTGAGTTCCAATTAAAATTTCTATTTTAAAAACTTTCACTAAAATCCCCCAATTTAAAATACTAATTGAATTGTAGTGAATTTGAATTAAAGAAAACTTTTAGTTAGGTTCTCAAGGGATTGATTAATTCCCAGTTAATCTAATCATAAGATTAGATTAGATTTTGAAACTAACCTAATGATTTACAACTAATGAAAACACTTGCTAATTCAATTATCAGAGTAGCTTTGAAAACAGTTTAAGTTTGAAAGCACGTAGCAATGGAAAAAGGTTATATATATAAAACTAAATAAAGCACAACAGATATAAACAAGAGTTTTAGTATCAAGCCGAGACTTAGTACTCTCAACAATTTATATAAATTGATCTACACCCTGGATCGGGGTTCACAACAGTTTACAACTGTCCAGGTCAAAGACCTCTACCACAGTTCTACGTGGGAAACAAAACAACAGCAAATACAGCAGTCTAGGTCACACACGACCTCTACCACTATCCACATTGGGAAATAAAAAATGTAAGGAGTTTTAATGAGGATTTACAGATCCTCCAGTTAAGGTTCAGGAGATAGTGTGTGTGTAAATTAAAACAGATGACACACACTGCTCGTAATGTAAATAATAAATCACTGAGCAAGATATAGAGTTTAGAATGGCTCTAGTGATTGCAGTGTAGCTCTGGACTCCTTAGAATTTGATCAGAAATGGTTCTGAGTCCTCTTATGGTTTTTTTATGAAAAATAGAGTGTCGTCTGCTTGACATCTAGGTTCAGAGACAATGAAATGTAGTCGATGAAGTTCTTCAAAATCTTCGTGAATGTGTATGAGCTTCTGTGTATTCTTGATCGTGCATGTATATCTGTCTAAGCTATTCTTATTTGTGTATGCTTCTATCCTGTGTATATTCCTCATGTATTCTACATGTGTGTATCACTTTGTGTTATCTTGTATATCTCCTTTTTCTTTATATATATCTTGCAGCAACATGGACTTCTTGTATTTATAGCACGAGTTCTGGCAAAGGAAATGATTTCTTTTTGTAGGTACGAGGTACCGTTCCCTGACATCCAAAAACACACATTAAATAAATGTCAGTGTATTAAAATATACCTGATATTACTGTTGGTTAGATTAAATAAAGATAAATAAATTAAGGCAGTGTCGGATTCTCTGGAATGGTAGCTTTTGGGTATCGGTAGCCTTGAGTAACGGTAGGCTTTGTATCGGTAGACTCTTGTGTAACGGTAGCCTTTCTATCGGTAGACTTCATGTCTGTCGGAAGGCTTAATGTACCGGTAACCTTTCGTGTAATGGTAGCTTTTATGTATCAGTAGATTTCTTGGTGTATCGGTAGACTTCCTTTGGTAACTTGTTTTAACGGTAGACTTGTTGTACCGGTGACTTGTCTATATCAGTGACTTGTCTGTATCGGTAGGATTAGTATATCGGTAACCTTCCGCGTATCGGTAGATTTTCATAATGGTGACCTTCACGTATCGGTAGACTTTGATGTAACGGTTACCTTTGCATATCAGTAGGCTTATATGTAACAATAACCTTTGCATATCAGTAGGCTTGCTTGTATCCGTGGCCTCTTGTCTGATGGTAACCTTCTGTGTATCGGTAGGCTTAGTATATCAGTAACCTTCCGCGTATCGGTAGACTTGCATACCGGTGACCTTCATGTATCGGTAGGCTTTTCATAATGGTGACTTGATGTATCGGTAGCCTTGTTCTATAATGGTGACCTTTACATATCGGTAGGCTTCACTTATCAGTAACCTTCTGTCTGTTTAAGCATTCTATTGGCAGAATGAGTTAAGTTAAAATATATATTTATCCAGTAACCGTATTCTTTGAAGATAATATAAATAATATAATTAATGAATATGGTGTACAAAAAATACTAAAATAAGTAATT
This sequence comes from Viscum album, assembly GCA_963277665.1. Classification (NCBI taxonomy): domain Eukaryota; kingdom Viridiplantae; phylum Streptophyta; class Magnoliopsida; order Santalales; family Viscaceae; genus Viscum; species Viscum album. The sequence continues at coordinate 734,354,045 of OY728147.1, read as the reverse complement.
AAAAATTAATAAAAAAAGGGAATATCAAACCATAATTGAGCATAGTTGGGATTATCAAAATATAAGTTCAAATAATTCTCCCAGAGGGCTCAACAACTTGGTTAGTGGATTGGATAATCTTGAGAATTCTCTCACAAAATTCCAGTAGTATCTAATTAATTCATGAAAACTTCGGATCTTTTTCACAAAGGTTGGTCTTAACCCTTTTTCAATTATATTTTTCTTTGATTTGTCCATAGATATACCCCCACTAGTGATAAAATGACTTAAAAGGATACTTTTTATAGGAAAAATTCACACTTTTTAACTTTCACATAATTTCTCATTTCATATGGTCCATGACCCAATTATAATTATCAAGTGCTCTTTATGTTATTCAATTATCATGAAATATATGATAAGGTTATCAATAAAAACTACCAAATTTTTTTATGGTAATCTCTAAAGAATATATTTATCAAATCCATAAATATAGTAGGATAATTTCTAATCCAAAATTGCATCACTATAAATTCATAGTATCAATACCTTATGTGGAAATATTTCTTGGGTATATCTTCTCTCCTTTCCCTCAAATGATGATATCCAGATCAAAATTAAATCTTCAAGAAGTATTGATCTCCTCATAGTTTATTGAACAAATCCTCAATAAGGGGTAAATGATATTTATTGATGATCATGATCTTTTTAAGTTCATGATAGTAAATATATAGATACATTGATTTATCCTTATTCTTAATAAAAAAGCACTGGGGAACCCTAGGGTGAAGCACTCAGGCATACAAATCCCTTATCTATATTTTATTAAAGTTTCTTCTTTAATTCTTGTAACATTATAGGTTCTACTTTATGAGGAATATTTGAGATAGGCATAAACCCATGTATGGGCTCGATTGAATACTCAACCTCATGAATTTGGGGAAGACAAGGAAGTTCATCCATAAATAGATTAGTATACTCTCATATAATAAGTACGCCATCAATTTTGACTTCAACCATGATCATTTGAGCAAGGATCCCCTCTTTGATAAGTATCATAACCTATATTATATAATTTCCTTATGAAAAGTGCTCATAATCATCATTACATATATATTTTATCACATAATTCTTGGGGATATGAAATTAGATCTCATTATTCCAACAATTGATATGTTCTCTATGCACGAATAACTGTCTATACCCAAAATTATATCAAATTAAACCAAGGGTAAAATATCTATATTTTTAGGAAACACTTACATATAAATCTTAATTAAATAATAATTATATATCTTATATTATATAATTATGTTTAAATGGGTTTTCATATATAGTTAATTTAGACAATCAATGAATTATCCATCACACTCGTTATTAGCTCGATTCCTCCTTGTTCCAATCGTTACTTCAAAAAAAATTTAGGGACACATGTTATTATATGTACTAAGGGAAAAGTATGATTTTAGAATACATAACTCTTAAATGATGTGCATATCCTAACATATGAATCTATAAGATTCAGTATAATTTATATATGGTATTTTTTTATTAGGTTTTATAACCTAATTAATTAAAATCATACCCAAATACTTCATTATGGTTTGTAAAGGCAATGTGATTAACCAAAGCATATCCCCTATATGCGTTAAATTAGGTGTCTAGTTAGGTATTTTTTTCATGCACTTGGTGAAAATTGAGTTAATAACCGATCCTCCCTTTTTGGGTTTATTACCCCTAGGTACATCTATGTTAAATCCTACATCCATATTTAGTATCCAAACATAGATTTAATTTCTTAGAGAACCAACTATTATCTACTTTACTAAATCATTGAGATGTTATCCAATACATAGACATATTACTAGAGTTTTCACTAAAGTTCTTTAAAATAAACCCAAAAAATTATTATACCCTACTCTGATACAAACTATGTAGACCCATGATTATCATACATAAATATTATATTGATTACATAATTTAATTAATACATATCACAAATATTCACACAACCTAAGGTTTACTTTATTAGAGGCTAGCTATATAAACATCTTAATTTATAACACTTGTGAACATTTCTCCATAACCATGGTCCTATATACCCTATTATAGACATATCATATGAAATAATTATCTGTATAACATGGGGAATGGAAATATAATAAATGGGCAATATCTAATGTTTATTAAGGGAAACATATCAACTAGTCATATCCGTTAGATCATAATGTGGGGGAAACATGATAAAGGCATGAATATTAGATAAAAAGATCATGGGATCATAAGTGAAAATCATAAAACTTGATTGAATATTATGAAAAATTGAAAAGAAACATAAGAACTATGAAAGGTAAAAAAACATGTCTTAGAAGAATATAATGAAAATCAAATAAAAAATTAAATCATAACATAAGAAAGAGGAATATATTTAGAACATGGATTATCATAAGAATTTTTCATATATTAGAAATAAATCCTAACTTATTAAAAATAAATTTCACAAACATAAGAATTTATAATCATATCATAGTAAAGCACGTATCACCACATGATTCTCATAACATAGTGAAGCTAGTATCCATACTTGACTCCCATTGTAGAGCGATAATTCCTTACTCGATTCCCATAATAGAGGAAGAGTTCCTTATCATATTCCTATAGATATATCATGATAAATAAAACCTTATCTAATGAATTGGATTGTGATATAGGACCCAAAAATTCATCCTTCATACATATGAGTGGAACATAAAATCAAATCATACATATTATTATAAATAACCCATAAGAATAAACTTGTTTTTATAATATTTCCAAATAGTATCACATAAAAAAAGAAATAATCATCTGATAAAAAACATAATATCCCATAAGTATTATTTAATAAAAAAATATAGGGTGATTTATTAACCTATACTACAGTAGAGAATAATCCATTGAAAATTTAATATAAATAACAAAAAATATTTTTCTTAAAAGCATTTCTCAATACCACGTTAAAATACATGATTTTCAAAATCACATTCTCAAAACCATTTTTTTAAAAATAAAGGTAAAATTTCTTAAAACATTACTTAAAAAAATATAATATATATATCTTGATAATAAATAATACCTGTTTCAAAATGTGAAGTATAAGGGAATAATATAAGATTATATTAAGTAAAATCCTTTTAAATATATTTAAATTTAATTATTTAAAACCTATATTTTTAAAAGGATAAGGAATTAATTATTTTAGAATGAATAATGGATAATATAAGGATAATTGAAGATAATAACAAATTGTTTTTACACTAGGGAAAATATAACATTTTATGGAATTAAAAACATTTCTATGGAATAAAAATCTATTGAAATAAATGGGAATTATTATTAACAAAAATTTATTTTCACGAAACAATAGAATCATCATGGGGGAGTACTTTGTTGTGAACCATGATTTACCTATAAAAGAATTTTAAATACCATATAACATAATCATAGGTTATAATATATCAATATTTAAATATAATAGTATAATAGTAGTTATTATGACCTAAAGAAATGATTTAAGTCATGAAAACCCCATAACTTTGTTCCTGCTTAATTAAAAGTGTCCTAACCTCCTGTTAAACCAAAATAACTATAATAATATTCCATTTTATAACCATATTCATAAATAAAATTTTATAATTTTCATTTATAATCATTATCTACAATTTTATTAGTTAGTATTTTCCCATTTTCCCATATCAGGTGTTTATAATTTTGATTGTTTGTACTAGTTTCATAGGTTTAGTGTTAGTATTCATTATTCTTAAAAAATTTATAATTAAAAGTTAATTTAGTTTACTATAATATATTAATTATAGTTATTCATGATGTTTAAATTTTAATTTATGAGTTTTTCATTCTTAATCCTCGAGTATGAAATCAATAAAAGTAGACTTTGGTGATTTTCTTAACCAACAAAAGATGTTTTCTTAATTATTGAGTTAAACATTTATGTATCCTATTAATAAAAAAAATATTATTTTAATATTAATATAATATTATATCATTAATTTTTTTTCATATTCATTCATGATACAATTTCATATCATTATTCAAGTTGGTGTTCAAACTGACTCAAACATGAATATATCATGATTATTGATGATTATGATCTAATTTAGTTATAATATCTTTAAAACATTATCATAATGATATAATTTAGTGTTTATTATTATGAGATATCTGGATTATAAATTAATTTTTTGAATAATTAATAAATATAAAAATATTATACAATTTTAATAAAATATTTTCCTCTTAGGGAACTTTTTTACATTATTGAATTAATGATGAATGTATGTTGATCATATCATTAATAGATTCTACAATTTTTAATAATAGAAATTTAATGACATCCTAAAAATCATATTTACCCACTAAACCAACTATCATGTTCTTTCCTGTAAGGCATTTATAAAAATAAAAACAAAAATCAATCATTCCACGGAGGTAGTAGTCTACATGTACACATGGTTGATGATTTCATTTTCTATAAAACATGATAAATTTATAATATGTTTTATCATTTAATAATATAAAATATTTTATAAATATTTCAATTATTAATTAAATTCAATATTTCAATCATCAACATAATTTTTTGAGGAAAAAAAATATTATGCTTTGTGGAGGTGGTAGTCTGTATACACACACGAATGTCATTTTCACATTTCTTAAGGGAAAAAAGAAAGGGAGGTTAATGATTATACCATAATTATAATAAAATATCTATATAAATTTGATATTTATGTTATCATTTTATGTTGGTTTATTGTAAATTTATGAAGAATAAGTGCATATAAATAAATAGAAAAGAGAAAGAGAGGTTAGGAACTAATACCTCACTTATTGCATTATATCCTTTGAAAAGAGAGTTAATCCCATGAGGGATCATAATTTGAGAATAAAAACAGCACTTTATGGTTTTTTGGTTTTTTTAGGATAGTTTAGGATATATTTTGGGATGAAATTAGAGGGTTTTGGTGTGAGGGGAAGTGAGGATAGAAGAGCCAAGTGGAAAGGAATGATGTTTTTGTAAATACATAAAACTTTTCCATAATGGGAAGTTTCACTCAAGGAATGTGGCTCAAAAGTATTGAAATAATGGGGTGGAGAAGTGAAAAGGTATATAAATCCTCAACCTATTTTTTTCACACATGTTTTAAAAAAATTTCAAACACTTAACCTCTCAAATTATTAAATTTTCTATTTTGGTATTTACCATGAGAATTAGTTATTACATAAGGTAACTTAATCATTATGAGTAAAAATAAAGTGGTAATTATTATATAATTTAGAACTAATGACTTAAAATTTTAAATCCATTTAATTTTATTCAATTTATAAAATCATTTAAAATTAATTTTAATATAAATAATGTACAATGTATTAAAACAATTTTTGATAAAAATATTACTTAAGTTTAAAAATATCAAATATAGATTTGTAAATTATAATAAATATTTTAGAATATATTATTTAAATTATATAATAGATATTTTTCAATAAAAAGGTTTTATAAATTTATAAATCATACCTATATAAAATTAATGAAATAAAATTCACAGTATGAATATATTTCACTATTCACCTAAAAATAAATCTTTTTAAAAAAATATCAAAAATACACGATAAGATAATATTGAAATAAAAAATAAAAAATATAAGTTAGTTTTATCTAATTTATATTATGAAATTTATAAATTTATATTTCAAATGAAAATACTAAATATAAAGATAATTTCTTTTGTTGAAAAATAATTTTTTTAAACATGAAATATTCTTAATATTATTTCATATAAATTTATAGATTAAATAATGATAATATTTTATTTCATACACTGAAATATTATATATTATAATTTAATATTACTTTATTTAATTATTTGTATAAAATATAAAATACTTAAAAACATTATTTGAGAAAGAACAAATCACTTTAATATTAAATCTCATCTATTATTTATCCTTTAAATGTATGAATTTTTAGTCAATTAATATACTTTAATTTAATGAATTTTTTATTATTATTATAGTTTTAATAATTGTATTCATCTAATATGTCTCGGTTCATTTAGTTCAGTGTTATGAGTGAAACAAGCCATCAAAGATAAAATTAATTTTTAGAAAAAATATTCCAAAATACGAGGCCATTATAAATTTAATATAATATAAACTACATAATCATCACATTTAATATACATCCAATAATATTCCTAGAAAACCTTTAGTATAGTAGACACTCATTCATCTTCATTTCTAGTCTTCCATGGTAGCACCTCAATCTCTTATATCAATCTCATTTTCCAACATATGAATGGATCTCAATAAAAAAACCAATAGAAAAAAAGTCATAGTTGTGTCTCAGTTATTACCACTTATTGATAATATATCATGTAAAAAACATGAAGGTACTTAAAACTCCAAGTTTCAATGTGTTAATTATTTTTCATCAACATATTAAATATTGAAATCCTTACTTTGGTATCTCAACCAACATCTAATCTTCTATTCTTAGAAAAAATCGAAATCATTTCTTATTGGAAACAAATACACCATTCATCTAAGTGAAAAATAATCTCCCCCTTTATATTTATTTTCAATACCTATAATTAAAATTAATGTCAATATTTCTTAACTATTTTTCTAATTCTTTTACCTCTGTATTTAAAATAAATACACATGTCAAAATCATATGTGAGTTATTTATTAATCCACTCTATTTTAACTTGATAAATGATCATTTTTTAAAACTATAATGAATAATTAACTTAAAAAACTATTTTTCAATACGATTTATTCCTTAAAATATTATCAATTGTATGGTCATTGGAAAAAACCATTTTCTCTACCATATCCTTGGAATTTATTCTTTTAAAAAATTGGGAGAATGTAATAATCATTTCTGAATAACAATATCTTTCAATAGAATTATATATTTTCAAAATTCATATAAAATAATATCTTCTTATAGATTTTTCAATTGACTCTCACTTCTTAGGTTAAATACAAAAAAATCTTCAAAAAGTTTGATCTCTTTAGTAAATTAACACTATGCATCCTTTTTATTATAAACCTTCAAGAACTAATGAACCTCAAGACAGATCATTCAAATATAGATCACTCTAAACATATATAAAATAATCACTATAATAAAATATTAATTTATACCTCTGAATTAATTCATTACCTTCAATTACCTATATATAGAAATAACCAAATAGGATATGAGAATAATTTGGTTTCTCTAAAACTTCGTTGTGAGAAACAATGATGATATTTGTTACTATACTTAGAAATTTCATCTATTTCAACTTTAACATTGATAGAACACATCATGTTATATCCATTTGTTATCAAATAAGTATTATCCATTGGATGCATGGAATTATTATTCTTTTTATCCATCTCTTTGTATGGAATGTTTCTTATATCACCTTGAAATGTATATGAAATTCTGTATGTATTCTATATTCTCTTTAACATCGCTTCTTATGATGGAATAATGATCATGCAATATCTTGAGATTTTTCGAAATTTCTTTCACCTTATAAATATTTTCCTAAGTATTATTAATTCACCCTATTTTGGAAACCTCTATTGAAAATTTAATTATTTTTTATTGTTAGATATGTCTTCTTACAAACTAATCCTCTTGTTTCTTTCATGAATTTATTTAGTTTATTGTATCATCATCTTGACTCTATCAAAAATAACTCCCCTAGATTTATTTCAATTTTCTATAGAATTTATTTTTCTTCCATAAAATAAAAACACTATCACATTTAGTGTATCACAATTCTCAGATTTCTTGGGAATATATTTATCAACACTTTTCTTTTTCTTCTAACCTAAGGTAAACTCACCTTTATTCTTTTCATGAATATTTATTAGCTTTTGTGGATATCTTTAGTCAAATAAACTTGGCACATTCTTGGTTGATTTCATCCAACATTATTCTTCATAGTAACCAATTTTATTATAATTTATAAAAATATTCTATAGGATTCCAAATGTGTTTGAAATATTTTTATTCTTTATATTATTATTTAGTGTACTTTGATTTTACTCAAAAAGTTTTCCCATTAATTTTTATCTTCTTTTCCATCTACGAATTACCATGTTATTCCAAAAATCAATATCATTGTTTCTCAACCTTTCATATCACCAAAAATAGTATATAAACCATGGTCTCTTACTTTTAAACACAATCTAGACAACATTTTAGTCTTTCTAGTTTTGTGTAAAAAAAATTATAGAACCTTTTGGGGAGCTATTTTTATGGTATTATTTACAGAAATATTTAATATAGTGGTTGATTTCAATTAATTTTTCTCAACCCATTTTTATTAATATTTTTCATTGTAAGATACATTGTGCATGAGAATATAATTATCAAAAATAAAATTTTTTATAATAAGGGTTTCCTTTTACTTTAATCATATAGTAGATTTATCCTTAGATGATTTTATGAAATTAATTAAAATAGATACAGGTATTTTAGAATAAATTTCATTGTTAGAATTTTTGATGGCATCAAATTTATTGTGATTACTCATATTTTATCACTTCTATGTTTTCCAATTTAACTTCTTTCTCAAGACACATTAGATTTAGTGTGTTCTGCTAATCATTAATGGAATTAACTCTTTCTTCACAATATCTTTGTATCCCCACAATATGATTCATAGTTTCTTCATGCATTTTATTCTTATCTTAAAAATAATAAATATAAGAAAAATCATACTTTGTAGTGGTTTAAAAAAACACTGCTAATTAAAAAACAATAAAATCTTTCTAATTAATCCCACTTTAATAGTGATGGTTGAATGTAATTTCTATAAAATAGATTTTTTGTGGTATTTATTTAATAAATTACTTCTATTATTCCTATTAGTGATGGTAATTCAAAACCACCGCTATTTAAACCCTATTTATCACAATGTATTGCACTTTTAACCTCTTTCTATATCACACAAACCTCTTTTCCCTTTATCATTCTTCCTTCATCACCCCTCCACTTCACCTGCTTCCTTCCTTTCTTGAATCTCTCCTCTTATCCTCTTTTTATTCTCACTATATCATGAAAACCTCTTATTCTCATTCCCAATTCCCCCTTATCCTTTTTAATAGTTACTTCTTATTCTCTTTATCAATATCCTTCTTGACCATCTATTGGATAAACCTCTTACTCTTCTATTTACATTACTTCGAGGTATAATATAAGATCCCCAAATTTCTACTATAATCTTCTCTTTATTATTTTTTTAAAGACCACCATTAAATTTAAATAGGGATTTTGAATTAGGGATTGTTTATACCTCATGATATATCCAAAATAAGGCCACCTCAACTTCCCCTAAATTTTACCATACAACATATAAATATTTTAAATTAAATTATTTGGGATTTATGATAAGAGATGTATTCAGTTTGACATAAAGAATAAAAATATTTATTTTTGTTATTTTAAATTACACTAAGTCTTTTTATAAAATGACTAATTATATGACATATTTTTATTTTCTACCTTTCATTACAGGAAATGTTATTTATTACATTAGAAACATATATGGGCTCTTATAAATATTATAAAATTTTAGTATTGATAAAAGGTGTCCACTTTTATAAGTACTAAAAATATCAGTATTTTTTTAGAGATTATTTTTTTTTAATACTGATAAATCATGTATCTTTACTAGTGAATTTATATTAATGATATCAATTTTATTACATTGTAATTTTTTAACTAATATATTTTGGGATTATATTTCTTATGTTAAAGTTTAATAATATCATCCAAATATTTTTTAATAGTACAAATAATAGAATTTTTTAAAAAATAAACAATATTATTTATTAGATTTAAAGATGTATATAAGATAATTCATTGTAAATAATGAATTTTTATTTGAAACATTAAGGATTAATGATTTATTTAACAATTTTAATAATAGTTGAAGTAATTTAATTATATTCCCAAACCATCAAACACTTAATTTAATTCATCAATAAAATTTTAAATTTTAGATGTGTTTTTTAAATCAAAAATCCCATATTATAATGATTTTATAAATAAAATTTTTAAATAAATTTTATAATCATACGTTGTTTAAATTATCATCCTAAAAAATTATAAATAAACAAAATGTTAAGATTATGGAACAAGATTATTATGATGGGACATGATATATATTCTTAGATTTCATGGACATTTTAATCTATTTTTTAATAAAATTTTATTGAGTTTTGTATATGTATCATTTAGAAATTAATATATTGATGTTTCTATGTGTACCCATGAGTTTTTTATAAGGCATTATCCTCCATTATTTATATTTGCATTTTAATTTTTATCATTTTTTATAATATAAATTGTTTTTTTTATTTATCCATATCATCCTTGATAAATATATTAATTTATCATTATTTAATTTTGATAAAATTTTATTACATCAATTAAAATAAAAGATATATATATCTATGTTTATACTGAGATTTATTGTATTTTTATTTTTTGAAATTATAATTTCAAAAATTTCATTGAAATGTTTAATTTTAACTTTTTAGATGTAGGAATGTTAAAAACCACATGATTTAAAGATATGAGTTAGTCTTCCCTAACTCCTATGTAGTTAAACCCATCTGATACACTCCCACCTTCATCAGATACACACTTTACATTTGGTATTCCCCCTTTATGCTATTTTATTCAATCTGATATGATCACATATTCATCAAGTACGCTATCTACTTTTAGTGCAACACCTTCTACTTCTGGGATGTCGGGGAGATCAGATAGAGTAGCTGGGGTGTAGTCATCGACTGAGAATATGCTGTAACAATTACTATCACAAGTTTATTATAGGGTGACCATGATTGGCACACAATTTTTAATGTGAATAAATAATTTATTATATATTACATTGGTTTAACAATTTTTGAATATATTTATTGAACATATATAGATAATAATAAATAGAAAGGAACATGAATACGTTGAATTTTTTGTGGGTGAAATAATTTAAATTAGTTTTTTCATTTGGAATATTTTGGGTGGCTACAAATGATACCAGAGGCTTGTACAAGAAGATCATGGGGATGTTAGCTTATTATACAACATTCCTTTCCATCACGTATCATGTTCGGAGGAAAATCCCCATTACTTGGAAGAGATATTTTTTATAAATAAGAAAAGTTATGTTAAAATAAATATATCTATTTTATTTTATTTTACATTCCATTAAAATTGAAGTATAATTTTTATATATCTAATTTATAGAATATTTTTCATTTTTTTGGCACATGACATAGTTGTGCATTAATGAAAATTAAAAAGTGTAGGGGAAAAGGGGAAGGAATTTAATTTTAGGTTATGGTGTGAGTTCAATTATACCCACTTGAATCTCTATCATATGTATAAAAAAGGTACCCAAAGGGATACCATGGGATTAGTGAAAATATGGTATTTGGTATTGTCTTAGTACATTGAAATTTATTATTAAAAATAATGTAATTTTTAATATTGTTACATTAATTTTTTCATTAATATACTAAAAAACACATAAAGAAGAGATAAACAAGTTATCCCACACACATTTGATTCTAAATATATATTAAGTAGAAAAGGAAACAAGGTAATTTTCTATCACTGATTAAATATTTTTTTCTTTTATCTAAATTAATTAAAGTTTTTTAGTTACTATTATTTTTATTTAGTGATATAGGTGAATTAATTTGTTCATGAGGTTGGTAAAACAGAGTTGTAGTTTGATGTGCATAATAAATCTAATGAAAATTATGTAAAAAAACTCACTATAAACATTGAGGTAAAAGATATAAATTAAAATTAAAGTTTGATCAAGTGGGAGTTTATTAATTAATAAACCATTATAAATAATTGGTCAATAAAGTCATCTTATAATATTATTTTTGTTGGGTTATTTTTAATATATTTAGTTGATTTAGAAAATTATGATTTATACTATTTTAATTTTTTTTAAAGTTTTATATATCAAAGAATACATTGATTATATGGATGAAGTGACTAAAATAAAAAACAATATTATTAATGATGAGTAATTTTTGGGGAATTTTTACAAGTATATTTAACAATAGTTGTGTTGTTATTTTACGAAATGATTATTTATATTTAAATGATAATTTTCAGTTTTTTATAAAAAAATAATCTATTTTTCAAGGTGTTGAATTTTAATATTTGATGTTCTAATGTGATATTTTCATGTAACAATTATTATGTGATTTCACACAAAATGTTATATATTCATAAATAGGAAAAAAATTCAAATAATGGGATATCCCAAGTTTCTTGAGTGAACTTCATGTTGAAGTTACATGTATGATTAACTTGGTTGGTATCTATTATTGATTATATTCATCTTTCGGTTGGAACTAGATAGAAAATAAAAAAGAAAAATGGTAATAATGAAACATGGAATTTATTTATATTTTTAATGAGTCACACTAATGGGTTATTTTCATAGTTTCTTTGACTATATTAATATGAAAATGATTTTTTAAATATGGGTTTTATGAAATTTATTATCCATGTAATGTGTTATTGTTGGGTTTATATGTGTGATTTTTTTCTATTTATGAAGAAAATTAAGGAGGAATGGGATGAAAATACCTTATAATCATGATCATCCTCCTATAACAAGGACATTTCCTAGGTAATTGGAAAAGTTCATGTCAATAATGTGTGAGGCTTGGCTACTGGACCCTCACCCTCATGAGTTCTTGGGAGGATCTTCTCTTTAATTATTGTGATTCCCCTTTTATAGGCCTGAGTAATGTTACTGGTCTTGAAAAATTAGAATCACAAAATAAAATTGTGACGCTCAATAACATAATATAGGATTATGAGTCCTGATGGATAGCTCAAGATGAGTATTTGTTTGTTATGGTATGTGTAGTGTCTACACCCTTTCTAGATATGACTTGTATAATTCCATTAGAAACTACATTATCCATATAAATGGTATTGCATCTATTGAATTTATTTTAATATGATTATATTATTTTGATAATTGTTATAAATATATTTTGAATACATAATATAAAATTAAAATAATTTATATTAAACATTCTATTTAACACATGCATCAGATACACCAGAGGCTATTAGTTGACATGAATAATAAGATTATATATCATATAAGGGTATCCATAATGACTTAGAGGGGTAGAGTTGATGTTAGATCCCCTATTAATGGGTTGTAAATTTTTTAACAAAACTTATATATGTTACTTTTCATAATATAATTGAAACAAACATGAATGTGTATTTAAAATTTTGTATGATATGATTTTTATAATTTTTATAATTTTTCTACTTAAATTTTTAACGTACCAAGTTTTATCTATTGTGGAAATATATATATTTTAAAATATATGTATTATCATATTCAGATGCTATGTATTTCCTTTTTTTATGTTTAGTGGTGGTTTAAACTAATTATAATTTGAAAAACTGTTGTTTATAATTTAGTGGTAGTTCTAACCATCGTTGCATATTATTAAACCAATGCTAATTTTTGTATTTCATAGTTAAACCAATGATAATTAAATAAAAATGGTTGTAAAGAATAATAATTCATGAAAAAACATATAATTGAACCAACCATAATAAAAAAATTGTGGTGATTAAAATTTCAATTAAATATTATAATAATTCCATATTTTAAACCTCCACATTCATTATAGTAAAATCTTAAAAACTACCACCAATTTTGGATTTATAGTGGTTCCAAAGGACCACCGCCAATTAATAATTGAGTCAATAAACCATGGAATTCTGATAAAATTACACAATATAATTTTTTGTGGTTTAAACCATCACATAATAAAAAAACTATTTATAGAATGATTTTTTGTTATAGTGAATTATTAATCTCATTTATCATTTTTCATTTGATTTCTGGTCAATAATTTTTAGCATCAATGACATCCTTTTGTTTTTATTCCATTTTATAGATCTTTTCCTCAGGTTCATTCTTGGATTATTCTTTCTATTTAATTCATTTTAGAGATTCCTTATATTTTCTAGTGCACACTTTTATATGTACCACATTCTTAGCAATTTTTACCTTAACTTGTATGGTGAGACTTATACCTGTCAACAAATTTTGTGCTGATGCTTTCCCTATAATTTCTTTATCTTCTTTATGTTGGTTGATCTCTTCATGCATGTATTTAAAATATCCAAAAATAAAATTGATAAATTCCTTAGAAAATTTATATAGGGTTATTATGAAATATACGGATAATTTCTTTGAAGCATAATCTTCCCCAATTTTACATGGTTCATCCAAAGTATAATCTTTGTAAAAACTTTAGTTACCTTATCATTATTTAAAGGCTGTAAAATTTATGAGGTTGAATTATTTTCCATCTTCTCACTGGTGTATTTTTCCATTAGATCTTCTCTAACTATGCTAGGTTTTATTTTTCCATGATTGTAACATGTAAAAGAAAGTATTTATTTATCTTTTCTCATTAGGGATGACTTATTCAATCCTTTATTCTCTTTTTTATTTATATTCTTCAGATTATTTGAAGATATTTTATTCATATTACTAGTAAAGATATATTCTAATAGTATAAACATTATCAATCCTTTAATAAGGGAAAACGAATACTTAAAATATTTAACTATTGAGAATACAATTAGAGGTGGAACCTGGATCTCTAATACCAATTATTATTCCCACAGGATAGGTGAAATCACACTGAAGGGGGGTATGAATTAGTGTGTATGTATTTAAAACAATTAAAACCATTTTATTTTTCCCTACACACTTATTATAGTGAATGGTTCTGGCACTCTCATCTTAATCTCAATAATTATTCATGAAATTAACAAAATAAAAATAAAAACAAGGTATGAAGATTTTATAATGTTCACTAATAATGTGTGAGTAGTCCTTAGTGTATGGTTGTTGGTATTTCACACACACATGCCTAATATCATTTTTTAAAAATAGTTAATTGAAAGGGTATAGCCTTAAACCCTTTATATATATGACTAATAAAATTACATTCACAAAAACAAATTATTTTAGCAATAAATAACTTACCCTTACTAGATACTTGGACTAAAAAAACTTCCTTATAAAACTAGACTTGGAAAGCTCTTCTTAAATTATGATCAACAAGAAAACACATCTCTCTTCCATATTTGAATTGATTTTGATATCCTTTCTTAGTTTCAATAATAAGTTTTGTATCATAAAAATTAATCTTTTTATATTCCACACACTTTTTTTTTTCAAGAACATAAAAACTAAATATATTAAAGTGTTTTAGTTTCAACCTCTTAATATTTGATAATTTTATATTGGAATTGACTTATGAAAATAATTCTTAAGTGGGATATTTTTAGGTTTTGTTGTGATTTTTTTTCTATACTTAGAAGCTCTGGAAATTAAATATCTATAATTTATTATTGGAAAATCAAGATGGATATAGTACACCTTTTGTAAGAACCCAGTTTTTGCTACGAAAGACTTTGGAATATTCTTGATATT
Organism: Viscum album; assembly: GCA_963277665.1. Classification (NCBI taxonomy): domain Eukaryota; kingdom Viridiplantae; phylum Streptophyta; class Magnoliopsida; order Santalales; family Viscaceae; genus Viscum; species Viscum album. The sequence continues at coordinate 734,338,482 of OY728147.1, read as the reverse complement.
ATTCCAGAGCAGCGCCTTCAGACGGCATGCGATTTCGAGCCCCGGAGTGGCCGAAATTAAATTTTCAATGCGTTCACACTGGAAATGCCAAATAAATGGGATAAATAATAAACGGTGATCCGAATCAGTTATCTGAGTGTACGAATGGGTCCGGAATGGGGTGTTTACCCTAGGAATGACATAAAACTTGTCAGCGCAGGACGTTTGGACCCCTCTCCCTCTTTTGGAACGTTAGACGGATAATTAAATTAATTAATTAATTCATTTAATGGTTAAACTCAAGTATCTATTAAAAGGTGGCTCGTATTGGAAAACTGAGGGCACCGTTGAGTTTGTAACGTGCCTTTAACCCTAGGAGGGGTGTAAGTTTCGCGGGCGCGGGCCGTCTGTGAAAAATGGCCCCAGGGGCGTTTTCGTAATTTGGCGGCCTCAGGCGCTAAGTTTAATAACTTTTGAACGGGGCCTCAGATTAAAATTCTGAGACCTCCGTTATGCTTGGGAGGTGGCGTTTACCCAAGGGGAGGCTTAACCTCAACCCTGCTGAGGGTTCGGGTATGGGGCCCACGGGCGGGAGTTTAAGTGTTTTGTTTTTAAACACTTCTCCCCCCCTCTTGGTGGTTTTACCTGACACAAGATGCTCCCTCTCCTCCCTCTCCTCCTCCAGCTCCAGAAAAGCAGCTCCGATGAGGCAAAGAGTGGTGGAGGACTCCCCGTGAAGCTCCGGGCATCGCCCAAGAGGTAGGAGTTCGTGTTTTTCTTCGTTTCCATATCCGCAACTCCCTTGGATTGTTTTATTTGCATCGAATCTCTATTTTTCCTATCGAGAAAAGCCCATAGTTACGTAGGATTATATATGGGGTTTCCTTCACACATTTCGGATCAAAATTTCGAGTTCGGAGGTGATCGCAAGGATCCGATGAAGTTCTGGGAGGTTTTTGGTGTTTTTCGGCGGGTTCCAGCAGCGGTCCGGCCAGCTCCAGTGGCGGCGGTGGCTTCCCAGCGGCTGTCCGGTGGCTTTCCAAGCAGTGGAAGCGGGGTCCCGAGCACCGGCGGTATAGCTCGTAGGCGGTGGGCGCAGCAGGTCGGCCGAGTGGGGCTGCCGGCCGGGTGAACCGGTGTCGCGGCGCGCGACCCCGCGGAGGGAACCGAGACTCGCCGATGGCGGGTCTCCGCGTGGACCGAAGATCGACCACCCGGGGTCGGTCGCCAGGTCAGTGTACTGCAGGACCATGGCCAGCCCGCGCCGCCGAACCACGGACCTGCGCTGCAAGCCGGTCCAGCCAGCGCGGCCCGGCCCAGACCGGGCGAACCGACCGACCGAGGCCGGTTCAGCCGAAGGGGCTTCGCCCCCTTCGATTTTGGACGACCGTAACTTTTGCTACAGGCATCCATTTTGAGCACCATCTGCAGCAGCGTGGACCTGACATCGAGGCAGACTCTTTGAGGTTGTTCCAAGAGTTTTAACTTCCAAGACGAGGGGCTCTGGGGCACGACAAGTGCGTAAAGCAGCTAAGCGGGCTTCCCAGGAATTCTTGTTTTGGGCGGTGCAGACACATCTGGCATCCGTTTTGTGCGCCGTCAGCGGAGTTGGGACCCTGGAATAGAGGCGGATCTTTATAGGGTAGTTTCAGGTGTTAAAACCGGAGTTGAGGCGTGAGACTCACAACCCGTCTTTTGAGCTACGAGCAGCCTTAGCGACTTTCTAACCAGGCGTCTGTTCGGGGCGTGTGAGCAGTTGATTCTAGATTTTTTTCCGAGGGGATTGCAATGATGCAATTCCCCCTCCCTAATTAGGCACGATGGTGTGGGGCCTATGAGGTTCATTTGGGCGTCGACGGTGATTTTCTATCTTTATCACCAGGTGACCATTTTGGACAAGTGAATAGTCCATCTTGTGTGCTTTTTCGAGAGGATCGCAACGGTGTGATCCATTCGTTGTGTTTCAGGACTGGGTTGCAGGTCCCACGAAGCACCGCTCGTGTGCGGTGCACCGAAATGCACCTTTTTCTTTGGATATCCATTTCACTCATGTCATTATAACTTTTGACGTGTTTTCCTGAGGGGATCGCATTGGTGCGATGCGCCTGACTGTTTTCAGGGCCGAGGCTCGGGATCACGAGACGCCGTTCGGGCGTGAGGCGGTGTTGGTGACTTTTCCGTCGGATATCCATTTGAGGTGAGTAAGTAGACTATCTCGCATGTTTCTCCATGAGGATTACAACAGTGTATTATGTTCAGGTGAGCGAAGCATCATTCGTGATCTTTTTAAATATGGAATATGAAAGGTGTCCTAGTGGCGGTCCTTCTACCGTATTTTTAGCGGACCCTTGACGTGCGATCGCGTGCACTCCTGGGAGAGTGAGGTTGGTGTTTAAAGAGATGTGGTTGGATGTACCTCAGTCATTGAGGCAGCAAGTAGGAAATGTTACGTCACGCCTTCGCGTTGACGTTGGGTGCTGTGTGCACGATAGCCTTAGGGATGGAGACCTGGTATACTCTGGGAGTATACAGGAATGCTTAGAGGTACACGTTGGGGATGTTTGTACCCGAGAAAGTTTGTAAACTTGGTTGGGGTTGAGCTGGGGCCACACGTTGTGTGGGCCCCATGTGCGTGCCGAGTTCTGCTTTGCGTACTTTGACCTCTCATGACGTAGAGGGTCCCTCTGTTGTTGACCAGCGAGGTTGATTTTCTCCCCAGGCTCTGTACTCGATGGTTTAGATCAGCAGGGTTGAGTGGTCTCCCCCTGGTTTCGTTCTCAATGGATCGGCCGGTATCAGGGCTAGTGACATCCAGTGATGGATCAGGCACTGAACCTCTATTGGGTGAGTTGTCCTGGAGTTGAGTGGTTGCGCGGTACCAACTCAGTGCTCAGTTGGCTAGTGTTGTACCATCCAATAGGGATGGCCAGAACAGTTCTGGGTTTACGCTCCAGCAGGGTTGGGCAGTGGGTTGCTCACTGACTTCTAGGGTTTAACCTCTAGCAGAGACTAGGCAGTGGGTCACTCGACACTCTTAGGGTCTACCCTCTAGTAGAGACTGGGCAGTGGGTCACCCGATAGTCTTAGGGTCTACCCTCCAATAGAGACTGGGCAGTGGGTCACCCGACACTCTTAGGGTCTACCCTCTAGTAGAGACTGGGCAGTGGGTCACCCAACACTCTTAGGGTCTACCCTCCAGCAGAGACTGGGAAGTGGGTCACCCGACACTCTTAGGGTCTACCCTCTAGGAGAGACTGGGCAGTGGGTCACCCGACACTCTTAGGGTCTACCCTCTAGCAGAGACTGGGCAGTGGGTCACCCGGTGCACTTAGGGTCTACCCTCTAGTAAAGACTGGGCAGTGGGTCACCCGACACTCTTGGGGTCTACCCTCTAGTAGAGACTGGGCAGTGGGTCACCCGATGACCTCTTAGGGTCTACCCTCTAGAAGGGCTGGGCAGTGGGCCTCCTGTCGTCTAGTTCCAGGTCTACCTTCCAGTAAGGCTGGGAAGTGGGTCCCCTGTCGACTTATTCTAGGTCTACCCTCCAGCGGGGCTGGGTAGTGGGTCGCTTGATGATGTATTAAGGTCTACCCTCTAGCGGGGCTAGGCAGTGGGTCGCCTGATGATGTATTATGGTTTACCCTCCAGCAGGGCTGGGCAGTGGGTCACCCGATATCATATTATGAATTACCCTCCAGCAGGGCTGGGCAGTGGGTCATCCATTGGTATTCCAGACTCATTCCTTTATGCTAGGATAGTCTGTGGATTTACTCTATGACTACCAGAGCGAGACCGTTGTTTGTATGGGTCAGTGATGTGACATATTTTACTTTGAGGAGACCTCTCGACTGCAGGGCAGTGACGAGGGGTGGTTTGAATTAACCCATAAATCTTAAGTACGAGGGGCACTTTCCCCACCAAGACGTGTCCTAGTGATGCGACCTAAAACTGTGCGGGCGAGTCAGTGCTGCCCAAAGTGGATAGTGTCGAGGTGCGGTGATTTGAGTCCCTTGACTTGTAGTTCGGGGCAGACATGCGGGATACTGGGCATCGATTGTGTTATTTTTGGGACTGTTGGTGACTCACCTTTCTTGGGCTGAGCTACGGGATGGAGATCCCCTTATGGTCTTGTTCGGGTTTCTTGGGAAAGCATATATATATGTATACCTTGTTCCAGTTCCCACTTCTTGGGTTTTGGTTACTCTCCTTCCAGGAGAGGCGAAGACACGCGAGATATGCCATGCGCTTTCCATGTCTAGATTCTCGTGTTTGGATGAGTTTACTCTCCTGCTATAGGTAGTGAAGACTCGACAAGAAGTTCATCTTCTCACTGTTTCCAGCTCCTTGTGTCTGGACGAGTCTAACTTCTTTTCTCTTGTTGGGTTGAACTGTACTCTTTACTGATGTACTCTTGACTGAACTCTCGGTTGTACTCCTTTACTTTTCCTGTTCGATCTACGGCTCACCCTTCAGTACCTCCTTTTTTGATCCCTCGAGCCTTCGGGGTATCCTACTGAGTATTTTTATACTCACCCCTGCTTGGGATTTTCCCTCACATGGTGTGCCCTTGCAGACGACAGACAAGTTGGTCGTGACTTCAGAGGAGCACAGGAGTTTGGGAGCTTGGACTACGTGTGGTGGTCGTAGTCGGGTTCCAGGTGGGGAACCCTTCCAGCTGTTTTCCTTTTGTTCACCTGTTGCCGGGTTATGGCACTTTTTTTGTTGGGCACGTGTTTTTCCCCTTTTCTTTTCAGTTTACTTTTAGCTTGTACTTAGTATTGTTTAGAGGTCGATGCACACTTGTGGTTTATTTATAGCAGTTTCCCTTTTCTTTTCTTTTTTACTCTACACTTTTTCATTGAGTGTGCTGCGTGTGTGTGTACAGGTACTTAGGCAAAGTCCTCCCCGAGTTATTGTGCCTTTGGAGCTGGTCGCCAGCCCCTGGCCTATGGAGGCAGGCTTGGGGTAGTTGCAGCTCAAGCCTGGGTAGGTTCGGGTCATGACAAGTGGTATCATAGGTGGTTCATTCCTTGGGACATTGTGTGGAAGTCCCTAAAAGAGGAATTGGTTGGGATTTAGGGCAACAATGTCAACGTGTATCGAGAGCATCTCTCAGGCCAAGGAGTCCAGTGATGGTGCGGCAGCTGACGTATCCATTCACCAGGACCCTGATAACCCGCTTATCGACTCGGCATGCTGAGACACTTGTTTCAGGGAAAAATTGGTTTGTGCATCACATAGGATTGTGTCTTTGACAGCCATTATTGAGTCATCTCCCCATCGTTGTTATTGGTATATACATATATGCTCATCTGACCGCGACACTCCTTGATGATATTCAGGATGTCTCCGAGAAGACAACCAACCAAGATACCAGCTTGGGTGCGTGACGATGACCATGTGAGCTACGAGGCCTCAGTCCAGGACCCATCATGTGAGCCCTTTTCTCCGAGTGGGCCGGAAGCAGCACCCCCACATGTTGAGCAGCAGATAGCTTCAGCAGAGCATGATGAGTTTGAGCACAGGTTGAGCGCGCTCCGTGAGTTCCAGTGGCTGAGACCGCTGAGGTTCAGTGGTGAGCCAGAACCTCATGCAGCATAGGTTTGGATCGAGGCAGTGGTTCACCTTTTCAGGCTTGTGCAGACGCTGGCAGATCTTATGGTGGCTTTGGTAGCCGACCTTTTTCGTGGAGCAGCTCGGCGTTGGTGGAGTCTGGTGACACGGTTTCTTGACGAGTCGTCGCTTTCGTGGGGTGACTTTCAGTTGTTGTTTTGTGAGGAGTTTTGCCTCTCCTTCTTGCACTCCGTTTGGATTCAGGAGCTCCTACAGTTTCAACAGGGAGGGATGGCAGTGACCGAGTATGTGGCTAGTTTTGCAGACCATGCACGCTTTTACCCAGACTTGGTCCATGACGACAACATCCGAGCGCGGAAGTTTAAGCAGGGTCTCCACCGAGAGATTCATGCTGTCATTGTACCCTTGGGCATTTCCACACATGTCGGGGTGCCAGAGTAGGCGTTGGTGACATAGAGCTTCCTTTCATGTTTTGCGGTTGGTAGTGGCAGTGGGTGTGACAGAGCCAGGACGTCTGCCATAGCTAGCAGGCACCGGAGGATAGGACCTCGACGCAGGTGGCCTGTCCATTGCCAGTTTTGGAGACCTGGTCATATACCACTATGGCGGAAAAGTGCAGGGCCTCAGCCGAGGGTTCCCTTCTGTGAGTGGGCTCCAGGCCGTGGTCGTACACCATAGTGGCGCCGGAGGGCACCAGGATAGCTCAGGGAGCGGAGGTGCTATGCTTGTGATGGGAGAGATCACCTGGCACAAGACTGCTCGACCCGAGTTGCTGAGAGCTTCTGGAAAGTAGCAGGCACACCACCACGGCAGAGGCAATGCCATGATCGGAGTAGTAACCAGAGAGGTGGTGCTAGCAGAGGAGCAGGAGGAGCTGGAATTGGAGGACGACTTTACGAGATCTTCCCATCACCACTAGGCGGTCCACGTCAGGCTCCGGGAGCTGACAGTTGGGACCGCGGATAGCTACGAGCTTTGGATGTCTATGATCCTGCAGAGCATGAGGTGATAAGAGGTACGCTCTAAAGCTCTTCTACTTTCTACAGTAGAATTGTTAGACTTTGCGTGTGGAATTCCTTCCTCCCTGCTCCTTGTTGAGGTGTTACCAGGGTGACGCAAGGCATCAGGAGTAACCCTATGTTGGTAAGGTAAAAGGTGTGAGACCCTTTTCTCTAGTCGATGGTGTTGACTCCTTCGCTTTTTGAGCATATAAGAGAGTCTTGTTTGATAGACATCGACTGTGAAATCTTGCGTGACCAGATATCCTTGGGTGTTTTTCCATATGGATATTCTGAAGGAGGGAATCACCAGGACTTGTGTCAGGTGCGGGTGGTAATTCCAGTCGCGGCGTGCGACGTAGGGGTTCGGTCGGGGAGGTGAGCTACCCTAAAGAGCCTTCAGACCATTTGAGACCGTGCGGAGGGATGGAGAGGTTCCCTACTGCCTCTCCCTAAACCCAAAGTCTGGAGTGAGTGCACGATGTCTCTCACGTGACTCACCCGAGAAGAAGTGTGCATGCTCCTATGCATGACAACAGTGAGGGAAGACCTCGCGGGGACAGATCAAATCCTTTGGTCTGTGTGCGGTGGTGCGGAACTGTGCATGAGTTCTTCTAGGTACGGAAGAGCCAGGTGCGGGCTTAGTACCCTATTTTTCCCTAGTTTTTCTTTTCGGGGATGAAAATATTGAAGGAGGGAGTGATGTAAGAACCCAGTTTTTGCTGCGATAGACTTTTTAATATTCTTTATATTATTCCAGAGTAGCGCCTTCATATGGCGTGCGATTCCGAGCCCCGGAGTGGCCGGAATTAAATTTTCAGTGCCTCCACACTAGAAACGCCAAATAAATGGGATAAATCCTAAACGGTGATCCGGATCAGAGATCCGAGTGTACGGATGGGTCCGGAATGGGGTGTTTACCCTAGGAACGACATAAAACATGTCGGCGCAGGACGTTTGGACCCCTCGCCCGCTTTCAGAACGTTAGACGGATAATTAAATTAATTAATCAATTCATTTAATGGTTAAAATCAAGTATCTCTTAAACAGTGGCTTAGATTGGAAAACCAAGGGCACCGTTGAGTTTGGAGCATGCCGTTTACCCTAGGAGGGTTGTATGTTTCGCGGGCGCGGGCCGTCTGTGAAAAATGGCCCCAGGGGTGTTTTCGTAATTTGGCGGCCTCGGGTGCTAAGTTTAATAACTTTTGAATGGGGCCTCAGATTAAAATTCTGAGACCGCCTTTGTGCTCTAGAGGTGGCTTTTACCCTAGGGGAGGCTTAACCTCGACCCTACTGAGGGTTCGGGTACAGGGCCCACGGGCGGGAGTGTAAGTGTTTTGTTTTTAAACACTTCTCCCCCCCTATTGGTGGTTTTCCCTGGCGCAAGAATCTCCTCCTCCTCCCTCTCCTCCTCCATCTCCAGTGAGGCGTGGCGTGGCGGTGGACTCCCCGTGAAGCTCCGGGCATCGCCCAAGAGGTAGGAGTTTGTGTTTTTCTTCGTTTCCATATCCGCAAGTCCCTTGGATTGTTTTATTTGCATCGAATCGCTATTTTCCCTATCGAGCGAAGCCTGTAGTTGCGTAGGATTCGATTTGGGGTTTCCGTTTCACTTTTTGGATCAAAATTATGAGTCCGGAGGTGATCGCAGGGATCCGATGAAGTTCCGGGAGGTTTTTGGTGCTTCCCGGCGGGTTCCAGCGGCGGTCCGGTGAGCTCCAGTGGCGGCGGCGGCTTCCCAGCAGTGGTACAGCGGCTTTTCAAGTGGTGGAAGCGGGGTCCCGGGTGTCGGCGGTGCGACTCGTAGGTGGCAGGCGCAGCAGGTCGGCCGAGCAGGGCTGCCGGCCGGGTGAACCGGGGTCGCGGCGCGCGACCCTGCGGAGGGAATCGAGACCCACCGATGGCGGGTCTCCGCGTGGACCAAAGACCGGCCACCCAGGGCCGGTCGCCAGGTCGGTGGACCGCGGGACCACGGCCGGCCCGCGCGGCCGAACCAAGTACTGGCGCTGCAAGCCAGGCCAGCTAGCGCGGCCCGGCCCAAACCGGGCGAACCGGCCGGCCCAGGCCGGTTCAGCCCAAGGGGCTTCGCCCCCATTGATTGTGGACGGTCATAACGTTTACTACGAGCGTCCGTTTTGCACGCCGTCTACGGTGGTGCGGACCTGACGTCAAGACGGACTCTTTGAGGTGGTTCTGGGAGTTTTAACTATCAAGACGAGGGGCTCAGGGGCACAACACGTGCATAAAGCAGCTAAGCGGGCTTCCCGGGAATTCTTGTTTTGGGCGGCACGGACATATCCGGCGTCCGTTTTGTGCGCCGTCAGTGGCGTTGGGACCCTGGCACTGAGGCGGAGATTTCCAAGTGGTTTCAGGAATTAAAACCGGAGTTGAGGTGTGGGCCCCATGGCCCGTCTTTTGAGCTACGAGCAGGGTTGTCAACTTTCTCACCGGGCGTCTATTCGGGGCATGTGAGCAGTCAATTCTGGATGTTTTTCCGAGGGAATTGTAATGGTGAAATCTATCCACCCTAATTCGGCACGATGGTGCGGGGCCCATGAAGGTCGATTGTGCGTCGACGGTGATTTTCCATCTTTATTACTGGGCGACCGTTTTGGACAAGTGAATAGTCCATCTGGTGTTCTTTTTTGAGAAGATCGCAACGGTGTGATCCGTTCGTTGTGTTTTGGGACCGGGTTGTGGGTCCCACAAAGCACCGCTTGTGTGCGGTGCGCAAGAATGCACCTTTTTCTCCGGATATCCGTTGCACTCATGTGAGTAGTGCTTTTGACGTATTTTCCTGAGGAGATCTCATTAGTGTGATGCGCCCGACTATTTTCGGGGCCGAGGCTCGGGATCACGGGACGTCGTTCGGGCGTGAGGTGGTGTTGGCGACTTTTTCGTCGGATATCCGTTTGAGGCGATTAAGTAGTCTATCTCACATTTTTTTCTATGAGGATTACAACGGTGTAATATGTTCAGGCGAGCGGAGCCTCATTCACGATATTATTAAATGTGGAATATGAAAGGTGCCCCGGTGGCGGTCCTTCTACCGTGTTTGTAGCGGACCCTTGACGTGTGATCGCGTGCACTCCTGGGAGAGTGAGGTTGGTGTTTAAAGAGATGTGGTTGGTTGTACTTCATTCATTAAGGCGGAAAGTAGGAGATGTTACATCACGCCTTTGCGTTGATGTTGGGTGCCGTGTGCACAATAGCCTTAGGGATGGAGACGTGGTATACTCTGGGAGTATACAAGAATACTTGGAGGTACACATTGGGGATGTTTGTACCTGAAAACGTTTGTACGCTTGGTTGGGGTTGATATGGGGCCACATGTTGTGTGGGCCCCACATGCATGTTGGGTTCTGCTTTGCGTACTTTGACCTCTCATGATGTAAAGGGTCCCTCTGTTGTTGACCAGTGGAGTTGAGTTTCTCCCCAGGCTCTATACTCGATGGTTTAGATCAGTAGGGTTGAGTGGTCTCCCCCTAGTTTCGTTCTCGATGGATCAGCCGGTAGCGGGGCTAGTGACACCGAGTGATGGATCAGACACTGAACCTCTATTGGGTGAGTTGTCCTGGAGTTGAGTGGTTGCGTGGTACCCACTCAATGCTCGGTTGGCCAGTGTTGTACCATCCAGTAGGGATGGCTAGAACAGTTTTGGGTTTACCCTCCAGTAGGGCTGGGCAGTGGGTTGCTCACTGACTTCTAGGGTTTACCCTCCAACAGAGATTGGGCAGTAGGTCACCTGACACTCTTAGGGTCTACCCTCGAGTAGAGACTGGGCAGTGGGTCACCCGACACTCTTAGGGTCTACCCTCCAGCAGAGACTGGGCAGTGGGTCACCCGACACTCTTAGGGTCTACCCTCTAGTAGAGACTGGGCAGTGGGTCACCCGACACTCTTAGGGTCTACCCTCCAACAGAGACTGGGTAGTGGGTCACCCGACACTCTTAGGGTCTACCCTCTAGTAGAGACTGGGCAGTGGGTCACCTGAAACTCTTAGGGTCTACCCTCCAGCAGAGACTGGGCAGTGGGTCACCCGACGCACTTATGGTCTACCCTCCAGCAGAGACTGGGCAGTGGGTCACCCGACACTCTTGGGGTCTACCCTCTAGTAGAGACTAGGCAGTGGGTCACCCAATGACCTCTCAGGATCTACCCTCTAGCAGGGCTAGGCAGTGGGTCGCCCGTCATCTAGTTCCAGGTCTACCCTCCGGCAAGGCTGGGCAGTGGGTCGCCTGTCGACTTATTCCAGGTCTACCCTCCAGTGGGGTTGTGCAGTGGGTCACCTAATGATGTATTAAGGTCTACCCTTCAGCGGGGCTGGGCAGTGGGTCGCCTGATGATGTATTAAGGTCTACCCTCCAGCGAGGCTGGGCAGTGGGTCGCTTGGTGATGTTTTATTATTTACCCTCCAGCAGGGCTGGGCAGTGGGTCATCCGATATCATATTATGAATTACCCTCCAGCAGGGCTAGGCAGTGGGTCATCCGTTAGTATTCCAGACTCAGTACTTTATGCTAGACTAGTATGTGGCTTTACTCCATGACTACCAGAGCGGGACCCTTATTTGTACGGGTCAGTGATGTGACAACTTTGACTTTGAGGAGACCTCTTGACTGCAGGGCAGTGACGAGGGGTGGTTTGACTTAACCCGGAACTCTCAAATACGAGGGGTGCTTTCCCCACCGAGACACATCCTTGTGACGTGACCTAAAACCATGTGGGAGAGTCAGTGCTGCCCAAAGCGGATAGTGTCGAGGTGCGGTGATTTGAGTCCCTTGACTTGTAGTTCGGGGAAGACGTGCAGGATGCTGGGCATCGATGGTGTTATTTCTCGGACTGTTGGCGACTCACTTTTCTTGGGATGAGCTACAGGATGGAGATCCCCTTATGGTATTATTCGGGTTTCTTGGTAGAGTATATATATGTATAACTTTTTCCATTTCCCACTTCTTGGGTTTTGGTTACTCTCCTTCCAGGAGAGGTGAAGACGCGCGGGGTATGCCACGTGCTTTTCGTGTCTAGATTCTCGTGGTTGGATGAGTCTACTCTCCTGCTATAGGTAGCGAAGACTCGACAAGAAGTTCATCTTCTCACCATTTCTAGCTCGTTGTGTCTGGATGAGTCTACCTTCTTTTCTCTTATTGGGTTGAGCTGGACTCTTTACTGTTATACTCTTGACTGCACTCTCGGTTTTACTCCTTTACTTTTCTTATTCAATCTACGGATCTCCCTTCGGTACCTCCTTTGTTGCTCCCTCAAGCCTTCGGGGTATCCTACTGAGTATTTTTACACTCACCCCTGCTTGGGCTTTTCCTGCACTTGGTGTGCCCTTGCAGACGACAGACAGGTTGGTCATGACTTCAGTGGGGCATAGGAGTTCGGGAGCTTGGACTGCGTGCGGTGGTCGTAGTTGGGTTCCAGGTGGGGAACCCTTCCAGTTATTTTCCTTTTGTTCACCTGTTTCCGAGTTGTGACACTTTTTTGGTTGGGCACGTGTTTTGCACCTTTTCTTTTCAGTTTACTTTCAGCTTGTACTTCGTACTGTTTAGAGGTCGATGCACACTTGTGGTTTATTTATAGCAGTTTCCCTTTTCTTTTCTTTTTACTCTACACTTTTTCATTGAGTGTGCTATGTGTGTGTGTGTATAGGTACTTAGGGAAAGGACTCCCCGAGTTATTGTGCCTTCGGCACTGGTCGCCAGCCCCTAGCCGCCAGCCCCTGGCCTATAGAGGCGGGCTTGGGGTAGTTGCGGCTCGAGCCCGGGTAGGGTCGGGTCGCGACACCTTTACCATGAGATATTTGGATTTAGAACAAAATATTTCTTCATTGGTCCCAACTGAGCATAAAATATTCAATGATCATAGTGGGGTTAGTTGAATGGGAAATTTATAATATATGAAGCCAAGAAGACCATAGGTGAACAATAATAGTAACAATATAAAAGATTCCAAGTGTGGGTGGTTTAAAGTGCATCATCCGAATGTATTCACTCAATGGTCTATCATGTCCAGAGTAAGAATAGATGTAAATGGATGGGGATGCTTCCAGGTGCTACAAAAAGTTCTTAATGTAGTAATGAGATGTGAAATAGTTATGGGTTATGAAAATTCATTGGTAATGATACAAAGAATACATTCTTTCTTTATAACACCATGAAATTATAGTATATGATTACCTTCAAATATATTTATGTGTTTGATATCTTTCTGTATAGATAATGCTAAACTTAAATGAAACTTCGATATATTTAGATAAAATATAAATATTTAAATATGACCATTAAAAGACTAAACATTGAATCAACGAGAATGAATAGGATTTACTTCTTTAGGAATTATATGTATATATAAAATAAGGGATACTTTTAATATAAATTAAATTCATTTAGTTTACCTAAAATAACAAATAAGATCATTTATTATTTATAAAAGTATTTTTCTAAGAAATTTTCTTTTATTTGATATGGATTTATATTTCAAGAAACATTTGATTAATGATAAATTATATTTGATATTAATAATTGGTTAAAACCAATTTAGTTGGTAAATGATATAAAATAAGAATAACAAGAGTTAATATTTGGAAATTCCATTTTCTAATTAAAACGGTCTTTCAATATTTTTTATCATTTTATTCAAAAACTGATTTTATAATTTTTTTAATTTAAAATTAATAAAAATTAACTTCAATTTTAAATTCCTCATATAAAAATTTATTTATTATTAATTTTTTATCTTTTTCTAAAAAGGATGATTTTTAGTCAAAAAATATGATTTTTATAAAGCTTATAATTTTTATAACTTTATAATTATATAAGAATGATACATAAGATTAAACAATTAGGTGATTAAATATGAGTCTATGAAATAAAATTATGAATTATAAAATATTATTTGAGATTATAAATCTTATATCCAACATTTTTAGAACTAATTAAAATGTTACTTTAATAAAAAACTACTTTCAGTATTTTCTTTGAATCAATTTTTTTCATGGGTGAATAGGTTTTTACTTCTCTTGAAAGTCTCATATAATTTTTTTATAAGTAATCAATTTATTTCATTAAAATCAGTATCCAACATAATATTATCTTATATATAAATTTCAATCTTAAAAACATTATTTTTTAAAAACAATTACATGATTAAGTGTATTTATTTTAAAATTAACTTTTTACACATTTCAAAATCTTTACTACTAAAATTATTTTAAAATTTAGATTTATAATTATCAAATTACATAAAATTTCAAATCTTAATCTTCATTATTAAAATTAATTACTAAGGATAGAAATTAATTACTATGGTAAAAGAAAATTTGGTTAAAAGTTAAAAAGAAAAAATGAAAAGGTCTAGGACAGTCAAATATTTTTTTAAAATGGATTATTTGAGTTTATTTTTTACCCAAACAGATTTTCCTCTCTTATTTTTTCCATTTTTTAATTTTTCACTAACCTTAAATTATTGAAAATTTAAGGGTTTATTCCAAAACTTCTATTCCATTCAGTTATAGAAAATAAATATATTTACCTTTTTAAGACTGACATATAATTCAAATTTATCCTCTAAAATTAACTAATATTATCCTCCTATCACTCTATCCCACGTTCACATGATTTTCTTCACCATTTTTTAGCCTAAGGCCTTTATTTCTAAGGATACTTCCAAGGAAAAATCCAAGTCCCTAACGTGAATATTATCAACTCCTTAGCATATCTCTTTAATTATGTTATTTAACATTTATTCAATCTACACTAATATAATTAATTTAGTATCATATATAATTTTAAATGTTACTATTTCAATTTTATTATTATTTTTTATTCACATATCCTATCCATTAAGAAAAACAAAATTATTGTTCATGCATTGTACGGACTACCGCCTCCAGGATACAACGTGTTTCATATTCCATCAAGACCTTACAAGGATGGATATAATAATGGTAACAAATGATAAATATTGTTATTATGATATAATTAAGTATTTTTTATGATAAATTACATAACCTATTTATGGTATGGTCAACAAATGATCATCAATAATTTAATTAATTAAAATAAGCATACTAAGAGGATACACTTTTATTCCAATTGTGTAATATTTCAATATTCATTAATTATTCATCTAAATCATTCCAATTATAATAAATAAAACTAACAAACACAAAATAATATCATTATTCTTCTAATATAATGATATTATAAAGAAAAAACCTCATAATAATTCACTAAATTAGGTTATTCTCATGTTTGGGTATTTTTAACCACATACTTTAATAATATTGTGAATGTATATCATGAATGAATATGAAAAATAATTATTTATATAATATAATATAAATTTTCAAATAATAATAATTTTTTATTCTGAATATGTTATATTTATATTTAATTCACCAATTAAGAAAACACCCTTTGTTTGTTAAGAATCACTGAAACATGCTTCTTATCAATTTCAACTTCAAGGATAAAGAATAAAACACTCATGAATGGATTTTGGAACACATTAAATAATTATAAAACATCCCTAAAAGTAACCTTAATTACCTATTAATTATGAAATTTAGAATAAGAATTAATATAGAGACCGTTATAATTAAAATAGTACAAATGATCAAAACTATAAACACCTTATGTAGAAAATGTGAAGAATTCATATAGAGAATGGATATTAATAAAAATTATGAATGAAAATAGATACGTGTAAGGTTAAAAATTAAGTGACTAAGATAAATATGTTAGATCTCACACTTCATTGTGGTATTTTCTATCTTAAATTTTTGTTTGAATCCATTAAGGTTGGATAATTAAATGTTTACCATGTGTATGAAGAAGATTAGTGTGTTCTGGGGGTTTGAGACATGAAATAAAGGGGAGTCAAGCCATCCTGTACATGTTTCATGGATTGATCACAGTTAGAGTAAATTGTGAGAAGGGGGATGTCAAACTATATGGGTTTGAATAGAGGCATTTCATACAGTTGAAGAATGGTTTATAAAACTGTAAAGAATCTCCAGGTGTAATGTCTCAGATCTAGATGCCACTCAAGTGGTGCCCCGTACCCAGTTGGCCACATAGACTCAAGTGCATTTCCCCAGACACCAGAGGCTTCTGACTAGTAGCGAGGGCCTAAGGTGAGATAGTGGGGAAACTATGCCCTCATTGGCAGAGTGTAACATAGTGGTATAAATAATAATACAATAGTGGAAATAGTAAACAACATAGAAATGAAATAAACAATAGAATAATGATAAGATAAATAACCAAGCATTACTCTGTACAAATAATAATGTATCATGTTATATGTTCTAAGAAAGTATCCAAAACAAGTACACTTTAGTAATACACAATATATATCTCAAAATCATAAAAGAATCAAAAATATACTATTAAGAGTTTCAAACCTTGGCTCGGTCCTATGCTCCCCTACTCTGAAGCAACACATCAAGTACATGTAGCAGGGTGCTTTCCCTGAACAACACCTACAATCATATAATCAGTTTGGGCCCAAAGCATGACCCAAACAGGGTGTGATACTAAATCCCAATATGCAACCACCCATGACATGTTCCAATCTATCAATTGATATATATATATATATATATATATATAAAATAGGCAGTGTACAACAGTGAAAGTATTAAACTACTGCTACTTAAAAGCAAGCACAACATATGTCTAGAAAGATAATGTAAACAAGTATAAGTGAAGAATGAATCCAAGCATGTGCTTTGTCTTTTCAGACATGTAATAATTCATCCATTTCATTATTCAATTTCCTTGAATTATATAAAAGTTTTAAGGTCCAGCCTAGGCCCGATGACCCCCTGTATAAAGGTAATCATCAACTCGTGACATAATAGTCATTTAATCATTTCCCAATAGAGCCCGACCTGGGCATCCCTCAATGGATCCTAGGTTCACTCATCATTTTAAATAAGCCTCAATAAGCCCGACCACCCTATCATGGCTCACTCACGACCCTTACTTAATTACTTCTTGAGCTCATCCATAGTCTTTTAACCAAGACCCTTGTTCACCCAAGGTATACATAAGGTGAAATTTGTCACATGAGCCCGACATTATATTTCAACTGAGACTGTGGATCTCCCATTTCTAATTACCCCTCTTTAACATAATTCAATCCCATAACAAAAGAAACACATGTGAATTAAACTATCACATGGCTTACCATACAAACAACTCATGTGGTCACAATTCACATAACAAGTATCACATGAAAATTAAACTACCACATGGATTAATCATCTAATTATCTCACACGGGAATTCATATCACATAATCAGTTCATTTTAACAACCCAAGAATGAAAATTCATGTCTAGCCTCTTAGGCATTCTCGGCCAAACAGACATCTAAGGTAAATGCACCCATGGGGTGGCCCTAAATCAATGTTCAAAACCCTAAACATTCTTTTAATTCATATAATTAATTGCCCAATCATCAATAGTCAATAAAAGGGTTTATTATTCTATCAAGAGACACCCTAAAAGTGGGAGTGTGGAACTATTTCATATATAATAAACTTGTAAATTAATGAAAGGCCCAAGAACACCTACCTTGAACTCGTATGACTCTCCTCATCTTGCATCGGGCTTTGATTTGACCTAGAATAGAGTAGATCTGAAAAATGATAAAAAATGCTCAATCGTTGATAATTCAATTCAGAGAAGAAATATGGAAGAAAGAATAAAAAAGAATCTAGAACTCACCGAGGGAATTTCAATGAATTTTACGGAGTTCATATCAGGCATCAGACGATGAAACTGGAGGAAAATTCCCATTCTGATTTCTTGGGCGCGCTGCTCGTCGAAGGGGGGGTGGGGGTTGTTTCCGTCCATTTGAAAAAATGATGCTAATAACTAACTTAATAATAATAAAAAATTACACGATGTGTACTTGAGACTACACATCTTATCCGTACAATTTCTGGCCAAACCATTATATGGTCGTGTACTAGGATTACATGGTGTGTAGCCCTCCATACACAGCATGTGAATAGAAGTACACAACGTGTAGTCCCCAGTCACATCATGTAATAGTCCTGAAGCCAACCCTTGACCAATTTCCCCCTATTTTCATAAGTATAAACTGAAAAGAAAATATATATACCTTAAAGGAAGAACTGGGTTCTTACAAACTTCCCCCTTAAAGCAATTCATCCACAAATTTCCCTTTCAAGGGTGTTGAAGAAATATCTGAGAACAACTCCAGCCACTATGATTGTATGTCAACTTACCTCTCAAAATTCTCATTCTTCACTCATACATTCTTCTATAACACCCATACCAAAGGAACTAACCATCCATAGAGATCCTTTATGTTATGTTACATAATATGAATGGGATGCCTCTCGAAGGATGTATCTTCCTACAACTCCACTTCATCGGGATGAAAGTTGTGATATGGGTCCAAAAAGTAATGTTTCAACTGATAAATGTGGAAGAAATCATGTGTATCCCTACACCTAGAGGTAAATACAATTTATAGGCAATTGGGATGACCCTCTCCAGAATTTCAAACAGACCAACATACCTCAGTGAAAGATTACCCTATCTCATGATCCTCTTATGTCCCAACCTCAGTGTAACACATAAGAAAACATGATCCCTGACCTCAAACTCCAAAGGTCATCTACGGTGATTGAAGTATGATTTTTGATGGGACAACGCAGTATCCATCCACTTCTGAATCAACTGAACCTGCTCAGTGATCTTCTAGACAAGACGAGGTCCGAGCATTGCTACCTATCCTACCTCTAGCCAACATAGGGGTAATCGGAATGAACTACCATAAAAATCCTCATATGGAACTATATAAATAATATCATAGAATCTATTGTTATAGGAGAACTCAACAAGGGGTATGTGTGCCTCCCAGAAACCCTGGAAATATAGGATGCATTCCCAAAGCATGTCCTCCAACACCTGAATCATGCAATCTAATTAGCCATCTGTCTGAGGGTGGTAAGCTATGCTCAGAAGCACCTGTGCACCAAAATCCCTCAATATCCCCTTCTAGAAACAAGAAGTAAAATGGGTGTCTCTATATAAAACTATAGAATGATTAACCCCATGTATTCGTACATTCTCTTGGATGTATAACATCCCAAGTTCATCAAAATTGAAGTTTTCCTCGATCGAAAAGAAATCTCTAACCTTAGTAGGCCTGTAAACCGCAACCCATACTACATCATTACCTCAGGGTTACCTAAATAAACTCATTATTAAATCCATCGTGATGTCATTCCATTTCCACTCAATAATGTGTAGCTTATACAAAATTTTTGCTGGTATTTGGTGTTCCACCTTCAGCTGCTAACAAGTGGAACATCTTGTGAAAAAACCAGCTACATATCTCTTCATACCTGACCACCAGTACTAACAATGTAAATATCGATACATCTTTGTGACATCAAGATGAACCTCCCAAACTAAAGCATAAAAATATTGTATCATCTCCTCATTCATGTCTGTTGAAACCCATATGCGACACTGTAATGGTAGGACTTCCTCCTCATCAATAGTCCAACCAGGAGGAGGATCCTCACCTGAAATACTCTCCTGTAGAACTAGGCCTTTGGAATAAAACAACTGCCTCATATTCAATCTGTATAGTAATATATAGGTAATAGCTAAGGATGCAAGGAAAGTCTATCCCTGACTGTTGTGCACCTCCAAGTGCATCTCAGAGAACAATGCCATAAGCTACCACTCACTATTGTCCTATTTCACTTCCTACATCTAATTCCTCCTACTCAGTGGATCAGCCACTGCATTTCCTTTTCTAGGCATGTAGGCAAGCTCTAAGTTTAAAGACTGAAGGTATTCCAACCACCTTTGTTGCCTCATATTTATATCACACTTATTAAATATGTACTTGAAACTCTTATAGTCTGTGTACACCACAAAATTCTCCCCCAATAAGTAATGTCTCAAAAAATGAAAGGCACAAACATCCATGGATAAATTGAGGTCATTTGTTGAGTATTTCCACTAATGTGGCCCCAAATACTGAGATACATATGCAACAACTCGATCCCCCTGCATAAGCACTGCTCCCAGGGCAATACCTGATGCATCATTGTTCACAGTGTAACTACTACCTAGCTCTGGAAAAATCAGTATCAGTGCTGATGTTAATCTCCCTTTCATCTCTTAAAAGGTCATCTCACAAGAATATTACCATACATACTTCTCACCCTTACTTTTCAATCCCATCATCAATTCCACTAAGCGTGGGAAGTCCTATTTGAAATGCCTTTAGTAACCCTCCATCCCTAGAAAACTTTTCACCTCAAAGATATTCTTGGGCTTCTCCCAAGTAACTACTGCTCTCACTTTCTCTGGGTCCATTGACACTCTAATATTTGAGATGATGTGACCTAGGAAGTGAATTTGATCCATCCAAAAGTGGCACTTTGTGATCTTAAGATATAACTGATGCTCTCTCAGTGCACTAAAAACAATCTTAAGATGGGTGACATGGTCATGTCAATTATGAGAATACAAAAGAGATATCATCCAAGAAAAAAACAATGAACGAGTCAAGATAAGGATGGAAAAATTGGTTCATCAATGCCATAAAGACTAAAGGAACATTTTTGAGACCAAACGACATGACCAAATACTCATAGAGACCATACCTTCACCGAAAGGATGTGCGAGGAGTGTCTGATGATCTAACACGAACTTGATGAAAACAGGAACTCTAATCGATCTTAGAGAATACTCAAGATCCTCAGATATTATTGAAGATATTATATATTTTTGGAAGAGGATATTGGTTCTTAACCATCAACTGGTTAAATTTTTGATAATCCACATATATCCTGAGGGTACCATCTACCTTTTTTACAAAAAGGAATGACAAACCTCAAGGAGAAGTACTAGGTCGGATGAAACCCTTAGCATCCAAATCCTCTAGCTACCTCTTGATTTCCATAAAATACATCATATCCATCCTATATGGAGGAATGTATATCATTGATACTCATGGTACTATCTATATAGAGAACTCTACCTCTCTTACCAGTGGTAAACCTGAAAAGTCTTCTAGGAAGATGTCCTTGAAATGATCAACCACTGGAGAAAAATCCATCTGATGTGTCCCCTAGTCATCCAGATATAAGCTGACAATATGTTCTATCATCCTAATAAATCCATGATTCTTGGGTCAATCTCGGATCGCTTGTACATCCCATTCACCCTTGTGTAGAAATATCTACCCTATGGTGATGTAAAACTCACCCTGCAATGATAATAATCAAAAATTTCATGAAAGGACACTAGACAATCCATTCCAATGAGGACATAAAATCATATCATCTCTAAAACCTAGAGAACCCAAACGAAATGAAACTCACCAATCTCAAGGGGGAACTCCTTGCACTATCGTACTCCTGCCATTCTAATCCCTAACGGAGTTTCTAGTTTCATAACATCATCAGAAGTGAAAACACAGACACCAAGGCTCTTCAAAACAGGAATGAATATGAAACTATATAAAGAACCTATATCAAAAAGTTTATAAGATAAAATTGATGTAAATATAATAGTAACTCTGATAGTAGAATTTCTGGGATCCTACTTCTACTGGATCTACTGCACTGCAAGATTCTGGCATGTACTTCCGTCCTGTGACAAGCTTGGATGCCCTAAGCTAATCTACTCTATTGTCTCTAAAAATTTGGGGTTTGGATACATCATCCATGACCACCTCTTTGGCCTGAGTGTCCTGATGTATTCCAGTTCCCTGATTGGTGAGAAGTTTCTAACCCTTCTCCTGAACGTGGAGTTGGTGCAGACCCTCTCTCACAAGATGCTAGTGGAAATGCCCTGTAAAAACATTGTAAATGGTCCATCCTGCCATAAGCTCGGCACTCGACTGGGTTCATCAGGCACTAAGGTTTAGTATGCTCAATTATTCTACACTGGAAGCACCACAACTGGCTACCGGAAGATACCTTATACATACTAGATTCTCCACGTGTAATCTCCAGACAATGCTTTATAATACCAGTCAAAATAGTAAAAGATCTTGGTGTCGAACCACCCTAGACCGCACCTCCACATTCCCTCTGATTCCATGTGGTAATCAGTACCTAGTTCACTATAGAATATACAGTAGTCAGTCAGAATATATTCACCTACAAGAGGATTTCATACCTAAGACCATCCTCGAATCACCCAACCTTTGAAAGATCACCACCCATCAGAATAGGTTTGAAGTGATGGAGACCAATAAAACGGGCAGAGTAATCCATAACTGATAGAGCGCCCTGATCTAGATGCACAAAATCATGGGCTTTGTCAGACCTTAACATCTCAGGATCAAAGTAGTCATAGAAGAATGTCAGAAAATATTCCCATGCCATGTCCTGATGATGCTCTGTCTGTGTGGTAACATCCCACCACCTCTTGGTGGAATCACGCAACATATAAGTTGCAATCTTGAACCTCCTCTCATGAGACATCTCAAGATACTCGAAGATCGATAACATGTCCTCTAGCCATGACTCTGCGGTTTATGGCTCACCTTCCCTAAAAAACTGGGTGAATGCTGCTGTCAGAACACTCATGTCAGTTCATCCATAGATGTGTCTAGCTGTGGTGCTCCCTAAAAGATTTTCATGAACCTCATAAATACTTCATGGAATTGTGAATCAGCACCTGTGTCTGGTATAATGGATGGTGCCACAACTGGCATGACTAGAGGGTCCAATGGTAGCCCATGGCCTACCTTCTCTAGAGTATGATCATCTTCACTCTCCTGGTGCACTACTGGAGGTAGTCATGGAGGCATGACTCTACAAGTTCAATTACACACCTTAGTTCAAGATCATTGAGGTTTGTAGTACAAGAGAGCAAGAACAAAACATGAGAAGAAAACCCACAAAGGTTAGAAAAATAAGAGTACACAACATGTAGAAACCTTAAATGACATGTACACTTAAGTTCTCACGTAGGAATGTACCTAAGCCTTCTTTGGCATGTAAATGTCTTGGGTACACAGTGTGTACTTAGGTTTCTTCTCTTGGCCATGTACCATTACATGGCCAGGGCCACATAGTTTCTACCTAAGTCAAACTACACTGGGTGTACCTAATGCACATGGTGTGTTCTTCCCAAAACTTGATGTCTCGTGTTATCTCTCACACGGCTAGACACACAGTCATCTACCACATGGAATGTACTCAGAGTACACGACGTGTACTAAAAAATTTCTTTTCTCCCTGAATAGAAGAACACATGGCATGTGTTCATGGACCCATATGCCGTGTTGTCTGGGTTTCCATATAGTAAGCCTCATAAACTACCTTAGAACTTCTGTTTTTGCCAAACAAAGCAATGGTGTGCCAAATTCTAATCCGTAGGGGCCCATACTCCCTGCAAATAAAACATTGGCATCACATATAGCATGTAATAACAAAATTTCATCTCATGGATGAAACATGATTTAATTTCCTAGAATTTACATGTATTTTTTTAAAATTATACGGAATTATTTCAAGACCACATGCTCTGATGGCACGTGATTCCAAGGCCTGGTGAGCCCGGGATAGATTTTTGAACTTTTTTAAGGTGCATTCAATTAACGTGCAATCACATTCTTTAACATTTGAACCAGTGCTTGGATTTAAAATCCGAGGGAACTGTTAAACTTAGAAGACAAAGATTCACCTAGAAATGACATAACTTTATTTGGAAAGGGTCGAACGGAAAAGTTAATTTTCAAATTTTTCAAGAAAAATAATAAAATAACATAAAAAGTTATTTTGTTTCTTTTCTCACCGAAGAGAGATGACATGATGATGCTGAGTTTTATCAATGAGGTAGCGATTAGAAACATTAATGGAGATAAAAAATGTCTTGTTAAAATGTAGCATAACGATGCTTCATTGACGCGTAATAGTGACGTTGTTTCATAAATGAAACATCATAACGATGCGGCGTCGCAATGTAACAGAAATTTAAGGACATGTTTTATTCTTAATAGTTTGAAATGTTGGTGGAAAGAGGATTAAATTGTGAGGATTTTATGATGAACCTCTGATGTATTTTCCTCCCCAATGAAAAACAACGAACGCCGATGGGATGTCATCAACTTTGACGTACCTCAAAGAAGGACAAACACCATTGAACTCTTAGAACCTTGAAAAAAAAGCACCATGACAATGAACATCAATGCGGTAGGGGTTTGATTTTGGATTTATGAATTCCCCATTCTTTTTCTAAACAACAAATGCAGATTAACCCATGAATGAGTTAATCTTTGGATCTTTCGTTCTTGCAGGAGGGTGTAGTTCTTAGGTAATATATTTGGGATTAATTTTATTGTTGGTAGAATTATAATCCCAATACCTTACACTATTTTAAAACTCTAACGTGGAGGGCATGAGCTGACACAAAAAATTCATCGGTCCCTCTGCACATGCATTCTTCGTGGATGTATCCTCAAACCAGTGAAAAGAAGAATTTGGGGCCAAGGTAGGGATGGTGGTGACTTGAGAGGCCCGTAGGCGCAAGAAGATCGAGAAATGGACCACCATAGAAACTCTGGTAACCCGTAGAAGGAACTGATGGCACTGGAGGCGGTCTGAGGGGGCCTGCGGCAGCAACTGGTGTTGGCCCGCGGCGGCAGCCAGGGCGGAGGGAGGCGACACACTGCAGCGGTAGGGAGACGCAGCCCCAACTGGCACTGCATGGATGAGCGAACTATGTCCAGGATGCTTGGGCGAGCTAGCAGCACATGAAATCTGGCCACGTGTGGAAATTTTAGCCGTCCATCTTGGTTGGACACATCAGCACCAGGTTGTGGTCTTTTGACCGTGGTGGAGAAGGGGCGCCACAAGAACCCACAGGGCAGCAGGAGGCCGGATGCAGCACCAGAACACATCTCAAAAAGGTGGAAGAACCGTTCCACCCTGATATACTAGGTAGGACGCGAACCTCCCCCTTGGGCTAGAACCATGGGACCTATGGGCCGGCTGGGCCAGACCCATGTCGGACCGGACCCGGGTCAGGTTGGGTCAGACTGGACCAGGACCCAACCGGCCCTCATTTCACTAAAACGTTAATAACTCACAGAACGAATGTACGATTGACGTGTCGTCTACAGCATGAAGACCCTTGAGATGAGCGGTCCTTCTGAGATACTCTAAGGGATTTTTTGTAGGGGTTGGCGTGCAGATGGGTTGGATCAGACTCGAATCCAACTGATCCCTTTTTACTAAAATTCTCATATCATACAGAATGAGAGTCCGATCGATGCACCATCTATTGTGTTGGAACCCTTATAATGAGAAAATCCTTTGGGATATTCTATGTGGGACTTCGTGGTGGTTGAGGGATGACCGATGGATCGAGCAACAACTATGTGAATCCTTAGTGACCCGACAGACGAGTAGCAGCCATGTTGATCCTTAGTGGCCCGATAGATGAGTAGTAGCTGTGTGGATCCTTAATATCCTGGTAGATGAGTAGTATCCATGTGGATCCTAAGTGGCCCAAAAAATGAGAATTAGCCATGTGGATCCTTAGTGGCTCGGCAGATGAGCAGTGATTCATTATGGATGAGTCCCTCAATAGTATGAAATGTTCATCACTATAGCTGATGAACCTTATACATATTCTTTATATTATACCTCGTGTGAGTTGTCCATACTTTGTCATATTACTTTGTAGACTTACTTTGGGGGGTTTGATTTGTATTTTCTTTATGGTATTTCTCCTTAGTGGACTGGGGTCCCCTTCTAAGTACTTACTCACCCATGCATGGGCTTCACCCTCACACGTTGTGTCTCATGCAGATGACAGATGTTTTGATAGGGGACTTAGTGGCCTAGGACCAGGTGAGGCCTAGTGGTATCAGGTAGATAGGGTGTACTCCTACAACTTCAAATATATACCCTACTCTTATGATAATGTGGGGTTCTCAGCAACCAGCTTGTTCACAGTTTTTACTTGTACTCTTCAGTTTTCTGTTTTCTTTTGTTGGGCCTGTATTATGCCCCACTTGTTTTTAGTTGTACTTGTACTCATCAACAGTTTTAGTATACTTATTTTCCCCTTTCAGTTTATGGTATGTGGTTGGGCATGTGTGTGCATACAGGTACTCAGGAAAATGCCTCCCACTTGCAGGTTGATTCCTTCAGCACTAGTCACCAATCCCTATCCTTAAGAAGGTGGGATTAGGGTATGTCACGACACAGGCCTTGGGGAAGGTTCATGGAAAAGTGGTATCAGAGGTGGTCAATTATACCTCAAATAATGGGAGTCTGTTTTTTTTGTTTTTGGGAAATAGTGTTGAGTGTGTCGGGTTCAAATTTCATATCTGAGGAGTCCAGCATTGGTGTGGCGGCCGATGTATCCATGCAACAGAACCCTAAATTCTGCTTCTGGACTCTAAATATTAAAACACTAGTTTCATAAGTGTCTCTTTATGTTCTTCTGTATAAGATTCAACTCACCAGGTATAATCTATTGATTGTAGTTCATCTTGATCTATTTTAGGATGCCTCCATGCAAACAGCCAGCTCGGTTCCCTATACGTGGTTGTGAGGACAGTTCTCCTAGTGATGAGGCATCTGTTCAGGGACCAGTGTAGATATGGAACCACTGGGTGGTATACCATTATTACCACCACCCATTGATCTGCTAGTAGGCCCACATCCAGTGGTTTAAGTGGATGCCACTTTCCAAACCGAGTCGTGGATGGATCTCTTGAAACCTAGCGATGAGGCACAGGGTTAAAATGTGTGTCACATGCATCTGAGGAAATGATTATCTGAGATTTAGGGTCAGCAGAGCCTACAGATTGAAGGTGTGAAAAGTAAGCCACAAAACCAGAGGGTTCATTGGAGGGAATGTGCTAGTTTCCAGAATGGAAGTCTTTGAAATGCTTGTCGTGAAAAGGGATATCTCGTGCGAGAATGTTCCACCATTCATGTTGCAGGGCAAGAGAGGAGACAATTGCATACTATCAAGGCTTATTACCCTATGAATCTAGGAATGAATCAAGGTAAAATACATATATTTATACTTTAGATATAGTATTGATAAAAACTTTTACTAATGATTTCCCGTTCTTACCACTTTATCTTGTTTGATACCTAGAGGTTCTGGTTAAGATCGTTAACTTGACCCTCACATTTAGAGAGTCCTACTAGAGGAGACCCAGTGACCACACACTAGTGTCGATGGTGTGACCTGACTCTTGGAGGCGACGGTATCTGTTGGGATCTCTTGGTAGTGGCGTTGATGCCTTACAATGTCATTCTTGGTATGGACTAGTACCGTTCATGCCAGGAATGACTGTATTAGGAAAAGGATGTGGTTCATCCATGGAGATAAAACCATATTTCCTTTTATCGATAGAGGGGAAATCCTTGATGATCTTGTTGGACTCAGTCAGAAGAGGGTGTATCCAATTCCTATTTAGTTAGCTAGTTTGACCGTTAGTACAGTGAATGTAATGAGTCCTCAAGTTATTTAGTGACAGTAGAGTGTAAGGACGTCTCTATTGAAAATGTTTCATGTTTACCTCTCCATTGAGAGTTAAAATTCTTATTTTATCCATACACTGGGACAACAATGATATCCACACTAGTAAATCAGATGGTTCCCTTAAAGATTCATGAATTGAGGGTACAGCTGGAGGACTTACAGGATAGGGGATTCATGAGGCCTAGCGTTTCACCATGGGCATCCCCATTATTGATTTCCAAGAAGGAATATGGGAGTTTGAGGTTATGCGTGGAATATTTTTGCCTAAACCAGGTGAAAATGAAGATAAAGTATCTACTTCTGAGGATTGATGACCTCTTCAATCAACTTAAGGGATCAAGATGGTTATCCAAGATAGACCTCAGATTTGTCTATCATTATCTTCATGTACTATATGAGGATGTACCAAAGATGGAATTCAAGTGTCAGTATGGCCATTATGAGTTTTTGGTGATCCCTTTTTGTGTGACCAACACCCCATCTATGTTCATGGGACTCATGAACAATATCTTAAAACCTTACCTCGATTGTTTCATGGAAGTCTTTATTGATGACATCTTGGTATACTCTGAGTCCAAGGAGGAGAATTCTACACACTTGCGGATAGTCCTAGATACACTCCGACATCACCAGATTTATGGTAAAATTTTTAAGTTATAGTTCTGGATACATGAGGTCCACTTTTTGGGACATGTCATCTCGGATCTTGGAGTCGTAGTGGACTCGATGAAGATAGAGGTAGTCCTAGCTTAGGATCCACCTAGGAATGTGACTGAGGTGAGGAGTTTCTAGGGTTGGTTGGGTACTACTGGAGGTTCGTGCCCAACCTTTTCAGACTGGAAACACCCTTGTTGGATTTGAAATGAAAGGGGTAGTCCTTCATGTAGACGGATAGATTCCAGAATAGTTTATAGAAGATGAGGCGAAGACTGATGAGTACCCCCATCATGAAACTACCTAAGGAGGGTGTTGGGTATGTAGTTTTCTATGACACATCAGGGATAAGATTCGGTTGTGTCCTGATGTAGGAGTGAGTAGTGATCACCTATGTCTCACGAAAGTTGAGGTAGCATGAGAAGAACTATGAGACCCATGACCTATAGTTAACAACAATGGTCTTTTATTTAAATATGTGGAAGCACTACTTGATAGGTGAGCGGTTTATAGTCTACTCCGATCACATGAGTCTCAGGTATATCTTCTCACAGAAGGACTTGAACTTGAGATAGAAGTGATGGATAAAGTTCATCTAAGACTATAACTTTGAGATAGTTTATACTCTTAAAAAGGGGAATGTGGTAGTAGAACCGATTAGTAGGAGGACCGTTTTGCATCTGCTGAGTGAGACGATAGAGCAGCTAGCCGTGATGCAGATATCATTCATGGATGATGATGGATACTCTTCCACAATTATAGTGAGTCAGGGAGACACATTTAATGAGTGTTGACTGTGAGGCTCGACATGCTCAGTTATCCTCATGACATCCTCCTGATGGATTTTTGATAGGTGGGGAGCATGTCATCCTTTTCAGAGGGCGCACCATAGTACTAGTGGAGTTGTGGGAGGAGGTGTTGAGGGAGTTACCTACATCCCCTTTGGAGGTACATCTTGGAGTGGAAGATATGTACCAAGACCTCCGACATCAGTACTATTGGCTAGGAATGAAGAAAGCAGTGGCTGAGTTCATCTCACAATGCCTCACTTATTAGTAAGTGAAGGCTGGGCATCAGGTTTTAGTAGGATTTTATTAACCACTTGAGTTAAAAGAGTTGAAATGGGATGGTATATTGATGTAATTCATGATGTTTTACCACGTACATGTAGAGGCCATGATTCTATCTAGGTGATTTTTTACTGACTCACCAAGTCGGACCACTTCCTACCCATCCGATAGCAGGGACCAGTAGACGGATTGGGACACCTCTACATCCAGGAGTTAGTGTGGTTACATGGAGTGCCTTATTCAATCATCTTATATTGTGATGCATGATTTACATCCCAATTGTGTAAGGGATTACAGGAGGTATTCGGGACTCAGCTGCACTTGAGCACGGTTCTTCATCCCCAAATGGATGGTCAGACAGAGCGGACCATACAGACCTTAGAGGACATGATTTGTGCTTGCATCCTATATTTTGGTCATAGTTGGGAGGACCCCCTGCCATTGGTGGACTTTCAATACAAGAAAATCTATCAATCCAACATTGGCATGGCACCGTCGAGGCCTTATACGGGCGGCCTTGCAGATCACCCCTATGCTGGATAGACCTAGGGGAGTCAGCACTCATGGGTCCAGAGTTGGTATGAGCTACCACCATGAAGGTGCATATCATCCAGGAGTGGATGAGAGATACAGATAGTAGGCATAAGTCTTATACCATCAAGAAACAGATGCACTTGGAGTTTGAGGAGGGAGATCATGTTTTCATTTAGGTCTCCCCCTGATGGGGATTGTGGTGATTTGGCTGGGGTGGAAAGTTATCTTCAAGGTTCACTGGACCATTCCATATTCTTAGCAGAGTTGGAAAGGTAGCATACCACCTAGATCTTCCCCCATAGATGCACCGGGTTCATGATGTTTTTCAAGTATTGCAATTGAGGAGGTATATGCATGATCCATCGCACATAATCAACTAGAGAGAGGTGGACATTGACGATGGGGCAACATTTGCGGAGTTCCCAGTACAGATAGAGGATTGATAGAAGAAGGTCCTTTGCAGATGGTCAATTCCTGTAGTGTGCATTTGGTGGTAGTACGAGAACCTCTAGGAGAGAACATGGGAGTGAGAGGCTTAGATTCATGCTCAATACCCCCATTTGTTTTATTAGCCCTTGTTTTTGGATTTCTGGGACGTAAATCCCTAAGGTGGGGAGAATGTAATTTCCTAGAATTTCCATGTATTTTTTTAAATTATATGGAATTATTTTGAGACCACATGATCTGATGGCATGTGATTCCAGGGCCCAATGAGCCCAGGATAGAATTTTGAACTTTTTTTATGGTACGTTCAGTAAATGTGAGAGTGGGTTTTTTAACTTTTGAACTGGTGCTCAAATCAAAAATCTAAGGGCACTGTTGAACTCAGAATGATGGGATTCTCTTAGAAAGGACTTAACTTCATATGGTAAGGGCCAAATAGAAAAGTTAATTTTCATACTTTTTGAGGAAAATAATAAAATAACTTAAAAAGTTATTTTATTTATTTTCTCACCGACGAGTGAAGACATGGCGGCACTGCATTGCTGTGACGAGGTAGCGATGAGATGCATTAATGGAGATCATTAATTTCTTGTTAACACACATCATAATTATTCTTTAATGATTCATAACAGTGATGTTGTTTGATAAATTAAATAGTATAATGACGTGATGTCATAGCATAAGAGAAATGATTGGAGGTGTTTTCTTTTAAATTGTTTGATGTGTTGGTGGAATGAGGATTAAACTATAAGGATTACATGACAAACCTCTAATAGATTTTCATCCCCAATGAATAATAAAGAAATTTTTCATGATTTCATCAACTTTAATGTACCTCGAAGAACAATGAATTCCATCGACCTCTTAGACCCTTGAGGATGAAGTACTATGTCAACAAATGTAAATGAGGTAGGGGTTTGATTTTGGTTTTATAAATTCCTAGTTCTTTTTCTAAATGATGAATTTAGATTAACCCATGAAAAAGTTAATTCATGGATCATTCATTCTTTTGGGAGGGTGTTGTTCTTGGTTTTTTTGTTCCGGACTAATTTTATTATTGGTAGAATTGTAATCCCCAGACCTTCCCTTTTTTTAAACCTCTAACACAGAGGGTGCAGGGACACACGAACAAGGCCTGGGTCCCTTTTCACGTGAATTATTCATGGCCATATCCTAAAATCAATAACAAGAAGAATTTGGGGCAAAGATAGGGATAATGGTAACCTGATAGGCACGTAGGCATAAGTGGATCGAGAAATGGACCACCAGAGCAACTCTGATGTCCCGTAGAAGGGACCACTAGCGCGTCGTGGCGGCGGGTGGCCACGGATGGATGGATGCTGTGGTGGGGAGACGCGGCACTGGCCGGGGCCACTTGGAGGAGCGGCCCGCATCCGGGCTGCTTGGGCAAGCCAATGGCATGCGACATCTGATAGTATCCAGGAATTTTGGCTGGCCAGCTTGCCTGGCCGTGTTAGTACCAGGCAGTGGTCCTTTGATTGTGGTGGAGAAGGGGCCCCGCAGTGACCCATAGGGTAGCATGAGACTGGGCGCGGCACCTGGCCTTGTCCTATCCATGTGGATAAACCGGTCCTCCCCTGGTGGATCAAGAAGGGTACGGGATGGCTGGGCCAGACCCATGCCAGACCCGGCCTGGGTCAAGTTGGTGGAACCCGGATTGGGTCGGACCAGACCCAACTGACCCCCATTTCACTGAAATGTCAATAACTCACAGATCTAATGTCTTATTGACGTGTTTTCTATAGTATGAGGACCCTTGATATGAGGTAGTCCTTTTGATATACTCTACAGGAGTTTTGGAAGGTGTTGGCATATGACTGGGTTGGATCAAACTTTAATCCAACCGGTCCCTTTTCACTAAAATGCCCATATCTTACAGTCATGGCATTCGTCCGATGTGTCGTATTTTACATTGGAAACCTTATGATGAGATAGTCTTTTGGGTTATTATAGGTGGGACTTCGTAGTGGTTGAGGTATAACTGATGGCTGGAGTAGTAGCAGTGTGGATCCTTAGTGGCCCGATAGATGAGCAACAACCGTGTGTATCCTTAGTGGTATGACAGATGAGCAGAAGCCGTGTGGATCCTTAGTGGCCAGAAAAACAAGCAGTAGCTATGTGGATCCATAGTGTCCCACAAGACGATCAGAAGCCATGTGGATTCTTAGTGTCCTGGTAGACGACCATGGATTCATCTGGGATGAGTCCCTCAATAATACGAATTGTTCATCACTATAGTTGATGAACCTTCTTCCTATGATTTAGATTGTACCTGGTGTGAGATGTCAATACTTTGTGTTTTTACATTGTAGTCTTACTTCCTGGCCTTACTTGGTGGATTTTCTTGGTGGTTTCTTTGTGGTATTTCTCCTTAGTGGACTGAGGTACCCTTCTAAGTACTGTGTTACTCACCCCTGCATGGGCTTCACCCACACGTGTTGTGTATCGTGCAGACGATGGACATTTCGACGGTGGAATTAGTGGCCTAGGACCAGGCAAGGACCAGTGAGATCAGGTAGACAGGGTGTACTCCCACAACTTCGAGTAGCTACCCTACTCTTACCATCAGGTGGGGTTCTCAAAAGCTGGCTTGTTCACAGTTTTTACATGTACTCTTCGGTTTTCAGTTTTTTTGTTGGGTTTGTATTCTGACCCACTTGTTTTTAGTTCTACTTGTACTCAACACTTTTTTAGTATACTTGCTTTACCCTTTTAGTTTGTGGGATGTGGTTGGGTGTGTGTGTGCTTAACGGTACTTAGGAAAATGCTCCCCACTTGCAGGTTGACACCTTCGGTGCTAGTCGCCAAACCCTGGCCTTCAGGAGGCAGGCTTGGGGTATGTCACGGCATGGGCCCAAGGGACGGGTCAGGACACATGATCCACCAAATTCCAATCCAAGAGGACTCATACTCCTCATTGATCAAATATTGGCATCCATACAATTTTAACCATAACATGTATCAATACACCTATCACAACAACAGGTATATCTATCATGGTACCTATCACAACAACATGCATATCTAGAATGACATTTATCACAACAACATGAAATTAGTAATTCTCTCTAAATTTCATGGAAATAATGCATGGCATGTGATTTGTAACAAGTTCGTATATGATACATGAGATGGAATACCCTTATCTCACTGGGTTTCAACAATATATAACCCCTATAATATCAATAGTAACAACAAAAAACAAGTGTGTCACCCAACGGTGAAATTGAATCAACTGTAACAACACAAAATCCAAAAATCACAAGTCAATTTGAGGTAATTTGGCTTTTCCCTGTATGTGGGGTAACTACTCCCAGGAACAGCTAATTACCAAATCCCTTGCATTTTTATCTCTATTTATTGTCACCAAACAATAAATTAAACTAAAAAATAAATCATCTTATACCACTTTGTAACATCCCGGATCCGGAGGCCACTCAACTGGTGCCCCATACCCGGTTGGTCACATGGACTCAAGAGCATTTCCCCAAACACCAGAGGCTTCCAAATTGTAGCGAGGGCCTAAGGTGTGATAGTGGGGAAACTATTCCCTCATCGGTAGAGTGTAACATAGCATAACAAATAATAATACAATAGCAGAAGTAGTAAATAGCATACAATTGAAATAAACAGCGGAAGACTGATAAGATAAATAACCAAGCATCGTTCTCTACAAATGATGATGCAACATGTTATATGTTATAAGAAAGAAGAAAAATCAAGTACATTATAGTAATACACAATATATGTCTCAAAATCACAAAAGAAACAAAATGAGTCTTGGAAGCATCACAAGCCTCAACTCGGTCCCATAATCTCCCACTCTGAAACAACACATCAAGTACCTCTATCAGGGTGCTTTCCTTGATCAACACCTATAATCATATAATCTGTTTGGACCCAAATCATGACCCAAATAGGGTGTGAGACTAAATACTAGTAGGAAACCACTCAAGGTATGATCCAATCTTTCAATGGATATATATATATATATATACACAACAGGAAGTGTACAATAGTGAAAGAAGTACACTACGGGTAATCAAAAGCAAGCACAAAATTTGTCTCAGAAGACAATGTAAACAAGTATTAGTGAAGACACAATCCAAGATTGTGCTTTATCTTGGAAGATGTGTCATAATTCATCCATTTCATTATTCAATTTCCTTGAATTATATAAAAGTTTCGAGGTCCATCCTAGGCCGGACGACCCCCCATATAAATGTAATCTTCAACTCGTGACAAAATAATAATTTAATTATTTTACAATAGAGACAAACATGGGTATCCCTCAATGGATCCTAGGTTCACTCGGAATTTTAAATAGCCTCAAAGATCCGAACCACCAAATCATGGCTCGCTCATGACCCTTACATAATTACTTCTTGAGCTCATCCATGGTCTTTTAACTGAGACACTCATTCACCCAAGGTATATATAAGGTGAAATTAGTCACATGAGGCCAACATTATTTTTTAACTGAGACTATGGATCGCCCATTTCTAATTACCCATCTTTTCCAAAATTCAATCCCATAACAAAATCAACGCATGTGAATTAAACTATCACATGACTTATCATATAAACAAATCACATGGGCACAGTTCACATAACAAGTATCACAAGAAAATTAAACTTTCCCATGGATTAAGAATATAATTATCTTACGTGGGAATTCATATAACATAATTAGTTAATTTTAACAACTTAAAAATGGGAATTAAAGTCTATCCTCTTAGTCATACTCGACCAAACAACCATTTGAGGGAAACACACCCATGGGGTGGCCCTAAATCAAGGTTCACAAACTTGAACATTCTTTCAATTTATATAATTAATTACCCAATCATCAATAGGAAATAACAGAGTTTATTATTCGATCAAGAGACACACTAAAAGTTATTGTGTGACACTATAGAATATACAATCTACTTGACAATTAACAAAAGTAACAAGACCACCTTCCTCATACTCGTATGGCTCTCCTCGTCCAGCGTAAGGCTTTGATTCGACCTAGAACAGAGTAGATATGAAAAACAAGAAAAAAATACTCAACCATTGATAACTCAATCGAGAGAAAAAATCAGGAAGAAAGGATCCAAATAAATCAATCACTCACCAAGGGGATTTCAACGGATCTGATGATGTTTGAATCGGGCATTAAACAACGAAACGTGAGGAATGTTCCCATTCAGATTTCCTGGGCGTGCTTCTCATTGAAGGGGAGATTTGTTTTGGTCTGTATAGAAAAATGATGTTACTACCTGACTTAATAATAATAAAAAGTACACTACATGTACTTGAGACTACACTCAATGTCCGTAAAACTACTGGCAAGACCATTACATGGATGTGTACTGGGATTACAAAGTGTGTATCCCTCCATACACAACATGTACATAAAAGTAGATAGTGTGTAGTCCCCAGTCACACCGTGTAATAGGCATGCAACTAACCCTTGACCTCTTTCCCCCCATTTTATTAAGTATAAACTAAAAAAGGAAATATTTGTACCTCAAAGGAAGAATAGAGTTCTTACACAAGGTAACCATGTGACTTGGAACCCTCTTGGATAGATGCAGGTGCACTATTGGTTTACAGTTTGGAAAACTATATAGCCAAACCATGATCCCATTAAAAATGAGAATTTACCTTTTCCCTCATTGGAATTTTAACTATTCTACCCAATTTATTCCTCCATTTATTCTCTAGAACCCCTAGGGATGAACCTAATCTCAAATATCTTCCCAAGGGTTGATCTCCTTCATTTCTAGATCATTTGAGTGCCTTTGGGTCCATATCAAATCTCTAGGTGAGTCTAACTCTTCTCTTGATTATCTTTTTTGGATTAGGGATTTTTGTTTCGTTCTTCTTCTTTTAAATCCCTAAAATATTATTTTTATAGTGGATTTTATGTTGGGGATTCAAAGGGTGATTGAATCTAGATCTAAGGTTAAAGTTAAGTGAGCGTTCATCTACGGATTCGATGTAGGTAGTCTACAAGTTATATCTCATAGTTTTATTTTAAATTTGTGCAATTGTGGTTGTGATATTGCTTTATTCTTGATGTTCATTTGTTTCCTTTAGTAAGATTTGGTAAAATGGTTGGATAAATTATGATTCAGACCCAACATGATCTTTGTGGGATGCATTGATATTGATTAGACCATCTAGGGGTTCCCATGGGGTGTTCCAATATTCTCAAAAATGGAAAATTATAATGTTAATCGTAAAGTTCACTTGTATTGAAATAGATCCCATGATAAATGTGTTGGAATGTTGGTTAAAATTATAAAGAGGGACTAATGGTAGTTGTGTCTAGTTGTTGTAAATGGAATAAGGGATTTTTTGGAAAAATGTGAAAAAGGGTTACATGGAATAAAGTGAATGTGTCAAATGACTTATAAGTTTGTAATGGAATTTTGTAAATGGGATAATGCATGTGAATTGATTAAACATGTGAAATGAATTAATTTATTGAAATTTTTGAATATGCTAAATGTGTTAAGGTATACAGGTAAATGGGTTAAATGGGATATGTTAAGTAAATGGTAAATGTGTTAATGGGTTAAGGCTTGATGATGATTCTTGTGTCAAATTAAATGTGAATTGTAAATGTTATGTATATTGTTTGAAAATGGTTTGTGATGTGGTATACGTGATTAATTGATAAATAATAATATACACATGTCTTGGTAGTTTCGGGGTATTGTAATTGAGTATCTACACCCACGGGTCGGGTTAGACCGAGGCTCTAATCCCCACCCCTATAATGCGTGGTTTAGGAAAGGGGACTGAGGCTCTATAACTCTAATGGTTTCATTTGATGAGATTACCTAGAATAAGGCTCTAATGTAAGTGTGGTGTATTTATTTATGAAATTTTTACCCATAGTGAGATAGGTAACTTGACTTATTTCCTTATGCATGATAATTGACTAAATTAGGCGGTAGTGTAAATGATGTAAACGATTAACCCATGGAATAAATGATTAAAATGGATAAATGGAATATGGCTAACTAATGGAACTTGGGTTTTATTTTTCTCAAATTTTCATTTATTTGGTACTTCCATTCACTTTCTGTTTAGACTGAATATTTTTTAGATTCCACTGGTTGTGGCCTACTGAGTTGTAATCACACCCAGCTCGGGCTACCATTGGGCACCTGAGTAGATTTCATTGTTGCAAGTTTGGAGAAAAGAAAAGACCCTATACTAGAGGGTTGATTTGGGAATGGGAAGAGCATGGATGAGGGATCCAGACTTGGAGTTAGTACCCATTTTGGGGATGATTCTGTTAGTCTTTATTTTGGGTCTCCTTTAATTTTGGCACTGTTAGCATGACATGGCATATATATTATTTGGTTATGGTTTGTACCCAATTTGGGAAATGATTGATAAAGTTTGTTCTAGTTTACTATTTTTTATTTCATTTCATATGATATTTTATATACTTTGGTAAAGAGGTTATATTCTACCCATGTGATTTATTA
This sequence comes from Viscum album, assembly GCA_963277665.1. Taxonomy (NCBI): domain Eukaryota; kingdom Viridiplantae; phylum Streptophyta; class Magnoliopsida; order Santalales; family Viscaceae; genus Viscum; species Viscum album. The sequence goes on along the minus strand of OY728147.1, from coordinate 734,301,184 downwards.
GACCCTTACTGATATTCAGTAACCTTTGGTATATGAGGAGGAGCACTTGAGGCCATTTGGTGACTTGGATGGAGGCATTAATTTAGTGGATCCTAGGCCGAGGATGTTACAAAGTGATTTATGAGGGTTTATTTTCTATGAAATACTATTTGGTAACGGTAGATAGGAGATTAAGAAGTATTAGTACTTGGTAATGGGATCATGAATGGGAGTAGATAACCCATGTACAAGGGAAAACCCAAGTACCTAGGATGGGAATTATTGATCTTGATGTGTTTCGTTATAGTTGAATGATATTTCACCATTGGGTGATGAATTTATCGTGTGATGTGATAGTTTTATGATATTTATCTTGTTTTTTTTCATGGCATGAGGTTTTAACTTCATACATAATTATTGGCACTTAGGGATATAGGTGGCATACATCATGATAGAAACACACATGACGGGAGTGTGGGACCTGAAGGGTAGGATGAATTTTACTTTCTTGAATTTTTTTTAAGAAAATGATGTATAATAAAGATGATACAAATGGGAAAATGGAAAGAATGTGAAATAATGCTTAAGTAATTATGCTCAATGAAAGGTTATAAATGAGTTAAAACATTGGTTGTAACAAGTGGTGAAATGAGAAATGTTCCTAAGAGGAAAGATTTATGTTGTGAGTGTGGAAAATGGTTTTGAAAAGGTGTTTAATGATAGTCTTGTGACTCTTTAATTTGGTTTTACCCCATTTTTACCGTGACTGTGGTAGGAATTGTTGAGGGTAGTGTTCTAATTATGGTGGTTTTAATTGGGACAGGGTATAAGAAATGAGATTTTTATGGATAATGGAGAGCCTTATATGTTTAATATGTGAAATATTTTTGTTATGTGTTATAAGACTCATGTTTTTCATTATAGAGAAATTCCACCATGATGATATGTATTAGTTGGGAGAAAGAGGATATCTCAGAGAACTATCCACCAGTAGAGGGGTAAGAAAATTCATTGGTCCAAGATAATAGAAGAGAGTAGTAGTTCTATGATAACTTTACTTGTTTTATCTAGATGATGGAAAGGGACCTAGGGTGGGTCATGATGAGTATGTTTGATCTAACCAGAGAGTTTTATTTGTAGCACCCTCCAACGTTTTTTGAAGAGGGTGGACCTGAGGCACCATAGTTTTGGATAGAGTTCATACAGATGATTTTGGACCACTTAAAGACTTTTATATAGAAGAGAGTCAAGTTGGCATCATACATGTTATGGGGAACAACAAAGAGTTGGTGAGATATCCTAGTTCAGACTCAACATAATGACAATGTGTTATAGGAAGACTTCCAATAAAAGTTTCTCGATTAATTTTATCTCTAGACCTTGATATAGGAGCAGGATTCCGAGTTTATGAGGTTGACACAAGGAACTATGTTAGTGATGGATTATGTAGGCCATCCCACATAATTTCAATGATTTATTCTAGCATTGTTAGGGGACAAGGCCACTACGGTGAGAAACTTTAAAGAAGTAATTACCTATGAGATCAAGTCGTAGGTGAATATATTTCATTTAAATAGGTTTGCAGAGGTGGTGGATCATGCCCTTATATTATAATGAAACATAAAGGAGCCTTCAGTTAGGGGGGTTTTTGTTCTAGTTGGATGGTCTAGTGGTGTGACTTCTGACCTTAGGAAGCATTTTTTAGGAATATCCACCAGGGTGGTATTGTGAAGAGTAGTTAAAAGAGAGGATCAACCTCTCAGGGTGGTGATCAGGTGTTTTGCTATCAGTGTGGCAGGATGGGGAACATGTGTGGTTAGTACCCCTGACTACTAGTTGAGTGCCAAGTGTGCAACATAATGGGGCATGTCTAGAGGTTTTGTAGTAACCCTTGACAAATAGGCATAGATGGAGGACTAAGACCAACATAGAGTGTTGGCATGGGATCAATTAACCCTTATTAAGTATGTAGTTGATGCTCGATGGGTCATACCAGTGGAGGTGGTGGGTGTAGTAATTTGGGAGGAGATCATCCATATTAACAGGGTAGTGCAACAATAAGAACTCAAACTGAATACCAAGGTAGATGGGAAGGTCTACTTCATAAAGTTTAGTCTACACTAATGGGTGGTGAGGCTAGACCATTGACTATTCGAGGTATGATTCTAATGGATTCTACTCTTTCTAGTGCTTTATTTGACATAGGTTCCTTGTATTATTTTATGTCTGATATGTTTGTGGTTTTATTGGTCCTAGAAGTGGAACTTGTTTGCGGGGTTCATATTTATTGATACACTATTAGGGATGTGATCGGAAAATATTAGTCAATGTAAGGGGTGTGCCCTTAAAGTTGGTGGGTATCATTTTCTTAGGGACTTGTTTGTGCTTGAGATGTCAAGTTTTGATTTGATTTTGGGTATATACTGGATAGTGTTGTACAAAGAGCATATTTACTATTACCATAATATAGTAACTTTTATATCTCTTGAGGGAGACACATATGTCCATCAAGGTGAATGGGATGTTAGGGTAGGCTGTGGAGGGCTGGTTTGTTAGCAGTTTGGTGAAATTAAAATCTAAGTGGCTTGTCTAATGCTTGATGATGAGAGAGTACAAAAAATTGTATTTTATACTATAGTGGGTCAGTTTCAAGATGTGTTTCCTAATAAATTCTATAGGCTTCCACTTGAGAGGGATGTTGAGTTCACGATAGAGTTGTTGTTGGGAGCAGAACTAGTTTCCATTCCACCATATACAATGAAGTCGATAGAACTCTAGGAACTTAAAAATTAGTTGGAGGAATTGAAGAATAATTGGTTTATCCACCCAAGTACATCACCATGGGGATATCCAGTGTTGTTTTCCAAGAATTTTGATAGATCATTGTAGTTATGTGTCAATTATAGGAATCCAAATTGGATGAAAGTTAAGATTAGATACCATATTCCTTGAATCAATGATCTCTTTGACCAGATAAGAGGATCTTTAGAGTTATCCATGATTTATTTGAGATTGTGGTGTCACCAGCTGAGGGTGAGACCTTTTGATATACCTCCAAGTACCTTTAGAATAAGGTATGGGTTTTTTGAGTTTTTTGTGATTCTGTTCATGGTGAACATTGAGCTAGTATTTGTTATAGCCCAATGAACCGAATATTTCACCCTTACATAGATAATTTTTTAGTTATTTTTTATGATGACATCTTGGTGTACTCTAAGACTCATGAAGATCATTCCAAATATATTGAAATCATCATTAGTACACTAAAAAAGTATAGGCTATATTCCAAGATATCCAAATGTCATTTCTAGATCGATAGGGTGAATTTATTGGGTGACATCATCTCAGAGAAAGGTGTGTCAATGGACCCCAAGTAAATGTAGGTAGTTATGTCTTGGGATCATCATAAGAATGTTTCAAGAATATGAAGTTCTCTTTGGTTAGAATGCTACTACCAAACGTTCATTAAATACTTTTCCCATTTGGAAGCACCACTTTTGAACTTGACCAAGATAGGCATCAATTTTGAATGGTCTGAAGCATGTGAGAATGATTTCCAAGAGTTGAAGAAGAAGTTGACTATCACACCATTTCTGACCTGACCCAAACTTGGTAAGTATTATACCTTGTTTTGTGATGCATTTGGTGTTGGGCTTGGGGTAGTGTTGATGCTTATTGAGCATGCTATCACATATGGGTCATGATAGTTGATTCCTCATGAAATAAATTACACTATTAATGAAATTGATCTATCCACATTATTTTATGAATTAAATTTATGGAGGAATTACTTTTTGGGAGAAAGGTTCATAGTTTATAGTGATCATAAAATCCTTAAGTACATATTCTCTCAGTGTGATTTGAATTATCATTAGTTAAGATGGGTCGAGTGCATATAGTCTTCCAACTTTCAGTTAGTTTAAACAATGGGAAATGGAAATAGTTTTACAGATACTTTGATTCATAAGACTCAAAAATAAGTTGTTTAATATTCTATCTCTGAGTGGAGAATGATGGAATTGTTTGCTGATATGCATCTAGAGGTAGAGAATGGCCAAGGGAAGATGAACCTTGAATCCTTGTTAGTTGAGTCCATGCTTTTGAACCATACCAAGGAGATAAAATTTGAGGATTAATAATTTTTGGATTTAAGCTAATGTATTAAAGGTGGGGAGTCACCTTTAGGTTGGAATTTTGGGGATTATGGAACTATTTATGTTTGAATCCTTGTTATTGTTCCCACATTTATACAAGAAGATTTGATACACGAGTTTATTATATTGAAGTGTGAATCTCATCTTGGATTGACCAAAATGTACCATGATATTCATATATAGTATTGGTGTCCAAGGACGAATAAAGAGGTTGTAGGTATCATGGAATAGTGCCTTACCTACCAGTAGGTGAAGGCTGAGCATCAGTAGTTGGGTGGTTTGTTGTAGCCACTACCCATTTGGGAATAAAAATGGGATGATGTGATGATGGAATTCATGGTGGGTCTTCTAAGGATGAGATAGAATAATGATTTGAATTGGGTTGTTATAGATCAGTTGACTAATATGGACCATTTATTTCCAATTTGAGAGACTTTCAATGTGGATGAGTTGGGTGAGTTGTATGTTTAAGAGGTAGTGAGATTACATGGGGTGCCACTAAATATAGTTTTGGATAATGATCCAAATTTCACTTCATGTTATTGGTTTAATTATAGAAATATCTTGGCACCCAAGTGTTTTTGAGTGTGGTTTTCCACCCACAGATAGACAGACAGTCAGATCATACTATTCAGGTGTTAGAGGACATATTGAGGGAATGCGTCCTAGATTTTGGGGGATCATGGGAAAAGAACTTATAAATTGTTGAATTTTACTACAAAAATAGTTACCATTATAAAATTAATATGGAACCATTTTAGTTTCTTTATGGTATACTTTGTCTATCTACGTTGTGTTGGATGGAGGTTGGGGAATTAGAGTTCTTGGGACCAAGTCTTGTGTAAGAGACATCAGAGAAGATTCAGTTGATTTAGAAAAATATGGATATGACTTAGAGTATGAATAATTAGTATGTAGATAGGGTTCATTGAACTCTTGATTTTATGGTGGGTAATCACGTGTTTCTTTGGTTATCACCAAGCTTAGATCACCGTCAGATTCAGAAATAGAGTAAGTTGGCACCCAAGTATGTAGGGTTGTTTGAGATTGTAGAGAGGATCAGAACAATGGAATACTGATTGGATATTCAACAAATATATAGTGGTATGCATGATGTATTTCATGTGTCACAAATTTGGCCATATCACCCTAACTCATCTCATGTGATTGAAGTTGAGGATGTTGAGGTTGAAGCCAATGTGTCCTTTGAAGAGCATCCAATTCATATTATGGATCATAGTGAGAAATTCTTTCAAGGAAACACTATTCCATTAGTTTAGGTTCTATGGAAGTATGTTAGGGTTATGAATAAAATTGTGAGATGGATATTGATTTTTGGTCTTAGTGGACTGAAATTTTTACCTTGGAAGTTCAGTGATGCTTGGGAAGAGCAACTGGAGGACGAATCATTATAAGGTGGGGAGGTTGTAAGATCAAGGAATTTGTAGAGATATTTCCTTATTTAAATTTTGTTTTTAATCACTTGAGGTTGGATAATTAAATGTTTATCAAGTGTATGACTAAGATTAAAGGTGTTACAAGGGTTTAGGTTATTAAAGAAATGGGAATTGGGACATCCTTTTCATGTTGCACAGTTGGTGCATGGTTAGAGAAAACCATACGGTCTTGGATAGAGGCATTCTACATGTCTAGTGCATGGTTTTTCAAACTTTTTGAAATTCCTAGGTAACCATGCTACTTGGAACCCTCTTAGAAAGTGTTAGGTTTACGGTTGGTGCATGGTTTGGAAAACCGTGCAGCCAAACCATGCACCAATTAAAAAGTGATAATTAAACATTTTCCCCCCTTAGGATTTTAAGTATTCTACCTGATTTCTTCCCCAATTTCTTCTCTATCAACCCCAGTGATGAACCTAATATCCCAAATCTTCCCAAGGGTCGATCTACATTATTTCTAGGTCATTTGGAGTTTTGTTGGGTGCAGATCGAAGCTTTGGGTGAGTCTAAAGCTTCTCTTGATTATCTTTTTTGGATTAGGGATTGGGGTTTTATTCTTCTTCTTACAAAGACCTAAACCCATTTTTACAAAGAATAATAGGTTGGGGATTCAAATTGTGATTTAATATAGATCTAATTATAAGGTTAAGAGATCATTCATCTATGGATTCGAGGCAGGTGGTCTATAAGTTATATATCATAGTTTTATTGTCAATTTTTGCATGTATGGTTGTGATATTTATTCCACCTTGATGTGAATTTTATTACTTTAGTAATATTTGGTAAAATGGTTGGTTAAATGATGATTTATACCCCTCATGATACTTTTGTGATTCATTTAGATTTATTCGACCATTTATGGCCCCCATGGTGTGTTCCAATATTCCCAAACATGGAAAATGGTAATGTTATGCCTAAATTTAACTTGTATTGAAATAGAGTCCATGATAATTTTTTTTCATGGTGGTTTAAATTATAAAGATTTACTAATGGTTGTTTTTTCTAGTTTTTTGGCAATGGTATAAGGTACTATTTGAAAAAAATGTGAAAATGGGTTAAATGGAATAAAGAGAATGTATTAAATGACTTATGAGTTTGTAATGGAATTTTGTAAATGGGATAATGCATGTGAATTGATAAACCATGTGAAATGGGTTAATGTATATAAATTGATGAATATTATAAATGGGTTATGGTGTGAAAAGGGAAATGGGTTAAATAGGCTATGTTAAGTAAATTGTAAATGTGTTAATGGGTTAAGGCTTAATGATGATTCATGTGTTGAATTAAATGTGAATTGTAAATGTCATGTGTATTGTTTAATCATGGTGTATGATATATTATACATGGTTAATTGATAAATAATCATGTGAACATGGCTTGGTAGTTGTGGGGGGTATTGGACTTGAGGATCTACACCCATGAGTAGGGTTATATCAAGGCTCTAAATCCCACACCTATAATGCATGGGTTAGGGAAGGGGACTGAGGATCTGTACCTTTAATGGTTTTATTTGATAAGACTGCCTAGACCAAGGCTCCAAGGTAAGTGTGATGTATTTTTTTAAGAAATTTTTACCCCTAGTGAGATAATAAACTTTACTTATTCTTTTATGCATGATAATTGATTGGCTTAGGCCATAGTGTAAATGATGTAAATTCTTAACCAATGGAATAAATGATGATAATGGATAAAGTTAATATTATTAACTAATGGAACCCAAGTTTTCTTTTTCTCAACTTTTAATTTATTTGGTACTTCCATGCACTTTATTTTTAGATTGGTTATTTTGTAGACACCATTGGTGGTGGCCTACTGAGTTGTACTCACACCCTGCTCAGGCCGCCATTGGGTACCTGAGAAGATTTCATTTTTTCAGGTCTTAAAAATGGGAAAAGACCTATACTAGAGGGTTGAGTTAGGAATGGGATATGTGTGGATGGGGGATCCATAATTGGAGCTAGAAACTATTTTGGGTATGCTTCTATTAGTCTTTATTTTGGGTTCACTTCACTTTTAGCACTATTATCATGGCATGTAATATTTATTGTTTGGTTGTGGTTTGTACCCCATTTGAGAAATGATTAGTAATGCATGTTCTAGTTTACTATTTATTGATTCATGTATTTCATATGATATCTTCTGTGGATTACTCTGGTAAATAGGGTATAGTCTCCTCACTTGATTTATTAAGCCCTCGCTACAAGTTGGAAACTGATGGCATACAATGAGGCATGCTTGAGAAAATGCATTGACCAAGATCGGGGCACGATTTTAGTGGCTCCCAATATGGATATGTTAAAATCTATTTTTGTGATACATTAGGTTAAAGTACATTCATGAAATTCATGAAAATAGGTAGTGTTTTTCATCTCAAATTCCCATATTTGAGACTTATTTGGTATAATGAACCCAATTTAGTTTATTGGTGCATATTATAATAATATGACATATTATATCATGAATTATATTTTAATCCTATTTTAAATTCAATTACACTTCCTATATATCAACAGTTTTTAATAAATTATTACTCAAGTTGCAAGAGTTTTCTTGGTCTCTATTATAATTCATTGAGAAATGTTACATGTTATGCACATTGTTTCCTTTGTAAGGTGTTCTATATATTTACTATCCCATAACTATTTTATTTTATATTTACTTGTAAGTCATGGGATAATCTATTCCAAATCAATTTAATATCTTAACATTTATTTTAACTCAAGTGTTTCTTTTATCATAAGAGTTTTTGTTAACTCAATTTTTGTTAATTGAGTTTTGATCATTTACTTGATCTTATTTTATATAAGTTGGGTACATTATCTCCTTTTATTTTATTAAGTGGTATTCTATAATTGGTTAAATTTTACGATGTAAACATCATAGAAAAGGTTTCATGCCTCATGAAGTTTTTCTTCCATATGAGATATAGATAACTCATGTCTTCTTTCCTTGAGTTATATTGTTTCATTATGACATTATTTATTCCATTATTGGGTTCTACCCTACTAATATTTTATAATATGGTATTTTATAAGCCTATTTGGGATAATTAAGTTTTAATAAAAATTAATTTTTTGTTACTCTTCTTACAATGTTAGTTTTGAACAAATGTATTTTCAAAATAATAAAAAGGTTTTCTCCTTTCACTTTTATAAGGCTTTCCTCCTATACTAATTTATCAAAGATGAAATTTATGCCATTTAAATGTTACATTATTGAAGATTCTATTTAAAATGAATGTTTTTTAAAAAATTTCAAATTACCTTTTCAAAATTCACCCTAGAAAGTGTTATGTAAATTTGTATTTCATGTCAATGATAATTTTTTTTCTAAAAGATATTTTAATTTTTCATTTCCACTTAATTTTTTGTTTTAAAAAGTATTTTACCTAATGTGGTGTATGTTTCATGATTTTCCCCTTATATATATATATATTAAGTCATTTGGGTTATTGAAATTTTTTTATAAAACAATTTGATTCTTTATCCCTTCTTTTGTGATAGTGTTTGAAGGATTATTTTTGCAAGGATGTTTTTCATCTATGTTAAAATCCTTAAAAGTTTCCTTTTTTACATTGGGAATATGTGCTTATGAAACCACACAACTTCTTTTTCTTGATGACTTATGATTATGTTATTCTGGTATTGACTAAGTTATATAATCATTTATCTATATAATGTGAATATCACATTTTTATATAATTCATATTGGATGACGTTAACCTAAAAATAATTTTATTTCATTGATATGGGGAAATTTATTGGCATTCTGTATATTCTTATTCCATTATGGGTGATTATTTTAAAGTTGAATATGTATTATTTGACCATCCAACTTATTTTTCTATACGGGTCATGACCATTTTATCCCATTTATTTATATGGAAAAAATTAATGATATTCTTGACACTTATTGACTAATAACATATGTTGATCATGTATTTAAATTATGTATATTTCATTATATAGATGGTAATATTTTATTTAGTAATATATTATTTAATGGATATTATGAAAGTATTTTTTATTCTTATGGTGAATTCATTGGAATTAAACATGTGATGGGTGGGACCCATAATTATATATCCCCTCAATGCATTGACAGGTATCATAAGAAAAAATAGGTTTGGGTATTTTGTGTATTCCTACCTAATTCAGCAAGATTTCCTAACTACAATCTCAATGAAAAGTAAAGTATCTTAGAACAAGGACTTGAAAATAGGTTTTTAATTTTTGAAATTAATCATTTAATCAGTATAAGATTGGTATTATTTATATCCATGTTTTTATTTATTTTCAGGGATATAACATGCTCCTAGTTTCATGTTGATTATGTATTCATTTTGTTTACCCATTTCTATCATAATATTTATTCCATGTTTATTCCAATATTGATTTAGTTTAATGTTTTCTCTTATTGATCATTTGTGATCATCCCTTCTTATGTTTATATTTTCCTTGGTTATGAATAAAATTAGTATATGGGACTTGTTTAAAAAGATAAAACATGTGGAATAATTTATGGGTTATGGTAAAAAAATATCACGAATTAAGTAGTTTCTTATATAGAAAATAAACATCCATTAGTTGATAAATACATGGGATTTAATAGTTTATGATGTTTCATAATTTTATAAAGATCTAAACCTAAAAAATCCTTGAGATATAAGAGATACAATTACTGTTTTAAATTTTTTAAATATGTATGGTCATAAATAGGATTTTATAGCCGGTATCAAAGCGAGTTTGTAAGGTATGGGTTGATAGCACAAGATCCAAGAGTGCAGGTATATGGTGGCATAATTGGTAAAAAAGGAAAGGTTTAGATATCTTTATAAATTATGATGTTTTCTGAAGATAATGTAAGGGTTGATAAGTTAATTTTGATCATAATAGATAAACCTTCAGAATAATTATAAGATTTGATGTTAAGGTAATAATTCACATTTTATTTAGGGTTTAGGATAAGGAAACTTTATTGAAAATCCTATAAATAATTCTAAGTATTGGATAACATCTTGATTCTTTTGTAAAGTAGATATTATGTGGTTTTTACTAGAAATTAATCCCTTTATAGATACTAGAAAGTGGATATGGTTGTAGAAAATATGTGCCTAGGGGTAATCACCCCTAAAATATTTGGTTGATCATTGAGCCAATCATCACTCTAATGCATGAATAGTGGACTTAATACTACCTACTTTGTGAGACAATCTCGATCGATATGCTTCAGTTTATCACATATTCTTTACAAACCATTACAAAGGATTTAATAATGATGTTAAATTATTTAGTTAGAGAACCTAAAAAAAATGATGTTGGATAACCAAGGATTAATTAGATAGAGTCATAGGTTGATCCTAATGTATCATATGTTTAAAAAAATATTTCATAAGGAATGATCTATTAAGATTGATGTTTTTATACACATATTTTTGGATATTATCATAACCATTTTGATTTTAGTATTTGGATAAAACAATATCAAAAAAATTAATCTGAGAAATCTATATACATATAAACCACTATGTATTATAACCAAATAAGTGAGAATATGTAAATGGTTCAAAATATTACTATATACCTTTTATGATCGAAAAGGCGAGGTTATTAGTTTTACTTAAGGCAGTGATATTGATATTTTCTTGAAACTCTTAGATATTTTAATTAGTAAGTGATATTTATGAATGATATTCTAGTATATTATTAAATTTATGAGGAATATGAGAAAAATATAAGGATTATTCTCAAATAGTTTTACTTTAAATTTATTAAAACATATACTAAATGGTATTAATAACATTGAAATTTGATTTTATGACAAGGATATATTTTTGTGGAAAAATATTGGATAACACATGATTTAGGTATGGATAAATTTTAAGTTTAATATACACATGATGATGAGATAATATGGGTGGTTTGATTTTGAAGAAGTAAGTAATATAATAATTGGTAATTTTAGTATTGATAATTGATTCATGATATTTTTAGAGAAGTTCAACTCATTTTTTGGATCATGATATATAGTTTATAGAATGCGACCTTATAAACTAGTGGATAATACCATTTGAGGGTTAAAGATAGATTTAATTTTTGGATTAATATATAATCTCATTGGGGTTTAATGTTTGGGAGATCCAAATAAGTATTGGGAAAGGTATTATTACAATAGTATATGATCAGGGTATATAAATAATTGGTTATATGATTATAGGAATGGATAATGTTGTTTGACAAAGGATAATATGGATTTTTGTGAGAATAAATTTCAATGATTATTGGGATTAGAATATTTTATGAAAGTTCATGGTAATTTATGAATTATATTTTAAATATTTGGTTAATAAGTATGAGAGAACCCAAATAAAAGTAACCTAAGTTGAACCAAGAATGATATATGATAAACTGAGAGTGATATATGTTGAACCAATTTAGATACAAGTTGATTTGTAAAAACTATATGAGAACATGATAGTGTTATAAAGTAAGACATCTTAAGGTTAAATTTTATAATGGTTATTTATGATAATTTTGTTATAATGATTCTCACTCATGTTAACTATCTTGGTTTTATCAATGGATGAAGATAAAAAGAACCAATTTAATAAACTGATGTTGTGGGCAATGTAGAAGTGGTCCCAACGAACCTAATAGGATAAGGGATGAAGTGAGAAATATTGTAATTATTTCAAATTGAATATCATGAATTCATATTAAAAATGTGAACATAGTTGAAATCCCAAACAAAATAATAAACATAAGGATGTAATCTTATAGAATTTTAAGTGATGAATTTTATAAATTAAAGAAGATTCAATTTCCTACTTGTTAAAAATATTGGATGAAACATGGTAGTAAATGCTATAAGTGTTGAGATAAAGTTCATCATACTAAAAAGTGTAAGGGAAAGATAGAAGAAAAAATTGACTTAATTTCAAGAGAGTTGGGAATTATTCAACTCAATTTCCCAATACAAGGTACAATAATAGATATAGTTTTTAACAACTATGAAAACAAGTAAAATGTAATGAAACCACAAATAATGTATCATATAGTGATTTTTCATTATAGAATTTATAGTTTCCTATGACATGTAAGTTTTCACTAACTACTAGGTATTGAGTTATTAAATCCTCTAGTGGTATGATTATCATATAAATAATTATCAAGGTTTATGGAAAGTTATTATTTATGGATATAGATCTTCTTCCTTTAATGGAATTCTATATAAAATTAAGAATGGTTTTGAACTCTTTATAAAGTGAATATAATAATTTTTCATATATATAATTCTCATTCTACATATTAAATAATCCTTGATCATATAGTGGTGTATGGTTAATTATGAATTCCCTATAAAAATTAATATGACCATATGATTCAAATTATGAGAACACAATTTATTTAGGTGGGGGTGGGGGAATGAAATAACCCAAAGTTCTAATATATGATTACCTTTAAATAAGTAAATGTGTGCAGTATCTTTCTCTATATGAAAAACTGAATATAAATGAAACTATCATATATTTATATAAAATATAAATATTTAAGTATTATTGTTAAAAACCTATCCCTTGAATTAACTTGAATGAACATAAGTAAAAATTTTATAATTTATATATATATATAATAAATTATTCTTTTAATATGAATGAAATTAAATTATTTTATATAAAATGAAAAATAAGATCATTTATTGTTTAGAAAATTATTTTTCTAAAAACTGTTCTTTTATATGATGCACATTTCTACTTCAAGAAACATATCTTTAGTGATAGATTATGTTTGATATTAATAATTGGTTAAAAAAATTAAATTGGTAAATGATATGAAATAAGAATGAAAATAGTTAATTTAACACCCTAATATTTTATAGTATGTCACTTCTTAAATAAATTCAATTTCTTTTATAGCTAATGATACAAATAACACTGAGCTTAAAAAAACAATTAAATATTACTATTTAATTATGATAGTTATCACCTAGTTGTTGGAATGTAGAAAATCAATGGGATTAACTAAATTATGAAAACATATTTTTTCACATTTTTATAAAATTAATTCATCAATTACTAATTAATTAGAAACAAAAATGAGAAAAATTGAATATAAAGGTTTTGTTTTTATAAAAAACATTATACCCACAATAGAAATTTATCTTAATAAATTAAATTAATCACTATTAGTGAAATATATTAATTAAATTTATATTTTATATATTCGATAAAATGTTTTTAAACTCATATAACTAGTTTTATATGATTAAGATAAGAATAAATCAAATTTTAACCATAAAAATATATATATTTCTAAAGGCAGTTTTTTCGTCTTTTAAGGGTACACCTATTTTAAATATAAATTTTAAAAATTTTATAATATTTATTTGAAAAAATAAATTTTATTTTAGAAATTTTAATATCAAAACTATATTAGGATAAAATTTTGTTATTTTTAAAATATGTTTCATTTTTTGATGAATAGAGAAAATATTAAATTTTAATTGAAAAATGATTTTTTTGACTAACTTATTTATATAGTTAAATTATATTTTAAATTTGTTTTAAATTATAAATAGTTTAATTATAAATAAATAAAACCAATTTAGGTAATTAGAATCAATTTCACATTGAAATTATATATAAAAATATTTTTAACTTTTGAACTTTTCACTTTAAAACCCCACTTTTTCATTATATCTGCAGGATTAATTTTAAATATCATTTTTCAATTATATGAATTTAATTTAGTAAAATGGATTCTATATTTTGAATCTTAATTTCCAAATTAATTTTGAAGTTCAATTTCATTTTTAGTCATTAAAAAATACCATGGTAAAAAAATTATTTACCGTGGTATATGTAAAAAAATGAAACGGGATAAAGTTAAAAAGGTAAAGGAATAAAATAACAAAAAAAATTAATAGTTTTTTGGGGTATTTATCAACCCTAATAATCCTATAAAATATTAATTGTTATCCAGATTCATAGAAATTAATTCCACTACAATGTGGTTGGATTTAAATATAAAATAATCATTATTTTAATCAGTTAAACCCACCTCTCCTCAAGTATAAATACCAACCCATTTCAAATAAAAATCCTTGAAGATTATAAACTATCTACCAAAACCTATTCCCCTCACTCTCCCCATGTTAAATTTTTTTTGGTCTCACCAAAAGACTAAATCCAAGGCCCTCAAGGGGTCCTCCAAGGAGGTGATATTCAAGAGGCAATTTACTCAAAAACACCTCAATTATGTTATTTTATTATACTTTATCCTTAACTCCTTCATACATAAAGGAATGATAAATATAGAATAATTTATATAATTTAGTGTTATGTTTCTAATGTAATATCATATATCCATCCCTTTTATTACCTCCTCTTATTCAAAGAAATGAAACTGTTGTCCAAGTTATGGCGATTAACCATCTCCATGAATAATGATTTTGTTTGTTTTTCATTACTACCTTCATGGATTGTCGTAAAAAAGATATTTTGGTTAAATAATATTTTAATAGGTATATAATAACCAGTTTCATGTTCTAGAACTAATATATACTCATAATAGTAAATAAAATGAAACTAGTTCATGGTGTTCGGAAAAACCACCAAAATAAACTAAACGTTTGTCATTAACATTTTATCAAATGAATCATCGTCATACAAGAAAGAAAAAATGATATATGGGACCATTTATACTTATGTAATTTAATTAATATGATTTCATTCTACTTCTCAATATGTAATCCCATTTTACAAGAACATCCATAATTTTACACAAATTAACCGATCATGAAACCATGGAACGAACACACCTGAAACCATAAAAATAATGAAATATTATAAATGTATGGGTCATAAGATGATATAAAATAATAAATTAGGGTATTATAAATATGAATATAGTTGTTAAATGAGTTAATAACATTATTTAAACAATTATATAGGATTTTAAAGTATGAACCACAAAAGGGAAGTGTAAGGTAAGGGTTTTCTCATCTCAATTTTGTCTTATGTGGGATATATGCCTTATTCCGCACTTAATAATTTTGCATGGTGTATGTACTGAACTTTGATATATCATATCATTAATCTAATTATGTTAATTTTATTAAATTTATATTTTGATAATTATTTCTTTTATAGGGAATATAATTCATCTAATTATAATGTCGTAAGGGATTTCTTAACTCAATTTCCATTAATTGGGTTAAAATTATACTTAATTGATTTTTCCATGCTAAGATTATGGATGAAATTATTTTTGATTAAATTATGTTTTATTTCCATTTTTTTATTTACATAGAATATACACAATTTATTCATTTGATTAATTATATAATCATTATAAGGGACTTTGTCTCGATCACCATTTATTGAGGAATATTTTGATGTTATCCACCGTCATTGTTTTATAAGGTGTATATATAGTCCCTTTGACATATAATATCATGAATTTATTTATTCTCTTTTTATTTAATGTTTTTTAAATGATATTCCTTCTTGGGACTTTAAATTCGAATATTTAAAATTCATATGGGACACTTTGATTTAAAAATATATTTTTAAATTGATTATTCGATGTATGTGGGATGTTTTGAAAATGAAATAAATGGGTTGGGTAATGGATAATTAAATCCCCTTGATTAATCAATAGTATCTGTGGTAAAATTTTGTTAAAACCCTTTTTGTTTATTTTTAAGTAGTTTTTAACTGTTTGGAAGAACGATTTTGACAGTAGTGACTTGTGAAAGGTCTTGACACGAATCAGATGGGTTTTTACCCACATAATTAAACTGGAAAGATGATTGTTCTTGATAATAACTATATAGAGGATATATCTTGATAGTTAATATGTCCAAAATTATGCATTCCATAATTATTGTTATTTGATGTGATTAATCAATTAGTTGGGTTATCCATGGTCAAGTTTCAAGATCATGTGATTATTGGAATGTGTGTTAGTGATTAACCTTTCCAAAAATATTTTCCTCCATTTTTTTAGGATATCTTCCACTGTATTTAACCCTTGTTGAGAATTTGATCTCACCCCTTTCTTATGTTTTATTGTTTTAAAGATTTCGAGAAGTTTCTAATGATTGATATATAGGGTTAAGCTAAGATACTAACAATGTTCTAAAAGGATTCTCTATGTTGTGTTTTATAATTTCAATTTTAATGTAAGGCTCAAATATGTATCTAGTTTACCAAATATGCAAAACTATTTGGTATTTTAGGGTATGATTCCTTTTATCTTATGATAATGAAATAAAGTAAGGCACCAGATCTTCTATTCTAGGATTGGGGTCCTTATAGTTAGTATCATAGGAAGTTTTGTAGAAACCTTGGAAACTAGATTTTGGAAAACATAGATTAGGGAATATAACCCTATGACTGAATTTGAGGATAAGTATAAGTATAGGATCTCATCCTATATACTTTTTAATGACAATGGATAACCTAGTTTAATCCTAAGTATTCATATATTGAGAATGTTTCATGATTTAGACATCCTATAAATCATTATTTATCACTATGTGATTCATCACTATGATTAATGTTTCTCACACTATACTTTTGGTTTTAGTCAATTGGTAGAAATATAAGGAACTCAATTAATGATGAATGTGATACCAAATGGTATAATTATTGGAATAAAGAATATTATTATTCGGTTTAACCAGTTATTATGATATATGATAAAAAAACATGCACCTTAACCAAATCTCAGACTCACCAAAGAAGAGAATGATAAGGTTTTCTGAGATCTATGGTAGTAGATACCATAAATGAAAGATGATTAAGTATAATATATGTTGATAATTTATAGTACAAACCCAAGTGGATGTATTATAAAACAAGAATGTGTTTTGGGTGTCAAAACTAAGGGCACAAAGTAAGGAATTGTCATGAAAAAATGAAAACATTGGTTAATGAAATAGGATGGGAATAATGGTGTCCCTAACATATCATTGATAGTTGAATGTTTTAAATTTGGAATGTTTGGGAATTATTAATGTATATTTCCTAATATTAATACTCATAAAGATAATCAAAAAGTTTATACAAGTAATGGTTATACTGGTGATGATGAAGAGACTACAAATGAAAGGAAGAAGGTATTAAGGAATAAGATTATTAAGCATAGAATGGATTAGAATGATTAAATTTCATGTATATTTGGATTCAATAATTATTTTATCAATAATTAAATAGTTATAAAAATCATGAGGTATATAAGGATTTTTCTACAGTACTTGTTATTTATGGATTTAGAGGTTTTTGATAAATAGTACTAGAAACCAAGAGAAGTGATTCGTTTACAATTTCATATTTTGGAAAAAAACATGATTGAGGGAAGATAAACATTAATATGTTATTAATTTTGATATAATAATGATAATGATAAGATTATGGAATATTATTAGTGACCATGAAAGTGGTTATTGATTTTATTCTTTATTTTATCTTTCTTAAGTATATTACATTTTTGGATATAAGAAATATACATGATATTTTATTATTAGAAGCATGTATGTTTTCATCAAGGTTTTAAGGTGATCAAAGTATTCATATATTTGGTATGTGAAATTAAGAGTTAGATTATATTGTTTTTATAATATAATGTTATGTTTATTTTAAATTTTTAGTGACCGTCCTTTTAAATTTTTGTTCATTGAATTTCGATACACATATTTTGGATGAGTCATAAGATTAACCACATATAGAATAGATTATGTTGATAACATTTGCTAATAATTTTGGTATCAGTAAATATTTAAAGGATGAAGGAATGAATGTTGGATCTTATATTTCATTAAAGTACTTCAGGTATGAAAAATTAAACTTGAATATCCATTTCTTGGCATAAGAGATTAATTGAATATAGATCGAAGCACAACCAATGGATAATATAATGATTGTGAAATGTAAATAAATCAACTAATTTTATTTTTCTCAATTCGTTATATGGATAGTAATATAATCCCTAAACTCTAGGAAATAAATTTAGAAGTAAAAATGCTATTTAGTTAATTTTCTTACCATGAAATCAATGGAATTTTTAACCCATTATAGATTTATGGTTTTGTGATGATAGACCTTCTGATGACCATGTTCTCTATCAATCTCCATCAGAAATTGATAGTTTGATTTATCTTCCATGGACCAATTTTCACTTAAAACTAATTTTATACTATTTGAAATCCTAATTTTTTGGTGACCTTCGCATTTCACTTTCCTTCTTATTAAAGAGATTTTTTATTAACCCTATTTACAATGTGGGTTTCCCATACAGGAATTTGAAATTATCAAACATTGATTTTTGAAGTAAAATTTTAAATTTAGAGGAAAAAATTTATTAAAGGATGGTAGAATTTAACACCCCAATATTTTATAGTATGTATCTTCTTAAATAAATTCATTTTCTTTGATAACTTAAATTACACAAAACAACAAGCTTAAACAAACGATTAAAAATTATTATTTAATTGTGATAGTTATCATCTAGCTGTTGGAACAGAGGGAATGGATTATATTAACTAAATTATGAAAATATTGTTTAAATATATTTATAAAATGAATTCATTGGTTACCAATTAATTAGAAATAAAAATGAGAGCCAATTGAATATGAAGGGTGTATTTTTATAAAAAAACTATTTTTATACCCATAATGAAATTCTTTCTTAATAAATTAAATGAATTTATATTATTTAAATATATTAATTAAGTTTAGATATTATATATTCAATAATATTTTTTAAACTCATACAACAAGTTTTATAGGCTTAAGATAAGAATAAATCTAATTTTAAGCATAAAAGCTATATATTTCTAAAGGATGTTTTGTCACCTTTTGATGGAGAACCTATTTTAAATATAAATTTTGATAGTTGTATAAGTTTTATTCAAAAAATATATATTATTTTTGAAATAGGAATATAAAAATTATCTTCAGGTAAAATGTTGGTATTTTTTGGAGAACTTTAATTCTTTAATGAATAGTTAAAAATATTGAATTGTAATTGAAAACTGATTTTTCATTTAATTTATTTATATAGTTAAATTATATTTTAAATTTTTATATAATATAATTAGTTTAATTATAAATAAATAAAACCAATTTAGGTCATTTTAATCAATTTGAAATTGAAACTAGATATAAGAACATTTTAAACTTTTGAACTTTTCAATTTAAAAACCCTCTTCTTCATTGTGTCTGTGGGATTAATTTTAAATCTAATTTTTTCAATTTTGTGAATTTAGTTTATAAAAATTGATTAAATATTTGGAAAAATAAAGTCTAAATTAGGTTTTAAGGTTAATTTAATTTTTAGTAATAAAAAATTTACAATGGTAATAAAATTATTTTCCACGGTATAGGTAAAAAAATGAAATGGGTAAAAGTTAAAAAGATAAAGGCTTGAAATACCAAAAAACTACAAAATTTAATGGTGGTTTGAGGAATTGATCGACCCTAAACTAAAAATAAAATATTAATTATCATCCAAATTCATGGAAATTAATTCCACCTCAATGTGGTTTGATTTAAATATAAAATAATCATTATTTTAATCATTTAAACCCGCCTCTCCTCAAGTATAGATACTACCCTCACCACTAAATTTTGAATAAAAAGACTTAAATATCATAAAATATCTTCCAAAAAATTGTATCATAACTCTACCCATGTAAAATTTCTTTTAGTTTCAGAGAAATACCAAATAAAATGTCCTTAATGGGTCCTCTAAGGATGTGATATTCAAGAGGTAATTTTCTCAAAACACTACTCTTATTTTATTTTATTCTCATAATTTATCCTTACTTCATTAATCTATATATGATAACTAAAAATCATTTATATACTTTATTTTTATGTTTCTAATTGAATATCTAATATACATCCCATTTATTACCTCCTCTTATTCAAGGAAATGAAACCATTGTCTAAGTTATGGCGTTTAACTATATCTATGAATAATGATTTTGTTAATTTTCCATTATCACCTTCATGTTAGGTAAAAAAATATTATTATAATTAAATAATATTTTAATAGATATATAATAACATTTTTCATGTTCTATAACTAATATATATTCATAATAATAAATAAAAAAACTAGTTTATGATGTTTGAAAAAACATCCAAAATAAACTAAACTTTTATCATTAACATTTTATCAAATGATTAATGATCATACAAGAAAGAAAAATGATATATTGGGCCATTTATACATATGGAATTTAATTAATACTATTTCATTCCACTTCTATAGTTTTAATCCCATTTTATAGGAACATTCATAAATTCACATAGATGAACCAATCATGAAACCATGAAATAAACACACACAAAGCCGTGAAAATAAAGAAATATTATTAATTTATAGGTCATAAAGTGTTATAAAATCATTAAATAAGGTAGTATAAATATTAATATTATTATTAAATGAGTTAATAACATTATTTAAACCTTTATATAGGATTTTAAAGTATGAACCACTAAAGGTAAGTGTGAGAGAAGGTTTTTCTCAACTAATTTTTTTTTTACTTTTTGAGATATCTTTCTTATTCACCAATTAATCCATGTGTGTGGTGTTTTTAATAACCTTTGATATATCATATCATGAATCTTTTTATAATTATGGTATTAAATTTTTATTTTGATAATTATTAATTTTATGGGGAATACAATTTGACTGATTACAATCTCGTAAGGGATTTCTTAACTCAATTTCCATTCATTAGGTTAAAATTCTACTTCATTGATTTTTTCATGATAATATTATGGATGAGATGAATTTTTATTACCCTATATTGTATTTAACCTTATTTTATGTGGCTTTATAGTGAATACACATAATCAGTTCATTTATTAGTGACATAATCTTTGTAAGGGACTTTGTCTCAATCTCCCTTCATTAAGGAATATTTTGATGTTATACACCAACCTTATTTTATTTGGTTCATATATATCCCATTTGACAAATAATATCATGAATTTATTTATTCTCATGTCATTTAATGTTTTTCTAAATTAAATTCCTTCATGGGACTTATGATTCAAATGTTTAAAACTGTTGTGCGACAATTTGATTTAAAAATATCCTTTTAAATCGATTATTTGATATATGAGGAATATTTTTGAAATGAAATACATGGGTTTAGTACTAGTTAATGAAATTAATAAATATATTGATAGTCTTATTAGATTAATTCAGTTGGAGAAAAACTCTTCGCATTTGTTTCCAACAAGTTTTAGAATTTATAAAGGATTGATCTTGACAGTAGTGTCTTGTGAAAGGTCTTGACACAAACATATGGTTTTTTACCCATATATTTAAACTAACAAGAGTATTGATCTTGAAAATAACTATATAGAAGATATATCTTGATATTTCAGATGTTTGACATTATGAATTTCGTAATTATTGTTATTCCATTTGATTGATCTATTAGTTAGGTTATCAATGGTCAATTGTCAAGATCATATGATTATTTATATGGAATTATTTGACCATTTTTTATTCCTACCATATTATGATATTGTTATTAATTAATTGGAATGTGTATCAGTCATTCACCTTTCCATGATGATTATCCTTTATTGATTTATGATATCTTCCGTTGTACTTAACCCTTTCTGATCATTTGAGATCACCCATTTCTTATGTTTTATTTTTCCCCAAGGTGCCAAGAAGTTTTTTATAAGTGATATGAAAGGTTAATGTAGGATATTAATATTGTTATAAAATGATTCTCTATGTTCTATTTTATATTTTCAATTGAAATTTATGGTTTGAATATATATATTGTTTACCAAAACTACTGAACTATTCTATCCTTTGGGTTGTGATTCCATGTATATTAGGCCAATGTAATAATGTAAGGCACCAACTTTGGGATACTCGGATTGGGGTCCTTATAGTTAAAATTTGAAAATTATATTTTCTAATTAAAAATATTTTTCACTATATTTTATTATTTCATTAAAAAACTAAATTTATAAATTTTAGAATTTTAAATTAATAAAAATGAAATTCATTTTTGAATTACTCATATCAAAATTAACTTAGTATGAATTTTAGAGGTTTTTCTAAAAAGGTTGGGTTTTAGTCTAAAAATATGGTTTTCAAAAAACATTTAATTTTTATAACTTTATCATTACATAAGAATGATCTATAATATTAAAAAACATTTTAGGTGATCATATATGAATCTAATAAATAAAATAATCTATTTTTAAATATTTTTTGATCTTATAAATCATATATCCAACATTTTTATAACTAATTAAAATATTACTTTAATAAATTCTTACAATTAGTGTCTTTTATTTTTTCAATAAAAAAACATTTTTGATCTTTCCTCTGCATCTTCATATTTGTTTCATTTTTACCCCCTCCCCTGACCAACTATAATTATTTTCAAGGGATATTCAATTTTGGATTGACTTGTAAAACACATATTATTATCTTTGATAATAAATAAATTTATTTCATTAGAATCAATATACCAAATAATTTTAATATATATATATATATATTTAAGTTTACAAAGTTTTTTTTTCTAAAAAAATTTACACGGTTAAGTGTATTTATTTTAAAATTAAGTTTTCAAACCTTAATAAATTTTATTTGATAAAATGATTTTTAAATTTAGATTTAGTAGTATCAACATAGGTAAAAATTAAATTCTTAATCATTTTCATGAAAGTTAATTACTGATGTTAGAAATTAATTACCATGTTAAAATAAAATTATGTTAAAGGTCAACAAGTAAAAACAAATATCCATAAAACACTCAATGTTTTATAAAAAATGAGTGCACTACTACAAAACTGACCATTAACATCACTAGAAATTTCTTTTATCAGAGTGAGAAATGTGCTAATAACTTGAGAGACATTAAAATACCAGGACTTTTATCAGTGCTAAAAATGCAATGATAAAGGTGATATTTATCAGTACTGATAAATGAGACCTTTATCAGCACTTTTAAAATTGGTGATAAAGGACCCATTTATCAGCGCTTTTATTTAGCACCGCTAAAGGAATCCTTTATCAGCACTTTTATTAGTGATGATAAAATAAATCTTATTAGCATTCTAGAAGCGCTGATAATGTACACCTTTATCACTGCTTTCAGAATTGCTGATAAATATGTCCATTATTATCACTTTTAAAAGAGATGATAAATGTGTTCTTTATTAGCGCTGATAAAGGGTCATACTGTAGTGTGCTATAACAACATGCCGCAACACCAAAAACACACCAAAATACACCATAAAAACACCATATATAAAAAAGTACCAATACATAATTTAAATGAAATGAAATTTACAACAAAAATAACAGGAAAAAAACTATAATATAAACATTTCAAACAATGGTTTATACAATTACATAAATTAAAATTAATAAATACACTCAAAAACAATACTAACTATCAATGTTACCATAATTTCCATTGAATTTATTTGTTGAACAACCAAAACTGCATGAACAACATCAAACAAACCACATCAACTCGAAAAAAAGAATCCACTTGTATAAGAAAACAATTATTTTGAGTAATACTAAAAAGAAATAAATTAAACATAAATATGAAATAATAAATTAATTATTTGAACAATAATTTAACTGTGAAAATATAGAGATTACCATTATAATTGATCAAAGGATGCATCATTTATCTTTCTACAAAGGAAATGGAGAGAATTTGAAATAAAGTGATAAATGAAACATTACAGGGGTGAAAAGGTTCTGAGGGAGCAGAAGCATAAACGTTGGACAGAGAAAACCAAAATAAACAAAAGAATCCACCTGTACAAGAAAAAAATTATGATGTGAGTAATACTAAAAATAAATAGATTAAGCATAAATATGAGATAATTCATTAATTATATTCATAATTATTTTACTGTGCAAACATTAAGATTACCTATGTGATTGAGCAGAGACAACATCATTGCTCTTCCTTCAAAGGCATGCTATATAGACAAAAATATTCTAAAATAAATGAATTCTGCAAGGAATAATGAAAATCAAATCAATGTTTCATTATATATTTTTTTTGTTAAAATACAGAAAGTATATCATAACATTAGCTTTACAACTTTCCAAAGGGTTTCTTTGGTCGAGATATAAGCTAATAACAAAATTAAGGATTCTATGTGCACTTCACTGCTGCTGGTTAACTTTCACTTATCATAGCATCTAGCCTAAACTTCCTACCCAACATCCTCATGATGCTCTCATCCCACACATGCTCACCACCATCTCTATCATATCACCATTTAGCATTCACTTTTCCTTCTCTTCTTCCACCCATTTAATACTTGTAAAGATTCAGGATGAATGCAACTATATACATATAGTAAATGGGTGCAGGAAGGGAAGGAAAAGTAAATATTGGATGGTTATATAATAGATATGGTAGCAGGTGTGTGTGATATGAGATCATCATGGGGATTCCAGGTAGGAAGTTCAGGTTAGATATTATTCTAAGAGGTAGTTAACCAACAACAGTGAAGTGCATAGAGAATCCTTAGTTTTGTTATTAAATTTTTGTGCAATGCACAACCAATACATGTTTTGGATTCACTGATCAATGGAGCCAAATAGACATAAATATTCTTACAAAACACTACATATATTGAATAGTAGTAGAAATGATCAAAATACAGAATATAAATGAACTCGCACAGAAAGCACAAAGAGAAATTTTTACAAAAATAGACATCTCCAAAAAAGAAAGATAGAAATTGGAGAACTAATTCATGAAAGACTAACCATTTAAAGTTTCAAATTAAAAAAAAACAAATCCATTTGAACTAAGGAATTATAATTTATCAAACTTTTTATAATTAAAGATGAACTTAAAAAATCCTTAAATCAAAAACGAGGAAATTCTGAATGTCTTTACCACAACACGAGACACAAAAACTGAGCCAACGTGTTTACGCTTCTTTCACAACAACTCAGTAAAAATATTTTCTTCCAAAAACTTCTCAAAATGGAGATCCATGGAGAAGAGGACTCTCTCCTTGATCTCTATATGAAGAGACCCAATAAAAAGATAAGATTTCAACAGATTCGGCAGCACCACCTCCGGAAAAAAGGAAACTAGCTCTTTGAACTGTTCAATATAAGCCTTCACTATCTGATGACCTTATGGTACACTCATGAGATTTTCCCTTTTCTTCTTCTTCAAATCCTCATGTATAAACCATCAGAAAAAGAGGGACTTAAAATCTTCCCACTTCATTCCAACTTGCATCGTTGGTGGGGAAAATAACTCCCATTATTCCAAAGCTGGACACTCAAGCATACCCAAAACAACACCAACTATAATAGATTTGGGAGTTCCAAACACTCTGAAAACATGCCCAACTTCCTCAAGCCACTTTATTGCCTATAAAAAACCTTAATTTCCACAGAAGATGGGAAGAAATTGAGGAGAACTAAAACAAGTTGAGACCCACTAGAAAATTCAGGGACCTTTCAGGATGAAATATTCTAAATAACACAAAAATCATAAAATCAAGCTCAAAATCAATCCAAAACACAACCGAAAGGAACATATCAAGCCAAAACAGCTAGCTCACAAGCCAAATTTCATAACAAAATAAGAATTATCTCTTTGAAAACCACTATTTCATTTTTTATTTCAATCCACATTCTTTTAAGGCCACTTTTGACAACATAATAACCCAAATATTTAAATCAAAACCAATTCTTGAAATCATTTTCCCCTTTCAAAAAACCATTTCGGAAAACCAAACCAAGATGATCCACAAAACAGAGAATAAACATTGGCCACAATAGATGAGGAACAAGTTAATACCCACACTAATACAATATTTCCCATTAAATACTTTTCATAGTGGTCATCAATCATCTCTCATCATGCATACATGATGTTAAAATGCACAAATTCATCCTAGAAGAAAGACATTAAACTGCATAGCATCTCTCGTCCTATTTTCATGATGTTAAACTGAAAAAATTGATCTTAATAGAAAGCCCTTAAACTGTAAATTGTGTCTCATCCTGGTTATAGGATGTTAAACTACACAAAATCATTCTAGAATAAAGACATTAAACTTCACAACATCTCTCATCTTGGTTGCATGGCATTAAACTGCACAAATTCACCCTAGTAGTAGGAAGTTAAATCGCACAACATCTATCATCTTGGTTGCATGAATTTAAACTATAGATATTCAACTTGTCAATAAGACATTAAAATACACAGAGGATTCACTCCGGTAGCGGTGAGGAGATCATATGTAGGGTTCATCAAGGTTAATAACAGTGCAAAAACACAGAACATAGAACCAAAAAGACCAAACAACAATATAAGAATAGTAGAAACTAACATACATTGGATTCTATCCTTGATTAGTCTGATGGATCGTAGTGGAGTCAAGCCGGTAGGAGAGGAGTTCTACGAGAGCTTCAGAATCACAATGAGTGAGTACTGATTAGGGTTTTTTTAAATAGACTGGGAAAAATTTTAAAATAACTTTCAGAAAAGTGCTGATAAAGATCCCTTTTATCAGCATTAAATTGATAAACATTGATAAATATTATCTTTATTAACACTAAAAAAGTGTTGATAAATCTTGAGAATTATCAGCGCTCAGAAAGCGCTGATAAAAACATCTTTATCAGTGCTAATATTTTAGCGTTGATAAAAATTATTCTTAACAACGCTTTTTAGAATTGCTAAATATTAATCTTTATCAGTGCTAAAGTTTTAGCACAAATAAAATATTTATGTAAATAAATTTATAATAGTTTTATAATTATTAAATAAATATAATTATTTTTTTATAATTATAGAAATACTTATTTAAATAATAATATTTATTTATTTATAATAATTATAAATTTATAAATTTATAAATATATTAAATATACATTTATAAATATATTTATTTATAAATATTTATTTACAAATATATTTTTAACATTATTAATGGATATATAATCTTAAATAAATGCATTTTAAAAATGAGTGCACTTTAAAAATATTGAAAAAATGTATAAATTTTATTAATTAAATATAAATTATTAAAAAATATGGATATATGTAATGAAGTAAAGTTAAATACATATTAAAATTACTAAAATATAATAAATAAATACATATAAATAAATAATAGAAAATGATCAAATTGAAAAATAAAATAAATAGTAAATAATATTAAAAATGAATGCCCTAACTGTAATATTATTATAAATAAATAAATAAAATTGACTGATTAAAAACATAACATATTAAATGTATCATGTTAATAATGAAATTCTAAAATATACAAAAATTTGAATAAATTACATAAATATTATGTGTATGCGTTTCTATATATTGCATAAATATATTTATGTGTGCATTTGCATATAAAATCCATTAATTACATATATATATATGTATGTATGTGAAATCAATGTAACACATGAAATTTTATATATGTTATATTGAAAAATCAAACAACATTAAAAATGAATAAGATATTAATATGTTTTTAATTGACATTTTATTCATTTTATATATATATTTATATTTCATATATATTATTTATTACTATTTATAATATATATATATATATATATTATACTTACTCATTTTTATTTATAATTTTTTGATTAATAAAATTTTAAATATTTTTGTAATTTATTCATTTTTAATTTTTTTGTTTGATTATATTTTCATTTATATATCTATATTTAATATATATTATTTTTCAATATGTATATTCTATATATATATATATTAAATTTATTCATTTTTATCAAGAATTATTTAATTAATAAAATGTTTAATATTTTTCTTAATTTACTCAATTTAAATTTTTATTTTTTTAATTATTTCATTTTATTCATTTTACATATCTATATATTTAATATGTACTATTTAATAATTTTTAAAATTTATATATATGTCTATTCATTTTTAACAATAATTATTTAATTAATGGAATTATTAAATTTTTTAATTTTATTTTCTGATCCTTTATCAACACTTAAAAAGTGATGATAAATGTTACTATTTATCAGTGCTTTATTGTTAGCGCTCATAAAGGGTAACTTTTATCATCACTAAAATTAAACCGATGATAAAGGGTAACTTTTATCAGTGCTAAAATAAAGCGCTAATTAAGGTGCACTTTTATTAGTGCTAAATAAAATGCAATGATAAAGGGTACCATTTATCAGTTCTTTTTTTAGCGTTGATCTTCATCAGTGCTTATTTTAGCACCGATAAAGATGGACTTTCATAGTGCATTTTTCTTACATAGATAAACACGAGCACTGTTAAAGGCCAATTTTGTAGTAGTGGTAGTTGAGGTGAGTTTTTACCTACACTCACTTTCCTCTCCTCTTTTTTCCATTGTTTCTCATTTTTTAATTGAATAGTTACCATACATTATCGAAATTGTACAGGTTAGTCCCAAAACCACACTTCCCTTTACATATAGTGGGGAAACATATTCACCACTTCAAGACTCATTTATAATTCTAATTTCTCATTTAAAATAAAAAAAATCACCCTCCTATAAACCTCTCCCATGTTAAAAATATTATGGTCACTATTAGTTATAATAAGTCCTTTATTTATAAGGAACTTTAAAGTCAAATTCAAGTCCCCGATGTGAGTATTATCAAGTACTTATCTTTTCTCTTTAATTATCTTCTTTAAAATTTATTCTAGATAAACTAATATAATGATATTATTATCATTTATATTCTATAATCTTACTATACTAATGGTATTATCATATTTTATTCATATACCCCATCCATTAAGAAAAAAATATTGGTCATGAGTTGTGAAAACTACCACCTCCATGACGCAATGAGTTTTGTTTTCCATCACCACCTTAAAATGATCAATATAAGGTTGGTATTAAAGGATAAATATGATAAATATGATATTATTATGTTTTTGGTTTGAAAATTTTAGAAACAATTGATGACATGATCAAAAAATGATCATTGATGATTTAATCATTTAAAATAACCATACAAATAGGATAACCTTTTATTCAAATTATGTAATATTTCCAAATCCATTAATTATTCTTCTAAATCCTTCCAATTATGACATATCACAGTAATAAACACTAAATAAGATCATTATGATTATTATATAATGATTTTAAAAATAAACTACTTCATAATCATTCATTAAATTAGGGTTTGTTCGTGTTCGAGTCAATTTAACAACCTATTTGAATAATACAATGGATTTATATCATGAATGTATATGGGAACATAATTAATTGTATAGTATAATATAAATGTGAAAATAATTATTTTTTTCTAAAAAAAATATATTAATATTTAAATCACCAATTAATAAAACATCCTTTGACTATTAATAATAACTGAAACATGATTCTTATCAATTTCAACTTCATTTTTAAAGACTAAAACACTCATGAAAGGTTTTTAGAATATATTCACTAACTATAAATCACCCTTATAAGTAATCCTAATGAACTATTAATTTTATCAACCTAGGTAAATTTGACAAACAAAATCATGTCTTACGAGTATTCAGTAACTATATTTTAAATAGTTATATTTATTATAGTATATTAGGTAATTTTTCAGTTTAAAGGGAAAAAAATATTCTATCTAACCAACTTGGGTTTTAATTCATTATATACCCTTATTTAAAATATTTATTTATCAATAATATACTTTAAATTTTAAAAAATAACTTCTTATTTTGAAATAATTATAACAAAATTATCTTAGGGTGAAATTTTGGTATTTTTTGAAAAAGTTTTATTTTTTGATGAATAGTGAAAAATACTGATTTTTATTAAAAATAATATTTTATTTTTGAAGAATTTATGAAGTAAAATTATATTTTTCATAAGTTTCAAACATTAATAAATCCATTTTTATTAAACATAATCCAATTATGGTATTTGGAATGAATTTTATACCATAATTTTGTATAAAAAGTTTATATATAAAATTCATTTTAATGATAAACTACTTTTCATCATGTTTTTTTAGTTTAATATTAAATTAAATTATTCCACTAATATTAATTTAATATTGAAAAATGGATTATATATTTGGAATAAAGAGGTTCAATTTTGGTATAGAGTTCCATTTTATTTTTGTTCATTATTAATAATAACTGTAGTAAATATGGGTCACTATGGTAAGGGTAAATCATGTAAATAAGGTTAAAAATAATATAATAAGGACACAAAATATGATCGTAACACTTGAATTATTCCTATTTTATGATTTTATTTCTTCCATTTCCATTCAAGTTTCTAAAATATGGAAACTTGGTTCCATATTTTTTTAGATCTTTTTATTTATAATATTTAAGTAAAACATAATATCAAAAATTTCACTCTCTTACTTTTAATATCCATAAAATTTTATGATGGGGATTAAAATAACCTATGTTTGGTTATGAAAATTTATTTTAAAGATAAATTATTTTTGTATCATGGTAATTTATTTTTATTTTTTAGTGATGAAATAACTACCTTAAATTTTTATGCAATGCCGACTGGTAAATATTCAATTATAGAATAATAAAAATAAATGATTCTAAAAATATTAAAACTAATATAATTTTATTGAATTATTGTGTTCCACTAATTTTTTATATAAATATAACATGTTAGGTATATTTTAAATGATTTTTTATAATTTCTTTACTATCACGTGCTTTTTAAAGTCAAACTAAATAAATAATTCCAAAAATGATATTAATGATATTTTATAATAGATAAAATTTTATTAAATGAATGATTTTTTTAAAAATCTTGTATTGGGGTATGTGATTTCAATATGGTTTAAAATATCAACCATGGTCCATTTATAGTCCAATTTTCATTTTATAGTAACTATATTCTCCCCTAGAGAGTAAAAAACTTTGTTATTGCGGTAATCACCAAAAAAGGTTAACACTAGTTAAAACAAAAAGGAAAGGGTGAATAAATCACCTAAAATTGTAAAAAAATATGAGAGTATTTATACTCATTAAAATATTATATTATAATCACATCAATTTTTATCCATTTCAACTTAATAATTAATTTACATTAATTTAATATTATAGGAAATTCCAAGAGTTCTCCTCCCTTCTCTTATAAAAGGTAATCTCCTATCCTCTTTTATTCACACTTAAAAAGCCTTTTGGTTCCAAAAATACCTACCCAAATACCTTACCTTACATCTATACACACTTCCTAGAGGCCTTTGTTTTATCATAAAATTAACTTATTAAGGATGTAGGTATAAACCTAAAGAAGTTATCTGAAGAAGATTTATAGTTCCTAACCAAGAATTTTCATTTTATTTATTCTTAAAAATCCTTAAAATATTCTTCATACATTGTGAAATAATAACATAAATATATTACATGTATTGAGATGTTATTATGTTGATGTAATAACCTATATCCATCTAAAATTCCATCAAATAAGAAATGAAACCATCGTTCGTGTGTACAACGGACTACTGCCCCACAAACTGGTGTAATTTGTTTTCAATCACCTTCTCTCATGGATGATTATAATGGTGGATTTAATTTATATATATTATACTAATTAAATTTTTATCATTCTAGATAAGTAATATAGAATGTTTTTCTAACCTTTTAATTCCATGAAAAATGATAATTTCATTCGTGCATACATATTGATTACCACCTCCACGAAATGACATGATTCATTTTTCATCACCATATCACAGAGACTTTATATATAAGTGTATTTAAATAAATAATATGGTATTTATTATATAATTATTTTTCTAGAAATATAAAATAATACTTTTATTCTTTCCATCACGGTCTTTGAAAAATGGAAACATTACTCCTGCGCATGTACAACCTAGAATATCTTTGATTGAAACATAATTCATTTTTCATGAAAATATTTCATAGTTAGTATTAAAAATATAATTGATTTATAAAAATTATAATTATTTTAGGATTATTATTCTAGATAATATGTTATAATAACCTCTTTGTCTATAGTCAACCTACCAAATTCATTTTTGACATATGAGTTAAATATCGTCAAATGTATAACTTCAAATTAATTGGTTTTGTAATTAAATATAACATGATAATAAATAAAATAAAGGGAATAATAAAATTAAAAATGTTTTTAAGAAGTTAAATAATTAAAATAAATTTATTATTCAGGAATATAAATAATTTATGTGACAAGTCAGACTCAAGGAAAGGGACATTTTACTTTTAAAACTCCATTTTAAATATTTTAAAGATTTGTTTTCTAAATATTTTTCTTCAATGATCATATTCTTAAAAATCATTTTTATATGTATTTAAATGGAAATAAATTAATTATAAATTACATTTATATCTATTTCATTCAATTTTTTTAAATAGGAATATTTTATGGAATGTTTTTAATTTCTTTACAAAATGAAAAAGGAATGTTCTAGTTTAGCTTATATGATGTCAATTAATTTTATAACCACCAAAACTATTATTTTATGTTTTTTCTTCTTTTATATGATTAGATTTTTTCTTAAAATAAAACCCCACATTCCCTTTGTTTTGGTAATTTTATTTTTGAAAATTGGGTTTTAAAGGAAAGAGATATATCAATAAGCAAAAATCTTCTAATTAAGAGTTAAAAAGGAAATTTTTAAGAGTTTGATAATGTAAACTCAATATTCTTAGTTTTTTATACATGTTATGGTCCTTAAACATTGTTTATAGTTATTTTATCCTTGTATATCTCTTCAATTAATTGGTTAATAATTATATTCTCTATAGAATTATATTGGAAGCTGACCGTATAGTTATTCCAATTGTAAGAGTTATTGTAAGGGTTTTTATAAAGGTTCTATAAAGATTATGTCCCAAGGAACATACATGAATTTTATATACATTCAAATTAGTTTTCATGGAAATCATTTGATTTCAATATGGTAAGTTAATGATATTTTTAAAATAAGTATTATACCCTTTTAGTGTAAAAAGGGTATGTGTTTAAAAAAAATTCATGGGTTCTCATTTTTCTAAGAAATTATAATGATTGTGATTTTCCTTTTATGTTTTCTTAAAAAATATTATAAAACCCTTTTGTAAGTACAATATGATTTCATTTGAAACTAAAAAATTATTTTAGATCAATGTTTATTATGTTAAAGACAAAATATTTTTATCTTAGGGGTTTAGAATGAAATAAAACATTTATTTATTTCTTTTTATGTCCCTTAAAAACATTTTCATGATAATACCTCAATTTTAATTTTTTTTCATAGGTATTAAAGATGATTAGTAATAAATAAGAAGTCAAGTTGAAATTTGTAAAAAAATTTCATAAAAATAAAACATGTTTGTTTTTAAAATATTAGTATTGTGGGAACAAATAGATATTAGAGGAAGTGTCTAACATGTATTGAATGTGTTTTTTGTAAATTTATGGGATAATTATCTAAAACACTAAACCTAAAAATTTCCTTCAAATGAAAAAAAGTTATTTCTGGTATACAAATGAAATTATGGGGAAAATAAGGATTGGGTCCTTATATTTTGTATCAGATTTCAGTTTAGATAACTTTATAGGTTAAGATAATAAAATTAAATACCCTTAAGAGATTATAATTTATGGTTATCATGATATAGAATTTAAAGATTACTATGTTAATCAATTTATGTTATGTTAATTTAGAATGGCTTTCTAGAGAGGAAACATGGAAACAGTTGATGATATCCCTACCAATCAGTAATCTCAAATGGTTAAAATTAAAACAGAGCAATTTATTCCCATAATGGATTAGTTGAAATATGAAATAAATGGAGGTGGAAAAAAGAAAACGCATTTACCACAAAGGAACATGTCTATAATGGATCATTTCATGAAACAACAATCTCCATAATTTAGTGGAAATTTTGGTGTCGGGGTAGCTGAGGGATGGATAGAAGCCTTGGAGAAGAAATTCAAAGTCATGGGTTTCTCAGATCATTAAAAGGTAACTCTTTCTATTTATCATTTTTAATGTGAATCTTACTAGTGGTGGTCAATAGTTTAGAAAATAAAAGAAAGATAAGATATTGATAACATGGAATGAGATGAATTTAAAAATATTTTCTTTGAAATATATTTTCTAAAGGTTGTTCGACTAATGATCGAAAACAAATTCTTGGAGTTAAGAAAAAATGAGGGAGATTCATTGTATGCATATAAATAAAACATCACCCAATTGGAAATGTATTCACCCAATTTTATCTCGGATATTGATAATAAAATTAATCGGTTTTACTCAAGATCAATGCTAAGTTATCAAAGGTCCTTAGAATTCCATGAATTAAAAATTTATTAGAAACTTGTTTGATGTATCGAGAAGGTAGAAATGGTGTTTAATGATGATCATCTATTCCAAGAAATCAAGTATAAGAATATATATATATGGTAGGAAATGGGTAACTACCCAAAAAATGGATTTAACAAAATAAAAATTTCATCTTGTGATAAGTGCAGTAAGAATCACCTTAGAATATGTATAATAAAATCTGGGAAGTGTTTTTGTGCAGAAATTTTGGAAAATTTTCTTATGGATATAAAGAAAATGACCAGAAAAATAATGAAAAATTGATGGTAATATACATTAATTGTAATGATATGGTTCAATATGTGATTGATTTTCCAAATATAGGAGTGAAGGATGAAAATTTTCATAATCACAAATAGAAAGAAGTATCCAAATAATTTGTGTGTAATTCAGTATAAGTTGGACTGCCCACTGATGTGGTGTCAGGTACATTAATTTTTTATTAATATTATTTCAATGTTTTATTAGATTTGGGGTCTATACACTCTTTCACTTCTAAGAAATTGGAAATTTTTCCTTAAGAAATAAATCAAGGACTTTTGGTAAAAAAACTTAGGGCAGTATTAAAAAAATATAAGAATACTCATGTTGTTGTTTGTGGAAAGGATTTACCTAAAAACCTTATTATCTTTTCCCTTATAGATTTTTAATTTATTATTGGTATGGATTGTATTTATGTTAACCATGTTGAGATATATTGTAGATCTAATGAAGTTTTTTTTTTCAAAATGAGTTTTTGTTTGTATACTAGAATGAATTCATACCATTAATATCATATCAAGAATATAAGAAACTATTCAAATATGGAAATGAAGTTATCTTACACATATTGTTTATAATAGAGAGTTAGTTTATATCAATAATTCAACTATAGTAAATAAATACCTGAATGTATTTCCTGATGAGTTTATTAGTATTATACATGATAAATAATTTGAGTTTATTGTTGATATAATGCCTATTTATAATTTAATTTTAAAAATCCTATTATCTATTTGATCAATTAAAAAATTTGCAATTGAAAAATTAGTTTAAGGAGTAGCTATAAATGGGATTAATTCATACTATAACTTCACCATGAGTTCTCTTATTTTATTTTTTTAAAAAGAAAGATAGTTCAATGAGATTTTTCATTGATTATAGAGCCTTAAATAACATCACTATTGATAATAAGTAAAAATTTTCCTTGTATAGATGATTATTGCAATTATAACTTGGAAGCATAGTGTTTTTCAAAGTTTGATCTTAGATTAGGGTATAATTAGTTTAAGGTGAAGGAGGAAGATATTCTAGAGACTGTGTTTTAAACTAGATATAGGAATTATAAGTTTATAGTTATTCCCTTTGGGTTGTATAATGCACCAGATGTATTTATAGATCTTATGAATAGAGTTTTCCATAACAATTTAGATAATTTTTTGGTTATGTTTATTGATGATATATTAATATATTCTATAATTTATATGGATCTTAAAATAAATATAAGGATTGTTTTAAAAACCTCAAAAGAAAAGAAACTATATGGAAGATTTAGTAAGTGTGAGTTTTGATTAAAACAAATTTCTTTCCTCATGTATAT
The DNA here is from genome assembly GCA_963277665.1 of Viscum album. Taxonomy (NCBI): domain Eukaryota; kingdom Viridiplantae; phylum Streptophyta; class Magnoliopsida; order Santalales; family Viscaceae; genus Viscum; species Viscum album. The sequence goes on along the minus strand of OY728147.1, from coordinate 734,264,646 downwards.
TATTTCTAAATATAGAATAACTATTAACCCTACTAAATTTGATGAATAATGTTCAAGAACTAAAAATCTCTCAAAGATTCATAGTTTTCTTCAATTAGTTTGTTACTAGTGGTGGTTTTTTAAAAACTTTACTTTGTTATCTATCCCAATTACCATGTTAACTTGAAAAATATTTAAATTCATCTAGAATAAATAATGTTATGATTGATTCCAGGAATTGAAAATAATATTGGTGAATAATCTAGTTTTGGTCTTTCCCTTTAGAAATGGTTAATTTTTCATCTATAATGATTAATGGAACTTTTTTGTGTTCTAATTTAGATTTATCTGGTAATTTCTTATGATTTAATCAATTAAATCCCCCTGATAAAAATTTTCCTACTCATGAAATTGAAATGTAATTTTAAGTGTTTGATTTAAAAATTTAGAGAAATTATTTATATTTAGTAAATTATGAAATATATTCTGATCATAAAAGTTTGAAGTATATATTTATATATAAAGTCTTAAACATGATACAAAGAAGGTGGTTTTAATTGATAAAGTATTATGAATTCATGATTCATTACCATCTTAGAAAAGAAAACAGAGTAGCTAATTATTTATGTCAGAAAAGTAATGTATCATTAACTATTGTACACCTAGAATGTAATCCTTTTTTAGTGATTTAAGGAATGTTTCATTATAAATTGTGCATATAGGAACTACCTCTATTTTTGTAGGTTTTAGTATAATAATATCTATTAGAATGAATTAAGTAAGCTCGGAAGGAGGATCATGTTTTATAGGAAGTGGTAGAATCACTTAAAAAGGATAAGTTTCTAAATTTTAATGCTGATGACGAAGGTGTTATCATATTTAGAAAAAAAATTATGTTTTCCTTGTGTTTCCTGGTTGAAGATATAATTCTTGAGTGAATCTCAGACTTCCCAATTTTCCATTCATCCTGGAAGTACTATGATGTATAGATACCTATAGGATTATTATTGGTGATATTGAATAAAAATATATATTTATGACTTTACCATGAAATTTTTATATTGTTAATATGTTAAAAAAATGACAATTATTGAAGGAGGTTCTTAAACCTTAGTTCCAAAGTGTAAATGGAAAGATATATCTATGGATTTTATGTTAGGATTACCAAATAAATCTTAAGTTAATAATGCAATTTGGTTTATTGTTGATCAATTAACTAAATTAGTGCATTTTATTTCCATTCATGATATTATGTCTTTAGACCATATTTATTAACTATTCCACAAGGAGATAGTCTGGTTACATGGAGTTACTCTCTCCTTGGTATTTAACCATTATCTCATTTTCACTTGAATTTTTTAAAAAGGCCTAAAAATTTCATTGGGTAATGAATTAAATTTTAGTACAACTTTTAATTCTCAATCTAATAAATATTCTAAGATAATGATTCATACCTTAGAAGATATTATTTTTGATTTTCCAATGGAGTACCAGGTAAGTTAAAATAAATATCTTACATCAGTTTATTTTTCTTATAATAATAGCATTCATTCTAGTATATTGATGGAACCTTTTGAAGATTAATATGGAATGTAGTGATAGACTGCATCTTTTTGGGATAAAGTAGGTGAAAAGAAGTTTTTGGAACCATAATTTTTATAAGGAAGGGATGAGAAGGTGAATATTATTTAGAAACATATAAGGACATCGCAAAGTAGATAAAAATTTTAGGCAGACAACCAGAGAAAAGATATTTCTTTAGAGGTAGGTGATCTGATTTTTCTTAAAGTTTATCTATAGAAAATTATTCTGTATTTTTGTAAAAAGTAATAGTTGCATCTAAAATTCATTAGAATATATGAAATTCTAGATAAAGATAGACCAGTTTCTTACCAATTAAACTTGAATTTGGGTTTATCTCAATTACATGAAATAATTTATGTTTTACTATTTAGAAAATTTGTGTTTGATGCATCTCATGTTTTGAGCCTGAAAGTTATATAGTTGGAAGAAAACCTTTCTTATGAGGAACAACTTATTCATATTATTGACTATAAAGAGTGGGCATTATATAATAAGTTGATTCACCAGGTTAATGTTTTGGGAAAACCCATATGGTTGAAGAAGCAACATGAGAATATAAAAATGTTAAGAGGGAAAGATATCCCCACTTGTTTAATAAATGAATAAAATTATGAGGATGAAATTTATAAAAGGGGGGAAGAATGTTAAAAAATAGTTAAAGTTAATAATCAATTTCATGTATTATTTGTATTCATTAATTTTATTTTAAAGAGTTATATTCATTATAGTATATTAGATAATTTTTCACTTGAAAAGAAAAAAGTATTATTTCTAACTAAACTGGGTTTTCAGGAATTATATTGTTTTATTTAAAAGATTTTTTAATGAATTATATAATTCCAATTTTAAAAAATGAATGTAATTTTTTAAATCATCATATCAAAATTATCTTAGTGTTAATTTTTTTATTTTTCTGAAAATATTTATTTTTTTATGAATAGTGAAAATACTGATTTTTATTAAAAATTGTATTTTATTTTCATGTATTTAAAAATAAAAACTATATTTTGGATTGGTTTTAAAAAATTATTAATAAATTTTAATTAAAAAATCCATTTATGGTTTTTATTGAATTCTATACTAGAATTTGGTATAAAAATATGTTTATACATAAAATGTATCTTTTTGAAAAACTATTTTTTATCACGTTTTTTGGATTTAATTTTAAATTAAATTATTCTAATTTTATTAAGTGAATCTTTAAAAATTTAGTCCTTATTTTTAATTATGAGGTAAAACTTTTTTAAATAGTATACTTTTATTTTTTTCATTATAAATAGTGTTTGTACAAAATAATTGTCACCACAATAAGGGCAAATAGAGTAATTAAAGATACATATAATACAATAAAAACACCAAAATGACCAAAAAAACTTGAATTTATCCTATAGGATGAGTTTTTTCCAGCCATTTATATATATATTTTGAAAATATCCCAACTTGGTCCTATATTTCTTTGATTTTGACCATTATAACATTTAAGTAAAAGATAAATTCAAAAATGTATCTCTCATGCTTCTAATATCTATAATATTTTGTGACATGGATTAAAACAACTTATGTTTAGTTATAAATATTTATTTTAAATATAAATTATTTTTTATCATGGTGATTTATTTTTAATTATTAATGACTAAATAATTACCTTATATTCCTATGCAATGTTGACATAATATTTATTAAATAAAAATAAAAATAAAATAAATGATACAAAAAATATTAAAAGTAATGGAATGTGAATTAATTATTAAGTTCCAATAATTTTTTAGATAAATAAAACTTTTTAGGAATTTTTTAAATGATTATATTCAAACCCCTATCTTATCATGTTGTTTTCAAAGATAAATTAAATAAATAGTTCCAAAAACGACATTAATGATATTTTATAACAAATAATATTTTATTAAATGATTTAAATTTCCAAAAAAACTATATTTGACCAATTTTTTGTAATATTGTTTAAAATTTCATTCATTATTTATTTATAGTCCAATTTTCATTTTATAGTAACAATCACTACCCCTAAAGAGTAAAAAACTTTGTTATCACGATAATCGTCAAAAAGGGATAACATGGGTTAAAAAACATATCAGGGTTAAAAAATAACCTAAACTTATCTAATATTTATTTTATGAGATTATTTCAACTCATAATAATATTATATTCTAATAATATCAATTTGGATCTATTTTAAAATGAAAATTAATTTATATTAATTTAATACATTAAGAAATTCCAAGGTTGCCCCTCCCCTCTCTTATAAAATAAAACCTCCTCTCATATTTTATTCACACCTAAAAAGAATTTTTATTTATCCAAGAAGTATAAAAATTCCTTAATTACATCCATATCCATTCCCAAGGTTCCTTGGTTTGACCGAAAAGCTAACTTTGAAAGTATTTGTGTATATTTCAAAAGAATTTGTTTGAATAAGAGGTATAGTTCCTAACATATTTTTTTCATTTTATTTATTCTTATAAATACTTAAAATATTCATAAAAAATGATGAATTAATAACATAATTATATTGAATATAATTTGATATCATTATTTTAATGGAATTACCTATATAAATCTCTACTTTCATCAAATGGGAAACGAAACCATCGTTCGTGTGTACGTCCAACTACCGCGTCACGAACCGATGTAATTCGTTTCCCAATACCACCTCTAACAGATGAATATAATGATATATATAATTTTTATATATTTTATTAAATAAATTTTTATCATTTTTTTAAAATTAAAATATCCTCTTTTTCTAACCTTTTCATTCATTGAAAAAGGACAATGTTGTTCATGGTTACATGTGAATTACCACCTCCATGAAGTGATGTGATTCATTTTTTATCACCACATCACATGGATGGGATATATAAGTGCATATAAATAAATAATATGGTATTTATGATATAGTTATCACTTTATAAAGATAAAATAATACTTAAATTTTTTCCATCATGATTGCTGAAAAATAGTAATGTTACTCGTGTATACATACTGCATGATTATAACATAGTTTATTTTTATTAACCACATTTCATAGTTATATTTAAAAGTTTAATAAATTTATAAAAATGATAACTATTTCATGATATTTATTATTTATATTATGGTATAATGGCCTCTTTGACCATAGTATACCTACCAAATTCATTTTGGACATCTGTGTTGAATATCGTCAAATGGTTGACTTGAACTTAATTGATTAAGTAATTAAATATAAAAAGATAATGAATAAATGAAAAATAATTATATAATTGAAGAAATTAAATAATTAACATAATTTTATTATTTTAAAAAATAAATAATTCATGTGACAAGTCAAACTCAGGGTAAGGGACACTTTACATTAAATACTTCATTTTAAATATTTGAAATATTTATTTTCGAAATATTTTTCCTTCCTTGTCCATACTTTAAAAAAAATTATATATATTTATAAGGACATAAATTAATTATAAAAGTAATTTATGTCTATTTTTTTGAATTTTTTTACAATAAATATTTCTACATAATGTTTTGAATTTGATTAAAAAAGGAAAAAATGAATGTTTTATTTTAACGTATACAACATCAAAAAATTTTCCAGCCATCATGATCATTATTTTGTATTTTATATTCCTTTATAATATTCTATTTTTTCATAAAATAAAAACCTTATTTCTATTTCTTCTAGTAATTTTATTTTTGAAAATTTGGTTTTAAAGGAAATCGGTATATCAATATCTAAATATGTTTTACTTATGGGTTTAAAATTATATTTTTATGATTTTGATGATGTAAATGAAAGATTTTATGTGTTTTATACATGTCATGGCCCTTGTATATTATTTCTTATTGGTTTATCCCAACATATTTCTCCAATTCATTGGGTAATGATTATGCTCTCCAAATAATTATATTGGAAGTTGACCACATGGTTTTTCTAAATACAAGGGTTCTTGTAAGGGTTCTATGAAGATGATAACCCAAGGAACCTACATTAATTTTATATTCTTAAAAATGTTTTTTCATAGAAATAATTTTATTTAAAAAGGTAATATAATGATCCTTTTAAACCAATTATGATGCCCTTTTAGGGTAAAAAAGGAATGTTTTTAGGAAAATATTTTTCTTGGCATCTCTTGTTTTCTAAGAAAACTAGTTATTATGATTTTACATTTATATTTTCCTATAAATTATTATATGAATAACATAGGGTAGTAAAATAAGTTTTAATGTGAAATTAAATTATTATTTGAGCTCAAAGTTTATTATATTAATGTAAACTCTTTTTTATCAAATGTTTTCAAAATTGACTAATAGTTTTATTTATTTTTTTATGTCCCTTATTTATATTTTTATACTCATCCTAGGTTTTAAATATTTTAATAGGTCTTATGGGTGAGTATAAACAAATAAGAGTTCAAGTGTAAATTTGAAATATTTTTCATGAAAATAAAACAATTTTAGTTTTAAAAGTTTTGTATTTTGGAAAAAAATGGATACTTAGAGGAATTGTCCAATATGTATTTTTTGGGTTTGTTGTGGAAAATTTATGGATTGATTATCTAAAAATATAAACATAAAAAGATACTTAATATGAAATAAATTTAATTATTGTATAAAAATTAAATTATGGGTTGAATTAGGATTGGGTCCTTATATTAATGATTAAATTTTTAAGAATTATGAATACTGAAACCGCTATTATGAAACTAGTAAAATGATCAAAACTATAGACACCCAATATGTAAAATAAGAAGAATTAATATAAATAATGACTATTTATCAAAATTGTGAATGAAAATGTTTATTATTAAGGTTGTTAATTAATTGATTAAGATTGTTATGTTTACGATACAGAATGTTAAAGTATATTAATGGAAGTCAAGAAAAGAGGTAAGGGTTTTCATCTCATATCCCCATCATTGAGACAAGTTTGGTATTATTAACCTAATTTCATTTATGTGTAGTATATAATACATATATTAGATATCATATCATGAATTATATTTTAATAATGTAATTTTATGTTCAATTACCATACCTCTCTATCAAGGGGTTTTGATTAAATTGTTAGTCAAGCCACAATATTTTTCATGGTCTCAATTATAATTCATTGAGACATGTTACCTGTTATGCACCATGATTCCTTTGTATGGTTTTCTATTGATTTACTATCCCCTTAACTATTTATTTATTTTTTAATTATAATTAATGTTATAATATAAGGAAATTCAAGTTATTTTCTAAAAATTCCTTTTGAATCAAGTGTTACCCTTGTCATAAGATTGTTTGGTAACTCAATTTTCATTCATTGAGTTATTATAATTCAATTGAACTTATATAATATAAGTTGGTTACATTCTATATTTTTATTTTATTATGTGTTATTATCTAATTATTTATATTTTTATGACATAAAATCCTTTTCAAATGTTCCATGTCTCATGGAGTATGTTACTCTTAAGGGATAATGATAACTCAAGTCTTATTTCCTTGAGTTATATTGTTTTTTTATGAACTTATTTCTTCCATACTTGGGTTCTACCTCTTTAATATTTTATTATATGTTCTTTTATAATCATATTTGGTAAAATTATGTTTTAATATAAATTAATTATTTTCTACTCTTTTAACAATGTGTGTTTTGAACCAAGGTATTTTGAAAATAATAAAAAATGTTTATCCTTTAACTTTCATAGGTTTTCCCCAAATCCTAATTTATCCAAGATAAACTTAATAAATTTCCATCGTTACATTATTGGAGTGTATTTTTAAAATTAATGTTTTAAAGTAATTTCATGTCACTTTATAAAATTTACCTTTGAAAGAAACATGTAAATTTTTATTTTACGCTGATGCTAAAAACATTTTCTAAAAACTCTTTTAAGTTTTAATTTTAACTTCCATTTTTAATTCCAAGAATATTTACCCTATTTGATTTTATGATTATGGATATAACCTCTAATATATATATGTTATCATTTGTGAGAATGAACTCATGGTGTAAAATAATTCAATCATTGATCCTTTTTTTGTGATATCCTTCAAATCATTCTTTTTTAAAGGATGCATTCCATCCATGTAAATATCCTTCGATGTTTCTTTTTTTTACTATGATGTTTTGTTATTTAGAAACCACACACCTTTCTATTCAGAACATATGATCATGTTATTCTTGTATTGACTTATTTGTACACTCATTTCTTTATATGATACGAGAATCACATTTTTACATAATTCAAATTAGACGATGTTCTCCTAGAAGGAATGTTATTATATTGACATAGGGAAATGTATTGGAATTATATATGTTGTTATTTCATTATGTATTAATATTTTATAGTTGAATATGTATCATTTTACCATCCACATTCTTCCTACATATGGGTTATGAACATGTTCTCAAATTTATTAACATGGGGAAAAGTATCGATATTATTGATGATTATTGACTACTAACAAAGGTTGATAGTGTATTAAAATTCTACATCCTTCATTATATAGATATATATGTTATATTTTTTAACAAGTTCCTTAAGGAATGGTATAAGAAGTATGGTTGAATATTATGTTAAATTCATTATAATTAAACAAGTGACGAGTGGGGCCTTAAATTATATAGACCCTTGATACATCGACAGGTCTCATGGGACAACATAGCTTTGGGTATTTGGTGTATTCCTAACCAATTCAGTAATATATCTTAACTACGATATTGATGATAAGTAATGTTTCTTATAAAAATTCCTTTCCAATCGATTTTTGAAGTTTATAATTATTCATTCCATCATTATTATATCATCATTATTGATATCAATGTCTTCATTTATTGTAATTGTTGGAATCTCAATGAATCAAGTTGGATTTTTTTATAATATCATTATTTACATCACATGTTGAAGATAGACACAATGATGGTTGTCCAGGTGGAGATACAAGTGGAGGTATTTCAATACATTCTAGGATCATTCCAATGTTGAAGAAGGTATATGTTGTGCTAATGATAGATAAATAGAAAATTTATTTACCTTATAGTGACCTATATAAGTAAATTAATTTATACCACAAGATAATTATTTTACATGTACCTCAAGTAGGAGTTCAAAATTTGGAAATTCATTTATCTTATAAATGAAAAAAAAATTAATTCCTTTATTTTATAATATAATTACTTTATGAATAATACATTTATCTTATTAATGTAATATATTTTAGACTTTGAATGATATTTTTAATGCCAGTTAGATAATTTCATCTACACTGGAAAAGATTGAAGGAAAATATATTATGGGGATCTGTATAAGAGAATTAATCTACACAATAAGAGTTTTGATTTGGAATATTTTGGTAAAATGATTTATGTTAATCTCATAATATATTTATCTATGTATTATAATCTAACACATGGATTTTGGTTACATGGAAGAACAACTACATAGACCATTCATGATTAGAGGAGGAAATCATGAGATCCCTAACCACCAGTAGATACATGAATGTGTGTGGTTATCAGTGAATGGAGGGTTAAATGAAATATATTATGGTTTTTTTGATCATGTCCCATAAAGAGTTTAAGATCGCCATCATAGTGTGGTGTAGATCCAATTTTCTATATTTTTTAGAAATACATGCTATGAAGCTGGAATTATTCTCAAGAATTTATATTTTACATACATATCCCATATAGTTATATTAATATAAAATATTCATAGAACATTCTATGATTTAAGGTTCATTTATGACTATTAAAATTATTGTTACATAATATGTGATAATTAATATATAATATAAGAAGATATGTATCACATGAGATAACTCTCCAAAAAATAAAGAGGGAGAGATACACAATGAGGATTCCATGAGGTATTTCTATATCTCATATGGAATGTTGAAGGTTGATTAAGGTGTTATTATAGGAGTTAAATTCTCACTAGAAGTTGACATTGGTAGTGCTGATGAGAAACACCATCATTGGTGTATGTTTACATCATACTCTTTTGAAGAATGAAAGTTTTAAAAATGGAGTAGTTAGTTCCTTATTTAAGGAGAGTATTGAATTCTCCAATTTTTCATGGTAGTGAACCAATAGGGTTAGTGAGACCACTTCAAAATTGTACACCTAAAGTAGTGAGATTTAGGAAATTTGTTGAATAGATTCATTATTGTGCATGATCCTTGTAATATCCCAATGTTAGTGAACCAAGGAAAACCTATCACATTATTTACTACTTCCATCCCTCATTGAGGGAAAATATAGATATAAATTAAAGTTTCCCTCAAGGTGATAGAATAACTTCCTTATAATTTTTTTTTTCAAATTACTTATAATGATTCCCCCCCTCTCAAGGTCTAATCCTCCATAAGGGTCTAACAAGTGGTATTAAAGGGGTTTTAATTCTATTTCTCTCTTAGAAGCATGGAAAAAAATTCAAGTATAAAGGTATCCTAATTATTTAAGGTATCAATTTCCAATTTTATAAAATCCATATGAAATATTATTTTGAATCCTTAAGAATTTACATTTATATAGTATTTATGGAATCACTACTAATATTTAAATTGAAGCTTTTAAAGAGAGATATCATCAAGAATTTGATATATATTCCAAAGACATAAATTCCTTGGGAGGTTCTCTTTCCAATACCATTTACACAAAGGTAATTTCTTATAAAACCTCTCATGTTATGTGGGAAAGGCTTATGAATATTAATGAATGAGATTTGAAATTTTGGGAGGAAAAGTTACAAGTTCTTTGAAAAAAATATGAAGACTTGCGAATGAATTCAAATGAGATGGTCGATGACTTTTTTTGATCATAATGTTATTTTTGAAGATATTTGAGGCCTCAAAAAAGATCTCAAAGAAGAAAATATTATGAAGTGGATCTTGATAATAATCCCTCCTTGATTTAATGAAAACATATTGGTTGTCAAATACAAGGATCCAGAAGAGATTTCTCTCAATGCTTTATATAGTTCTATTATGGGTTATGAGATGATAAATGAAGATAATGAGTCAATAATTAAGAAAATTAATCAGGAGGTGGGCTTTAATTCCCTAAAGAAACTCTTAATCAAAGAGAATCCAAAAATTGATGAAGTTAATGAGGTTATTTCATTTATTTCCTATAATATTAAGAGAGGAATTGGAAGATTTAAGGGTAAGATTCTTCTTTATTGACTCAATTATGGTAATGTGGGACACGATGTGGCTAAATATCCAAAAAAAATCAATAATGTGATGGTTAATACAAACAAACTAAGAATATGATAAAGGAAGGAACAAATAATTATTAGTTGAGGTATTTCAAAAGGTAAAATTTTATTTATAAAGAAGAGGATATAATAATACAAAGTGATGTAGAATAAGTTCAAAAATTTAAGGATGAAGGTGTGTTGATGGATATTGAAAATTTTCCATGAAATAATGATAGAAAGGATGAGAATGAAGGTTTTTTTAGAAGGGTTGATCTGTAGCTAGAACTTGAGATAATCCTTGAAGAACTTAATGTTTGGAGGGTAAAAACTAAGAAGGTCTATACATTGGTTCTCATTTCTAAGATATAATTGATACAAGAAGAAGAATAAAATTAATATCCGAATTATATGATTGAAAAACTCAAATCTAAAAAATCAGGAACCTTGGGAAGGAAGTGGAACTAAAACTAGGAATTGGATAAAGCTATAAAATATGGAGTGAAGATAATTAAGAAAATGGAAGAAGAAGTTATGAAATGGAATTTAAAGTGTGAAGATCAAGAATGGTTATTAGAATTCAGAATGATGATGACAAACATAAAGGAATCATCATCAATTTGAGGAAAATTAATTTTTGAGTAAGATCACATACAAATTCCTAAAATTCATAGGTTTAAAGTTAAAATAAAATATATGGTTGTTTCAAAACCCCAAACTCTGAATCCTCATAATAGGGTATATCTTCTCAACACTTGAAAGTAAAATAACCATGTGGCCAAGTAAAATTATAATTCTTCAAGAGTTATATGTTTTTCTATTGAAAGTTTGGACACACTTAATATACACACTCTATTTTTAGAAGTTCCTTCCAAGATAAACACCCATACAAAAAGGTAATTAGAATTTATAATCATTATTTTCATTTTAATTTATATTGTTTTGTTGTGAAAAAATTGGGAATAAGGAAATCAATTATACCTCAAGAATGAAACAAATTTCTTCAATAATTCCCCAAAGTGTAAGAAATAAAAATCTAGAACCCTTATCCAAAATCATAGATACTCAAAAAATCTTTTATATTCTTTAATAAGAAGAAAATTTCATGGATCAAACTATTGATGAGGCACTTTCATCACCGACATGGGTAATGAAAGGTAGTTCAGAGAAGGCTAATTTTATTGAGACATACTTAAGGGAAATAAACAAGTCAATCTCTTGGATATTGGATAATAGATGAACATATTTTGTGACAAAAAATAAATACCTCATTATTAATGTCAAGAAATATAAAATGATTTCATTAATTTCTGGAATGATGGGGATCTTAAGATTATTGGGCCTGGAAAATCCATGGTTTGAGGAAAAGATATTATGTGGAATGTTGTGCTCTTGGTTGATGGGATAAGTAATAATATTCTCATTGTTATATAATTTTTTGACAACATACATATGGATGGGTTCAATGAAAATGATTATACTATCAAATATGAATATGGTTCACTTATTCTATAGGGAATAAGAACCAAGGGAAATCTATACCTTATTAGAGAATAATTTTTTATGTTTTCTAAAGAGGAGGAAAATAGCCTATGGCATAAGTGTCTTGGATATCTGAGACAAACATATTTGGAGAGACTGTTAAAGAGAAATGAATTATGTGACATTCCCCATATCACTTATGATCACACACACATATGTGATTCATGTCAAAAGTGTAAAATTATTTGGAATTATTACAAGAAAAGGAAGATGAAGGCATCAAGGTTGATTGATCTTGTGTACATGGATCTTTGTGGGATGATCTCTCCCAAAGAGATGTATGGAGTAAGGTACTATGTGTTGTTTTTTTATGTATTCAAAACTATGGCATGGATTATGCCTATCATACACAAGACTAAGGTGTGAAAATATATCACTCTATATTGGAGAAGTGCTCAAAGTAATCTTGGTATAAAGATTCAAAACTTTTAAATATAAAATAGGACCAAATTTAAAAATCATCAAGTTAAATAATATATGGAGAAGCATGAAATTCAACACCATGTTTCATCTATTAAAACACCCCAATAAAATGGGGTATTGGAAAGAAGAAATCATAGAATAAAAAACATGAGCCAAACAATATTGATTGAGAGGTCTTATTCAGAAAGATACTGAAAAGAACTTATTCTTGTAAAAATATATATCACCAATAGATATTTTTTATGTGAAAATGAATGGAGAAATCCATTTGAATATTTTCATGGAAAGAAACCTACAATCAGTTAATTCGGGTAATTTGTAAGTAAATGATTTTTCCTCAAAATGAAGAAGATTAAAAAATTTGAATATCAAGGAGATTGAGGAATATTTCTTGGTTACTCATAAAAGATTAAAGTTTATAGTTTTTACAATAATAAAATTAAAAATATTATTTATAGTAATGATTTTATGGTGGTTAAAATTGGGAAAATAACAACATCACCTAAACAAATTTCTCAAGAAAACCAACCAATTTGTGAATCTGAAGGTGATGAAGAAGCACAAAATTTTGGGGTAGTTACAAGAAATAAATATAATTATGATAATGACTCGTACCATGAAGAATTTATAGAAAATATATCATGCTCAAGAAGAAAAATGAACAAGGATTAAATCACCAAAATAGAAATTGTTAGAGTCTAGAAATCCCTAGTATAAATAATAAGAATTAAGTCTCACCAAAAGTTATATTTATTATCATTAGTGTAACAAAAATATTTCAATGAAGTAGAAAATTATGAGAGTTAGGACAAGGTTATAGATAAATATATTGAATAATTAGAGAAAAATACTTAAGAATTTATTCTAAGTCCAAGTGATAAGAATTTCATTGAAACCCATTGGTTATTCTGAAAAAAACTTAATGATTAAATCATGGTGGTTTAGAAAAAATCATGACATCTGTGTATGGTATATTTTAAAATTAAAGGAATTGATGTTGATGAGATATATACACCTATAGTATGACTTGAAAATGTATTATTATTCCTAACAATGACAATTAAAATGGATTAAAAGTATATCACATGGAAATAAAATCTTTATTCTTGAATGGTGTCCTTGAATAGGAAGTATATATTAAGAAACCAAATGGGTTTTTTCATTGATAAAGATGAAGGAAATTTATGTCAACATAAGAAGGCATTGAATGGCCTCAAACAAGCATCAATAGAATCATATTCTAAGTTATATCAATGCCTAATGAATCATGGTTTCTATATAGGATTATTTGATCACAACTTATACATAAATAAGGATAATGAGAAGTTATTAATGGTTTTTATCTATTTGGATGACATAATTTTTGGAGGCTCAGATGAAAACTAATACAAGAAGTTTTCAGAACTCATGATGTTGGAATTTGAGATGCACCTAATTGGGGAAATGTCATTTTTACTTGGCTTTAAAGTTATTCATAGAGTGTATGGGATAAATTTTTCCCAAACCAAATATGGAAAGGAAGTATTAATAAGATTATAGATGGAGGACTTGTGTCCCATGGGAACTCTAGTGGAGATAAGACTAAAATTATCAAAGGATGAGAAGGAAAACAAGGCTTATACAACTACATATCAGAAAATTGTTGGGAGTTTACTCTATTTGACTACCACTTAGTAAAATATTCTATTTTACACTTTTCAAGATGCATATTTTTAGAGTGATCCCATGGAAATCCACATGAAAACTATGAAATGAATAATTCAATATATCCATCACATGATGGACTATGAGTTGTTCTATCATAAAGATTCATAAAATAATTTACTGGGATTTATTGATGAATATTAGGATGGTTTGATAGATTACCAAAAATAAAATTTAGGCGGATCTTTTGATCTTTGGAGTTTATGTATGTAATGTAAAATAAAGAAGTACGATTTCATATCTTTGATCACCATAGAGGTTGATTGTGTGGTAGAAATGTACTCAGCACTGGTAATTTCTTACCAATGTTGAACCTCTTGTCATGATCCTGGTATGTCTTCAAATACCTTCACTTGGCTCTCCACCTAGAACACTATCACCCGGTCTATCTTCAACATGTGATGTCGATAAAGTTATTTTCAACAAATCCAACTTTATTTATCTATATTCCAATAATATCCCAATTTTTTATTGTCAATAATATCTTAAAATACTGCTAGTGTCGATTAATTTATCTTGGAAAACACCATTTTTTAAGATGTTTATCTATAATGCACTAGTCATCAATTCAAATCCCACATGATCCACACTTAGTGTGAGAAATATGAATTTAGTGAAAAATTATTTCATGACCACTTACCGCATATCTCCCCCTAATTTTTCAATTAAAATACTTCCCTTATTTCAAATACTTATCCCCTACCAAACACACAAATATAAATTTTTACCCCTTTGGAAATGAACCCAAAGAGATAAATTCTCTAGAAATTTTATAATATATGGTTATAAATCCCAAAAAGTGAGGCAATAAACACACCTTACACATAAAATCTTCTATGGGGTATGATTCATCATGATGAATAGTATTTATCTCTATCTAGCATAGTTCTTGGGTAGGATTTCAAACCACATCATCCAGACCCAGAGTGTTTTGTTGGATATTTTGGCCAAGAGGTTTAACACTGGTAAGAAATTAGCAAGGAGAGAGATATGTCATGGTGGAGGACATTTCATTTGGCCTAGATCTTATAGTATTATGGGGTTATACTATCTAATATGGTGAGAGTGGAGTACCATGACATAGTGAAATCCACTTTTCCTCTCCATGTTTTAAAATTTTGGGGAAATTTTCATGTTCCCCTTCATTTTAATGGTTTAAACCCCCTTCTCTTTCTCACTTTTGTGTGATTAACCAGGGTGAATCCCTCCCTCTACACTGTCAATCCACCTCTATTTGGAATGAATTTAGGTGTGATTATTTGGATTTTAAGGATATATTCTTTCTTACCATCCATAATTTCTCTTCTCATTACCTATGTTTATAATGTGGTCATCCATTCTGAGTGTTTTGGTGAATATTCCACCGAATCATAGTGGAATCATCCCATAAGGATGGGGATTTTGTGTGATATGCGTAGATAAAGACATGATATGATGATTAAACTCTATCACACATTATTTATTCAAATGTATGTTTCACAAAATATTATTCTAGGGATTTTCACTAAATTAAATAAAAAATTACTATTGATTTGTTGTTTTGTGTTATATATTTTTCTTAGAATGGTTCTCATAGTGTGTTTTGGACCTCTCCTGTGTGGTTGGTTGTGGTTTTGGTGCAATAGGAGTTACATATGAGTAATTAAGTTTTTATTCCTAAGAGAATTAAATTGACTAATTAATTGTAAATTGATTAATTAATTATAAATGATTATATTTAATTAAATTTGATGTTATGACATGAGTTAGGGCCTCATAGAGATTGATGATTGCTGGTTGGACTTAGAAAATCTTTGTAGATATTTTACAAGTTGAAATTAAATTTAATAACTCTTTTATTGGGGTAGGTGGTCCCTCATACATACCCCTTGGGTTTATGCATTTTTTTATGGCATGTGATATGTGTGGTATCACCACTAAGAGTGATTAAATGGTTAAAATTAGAAATTTATTTAATTAAATTTTAATGCCTATGTATGAGTTTAACAAATTTTGAGGGACCATGATGGAACCTTATGAACTACCTTGATTTCCTAGACCACCAATAACTGATTTCTTGATTATTATGATGTTCCCCATGGAACTTTAACCTTGAGGGGTGTAAAATGAATTAAAAGGAAATGAAAGAGGTGTAGTGGGCTTAGTGATAGGGTCCCTTAGTGACCTCTAAGTATAAGTGATTAATAACCAAATATGGATACTAGATATATTGGACATGTGATAACCTTAAGATCATTTGGAGCCTTCAAGGTAGTTTAAATGAGAATGGGGTGAGTGTTCCACCCCCATTGAGATGTGACTACCAGAGTTGTTGTGCTATAGGTTGACTTTATATGGGTCGGGTGCATGAGTAATGAACTAGAGTAACTTGGTAAAGGGATTTTATTGATGATATACCCCTTATGTGATACCAATATGAGATACATTACAAGGATAAGTAGGTCATGGTGTGATCATGATGATACTGAGGGACTCTTTGGACTTTGAGTGATGGGTACAAACCTGAGCATTGAGGTTAGTATGGAGGAACATTTTTGACGTCTCCATGCTATTATGTGACCTAGGGGGGCTAGTGGGTTCCACAACAACATATTAACCCATGTGAGGGTGCATATGTAAAATAGATTGTGATGATTTCAGGTTTCACCTAGAACAAAAATCAACAATGACATGGGAGATGGTAATGGTGGCACACACTATCCAATGAGATGTATTAAGATACATGGAATTACTTGGGCATTCTCCCTGGATATTTTCTTCTTTCTTATGACTAATTTATGCTTAAGACAAACTCTTAGGATCTGGATGTTGGGCCTAATATGGTTTATAAAGCCTTGTAAATGATCCTTTTATTTTTTTGACTGGTTTAGATTTTCCTTGACCTAGTTCTTAGAATCAAGGATAGGGGATAAGACCCTACCATATATATATAGGCTCAGTTTAGAAAACCATGGATGAGTTACATGGATTTAAAATGACTTTTTTTGTTTATATTACCTTATATTTGATCCTAGAAGATGGGTACATGGGATGTGAACCTATCATTTGGCCTATGAGTGTGATTTTGGAATTACTTGGACATTCTCCTTGGATTTAGTTAGTATTTGGGTTGGAATTCCTTGTATATTCTCCTTGATTTTACATCATGTTTATTTAGATCAGAATATATTGAACACACTACTTGGATTCAAATAATATGTATGTGTGTTGGAATTCCTTTGAAACACTCCTAGGATTTAGATCATGGTAAATGGTTTTGGATTTCCGATGACATGCTCCTTGGAATTGGTTGTTGGGAATAATACTATTGGATTTACAAGGAAATTATCCTAAGAATTGACTATGGTCCTAATATTAGCCAGTAAAATTACATGACATTCTCAGAGGCACTTTAGAGCTGGCCAAGGTGGTTTTGGGTTGATCCTATGCATCATGTTAAAAACTGAGGATTGATAATTATTATTAATTTATGCTTCTACACAATATTTATTTTTTCAACAAAGCATTTCGCATGCACCTAAACTACATTTACTGGTTATATAAGGTAAAAAATTGGTCGTTCCCTACTGAGTTGTGATCACACCCAACTCAGGTGGCCATAACACTTATGTGCCCAAGCGTCCTTCACTATTTATAGGCTTGGGTTGGGAAAATGCACATAGTTACATGATCGACCTTTATTTCTTAGGTAGATTATAGACTAGAATGAGTTAATTCTTGGGGATTTATCATAGGCAAATGTATTTTTCTCTTTTATTGATTTTGTATATGTGATCTGACCAATGGGAAGTTAGTCATTTTATTTTTTAATTCCCAGGAGTCTAGGTTGTTTTCTTCTGAATGATCATTTTGATATTATTGGATATCATTATTACTTATGTGTACTCAAAAGTTTATTATTGATGGAAGTTTTTTAGTTATTTTATCTATTATTTCACATCTGATATAAGTTTATAGTCTCTCTATGATACTAACATATACTGCCACTACTAATTAGTAGTCACTAGAATACATGGATGCATACATGAGTTTCTAGGGACTACTTTTCTGGTCTAGGCATTGTACGGTGTCCGTGACCTAGTGTAGGATTTTTCAAAGTGGTATAAGATATTTTTTATGTTTTATATCATATAATGTATCATAGTTTTATATTATATTACTATTTTAGGGAGAAGGTAGGATGGTAACATAATAATGTGTCTGATTTTGTGATCGATATAAGGTGAGTGCATCATGAAAACATTTTTCAATATGATTTCCATGTTACTAAGGCTTTATATTGATGTTATTGGCTTTTTGATGTTACAGTTTCTTGATTTCACATAGCATGACACACTTTAATGATGGATTTATTAATTTTATCTGGTTTTTCACTCTTGTACTTATGGAAAGAAGTTGTGTTCATGATTTATGTTGGACATGTAGGATTCACATGACATTATTATGCATTTTTATGATTCATATAACTGATTATAGAGGGTTTAGCTATTTAATATGTAATTAAAAAATTATACGGTGTTTTCCTATATAACATGGCGGTGGAATTCTACTCATACTAAATTTGTAGGTGGAAATTGTGTTATGGTTATTTGGATCCAAAGGGTGAAATCAATACCAACAATTTTATTTTAATAACATAGTTATTTTCATGAGTCTTTAGTGATTGGTAATGTGCCTCATAACTTATGTAGAACCGGTCCAAATAACATTTCATGTTGATCCTGGCCAGTTCATTACAAAAGAGTACTGATACCTAGTTTATTTTATTATATTTAATGGATTCAAGGTAGACGGGTGATTGGGTTATCAAAACTCAGGAGGTAGATATAGATAATTTCCTAGAAAATACTTTTAATATCAAACATTTAGTTTTTAGGTGATATCGGGAATGTGTAATTTTAGTTTTAGGTTTCATTTATCTTTATTATATGTATATAAATCCAAATTGAATATAGTTTGAAAGGGAACATATGAGTTTCATAGGCAGGCTGTGTGGGTTTCATACCATACACATAGGCCATCCATCTTAAAAGGGTGTGATATTACGGTATTTCTTCTTTTCATAATGGTTCTTAATGTTTCCTATTAATCTTATAAATTTATGTGGGTATTTAAAGCTAAATGAAAATAAAATTTATTCATTTTGTGTTTTTTGAAAAAGAACATATTAATAGACTATTAAAATTCTAAAATGAACGGAAAATTCATTAGGCATGATTAAAATGGACTTTGAGTATAATGGTTGACATTTTGATTCTGTATAATTTTGTACAGATTGGTTTTTGATTATGATAAATCCTAATAAGAATTATAGTCTAAATTATGTATATTAATTCCAACATGATCAAAAAAATAAATTGTTATAAGTGACTTTTTAAATATGAAAATTGGTATAAAAATGAGTTTAATAGATTAAATTATTTAAATACAAATGTTTGTTTTATTTCGGGGATGAAGTAGAGGTATATTGAGATATTAAGGCACATGTTAAAATTTTAATTTGTTTTATCCAATGATTAATACTTATATTTAATATAATAAATGTAAAATGTTGGGTATTATTAAAATGTTAACATCAATGATTTGATACATAATTGATTGAAGTGTGTGATGTTTGGTTAACATGTTCGAATTTTGGAATTTATTTTTTAAATTTTGGTATGTGTTATGATTATTGTTATTTTTTATGAAGTTTAATTTACTATGATATGATAGTCATGAAAAAAATAATTTTAAAAGGAACGTATTAATTTTAACGTGGTAAATGTTGTTTATTTTTTTAATTCTTTTAATGTACATGCTAAATTGAAATGATGGAATGGGGTTTAGAATGTTTTTCAAATCACTACTATTAATATCATGTGAATTTTATCTTAAATAAAATGTTTTTTACAATATTTATGGATGATATGACATACTATAATTTTTTTAAAGAATTCATATAGAGATGTGATTTTTAAACATGATAACTAAAAAATAAAACATAATAATACTTGAGAACTAATCATGATGTTTGTACTATGTCTGGATGCAATATTATTATTGTGATGGGAAATAAGTGAAAATGAATTTTTAAGACATTATTTTTTGAAATATGTGTGGAATATGTTTCAGGATGTGACATTTTGAAAGGGGAAAATTTTAGAATGTGGATCTAAATGTTTTGAAATTAAATGTGTGAAAAAAGAGAAATTATCTTCATGTACCTATTATTTAATGAGGTGGGCATTGAGTATTGAATGGGTAAATAAGTAAATTGAAATGGGTATTTAATCTATTTTTAATTTTGTTGATTTTTATTGTAAAACATATTGTTGTTGATCTGTTTAATGGTATATTGAAATGAAAAGTTTTTTTTGTTAAATAAGCATCCTATTTAGAATTTTGTTCTCTTTTATAATGAATATGTTTCGTATATTGGTATCATGTTCTATTATAAGTGTTATAAGTGGGAAAATTGTTGGAAATAAATAAGATAAATAATATTTTTTTTAATAAAGTGAGTTAAATTGAAATTAATTATTTTTGTAATAGTGTATTAAAACTTGGGTTAGCATTATTTTAATAACTAATGTTTTAGTTTAAAAGGAAATGTTCAAAATTTATTAGTGGTGTTTTCAAACATGATGGGTTTTATGTGATTTATTTATATAAATTATATGATAAATAACAAATAAATTGAATATTTTTATATATATAGTATTTGATAATGTAATTTTAATTTGTTTCATTAAATTTTGTTTTTATGGAATTATTTATTATTTGTAGTAATTTTTTTGAAAAAATTAATGGTAAAGTTTCATTTAAGCATATAGTTTTTTGGAAGGTTCCTTACTTGAAAAAAAATATTTAGATTATTATTTATATATAATTTATTCCAATTGATTTTTTATTTTGTTAAATTTCAATTATTTTTATTTTGGATTAAAGTGACTGAGATTTTTATTGAAACAATAAGGCCATGTTTGATTGCAGTGGAAATTCCTTTAAAAATAGGAATTACATGTGATTTTTGTGAAATAAAGCCTTATCTTGATAAAAATTAATGTAGTTTTAATGTTTATTTGGTAATATTGAGTTAATTATATATTAAAAATAACATAAAGGAGTTCCATAATGTTTGAAGTAATTTTTATTTATGTGTAAGGTTTTTTATATGCTTTTAAATAAAGATAAACATTTGGATGAGTTATAATTTTTTTGGATTTAAAATTTTGTATGGATTTTGATGTACTAGAATTGATCGAGTATGTAATATGTGTAAAAAGGTGTAAATATTGTGTTATTACTTATTGGGTTAGTAATAAATAATTAAAATGACTATAATGAATATTATTCCATAATTTTAAAAAAGTTTTGGAATATTCATAGAACCCAAATAGTGTAAGTGATTACTAATGTGCTTAAAATGAGTAAATAGGTTATGAAAATTGGATAGAAATTGTAATTTCATATAATGTAATTTTTTTAACATTTTTTGTTTCTAAAGTTTATTTGTATGTTTTAATTTTTATTTAGAAACTCTTATAGTGGGAGTACCTTATGTATTGTTTGAAAAGTATTTTTTTGATTGTGGAAAATCTGTTTCAAGAGAAAGAATCTTATCAATTATGTGAATCATTTATGGTGGGGAGATTGTAACATCCTAGGTTTGTGGAATAAATTTTTTGGATTACAGTTTTATTTAAATATGAAAAATGTGATTTGAGAAAATTTATTTAATAATTTTTATTTTTTAAAATTGATAAATAACTTTTTTATTTGAATATTTATTCAAATGTTAAAAATAAAAATGTTGATATTTTTATTTGTGTTGAAAAAAGTGGAAATATAAATGTGTGGTTTTTGTTCTAATTATTATTGTTTGAATTTTATGAAAATGGACATTTTAGTATTTATTGGGATGACATTTTTATTATTAAATATATGAAAAAATTAAATAAAAAATAAAAATAATGATAATTGAAAAAAACAATAGTGATAATTCAAGATGGGTGTTGGTATTGTTAAGGATAAAGGGGGGTTTTAAATGGTGTTGGCATGTACGGAGCAGGTGCATGCACAAGGGGGAATTAACCCCCCCACCACCTCTCTGTTTACCCAATATTTTCTCCCTTATCTCTTTAAATTTATTCTATTTTCTCTCATATGTATCTCCCTTGATATAAACCATAATGGAACCTTTTTAGCAGTGTTGGATTCATATTTATGATAGAAAGGTAATACACAAGCTTTTTATAGTCATCAAATTATTTTCTATATATTTTAATAAATCCAATTTTCCCATTTATTTTTTAATATATGGGGATTCTTATGATTGAAGCATTGATTTACATCACCTCTTAGTGGTGTAATGACACTTATTAGTAATGTTTCACCAGAATTGAGGTAATTTTCACTATATAACCTATTTTTCCATTGGAATATTAAGTGTTATCACATTTACTTTTGTTTTTCTTGATAAAATGGACTTGAAAATGAATTTTTGAGGATTTCATTATGTTTATTAATTATTTCTATTTATTGTATTAGATAAATTTATGGTTTCACATGTGTTTTGATTTAAAACAATATTTATTTTTTTGTTGTGTTTGAGAAAATATTTTAAAGGGGTCTTTTTCTTCTAAATGATTTTTGACATATTTTTTAAATAAGGAATGGTTTTTTGAACTATGTTTTATTGATTTTTGGATTTTTATTGATTTAATGGTACGTATGATTGTGTTAATTGGTTATGGGTTGCACATGGTAGACATTAGGTGTGTGTTGGTAACATGGTGTGGTGTTACCATAGTGTATATTGTGTGTTGGATATGGTTTGTATCCTAGTTAGACTGATATCTCATGAGATGGAATATGTGACCCGGTGAGAATGATATGGCTCCTCTAAATTGGATGATTCATGTAATTTATCTAAATGAACTAATAATAATTCATAGTTACTTTTATAACTATAGGTTAGAGCCCCCATGTTGTGATTATTGTACATGGTTGATATATATTATTACTTTAGACCCACTTCTGTATTTGAAAATTGATATTTATTATTACATATTTCCCTTGGTTATGTTGTGTATTTTCTTAGTTCATGCAATTTGTGGTGACTAACATGTTTGAATAAAACCAAATGATTTGAAAAATGTCAAACCTAATATTTTATATAAAAAATTGAGTATTTCAAAATCTAATGTTTTCAAACAAGAACTATGGTTTTCATTGTGAATGATATTATGTGTATTTATAGTGGTATCCTATTAGGATTTGTCTCACATCCTATATATTTCTTTATGATTATATAGAATTTATTGTGATTGATATAGGTAATGTGGAAGGAGTCAAATCATATGATGGTTCTTCTTGAATCCTTCTATATCCTCCTTAGTTTAGGATTGGTGGTGACCATAGGTCATAAGAAGAGGCCTCAATTTGAGAGTTTTGGGAGATTCTCAAAAAAATTGGATTTTTGTTGTGTATTGGTTTGGATTGTTTCAATAAAAAATGGTAAAAAAACATGTATTCATCTATTATATTTATGGGAGCCAAGGTAGATATGATATAGGGTTATTGAAACTCAAACTGTAGATACAGAGAAGTGCATGGGCATCAGTTTTAGTACAAAACATTGATTTTCAAAGGGATGTTAGGAATGTGAAATTTTAATATCATAGTTCAGTTATCATTTCTATATGGGTACACTTCCAGCATAAATATAGTTGGAAGGGTAACCTATTAGTTTCATGGCCAGGGTGCATGGGATATATATCATGCACACAAGTCATTAATCTTAGAAGGGTGTGGTCTTATTATTAATTTTTTATTTTTTTAATTCCTTCTAATGTTTCCTATTAATCATATTTATTAATGTGTGTCTTTTAATATTAATGAAAATAACTATTTTTTAATATATTTTTGTAAAAAAATACTTGTTAGTGAGTGACTTAATTCCTAAAATGGAAAATAAATGTTTAAGGAATTATTAAATGAGGTTTCGAGTATATTGGATGACATTTTTATTATGTATAATTTTTTGATGATTGGTTTGTGATTTTGATAAATCCTAAAAAGTGTTATAGTCTAGTTTATGAATATTAGTTCTAGAATTCTTGGAAACAAATATTTCAATAAAATATTTATGTAAATAAAAAAAGGGTATGAAAATGAGTTTAAATGATTAAATTATGTAACTAAAAATGTGTTATATTTATCGATCATGTAGTACAGGAATGATGATCTATTATGGCATATGATAAAAGTTAAATTTGTTTGATCAAATGATTAATAGTCTAATCATACAAGGTAAAATAAAACTGTTAGGTATTGTTAAAATAGAAACATGACAGATTTAATGCTAGATTGGTTAATTTGTGTTGATGATTTCTTAAGATGAAGGCATGTTGGAATTTATTTTGAAACCATGGAATGTGTTGTGCATATAGTTATTTTGTCGATGAAGTGTTAATTACCATGCTATGAAATTATTTCATAAAATCATATTGAAAGCAAGTGATTAATTTGATCGTGGTAAATGTTATTGATTTTTTTATTCTTATAAGGTTCAAGATAAAATGAAATTCTAGAATGGGTTTTAACATGTTGATAAAATATTTATTATTCATATGATGAGAATGTTAGTTTAAATGAAATTTATTATCAAAAATATTATTGAATGTTATTCCTTATTATGGTCACCTTGAAATCATTATTACAGTGATATGATTATTGATACATAATAACAGAAAAATAGAAGTATTTAAATTCTTGAGAAGTAATCATGATGATTGTATTATGTTCAGTTATTATATAATGAGTGTGAGGATATGTAAGACATAGATAGAGGAGCAAGGGGTTTATTCTCACGAGCATGAAACCCACATACAGGGTGAATTCCGTGATTTTCAAGGATGAAATAAGAAAGATCTATATTTGAATCTTATTAGGCATAAGGATATGTTCTCCTGATGTGTGAATCAAAAGAAAATTATTGTAGATGTTGTGAGTCCATTGGATTTTTCTAGATTTAAGAGGAATTTTGAGGAGGTTATCAAATATGTGGAAAATTTGACCTTCTATGACTTTAGGGTACCTTCTCCCAAAATAGTCATCAGGAAGGGCCAAAATGTTCATGTATCAGCAAATTAAGAGGCTACTGAGGAGTGAATCATGATTTGAAAATACTTTATTATTGCACGCTTTCTATATCTGAAGGGTGAAAATATGTATAGATTCAATGTGCTAGTTATCAGAATTTATCTAGCCTAGGATTTTAGGGATTTGAGGATTACTATAATATGAAGAGGGTATTTTCACATTTATTTTACTTCTAATAATCTCAATAGGTGTTCATGGAGTTTTGGTTCCATACCTCTATGTTATGGAATTTTAAGGATTCAAAAATGGGATCATAAATTTGATATCTTCAATGTGATGAATACTCACATGCAATTTTTGATTCACATATGTAAACTTAAATAGATATTTTAGAATTATATGATCATCTGGGATATTTCATCATCTGTTGGAAACCTGATTCGAATTTATAATCAAACTAAAAACCCAACGTTTGGACATTTTTCGAGAGTCCTGGTCAAAGTTTACATGGATACAACCTTGGTTGAGGAAGTGGTTCTCACCACAAAATATGACAGCTTTAAATTATAGATTTTTTATAAAATAAAACAAAACAAAAATTAGTAATTTCAATATTCATGATCATATTTTATCTGAATTAAATAGGTCCGATGTTTTTCTAAAATTTAATTTTAAAGGTCATGATGATCTCTCATGTAGAAGAGTCCCTGATAAGGGGAAAGGGAAGGCCCAACCTCTCCCCTTTCCCAATTATGATAAAGTTCATAGTATGATGATGGATTATGAATTTTAAATGATATAAGAGAACCCAACACAACTTTCATAGGTCTCTGGAAATTTTAATTATCCCTTTAACGAGTAGTTCCTTGGAATTGATCATGATTTAGATGCTTTTTTGGATTTGTTGAGATATATGTGGATACTCAAGATATTTATCTCCAATAAGTTTTTACTCCTCTTATTATTATTGATATTCAGGATATTTTCAACAAGGAATAGCTTGTAGAGGTCTCTGATAGTCACACACAGCTACTGAATGTTGTAGGTGATGACACGTGTAACATCCCAGACCCGGATGCCATTGGAAGGTTCCCTGAGCTCGGTGGGTCACATGGCCTCAAGTGCATATCAAAAATTACCATAGGCTAATAAATAGTAGTGAGGTACTAGGTTTTGTTTGTGGGGATACTATTCTATCTTACTAGAGTGTAACACAGTTGAATATCAATAATATTCAATAGAGAAGGTAGTATAATAAACATACAATAAGTAGTTAGCAAAATACTGATAAATAAGAAATTCCAAAATTCACCTCATATTCAAAATTATGATACATGTTATGTGTATAATAAAATATATAAGATAAGTAAAAAGTAGTATATTATAATAAATGTATCCAAAATACAAAAAAAATACAAAAAACAACTATCTCTAAATAGCATCACAAGCCTCAGCTCGGTCTCATGCTCCCCTACTTCTAAGCATGCTAAAAAAATCAACTCTTGAACTATGGGAACTTTCCCCCATCTCTACCTACATCCAAATAGTCTATTCAGGTTCCCAATGGTGGCTTGAACAATTTTTGAGGTAAAATATCAGTAGGAAACAACCCAAAGTTCTATACAATCCAGGATATGCAATATAATGAGCTAAGAAGTGTGCAAGTAAAGCGGGTAAGAAGTAAAGAAATGTAAGTGCCCGTGGCATATCAGCTAATAAGCAAGTGATACTGAATATCCTCTAAATTCCCCCCAAAAAATAAGTGTAAGCTTCTATAAAAGGTAGTTATAATGTAAATATAAGTATCCAACATGACCTCACCATACATCCACACATAACATGTTAACTGTGACCTTTATGTATAACTAGAAGCGTCAAAGAAACCATGTCCAAGACATTCATCCAATAATACCATATTTCTCATGATTATGTCATATAATCAAAGTGTCATACCGTGAAGGGTTGGATCCAAGGTGTCTAAGACCAAGGAATCCTCATCAAGTCCCAGGATAATCTTGATGGAAACTCGGTTAGTCAATGATTGGAGTCCTAGGATCATGTCATACCGATCATGCCCTACATGAGTCCAAGCAAGTTTGGTCCAATGGGTAGCAAGGCCCAAGGAATGCCATAGAATCAAGACCCAATGAGCATACTCTATCATAGGAATTCACTACCACATTCAAGATCCAAGGAGCATCATCCAAGGCATCTATTGATCCATTCAACATTTCATACCATTAGTTATTTCATACCATATGAGTCTACCCACTCGTATATCCATTAAAATTCAAACTTATCTCACGAGTATACCCACTCACGTATCACAATTCAAATTAAAAAACAACAAATGATTATACCCACTCATTTAACAAATCATAAAAACACACCTCATGAGTATACCCACTCATATATACAATTGAAAATAAATTCACTTTGGAAATGAAGCTTCCATATAAAACACTTAATCAAAATAATTAACATGTAAAGGAGGCAAACCATCTCATATTCAACTAGTTCGATCCTATTTAATTATAATTATTATTCCTCTAAATAATAAATCATATTAACACATACCATATATTGTTTAACAATTCATAAACATGTTAAATTCATATGGCACACCCCATGAGTAGCCTTGGGTTGGGAAAAAACTACCAAAACATCTCAATGGAACATAAGTGAATCCCTAACAGATCCAATCTCAATTAATTCCGCTTATGATTTCAATTTTGGGACATCACCAGAAATTTCAGTGGATGGCACAATGGTAGGTATGTTTATAAAGCACCAAAACTAATGGGAAAAGTATAGATCAGCTACCTTAGCTCAGTAGTAGAGTGGTCGTCTAGTATCAATTCTTAATTCAACTTAAATTGGTATAAATAGGAAGAACATATGAAGAACATGAAATTAGGGGAAATTAGCTTTCACCTAAATAGAATCATTGATAAGAAGAAGAGTTATGAATGGATAAAAAGAAATCAAGATCTTACTGGTGTAGATATAATTAGACTGATGGTAAAATAAACTGATTCTAGATCTGTAAATAGGATAAAATCCTACCTCTTGTCTTTGTTGGGTGATCTTGTGATTAAAAAGGGAGGGTGAGGTTTTCTATCCAAAAAGATAGGAGGTCGTACCTCTTTTTAATAAAAACATGAGTATTTTCACAACGTGTAAATTCCTTACACATCATGTAAATCAGAGGATATTTTCCCCTGGGAAAACCCTTTACATGGTGTGAAAGGTTTTGGATATACCATTAAACATTGTGTAATTTAATACATAATCTGTATCCCAATTACATGGCGTGTAATTTTTCTGCATCCAATATATAGCCCACCAGCCACTTCCTTCCCAAGAACTTCCCAAAATGCCCATGGCTCAACTTAGGGTCTAAGCCAAAAATAAATTAAGGAAGAGTTCAACCAAAATAATAATAATCCATACCTCAATAAAACCCCAAGATCTTACAATATTCCACCCTTAAAGAAATTCAACCCCAAATTTCCATCTTAAGGGTGGTCAAGATTCGTTTGAGAATATCTATGGCCATTGAACACGTACGTAAGCCTCCTAATTTGAAGTTGCATATTGTAAATGGTATTATTTCCATAGAAACCATACTAGAAGAACTGGATGGTCCGTTCTCCTATCAAGGATATGAATTAGATGCTACTTGAAGTAAAAATATACTTATAACTAAACCTCCTCTAGATGGAAAGAATTAGACTGGTCTAAATGTTAATGGCATATATGAGGTACATGGAAGACGTTGTGCATGTCTTGGTAACATTGTGGTAACTACAACTGATAGGCTACCAGTCCCAATCTACCCAGATTCTCAAATGGCCTGACATATTTTGGTGAAATATTACCATGTATCTTGATCGGTCTATATCCCAGCCTCAGTGAAACACAAAGAATGACCATATCACTGACCTCTAACTCTATAGTCCATCTGTGGTGATCGGTGTATGATTTCTATTGAGACTTTGTAGTGGAAATCTACTTCTGAATCAACTGGACCTACTCAGAAGTCTCTTGTATGAGATGTTGTCTTGGTAAATCCGCCTCACCTACATCTAACCAACACAGGGGTGATCAGCATGGACTACATATAAAGCCTCATAAGGTTTCATATATACAGTCACCAGATAGTTGTTATTGTAGGTGAACTCAACCAAGGGTATATACCTCTCCCAAGAGACCCCGAAATCTATGATGCATGCTCATAGAATATCCTTAAGCACATGAATCATATGATCTAACTGTCCATCAGTTTGAGGGTGGTATGTTGTGATCAGAAGAACCTGTGTACCCAACACCCTATGAAAAATGTTCTAGAAACAAGACGTAAAGCAGAAATCCCTATCAAAAATGATAGTGTGAGGGACCCCGTGATGTTTTACTATTTCACGGATATATAACCTCCCAAGATCATCCACATAGAATGTCTCCTTGATTGTAAATAAATGAGAAACCTTTGGGAGCTTTTCAATATTAACCCACACAACATCATTACCTTGAGGTGACCTTGACAAACTGGTTATGAATTTGATCATGATATCATACCATTTCCACTCGAGAATAGGTAACTATTGTAAATTTTGGTTGGAATTTGATATTCTACCTTCACCTATTGATAGGTGTAACACCTCATAACAAAACAAACTACCTCACACTTTATACCTAACCACCAGTACTGTTGGTGTAAGTCATGGTGCATCTTGGTGACTCTAGTGTGAACTTCCCATGTTGAGGTATGAAACTCCTGCATCATCTCTTCACGTATATCTCCTCAAACCCAAACGTGACCATGAATACATAGAATATCATCCTCACATATAGTCCAAATAGTATGTGGATCCTCATCTGCCACACTCTCCTATAGGACTAGGCCCTCTGAATCTAATAATTACTTAATCCTCACTCAGTCCATCAAGGTAGAGGTCACAACTAAAGATGATAGAAAAATATTCCCAAGAATTTCTTACACCTACAAGTTCATCTTAGAGAAAAAATCCATGATCTTCCTCTTGCTACTGGCCTTTTGAACTTCCAGTATCTGATTCCTCCTACTTAGTGCATCAGCCACAACATTTCCTCTGCCAAGAATGTAGGAAAGTTCAAAGTCAAAAGACTCTAGGTACCCCACTAACCTTCATTTCCTCAGATTTAGATCATGCTATGTTAAAATATACATGAAGATTTTATGGTCCATGTATACCACAAAACACTCTCCTAGTAAGTAATGTATCCAACAATGAAAATCATGAACAACTATAGCTAACTCAATATCATATGTCAAGTAGTTCCTCTCATGTGGCCTTATCTATTGAGACCCATATTCCATGACTTTATCCCCCTTCAAGAACTAATCCCATCCTAATACTTGATGTGTCATAATACCTAGTGTATCTCTTACCCTATTCTATAAGTATTAGTACTAGTGCATAATTCAATCTCCCTTTTAGATCCTAAAAGGATTTATCATAGGTATTCAACTATATAAACTTCACACCCTTCCTAGTAATTCTAATAAACAGTGTTTCTAATCATGAGAAGTCCTGTATAAAATTATTTTAGTAAGCAGTTGTCCCCAAGAAACTCAATATGTAAAAGATTTTTTTAGTTTGTTCCAAGGAAACTACAGCTCTCACCTTCTCTAGGTCTACTAATACTCTTATCTCTTAGATGATGTAACCCAGTAAGTTAATTTTATCTATCCATAAGTGGCACACTATGAGATTAGAGTATAACTGATGTTCCCTCAGAAGATCCAATAAGATCTCAACATTTTTTGTATGGTTGTGTCAATTGTCAGAATACAACAAGATATTGCCCATGAAAAATACAAAAAATGAATCCAGATAAGTATGGAAGACTGATTTCATTAGCTCCATGAAATATAATAGTGCGTTCATGAGACTGAATGATATAACTAGATAATCATATAGAACATACTTTCTACGAAAGTTTTTATGAGGTATTTCTTCAAATAAAACATGTTCCTAGAGATACCTATATCTCAAATCAATTTTTGAGAAAACTTGTGCTACTAGAATCTAATCAAATTGGTCATCTATCTGTGGCCGTGGATACCGATTCTTAAACATATTTTGGTTCAATTTCCTATAATCCGCATATAGCCTAAGGGTATTATCTGCCTTTTTCGTAAAAAGGACCAGTGAACCCCACAGAGAAGTAATAGGTCGAATAAACCCATTTCCCCCCAAATCCTCTTGCTGCCTCTTGAGCTCCTACAACTCCATCGTAGACATCTTTTAAGGTGGAATGGATACCACCAAAGCTCTTGGAACAAGCTTGATGTAGAACTCAACCACTCTCTCATGAGTTAAACTGTAAATGTCATCTAGAAACACATCATTGAAACAATCAAACATTCGAGGAAAATTCATCTAACACACTCCCAGATCATTTAGATACAAACTAAAAATATAGGCAGTCATCCCACCCAACCCACGATGCCCTAGTCTAGCTTGGATCACTTGAACATCCCATTCACCCTTGTGAGTGTAAACTACACCCTATGGAGATATGAAAACCACACTCTAGTGATAACAGTCAATGTATGGTCAATAAGATACTATCTGATCCATCCCAAGTTTGATTTCAAACCCATTCATCTCGAGGACATAAAGATCCCATATGAAGTGACACCCACCAAGTTCAAGGGGGAACTCCCTGCACTTGAATACAATCTTCTTTTTTATTACCAATGGAGTTTATAGAATCATAACACTCTTAAAAAATAGTGTAATGAGACCAAGGATTTTCACCACAGGTGCATATATGAAACTATGCAATACACCTATATCAAAAAGATAATATGAAATAGTACAGGATACTAGGATCATACCTCTAACCATATATGGTCTGACATTATGATCCTTGGGGGTAGGCTGTAAAAAATATATCTATCCTGAACCATGACCATGTGACATAACCTCACTCCTGGAATAGGTTCACACTAATGTCTCGATGTAAATGGTGTCTGGCTTCCTCAGCCACAACCACCACTACCTCAGCCTGATTAGTCGGCACTACTCCAACTCCCTCCCTAGCTCAGATCTAAAAAAAATACTCTGGAACCTATTATCAAAGCTGACCCCCTACCACTAATAGCTGGAGGGAAGGTATTGTAGAAAAATTTCACATGGACCATCCTTAAATAGGATCGACACTTGACAGGGTTGTGGTTGCACTGATTCTTCATGTGGTATTACCTACCACACTGATGAAAACACACTAATCTCCTAGAACACACAACCTGATGGGTACTCATCTCATGGTAATCCTCAAAACGACACTTCCTTCTTGAATAAATTGAACCATTGGGTCGAGATATTTCACTTCTCTTATCAATGCCCATAACTTCCCCCAGGTTCATCTATGTAATCAATGTATGATTCATATTATAATTAATAGAGGTCAGTCTGAACACATTGACCTCTGATTTGATGGCATGTTGAAGATATTCCTCGAACTTTCTCTCTCTTGATAGCTCATTAATAAGGTAAGTTGGGAAAAAACTCGGCAACTCTGTAAAGTGTGTCGAGAACTCTGTGATAGTCATCACACCCTGATCCAGACACATGAACTCTCTAACCCTATCATCTCGTAAAGTCTTAGGGTAAAAATAGTCATAAAACCCAGTTTGGAAATCATCCCAAACCATATCTCGCAGCCCGTTAGCCTGGTTCAGAACATCCTACTAGCGATTTTCCACTCCTCAAAGCATGTAAGTCATGAGCTTCACTCTCCTCTCAAGAGGTGTCTCAAGGTGCTCTAATATCAATATTGTAGTCTCTAGCTCCAGATTAGAAAAATTTGGAATTCCATCCCCCAAAAAAGTGAGAGGATGATTCTACTGAAATATATGCGCCAGGTCCACCATAGACAAGGAAGGTTATGGTGATCCCTGAAAATTCTCCATAAAGAGATAGAATCCCTTGTGGAACTATTCCTCAACACTTGTGTCTGGAACAATTGCTAGTTTAACATCTATCACTAAAGGGGGATCCAACTGTATCCCATGGACCACCACCTATGGAGCATGATTGTTTCCAACCTCCTAGAATATGATTGGAGGTCGTCGTGGTGCAATTCCTCTACAATTCCAAACACGTGCCTCTAAAAAGAAAAAAAACAATTTCACTGATCAAAAGCATAGGATAGGTCAAAACCCTCCTAAAACTAAGTCATATCACACAAACCACTCCTAAATCTTGGAATGTAATTGAAAAAAATCACAAAATATCACTTGAGATTTTATCTCTTGCCCACTCAAAAGCTGGGTCTAGGTCAAGTCTTCATTCATAATTTAAATTTTTTATTTAAATTCATATTCATTTTAAATTTAAATTTCATCATTCATTCATTAAAAATATTTAACCAATGGTTCACCATGTTCCAATCCTTGAGGGACTGTAACACCTCATGAACCAAAATATTATGCCCATATAATTCATACCATATCAATTCACTTTAAATAATTTAATCAAATGCTGCATCACATTTCTATTCATAAATGACCATACTCCACATGAACTAAAATATGAAATCACATTCTCTATCCACTATAAAAAATATATCAAAAAAGCAGGTTCATCTATCACAACACCTATCACAACAACATGAAATAAGTAATGCATCCTAAATGGCATGGCATAATGCATGGATCTGAACTTTACAAGTTCTTATATGATGCATGAGATGTAATACCCTCATCTCATCAGGTTATAATATAATAGAACCAAAAATCATATCAAAAATAATTTCATAATTCAAGTTTGTCACCCAATGGTGGAATCAAATCAACTGTAATAGTAAAAATCCAGATAACAACAATTTAATTCAAGGAAATTTGGATTTTTCTTGTATGAGGGTTAGCTATTCCCAAGAACAACTCGTTATTAAATCCCTATTATTTCCTATCCCTTTCTATTGCTACCCAATATTAAATAAATCCAAAAAATAAATACTTAATACCACTTTGTAACATCCCATACTCAAATGTCACTGGAAGGTTCCCCGAGCCTGATGGGTAACATGGCCTCAAATACATCTCCCCAAATGCCAAAGGCTACCAACTAGCAGCAATGGTCTAGGGTGTGTCTATGGAGAGACTATGCCGTCTTACCAGAGTGTAACACAGTGGAATATAAAAAAAACAATAGAAAAAGTAGTATAATAACCATATAATAAGTAAATAGTGAAAGACCAATAAATAAGAAATTCTAGAAGTCACCTCATTTTAAAAATGATGGTACATGTTATGTGTCTAATAAAATAGTTAAAAAAAGTAAAAAGTAGTATATTATAATACCTATATCCAAAATACCCAAAATACCATAAATATCTATCTATGAATAGAATTATGTGCCTAAAATAAGTACTATTATACCCTACACTTAAGCATGCTAAAAAATCAACTCTCGAACTATGGGCACTTTCTCCTGTCTCTACCTGCATCCAAATAGTGTATTCAGGTGCCCAATAGTGGCTAGAATAGAGTGTGAGATACAATCCCAGTAGGAAACCACCCAAAGATCTATACAATCTAGACCACCTAGAGTGTAACACAATGGAATATCAATAAAAGTTAGTAGCGGAAGCATTATAATAACTATACAATATGTAAATAGTGGAAGAAAAATAAATAAGGAATGCCATAATTAAACTCATTTTCAAAATGATGGTATATGTTGTGTATCTAATAAAATAGATAAAATAAGTAAAAAGTAGTATAGTATAATACATGTATCCAAAATACTGAAATTAAAAAAAATCTATCTTCGAATAGAATTGTGAGCCTCATCTTTGTATTATGATTCTCTGTTCTTAATCATGGTACAAAATTAACTCTATAACTATGGGTGCTTTCCCCTGTATCTACTTGTATCTAAATAGTCTGTTCGAGTTCCCAACAGTTGTCCGAATAGGGATTGAGATACAATCCCAATAGGAAACCACCCATAGGTCTATACAATAGAGGATTTGTAATATAGCAATCTATGTAATGTGAAATTAAATCAATTAAGATATAAATAAATGTAACCTCCCCTGGAATATCTACTACTAAGTAAGTGACACTGAATAGACTCTCAAGGCCCCCTACAAAATAAGTGCCAGTTTCTATACAAGGTATCTATAATAGAAACTGAAGTATCCAACATGGCCTCATCGTACATCCACACATAACAAATCAACCACGGACTTTCCATATAACAAGAAGTGTCAAAGAAACCCCAGTCAAGCCATTTAACCAAGCATATCATATTTCTCATGCTTGTGTCATAAAATAAAAGTGTCAAACCACAAAGGGCCAGATCCAAGGAGTCGAAGACCAAGTCATCCTTGTTGAGTCCCTGAAGCATCACGATGGAAACTCAGTTAGTCACCAGTTGGATTCCTAGGAGCATGTCATATTGATCATGTCCTATGTGAGTCCAAGCAAGGAAAATCCAGAGGTTAGAAAGGCCCAAGGCATCCCACAGAATTAATACCTAAGGAGCATACTCAATCCAAGGCATCCTCTACTGTGTTCAAGATCCAAGGAGCATCATCCAAGGAATATATTCATTCATTAAACATTTAATACCATTATCCATTTCATACCATATGAGTCTACCCACTCATATAACTATTAACTTTCAAACTTATCTCATGATTATACCAACTCATGTATCAAAATTCAAATTCAAAAGCATCAAATGAGTATACCCTCTCATTTAACAAATCATAACAACACACCTCGTGAGTATACTCATTCATCTATAAAATTTCTAACAAAGTCACTTAAGAAATATGATTTCCATATAAACCACTTAATCAAAAGCATTAACATATAAAGGAGTCAACCCATCTTCTATTCAACCAGTTTGATCTAATTTAATTAAAATTAAGATTCCTCTAACAAGAAAAGAATGAAAACACATTCCATATATTTTTTAACAAGGAATTAATATGGTAAATTCATATAGAACTCCCCATGGGTATCCTTGGGTTGAGAAATAACTACCAAAACAAATCAATGGAACCTAAGGAAATGTAATTTATGATTTCAATTTCAGAACCGCACTAGAAATCCCAGTAGGAATCATAATGGAAACTAGGTATATAAAGCACCAAAATCAATGGAAAAAGTATTGATCACCTAACTTAGCTTGAGAGTATAGTTCTTGTCCAGTATTAACTCATAATTCAACTCAGACTGGGATAAAAAGGAAGAATGAATAAAGAACCTGAAATTAGGGGAAATCATATTTCACCTAAATAATGTTGTCAATAGGAAAAAGAATGATGAATGGATAAAATGGAATCAATATATTACTGGTGTAGATCTAACGAACCGATGATGAAAGAAATAGAGTCCATATCTTCAAGTGGGAGAAAAGCCTACCACTTTTTTTCCTCTGGTGCTCATGTGCATGAAAAGGGATGGTGAGGGATTATGTTAAAAAATATAGGAGGCCCTACCTATTTTTTTAAAAAAACATGGGTATTTACACAATGTGTAAATTCCTTACACATCGTGTAAATCATAGGATCTTTACACCTAGGAAAATTCTTTACAAGGCATGAAATGTTCTAGCTAAACCATTACACATGGGGTAATTAAATTTATGTTTTTTATCCTAATTACATGGAATGTAATTAGCCTATAATCAATATACATCCCACCAGACTCTTCCTTCTCAAGAACTACCCAACTAGACCAAAACCCAGCTTAGGTTTTAAGACAAAAAAGAATGTAAGGAAGAGTTCAATAAGAAATAAAATAATCTATACCTAAATAAAAACATGGGATCATTCAATAGGGAAGTTGGAAGTCAAAATTAGTTTAGCAATGCATCTATACCTTTCCCATCCCCTGAATAAACTGTTAAGAAAATTCGAGAGGATTTTTGTTTATAGGGTAACTCTAATGATCAGATCAAGGATGTTAATGAGAAGATTAACCAGAACTAATCTAATGGTACATAGGATCTCACAATTCTATCCTCATTCCAATTAGATGTAGTGGATGCATCTATTCCTAATCAAGATCGTTTCATAAAAGAAAATTCCTTGATGTAACATATAGTTTCCAGCTTAGTGCATGTCTAGTCTATAATAGAAGCACCAATGAGCATGGAAAGGAAAGGGATGGAATCTATTAAAATTATGAATGATAAATTTTTTGAAAGAGACATATATCATTATTAAGTGGATCTATCTACCACTATAACTTCTCTAGAACTATATATTATTCAATATGATGAGGATTCTATCTTTTCCCAAGAATATATGTCTCTTATTCAAGACTCCCAAGAAGATTCACATTTTACATTATAGGATAACACCTTACATATAGGTATCTATTAGGTTGGGTAGGTGACCTGGATGAATGAGAAGGAGGAACCCTTTTCTTAGGTTCCCCTTGCCAAATCAGCCAAGAGAAAATTTTTGGAGACCACACCTTTTGGTATAGATCAGTCCCCAAACAAATTTACTCCTCTCAATGGGAAGTTACGAGATGAGGATGATGAGACCCTTCCCTCCAATAAAACCACACTAGATCCCTTAGACTTATTGGATAAAGGGAATAAAAATATAAATATGAAAGGGAGGGGAAAGTAAAATAACTATGTTTCATCAAAGTAGGAAGGCCCTCAAACAAGGGAAAGGGAATCCCTTAATAAATAAAGATCTTCTATTGGAATTTTATAGAAATTAGGAAATCTCCCATGGTCACAGACCTGAGAAACATTATGTTTGCCAAAAAAAATATGATGATTGGTATTGATGAACCTCATATGAGTTTTTATAGATAGAATGCCTTTAATTGGGCCTCTCTTGGTTATTTCTTCATTTCAAAAAACTCAAGTGAGAATGATTCTTAGTACCTCTGGATCTTAAATCATGAAAGTATCATCCTTCACTCTTGCACTAAGAATCAAAAATATTTCATAGTTGATATTGGTATCGAAGGAATTATGATCTCCCTAACCTATTTCTATGACTCCAATTCTTATATTAAATGAATAGATCTTTGGGATGACCTGGAAATGGTATCTAATCAAAATCCACATTGTTGGGTGATTATGGGGGATTTTAATATTTTTTTTAAGGTCTGATGAAAAAACTGGAACTGAATTTAATAGGGAAAAAGACTCAGATTTCTCCTCTTATGTTGATAGATACAACATGGTTGAATTATCAATAGTGGGTGGTGATGACACCTAGTGTTGGTACACCCTAAATGGAAGGAAATATAGTAAATTGGATAGTTTTTTTATACATATTGATGAT
Source organism: Viscum album (assembly GCA_963277665.1). NCBI lineage: Eukaryota > Viridiplantae > Streptophyta > Magnoliopsida > Santalales > Viscaceae > Viscum > Viscum album. The sequence goes on along the minus strand of OY728147.1, from coordinate 734,225,818 downwards.
TGAAATGATGCATTTTATATCTCTAAACTAATTATTTCTAAATTACACTCTAATCACAATACTATTGTGGTAAATATTTTCAATAATAAATTGAGGTCATATCCTCTCTCCTTTAAATTCATCAATGATTGGGTTTTTTTCCTATTTATAAGGAGATAATAATCAATAATTGGAAATTAGAAACTGTTGGTAGCCCTCTCCAAATACTGGAATAAAATTTGAATCTTGTTAAAATATTGATTCGAGAATAGAGAAATGATTTATTCACTATTATTTATAATTATATCAGAGAGGTTAAGCATCACCGTTTCAATGTCAAAATGCCAATCAGTTTTAGAATGATCCTTCTAGATATGAAATAAAATCTCTATCTAATCTTGATGAAATTCTTACCCTCAAAGAAAGGTTGAATAGAAATAAATATAATATCATATGGTTGTTGGAGGGTGATAGAAATACCAAGTTATTTCATAATTTTCATAGGGAGAAGAAGGTAAGAAGAGGGGTCGCTGCCCTTAAAATTGATGGGTCATTATACATCTCAAAAAATGAAATTTCTAATGCTCTAGTTAAATACTTTGAAAGATTGTATTCAGAATGAGGAGCTGGTTATACCCACAAGATGATGAATAAAATCACATATGCTATTTCTTTCCATCATAACAATATGTTATCTAATGCTTTTGATGAGAAAGAAATAAAGGCTACCCTCTTTTCCTTGAATCTTGATAGTGTTGCAGAACCTAATGGTTTTACTAATAAATTCTTTATGTTTTATTAGTACATTGTACATGATAAAGTTATAAAGGATGTGAAAGAGTTATTTAATAATACATCTATTCCCTATGGTTTTAATGCCATATTTATTAATATAGTTTCAAAAAGGGACAATGAAGTGGATATTAAATAATTCAAGCCTGTTTCCATTGGGAACATGGTTCCAAAGATGATCAGAAAAATTATTGCTTTGAGGTCGGGATCTATTTCTAGGGAATTTATCACCTCCAATCAATTTTATTTCACACCTAGAAGGAGTATCAAAAATTTTCTTTTCACTACCTTATAATGCATCAACATTATAAAGAAAAATGTGAAAAATGGGAGGTTTTCTCTTAATCTTGACACCTCAAATTCTTTTAAAACTATAAAATGGAGTTTTATCGATGATATTCTAATAAATTATAGTTTCTGTAGTGTTTTAATAAATTTTGACAGCACTATTCTTAAAATTTCTAATCCCTCCATTCTTGATAACAGATCCCCTATATGATTTTTTCAGTGTTCCAAGGGAGTTAGGAAAGGGGACTCTCTCTGGTATTATTTTTTATATGGTTGAGGATTATTTGAGTTTTTGTATTAATGATCTTTTGAAATATAGTATTTACATAAAAATTAAGGTTGAAAGGTATTATTTCCCCCCATATCATCTTCTTTATGCTGATGACATTCTCCTCAGAAAATCTAATAGGAAAACATTTTCTTGTATTCAAATGATCTTTAATCATTATAAAAAAGATTCTGGATATTTTATAATTTGGAATAAGTCCTTTGTGGGTTTTTTAAATGGAATTCTTGTATACAATAAAAACAAGATATCTAGGACACCTGGAGTGAAAACGGCAACCCTTCCTTTCACTTACCTTGGGGTTCCCCTTTTTTGAGGAAAAGTCAAACGATGTTATATTAAGGGAATCTATTCTAGAATCATTGGTATATTGGAAACCTAAAAAGGGAAGAACATGTCTCAAGTAGAAATAATTTTTCTTGTGAATTCTATGATAACTTCAATGTTTTGTATACTTTCTCTATTGACAAATGACTTAAATATATTATTTAAGAGATGAAATACTTGATAATAATTTTTTATGGACTGTATTTTTATATGAAAGGATGATCATTATGGTGGATTGTAAGGAATGTTTTAATCCAATTGAAATGGTTGGCTTGGGTATTAGGGATTAGAAAATATTCAATAAATCTCTTATTAATAAATTTATATGTAATTTATTGACATAAAATAATAGCTCTCTAGAATTTATTTCCAATAGATTTACATAAAAAATGACTAATGGATACTCAATGTACATTCCATTATTAATCTGGACATCTATTAAACACTCGTATAGTGAGCTTATGAAATGTTCAAAGTGACTTGTATATAAGCATTCTACCCTTAATTTTAAGAACACTTCATGGATGGAAAATCTAAATTGTGATGGCATGAGTGTCCCTCCTTATATAAAGAAGCTCTCTTTATTTGATTCTCATGGAAATGAAAATCTACAGGGCCTCCTTCCTTCTATGATTATGCTGGAATTATAGAGGTATGTTTATGATAATATCGATATAATCATATGGGACCCAAAATCTAATGGTAAGTTCACTACTATGGAGTATTACATATAAAAATGTGCTTCTAGTACTAATTTTCCAATGTGGATATAGAGTTTCAGAAATCCATTCATTTCTCCAACCAACCTGCCACTTTGGTGAAGAATATGGAAATGAAGGATTCCTCTTTAATGTCTAATATAGAGAGTTGGAGTTCAAATGGAATCTATGTGTCACCTATGTCTAAATTCTGATGAATCAGTTGGTCAACTTTTTTTCTTTTGTAGTCTCTCATGCAGTCTATGGGAGAATATCCTGGCTGTGTTTGGCCTGATACTATGGCTAGACATCTTTGATGAAGCAATGATATCCATCTATAAATCAGAGTTTAATGTGAAGATTAATGGAATGTTATAAATAGTAGTTGTTACTTCAATTATGTATATCTTGAGATAAATAAATGGGGTTTATTTTGAAAATAACCATCCCTCTTTACAAGAAGGATTCAATACCATTTATAGGTAGTTTATATCTACCTCTAAGGTTAAAAAAGGTGACATCAATAATGAAATTTCTGATCTTATTATACTGAGAACTTTTGGTGCTAATGGAAGGGTAAAGAAAATGTTAGTGTTAAAATATATCATATGGATTCATCTAATCTATTCATATATGAAGGTGAACTAGGATGGGATGGACTTAGGATCACCAGGGCCATCAGGTTGTGGTGGCATGTTTCGCACTCATCAGGCCTTCATTAAAGGCTGTTACTATCACTTTATTTGTAGTGGTTCTACTATCTAATCCAAATTGTGGGTAATGATTAAAGATATAAAGTATGATTTTCATCACGAATGGATATATATTTGGGTGGAATTTGATTCTACTATTGTTGTTCACTTTTTAAAGACCTGATATAGGAATTTTCCATATAAAATTCTCCCTTTATGGATTGAATGTATTCAATTGATTGATCACATTAATCTGGATGTCACTCATGTTTATAAAGAATCAAATCAGGTTGTGCATGATCTTTCAAAAAGGGAAATTGAGGGGGAAATCTTGAGATGGTCTTTTATTATCTCAGACTTCTGCTCCCATTTTTTTAACTTGTATGTGCATGGTATTTTCTATTCTTGTTTATGTAAAACCCCTTATAATGCTACTCTCCCTTAATTTTAACAATTATTTTTTTGGAACATGATATTTTCTCAGCTCTTGTACCTTCTTGATTATAATGAGTGTGATAGAAAACATTTTAAAATGATTTGTTATGATCTTATTTCATGTAGGGCGTGTGAAATATGTTTCACTTGGAAATATTTTTAAAGTGAAAAAATTGGTATGCATATTTAAAAGTTCTAAAATTAAAGGTGTGAAAAAAGGGGAATTATCTTAATAAACTTATTATAGAATTAATTTGAAATTATATATAGAATAGGTATATAAGAAATTTAAAATGGGGATTTAATTTATTTTTAATTTTATTAAATTTTTTGTGTGAAACATTTTGATGATAATTTGTTGAATGGTATGTAGAAATGAAAAGATGTGTATGGATTAAGCATTTTTTTGTAATTTTTTTCACTTTTATGTTTAATATACTTTATTTTTTTGTATTATGGTCTATGATAAGTTTGATATGTGAAAAAACATTTAGAAAAAATTATGTGAAAGAATATATTTTTTCAAAAAGTGAATCACAGGAAAATGGATTATTTTTTTAATAATTTATTAAAACATGCGTTAATATTATTGTGATAAATTAAGTTTTAGTTTTAATGGGAAAGTTTGAAATATATCGGTGTGGTTGTTAAACATGATAGGTGTTATTGGTTTCGTTTATGGAAATTTTATTATAAATAATAAGTAAATTGAATGTGTTTATTTATTTATAGTATTTGATAATATGATTTTAATTAGTTTCATCAAATGTTGGTTTTATGAAATTATAGTGTACTGGTTGTAATTTTTTTTTAAAAAATTATGGTAATCTTTTTTTGGGTGTATATATGATGGAATGTTCCTAGCATGAAATTTTTTATTTCAGATTATTTTTATGTGTAATTTAATCTTATTGAACTATGGTTTCGATGAGCATTGGTTGTGTTTGTTTTGAATTAAAGTGTTCCAATTTATTATTTGAAGAACGAGTCCTTATTTTGTTGTAGCTAAAATTATTTGAAAATGGGAATTACCTATGGTTTTTTCTGAACTAAGGCCCTGTTTGGATAATCATTAATGTAGATTTAGTGTTTATTTTTTTTAATGAATTAATTTTATCATTATAATAATGTAAAAAAGTTCCATAATGCTTTTAAGTGTTTTTATTGATTTTTAATTTTTTGGGATGATTTTAAATGAATAAAAGTGTTTTGATGAGTTATTTATTGTTTAGCTATGAAATTTCATTTTAATTTTGATGTGTTATAGCATGTATTAGGTTTAAAAAAGGTTTAAATAATGTTTTTTACCTTATTGAGTTAGTGATAAATAATGATAATGATTATAACGAATATTAGTTCTTAATTGGAAAAAAGGGTTTGTTATATTCCTGGAAATAATGAATATTGTAAGTGATTATTGATGTATTTAAAATGAGTTAATTGATGTTGGTAATTGGGTGGAAATTTTATTTTTTTATAATATGAATTATTTTATGTTTTTTGAGTTCAAAAGTTCATTTGAGTGTTTTTATTTTAATATATAAACTCCTATGTTGGGGAGTACCATGGGTGATGAATGATAGGTCTTTGTATTGGGTGTGGAAAAATAGTTTTATAACCAAGAATCTTCTCTAAGATGAGAATAATTTTGGTGGGGATATTGTAATATCCCTTGTTTATGAATTAAAATTTTTGGATAATAGATTTTTTTGAATAAGGAAAATGTGAATGGGAGGAAATTTAAGGGATAGTTTTGATTTGTTTAAATTGATAAATGAAATTGTGTTTCTTTATATTTATTGGGTGTTTAAAAATAATAGTGTTGATATTATTATTTACACCCAAGTAAATAGAAATATAAATGTGTGGTTACTATTGTTATTATTATTGTTTGAATTAAATGAAATTGGTTGTTTTAATTACTATTGGGATTATATTTTCCCTATCAAATATATTAACGCATTTAATGAAAAAAATATATTTATAATTGAAAAATATAATAATAAAAATGCCATTATGTGTGGGATTTGTAAAGGATAATGGTGGGTTTGAAATGGAGGATGTTTGTACACGGTAGGTGCCTGCACAAGGGTTGGGGTTCTCTCTTTCCCTCTCACTTTACTATATTCTCTCCATTATCTATCTAAATTTATTATATTTAATCTCAGTCATATTTCCTTTGGTATTGATTAAAATGATGTGTCATCAGTGGAACTATATTTTTCTCAATGAGAGGAAAGTAAAATCCTAAGTTTATTTTCATTTATGTCAAATTATTTTTTATATATTTAATTAAATATAATTTTTGTTTTTGAATTTTCATACATGTAGATTATTATGGTGGAATTTAGATTTGAATCACTTATTAGTAGTTTAATAACATCTGTTTTGTGATTTTTATTTGGGTTTGAGTCAAGTGACTCTCCATAAGGTATTTTTCCTTTGGTATACCTAATTATCTTGTATTTCTGTTGGATTTTCTTACAAAAATTAACCTAAAAAATATTTCTTAAGAAATTATTTATGTTTATTATTTATTTTTATTTATTTTATTAGATAAATTGATGTCTTCTAATGGGTTTTGATTTAAAAAAATATTTATGCCTGTCACATGTCTAAGAAAATTTTTTAAAGAGTTTGTTTGTTTCTTAAATAATTTTGAAAGACATTTTAAAAAGGGAATGGTTTTGTAAACTATGTTTTCTTGATTTTGGGATTTGGATTAATTTAAGGGAATTATTGTTTGTGTAAATTGATAATGGGATTCATATACAAGACCTTGGTTGTGTTTTGGTAACATTGAAATGTTATACCCTATTATATATTATGAATATTCTAGGAATTATGGAATTTTTAGACTATGAGAGATAACAAGATAGAACATATGAACCGATGAGATAGTGAGATTTTCCAAAAAAATATGTAGGTTCACATATCTTAGATGAGTGATCTAAGAGAAATTACTAGTTAACTTTAGTATTATAGGTTAGATCCCCCAATTTTGATTTGTTGTACTTGATTGAGATATGTTGTTACTTTGTGCCTTCTTCATTTTTTAAATGTTGATATTGATTATTTTATGTTTACTTTGGTTATGTTGTATATTTTTTCAGTTTATGAAATTAATGTAGTATATATTTGTTTTATATGACTAAAAGATTTGTAAAAAAAATTACAAAATATTATTTTATATAAAAAATTAGTATTTAAAAAAATGTTTTTAAACTAGAATTGTAACACACCTAATTTTAGATAAGTGAATTTATTTCATGTTTTCATGTTTTAAGTTGGTCCCTTTGGGGTTTGGGAAGTATTGAAGGGATGGTGGGTTAAAGGATTTGAAGTTTTGAATTTCTAGGATTTTCTATACTCTGGGATTGACTATGGTTAGGTCACAGTCCAGAGCATTTTGGAATTCTAGAAATGGGAGTTGGTGAGGATAAAGGGACTCCGCTTGGCCCTAACAATGACCATTTTGGTGGGTGTGGTGGTTGGGAGGATCGCCTATGTGAAATAAAAAAACCAGAAAACCCAGTGGATGGGCATGGTTGTTGCGTGTGGTTGGACTCACATTGGCACTGTTCAAAAAATCCTAAGAAAATTATGCATTTCATGGTCCTGGGTGTGGTTCTAGTTGAATATGACCATCTATGAACCGCCCAAAATGGAATAGGAGAATGCATCACACAGTGGTACAAGGTGTGGGGCCGGTCATCATGGTTTTTAAAAGGATGATTTTTTCATCTAACATTTAGGAGGGGAACAACATTTAATAAGGAAATAAGGGTTCATATATTTGGAAATATTAAATTAAATTTTAAACCTATTTCACCCCTAAATAATTACCATTCTACCTATCCTCAATTTGGAATTCTATATAGACATTATTTGAGGCATTTTAGGATGATCTCTTTTCTAAAGAATCACTTCCTCTTGGTTTCTAATGGGTTATTATACTAATGATAGGTGGTTCTTTATCAAGAAACATTTATATAGAACTTAAAGAAATTATTATTTAAAACATTTAATTTTGATTGTTGGTGAAACTTCATAGAAGAAACCACCCAGATCTCTTATGAATCATGCTCTTATTTTCAAGGAAAGGTGGTTTTCTGAAAATTCATATTGAATCTAGATTTTCAAGATAAGTGATTTTCTAATGTAAATATGGAATATTTCATGGAATCATGTGAGTTCATGATTCATATGGAAAGGGTCTCATTAGGTTATATTTTAACATGAGGTTACTTTTTTGCCCAAGGGATTTAACTACCAAGTGACAGATTGGGTCTGGAGGGATGTGTACAACTCACAAGTATGTTTTGTTTGGTGGTCCTACTTTTTCAAGATGTGCATTGGGTGTGTGATTTGTATGGGTGTGTTCTCATGACATGGGATTACTTCATGGTGTTGTTTATATTTTATGGATACTTTATAATTTTTAGGTCCACTAGGCTAGATACCTTGAGAGGGGTGGGGGGTGAATCAGGGTATGACAGATTAAAACGACTTCCCCTTTTGATCTTGTTTTGCTATTAGAAAAAATTTTCTTCTCTCTCTTTCCTGATGCAAAGTATAAACAAACCCTAAATCATGCACATGAAACAATGATTTTTACTTGGTTCACCCTCACTGGGCTACGTCCAAGGAGCATACACCGGTAGTGTGCCAATGTACAAATTCCACTATATGTGCACTGTTGTTTACAAGTTCGAAGCAGACTCACTGTCCATCCTGGTTTATAACCACTCACAATTTGAGAAATCACTGCTCTCTCAACTGAAGTGAGCTCACTGCTTCGTCAAAAGACCCACTCACAGTTTATAGACCTATAGGTCTCTTAATTTACACTAATGAATGAATTCTCCACTATATGTAGATGATATATTGATGTCTAAATTTCATCCACTGATGAATACCCCTTTGACCCTGAACATTGAGAAAAAACCTTTGGGAAGTACCTTTACAAAGCTCCCTACTTCGTAAAGATCCCAATTTCACGAAGCTCAAACAAGCCTTCAAAAAGATCCTACCTTTTTGCGAGGCACTCTCACAAAGCACTCTCGCGAAGCACTCTCGCGTAGCACTCTCGCGAAGCTCAAGTCATCGCAGAGTGACTTCCCTTGCATAGCTCACTGAGTCAACATATAGATCTCAAATTTCACAGAGCTAGAATAGACACCGCGAAGCTACTTCCTTTGGCGAAGCACACTTCATTTTAAAACTACCTTCGCAAACTGAGAGCAAATAATTTTCTTCGAAAACATTCTCTACTTCTCTCGAGGGGGTCGAGGCCTATTTATATGTGATTCCACTAACCCTCAAACCTTCCACGCGAAGTCAACGCCACATCATCTCAAATCGCAAAGCTTTGAATTTCCCATCAAAATTCTCCTGAAATAGTGAAGCACCTTGGAAATTTTCTGATCGCGGGGCTCATCATAACCGCAGAGCATCCCGTCAATTACTTCGTGCCTTCGACACGAATATCTCTTGCAAATCCCTTAAACCTTTCCGTTTTCAAAGCTTGAGGTAATCACAAAGAATCACTGCCATCATTTTTCTGGGTTCACGAAATCCAATCCATGAAGCATATCATCGCGAAACTCATGACTTTTCTATATTAAAATAAGATCTTCAAGGATATCCAATTTTTGCGATGCTCACCAAACTCCAAATTTTTGACCCCAAAAATTTGGAAAACACTGGAAAATGGTGCCACCTTGTACTACTCTTTTTTTACTACCCCTATATCATCCATTTCTTTGTCATGGTTCTTTGTCAACATTGATTGTCAACAACATCTTTGGAACTCAAAAATTAACCATGGAAACCTACTTTGTCAACAAATACAATCAACCCAAAAATGTTTTAATGTTACCTTGAGGGGTTTTTGCCCAATAATAATTACCTTTAATATTCTTGTTATCCTATTCTAGTTTTCTTACATGTATATATGTGTTATTTTTATGAGATAACTTATTCTTATCTTAGTGTTGTGTGTGGGAAGTCTTGGAGATTACCTTCTAGGTATATTATCACCCGTACATGTGTAACTTGGTGTGTATGAGGACTATAACTACTATGATACATGTTTGAGGAAGATTTTATACTTTTCCAATGGAACATACTTATGCTACAACCATGTACTTTGGGAGTTAAATCTTATAGATTGCCTTACTGAGGAGTTTTCATGGAGCGACATTGGTTCCTTGGAGTATTTTATGCCTTTGGGTATTTTATAATTACTATTATCTATTTTTATATTGTTTATGTGATATTAATATTATTCTATCATTGGGATTTTTGTTAGTTTTTATATCATGCATTATGTTTAACTTATCTTGTTGTAATTTTATATTATAGTTTCTATTTTTTATGTAAGGTCAAATCATCCCCCAAAATTTGGCAATGATCTTGGAATTTATTTCTAGTCTTTGGTTTCATGAACCCCTCCCTCAAAATATACTGAAATAAAGGGAGATAGATGATGACCCTCAAGTACTACCTCCAATAGGCCCTGGGTTTGTGACTAGCAATAAGGGTATAAAAATCTCATAAATGAGAGTCCTTACCCTTTGTATAAAAATAAGATTGGTAGATAAGATGAATCATCCACAAGAAACTCCATGAAATAAAATAAAAAGGAACCAAAACCGTCCCATAATGCATGTATAAATAAAACTGATATAGATAAAATTATCCAAATTTAAATACCCAAAATAAAAGCTAATTAAGAAACATAACAACAGTCCAAATGTCCAAGCTAGTAATGTCTATCACAATCTGCATAGTCCTCCTAGAAACCTGAAAATCAGTATATATATATAGGGTGATAATACAAGTATACTCATTAGGAAAACCAAAGTCTGACTTTCACATGTGAGAGAAGCATACTAATTCACTCGTCAGTAAACAGTAGGACCAACAACACCTAAATAGGTCAACTACCCATCCCAACCTCACCAAGGCATGCTCACCAAATAACACAAGCCAAGTATAATAACATAATATGAATCATATTGATAATGGGTACACTGCACCATTTTCCCAATGATTTACCTCTCTCACATGCAAAAATCATACATTATGGAACTCCCATCTCTTCTTGAATAACATATACCACCACCCCACATCATAGATACATCACGTCACACCCTCATACACTTGTTCCACCACCCCATAGCATGGTCACATCTCATCTCACTAGAAGACACCTAGTCCATCACATCTTAATCACTTCTATAACTAGATTAATAGGGTATTGTGAACATAAAAGACATAAACCCTGTTACCTCCTCCTACCATGCACGATCCCCACCATAAATCACCTCAAAGCACAGTCATATCACATATCTCCCGAAGACACCGAGGCCACTACCCCACAACACTGTCACATCACATCTCACATGGAGACACATGGTCTATCACCTAGTACACTAACAGACCTCTATCCATCACAGCCTATGCATATCTACTCACCTAGAAGAGATATTGGGAAATAGTGGGTATCCATCCATCTATAATCATCATTGGGATGTTGGAAAAAACACACACCCTATGAATATACAGGTTTAACACATAGTGCTAGACAAGGTAGGGTGCGTATAGAAATCAAAAAGAAATATACAATATATATATATATATATATATATATAATCCACACACAAGAGCAACCAATGGGTTCACAACAAAGCACCAACCAACTCACAACATCCCCACCTTTGGTTCCACCTATAAATGTATGAACCACATTACAAACACATGCCACTGGAAACTTTCAACTTCTCATTATAAGCCAAAAAAATCATTTAAACATCTCATTTCCTTCATTATTTATCAATATCCAAATTTAACCACAAATACCATTATTATTATTTTTATCATCCATTTCCAACCCATCAACCAAACCAAACCCCAGTCATTTCAATCATTTTTAAACAATTATTCCATCACTACCCAAGAATCTAGCACAACACAACCACACATCACAGGTATCTCATCGTCCCCATCAACCCATCTCCTCACCACCCAACATGCATAGCCCAAAAAATGGTCACCTCACTTTCCCAAAAGAATGATCAAACAAACCATCACCTCACCACCCTAAAAGTACATCCAAACAAATATTCACCTCTGTACCCTCAAATCATGGAAACATATTACCCATAATCCCCACACACCCCAATGAAAAATCATAACTGCACATCACCGCCCTATAACATGACCACACATCACAACACATTATATAACTTTTTACAGATTTAGAAAAAGAATTTTATCAATTCACTTCTTTATTTTAGGGGTGTTATCACACAATCCATAATCCTAGAGAAACTATTTCATTATCCAAATATAAGTGATAATACAATTTCTCATTTAGAATGATATCACATATCACACAATAGGGTTTCCATATCATGACATCTATTGTGCAAAAAAATCCCCCAAAAACAACAATTTTCAATGAGTCATTTAGTCTATCGATCCATGATATCACAAATAATATCAAAGATGTAAAAGCATAAGAAACATTCCCCTTCCCATTTTTTTGATTTAAATGATTCATTTATATTCATTAAGATGAATAAAAACATCTTTCTAAAAGATAACAAAATTAAACCCCTCTCACATGATACAAAAAAGTTTGAAATGAGGGATTCCCAATCTGGATAAAAAGAAGCTTCACATGAATTGAAGAACCAAAACCAGGGTTTCACATAGGATGGTGTCACCACTAGAAGAAAAAAAAGCAAAAATATTAGGGTTCCAAGACTGAAAGTGAAGGTATTTGGGACCTCCAGTCTTGAGAGAAACTAAGCAGGAAGGAATTAAGTGAAGTTTTATTATTTTTAGTGTCAACAGATACAAAATTATCAAAAAATTTAGATGGCAAAATATTTAATTAAACAATTATCATAGATATCATTAAACTCCATGTATAAGGTATCTTTTATAGCCTCATTAATCATATGAATTCAATGATATATTTATCCTTGGAAAAATTTCCATTGAATTCCCTAATTCACATGTCCAAAAGACCCTCATGTCTGTTTTTATGTAACTGATGGAAAACTACATGTGGATAATACCATGTAGTTGAAATCCCCAAGTAATCATTTTTATGTAACAGACTTATCCAAATAGATGATTCATCTAAAAAGTTGATTTATGTAGCAGATCACTCATGTAGTTGATTCAGATAGCTGATCCATCCATGTATCCGATTCATGTAGCTAATCCAACTATATAGTTGATTCACATAGTCGATCACTCACTTAGCTGATTCATATAGTTGATCCAACCATGTAGCTGATTAAACTGAATATGAGAACAAATAATTGACTTTTCTAACCAATCACATGGCTAACCAACCTACTGAAAAAAAATTAATTGTTCCAACTAACCGAATGATCAACTTACCTACCACACAAACAAACAAATGACTATTCTAAATGGACACAAATAAAATTACCTTCCGCATGATTGGAAAACTAACTATTCCAACCAATTTCATGATGAAATAGGTGACCATACGAAGGGAACATAGAATAACTAGAGGAAAATAATCCTAACACATTCCATCCACTATAATTGTAAAAGTAATGGGCTGGAAGGAATGGGTCATTACAGCAGATGCATCTCAAATGATTCTCATCCGTGAGAATCAAAAACAAACCTGATAAAGAAATGGGTCCAAACAACCACCCCGTGGGATACCTATCAAGGATCTCATTACACCAAAAACGTTTCCACTAGCCAAACTTACCAACCAAAACTTCCACAAATAGACTAAAAACCGCATCACCGCACAACCACACCGCCACACGACAACTGCACACCCATTTTAATCACTATATAGCCCAAACTGAAAACCACTACAACCAATAAACTATATCACACCAAACATAATAATTACGGAATTATTTCCTCCATGTAAAGATACTATATACTTTGGGCAACATTAACTCGCCCACACGAGTTTAATCACATCATTGTATAATGCATATCAATTAGGAATAAGGTCCCCCCTTTTCATATGTCGAAACTTCATCACACATAATACATCAAGAAAATATCACATCTCATAAAGTGATAAGATTTAAAACATCACATCATCCATTAAAAACCAAACAAAATAAGGAAAAATCAAAACATATATGCATACTAGGCACACATCTATGTATCATGCTCCCAAGCACTCTCTTAGAGGCCACCAAATCTCAACAACACACAAACTAAGGGAATGTTTTATCCACAAAACACCTTTTTCTAGATGATCATATATCTATAATGTCCAATCTATGAAAATAACATCATCCTCAATATCCAAATCTCCCTATTCAATGAAATGGGATTCATCATGAAGATACTGAAAAAGCTGAGACATGTGAAAGACATTGTGGATCCTCTTTAGCTGTAGTGGAAATGACAACCAATAATCCACCTTTCCAACTCACCCCAACACCTCAAAGTTCCAAAAAAACCTAGAATAAATATTAATCCCCTACCAAACCTTCATTTCCTATGTTAACGAGAAACCTTTTAGAACACATGGTATCCAACCTCAATCTCTAAGGGCATCCTCCTATGATCGACATAAGACTTCTTTCGGTCCTTCACTACTTTCATCCTCTCAAAAACAAGTTAAACATTTTCTTTTATACTCTCCACCACATTAGGACCAAGAAATGATGCCTCCCCAGCCTCCATCTACTACAACATATAACAACACAGTCACCTATAAAAATCCTCAAATGAAGTAATATTAATGTGATAGTGATAGTGATAGTTGTTATTATAATAAAACTCAACCAAAGGAAACTGTCATTTCCATGATCCACCAAAATTTAAGATTTATTCCCTCCATATATCTGCCAATTCCTAGATATTTCAATTTTGTATGCCCATCCATTTGAGGGTGTAAAGTAGTGTTGGAGCACAATTGAGTTCCAAAAGCATGTTGTTATCCCCTCTTGACTCATGAGGTAAAACTTACAACCTAATCCAAGACAATAGACCTTGTAACTCCATGAAACTGCACCACCTCATCCATATATATCATTTAAAAAATATCCATATTGTTAAACTCATTGATCGCTAGGATTTTGGATAATTTCATCAATCAATCCATGATTACCCAAAAATCATCATAACTTCCCAGATCTCAGGGTAACCCTATGATGAAATCCGTTGATATGTCATCTCATTTCCACTCTAGAACATCTAAAGGCTGTAAAAACCCACCAGGAACATGATGATTAGCCTTCACCTTATGTAAAACAAAACACTTCACCACAAACTCCACCACAATCCATTTCATCTTGGGCCACCAAAACTACATCCTCAAGACATATTACATTTTGGAAACTCCCAAGTGTACCACCAAAGGTGATATATGAAAACCGTGTAGGAATATCTTATGCATCACTTATAGAACAAAAATCCTCCTCAGAAACAACATCTAGTTCTAAGTATACCCTTACCATCCTTTTGGAGTATTACCATATCCAACATGATTACGCATCACCTCTATATCTAGGTCTCTCCACTGAGACTCCTCCACCTGCTGCATCAAACAAGGTTTCATTTTCATCTGTAACAAACAAACTCTACCATAAACAACCCTTTCATATAAGTGAAAGGAAATAAAATCCTCCATCACTCTCAAAACATCTCCAGACTCTCTAACCACATCCTTCCATGATATCCTACTCAAGGTGTCCACCATAAAATTACCCTTTATTGGGGTGTATAAAATCTCAAAATAATAATACTAAGTAAACTACATACACCACTATTATCATAATTTTTTATCATACTACAAAAAGATATACTTAAATATCTTTCGATTCATGAAGACCACAAAGCACTACCCAATGTGGTAATGTCACCACAACTTCTGCATAAATACAACTATTGCAAAATCCAGATCATGGGTGGAATAGTTATTCTCGTGTGTAAATAAATTCCTAGAATCATAAGATATTATAACCTTATACTACATAAATATTCATTCCAAGACCAGATAGGAATCATCAAAAAACACCTTAAACATCACCCTTTAATCGGGAAATTGGAGTACTAGAGCATTGATCAATTTTCCATTTATACAATCAAACATTGTTTCACATTGATCAGTCTAGATAAAATCATGTTACTTCCTATTCAAATATTTTAATGGGGATAAAATCCATGAGAATTCATATATGAACCTTAAATAATAGAACATAAGGATAGATAATCTAAAAACCTCTACCACACACTTGGGGGATTCCCAAGAAACAACAATCTCGACCTTTTATAGGTCCACATACACACCCTTTTGGGTCACCACATGCCCAAATAAATACTCCTCTCGTGTCTAAAATGTGTACTTGGACAACTTTACATAGAGATGGGGGCATTGAAAAACATGTAAGATAGATCAGAGATGGTTGTAATGATCCTAATCTCACTTCAAGTAGATCAATATATCTTCAATGAACACAACCACAAACTGGTCCAGAAATTCATAGAACATAGAGTTCATGAGTCCCATAAACATAGTTGGTACCTTCATAACACTGAACGACTTAACCACAAACTCAAAATTCCCATACCAGCATCTAATGGTAGTCTTCTTGATATCTCCCTCATTTATCTTCAACTATTGACACTTAGACTATAGATCAACCTTAAAAAACCAATTCACCCCTCTCATCTACTTGAAAATATCTATTATCCTTATAAGAGGGTAATTTTTTTTATTGTTACATGATTCAACCTCTGGTAGTCTATGCACAATATCATACTACCATATGCCTTCTTGGATAACAACACTCGATCACCCTACAGTGACATACTAGGCTAGATAAAACCCTTCTACATCAAGTCATTTATCTTAATTCTCAACTCTTCCAACTCATATAGATTCATTCAATAGGGATCCATCAAAATCATAGAAGCATTGGGTTGTATATCTATCCTGAACTCAATATTAATTCGAGAGTGTAGTGTCACAACCTACTTGGAAAAAACATTCAGGAACTCCCTGAAAACCCTAGGATCCACCACTACACCAACTTCCACAAACTCCATAGACAACTCTGCCGTCATATAAGGAAGGGGTTCCATAGATATATTTCCCAACTGATGGACCTACTCACCAATGAAAACCAAATGTTGGACATCCGCATCTAAAATCACTCCTCTACACTAGAATCATTCAATAAAAATATGTATATAATATAACCAGTCGATGTCAATAATGACTTCATGAAGGTGAATCTTCAACAAGAAAATATCTTTATGGGACTAATGTGGCCCCATCATCAGTCTACACCCCCAACACTGATCAAACAAGTTGGTCTATCCTATGAAAAGAATATTCAACAACATGGGTATAGAAATATTCTATAAATATAGTCCTAGATCACATACTAGAGTAGGTGAAACAAAGAAGCATAAATATCCTAAATCAGACAAGCCACAAACAAGGGTAGTAGAAAAACTAATTGTGACTTAAATGATCTTTGGCCCCTTTGGTGCTACTAACTCCATCATGTGCAACTTACCATGCCCATCTCCTATAACACTTTGCTAATATACACCTCTATGACCATGATCAGTTCAATGTCTCTGAACATGAGGAATATCCTGAGGTTGGATTTTACCTAATTTATCTACTCTCAGTGGAGTATAATCCAACTACCCATATTACTAAAATGGAATTTCTAGAAACTATTACTGAGGCTAATGATAATACTAAACACCTCCACCAAACTGAGCTCAAGGAACCACTGGGTACTGGTTCTGGTGATGGCCGTGAAATCCATGAAAGAAGCACATCATGTAAAAGTCCCTAGGAAAATAAAGAAAACCAATGGCCCTAGAAAGAAGGAAAGAAATCTATTGAGGTCGAATCCTAGAGGGTCGAAACCTAGAAGGGACTAGTTTTTTATACCTTCAACTGACAACTCTTCTCCTCAAGGAACCTTCTTGGATCCCCTATCATGGAAAACCTCCTCTTGGGTGAATTTTCTCAATCACATCCTCCTCCTTCTGAACCTCCAAATATGTTGGAAATGTAAAAGGAGTAACTACATACTAGATATAAGGAAATGTAACCTCTTCAAGATGTATCACATGAGAATCCTCCTATAGAAAATGATATAAGGAAATGTAGAAGGTTTTTGAACTTGATTCCCAACTCCCATACTGACATGCTCCCCTACTGAAGATAAAAAAGATCTTACCTCTTTGCTGACTTCAAGATCTATGAAAGGTACTCTACTATAAAATATTTCTAAAATTTGACCTATGAAATATCTACCTCCTTTTTCTCACCCATATTTGGCATCCACCACTGACATGTAACTCCATTCATCAGATTTAATTCCAAAGGGGTCCAATACCCCATCAAGGCCTAGATCAACTGAAATAAATCTTGAGATCCTCTAACAAGATCTCTATCTCTATATCTAAAAAACTTCCCTTGTATTTCCCCAAAACATACCACTAAAAAAGTGCATAATATCCTCTATTAATGATCTTTCTCCTCAACTTGATCAACCCTCTAGTGATAAGTCATTTTAGACTACTAAACCTCTACTCAATGAACCACACACTTATGATGTTCATGATCCATAGATAAAAAGAGAAACCAAAATTTCCTAATCCTAGGTAGTATGAAATTTTCTTTTTGTATTTAGATTATTTTTAATTCACTTCATTCTTTTTAACTTTCTCAAAACAACCCATCTCAAATAGGTTCACAAGGCATCATGATTCATGTACCTCTCATAGGTCTCTACCCTATAAATGGGTCAGCCTCACTTGGCTATTCAATAGGCTCAGATTTCATGCACTAGATCATGGGGGCCTAAAATCCTATGTCCTAACTATTCTCCCTAACCTATGTCACACACCAAGGTTGATTGGAACTATTTCCATACCAACCCATGCAATTATAAATGTTTCAACTCCAAAATTTATCCTAAATCTCAACCATCACCTATGATAACACTTTATCACAACCCCCTCCTTCCCAAGATACCGTAATGAAGAGAGAGATATGATGACCCTCAATTCCTATCTCCAATAGGCCTTGGGTTGGCGACTAGAATTGAGGGTATAAAAATATCATAAATGAGAGGTATTACCCTTTGTATAAAAAAAAGATCATGAGATAATATGAATCATCCACAAGAAACTCCATGAAATAATAATAAAAGGAACTAAAACCATCACAAAATTCATTTATAAATAAAATTGATACAGATAAAAGTATAAAAATGTAAATACCAAAAAGATAATATAAATAAACATCACAATAACTATCCAAAGGTCCTATATTGTAATTTATAACATGATCCACATAGTCCTCCTATAAACCTGAAAATTAGTTATATATATAGGGTGAGCATACTAGTTTACTCAGCAAGAAAACCAAAGTCTCTCATGCACACGTGAAAGAAGCATAATAATACACCCATGAGAAAATAACAGAACTAAAATTACCTAGAATGTTAAACTATTCATCCCAACCTCACCAAGTCATTATCACCAAATAACTCAAGCCAAGTATATTAACAGAATATAAGTTATATAGATAAAGGATACCCCACACCACTTTCCCACTAATTTACAACTCTCACAACCCGACATCGTATGTCACAGAACTCCCATATCTTTTGAATAACATGTAAAACCGCTCCATAGCATGGTCACATCACATCACACTCATAGAAACCTAGTCTATTTCCCCAAAACACGGCACATCTCATCTCACTCGAAGACAATTGGTCCATCACATCTCAGCCACTACCATAACTAATGTAGTAGGGTATCATGAAAATGAAGGACATAAACCTCATTCCATCCTCCTAACATGAAAAAACTTCACTATAATCCACTCCACAATGTGGTCATATCACATCTTTCCTAAAGAAATAAGATCCACCACCCCACAACACGGTTAGATCACATCTTTCTTGAAGACTCCTTGGACATCACTTAGTGCACTGACAAACCTCTATCCATCACAACCAATGAATATATACTTGGTTTATAGGGTATTTTACCTAATATTTGTGTAATATTAGTATATTAAAAGAATTGTAGTTTGATTTATAAAATATATTATGTAGATTCATGGTGAATCCAATAAGAATTTTCATTACACACAACATATTATTTTTGGCGTATACAGACTTAATTATGATTGATATTGGTAAAGGTGAAAAATAATCAACTTATGGGGAACTTCTTGAAATATTAACTATCCTCATTATTATGAGATTAGTGGTTACTGCATGTCATAGGGAGATGAATCAATTGGAAAATTTTGGGGGATTATTTTTTATCTTGGATATTAGTCGTGTATATTTTACACCGACATTGGTAACATTTCTCTTATTTATGAGATATCATGAAATTTTGGTTATAAACTGATTTTTTATTATCCATTTATTTTTATATTTTATGCTTTGTTTATTTGATTATATTTTTGGAACCATTTGTTTTTATTTTTGTATATAGACATTGAATGTATTGATAGGTCATGGAATATTTATGAGTTGAATCTGGGTCATGATTATTCGGTTATCAGAGGTAAAATAATTCCCAAGGATGAAATTTTTATACTCTAGTGTTTATATATATCTTCTATAAATTGAAAACATGCTTCGGGTCTTGTGTAATGTTTGGTCGGGTGATGTGTGAGGATGATCTTGGATGATTCATTACATATTTCATCATATTGGGAAGAAAAATTAATCCAATTTTGAGGATTATTTGTATACTATTTTATAGAATTTATTAAATTATATATATATATATATATATATCTAAATAGGTGTCTAAAGTGAACTTAGACATTAAGTTTTAGAATAGGGAGAATGGCACTTATGGACCAAAACAAAGGCGTAATTTGGGTTAAGGACCAAGAATTGAGAAAATGTAAACATGGAACCTTCTTTTAATATGTTGGGTATGGAAATGACCTTTATGCCCTAAAAAACTTTCCCAATTCTCAAAAATAATTCCCTCCAATGCCCATAGCCCTCTATTTCACTCATCTCACCACTATATCCTCTCCAGTGCTCGTCCAAACACCACACCCTCTCATGTAATCATCCAACTGATGCCTCCTATCTCATTCTCATCTAGTCACCACCTCCTCTCTTGCACTAATCTTGTTTCTTCCTCTTTAGGGTGTTACTCTAGTCATGCTTCAGTGTGTTCCGCCAATTCTATTCTCATCCCACTATCATCTCCTATGGTTATCCTTCTCGTGTCATAATAGGATTTATCCTAGGAGTTCCCTCCTCCCAACATCAGCTCCTCTCTCACTAGTATCCTATCTATCTTTACATTCTCCTAGCACATATAATATCTGAAACAAAATTTTCTATAAATTTTATGTGTTCCATAGTATTTTTTATTTATATTGTTAATTGATGTAAATATGAATAGATAATGAGTTTTAATGTCATATATTTATTAATATTATAGGTTTATTGATATAATATGATGTCAAATTATTTGAAAAAAATAAATATTTTGTTATTTTAATTTTGATGGAGTAATTTTCAGTGATTTATAAGGAAAAAATGAATTATGAAAGTGGAATATCTATGGGTAGAGTGTTAATAGAAGGAATTTCATTTGATGAAATATCAAGATTGGTATCATCGATTATGAAGTGTGATGTTTCATTATTAGATTTAAAATACATGTTAAATTTTGACAATGGTATTTTTTAGACCTTACAAATGATGGGGGATTTGAGAAATTGTTCACATACAATGAAAGTTTTCTCAGGTATACATTATTTTGAGTTTGGAAGAATTCTTGAAGTTGAAAATGGATGTATAGAAAATGTAATGTCCAATAATTTTTTTTTATATTAATATTTTTTTCACATTTTTTCTATTTAAATTTTATATTTAAAATATAGGGTTGAATTAGTTGGTGGGAATTCAGAACAAAGTTTATCATCTGATGGTGATTTTCAAACTCTACCTTGTGCAATTATCAAGGTTCCATGTTTGATTCCAAAGTTAAATTCTTCAAAGTGGAATGAATTTTTAGTGGATGTTGGCCAGATTTGTCCATCAACCAAAGCATTGAGGGAGATTATCTTTAATTGTAAAATTTCACATATGTTTGACTATAAATATTTATGGAATGGTCCTAAAAATATTATTTCCAAATGAAATTTTTAGAGTTTCATGTGGAAATTAACAATAGATGGCTTTGGGGATTCCACTCAATTTATTTATATGATAACTTTTAAAAATGTTTATATGCACTCAACTCAGGATAGATTAATAATTTTTCACAAATCAATGGAATAATTAATTTAATTTATCACTTTTTATGAGGTGAATTAAAATGTGGAAACATACTCTATTGAAATTAAATTTTACTTTTAAAGAGACTATTGTATATCCCTTACATACCGTCTGGTGTTAAGAGCTAAGGAAAATTAATTTAGTATAATATATGGGGTTCCAAAGTAGCCATATATGTTAATACCTTGTATATTCAGTAGAATAATAGAAGTTGATTTGGAAACAATAGCGAAGTGGTATCTTCAATAAATGGTAGATTTTAACGATTATTTATTGTATATGGGTGTTTCATAAATCGTTTCTTATAAAGCTCTCAACCTGTGTGGTTTGTGGATGGGTTTCACTTCAGTGGTCCATATAAAGGTAATTTTTTTGGAATAATTAACATATAATGTAGATTAAAACTTCTTCCCATTATAATATTCAATTTTTGGGGGTAAAAAATATGATTATTGGATATTGTTTTTAAATAACATAAATGAAATTACAAGTTTTATTAAACTAGTTATTTTATCTAGTCCACACAGTGCAATTACAAGTTTTTCTATAAATATTTTTAGAATATATAACCATGCATATTTTTACCATCATGTGAAATAAAATTTTACTTCTAAAATTTAAAAAAATTATTTAGGGGAATGTGGAGAGGAACTAAAGAAAGGGTATTTAAATTATTGGATTCCATTTTTATTCTCAATTGAACTGTGATTTTAATTTTGCTATAAATAATTTGAGAAGATTTTGTCCAGAATTGTCAAGATGGGTTGAAAATGATAGTAATGTTGATAGGTGGGAAATTTCATGATTTCATCACCATTGATGGGATCATGTCACAACCAATTTATCTGAATCATTCAATGTATTGATTGTAATAGAAAGGATACACAATATTTTTTTATTGATTAAAAAACATCATGAGAAATTGATTAATAATTTTTTTACCAATGAGGAATAAATGAAAAGGTAATGAAATGGATTTGGTCCCAACGTCGGGGAAAATTTGATGGTGAATGTGTTAAGGGATGAAAATTTTATTGTAAATACTCAGAAATTCTGTGGAAATTTTTTTCTTAAATACCTGCGAATTTTACGTGTCTGTGAAAATTTACGGCGCATGATTCCGAGGCCCGGTGTGCCCGGAATCAATTTATGAAGTTTTGTTCGGGTACGTTAAGTAAACGTACGATCAAGTTTTTATAACTTTTGAACTGGTGCTCGGAATTGAAATTTGAGGGAACCATTGAACTCGAAGCGCCAGTATTCGCTTAAGGAGACTTTCACCTCGACGATAGTCGATCGAGAATAAAAGTTAGTTTTGGGTTAAAAAAAAGTAAAATAAATTGAGCTAAACTTTATTTTATTTGAGTAGTCATGTGGGTGACTGGTAGTTGAAACCTCCTCTTGGAAGTTGGAGGTGGTACCACCACACCTTAACCTCCCATGAGAGGTTATGGTGGTGGGACCCACCAGAACATAACCTCCTGTGAGAGGTTACGTCGTGGGGACCACATGGGGCTAAACCCCCTATTGATGGAAGAGATTAAAACCTCTCAACTCTCATGAATTAATTATGGAGAGCCTCATGACCTTCCTTTAATTAAATTGTACCTATCTCACCTAATTAATTCATTCCAACTCTCGTGAATTAATTAGGTGGATCTAATTAATTTAATCCTTCTTTTTGTATTTCTGTGCCAACAAAATATTAGATAACTCAATCTATTATTACTTCTCTTGGCATTTGGGTGGAAGTTGGGAAAGAGGAGAGCTTGGGAAGATTATAATTATACCAACGAAGAACGAAGAATTCCGGTGACGATACTTCTTCTACTTATTCCCCAGACACCTACCGATGTGGAGCATCTTCCACAGCTGACGTAGCTTGGGTTTGGAAGCTTGTGATAGATGCAACGAATGATGATTCTCTTAATCTACTTTCCGTAACTCCATCAATGAATGACGAATGACAAACAAAGGTAGGGGGTTTACTTTGAGTAATATTCCTTTTCATTTTCTCATCTTCATTTGAAAGGAATAGATGTGAATTATTGTAAATAATTGATGTTCATCGTACTCCTTTGATGAACCAATTGCTATCACCCCAAAATGTGGAGGGTGCGGGCCAAACTAACATGGCCCGACTCCCTCTGCCGATATCTTTGTGATGTTTCTTCAGCATAGCGATGAGGCGATGGAACAATGAAGGCGGCGATGACAAAGGTCGTGCTACCCATGGCCTCCACGAACCGCACCGCCCTCGCGATGCTCCGGTGCTTCAGGCCGAACCGCGGCCCTCCAGCCAAACCGCCCCAGCCGCGTCATCCACTGGCGAACCGGCCAAGCTACCCCGGCCCCCACCACTTCCAGCTTCCCCGCCTGCACCATGCCTGGCCGCGCCTCACCTGGTCATGCCCTGCCTGACCGCGCCGCGCCTGGTCGCGCCGCGCCCGGCCGCGCCGCGCCTGGTCGCGCCGCGCCCGGTCGCGCCGCGCCTGGTCGCGCCTCGCCTGGTCGCACCCCGCTCGGCCGCCCGTGGCCCGCCTGGCCGATTCGCTACCCGGCTGCCCTGCCGGCCTCCGCACGCTCCCATCATGTCTTTGGTGAACCGGCCCCCTTACGGACTCCCGGATGAGTTAGAGTCCTGCCCCCCTTGTGGTCTCCCAGCCAAGCTGGCGTCCCGGCTTCCCTCACAGCCTCTCGGCCGAGCCGGCATCCCGACCCCCTCACAGCGTCTCGGACGAGCCAACATCCCGGCCTCCTCGCGATGTCCTGGCTGAACCAACCCAGTCTCACCCTCCGGGCCAAGCCGCACCGGGTCGCGCCCTCGCGATGCTCCGGGCTGAACCGGCCCTGAGCCCGGGCCGAACCTCCCTCGCGACATGCTGGGCTGGGCCTAGCGGGTCGGGCCAAACCCAACGAGCTGGCCCGCCCAATAGGCCAAGCCGAACCCATCAGGTAAACTTGAACCGGTTTGGCCCAGATTAAGTCGGGTCGGGTCAATCCGACCGGTTCGGACTGGAACCGGGCCCACCATTGACCCTTTTCTTTCTTTGGCCATATCTTTGGCACCGGATGACCGTTTGAAAAACCGTCAGTGGTGCTAGTTTTCTTGGAGCGTGATGGTCCCTTTGAGTATGCCCCATTGTAGTTCAGGGTTTAGTTGATATACGGTCAGGTTGGGTCAGACACGAATCCAACCGGGCCCCCGGGACTAAAAGTCTAATAACTCACAGACCGGGCGTCGGATTGACACATCGTCTGTTGCATTAAGACCCCTATGATGAGGCGGACCTTTGAGATAATTCTTTGTGGGGCTTAGTGGTAGTTGACATATTGACATTTGGCTTGAGGAGCGAACCCTCTCGAAATCAAGCAGGCTTCGTGCAGAACCCTATGGCTGGATGTGCACTGACAGATGTTCCTCGATCCTGTGTGGATTCGACAGCACTGACGACTGTTCCTAGATCTCGTATGGATTTTACAGCTCTAACTACTATTCTTGGATCCTATGTGGGTTCGACAGTACTGACTTATGTTCCTCGATTCTATGTGGGTTCGATAGAAAAATTATTCCTAGATCCTGTGTGGGTTCGACAGTTTTGATTTTTATTCCTGGATCTTGTGTGGGTTCGACAGAATAGATGATTCAGTGGCTACATCTGATAATATCAATATATCTACAAAAGTTGTATAATTATGTGAGACAATTTAGTAACTTGTGTTTTCCTCATGATTGAGATGGATTACTAGATAACTTAGGTATATGTATGGGCATATACCTAAGTGGGGTTATATGTTGATTTCATACTTTGTGGTTTATCCTTGTTGGATTTTGTGAGACCTTGAGGGTATCGAGGTCCCTAATGAGTATCATTATACTCACCCCTACATGGGCTATTCCCACACCTCGTTTTGTTGGATGCAGACGACGGACAACGCTGACCAAGGCTGAGTGTACGAGGACTGGACGGTACCCAGAGGTGGACCTCACGACGAGTCGGTACCCGGAGGAGACTGACGGATGTGGAGTGCTGAGGAGGATATTTGTACCTACCCTTTAGTTAGGATCTGTGGTGGATGATCCATGAGTTTCTTTCACCTTTCAGCCGTTTTTTCCCTTTTCAGTTGTACTTGTACTTTACAGTTGGGCTTGTATTTCCAGCCCCTTTACTTTTTAGCACTCTCTTGTTATACAGTTTTGCTTAGTGTTTTGTATTCAGCTGTGTGCTTTGTTGTTTGTTTTTATAGTTATAAAGGTAATGTGTTCCCAATTTAAGGATTTACGCCTTTGGTTCCAGTCACCAGCCCCTGGCCTATGGAAGGCGAGCTTTGGGTAGTCACGGTATGGGCCCCGGGGACGGGTTGTGGAAAATTAGTATCAGAGGAGTCTGTTATACCACAGAACATAAGAATCTGATCTTTTTTTCCTGTGAAGTAATAGTGTTAAGGGTATTGAGTGTGGTTTTCAGTTTAGAGATTCTGGTGTTGGTGTGGTGGCCGACGTATCCATACACCAGAACCCTGACTTCTGATTTTCGACTTAGTGCATGAAAACACTGATTGCGTGTGTGTTTTGAAAAGTTTTCTTTAAGTAATATCAACCGAGTTAGCTCACCAGGTATAAATCTTTGACTATGTCACACATTTTTATTTCAGAATGCCTCCCTGAAGATGAATAGTGAGAGTCTTGATAGGTGTATGCATAGATAGTCCACCGAGTGATGAGGCCTCGGTGTAGGGCCCTTTTCCAGCGGAGGCACCAGCGGTACTACTTGCTGTTGGGCCAACGATGCCACCATCCCCAACAGCAGACGATGAATTCCTCTTGAGCTTGTTTCATGAGTTCCAGCGCCATAGGCCACATAGGTTTAGGGGAGAGACAGACTCGCAGGCAGCTGAGGATTGGCTAGAGGCTGTGGTGAGAGTTTTCCGACTGGTAGGGACACCAGCCGACTTCATGGTGATTCTTGCTACCAGCCTTCTATAGGTAACAGCGAGAAGATGGTGGAGCCTGATGCTTCAGGTCCATGACGAGATGACTTTTCTCTGGGAAGACTTTGATACCCTATTTCGAGCGGATTTTGTTCCAGTGACTCTACGTGTAGTTCAGATACAAGAGCTACTTCATCTGCAGTAGGGCAGTATGATGGTGGCACAGTACTCATCGAGGTTCACCAACCTCTTATGCTACTCCATAGATATGGGGCATGACCCA
Organism: Viscum album; assembly: GCA_963277665.1. NCBI lineage: Eukaryota > Viridiplantae > Streptophyta > Magnoliopsida > Santalales > Viscaceae > Viscum > Viscum album. The sequence goes on along the minus strand of OY728147.1, from coordinate 734,198,768 downwards.
TTATTCAGGGCCCGAACCTTTGATCAGGAGCTCAGGTGAGAGATCAGGGCTTTTATGATCTCCCTCAGCATCCCGACGCAGGCGGGGGTGTTGGAGTGATTCCTCTTAGTGGACAATTTTCTTGCTAAGCAGTCTCTAGTAGCGATACCCGCCACTAGAAAACATGCAGCGGAGTCTTCTATAGCTGGTAGTAGACAGATGTTGCAGAGGTCCAAGAGGACCAGACCCACATGTGGATGACCACATGACTCAGGATCAGTTGTGCGTGGTACCCGGGGCAGAGACACACATTCCAGGAGTGGGCAATGTAACTCATGTGGCAGGCATGTCACATGAATCATGACTGTCCGACCCACCATTCGGATGATCAGAAAATGGTCGAACGACCGCCCATGCTTAGGCAGAGATTTGATCGAGGCAGTCGGCAAGGAGCAGGCGGATGTGGCAGAGGAGTTGGTCGTGCAGCTGACGGTGGACGATGTTTCGAGGTGTTACCGCCACCACCACCAGGAGGTCCACCCCGACCGTAGGGAGCATGTGGACATGGGAGAGCTCAGCTCCAGGAAGCTTAGGATTACGATCACAACACTCCAGAGATGATTCGAGGTATGATATGTGTCTACTCCACCATAGCTGCAGTTCTTATAGACGCAAGTTCCAGTTACTCTCTCATTTCCACTGCCCTTGTTCGGAGCTCAGAGATTCCGATGGAGCTGTTACCTTGATCTTTATGGCTGGATACTCCTACGGGATTAGACTCAATGATTACGCACTGGTGCTGGTAGTGTGATATTACTCTAGGAGGTGAGAAATTCGGATGGGATCTCCTCGTAGTGGCGTCGAGGCCTTACAACATCATCTTGGGTATGTACTATTTATCTACAGTCCATACTCATATCGATTATATTAGGCGCAATGTGCGGTGTGTCTACACAGATGGGACTAGGTTTACCTTCACGAGTGAGAAGGAAGCCATTGCAGCACATGACAGACTTACTCAGAGGAGGGTGCAGCCAATCACTCATCAGTTGTCCTGGATTACCCTCAGAGCAGTTAATGTGGAGAGTCTGAGCTATCCTATAGTGGTGGACCATTACACGGATGTTTTCCTTGACTATGTTTTAGGAATACCTCCTCACATAGAGGTGGACTTTTACATTGACCTGTACCCTGAGACGGCACTGATATCTACACCAGCATATCGAATGGCTCCAGCGGAGCTTCGTGAGATACAAGTATAGCTAGAGGACTTATAGGAGAAGGGATTCATCCGGCCTAGTGTTTCTCCCTGGGCAACCCCGATTCTGTTTTCCAAGAAGTTGGATGGGATCTTGATGATTTGTGTCGACTACCGTCGCCTAAATCAGGTGACCATAAAGAACAATTACCCACTCCCGAGGATCGATGACCTCTTTGATCAGCTGAAGGGAGCACGGTGGTTCTAGAAGATAGTCCTCATATCAAGATATCACCAGCTCAGAGTTTGAGATGAGGATGTGGAGAAGACGACTTTCAGATGTTGGTATGGACACTATGAGTTCTTGGTTATGCCTTTCGGCATAACCAATACTCCAGCAGTGTTCATGGGACTCATGAACAGGATTTTCTATCCTTACCTTTATCTATTTGTCATATTCTTAATCGAATACATACTGATCTACTTGACTACTGAGGAGGAGCATGCCTACCATTTGCGGGTAGTATTGGACACACTCTGAGAGAACCAGATTTATGGTAAGCTCTTGAAGTGTCAGTTTTCGATTCAAGAGGTTCACTTCTTGGGAAATGTCATCTTAAATGCTGGAGTTTTAGTGGATCTCATGAAGATTGAAGTAGTACTTTCTTGGGATCCACTCAGGGGTGTGATGGAGGTACGATGTTTCTTGTGTTTGGCTGGATATTATCGAAGGTTCGTACCAGACTTCTCTAGAGCTGCAACACCACTATCAGCATTGACGAAGAAGGAGAAACCCTTTGTCTGGTCGGAGATATTCCAACAGAGCTTTCAAGAGCTGAGGTTGAGGAAGACTAGTGCCACCATCTTGAGGCTTCTAGAGGAAGGCATAGGGTATGTAGTCTACTGCGACACATTAGGGACCGTACTCGGGTGTGTCCTGATGCAGGAGTAAGCAGTGATCACGTATGGTTCTCGGTAGTTGAGAAAGCATGAGAAGAACTATGCTACCCATGACCTGGATTTAGTAGTAGTGGTATTTTCCTTGAATATGTGATGACACTATTTGATGGGTGAACGTTTTACTATGTACTCTGATAACAAGAGTCTCAGGTATATCTTCTCTCAAAAGGACCTGAACCTGAGATAGCGGCGATGTCTTGAGTTCCTAAAGTACTACGACTTCATGATAGCCTATACTCTTGGGAAGGGAAACACTATAGCAGATGCACTTAGTAGGAGATCTGGTATACATCTTCTAGGCGAGGTGACAGAGTAGATGACTGCTTTACAGATATCCTTTGTAGACTGAGATGGGGCATCTTTCCTTCAGTCTCTTACAGTCACTCCTCTACTTCTTCAGTGAGTCGGGGAGGTAGAGCATGGAGACGCTGACTACGAGACATGACGTGATCAAATATCTACTGGACAGAAACATGATGGATTCTATAAAGGTGGGGAGCACGTCATTCACTTCAGAGGATGTACTATGATACCAATGTCACTTCAGGAGGAATTGTTGAGGGAGTTCCACACATCCCATCTAGAGATACATCCAGAAGTGGCAATGATATACCAAGACCTTCGACGATAGCACTGGTGGCCAGGTATAAAGAAAGCAGTAGCAGATTTTGTCTCTCTATGCCTCACTTGTCAGCAAGTGAAGGCGGAGCACCAGGTACCAGCAGGCTTGTTTCAGCCTTTAGAGGTCCCAGAGTGGAAGTGGGATGGGATATCCATGGACTTCTTGATAGGTCTTCCATGAACATCCAAGGGTCATGACTTGATTTGGGTGATCGTTGATTGACTCACCAAGTCAGCCCACTTCCTACCGATCATAGAGCAGGGTTCAGTAGAGGGATTAGGACGCCTCTATGTGCAAGAGATTATGCGGATACATGGAGGACCTTCATCTATTGCCTCTGATCATGACACACAGTTTACTTCCCGGCTATGGAAGGGGTTGTAGGAGGATTTCGGGACGCAGCTTCATCTGAGCACCTCCTTCCATCCTCAGAAGGATAGTCAGACTGAGTGGACCATTCAGACCCTCGAGTAAATGATGTGTGCTTGTGTCCTCGACTTCGGTCACAGCTGGGAGGACCACTTACCTTTGGTGTATTTTTACTACAACAACAGTTATCACTCCACTATAGGGATGACACCTTTTGAGGCATTGTACAAGCAGCCTTGCATGTCACCCTTATGCTGGACTGACCTCGGGGAGTTTGCACTAGTGGGACTAGAGATGGTATGAGCTACCACGGAGAAGGTTTGGATCATCCAGGAGTGGATGAAGACTTCACAGAGCAGGAAAAAGTCATATGCTGATAGGAGACAGAGAACTCTGGAGTTCGAGGATGGCGACCATGTATTTCTACGGGTCTCACCTCGATGAGGTATACGGAGATTTGGTTGAGGTGGCAATTTATCTCCGAGATTTATCAGACCATTCCAGGTCCTCAGCAGAGTAGGTGAGCTGTATTACCGCTTATCTCTTCCACCTCAGTTTCACCAGGTGAAATAAGTCTTCCATGTATCTCAGATGATAAGATACATGCACGAACCTTCTCACATCATCGACCATGGAGAGCTGGACGTCGATGATGGGGTGACTTTCACGGAGGTTCTAGTAGAGATTTAGAATCGACATAAGTGGTTCCTATATGGATGGTCTATACCTATAGTGTGCATATGCTGGCAGAACGGGAACTTCCATGAGAGCACATGGGAGCGGGAGGCTCAGATGTGTGCTAAGTACCCCCACTTGTTTTCATAGTTTGAGTTGTAGCTTATGGGGACGTAAAGCCCTGAGGTGGAGAGAATATAAAGACATATAAATTATGTGGAAATTTTTTTCATAAATACATGGGAATTTTACAAGTCTTTGAAAATTTAAGGTGCTTGATTCCGAGGCCTAGTGTGCCTAGAATCAATTTCTCAAGTTTTGTTCAGGTACGTTCTGTAAACATACGAGCAGGTTTTTATAACTTTTGAACTGGTGCTTAGAATTAAAATTAGAGGGCACCATTGAACTCGTAGTGCCAGTATTCAATTAAGGAGACTTTCATCTCGACGACAGTTGGTTTAGAATAAATGTTTGTTTTTGGGTTTTCAAAAAAAAAGTGAGATACACTTTATTTTATTTGAGCCGCTATGTGGGTGACTGGTAGTTGAAACCTCATCTTGGAAGTTGGAGGTGGGACCACCACACCTTAACCTACCATGAGAGGTTATGGTGGTGGGGCCCACCCAAACATAACCTCCTATGAGAGGTTACGTTGTGGGGACCACACGGGGCTAAACCCCCTATTGATGGAAGAGAGTAAAACCTATCAACTCTCATGAATTAATTAGGGAGAGCCTCATGACCTTCCTTTAATTCAATTGTGCCAATCTCACCTAATTAATTTGTTCCAAATCTCGTGAATTAATTTGGGGGAGACAATTGATTTAATTCTTCTTTTTGAATTTTTGTGCCAATGAAATATTATATAACTCCATATAATATTATTTCACTTGGAATTTAGGTGTATGTTGGGAAAGAGGAGAGCTTGGGAGAATTAGAATTCTCCCAATGAAGAACGAAGAATGTGTTCTTCCAACAAAGAACATCAGCGACGATCCTTCTTCGACTTCTTCCCCAGACACCTACCGATGTGGAGCATCTTCCACAGTTGATGCAGCTTAGGTTTGGAAGCCTGCAACAAACGCAACGGATGACGATTCTCTTCGTCTACTTTCCACAAATCCATCAACGAATGACGAACGACAAACAAAGGTAGCGGGTTTACTTTGAGTAATATTCCTTTTCTTTTTCTTATCTTAATTTGAAAGGAATCGATGTGAAGTATTGTAAATAATTAATGTTCATCATACTCCTTTGAAGAACCAATTGCTATCACCCCTAAATACGGAGGGTGCAGGCCAAACTAACATGGACGAAATCCCTCTGTCGATCTCTTTGTGATGTTTCTTCAGCATGGCGATGAGGAAATGGAACGACAAAGGTGGCGATGACAAAGGTTGTGCTACCCGTGGACTCTATGAACTGCACTGACCTTGTGATGCTCTAGTGATTTCGGCCGAACTACGGCCCTCCGGCCGAGCCGCCCTAGCTGCGCCGTCCTCCGGAGAACTGGTCGAGCTACCCTGGCCCGCACCGCCACCGGCTTCCCCGGCCGCACCCCGCCAGGCCGCACCCCGCCTATTCGTGCCCCATCTGGTCATGCCTCTCCCGGCTGCCTACAACCTGCATGGCCGAGCGAGTACCTGGATTCCCTTTCGGCCTTCGCGCACGCCTCGCGCGCCTCCGACAAACCAGCCCCCTTACGTCCTCCCGGCTGAGCCGGCATCCCGGCCCCCTTGCAGCCTCCTGGCTAAGCCGAAATCCTGGCCTCCCTCGTGGCCTCTTAGCTGAGCCGGCATCCTGGCCTCCTCCTAGCCGAGCCGGTGTTCCGGCCCCCTCATGGTGCCCTGGCCGAACCAGCCCGGTCGCGCCATCCGGGCTGAGCCGTGCCGGGTCGCGCCCTCGCGACACTCCGGGCCGAACCGGCCCCGAGCCCAGGCCGAACGTCCCTCGCGGCCTGCTAGGCTGGACCCAGTGGGCCGGCTCGTCCAACAGGCCAAGCCGAACCCATCGGGTTGGTCCAAATTAAGTCGGGTCGGGTCGGTTCGACCGGGTCCGACCGGACTCGGGCCCACTACCAACCCTTTAATTTCTTTCTCCATATATTTGGAACTAGATGACCATTTGATGAACCGTCAGTGGAAATAGTTTTCTTGGAGTGAAATGGTATCTTTGAGTATACCCCACTAGAGTTCTGGATGTAGTTGAGATATGGTCAGGTTGGATCGTACATAAATCCAACCGGGACCTCGGGACTAAAAGGCTAATAACTCACAGACTGGGCGTCCAATTGATGCACCGTCTGTTGCGTTGAGACCCCTATGATGAGGCAGACCTTTGAGATACTTCTTCACGGTACTTAGTGGCAGTTGACGTATCGACACTTTGATTGAGGAGAAGACCCTCCTGGAATCAAGCATGCTTCATGAGGAACCCTATGGATGGTTGTGCACTGAAGACTGTTCCTGGATCCTATGTGGGTTCAACAGCACTGACGACTGTTCCTGGATCCTGTATGGGTTCGATAGCACTGACGACTATTCCTAGATCCCATACGGATTCGACATCTTTGACTACTATTCCTGGATCCTGTGTGGGTTCAACAGTACTGACTTCTATTCCTGGATCCTGTGTGGGTTTGACAGAATAACTATTCCTGGATCATATGTGGGTTCGACAGTTCTAATTTCTATTCCTAGATCCTATTTGGGTTCGACAGAATGGATGATTCAGTGTCTACATCAGATCATCTCTATCTCTCTACAAAATTTGTATACTTGTGTGAGCGGAGTCAGTAACTTGTGTTTTCCTCATGGTTGAGATAGATTACTAGATAACTTAGGAATATGTATGGGGATATACCTAAGTGGGGTTATCTGTTGATTTCATACTTTGTGTTTTATCCTTGTTGGATTTTGTGAGACCTTGAGGGCCTAGGGGTCCCTACTGAGTATCGTTATACTCACCCCTGCACGTGCTATGCCTACACCTTGTTGTGTTGGATACAGATGACGGACATTACTAAACGAGGCTGAGTGTACGAGGACTGGGTGGAACCCGGAGGTGGCCCTCACGAAAAGTCGGTACCCGGAGGAGACTGACGTAGAGTGATGAGGAGGCTATCTACACCTACCCATCAGGTAGGATCCATGGTGGATGATCCATGATCTACTTTCACCTTTCATCTGTTTTGTCCCTTTTCAGTTGCACTTGTACTTTACAGTTGGGCTTGTATTTCCGACCCCTTTACTTTTTAGCACTCTCTTGTTATACAGTTTTTCTTAGTGTTTTGTATTCAATTGTGTACTCTATTGTGTGTTTTTACAGTTATAAATGCAATGCCTTACCAGTTTAGGGATTTACGCCTTTGGTTCTAGTCGCTGGCTCCTGGCCTATGGAAGGCGGGCTTGGGGTAGTCATGGTACGGGCCCCGGGGGCCAGGTCGTGATATTTATTGTAGAGAAATATGGACATAATGTTGTATTAGTTTAGACCGGTAATATGTATATCAATATACAACTAGGCAGTCAGTAATGCCCTTGTCAAGCATAGAAAATGGGTGGGATCCCTTGTGCTCATGCATGTGAAACAATAATAAAAGAACATGGTAACATGTACAAGTATGTTGAAGATTGTTATTTGTTTAACACCCAACAAAATGTTTATCTTGAAGTTATGCATATGATTGAGATAAATGATATGTCACATTTAAATACATTGAAATATAAATATTATATGGATAAAAAAAATTATTTTAACCACTGAAGTCTTATTATCCTCCTGATAGATCATTTCGTAATCGTATTGAATCTCAATTTCAAAATAAGAAGTTGCATCATAGTTCTTGTTGTAAAAAAGTTGGTCACGCATAAAAAAGGTGCAGAAATCCCAATTCAAGTTGATGTGAAAACTTCAGAGAGTGGTTGTTTTTGTGTATGATAAATAATATGTTTCTAAAGAGGGGAATGTTAGAGTGAAAAATGATGTAAATATTAAAAAAAATTAAATATGTTTTTTGTGGAGTTATTCTATTTAAATCCTATTAATTCTAGTTTTTTGTGGTTTTGTGTTACTTATAATGGTGTTAAGGTATGAATAATCACTTTTATGTATAAACCAATTGATGTAGTCAGAAATATATATGACATTATGACATGGAAACCATGTTAACATGTTAAGATGACATAATTTATAGATTTTAACACTAAACTTCCATGTTTTAAAACCGAGTCTCCATATTTTAACAATACTGCTCTAGGTTTTTTTGTTTTGGTTTTTGTGAAAATTCAACTAACACTCCATGAATTTTACATAACATAATTTTTAAATTTTAAGACCTATGTTACAATTTAATGAAAGGAAATATACCAATTAAATGGATGAAAATTTTATTTTCATCCACTGAATATTTTTCTTCATCATTGTAAAGAAGTTGGTCACATGGGAAAACAATGCATAAATCCCCATCAGGGATTGTGTATGACTTCTAATATGTTTATAAAGAAGTCCATGTTAGAGTGAAAAATGATGTAAATATGAAAATAATTGATTTCTCTTTTGATTTATGTTATTTAAATCCCATTAATTTTGGTTTTTAGTTGTTTTGTGATACTTATAATGATGTTAAGGTATGAATAATCACTGTTGTTTATACATTAATTAATACAGTCAAGAAGATTTATGTGATTATGACATTTAATCCATGTCAATATGTTTATATGACATAATTTATATATTTTAACACTTACCTTCTATGTTTTAATACCAAGCCTCTAGATTTTAACACTCCTCATTTTTTATTTTGGTTTTTGTGAAAATTCAAATAACACTCCATGAATTTTAGATAACATAATTTTTATATCATAACAACTATATTACAATTGAATGTGTTAAAATATACCAATGAAATGGATGATTTTTTTTCAAAAACCAAATATTTTTCTTGATAATTGTAAATAATTTGTCCACATGCGAAAAAGGTGAAAAAATAATAATCAAATTTTGTGTATACTGCCTAATATGAATATAAATAAGGGAATGTTAGAGCGGGCAATGATGTAAATATGAAAAAAATTAAAATATGTTTTTTTATTCATCATTGTAAATAATTTTGTCACACTCCTCTAAATTCAGTATTCCATTTTATTAACAAATAATTACAAAGTGACAAAAGGTTTTTAGTATGCCATTGATTCAAGAGATATGCAGTCATAATAGAACTAAATGCCCACCAAATTAAACCAAACCCCAAAAAATCACTAAAAAATTCTAAAACAACCATATCCCCAACAAATTATGTATTTAAATAGATAACTCCTAAAAAAAATTCTTCCTTGCACTATATCCATGGTTCACCGACCACCATAGCAATTCAACCATTTTCCTTTGAAGTTGAGTCTACAAACATATCATGAAAATTTTCTATATATTAGAAAGACAAAAATATATATAAACATGTGTAAAATAAATAAATCAATGTAGTTTTTCATGTCAACCACGTTATGACATTCTTCCAAGCATTTGATCAAGTGATTTCCATAATCATTATGGAAAATAGTAAAACCCCATCGATAAAAAATGGATTTGGAAAATAAATAAGTGGGTAATTTAGTCTACCAATTAGATTTCATTTGAACATATTCATACACAACATCAAATTTAAATGGACAAGAAAATCCCCATCATGAAAGATATCACAACATGGTAACAAGGTAGTCACCATTTATGAAAGTCAACAAATATAATAAATTAATACCTTCTAAATCAATAACTATGTTTGTTAACAAAAAACCAAATGATGAGGAAATCCATTTTTTAAGAATGAAAAAATTAGATAGCATTTTCTTTTTTATATTAGTGGAATAAGTACTAAGTGATTCCAAAACAAGCAATTTATTTGTCTCTTAGTCGGAATAGTATAGAAAATGAAAATTCATTAAAGTGGAGAAAAAACAAGTCAACACTCTACTATGTTGTATCCAACAACCTTAAGCATGATATAGATAAAAAATAAGTGACTTTACACTATTATTTTAATGAGATAATATTATACTACAACAATACATTATCAAAATATATAAAAAATAATACAAAAGTTTTTTTACATTAATATGTGATTGAAATTAGTACCATGAATAATGGGTCAAAAATTGGTCTATTCACTTTTATGAAATTTGTCTAATCATTGAACAGACTTGTTGCAATCATGGTCACCATCTGTGATTCCAAAATTTTCATTCATATGTTACTAATTAGTTATTAAAAAATGGTTTATTATAAAGTATTCATATAATAACATTGTTGGTGAACTATTTCATAGGGCCTAAACAATGACACTCATGTTTAGTCATATAGTAATTATATGTGTCAGCAATAACTCTTCATTCAAACCATACTCCATAAGTACATGAAATAAATTTCAATATAGTTCCATTAGTCAAAATATTAATATGATTATAGCCTACCACTCTTTTCTTCCATGATTCCTTCCTGAGGTTCAGAAGTCATAAAACCTCCTTTTAAGGTCGGCTCGACCTTTGAGAGGTTGTTGAACATAGGGAGACCATTTTTTTTTGTCTTATTTCAATGTGACCTCTAGGAGTCATGCCTATAGATGGGTCTCCCCATATTGGTTCAAATCCAATTTTATCCACATCCTCTTCCACTTACTCATTGACATCCACTACTCTCCCTCTTCTTCATCACTTTCCTCACCTACCACCAACACATTTTCCTTCTCTTCATCTTCCCCCACATACTCAGCTTCATATATTTCCTCCAATTCATCTTTAAAATCCTCTAAATAGTCCTAAGAATCTCCATCATCCACTATTTATTACTCTAGAACATGATCAAATCTATCCAATTCCGTAGTACATGCTCCATCTAATAAATTACATTGAACTCGAAGGAGATCATGCAAGTGCTCATTGAAACATTTCATATATCCATAACATAAATCCTTGATATCCTATAATATATAAGGGTGAGAAAAATGATATTAAATTATATAAATAGAAATATTTCCAATTAAAAAATTTAGATAACAATATATGGGCATATAAAAGGAGGACTCCAAAGTATATGACATCAATCTTATAGAAATTACACATGGAATTTTCAATTTAGTACTGAGTATCCATATTTCAATAATAACCATGTGGTTTTTAGCACTAAAATTATAGACATGAAAATTAAGTATTTCAATTGAATATTTCAAAGCTTTTAACACTCAAATCTCAAATTTTAACACTATAATTCTAGGTTTTAACACTATAAATACACTTCTAAGCACATGGGAATTTCTAATGAGGTTTTCTAGGAATTTAATATCAAGATAACATAAATTAACTCTGAGCATCTGCAATTTAATACTTATAATCCATATTATAACATTTGGATTTTTAATTTTAACTTAAATGGTAATAGATACAAATAGAAAGCTTTATAATTAAAGAATCAGGATACTAACACTAAAATTTCATAGATTGACAATATAATTCAATGTTTTAACAAAGTAAAGACATGTAATAACATATGGTAATCTAAAAAGATGATTTAAAAGTATTTTAACTTCAAGATTACATAAATTGACTCACATAATCCCTAATTTAACACTGATCATCCATATGTTAACACTAACTATCTAGTTTTTAACAATAACGTTATAGATGTGACAATTAATCCTTTCAATTGAACATTTCAAAGTTGGTAACACTAAAATCCCACATTTTTACTCTATAATTCTAGGTTTTAACATTAGAAATACACAACTAAATACATGGGCATTATAATTAGGCTTTCATGGAATTTAACATCAATCTTACAAGAATTAACACCGAGCATCCACAATTTAACACTCAGTATCCATATTTTAATATTTGGATTATAGATTTTAACTTTAATATTAACAGATACAAACATGTGTATTTATAATTAAACAATACAAATACTAACACTAAAATTAAAAAAATTACACAGTAGTTCCATGTTTTAACATTGAAAAGACACATAATAACATAATCGAATCTAAAAGTATTTTTTCAAAGTATTTAACATCAAGATTACATAAATTAATAGGGATAATCCCCAATTTAAAAATGAGAATATATATTTTAACACTAATCATCTAGTTTTTGACACTAACATTATATACATGAAAAGTAAGCCTTTCAATTGAAAATTCCAAATTTTTTAACACTAAAATACCACATTTTAACACTATAATTCCATGTTTTAACACTATAAATACACATTTAAACACACGGAAATTTCTAATGAGGATTTCAAGGAATTTCACATCAATATTCCAAAAATTAACATCAAACATCAATAATTTAACACTGAGCATCTAGATTTTAACATTAGGCTTCCAGATTTTAACTTTAATATTAACATATACAAATAGGAAGCTTTATAATTAAACAATCTAGATATTAACACTAAAATTGTAAACATTAACACTATAATTCAATGTTTTAATACTCCAAAGAAAGATAATACCATATGGGTATAAAAAATGAGTCTTTAAAAGTATTTAACATCAAGTCTAGAAAAATTAATATAGGGAAACCCCAATTTAACATTGAGCATATATATATTAACAATAACTATATGTTTTATAACACTAACATTATGGATGTCACAATTAAGCATTTCAATTGAAGATTTCAAAGATGGTAAAACTAAAATCCCACATTTTAACACCATAATTATAGGTTTTTACACTATCATCATCATCATCATGTGAATATTTATTCAAAAGAAAAGAGAAAGGTACAAGGAGATTATGGCCTGAAAATACATTCCAAAGGGACATGGGACTAAGGGGGTCTAAGGTGGTGGAGACTAATCACATCCCCTCTAATAATATTGACCCCTACCTTCTTCAAGCTATTCAATTTATGAAAAAATAAACACTCAGTGCCAAGGCTATCAATCGAGGCCAGGTAGTTCATGACTTTGTTACCCTCCTACCAGGTATGGGTTACATTGATGTTGTCTCCAAGGATGCCATGACATTTTATGATGATGTAATATATTGACCGAGGGATAATAATGAGTCCATGAAAAGCATTGTGAAATAGCATTAGGTCTTTTTCAGCTTTTGTGATATCTAAACCCCTCTGCCTGCATACATTAAACCCTATGAGCATGGACATAGCATCTTCTTGGAGAGTTATTCCCTAACCCATCTGGATAGAAAAATCCAAGGTGACCGACCCATTGATATTGTGAATGACACCCCCTCCTCGAATTACACATGAATCATAAGATCCATCTGAGTTGATCTTCAAGCCCCTCGATGGAGGGTGCTAGTATACCTAGTTTCTTGGAGGGTGACTACTACCCAAAAGGGAACCATGGGGACCTATATTAAACCACTGTAAGGATGGATCCTCTCTCCAATTTCCTAGAACCCTAAATAATTTAATAAGCAAATTTTTAGTTCTGATAATGATAGAACGTCTAGAAGAGGCCACCCTTTCATGGATCCACATATTCCTTGCCTACCACAAACACCAAATTTTAACATTAGGCATCTAGATTTTAACTTTAATAGTAATAGATACAAACATGAATCTTTATAATTAAACAATCCATATAATAAAACAAAAATTCTAAATTTTAACACTATTATTCAATTTTAACACTTTAAAGTTACATAAGAACATGTGGGAATCTAAAAGGTGGATTTAAAAGTATTTAACATCATGATTAAAAATATTAACATAGAGCATATAAAGCCCCATTACCTTCCTATCAGGTATTTTTTATCTTTGTTTTTTTTCCTTTTCCTTGGTTGAATTATTCTAGGAATGAAATTAGGAGTAGACCCATAATGGTGAAGTTATGGATTTTTTAGAATTTTCAGCATAAAACCTATAGTTTTTGCATCATGTTGGGGATTTACACACCATGTAATGGGGATACATGATGTGTAATCATTGCTTGGAAGATGTTGTGAAATGGGTATACATCATGGAAGGTTACATGCCATGTATAGATAACAAACCATGTAATTATTAAAGATCGGTTTTTATTAAAAGGTGATGATTTTTTTAGCATATATGAGACTTGGTCATTACACTCCATGCAATTTTAGGGAGTTGGATTTTTAGGGTGTCACTCAACTGAATTTTCATTTCATCCTTTGGAATATCTTCTCCCTCTCGACCTAGAGGCTCTTCTTAAAAAAATTTGGGTGACTCCTTCCCATCTAGATATATTCATTCAGAGATTTATCATTGTTTTGGTTGGATTAATTCTATCCAAGTATGTAATCCTTATGTTTATTCTTTGGTTTTGGTTAGGGATATAGTTAGTTGGTATATTTTTTAGATAGTGTTTTCTATTAATATTTCTTAGTTTATTATCATTCCTTATATTTTAGAGGTCTTTCTCTTGGTTTCTAGTCACCATTGTCGAAATAAGTTAGGTTTTTATCGTTTTGAGGTAGGTGTTTCTATACAATAGGTTAATTTGATGAATTTCATGTTGTTATTGATAAATTATTTTGGGTTGTTCATTGATTTAATGTTATAAATGATTTAAAATGGTTTCTTAGAAAATTAAATGTTTTGAAAAATGTGTTTTAATTTGAAATGGTTTTACTTGATTTGGATGGGGTTTTGAAACATTAAAGTAGATTTTCTGGGATTTGAGAACATTTTATGAAATTGTGAGAATGGTTTTGAAAATGTATTTGAAAATTGAACATTATTAACCTTGGGTGCATCGAGATAGAGATGATAGTAGCCTTAGTGTGTGTTTCACCATTAAGAGGTAACCTTTTGTGATATTTATTAGTAGAAATTTATATCTTTTGGATCCATCATCTACCTATATAGGAATGAGAGTGTTTAGTACATAGTTTCCCATAGGCTAGAGATCAATATGTGTGGTTCTTTTTCATTTATGATTTTTCATTGCATGATTTTTTTATCATGGTTTTTTTCTCACATATTTTTATATGATTTTTTATCACATAGATTTGCATGATAGGTTGTTTTAGGGATACGTGTTTACCTGTTTACCTCTTGATGCATGGATATGATTTCCTATTTTTATCACTTATAATTTTCATATTTATAGTTTTTGAATATGAATGGTTTTTATGAAAGTAAAAGGAATAAAAAGGGTAAATGATATATAAATGGATTGGATTTATAATATTTCTTTGTAAAACTATTTTATTTTAAATGTATGAATTGTTTCATTTTTTATATTTGATCTTATATAGAAAGGATGGTGGTATCCTACTAGGATTTGGTTCACACCCTAATAGTGCCTTTGGGAATTTTTAGATGTTGTATTATAGGATTCAAGTAAAGGGAAGATAATCTTGTAGAATGATGTATTCTCTTGTTGTGGTTTCTTTCAATTCAGGTTGGTATGGAGGTGACTGTTGGTCAAGTGGGGACTTGAATTATTTTCTAGTTTGGCATGTTTTGGCTTGGATTGTATGTATTTATGTTATATTACCTATCTATGCTTCATATTATGGGTTTTTTTCTTTTTTTTCTTATATTTAAGACTAATTTTTGTTATCATGTTTTACCCATATCATGTGATGGGCCGGTTTGGGTGGATTGTCTAGTTGACCTAGGTTGGTTTGTTATAATTTGGTATTATAGGGATTCTCAGCCTATATTTTTTTAGCACTGCTTGAGTTTGGTTCGGTGTATTAGGAAGACTGGAGTTTGGATCATCTAAATTCGAATAGAAGGTGTGGAAAAGGGACTAAAAATGAGTTACCATTGGTGGTGAGGAATTTTTACCAGGTTTGAGAATTGTATTTTGAGTTCATTTGAATGAAGTGAGTGGGATGTTTATTTAAATTGACCTATTTATTTTTAAGAAGCGTTTTTTATGGTTTCTTTAAATTTTAAATGTTTTAAATATTTTTTATAAATACCTGAATTTATTCCTATGATTTTAGAATTTTCTTGTGATTGATTGATTTTTTTTCTTTTGTTAGAAAATGCCTATGAGAAGATCTTTAAAATATGATAGAGAAAATTATGAGATAGGTTTCACAGGTGATCCCTCCAATGGAAATGTGTTTTGGAAGAAGTAGTTTTATGCACTGTTCAAACTCTGGGTCAAGTGGGTGTTGGGAACCCAGGACATATAGTGGATCATGGCTTAGAATTTACTAAGAAGCATACACCTGTTATGGTGACAAAGGACCCTAGGAATCCAAGGAGTGTCATGGGTAGATAAAAAGGATCTTCAAATTCATGGAGACTTGTAATGTATATAAGGTGATTTTTTCAATGTATCTGATCGGGGGACTGGGAAGAAGACAATGGGATTCCACTGTGCATGTTAATTTTCATGAGGTTCTTACCTGGGATTCTTTCAAGAAAATATTTAACCATTAGTTTTATCTTGAGAAATTACATGTGAAAAAGACCCCGGAGTTTCTGACCTTCACTAAAAAATGAACTGATTAGAGGGGTTTTTTTAGTTTAAAGGGTGTTATAAACCCATCTAAATACATTAGTTGTGGTTATGATGACCCTGTCGCTAATGTGCATGCCTAATATTGTTAGAGGTGGTTTTGAGGAACTGACTATAAAGTAATGGATAATTTAGTAGTAGTTATATTAGGGGGTTAAAAACCCCTCTAATTTCACCACATAATCTCAGTTTATAGGGGGGTTTAACCCCCTCTAATTTATATGACAAGTTTTTGGAGATTGTAAACTTCCACTAATAGAGTTGTAAGCCACATATTAGAGGTGGTTTTCAAAACTCACTCTATTTAAGGTTGAATTAGAGGGGGTTTTAACCCCCTCTAATTGAGCCACATTTCCGCATATTTGAGGTAGTTTCAAAACTACCTCTAATTTTTTTTTTATTTTTTTTAAATATCTTCCCCCTATGACCCCAAACCCCCACCCCTCCCATTTCCTCATTCACCTACGAGCCCCCCTATTCCCAGTAGTTCCCTTTCCCCCTATTCTATTATCTTGGGATCCCACCCTCTCATTCTTCGGTGAGCCTCCCCCTCCAATGTGAGCACTACCAATCCTCGTACCCCCCCTCCAATTCACAGTGGTTGGGCCTAACAACCTCCTACCATACCCACCTTATAAAACATCTACCTGGTGGGTTTTGAACCCTAGATCAACAAGTTATCTACCCAGCGCCTCTACCACTATGTCAAACCAATATCAATAATATTATTACACATTATTATATTTATATATATTAATAAAGTTATTAAAATAATATTATTATAAAAAATATTCAATACATATAAATATATAGCCTATATATATTTATATAAATTAATATATACATTTTTATATTATGTATTTATATTATAATACATTTATATTATATTCATTTTGTAAATTTATATAAACTATATATTTTATATGTGAATTTACATACATTTGACTAAATATATTTTATAATTATATTTATGTTATTTATATACACATATATTTATATTTTTATAAATATATTTATATAAATTATTTATATAATTAAATATATATTTATATATTATGTACATGCTTAATTATAATATATATATATGTATTTATTTAATATAGTTATATAATTTATTTAAAATATATATTTATATAATGTATTTCAATACAAATATTTATTATTATGTTCATTAATATATATTTATTTTTATAATATTATATATAATTAATATATAATTAATATTATATGAAATACATATATATAAAATACAATTTATACAAATATTATATATGAAATAAAATTTATAGAAATATTTATATAATGTCATATGAACTACAATTTTATATTATATATAATTAATATATATATTAAATATTATTAATATGTATATTATATATAGTTAATATGCATATTATATATATTTAATATTATATGAAATTCAATTTATACAAATCTTTATTTAATGAATTTCAATAAATATATTTATTATTATGAATATTAATATATTTGTATTTCATTAAATATAATTGTATAAGCAGTTGGGGGCTTAACCGAGTGGTAAAGGTTCCCCGTAATTCTACATCAGACCTGGGTTTAAATCTGGTTGGGCACATATACTATTACAGTACTATGCAGGTGGTGATGAAGATGATGACGCAGGAGGGCGGTGATGCAGGCATGATGCATACAGGTTAGGACATAGGTGAGATTATGCAAGCATGATGTCGCACTGGCCATGTTATGGGCTTCATGCCCACTGGGCCTACGGGTCTTGTACTTAATAAATAAGGATTAATGGGTGGACTATCCCCTTGGGGGGGATATGGCCTATCTTTTTGGCGTATGAAAATGGTGTGTATCTGTGTTTGAATGCAACTGTACCCCCAATCACCTAATATATATTTATAATTTTATAATATTATATACATTGATATATATGTATTTTAATAAATATAATTTTATAATATTTTGTACATTAATATATATTTATTGGTATAAATTTTATATCATAAAATATTAATTATATACATTATAAAATAATAAATGTATTATTTAAAAATATATTTATTATTGTTATTATATAAATTATAAAAACTACAAGCTTGGGTTTTTCTTTGATATATTTTTTAAATAAATTATATTTATATAATTTGTTTTTGATTTAAAAATATCTATAATTAATATTATATGAAATAAATTTTATACAAATAAATATATATAAATATACATATAATTATACAATTTATATTTATGTATACATATAAATACAATTAAATACAATAATATAAATATTTTATATAATATATTCATATAATGTATTTAAATACAATTATATATAGTGTTTTAATTATATATATATATATATTGTGGAAATTGTTTTATTTAAATAGTGGGGGGTTACAACCCCCTCTAATCTCTTAAATTAGAGGGAGTTTTGAACCCCCTCTAATTTAAAGATATTAAAGGGGGTTTCAACCGCCTCAGATTTAAGATATTAGAGGGGGTTTTGAACCCCCTCTAATTTAATACATTATCGGGGTTGTGAAACCCCACTAATATAATTTATTAGAGGTGGTTGTGAACTGCCGCTAATCTCATTGAATAGTAGCGGTTATGATCCCCTTCACTTTTCTTAAATTAGAGGGGGTTCAAAATCCCCTCTAAAATCCAACTGGATATTAAAAAATAATGTTATAAAATATGGAGGGGGTTCTTAAACCCCTCTAAATTTTATAATTAGCGAGGGTCACACATTACCTTCTATAATTTATATATAAAATGAATCTATATGGGGTTGATGACCCCCTCTATATTTGATGATTATAGGGGGTGTGCATAACCCCCCCATAATTACACAAAAAATGAATTTAGAGGGGGTTGTGTATAACCCCCTCCAAATAACCACATCTAATATACTTTTTTTAGTTATTCTAGGAGAGGGAGCTTACCGTTCTGGAGTATTCTACCCATATTGCTGAGTTAGTGAATCTGGCACCGGAGCTTGTCACTAATGATTACCTGAAGGATTGAAGGTTAGAGTTAGGGCTTAGGTCGGATATTTGGTCAGTGTTGATACTTATGTTCCTTCTAAACATTGTGTTGGTAGTTTAAAAGGTATATTTAGATAAGTAAAACATAGCTGGGAAGATATGTTTGGGTGTATCTTTAGTTGGTTCATTGGTTATCTAGGATGTATCTTCTAACCAGAAAAGGAAGCGCAATAGTGGTCAGTTTTCCTCAAGGCCAGTCTTAGGGGTAATGATAGGGAAGTATCATGTTTTCCACTACTAGTGTATAAGGATACTTCATAATAATTCTAATTGTGTGTAGGATCCTAATATTTTTCATATTTGGGGATGATTTGTCCATCTATAGCGCTCTTGTGAAAATATATCTCAGGATAGTAGGACAAGATCCACTTTCACCAAGGTTTTCCAAGTTCGTGTCGATGCTTCCAAGGATGGTGGGTCTAATCCTTAGGTTAATGGATATGTTCATGTGTATTGGAATACTTTATGTAGAGTAGTATACACCAAAGAAATTTAGAGGATGGACAACGACTGTTAGAGGTACGTTGTTTATTTCTTCTTCTATGGTGATATCCTTGTTTGATATAGGTGCTAATAATTATTTTATATCATCAAAATTAGTTTAATTTTGGGTCTTTAATTTTAAACTTATTCCATTTTTGTTTTATTTTTCTACACCTTTAGGAAAGAGGTCTGAACAAGGTTTCAGATTTCACACTTATCAGGAAATGATAGTAAAATTTAAAGTGGAGTGGAACTTCTTAGTTCTTAACCATGACATCTTCGACTTGATTATCAGAATGAATTGGATGATTATTGTTTTGAAACAAATAGAATATTATCACTATCAGGTTTAGTTCTTATCTTTTTATGGGGTCACTCATGTTTTCTAGGGTGAGTGGGACTCTAAATTGGGAAGGGGGGCATGTTTTTCCATATGATAGAGTAATATCATTACAGTTTTCAAAGATGTTTCTTGATGTAGTCGACCCTTTATTGGTTGGTCAACTTCCATCATTTGTGTGTGAGTATCCTGAGGTCTTTTCATGTGATTTTTATGGTTTTTATCTATAAGAAGAGTTCAATATTACTTTTGACATGCTCCCTAGTATGATACTTGTCTCTATGTCACCTTACCATTTAGAACCTACTGAGTTGGTGGAACCTAAGGTCCATTTTAATGACCAAGATTATAATGTATTTATAAATCCTAGTGTGTCAAAATGAGATTTTCCTATCCACTTTTCTAATAAGGTGTAAGGGAGCCTTATAATTTGTATTGATTATTGAAATTTGAATCGGGTGACCGTTAAGATCAAATATCCTTTTCCAATGACTGGTGATCTCTTTGATCATCTTAGAGGGGATTTTTGGTTTTCTAAGATTGACCTGTGGTCAGGGTATCAATAGTTGAGAGTTTGAGAATATGATATACCTAAGACAACATTTAGGATTCGATATGGTAATTTCATGTTTTTGGTTATGACAATTGGTCTCATTGATGATTTTGTAATGTTTATGGATTTGATGAACGAGATATTTTAGCAGTTCATGGAGTCTTTTGTTTTTGTGTTCTTGGATTCTACTCTAAGTTATATGATGATCATATAGACCATTTGGATATCATACTTCGAACCTTGAAAGAAATATCATATGTTTGGTAAGCTCTCAAAGTGTGAGATTTGGATCTGAGAGGTAACATTTATGGGGCATGTGATACCTAAAAGGGGTGACTTAGTAGATCCTAGAAAGGTACAATCAGTTAGGTCCTGAGAGTATCCCAAAAATTTGTTTGAGATCTGGAGATTCTTGGGTTTGTATAGTTACTATAGATAGTTTATTTTGGAATTCTTTAAGATCACTTCTTAGATGACAGCTTTAACCCGTAAAGGTGTAAAATTTGTATGGAATGAAAAGTTTTAAGTATCTTATTAGGAGACAAATATGAGGTTTAATTCAGTACTAGTTATGATTCTTCAAGAATTGTGGTCGGGTCATGATGTTTACTATGATTATTCTGGTATGGGTTTGAAATGTGTCTTGATGTAGTGAAAACATGTTAAGTCTTATGGGTCTCTCCAGTTATTCCCTCCTAAGAAAAAATATCATGTCCATGATCTTGAGTTGGAATCTATCATGAACGCACTCAAAACATGGAATAACTATCTCTTTAGGGATTAGTTTATAGTGTATTCTAATTATAAGAGCATGATATATATTTTTACTCCAATGGATCTTAATTTGCAATAGATATGTTGGTTGGAGTGTCTTTTAGAATTTTTATTTTGATATTTATTATACCCCCAGGAAAGGGAATACGGTTTTTGATGCATTGAGAAGAAAATTACCGATATAAGCCATGAAGGAATCAGTTGAGAAGTGGTCTATAATGAGTTTGTTTTTTGAGATGATCTTGGAAGTGAAATAGGTTAGTGGGCAGGTGTTCTTGGATTCAATGAAATCTAAATCATATTTTTATGAGAAAGTTTAGATCTAGAAGGTGGAAGACACTAAGTGACAATGCTTTAGTGATATCCTTTATGGTGGGGAAATCTTGGGTGAGTGATCTTAGTCTCCCAATAGAGATTTGTGCTTTCATAGTATGTTGGTTATTTTTTTCCCTTGATATAGGAGTTTTTGGATAGTGGACATCATTCTTATTGGTCTGTAAACTTTGGGGTTACCAAGATTTATCACAACTTGAGGTGTTGGTATTTATGGCAAGGTATGAGATGGTTGATAGTATATTTTGTTTTGTGGTGTCTCGCTTATTAGATAATTATGGTGAAACACCAGAGATCTGTGGGGTTGTTTCAACCTTTACCCATTCCTATATTGAATTCAAATGATATTTCCATAGATTTCATCATTATTTTTTCCATGGAATCTTAGTGGGAAGGATGTGATTTGGGTGATCATTGATAAACTCATGAAATCAGTGTATTTCATACTTATCAAGGAGATGGTGAAAGTGGAATAGCTTGGGTACTTGTATGTATGATATATTTTGAGACTTCATGGGGTTACCTATATAGTTTTTTTCTTATAGGGATCCAATGTTCACATCTAGGTTTTTGAAAGATCTGTTGTAGGTGATGTGTTATCTAATTAAAATAAGTGCCACTTATCATCTGTAGAAGGATGGATGGACAAAGAGGGATATTCAGGTTCAAGAGGATATTCTCTGGGATTGTGTGCCTGATTTAGGAGGATCTTAGGAAAAAAAATTCTTTGGTTGATTTTCCCTATAATAATAGTAATCAAACTTTGATCAGGATGGCGCATAATGAGGATTTTTATGGGAATAAGTGTAGATATTCCTTATTTTTGAAGAGTTGGGAGAGAAACCCTTGGTTGGTACAATTTTTGTTCAATAGATGATGGAGATGGTGCAGATGATTCATAGGCATATAATCATGGCACAAAGTCATCAAAAATCCTATGTAGATTGTCGGCATCGACCACTAGAGTTTGAGGTTGGTGATCAGGTTTTTATCAGAGTTTCACCTCAATTAGGACATCATCAGTTTGGTAATCAAGGTAAGTTGGCACAAAGGTTTGTGATCCCATTCAAGATAATTGGATGACTAGGGAGGTTAGCCTATTAATTTGACACTTCATCTGTACTATCTACAATGCATGATATGTTTCATGTTTCCTAGTTGAGGAGCTATATACCATATCCTTCCCATATGATATGAGAGGATGTTGATATTGAGCTTGATACCACTTTGGTTGAGTAGAAAATTTAAATTATGGATCACCAAGAAAAAAAATTGAACAGTAAAATGATCCCCCTAGTCTAGGTACTATAGAAGTTAAGATAGGATGGCCACAAGATGTGTGAGCGGGAATCATTGATAAGACAATAGTGTCCTTATCTTTTTGTGGATTCAGGATCATGAGGTATTTTTTGGGAAATAATCCATTTACGGTTGCGAGATTATAATGTCCCATCATCATTCTATTAGGTATGTTTTGATCATTGTTTTTTGGTATCATTTTTTTGTTGTTTTTTTATGCCAGAAAGGAAATGGGAGGATACCCGTAATAGTGAATTCATATATTTTTTAGAATTTTCAACATAAAACCTATAGTTTTTGTAGTTTTTTGGGGATTTACATGTCATGTAATGGGGTTACATGACATGTATTAATTTCCTAGAATATGTTGTGAAAAGGATCCAAGCGTGAAAGTTTATATGTTGTGTGAAACTTACACACTGTGTAAATATTAAGGATCGATTTTTATTAAAAAACCAATGGGGTTTTTAGCATATTTGAACCAATGGAATTGCAAGATGTGTAATGTCATTGAATACCATGTAATTATCAGTATTTGGGTTCTTAGGGGGCCACTAAACTGAATTTTCATTTCATCATTTGGAATCTCTTCCCTCTCTTTACCTAGAGGCTCTTCCTAGGTGATTTTGGGTGACTCCTTCCCATATAGATTGCTTCATTCAGTGATTTATAACTGTTATGGTTATATTACTTCTCTTAGGGTATGAACTCCTTTGGGTTATTTTTTTATTATGACAATGGTTAAGATGAAAATTTGTGATAAGGTAGTGTTTTATATCGATCTTTTTTAATTTCTTGGGATTTCTTTTCTTTTGGAGGTTGTTCTCTTAGTTATCGATCACCATTTTCTAAAGTGGATAGGTTTCTACCATGTTGAGGTAGGTATTTCTATGCAATGGGTTAATTTGATAAATTTCATGTTTTTCTTGATAAATTCCATTGGGTTATTCATTGATTTGAAGTGATAAATGGTTTCAAAATGTATCTTGGAAAGTAAAATGTTTTCAAAATAGGGCTCTGATTTAAAAATGGTTTTGCTTAATTTAGAAACGGGTTTTCAAACTCTAAAGTAGATCAGATTGGATTTGAGAAAGTTTTATGAAATTATGAGCATGGTTTTGAAAATATATTAGATAGTTTAACATTGGGAACCTTGGAAGTGTTGGGATAGAGACATGAGTATCCTTAGTGGGTGTTGCACCACTAGGAGGTAACCTTTTGTGATGTTGACTGGTAGGACTCAATATCTTTTGGATCTGATGTATACATGTTTAGTCTTGTGAGTGTCTACTATGCAGTTTCATATATTCTAGATCCTAATATGTTAGGTGATTTTTCATTTATGGTTATTCATTATATGTTTGTTTTTATCATGGACTTTTGCTCACAGATTTTTATATGAGGTTGTATCACATAGCTTCGCATGATAGGTTGTTTCATGGATATGTGTTTACCTGTTTACCTCTTTATGAATGTATATTATTTCCTATTTTTATCACTTCTAATTTTCATATTTCTAGTTTGAAAATATAAAAGTATTTTATGAAAATCAAAGGAATAAAAATTGAAATGATTTATAAACGGTTAGGATTTATAAAAATTATTTTTAAAAATGTTTTATTTTAAAATCTTGAATTGTCTTATTATTTATATTAGAACATGTATAAAAATCTTGTTCATACCATACTAGGATTTGTATCACACCCTAATTGTGAATATGGTAATTTTTAGATGTTTTATTGTAGGATTTAGTTAAAGGGAATAACATCTTCTAGTATGTTATCTTCTCTTGTTGTTATTGCTTTAGGTTAGGGTTGGTCTGGAAGTGACTATTGGTCACATGGGGACTTTAATTACTTTATGGTTTAGCATTTCTTGGTTTGTATTGAATGTATTTGTGGTATATTTTCTGTTTATGATTTTTACTATAGTCATTTGTCTTATTTTTATTATATTCAGATTTTTTTTGTTATCGTGTTTTACCCATATCACATGATAGAACAATTCAGGTGGCTTATCTGGTTAACTCAAGTAGGGTCATTATAGAGTATCCCCAATTTAACACTAAGCATCCATATTTTAACACAAATCATGTAGTTTTTAAAACTAACATTATATATATGAAAAGTAAGTATTTAAATTGAACATTTAAAAGTTGGTAACACTAAAATCCCACATTTTAATACTATAATTATAGGTTTAACATAGAAAATACATATGTAAAAACATGAGAATTTTTAATGATTATTTCAAGGAATTTAACATCAATCTACTTGAAAGTAAAACCAAGCATCCATAATTTAACACTCATAATCTTGATTTTAACATTGGTTTTTTGGATTTTAAATTTAATAATAATAAAAATTAATAAGATTTATAATTAAACAATCCAGATACTAACACTAAAATTAAAATTTATAAAACTATTATTCCATGTTTTAACATTGGAAAGATACATAATAACATATGGGAATCTAAAAGGATTCTTTCAAAGTATTTCACATCAAGATTACATAAATTAAAAAAGAGAATCCCCAATTTAACACTGAGAATCAAGATTTTAACACGAACCATCCAGTTTTTAGAACTAACAGTATATACATAAAAATTAAGCATTTAAATTGAACATTTCAAAGATGATAAAACTAAAATCCCTCATTTTAATACTATAATTCTAGGTTTTAACACTGGAAATACACTTTTAAACACATGTAATATCTAAAGAGGATTTTAAGGAATTTCACATCAGGATACAAGAAATTTATACTGAGCATCCTCAATTTAATACTCAACATCTGGATTTTAACAATGGGCTCAAGGATTTTAACTTTAATAGTAACAGATAAGAATAAGAATCTTTATAATTAAACAATCCATATGATAACCCTAAAATTACAAATTTTAACATTATAATTCCATGTTTTAACACTATAAAGACACATAATAACATGTGGATGTCTAAAAAAGAGGATTTCAAAGTATTTAGCATCTAGATTACAAAAATTAACATAGATCATCCCCAATTTAACACTGAGCATCCATATTTTAACAATAATCATCCAGTTTTTTACACTAACATTATAGACATGAAAATTAATCCTTTTAATAGAACATTTAAAAGTTGGTAACACTAAAATCCTATATTTTAACATTATAATTCTAGGTATTACCAATAGAAATACACATCTAAACACATGAACATTTCTAATGAGGATTTTAGGAAATATAACATCAAGCTACCAGAAATTAACATTGAGTATTCATAATTTGACACTAAACATCAAAATATTAACATTGGGCTTCCATATTTTTACTTTAACATTAAAAGATACAAATAGTAAATTTTAAAATTAAACAATTCAGATACTAACACTAAAATTCCAAATTTTAACACTATAATTCCACTTTTTAACATTGGAAAGACACATAATAACATATAAGCATCGAAATTGAGGCTTTTAAATTATTTAACATGAAGATTATATAAATTAACATAGAGAATCACCAATTTAACATTGATAATCTATATTTTAACACTAACCATCCAGATTTTAACACTAACATTATAGACATGAAAAGTAAGCCTTTAAATTGAACACTTCAAAGTTAGTTACACTAAAATACCACATTTTAACACTATAATTCTAGGTTTTAACACTAGAAATACATATTTATACACATGGAAATTTATAAAGAGTCTTTCAGTGAATTTAACATCAAGATACTAGAAATTAACATTGATCATCCATAATTTAACACTCAACATCTATATTTTAAGATTAGTCTTCTAGATTTTAACTTTAATAGTAACACATACAAACATGATGCTTTAAAATTAAACAATCCAGATATTAACACTAAAATTAAAAATTGAATACTATAAATCCTAGTTTTAACAATAGAAAGACACATATTAACATTTGGTCATTTAAAAGGAGGCTTTCAACATATTTAACATCAATATTTTAAAAAATAAAAAATAGGATCCCCAATTTGGCAATGAGCATCCGTATTTTAACACAAAACATCAGGTTTTTAAACACTAATATTATAGACCTAAAATGTGAGCCATTAAATTGAACATTTCAAACTTTGTAACACTAAAATCTCACATTTTCACGCTATAATGCAAGGTTTCAATGATAGAAATACACATCTAAAAAATGGTCATTTATAATGAGACATTAAAGGAATTTAACATCAAGTTACTAGAAATTGACACTAATAATCCACAATTCAGTGCTCATCATCCAAATTTTAACACTAGGCTTCCATATTTTAACTTTAAAAATAACAAATACAAATATAAAGCTTTATAATTAAACAATCCAAAAACTAACACTAAAATTCCAATGTTTAACACAATAATTCTTTTTTTAACACTACAAAGACACATAATAACATATAGGAATCTAAATTTATTATTTCAAAGTTTTTAATATCAAGATTAAAAAAATTAACACATATTATCTCCAATTTAACATTGATCTTCCATATTTTAACTCCAACAATCTGGTTTTTAATACTAACATTATTATCATGAAAAG
Source organism: Viscum album (assembly GCA_963277665.1). Taxonomy (NCBI): domain Eukaryota; kingdom Viridiplantae; phylum Streptophyta; class Magnoliopsida; order Santalales; family Viscaceae; genus Viscum; species Viscum album. The sequence goes on along the minus strand of OY728147.1, from coordinate 734,171,139 downwards.
TAAGCCTTTGAATTGAACATTTCAAAGATGGTATCAGTAAAATATAACATTTTAACACTATAATTCTGGGTTTTAACACTATAAATACACATCTAAACACATGGGCATTTTTAATGATTCTTTTAAGGAATTTAGTATCAAGAAACCAGAAATTAACACTGGGCATCCTCAATTTAACACTCAACATCCATATTTTAACATTGTGTGTACAAATTTTATCTTTAATAGTAACATATACAAGTATGAATCTTTTTAATTAAATAATCTATATAATAACACTGAAATTCAAAATTTTAACACTATAATTCCGTGGTTTAACAATATAAAGACACATAATAACATATGGTCATCTAAAAGGTGGATTCCAAAGTATTTAACATCATGCTTTCAAAAATTAACACATAGCAACCCCAATTTAACACTAACCATCCATGTTTTAACAATAACCATCCATTTTTTAACACTAACATCATAGACATGAAAAGTAAGCCTTTAAATTGAACATTTCAAAGTTGATAACACTAAAATGCCATATTTTAACACTATAATCTTGGTTTTAACACTAAAAATAAACATATAAAGACATGGGAATTTGTAATGAGTATTTCTAGGAATTTAACATCAAGCTACTAGAAATTAACTATGAGAATCCTCAATTTAACACTCATCATCTAGATTTTATCATTGGGCATATAGATTTTATCTTTAACAGTAAAATATACAAACAAGAATCTTTTTAATTAAAAAATCTAGATACTAACACTAAAATTATATGGTTTGGAACTATAATTCCATGTTTTAACATTGGAAAGAAACATAATAACATATGGGTATCTAAAATGATTCTTTAAGAGTATTTAATCTCATTCTTATAGAAATTAACATATAGAACCCCCAATTTAACACTAATCATCTATATTTTATAACTAACCATCCATTTTTTAACACTAATATTATATACATGAAAATTAATATTTTTAATTAAACATTTCAAAGTAAGTAACACTAAAATACAACATTTTAACACTATAATTCCTAGTTATTAACACTAAGATTACACATTTAGACACCACACATCTATAATTTGACATTAAAAATCCATATTTTAACACTAAGATTTCATATTTTAACATGAAAATTTTAACAATAAAATATCAGGAATATAAATATGAAGTTGTTACTAGATGGGTGAATAAAGAGAGATAATGTATACTTCTCCTTGATGAATTAAGATCCACATATAATTTTACTTTTAATAATTTTTTCAAAATTCTATCGACTTTGAATTTTTTCTTCATCCCAAAATTTCAAAAAAAAAAATTGCAACATAAATTATGAACATTGTCAATTGAAAAGTGGATGAAGAAAAATAGCTACTTTAGGGACCCTATTTTTCCTTTTATGAATTTTAAATATATCTAAAAATATATTTGGATATATGAATTGAGACGATGCATGATTCTGAGGGATGGTGTTCCAAGAATTAATTTTATAAAAATATTAAATATATTTTATATCATGCATTCATGATTTCTTAAAATAAAATGGTATATCTCCTAAAAAGATTCTTGAATAAAATATATGAGACCACGGTTGAATCTACAACATAGGTTTTACCCTAGGTGCAACCAAAAATGGGGTGTCACATAACATTTGGATAAAGCGACTGTTGGTGGTACATTCAATGTATTATTTAATTAATTAATTTAATTAATTAATTTATTAAATGAACTAAATAAAAATCCTCTATAAATATAATTTTTTGAAGGATCTCCAAGGTTAGCCGCATAACCTTGGGATCATTGAGAGGATATATTTTCCACCCTCGATTGGAAAATCTATACCAGACAATAATGAGCCTCCACATCCAGGTAAATCAAGGTGCATCAAACACAACATATCTTGTTCCTTCATTAGCAAGTGTGTTATTTATCAATGAATGATCCCATATCGATGCAGGACTCATAATTTGGGTTTTATTCCCCATATGATTAATGTAGGATTGAAATGATGAATGTCCATTCTCAATATATAATAGGGGTGAATTGTATTCTTTAAAAATTCCTTTGGAACCATTAAAGTTTAGTTTAACAAAGTTAAACAAACATACACAACACCTCTAAAAGAAACCTTTTATTAAACTTTAAAATCTTAAGATAAAAGCTTAAGAAATATTTTCTTAAAAGAAATATTCTACCTTAAATCATATAGAATCTGTAATATAATCAGAGTAATAGAATTGGAAAGTATAAGAAAGTTATACTTTCTATATTTAACAAAGTTAATATTACAGCGGAAATAAAACAACTTGAAATAGAAAACAAGTAACAACAAGATTCTTTTAACACAAAGAGAAGGGTATCCAACAACCTTGGATAAAGTTTCCTTGATTTATACTTTCAATAAAGTCTATCTTACCCAAACCAAGGTAATCCCCAAATCCAAAGATCAATATCTGTCTTACTATCCCGGCAAGCCCTTGATTTAGAAGGAAATTAGAACCTCTGTCTTACAAAACTGGAAAGCCACGATCAGTACAATCTAATTCTGCACAAAGCAAGTCTGAACAAGTTTTTCACACCTGAACAAGTTGTTCATGACATCCTGACGAAGCACTAAGGCTTTAAAGAGCCTCTCTCTCTAGAATTCAATTAACAACTTTTTCACATGCTTCAAGTTCATCTACTCTCTACATTATTATGCTTCTCATTCAAATGAACTTGTATTTATAGGAAAAGCTTCCCAATGGTCATCTCCACTCCAAAGGTCAAATTTTCCTTAAATTTCGGAGGGACCTGGACACATTTCAAACATACAATGGTTAGTTTGGAATAGATTGTACGACATTGTTTCAAGTATTAAAAACGATATTAAGTTAAAGATGAGCATTATGTAAGAAAGTTTAGAATTTGATAACATTGGAATGATACATTAAACAACTCTAACATTATTAAGAAAAACAGATTCTTAAGAAAAAAATTATCAAGAAAACAGATTCATATGGAAAAGTAAATTAGATTGTGAAACTGATATCTCATTTGTTCTGGAATCGGAATCATAAAATTGGAATCAATTATACACCAGATTCAGTATCACAAAGATGGTATCACTTATACACCAGAATCATTATCATAAAGATGGTATCACTTATACACTTGAATCGGTATCAGAAATACGGTATCACTTATACACAGGAATCGATATCACAAAGACAGTATCACTTATACACCAGAATTGGTATCATAAAGATGGTATCACTTATACACCAGAATCGGTATCACAAAGACAGTATGAATAATCTGTAAATCTAACAGAATGGAAAATCATAATGATATGTCTATAAGTATAACAGAATGAAAATTCTGGATCTTAAGGAAAAAACAAAACTTAATAAAGATATAATTTAAGAAATAGTGTGTGCTTTTCAAAATATAAAACCATAAGGAATGGAGAAGTCATAAGATAACCTTATTGACTCAACAATCTCTCCCTTTTTGGAAATCAAAAATAACTTTGTTAAGGAAGAATATATTGACTTAGATAAACAAGTATGAAAAACTTATCTCCCCCTTTGAATGAGATTTCGGATGAGTATGACTAACTCCCCCTTAGGTTATGTTTCCCAAGGATCATATTCTCGATCTTTAGTGTCTGGTTTTCTTTCTTAATAAAATATCTCTCCCTTGGATAAACATCTCTTCTTAAAAGAAAACTCCCCCTTACTCGGTCATTATCCTTTCTTACCATACTCTCCCTTAATAGATTCTCCTCCTTTGAGTTCTTCATTAAATTCTTCCTTTAAATAAATTATTCCCCTTTGTGATTTTTAAAAAGAGGAAAAAAAATAATGGAGAAGCATAAGATGTACCTATAAGGTTAATCAAGCATAAATTCAAAAACAAAAGAAAGATATGCAAGAATCTTCTTAAGGAAATTTTTGATATAAAGTTTATATTACAAAAAAACATCGGAATTTCAAAAAAATAATATATCCTTCTTCTTCTCAGACAGTATTTTCTTTATCAAGGATTTAAGTTTCTTCACTTCCTTATGATATTCTTAAAACTTATTCAAAAAGATCTCCTGATCCTGATTCTTCTTTCCTAATGACAATATTCTTTCTTATTGATCAGCCAAATCTCTCTCTAATTCAACTCTGAATTTCTTCTCACTGCTTACAGATCGGGAAACGGAATTTATTTGACTATACTTATCAGAGATTGATGACTTGACCTTGTTGAAATCAGTTTCACAAGTATTGAAAGCTCCATTTTTTGAATCCATGAAGTCAACGAATTGTCTTAGCTCTTCATTGATAGTTTTAGTGCAGTTAAATACTTTCTTACAATTAACATTCTATTCTTTGCAATCAATCAAAAGATTACTAAAGTCTTCTTCTTGCTTGACCACCATGTCCATAAGCATATTGGTCTATTCCGTATTTTGATTCAGATTTTCTTGCATCATTTGACTCTGTGCATCTATATTTACAAGAACTGGAATGGTGATGACCAACTTTCTTAAATATAGCTTGACAATGTCATGTCCAACAGACAATGAGGATTTGGAACCTAGAACATCTTTTTCTTTCTGAGCTCCTCTTGGAGTTAAGGAAACTAATTTTTCTAATCTATTAGAGGACTTATGAGCTGTTTCCTTTTCGAATGAGGCAACCAAAACACTCTTACCTTTGATAGGATTTTGAACTGGAGATTTTTCATCATATACTTGGATAACATTAAGATCTACTTGTTCATATTCTTCTTCTTAAAACTGTTCTTCTTCACCACCCTGATGATCAACCTCTTTTTTCTCTTCTTCTCCCACTTCAATCCCAACTTGTTGTTCTTCTTCAACTTGTACTTCTTCCTCAACTTCTACTTCTTCCTCAACTTATACTTCTTCAACTTTTTATTTGACTTTTTCTTCCAAAAAAGATTTAGAGACTAAACCTGAAGAAGTTCTAATGTAGTCTTCCACTTCCCTTAAAACATCATCATAGTCTTCTTGAACTATATGATCTTCTATTTCTTGAACAGAATCTAATAGAGATAAAACTTTCATGGATTTTGGGATTTCCAGAGTGATAGCCAGCTTCTTATGAACAACTTGAGGTTCAGGCACTTCTTGATATTTTTTTCTACATCCTTTAGTAAATACTAACAAACTTGTGCTTCCAATGATTTCTTTTTTAACTTCTTATCATTATTTTCTTTCTCAAGATTTTCAGATTGCTTGATTTTCAAGGCCTTAGCCTCTGCAGGATTTAAGCCAAAGAAAGGATCTCCTTTCTTTCTGGTAGCTACCATTTCTCTCCACTTTGAAACTATTGCATCATAATAGGATTTCGGTTTATTTGCAGGAGGAGGTGCTAATACTGGGACATCAGAATCTGGTACTGACAAGCCTACTTCACCAAGTTTCATTTTCTTGGGTAATGGTTTTAAAGATTCCGGAACATCTCCCTTGTTCTGGACAACTATTTATTCAAAAGTTTTGGATTCCTGTAAAAACTATATCTTCATCCTCCATAGAGTTTCATCACTGAGTAAAAAAATATTAAAAGGCTTTGAGATAGATTGGCATAGTACATTTAGTTCTTGAAGGCACATAACAATTATCCTGGAGATATTTTATGGATACATAAGAATTTGAGATCTGGTGGATCCACCTTTTATTTCTTGGATGGTGAGAAAGATGTAATTAACCAAGTTAATCTTCCTTAAGATGATGAGAAAGTCTAAAAGAAATATATCACATATTTTTTGAGAGTCCTTATCTCATTTTCTTGGGATAAGAAAGCCTTGCATCCAGAGAGCTACCATCTTGTGGTTTGTTGTAAGATTCATAATATTTGGATTCTTAACATAACCGAGACCAAGATAATCCAATTCCTTGACTTTCTCAAAATAAATTTATTTATCAGGAAGTTTTTTAGAACATAGAATATCTTCCCCTTCATATGGTATGTTAAGAACATTTTCTACCTTCTAATAAAGAAAAGTATAAGTCTTATCATAACATTTGAACTTAAATAGATCCTTACCATCCTTTTGGAAGAAAATAACGGATTCGTATAACTGTATTACTAGGTTAGAAAAAACCAGATCCTAACTCTTCTCCTTAGCCACAAAAACATTTTCCCATCTATTAGTTCTTATCACCTTAGAGAAAAGGGAGTCATATTTTGCATAGAAGTTAGGGCGTACCAACCTTTACCTAAAGATTGACCAATCCTTTATTTCTTTGGTAATAGGAATCTGATATGCTGAAGATTCTAAAGGCATTCAAGATAAAGGGGACAAAAGAATCGGAATGAGTAGTTTGATGGAAACAGAACTTCAGCACTGAGATCCGTAAGGATGGTGTTGCACTTATAAACAAGGCACCCCTTATATAGGCATAGCTATGACTTTTTAGCTTCTACAAGATAATAAAACGGTTAACATAACCAGATCTGATCTGATGGTTGAGGATGGATATAGGAAATATGAATTTTTATCTTTTGTAGTAATGTAAACCGAAATTGAAAAGTTTGAAATACTAATAATTAAAACTTAAGATAAGAAAATAAAGGGTAAGAAAATATACCTTTTGGAATAATCTGAGGAGTTTGTCAGTATTATAATAATTTTCTTGGAAGTTTTAGATTCCAGGATACCAATACTGGAATTTCCAATACTGAAATTTCCAATAACGAAATTTTCAATACCGAAATTTTCAAATAAAGAAAGGTAAAATTTTAAGATGAAAAAAAATCTTATGGAAAGATAAAATTTTAAGAAGAAGAAAAATCATAAGGAAAGGGGAAAAATATATAATCCCCCTGAAATAAGGAGTAATTTAATGTTAGAAGTTGATTTAAACAAGAAGTATATATGAATGATTACCTTACAGAGATCATTCCTAGATTCTGTTTAATGTATTCAAATCTATTGGAAGACAATGGTTTTTTAAAAATATCAGCATGTTGTTCTTGTGTTCCAATGAATGGAAGAATAATATCTCCTTTAAGTGTGTGATCCCAAAGAAAGTAATGTTTAATATCTATGTGCTTTGCACGAGAGTGATGTGCAGGGTTTTTACTTAGGGAAATGGCACTTGTGTTGTCACACATTATTTGAGTCTTAGTAAAACTCATACCATAGTCTGTGAGTGTGTGTTGCATCCACAACACTTGAGCACAACAACTTCCAGCTGCTGCATATTCAGCTTCAGTAGTGGAAGGTGCTATAGTATGTTGTTTCTTTCATGACCATGAAACTAAAGAATCTCCTAAGAAGTTACAAGTTCCAGATGTACTTTTTCTATCCATTTTAAAACCATCTAAGTCAGTATCTAAAAAACTCTTAAGATCAAAATTATTTCTAGAGGAATAAAAAATCCCAAATATAAAGTTCCCTTTAAGTAGAAAAAAATTATTTTCACTACCTTTAAATGAGATTATTTAGGATTTTCTTGGAATCTTTCACATAAGAATACTGATAACATTAAGTCAGGTTGACTAGATGTTAAGTAAAGTAAACTTCCTATCATCCCTCTATAAGATGTCTGATCCACAGGTTTCCCTGCTTCATCAATATCAAGAGTATTAGAGGTTCCAATATGAGTACTTATACTCTTAGAATTATCATACCTGAACTTCTTAAGAAGATCTTTGATATACTTATATTGAGATATGTAAGTTCCCTTTGGTTTTTGAGAAATTTGAAAACCCAGAAAAAAGGTTAACTCACCCATCATACTCATCTCAAACTCAGATTTCATAAGATTCATAAAGGAATCAGTTAAGGATTGTTGAGTTGATCTGAAGATGATGTCATCAACATAAATTTGGACACTAAAAACATCTTTATTATTTTTATTAATAAAAAGGTTTGGATCATCAGTTCCCTTAACATAGTTATTTTGAATCAAAAATCCTGAAAGTCTATCATACCAAGCTCTAGGGGATTATTTAAGTCCATACAAATCTTTGGTAAGTTTATAAACATGATTAGGATGTTTTATATCTTTAAATCCAGGGGTTGATCTACATAGAGTTCCTCTTATACATAACCATTAATAAAAGCACACTTTACATCCATTTGATAAATTTTAAAATTAAAGAATGCTGCAAAGGATAGAAGAATACAAATAGATTAGAGTATTGTTACAGGAGCATAGGTTTCTTCATAGTCTATGCCTTCTTGTTGGTTATAGCCTTTGGCAACTAATCTTGATTTATTTCTAACAATAACTCCATTTTCATTACATGTTTTTCTAAAAACCCATTTTACTCTAATAACAGAAGTTTCCTTAGGTTTTTCAACTAAGGTCCAAACGTGATTCCTTAAGAATTCGTTGAGTTTATCTTGCATAGCCATTATCCAATCTTTATCACACAAGGCTTCTTCAGGAGTCTTTGGTTCAAATTTGGAAACAAAATCAACATGTTCAACTCCATTCATTAAAGAAATTCTAGTTCTTACTGGTTTATTAACATTTCCAATGATATTATCACTGGGATAATTTCTAAGTAACAACTGATTTGGGTTTTGAAAAGCTCAATCATCAACATAGGGTAGAAGATATTCAGGGGTAAATGTTTCAAAAACATTTTCTTAAAAATTATACTTATCTGAATGGTCTTATTTCAAAGGTTGAGGATCATTTTTAGAAAATATATAAGAAACAATTTTAGGTTGTTTGAAAACAAAAGAATCATTTTCATTAAAATTAACATGTACTATTTATTCCACAGTGTAAGTGTTTTTACTGAAAACTCTATATGCATTAGATTTAGTGGAGTATCCTAAGAATATTCCTTCATCGGATTTAAGTGAAAATTTATGCAAGTTATCCTTGGTATTCAAGATAAAAACTTTGTAACCAAAATCTTTAAAGTAAGATACTTTCAGTTTTCGGTCAGTCCATAACTCATAATGTGTTTTATTAAGAAAATGTCTTATTAAAACTCGATTTATAGTATAACAATCAGTACTTACTGCTTAATCCCCAAAATGTTTGGCTATAGACTATTCACTCAACATGTTTCTTATCATCTCTTAAATAATGCGATTTCTTGTTTCAACAACACCATTCTGTTGAGGAGTTCTTGGAGCTAAAAAACTGTGAGTAATACTTTTTTTACTATAAAAAGTTTTAAAATCATAATTTTGAAATTCTCCTCCATGAACACTATGAATAGTTATCAATGGAAGGTTTTTCTCATTTTTATCTTGAGCTTTGAAAACTTTGAAATAATAAAAAGCTTTAGATTTCTTTGTGAGAAAATAGACCCAAGTAAATCTAGTGTAGTCGTAAACTAAGATAAACACATAGTATTTACCTCAAATACTTCCATTTTGTGTTGGAACAAATAAGTCCATGTGCACTAACTGTAAGTCATTAGAATTTGTAACTTCACTTATAGATTTAAAGCTAGATTTATGTTTCTTTCCATATTGACAAGGATCACAGACTTTCGAAGAATCAAACCTAAGATCTGGTAGATCCTTAATAAGTTCTTTCTTAGAAAGTTTACTAAGATTCCATAAGTTACAGTGTCACATTTTTCTATGTCAAATCTAGGATTGATATTCAATTTAACTTAGACAAGGAATATCATGAATTCTAAGGTCTTCTAAATTTAGTGTGCATACATTCTCTTACCTATGGGCTGAGAGAATAAATTCATCTTTGGAATTGTGTACTAAGAACTTTTCGTTTCTAAAATTCACAAGGTATCCTTCATCACATAATTGACTTATGCTGATGAGGTTATGATTAGGACCTTTACAAATAAAACATTTGAAATTAAAGATTTTCCAAGAAGAATATTGTTACCTATACCGATAATTTCTCCTTGAAAGTTATCTCCAAATGTTACTTTTCCACCTTTAGTCTTTAAAATATTTTTGAAATAGTCTTTATTTCCAGTCATGTGTCGAGAACATTTACTATCCATGTACCATATGATGTTGGTACTTCCTTCATTGACCTGAAAAAGAAGATTTAGGTTTTTGGAATCCAAACTTGCTTGGATCTAGAACTGTTCGATAATAAAATTTTGGGTATCCACATTTGTTTAGAAAAGTATGATTTATGAAACCCAAGAGATTGAACATTATTTAAAGAACAATTCTTCTTCCAATGCCCACCACTTTGACATTTAGTACAAAAAGAGGATCTTGGAGGAACAAAATAATTGTTTCTAAAATTAGTTTTTTCATTAGAATAACCTAATCCTTGATTATTACCATGAGGTTGGATCTGAGAATAAATCTCGTCAAAATTTTCCTTACCAGAACTAAATTTTGCAAGAAGTTTCTTCAAAGTAAAAATTTCAGACTTTAGTCTTAGGAATAAATTCCTATCCTCTGGAATTTTTTTAAAGGTTGGGGCTGAAGCCTCATTTTATTATTAAATCAAAGCAAAGACCTCTTTAACTAGGTAGAGGGAGACCCATTACATAGCTCGAAGGCCCAGTGGGCATTTATCCCATTACATGACCCATAGGCCCATTTTTTTGGCCCAAAGCCCATCCTATCCTCTGGAATAATAGGGTTAGAATTAAGTTTATCCTCTAAAACATATTTTTCAAAAAAACATATTTTATGATCTTTAGAAAGCTTATCCTTCTTATAATTAGCTTCCTCGTGTTTCTTAGAAAGATTTTCTAAAAAATCATTTTTCTTATCAAGATATTTGGTAAGATCTGAAATTTCTTTTGTTGAAATAAATTCTATAGAATTTTCTTTTTCATGTTTCTTAGAAACTTTACAATTTCTTATCTCTAGAAACTTATAAAATCTTGAAACTTCCTCATAGGAAGTCAAATCATTATCATTTTCTGATGAAGAAGATTCTTCATCTAAAGAAAAATATTTATTAGGAAAATTTTGACTCAAAGACATATTGGTTAAGGATTAAACAGTTCGTACCTTAGCCATAAGACATTGATTTTGAAATGGAGGTCAGGCTATTAAACCAATATTCTTTTTCACAGAAGATTCATAATCTTAATAATAGTCAAAAGAATATCCACCACTCGCACTCCAAGGGTCATTGGATTTTAGATCTTTCTTTTGATTTGATTTGTATAACTTATTATTGTTTCTCTCAGAATTCTTGTCCTTCTTGTGTCTCTTCTTAAGTAAGGGACAATCAGGCTTGATATGAATAGTTCTTCTACATTCATAGAATGTCACTTCTCCGTCATTCTTATCTTTTCCATATTTCTTATTATGTCTATATTGAAAGTTCGTCTGCCCAAAAATCTTGTTCATCCTATGAGAAAGATTGGAAAACTCATTTTCTAATGTTTCACTTTCACTAGATTCAGATTGAAAAACAAACTTCTTAGATTTAGATCTTGTAACTCTCTTAGGATTCTTGTCTTTCATATGATTTGAAGTAGTTGTAAAATAAACACCTACATTTCCATTATTCTTCTTAATATTATCAACATCTCTCTTCATTCTGGTTTCATGTTGAAGAAGGGTTCCAAACAGTTCATTGAGATAAATATGTGTAACTTTTCTATTTTCATTTATAGTAGTTCTCTTGGATTCCCATTCATTAGGCATGATGTATATAATCTTTTCTACAAGAGCTTAATCATCTAAACCTTTCTCACCCGTTGATTTTAAGCTGTTGACAATTGTCATGAATCTTTGTTGTACCTTACATACGGGTTCTCCATAAGGAAAGAAGAAACCATGATACTCAGCTTTGATCATAGCTCTTCTAGTTTAGATAAATTTGGAATATCCAAAGTGAGTTACTTCAAGCATCTTCCAAATACTATTTGCATCTTCACATGATGAAATTTGACTATATATATTTCTAGTCATGGAACAAAGCAATGTATTACGTACCTTAAAGTTCAGCTGGTATTCCACCTTTTCCAGATTAGTAAAGGTTCTAAGTTCCTTATCAGGAAACTTATAATCTCCAGTTAATATAATGTAGTTGTCTACACCTCTGTTTATCACAAAGGTCTTCATTGTGTCTCTCCAAAACTCGAATTCATTTCCATAAAATATTGTTGGTCTAGTAGAATTGAGATTATCTCTAGATCCATTATGAATGCCTACCATACTAAAACAAATTTCTTTCCATAGAACTTATTAGAAGTAAACTTTTATAATCAAATAATAAAAAGAAAACATGAGAAAGAATATTTATATGTGGATATAAGTATTTCAGATACTTCCTTTGATACCAATTGTAGGATCAAAATTATGAATGTAGATGCTCAATATACAAGAGGGGGTGAATTGTATTCTTTAAAAATTCATTTGGAACCTTTAAAGTTTAGTTTAACAAAGTTAAACAAACATACACAACACCTTTAAAAGAAACCTTTTCTTAAACTTTATGACCTTAAGATAAAAGATTAAGAAAGATTTTATTAAAAAAATATTTTACCTTAAAGAATATATAATTTGTAATATAATCAGAGTAACATAATTAGAAAGTATAATAATTTTATAATTTCTATCTTTAACAAAGTTAATATTACAGCGGAAATAAAAAAACCTGAAATAGAAAACAAGTAACAACAAGATTCTTTTAACCAAAAGAGAAGGGTATCCAACAACTTTGGATAAAGGTTCCTTGATTTATACTTTCAATATAGTATGTATTACCCAAACCCAGGTAATCCCTCAATCTGAAGATCGGTATCTATCTTTCTATCCTTGTAATCCCTCGATTTAGAAGGAAATCGGAATCTATGTCTTCCAAACCCGGAAGCCCATGATCAGCATGATCAGAGTTTGCACAAAGCAAGTTTGAACAAGTTGTTCGCACCCAAAAAAGTTGTTCACTACATTCGCATGAAGCACTTAGAGTTGAAAGAGCCTCTCTCTCTTGAAATCACTTCACAGCTTTTTCACATGCATCAAGTTCATCCACCCTCTACATTATTATACTGCCCATTCAAATGAACTTGTATTTATAGGGAAATCATCCCAATGGTCAGCTCCACTCCAACGGTAATATTTTCCTCAAATTTCGGAGGGACCTGGACACGTGTCAAACATAAAACAGTTAGTTTGTAACATATTTTACTACATCGTTTCAAGTATAAGAAACGATGTTAAGTTAAAGATGAGTGTTATATAAAAAATCTTGGAATCTGATAACATTGGAATGATACATTAAACTACTCCAACATTATTAATAAAAAAGGATTCTTTAGAAAAACATTATAAAGAAATGGATTCATAAGGAAAAGTAAATCGAATTGTTAAACTAGTGTCTCATTTTTTCCATAATTAGAATTATAAAATTGAAATCAATTATACACTGGATTCGGTATCACAAGGATGATATCACTTATACATCGAAATTGGTATCATAAAGATAGTATCACTTATACACCGGAATTGGTATCATAAGGACGATTTCACTTATACACCATAATCGGTATCACAAAGATGGTATCACTTATACACCAGAATCAGTATCATAAAGATGGTATCACTTATACATTGTAATCGGTATCACAAAGATGGTATGAATTATTTGTAAATCTAACAGAATGGAAAATCGTAATGATACATCTTTAAGTATAATGGAATGACAATTCTGAATCTTAAGAAAAAAATAGAACTTAAGAAAAAGATAGAACTTAAGAAAAAGTGTTTGAGATTTTCAAAACATAAAACCATAAAGAATAGAGAAGTTATAAGATAACCTTATTGACTCAACAATTAAAAGATTTATCATGATCAATTCATTTTCTTCGATTTGTGTTTATTATTAACCTTTTTCATGAGACCGTGTATCAGTTTAAAATTTTTTATTCAATTTATGCTAAGTTTCTCACTTCAGGAATCCTAAATCTGTATTCATTGGCCAAGAACACTTTTTCAATGACTATTTCACCTTTTTTATGTTTTTTCCCTACCATTCTTCGTTTCCTTCTCCATAGGCCTATGGGGCCATGGTTTGATATTTTAAATCATGTTTTTATACTCTTGTACTCCCTAGATATTTTATGTACATGGTTATTCTCTAGATGTTTCATCTTTTATTATTATTCCATTACACTTATTCATGGATATAGTTACATGTGTGTGAAAAAAATTACTTAGAAAAAGGACTCTCATATTAGTTATGATTTTTGGTTCATGTTTCTAGCCCTTGGATTATAGATTTGAGCTTTGGGTAGTTGTGACTCGAGTCTCATTAGTTCGGGTCATGAAAGATTGGTATCATATAATTTTCTTCCTTTGGATGGTTTTTGGAGTTGTCTCATTATGAGGATTTCATTGGGACGTAGGAAAACTATGTCAATGTGTCTTGAGTGTGGATCTCTGGCTTGGGAACCTTGTAATGGTGCAGCGACTGATGTATCTATACATTAGGACTAAGATGACCTGCTTGTTGACTCAACATACTGAGACATTGGTTTTAGGGAAAATTGGTACATGAATCATATAGTATTGAGTCTTTTGATTTTCTTTCTTAATTAATCTCCCCATTGTATATATGCTCTTTTTACTGTGGTACATATTGATTAAATATTTAGGATTCCTCCATAAAGATAGCAAACTAGGATATTGATTACGGATGATGAGGAAAATCCCATGAGTGATGAGGCATCAGTTTAGGGGACATCATGTGAGATTATTCCTCCCAGTTGAATGGTTTAATAACCCCCACCTATCGATCATTAGATCATAATAGCAGAGCAGGATAAGTGTGTGTGCAGGCTTAGTGCACTCTGTGAGTTCTAGTGTTAGAGGCTGTTGAGGTTCCATAGTGACCAAGATCCCTAGGCAGTGGAGGATTTTCTGGAGTTGATGATTTGAGTTTTTAGGATTATATGAACATTGAATGATCATGTGGTTTTACTATAGCCATCCTTTTCCACATAGTAACTGGGAATTGGTGGAGTCTAGTTACATGGATGCATGATGAGTCGACACTCTCATGGGACAAATTCTAGAAGCTATTTTGTGATAATTATTACCCCTTATTCTTGCAATAGGTTTTGATTTAGGATATAATATAGTTTATGTAGGGAGGGACAATAGTTTTTGATTATTATATGAGGTTCATAGACCTTACATGGTACTCCCTTTATATTATTTTGAATGGATACTTCTGGGCATGTAAATTTGAATAGGGTCTCCTCAGAGACATATGTGCTAGTGTGGTACCCCTATTCATTCCCACTTACACAACAGTATTGAATTTGATGTTGGTGATGGAGAGATTCCAACCATAGGGACATCATATAGATGGATTTGATAGTGGGTGTTATAGGGCTGATTCGTCTAGAGTAGCAAATAGGCATCAGTCCACAGGATCTCGACATAGAAGATCTTCCCAGGATTAGACTTGGGCACATGTTCAGGGACCGTACAGAGGATTAGGTTAGCCTAGAGAGGGTCGGCATTGTGCATGTGAAGGGTGATGTCACATGGCATGTGATTTCCGACTCGACATGCTGAGAATAATATGAAAATAGCAGATGGACTGCCACGGAAGAGGCATCATCATGATCAAAAATCTCCCAAGAGAGGGAAGGGCATCCTTATGTAGGTGGATCTGGAAGAGGAGTAGGTAGGTCTTTAAGAATATGATCATTGGGTGTTGGGTGATGTTATGATATCCTTCCACCACCACCACTAGGAAATCCACATCAGGCTCAGGGAACTGGTGGTCAGGGCTATAGGTAGCTTCAGGATATGGAGCCATATGACCCAGCAGTACATTATATTATTAAAGTTATGATATATGTTTATTCTTATCTTTCATCAATACTAGTAGACATAGTTGAGAATAATTACTTTTTCTATTTTCTCCAGATGTGAGAGTTATAGATCTTAGTTGAGGATTTAGCCCGACAGCTTTATCAAGAGGCTCCTATGGGGAATGATTCTTATATGACTTTTATTTTTTGGTAGTGTGAGGTATTTCTTGACAAATAGTGGTTCTTGTGGTATCTTTTGATCATCATGATGGGATCCTATGATGTTATATTGGGTATAGATTTGTTTCCCATGGTCTAATCCCATATTTACTATCACTGCATATGATTCAGATGTCTCTGCATTGATGGGATGAGATTATCCTTTGTTGGTGATAGATATCTCATGTCGGGACAAGTGGGTTTTGCAAGAAATAGGTTGTATCCCATCACCCATAAACTAGCGAGTGTATCCCTTGGCCCAGTGGGGTCTTCAGGAATCTAGATTCCTTTAGTCATTGAGGATTATATGAATGTTTTCACTAAGGATGTCTTGGGACTACCTCTGAGGTGGGAGATGGAGTTTTTCATTGACTTCCACCATGAGACTGCTCTGATATTTTACGTAATATATCAAATGGTCCCTACCAAGATTTGGGAGCTATGATTTCAATTTTAGAACCTTTAATATAAGGGTTTTATTAGACCTAGTGTGTCCCCCTATACAGATACAATGTTGTTCATGAGAAATAATGATGGGATCTTGTGCCTTTTTGTGTATTATAATATTCTAAACTAGTCCATGATAAAGAACAAGTACCAATTTCCAAGGATTGATGATCTATTTGATCAGTTTCAAGGTGTGAGATGGTTCTTGAAGATCAGTATCAGGTCTGGTTACTATCAATTGAGAGTTTTTTAGGTTGATATTCTGAATATTTCATTTTGATGTCTTTATATAAACTATGAGTTCCTAGTGATTCCTTTCGGTGTGATGAATTCCCCCAAAATGTTTATGGATTTTTTGGAACGAATTTTATAGTTTTACTTGGACTAAATTGTTATTTTATTCATTAAGAAAATACTCATATACTCTTCATCATAGGTGGAGCATGTAGGGAACTTTTGGATGGTCCTAGATTATATTTGGGAGAATTGGATTTATAGTAAGATCTTGAAGTTCTATTTTTGGATCCATGATGTTCAATTTTTGGGTGATTTCATTTCTAATCATGGATTACTTGTGGACCTGGAAAATATATATGTATTTATTTCTTGGGATCCACCCAAGAACATGTTAAAGGTGCTGAGTTTTCTTGGCTTAGAGGGGTACTACATGAGTTCTGTAAAATACTTCTCTAGGATTTAAGAACCTTTGACTGCCCTGATGCTGAAAGGGAATTCATTTACCTAGGATGCATAGTGCTATATATCCTTCAAGTATTTTAGGATGAGGATAACAAGTGATCCTCCTTTTGAGACTATTAGAGGAGGTCATGGAGTACATAGTGTATTGTGATGCCTCCAGAGCTGGGTTCATCTATGTTTTGATGTAGAGACATGTAGTTATCTCAAATGGGATGAGGCAGTTGAGACCCCATGAGTATAAATATGTGACTCATGACCTATAGATAGTAGTGGTAGTCATAGCTTTGAGGATGTGGAGGCTTTATCTTCTGAGAGAGAGCCTTTTTGTTTACTTAGACCATCAGAGCCTCGGGTATGTCTTCACACAAAGGTACTTGAACCTAAGATAGAGGTTCTAGTTGGAGTTTCTATATTACTATGACTTTGAGATACTCTATACTTCTAGAAAGGGAAACATGATGGTAGATTCCCTTAGTAAGAATTTATAGGGTCATTTGGTGCAGAAGGTATCAAAGTAGTTATCTTTTTTTTAGTTGACCCTAGTTAAAGAGGTGTTTGCAACATTTCTTCAGTAAATGGTGTTTAATCCACAACTCCTCCAAAATTTGAGATATTCTCAGTTGGGAGACATTTAATATGAGGTCTTACATGGAAAAATATCCTTAGGATATTCACCAGATGGATTTTTTGAAAGGGAGAATTACATCATCCTTTTTTAGAGATGGATGGTAGTCCCAATCATGATGTGATAGGAGGTGATGAGGTAGTTTCACACTTCTCATTTGGCTATAAATTAGGGTGTGAGGAAGATGTACAGAGATCTTTAGTGGTAGTTTTGATGGACTAACATGAGATGAAGCGTGGTGGAGTTTTTATCTTAGTATCTCACATGTTAGTAGGTGAAGACAAAGAACTGGGTTCTAGTAGGTTTGTTGAAGCCTCTTGTGATACCGGAGTAGAAATTAGAAAACATATCCATAGACTTTGTGATGGGGCTTCTTCAGACAGTAAGATTCTATGACACCATGAGGGTGATAGTTTACCAATTCACAAATTTGATACATTTCCTTGATATCAAGGATCAAAGTTCAATGGAGAGTTTGAGGAAGTTGTATATATGAGATATTTTCCTCTTTCATGGGTTTCCCTTGACTATTTTCTTTAACCATGATGTGTGTTTCACATTATGTTTTTTTAGAGGCCTTCAAGAGGAATTTAGGACCTAGATGAGGATGAGTATAGCCTTTCACCTACAAATATATTGGAATACCAAGCACACTATCTAGGTGTTGGAGGATATGATAATGGATTTCCTGTTAAACTTCATTTGAAACTGGTAGGATCACTTTAAATTTGTGTAATTTGTATATAATAATAGTTACCACTCTACTATTGGCATGAAACATTTTTAGGCCCTATACGGGAGACCCTATAGGTCACCCTTGTGCTGGACTAGGGTCACTGAGGCATATTTTGTTGGGTCGAAGATGGTGCATGTGATGACAGATAAGGCCCGTGAGATCTACAAGAGGATGGGGATATAATATATTAGGTATAAATCTTATTTAGATAAACATTGTAGGCCCTTGGAGTTCAAGAAGGGAGACCATGTTTCCCAAAGAGTCTCCCCGCGATGAGGATTGTAGAGATTCAGATGAGGAAGTAAGCAATCCCCAAGGTTCATCAGTACATTTGAGATCTTGCAGAGGGTTGGTGAGTTGGTTTACCACCTCTCCCTACCCCCACAATTAGAGTGGGTTCACAATGTCTTCTATGTGTCACAACTGAGGAGATATGTTCATGACCACATGCATGTTATTGACTGGGGTGATCAGGACATCAAGGATGCGACCACTTTTTCAGAGCACCCAATGAAGATCGAGGATCAATAGAAGATGATCCTATGTGGATAGACCATTTTATTGTTTCATGTGTTATGGAAACATAGGAGCATATAGGAGAGCTCCTAGGAGCGAGAGTCCCAGATATGGGCTCAGTATCCCAATCTTTTTGTTTATTTTTTTTTGATTTTTGGGGATTAAAATATTGAAGGAGGGAATACTTTAAAGACACTATTTTTTCCTTGTAAGACTTTGAAATACACCTAAAAATATTTTAAAATCTAGTAATTGAAATATCATGCAATTCTAAGGAGTAGTGTTCCCAAAATTAATTTTATAAAAATATTAAATATATTTTATATCACGAGCACATTGTTTCTTAATGAAAATGGGATATCTTCTAAATGGGGTATCGAATCAAAAATATGGGATAATAGTTATATATATCATATGGGTTTTGCCATAATCATGACCTAAAATGGGTTATCATAGAGAATTTGGATAAATCATCCATTCACAGTATGTTCAATGGATTAATTAAGTAATTAATTTCATTAATTCATTAAATGACCTAAACAGAAATCCTCTATAAATATAATGTTATAAAGGATTTCCAGTGTTAGTTTTATAACCCTAGAACCATTAAGAAGATATTTCTTCCACCATCCCTTGGTGAATCAAGATCATATGACAATAATCCTCTAGATCTAGGTGAATTGAGGCACAAAAAATGAAATGGATCTTTCTTCTTTATTGGAAAGCACATTCTTCATAAAAAATGATCCAATCTTGATATATGAATCATAATTTGTGGATTCTTCACCATATGATTAAAATATTTAGCATTTTCAATTCCTTATCAAAAATCTTCATTTATTATGAGTCTTTTCATGAGACCGTGTATGATTTTAAAATTGTTCTTTCATTTTATGGCATGTTTATCATCCCAGACATCAAAAAGTAATATGTGTTGGAAAATAATGATAATATAACGATTTTTACACCTTTTTTTTATTAATTTCCCTTTATAATTCTTTCGTCCTTCACCATAGTCTGATAGGACCATAGTTCAACATTTCCATGAGGGTTTGAGCTTGATCGAACCCCTGAATTCGTGATGGATTCACGTGTGATAGAATATTTTGCAATATAAGGATGAAAGGGGATGAATTACTGGATGAGGTTGATTTTTTCATGGATTTGAGATCTGATAAAAATAATTCGATGGAACAGGAGGTGAAAAATGTGTGTACAGGCTTTAGATGGACCATTAGATATCTAATTTCTAGCCTCCAGAGGGCTAGAATCAACGAACGAAGGCTTCCCCTTCATTTTTTGGTCAACCCGAGGAATGATTCAATATGGAGGGTATGGATCTAGAACACCAAAGAAGATATGGAATTTATATGAAAAACTCAACTGCACACCATGTAATCTAAAGAACACTCAATGTGTAGGGCCCTGGCTATAGCGGCTAGGGTTTCTGGGTGAGTTAAATACCACACAACATGTGGGGCCCCCACATGTCATGTGACTTAGTTCTAGTGATCCAACATGTACTCTAGAAGAAAAAAAAACATGGGAATGGCTAGGAACATGGTCAATGTATATAGACATGACTAGGAATTGGGTCAGCATACATGAACATGGCCAGAGTACATGGTCAAGGTACACAGACACGACCATGAGCATGGGTAGGACCCCGGGTGGTTGAGCGAAGTTGTGTAGTTAATTTAAAAATTGTGTAGGGATGCATGAGAAGTGATCCATGTACTAGAAATGGACATGACCAAGTAGCAAAGTGGGACCATAAACCATTTGTTCCCCCTTACATGTTGTGTGTTTGTAATTTATTTTTTAGGGAACTTCTACCTCCTGTATATCATTCATTTGGACTCATATTTTACCCTGTGAGTAGACTGTCCTGAGTGTTATCCCATGTAGAACATGATGTTATCCTTTATGGTGATTTTGAAGATATTATTTCAGATGTTTTGAGTGTGACGCTTCTGTAAATGATGCTTGATGATGGTAGTAATCAGGAAGGATCATCGGAGAGACTAGAGTGACACACTTCTATTGGGGAGGACATATGACCTGTATTGACTACTAGAGTGGAACCCACTTTTTGGGCATGTAATGGGTCCTTTATCGACTTATATAGTGGCACCATCATACTGGGCAGGGCATGGATCCCCTATCAACTTCTAGAGTGGCACCCTCCTACTAGGTTGAGAAATAGTTCCTCTATCTACTTTCAAAGTGGAACCCTCCTACTAGGTAGGGCATGGGTCCTCTATATACTATCTAAGTTCCACCCTCCGGTGGTGTCAGGGCATGGTTACTCGATCGATTACTAGAGTGGCGCCCTTCTACTGGGATAGGGAATGAGTCCTATATCTACCTTCTAAGTGGCACCCTCTTGTTGTACCAGGGAATGGGTCCTCTATCTGGATATTGTTTCCCCTTAATTGTGAAGCATAGTGGTAAAGTGTTGATTGACTTAGATTTTTCTTGAAACAGAAGCACAATATGCTGAGTATTGTTGATGGACCTTTGGAACTATTGGCACTCTTTTCCTAGGTTGTGATTTGAGATGGAGATCCTATTTGTCTCTTGTTTGGGTTTATTTTGTTGAGAATATGTATATATATGTGTATGTATATGTATCCATGTTGTTGTATTTTCTTACTCTCTTGTTATGGGTTGAATTTTCAACCCCTATTGTGTCTCTTACTGATCCCCCTTTAGCTTTCAGGGCATCCTACTAGATATGTATATACTCACATCTACATGGTCTTTTCTTGCACATGTCATGTCTTATGTAGATATCAGACAGGTCAGTGGTGATTACTATGGAGCATAGGGATACCTTGGTTCATTTGACAACATACAGTGGTCAAAGCTTAAAGATTTAGTGCTAGGATCTCTCAAAATCTTTACTTTTATCATTTTTTTAGGTTGCAGAAACTTTCTTGTTCGATATTTATTTTATCCCTTTTTTGAAATTATGTTTTCGTACTAATGTACTCCCTATAGGTTTCATATGCATGGTTATTCTCTATATTTTTAATATTTTATTATTATTCCTATGTACTTATGAATGGAGATGGTTGTGTGTGTACACACAGGTACTTAGGTAAAGGCCTCCTATATTGGTTATTCCTTTTAGTGCTTGTCACCAGCCCCTGGCCTATGGAGGCAGGCTTGGGGTTGTTGCAGCTCAAGACCCATTGGTTTGGGTCATGACAGATACAATGCAGTGTCAACATATTCATATCAGTAGAATAAATTTACTAACTAATAAAAACATACAACATAGTTATGCATTTTTATAATATACCAATAAAACAAACACGAATCCACCAACATTCTTCTTTTGTTGGAATTTTTGTATTGGCTTCTTATTCATATTCAACACTCATACAAGATCCATCAAAAAAACTGGGGCCAGTCTCATTCTCTAGAATTTTGTTGACAACCACACAAAATCCGAATATTTATTTTATTTTCAAAATGAAATAAAACTAGTATTTAAAATGGTCTCCAATGTAAACAACAAAAAGGTCATCAAAAATTCCTTTTCTGCTATCCCTCCAAAAATCATTTCCTTTAATGCATTTAACTTCTTTACCATGTAAAAACTCTTCATTTATTTTTATTCGTCATTATCCCTTTCAGGATAGACAATTATTTCTCTAAAAGGATTTCCTAACATGAAATTAACATCTATTATAGTAATAATCATTTCTTTTCCTCTAAGTGTTATGGTATATGTTGTAGGATCAAAGGCATCTAAAAGTTTCCCACATAACACAATTGACATGAATTGAAATTTAAACTCCAAAAATGTAAAAAATCCCAATTATACTAGCAATTGCTTTTGCTACTCATGTATAAAAATGAAATCAACATCTTTAAATAAATCTAGAGAACCTCTATAGTATAAAATAGTTTGGGGTCTAACTCTTTGACCCACAGAAGCATCCTTTTCATAATTTTCCATTGGATTATATGAATTATTTTGAAATTTTAATAGTTTTGACCAAAAATATAATATGTAATCATTATCATGATTATAAATTTTATACACACTTGTATTATTATTAAAAAATTTCTTTCACATTATAAAGGAAAATAAAATTCTATCACAACCTTAATATAACATTCTTTTATAAAATAAATAAAAACACACTATTAATAAAATCATACCAAAATTTTTTCAATCCTGATGATCCCTTCCTCTATACTGTATTCCTTAGAACTTCTACCAGACAACTGAACTATAAAAAAGTTTGTAAATATGTGACACTGTTAGAATAAAGGCCTTTATCAACCACCAAAAGTCATCGCTAAAAGCCTATAGCGGCTGCCCAGCATTTTCCAAATGTCAGAAACCATAGTCCTGTCACTGTTTCCTATAGCGTCGGCTATAGAATAGATCAGGGTGGCCAATAGCAACCACCAAACATAAATCGCTATAGGTAAAACTTGGGATCATCTATAGAAACCTCCATTTGGAGGTCGATATAGCTTCGGGAAATAACAGTTATTGCTACAACCAAATAGCAGTCACTATAGCCCAACCCATATAGCCCTATAGCGGTTTCCATATAATGGTCACTATAAGGTAACATGGTCTAACATATAGCGACTAAAATATGGTAGATTCTATAAATTTTTTTATTTTTTTTAAAAATTTCATAGCATCATTATAGAAACCAACATATTTTAAAAATACAATAAATATTTCCAAAATATCTAAAACCATAGGCCCATAAATCTCTTTGCTTCATCATCCTAAAAGATCTTCACCCACCATCGAATAAAACTATATGACAAAATTTAATAAAATAATTAGTAAAATAAAAAATATCCCAAGTAATAATTGGAATGAAATAAAATATTTCAATTAAAGCTTGGTAGAATAGACCAAAGTTATTTATTTTTGAAAATATATTAATAATTTTTAATCATTTTTTTAAAATTTAAAACCATTTATTATATCATTATGACCAAACTATGAATCTAATTTATGTTTCACCTACTCTTACATTTCATAAATAATAATAAGATGTTGGTCCTATTATTTCATTTCTTTATTAGGTTTTTTTCTATATATCTGACCTTTAAATACTTGTTTTGGTGTTTTATGACACTAAAAGTGCATTTCCATCATCCTAAACAAATGGAAACTCTAATTTATGAACATTCTAATCAACCATTTCACAATTCACTCTATTTTTTTTATTGTCCGATTTCACTGTATTCGAAGGTTGTTCAGTTGATTTTGACACCCCACATGTTTTTAAAGGGCGTTAAATCTTTAAAAAACTTATATCTGATCATTACATAAAAACTTCATGTTTACTGATCTTTAATATCATCTTAAACATAAAAAATATTAATAATATAGTTTTCCTATGATTTTAAGTCATTCTGAGGTCGTTTTCTATCGATTTGACCGTTAAACATGCAATTTGGTCTTTTATGACACTAAAAGTGTATTTTCAATCCTCCTGGTCAAGAGTTTTCTTGGATTGATGTTCAATCTAATAAATCATTTCAAAATTCACTCTAATATTTTTTTTCTCTGATTTCATTGAATTCAGATGTCATTCGGTTGGTTTTAACCCCTGGATGCACCTTTTTAAAGGGCGTCAAACCTTTAAAAACTGCATATTTGGTCATTTTGGGAAGACCGCACATCCAATTTATGTGTCATTTACTCATACATGTCATAAAATTTCCCTATTATTTTAATTCATTCAGAGGTCATTTTCTATATATCTGACCATTAAATGCATGTTTTGGTGTTTTGTGATACAAAAAGTGCATTTTCCATCATTCCAGACAAATGACACCTCCAATTGAAGTATCGTCCACTCGAACATTTTGAAATTAACTTCATGGGTGTTTTTATATGATTTTATAGAAATTGGAGGTCATTCAGCTGGTTTTGACCCCCAAATGTTTTTAAAGGGCAACAAACCTTTAAAAATTGCATATTCGATCGTTTTGGATAGAATGCACATCTGATTGATGTGTTTCATCCTTCTATGCATCATAAATAATAATAAGATTGATTTTATATGGTTTCAAGTTATTAATAAGTTTTTTTCTATGGATATAACTGTTAAACATGCATTTTGGTGTTTTATGACACAAAAAGTTCATTTTTGCTCATCTGGGGAAAACAAAAACTCAGATTGATGTTCCTTCTACTTGTCCATTTAAAAATTCAATCTATGATTATTTTCTTCTAATTCCACAACATTTAGATGCCGTTCGATTGGTTTTGACCCCCAGACGCACCTTTTTAAAAGCCATTAAACCTTTAAAAACTACATATTCAGCCAGTCCAATCATACCGCATGCCTGATTGATGTTTTTTATGCTCTTACATGTTTGAAATAATAATTATTTGGTTTTCCTAGGATTATAAGTCATTATGAGGATGTTTTCCATATATCTAACCATTAAACACTCGTTTTGGTGTTTTATGACAATAAAAGTGTATTTTCTTCCATCCCTAACAAACGGAACCTCCAATTGATGTAGCATCTACTAGAACATTTCAAAATTTAAACTATGGTTTTATTCTAATGATTTCACCACATTAGGAGGTCATTGGTTGGTTTGACCCCTCGCGTGTTTTGAAAGGGTGTCAAACCTTTAAAAATTTCATATTCAGTCATTCTGGGAGGAATTCATGTTTCATTGATGTTTTGTATCCTCATACATGTCAAAATTAATAATAAGATTATTTTCCTATGATTTCAAGTCATTATGAGGTTGTTTACTATGGATCTGAGTGTTAAACACACGTTTTTGTGTTTTAGGATACTAAAAGTGTGTTTTTGGTTCTCTTAGGAAAACGTTAGCTTTGAATTATTTTCCCTCTTATAGAACATTTCTAAATCCATGCTATAGTTGTTTTCATTTGATTTTAGGGAATTCAGATGTCGTTTGATTGGTTTTGACCCCCAAAAAAACCTTTTTAAAGGGCATCAACCCATTAAAAACAATATATTCAGTCGTTTCGAGAATACTGCACGTCTGATTGATGTGATGTATACTCATACATGTCACAAATAATAATAAGTTATATGTCATATGATTTCAAGTCATTCTAGGGTTGTTTTATATATATTTATCCTTAAATGAACATTTTAGTGTTTTATGACACTACAAGTGTATTTTCCATCATCCCAGAAACAAGACACCTTTGATTGAAGTAAATTCTACTCAAAAAATTCACAATTCACTCCATAATTATTTTCAAATAATTTCATAGAATTCTGAGGTATTTCAGTTGGTTTTGACCCCCCCCCACGTGTTTTTAAAGGGCATCAAAACTTTAAAAACTCCATATTCAATCGTTCCAGGAAGATCATGCATCAGATTGATCTTCTATATCCCCATACATGTCAAAAATAATAATATAGTTTTCCTATGATTTCACGTTAGTCTGGGGGTTTCTTCAATAGATCTGACTATTAAACATGTTTTTTGGTGTTTAATGACACTAAAATTGCATGTTCAGTCCTCCTAATAAAACCCTAGCTTGGATTGACGTTCCATATACTTTACCATTTCACAATTCATTTTATGGTTGTTTTTTTATTTAATAGAATTCAAATATCATTCAGTTGGTTTTTACCCCCAAACACACCTTTTTAAAGGGTATGAAACCTTTAAAAGCCACATATTTGGTTTTTTTGGGAAGATGACATGTCCTATTGATGTTTCATCTACTCATATATGTCATGGATAATAATTTTTTCTTATAATTTTAAGTCATTATGAAGTCATTTTTTATATATATGATCGTTAAACGCACATTTTGGTGTTTTATGACACTAAAAGCATGTTTTTCATCATCCTGGACAAATAACACGTCAAATTTATCTAATTTTAGCTAGAACATTTCATAGTTTACCTAATGGTTGTTTTCATTTGATTTAATGGCATTCAAATTTCATTTGGTTGGTTTGGACCCCCATGTGTTTTTAAAGGGTGTCAAACCATTAAAAACCACATATTCGGTAGTTTCGAGTAGACCGCTTGTCTGATTGATGTGTAGTCTACTCGTACATGTAAAAAATAATGATAATGTAGCTTTTCTATGATTTCAAGTCATTCTAAGGATTTTTTCTATGGATATGACATCTAAACATGTGTTTTGTTGTTTTGGGACACTAAAAGTGTGTTTTCAGTCCTCCCAGGAAAACGCCAGCTCGGATTGATGTTCCATATGCTCAACCATTTCAAAATTCATGTTATGGTTGTAGTTGTTATTGTCTAATTTCATAGCATTTAGATATCATTCAGTTGGTTTTAAACCTCGTACGCACCTTTTTAATGGGCGTCAAACCTTTAAAAACTGCATATTCAGTGAAATAGAGGAGAGAGAATCATTAATTTATTAAATATGACAACAATAAATTGTAAATCCTACCCTAGGATAAATCATTGATAAGTTCCCTTGATAAGTTATCTAGGACTTTAATCCATTCTAATCAGACACAAATCATACACAAACATGATTTTTAATATTTAACATCATGACACTATAAATTGCACCCTTCATTAGAGACAGATTCTCCACTACACTACATTACTTGGATTTAAAATTGTGTTCAACCACCTAGAAATAAGGTGAAGTGAATAAAAATCTTTTCAAATATCAGGCATATTAGTGTGATCCCATTTTTATCATCCTAAGATAATGTATGTTCCTCATTGAAAATTTCATCAATTAACCAAGACTATACAAGCCACAATGTAGCATAAGGGAAGCAGTCGGGAGTATGTTTCTGGAAATGTTGTGTCCTAAAATTCAATATAGGATTCATTCAATACCCAACATAGCCAAAGGATTCAAGTCCCATTATAAACTCAAGGTATTGTACTAATCATTGTGATACCCTTTTCAGTGGAAGTCAAAAAAATCAGGGAATCAAGGTTGCTTTTGTAAGCCAATGCAATTAGTGTCACATCCCAAGGATACAACCATACAAATGTGACCTGCATCGCACACTAAAGATACATCCACACACCAAAATAACATTGGTAAGTAATGTAAGATCTATTTTCCATCCAATATAATCTACGGGAATAAAATTGAGATTACATTTCTGAGTTGGTGCAATATTAGGCATTAATGTAGGATCCATTATCTCTAACAGATGCTTGGGATCTTATTTTCCAAATTATTTCAATTCAAATAGTTTGGTATAAAAAGTTTTTAGAGTTTTCCATATGGATTCAAAACATGAAATCTCAATATTAACTATTAACTTAAAATAAATTAAAGGAAATTGAGGATTGGGAGTTGTTGATCGATGATGGAGACACATGGAAAACATGTATAACTAATGGGAACTAACGGAATACTTGTAAAATATATATGTATCCAAATTCAGAAATACAATTCCAAGTGGTATAAATGGTATATGTTCTGGGAGAGGGAGAGAGAGAGAGATAAATTAATCTATATTGGAAAGGTTAATGGATATTAACTATGTTTATACAAGTTGTTATCCACTTAGAGGAATATTTACACTTAATTTTCTATGTAAAGAGGTAATTTATGGTGAGAATAAGTACAAGAAGAATATTCAATGTACTGGGAGAGGGAGATTGAAAAGTTGGAGTATCGGGTTCACTTTCATATACATTTTATAGATTTTCAGATAAGGCCATTAGAGGAAGCCACACCTAAGGAATTCCAAAGATAAGAATTTTCTTACGTTATCTATTATGATTGTAATAGCATGAGAATGTGTGGCTAATCACATATTAGGTTTTGGGTAAGGTTTAGTTTTTTAATATTACAAGATTATTTAATGAATCTAATTCATCTATATTCTTCACTTTATCTCAATGCTTCACTAATTTGATTACCCAATATAAGAACATTGAGTTATAGGAAATGTAACTGAAGTGAAAGTCTATCATGTGCACTATAGTAGGGACTTAGTTCTCTAATGTATGAGAGTATCCTTAAAAGATAATTCACAATACACTTATAGATCTAGATACATTAATCCTATTAATATAATTATAACTAGAATCCTTACAGTCACCTGTGATTATTCTAAGTGGTGAAGAGTTCATAGAGAGAGTAATATAAAGGTATATTGGGTGTTTTAACAAAGATATAATAAAATTAGTAAAGAAAATAAGAAACATGGAAATAAACACCTCCAATGTTTCCTAATTTCATATTTAAAATTGGTATGAATTGCTTATGTTCCCATATCCATTTCAATATATCATTTCTATTATTCAGGTCCTTTGTCAATCAATTAAATGCTACAAAAAATCCTTTTTCTCTTAAAATATAAATATTAGTGAACTCAATAAGTGAATTTCACCCATTTGTAATGTGGAAAGACTTAGGAACTTTTAGTTAATGTGTTATTTCACCTTCAATGAGCATGTAGACGAGTGGTAGAGGCTCATGCTTGGCATTCAAGAGACCCAAGATCAAATTCGAGTGGGGGTGAATTTTCGGGGGTACTGTAGTAGTTACTATAGAGGATATTGTTTAGTACTATAGTAGTCATCACTTTTCATCTAATTTGGGCCTTTGGGCCATTGGTTTGGACCTATGGGTCTTAGGGACTTTGGGCCACTAAAGGCCTTTTGGAACATGGCCTTCGGGCTATAAGGGAATTTTGGACACCAATGGCCTTTGGGACACAGGGCTTTTGGGACATAGAAAAGACCAAGAAGCAACTCAGGCAGACCATAATGGAGTAGGCCCAGATGTGGATTCAATGAAAAAAATAGCAACCACCAAAGTAAAATTAACTAGATTAGAAGAATGAGAGGGTATGGAAACCACCATAGGGACCAAGCATCATGCAAATCTGTAAGAGGAAATGATAGTTGATTAGCCATGCATGGTGGGGAGCTAGTTGCCTTCAAGATACATATGTGGGAGATGGGTTTTTTCAAGTGTGTGAGGTTTTGGACCTTTAAGTTCATATATTGGGTCATGTATGGGCCCTGTGACTTGGGCCTACGGGTCATATAAGGGTTCCCCTTCATCCTTTAAAAGAGTTATTATCTGAAAATAAATAAAAAATAAGGCATTCGAGACATTCGGGTTAATGTGTTATATCACTTGGTGAACTTTTAGGAAGGATTTGTAGTTACCATTATATATATTTAAAAAACAAGAAACACTTTAACCCTTAGAGGACTTATCCCACTCAAAAAAATACTAAGAATCTACTTATCCAAAAAGGGAGGTTCTTATAACCTATAAGAAAAAAATGTTACCTCACCAAAAAACTGGAAGGAATAATCTGATTAAACACTTTTAAATATCCCATGAGATCCGATACTAGGTGATTTATTCAGTTTCAACCAGGATTGTGAAGTGAAGTACCGGTACATGCTTTGAGCTATGATCTTAACTCCATGTTCCTAGATCAAGTAGAAGGAATTTTGATAGAATAAAAACAAGGGTCTTTGGAGACTAGGTTTCAAGGAGAAATCCATGATTATTTAAGGAAGAATGCATGTATCCACATTAATGAACCAATTTCTTTTAATATTATCACTATCTTTTTGAGGGATCTTGATGGGGTTATCTAAGGGATTATCCTACTCAAGCAATGATTTTTGATGTGTTGTAATGATTATTTATAGAGTGGGAGTTTCAAATGCCTCGATCTAAACATGTGGGGGGTGGATCTCAAGATGGTATAATAAGGGAGTCATGATTTTGGTTTATATATGATAAGATAATTATAGGTGTGGGTAAGGCTCAATAGATTCATTTACACCCAACTAGAAGACTCAATTGAGGGAAAAACATGGGTGAAGAATAAGGCTAAGAAGAGGAAAAAATATCCCAAATCCCAATACAAATGGGTAGACCCTAGATATTGGTCAATGTGAGGATTATAATCTATATAATATCTCTAGTGAAAGAGTGAAATCAAGACTTAACAATGATATGATGTCAGAAAAAGTTTGATAAGATTGGTTGAATTTTCATATGCTAAAGTGGGTTGACATTATTCCCACTATGAGAAATAATTTATACTAAATAATGTAATTTTATTTTATTCACATGATAATGAGGTTCTCCATGAGATATTCAAACCTACACCTCATTCATAGCTTGTACGTTTTGATTTTTACAGTTAAACTTTATATTTTTTTAGAACATTAAGAGGTCAATGACTAGGATTAGGAGATAATAGATTTGGGAATGAGGAAATCAAAAAGGAAAACCAATTATCAGATATTTATTCCTTTAGATTAATGCTCTAAGGTGTGTGTATATATTCAGTAAAAAGGTAGTTAATGGTTTATTAAGATTTCTATGTCACAAAGGGAACAAGTGAAACTTTCATAAAATAGTACTTGTCTTCTTAACTCTTTTATAGGGTTATACTATTTTTTGGACACTTGATGCCTCCCTCATAGTGGAATATTTCATATAATAAAAAGGGATATTAGTTATTTTCATGACCTGACCCAAGATGAGGCTTGATCCTCAACTACCCCAAGCCCACCTCCAAAGGCCAAGGGGTGGTGACAAGCATCGAAGGCATAACTAACTTGGGGAATCCTTTTCATAAGTACCTGTACAGAAACACATATCTATATCGATGAAAAAATACAAGGGAACGAGTGAAATATGAAACACCGATATAAAGTAAACCAAGCATACATAAACCTCTAGACAGTAAAAAAGTGTGATAGTGTAATATGAAAATTAAAGGTGAAAAATATACACCCAACTATAAATGTGTCCCAACATGATATAAAACTAGAAAATTGAACAGTTGAAAGATAACCCAGCTTCTGAATCCCAAGCCATGACCACCTTATATAGTCAAAGAACCCAATATCCCCAAGCTATTTTGTATTCATGGTCGACCTGTTCATAATTTTCATAAGACACGATACGTGTGGGAAAATCCCATTCAAGGGTGAGTATAAACATACCCAATAGGAATCCCCAAAATCTAAAAGGGTAGAAGTAAGAGATACAATAGAAGATAAATACAGTATATAGCTCAAAGTACAGTGATAGAGTATATAGATCAACCTAAAAAAGAGTGAAAGTAAGCTCATCCAGGCACATTGGGCTAAAGATAGTGATTAGATGAACTACACATTGAGTCTTCACCACCAATAGAATGAGAGTCGAGTCATCCAACCATGAGAAGCTAAGCATGGAAAGCATGTAGCATACCCTGTGCATATTCACCTCTCCTAAAAGGATAGTAACCTAATCCAAGAAGTGAATGAAGAAGAAGGATATATATATATATATATATATATGCTCAGTAAAAAAAACCCAAATGAGAGAGTAAGGGGATCAACATCTCATAGCTCAGTCAAGGAAGAAGAGAATCTAATAGTTCCAAAAGTCCATCAATGATGCCCAGCATCTCATGCATCTACCCTAAACACACAAGTTTAAGGTAATTGTTCACTATAAGTTGACATAATCCACATTGGGTAGGACTGAATCACCGACATGGTTTTGGTCACATCTCAAAATCGCACCTCTATGGGGAAATCGTATCTCTTCCTCATGAGTCTAAAGCTACGTCAAACATGTCTCATCACTATGCCTCACAATCAAGGGGACACAATTTAAAGTTAGATGACCCATGACCTGGTACGATAGGAGGGTTCCACTCTGATGGTCGAGGACCCATGCCCAGCCCTGTTAGAGGGTTCAACTCTGAAATTTGAGGACTCATGCCTAGACCGGATGGAGGTTTCCACTCTAGGTTATTGAGGAACCATTCTATACCCTTTAGGAGATTCCACTAAGAAATTTGAAGAACCATGCCTACCTCAGTAGAAGGGTTCGACTCTAGGTCATCTTGGACCCATGCCCTACCCTACACGAGGGTTCCACTCAAAAATTCAAGGACCCATAGCCAGCTTGGTTGGAGGGTTCCACTCTAATTCATCTAGGACACATGCCCTACCCCAAAGGATGGTTCCACTCAGAAAGAAACCTCTGGTGACTTAACCTGATCACAACCATCATCGAGCATCACCTCAAAAGTTGTTGTTCTCATAAAGTTATACATCATATATGGAAATCCATAACTAAGGGAAGCATCGTGTTCTATGTGAAAAAACACTCAGTATAGTCTATTTGCGGGCCAAAATCCTAGTTCAAATGAAGTATATATAGATTTTTGAAGTTTTCTTAGAATAGATCAAGGGGTACAATGTGTGTGGTACTGCTCCACCGCCTAGTCGTGTCCCTGGCTGGTACATGGCACCATCCCATATAGTAATACATTCTATGTAGGTGGACTACATGGTGTGTCCTAGATAATTGGGACTAAGGCCATGTGTTTCTCATTGTGTTTATGTATCGGAGTACACAACCATATACTAGACCTCGTGTACCTACACATGGGTTCCCATATGTGTAACCCATCACACTTGATTCCCAATCTGGATAGGTTACATAGCCTGTATGGGATGACTACACACCATTTCATCCTGAATTTTTCTCAAATCCTAGCGCCTCTGTTGAAAGGCTACATGATGTGTATTCATCATGGAACATGAAGTATAGTCGGGATTTTTTCATAACATTAGATCCACTCCCATCGCCTTGAAATATAGCTATTTTACTTGATCTTTTCCTTTGATATATCAAAAAATTATGGATCTACCCAAAAATCGTGGATCTCGGTTGTTTTTTGATACAAAACAGATCTAGTTAATATTGGAAGGTTCTATCAGTTGTTATGCACAATCTTGTGCTTCCACTATTGAAGATCTGGCATCAAACCATCAAATCAGATATCTTTGATATGCAATGATCCTAGATCTATGATCGGTGCGTCAAACCATTCTTGTTTAATTGATTCTTTGTGAATCGAGGGGTTCGATCAAGATCAGTATCTCCCACTAAGGTCAAACCAGGACTTTAGGGATCTAACTGATGAATAATGTTAAGATATAAGGTGGAAAAAGCACAATAACAAAGGTCAATTGATCGAAGCCAAGTGTTCTTGGCCAATCGCTCAATAACAAGGACTATATATTAGAAAACAACTAAAAGGAACATAATTTCTACACATTGGAACATGCAGAGGTTGCAAAGTGGTGCAGGTCGATGAATAATCATCAATCTAAAAAATATATTTAATCAAGGGAGAAAACACCAACTAATGAATCCAACCTCAATTATGGATTGATCATTGTTGAAGAACATTATTTCCAACAATTTGGGAGAAGTTTTTTCATTTTTTTCATCCTGATCTAATCTGATCTAAAAGTTATTCATCATTTGATTGAAATCTGCCAACTGAAGGGGGAAGAGAGCTCTCACTGGTGATTTCAAAATTATGATCTAAGCCTATAACTTCTTCCATAATGATATATTTAGAATATATCATTTAGTTTAAAAATAAATTAATTAATTAGTTTAATAATTAATCAATCCACTTAATGTACCACCACCGAGCAAAGTGTTTGAATTCCTCACATCAACTCTTTTTATTTTGTGCCTAGGGTAAACACTATGTTCCAGACTCAACCATGATCTCAAATTTCTAATCTGGTCAACCATTTTATATTAATCATGTTTTCTTTATGAAGTTTCATGCGAGAAATATAAAATATATTTAATATTATTATAAAATTAATTTTGGGGACACTCCGCCTCAGAATCGCATGTCGTATCAGTACCTATATCTAGAAATATATGTATAAATATTTCAAACTATTACTAGGAAAAAACTAAGTCTCTACATCATTCCCTAATTCATTCATTTCATCCCTGAAAAGAAAAACTATGAAAAAAACTTGGGATACTGAGCCCGCTCTTGGATCTCCTACTCCCAGGAACTCTTCTACACATTTATGTGATTCTACAGTATGAAAACCAAAGGGATGGTCCATCCATGCAAGGTCCTCTTCTACTGATCCTTGATCACCACTGAGTGCTCCACAAAGGTGGATGCATCCTCGATGTCCAACTTCCCCCATTCAATGAAGTGTGTGGCATCATTCACATATCACCTCAGTTGTGACACTTGGAAGATTTCATGCACCCGCTCCAGCTGTGGGGGTAAAGCGAGGTGGTAAGAAACCTCACCATCCCTTTGCACATTCTTGAATAGCCCAATTAACCTCAGGGATAGATTGACTCCCCGACTAAACCTCCACAATCATCATCATGGGGAGACTCTTAAGAAAATGTGGCCTCCTTGATAGAACTCCAAGGGACTACGATGACGATATACATAAGATTTTTGTCTGTTCTGAGCCGTACTTATCCAATTATAGATGACCTAGACTTTTCCATTGTCACCTGCACTAACTCTGCTCCCACAAGAGATGACTTGCCAATATTTTTCCAGCATAAGGGTGGACTACAGGGTCTCTCATATAGGGCCTCAAAAGTTTTTATGCCGATAGTAGAGTGGTATCTATTGTTATACACAAACTCTACCAAGGGAAGGTGATCCTACCAGCTCCAACCGAAGTCTAACATGAATGCCCTCAATATATCCTCTATCACCTTGATAGTGTGCTCGGTCTTCCCATGAGCTTGGGGGTGAAAGGTAGTACTCATCTACATCTGGGTCATGAATGTCTCATGTAGTCCTCTCTACAATACTGATATAAACTGCACAACATGATCAGAGATATTCATTGAGGGCACCCCATGAAGGAGAATGATCTCTCGTACATACAACTTCCACAAACTCTCCATTGAACTCTACTCCTTAATGGAAAGGAAGTGTGCTGACTTCATGAGTCGATCAACTATCACCCAAATGGCTTCATGGATCTTCATTGTGTGTGGAAGCCCTATGACAAATTCAATGGATATTTCATCCCACTTCCACTATGGGATCTAAATGGGTTGTAACAAACCTGCTGAAACTTGGTGCTTGGACATTAACTTCTAAATGGTGAGACACATAGAGATGAACTCAGCTACACTTCATCTCATTTCAAACCAAAAAAAACTACTACCGAAGGTCTCTATACATCTTCCCCACACCAGGATGTACAGCGATGTGAGATGTGTGAAACTCCTACATCATCTCCTCTTATAACATGACTAGAACCATTATTCTCCCCTAAAACAAGATGAAATGATTACCTCCTTCATAATATCCATCTAGTGAGTCCCTTGTGGATATCTGATCATGTAAGTCCTCGCAGTCGATGTCCTCCAACTGGGACACTCTTATATGATCAAGAATCGAAGGAGTCAACACCATCGACTGAAGAAAAGTTATACCCTCATGCTCCACTAGGGTCAACTGAGGGAAGTTAACTGCTCTGAAGCTTCCCACACTAAGTAAGCATGATAATTCTTGCTAAGGGTATATTCTACAATGTTTCCCTTCCCTTGAGTATAGAATATCTCTAATTCATAGTCTTGTAGGAACTCCAAACAATATCACTTCCTCAGGTTCAGGTCTCTCTACATAAAGACATACCTAAGACTCTAGTGGCCTAAGTAAACCACAATGTATTCTCCCAAAAGGTAGTTCTACAAAATTCTTGGGGTTATGAATGTCACTGCTAGATCTAGTTCATGAGTCACATAGTTTTATTCATGGGTTCTCAACTGCCTTGACCCGTATGCGATAACTTCCTGTTGTTGAATCAAAACGCAGCCAGGCCCCACTCCTGAGGCATCACAATACACTACAAAATCCAAGTACTCCTATGGTAGTATTAATACTGGATCACTCATCAGCCTCTACCTCAAATCCTCAAATTCCCTTTAGAACTACCCAAACTAGGTAAACGGCTACCCTTTATGTGTTAGGGTGGTCAAAGGAGCTGTGAATCTAGATAAGTCTGCTAAAAACTTCTTTTAGTACCCCACAAAGCCAAGAAATATCTTCACCTTTAACACATTCTTGGGTTTATCCTAAGAAATCACATATTTTATCTTTGATGGATCCATAGATAAACCATGTTCAGTGATGAAAATCCATAGAAAGTGAACCTCATGTCTCCAGAATTGAAACATTGAGAGTTTCTCATAAATATGGTGCTTTTAAAGCAAGTCTAGGACAATCCTAAAGTGATCTTCATGATCCTCCTATATTGTAGAGTAGTTGAGTACATCATCGATGAATAAAACAACAAACTAGTCCAAGTACATCTTGAAATCCTGGTTTATCAAATCCATAAACATGGAAGGTGAATTTATTACACCAAAGGGCATCACTAGGATCTCATAGATTCCACAACGACATTGGAATGCCAAATTTGGAATATCAGCCTTAAGAACCCACAAATGGTGGTAGCCAGACCTGAGATCGATCTTCAAGAACCATATCATGCCTCATAACTAATCAAAGAGGTCTTCAGTCCTTGAAAGGGGTAACTATTATTTATCGTGGTCTAGTTCATACGATGATAATCCATGCAAATCCATAAGATCTCATACACCTTTTTCACGAACAGGACTAGAGCTACCTAGGAGGACACACTAGGTCTGATGAAGACTTTCTCACAAAGGCCCTCCAACTATAACCGTAGCTCTCATCACTCAATAGGTTTCATATGATTTGTATTAAAAGATATTGGAGTGGTGTCTGGATGTTAGTTAATGAAAAACTCCATATCCCACCAATTGTTTTCGCTCATCCTAGGAAAACACCAACTCATATTAATGTTCCTTCTAATTTACCATTTCAAAATTCACTCTATGATTATTTTATTCTAATTTCACATCATTCAGATGTCATTCGGTTGGTTTTGACCCCCATATGTGCCTTTTTAAAAGACACCAACCCTTTAAAAACTACATATTCAATCGTTCTGGCCATAACACATGTATGGTTGATGTTCCTTCTACTCTTACATGTTAGAAATAATAATAATTTTATTTTCCTATGATTTCAAGTCATTCTGAGGCCTTTTTCTATATATCTAACCGTT
This sequence comes from Viscum album, assembly GCA_963277665.1. Lineage (NCBI taxonomy): Eukaryota > Viridiplantae > Streptophyta > Magnoliopsida > Santalales > Viscaceae > Viscum > Viscum album. The sequence goes on along the minus strand of OY728147.1, from coordinate 734,133,306 downwards.
AAACGCCCGTTTTAGTGTTTTATGACAATAAAAGTGCATTTTCTATCATTCCCAACAAACAGAACCTCTGATTGATGTACCTTCTACAATAAAATTTCAAAATTCATAGTATGTTTTTTTTCATCTGATTTCACCACATTCAGAGGTCATCTGGTTGGTTTTGACCCCTCGTGTGTTTTTAAAGGGCATCAAACCTTTAAAAATCGCATATTCGGTCTTTATGGGAAGAACACATGTTTCATTGATGTTTTGTCTCATCCTACATGTCACAAATAATAATAAGATGATTTTCTGATGATTTCAAGTCATTATGATGTTTTTACTATAGATTTGAGTGTTCAACACACATTTTGGTTTTTTATGACAATAAAAGTGTGTTTTTGGTTCTATAAGGAAAAATATAGCTCATATTGATGTTCCCTCTTCTCAAACATTTCTAAATTCATTATATAGTTGTTTTTATTTGATTTCATGTCATTTGGATGTCGTTCGGATGGTTTTGACCCCCAGACGCACCTTTTTAAAGGGCAGTAAACCATTAAAAACCGTATATTCGGTCGTTATGAGAATACCATATGTATGATTGATGTGATGTATACTCATCCATGTCAAAAATAATAATAAGGAAATTTTCCTATTATTTAAAGTCATTTTGGGGTTGTTTCCAATATATATAGTCGTAAAATGCACATTTTAGTGTTTTATGACACTAAAAGTGTATTTTCCATCATTCCGAACAAATGATTCCTTTGATTGAAATAACTTCTACTTAAAAATTTCAAAATTCACTTCATTGTTGTTTTCATGTGATTTCATGTAATTATAAGGTCATTCGGTTGGTTTTGACCCCCCCCCCCCCCCCGCATGTTTTTAAAGGGCATCAAACCTTTAAAACTGCATATTCAGTCATTCTAGGAATATCTTGCATTTGATTCATCTTACATATCCTTGTACACATCAAAAATAATAATAATACGGTTTTCCTATGATCTCAAGTCAGTCTGGGTTTTTTTTCAATGGATCTGACTATTAAACATGTGTTTTGGTGTTTAATGACACTAAAAGTGCGTGTTCGGTCCTCCTAAGAAAACCCCAGCTTAGATTGACATTCCATCTAATTTAAAATTTCAAAATTCATATTATGGATGTTTTCATTTGATTTAATGACATTCAGATATTATTCAGTAGGTTTTAAACCTCGGACACTTTTTTAATGGGCATCAAACCTTTAAAAGCCACATATTCAGTCGTTTTGGGTAGACCACATGTCTGATTGATGTGTCGACTACTCATATATGTCATGGATAATAATAAGATGGTTTTATTATGATTTCAAGTCATTCTGAAGTCGTTTTCTATATTTATGATCGTTAAATGCACTTTTTGGTGTTTTATGACACTAAAAGTGTGTTTTTTATCATCAATTAATCAAGACTACGCAAGCCACAATGCAGCATAGGGGAAGCAGTTAGGAGTACATTAATGGAAATGTTGTGTCCTAAAATTAAATACAAGATTCATTTAATACCTAACATAACCTAAGGATTCAATTCCCATTATAAACACAAGGCAATGTATTAATCATTGTGATACCCTTTTGGGTGGAAGTCAAAAAAATCAGGGAATCAAGGTTGCCTTTGTAATCCAATGCAATTAGTGTCACATCCCAAGGCTACACCCATACTAATGTGACCTACATCACACAGTAAAGATACATCAACCCACCGATATAACATTGGGAAGTATTGTAAGATCTATTTTCCATCCAATATAATCTATGGGAATCAAATTGAGATTACATTTCTCATTCGGTGCAATATTAAACATTGATATAGGTTCCATTGTCTCTAACAGATGCTTGGGATATTATTTTCAAAATTATTTCAATTCAACTAGTTTGGTATCAAAAGTGTTTTAGAGGTGTTCATATGGATCCAAAACATGAAATCTCAATCTTAATTATTATCTTAAAAATAATTAAAGGAAATCAAGGATTGGGAGTTGTTGATTGATGATGGTGACACAAGGAACGCATGCATAACTAGTGGGAACTAAGGGAATCCTTCTAAAAATATATCTAACCAAATTGAGAAATACAATTCCAAGTGGTATAAATGGTATCTGATAAGAGAGAGAGAGAGAGAGAGAGAGAGAGAGAGAGAGAGAGAGAGAGAGAGAGCGAGAGAGCGAGAGAGAGCGAGAGAGCGAGAGAGAGAGAGCGAGAGAGCGAGAGAGCGAGAGAGCGAGAGAGCGAGAGAGCGAGAGAGCGAGAGAGAGAGGAGAGCGAGAGAGCGAGAGAGCGAGAGAGAGAGAGAGAGAGCGAGAGAGAGAGAGAGCGAGAGAGCGAGAGAGCGAGAGAGCGAGAGAGCGAGAGAAGCGAGAGAGAGCGAGAGAGCGAGAGAGAGAGAGAGAGAGAGAGAGAGAGAGAGAGAGAGAGAGAGAGAGAGAGAGAGAGAGAGAGAGAGAGAGAGAGAGAGAGAGAGAGAGAGAGAGAGAGAGAGAGAGAGAGAGAGAGAGAGAGAGAGAGAGAGAGCGAGAGAGAGCGAGAGAGCGAGAGAGCGAGAGAGAGCGAGAGAGCGAGAGAGCGAGAGAGCGAGAGAGCGAGAGAGCGAGAGAGCGAGAGAGAGAGCGAGAGAGCGAGAGAGCGAGAGAGCGAGAGAGCGAGAGAGCGAGAGAGAGCGAGAGAGAGCGAGAGAGAGCGAGAGAGCGAGAGAGCGAGAGAGCGAGAGAGAGAGAGAGAGAGAGAGAGAGAGAGAGAGAGAGAGAGAGAGAGAGAGAGAGAGAGAGAGAGAGAGAGAGAGAGAGAGAGAGAGATTAATCTATATTGGAAAGGTTGATGGAGATTAACCATGTTTATACAAGTTGTTATCCACTTAGAGGAATATTTACACTTAATTTTCTATGTAAAGAGATAATTTATGGTGAGAATAAGTACAAGAAGAAGATTCAATGTACTAGTAGAGGGAGATTGAAAATTTGGAGTATTGGGTTCACTTTCATTAACATTTTACAGATTTTCAGATAAGGCCATTAGAGGAATCCACAGCTAAGGAATGAAAGAGATACGAATTTTCTTACTCTATTTATTATGATTGTTTTTTTTCCAGTAGTACCAATTGAAACTGTAAAATATTTGAAAATCGGAACCAAGATGCGAGAGATGGAAGTTGATGTCTATGAGAATCACGAAAACCACTCACCCAAATTCGTTTTTTTTTTTTTTGTTATTCGCTCCAGTACCTCTCGTTATCGCTGTCTTCCCCGCGATCCTCCTTTCCGCCGGAGCCGCCTGCAGCTGCCAGACCCTGCTGGAACTTCTTCACATCCTCGGCAGCGGCGTTCCGGAAGAGCCCCACGTCTACGGCGCCAACAATCATGGGATACCCTCTTGCTCTCAGATCCTCCGCACTGTCGGAGGGCGTCGCCATCCCACTCAGGTACGCCCCAGCGGCGCCACCCTTGTCGCCGTCTCCGCCGCGCGCAGCACCGCCCTCACCTTCTTGTTCCCGGGATCCCACATGTACCCCATGCTCGCGCTGAGGTCGCGCGGGCCCATCTGAATGCCGTCGACCCCCTCGACGGCCGCGATGTCTTCCACCTTCTTCACGGCCTCCTCCGACTCCACCTGACACATGATCAGCAGCTCCTCCTGGTAGTTGCTCAGGTACCCGGCGTCGAAGCCGTAAAGGGAGGCGCGGACGAGGGGGTGAGCCGAGCCCCGGACTCCGGCGGGCGGAAAGCGGCAGTAGGAGACGGCCTTGCGGGCGGATTTGGGGGTCTCGATCATGGGGAACATGATCCCTTGGGGGCCCAGATCCAGGGCCTTCTTCACCCAGACGGCGGAGCTCTCCGGGAGCCGCAATATGGCGGCAGAGAGAGTGATGGCGGCCATAGCCATTGGGGTCGGGTGTTCGGCGGCGATTGGGATGGGGGGGTGGGGGGGGGGGGGGTGCTCTTTTTGGAGACGGTTGCCCTATTTATTATGATTGTAATAGCATGAGAAGGTGTGGATGATCACATAGTGGGTTTTGGGTGAGGTTTAGTTTTCTAAGATTACAAAATTCTTTAATGAATCTATTTCTTCTATCTTCTTCACTTGATCTCAATGCTTCACTAATTTGATCACCCAATGTAAGAACATTGAGGTATGGGAAATGTAACATAAGTGAAAGTCAATCACGTGCACTATAGTACGGACTTCGTTCTATAATGTATCAGAGTGTCCTAAAAAGATAAGTCACAAGCCAATTATAGATCGAGATACATTAATCCTATTAATATAATTATAACTAGAATCCCTAGAGTGACATGTGATTATGCTAAACTGATGAAGAGTTCATCGAGAGATTAATCGAAAGATAGATTGGGTGTGCTAACAAAGAGGCGATAAATTTAGTGAAGGAAATATGAAACAATGAAACCAATACCTCCAATGTTTCCTAATTTCATCTTTAAAATTGATATGCATCGCTTATATTCCCATATACATTTCAATATATCTTTACTACCATTCAGATCAATTTTCATTCAATTACATCCTACAAAAACTCCTTATTCTCTTAAAAAATAAATGAGTGAACATAATAAGTGAATGACACCTATTTATGACCTGGAAAGACTTAAAAACTTGTAGTTAATGTGCTATAGCACTGCTAATGAGCCAGTACCCGAGTTGTAGAGGCTCCTTCTTGGCATCCAAGAGACCCAAGAACAAATCTTGGTGGGGGGGAATTTTTGACGTACCGGAGTAGTACCGTAGCAGTTACTGTAGCGGTTACTATTCAGTACTATAGCAGCCGACACTATTCATCTGGTTTGGGCCTTCAGGCCACCGGTTTGGGTCTATGGGTCTCAGGGCTTTCAGGCCACCAAAAAACATTCAGGTCATAGGGCCTTTGGGCCATGAGGTTTTCAGGCCATAGAAAATACAATGAAAAAACTCAGGTAGACCACACAGGATTAGACCCAGATGAGGATTCAGTGAAAAAATAGCAACCACTAGGGAATAGCTAACAGGATTGGAAGAATTAGAGAGTATGAAAACTGTCATCGGAATCAAGCACCGTGCAGCTCTGCACGAGATAATGCTAGTCAATCAACCATGCGCGGTGGGGAGTTAGGCGCCTTCAAGATGAATATGTTGGGGAAATGTTTTTTGAAGTGTGTGAGGTCTTAGGCCTTTAAGTTCATGCATTGGGCGATGTATGGTCCTTGTGCCTTAGGCCTACAGGTCATGTAAGGGTTCCCCTTCAACCCTTAAAAGAGTAACTATCCAAAAATAAATAAAAAAGAAGGCCTTCGGGCCATTTAGGTTAATGTGTTATAGCACCTGGTGAACTTTTAGGAAGGATGTGCAGTTACCATTATATATTTTTCAAAAAAGGAAACACTCCAACCCTCAGAAGACTTATCCCACTCAAAAAAATACCAAGAATCCACTTATCCAAAAAAGGGAGGTTTTTATAACCTAGAAGAAAAAAATGTTACCTCACCAAAAAAAACTGAAAGGAATAAGCCGACTAAACACATTTCACTATCCCATGAGATCCCATACTAGGTGATTTATTTAGTTTCAACCAGGTTTGTGAAGTGGAGTATCGGTACATGCTTCTTGTTTTGATCTTGACTCCATTTTCCTAGCTCAAACAGAAGGAATTTTGATAGAATAAAAACAAGGGTCTATGGACACAGGGTTTGAGGGAGAAATCCCTGATTCTTTAAGGAATAAGTATTTTATCCACTTTAATGAACCGATTTATTTTTATATTATCACTATCTTGAGGAGGGATCTTGATGGGGTTATCTAAGGGCTTATCCTACTCATGCAATTCTTTTTGATGTGTTGTAAGAATTCTTTGTAGAGTGGGAGTTTCAAGTGCCTCAATCTAAACATGTGTGGGGTTTTGGATCTCAATATGGTATAAGAGGGGAGTCATGATTTGTGTTTATATAGGATAAGATAATAATAGGTGTGTGTAAGGCTCTATAGATTCATTTACACCCAACTAGAATGCTCTATTGAGGGAAAAATATGGGTGAAGAATAAAGCTAAGAAGAGGACGAAAAATATCCCAAATCCCAATCCAAATGGGTAAACCCTCGAAATTGGTAAATGTGAGGATTCTAATATATATAATATTGATGCACCCGATTTGTGTATACATTTTCATATATATTATTGAAAATAAAAATATGTTTTCAGCAAATATATGTTGTTTCATGAACATATTCTTTTATTTTGGTGATTCTGTTTACTTTCAGAAACTTTCTGGATAAAATACACAAATCAAGGGAAGTCTGTGGAAATTTTAAAACTACACGGAGTGTACTTTTTATACACGCCGTGTACATCCAGACACAGACACGGATCGAAGGAGGGAGTGCATGCCCATGTCACCAGGCAGAAGCTACACGACGTGTGGGGCGACGTTACACGTAGTGTACTACATTCTAAAAGTGGTTGTTTCCAAGAAGAGTGTACACGCCCATGTGGCCGTTGAAGGAGACACGACGTGTTCCATTTTTACACGTCGTGTCTGCTATTCTAGAAGGGGTTGCTAGCCAAATTTTTATACTACACGCCGTGTATGGCGGCGCTACACGTTGTGTACACTCAACTACCAGGTGACGCCGTGTTCAAAGTCAGAGATGGCGTGTTAGGCCACCTGCTAGCTGAGAAAATGAAGCCCAAAGCGCGTTAACGTAAGTACACAAAGTGTACTTTCTATACACATCGTGTACTTTATTTTTCTATAAATAGAGGCCTTGGCTTTCAGATTTGGGAGTTCAAAAAAACCATTTTGAGGAGGGAGAAGTTCTACTGCTACCATTCCCAAAGCCACTATAGTGACGTAGTTCAACTATTCCACCTACCGACACCACTCCTCGAAGCTTACACAATGAATTCATCATGTATCAAGTGTATTGTTCCTATTATGCTTTCCATGTGTAACTAAACCCCTTGTGTTGGGGCTGTGGGTGATAAGGATTTTATTATGTTGTATTAATCTAGATAGTTTCATCCGTTCTTCTTAATTATTCTTACTCCGCTTAAATCTTTGCTGAATATTACTGCAAATTCTGAGCTGGACCAAGGGAAGAATTCTCAGCGATATAAAAGAATAGTAACAATGAAAGATTTTATGACCATTGAAAAGGTTTCACCGATTCATAAATGGACTGAACCACATTAAGAATTGAGAAACACTAAATACCGGACCAATGAGTCAATTTCTTCAATTCCAAACAAGAGAAACCAGACCAAGGGAATCTTGTGATAAAAGGAAATCCAGAATGATGAATTATCATGAACAACATAACCATTTAAGCAATATGCGTAAAAACTCCATAATCACCACAACCCTGATACACTTTTTTCTGTTAAAACACCTTTAAATCACTTGTTGTTTCCTTTGAATTGTTAATCATTTTCTTAAAGTAAAAAAAACAGTTTCACTCAATCCAAACCAAGCAATCCACTCTAAATTCTGCACGTTTCACTAAATTAATTATGAACTCAACTGATCCAACGCACTGCCAAAGTTCCCTGTGGATCGACCCCGCACTTTCACTATACTAAGTTTAAGAGTGGATAATATCAATTTGGGGCACCGATAATATACTTTCAGTGAAACGACCAACCAAATTTTGGCGTCGTTGCTAGAGAGGAGGTTTTTTATAGGTGGTTTGTCTGCGATTTCTCAAAAATATCCCAGCCACTCACCAATCCCCTCACTAAGGATGCTATCTTCAACTTCACTGAGACATGCACCTCATCTTTTGAGCACCTAAAGCAGCACTTGGTGGAGGCTCCAGTCATGATTGCTCCCAACTGGGAGACATAGTTTGAAGTCATGTGCGATGCAAGTGATTATGTAGTGGGAGTTGTCCTGGGTCAGTGGCTGGATAGAATTTTCTGACCCATCTACTATTCCAGCAGGACACTCAATGAGGCCCAAATGAACTACACCACTACCTAAAAGGAGATGCTGGCGGTGGTATTCGCGTTTGACAGGTTTCTTTCATACCTTGTGTTGTCTAAAGTTATTGTTTATACTGACCATGCAACACTTAAGTACCTATTAAACAAGAAGGATGCAATGCCTTGATTGATCTGATGGGTCCTCCTCTTACAAGAATTTGATTTAGAGATTCGTGATAAGAAGGGGAGCGAGAACATGGTTGTTGATCATTTATCCCGTCTGGAGTTGCCCCACTTGGAGAAGGAAGAGGATCTAGAAATAAGGGAGGATTTTCCTGATGAACATCTCTTTTCAATTATTGAGTCTCCTAGGCCCTGGTTTACTGATATTGCTAACTTTTTAGTTATAGGTGCCATCCAACCTGACCTCTCCTTCCAGCAGAAAAAGATATTCCTCTCTGATGTAAAGCGATACTTCTAGGAAGACCCACTCCTATTCTAATCCTGTGGGGATGGGGTGATCCGACGGTGCATTCTAGAGACGGAGGTTCAAGGGGTGTTGGAATTTTGTCATGCCTCGCCCATTGGAGGACATCATGGGTTGGACCGTACCATTGCGAAGATTTTGCAGTCTGGGTTTTTCTGGCCCACCATGCACAAAGATGCCCGAGCCTTCATTGCCCGCTGTAATCCATGCCAACGTACAGGTAATATGGGACGTAGAGCTGAGATGCCCTAGCACCCCATCCTGGAGGTCGAGATCTTTGATGTCTTGGGCATCGACTTCATGGGTCCATTTCCTCCTTTCGGGCATACTTATATCCTAGTCTGTGTTGATTACATTTCCAAATGGGTGGAAGCTACTGCTACGACACACGACACAGCCAAGGTGGTTGTGAGATTTCTCAAGAAGAACATTTTTAGCAGGTTTGGCATTCCTCGGGTGCAGATCAGTGATAGAGGGACTCATTTTGACAATTATTTAATGAGAGGAGTGCTATCAAAATATGGGGTGAAGAATCACATGGGTACACCATACCATCCCCAATCTAGTGGACAGGAGGAGCTCTCCAACCGTGAGCTCAAACAAATTTTGGAAAAAATGGTGAATACCTTGCAGAAGGATTGGTCCAAAAAGATTGATGACGCCTTGTGGGACTATCGCACCGCTTTCAAGACACCACTGGGGATGTCACCATTCCGCCACGTCTATGTCAAACCATTCCATCTACCAATAGAACTAGAACACAAAGCATATTGGGCCGTCAAGGCCCTAAATTTTGATCTGAAAGAAGCTGCAGAGAGGCGTAAGTTCCAGCTGATGGAACTCAACGAAATCAGAAGAGAGACATATGAGAACGTCTGACTATACAAGGAGAGGAAAAAAAGTCATCCACGACTAGATGATTTCTCAAAAAACTTTTCAACCCGGTGATCAGGTACTCCTCTTCAACTCTCATCTTCTCCTTTTTCTAGGAAAGCTCAAATCAAGGTGGTCGGGACCATTCAATGTTATATGAGTATTTCCGCACAGAGTAGTGGATATTTCTAAGGAGGATGGTCAACCGTTCAAGGTGAATGGACAATGCTTAAAGATTTACCATCCCATAGAAGATCCAATGGGACCAAACTTCCCCACACCTCACAGGTAAGTCAAGGTAAGTAGGTCAAGACAATGACTTAAAACAAAGGCACTTCCTAGGAGGCAACCTAGAGGTTACACGCTGTGTCCCACCTATATACACGGCATGTACTTATCTTTTTTAATTTATAATATTAATAGTATAAATCTATAGAATAAAAAATAAATAACCAGGGATGATGTCGGTGCCGATGGTAAAGTTACTGGAGTTTATTTGAGCTGTCCCCGGTTCGAATCCTCCTGACCTACCTTCGGCACGGGGTTCCTTCTTTAGTTTGCATTGTGTGTGTGGTATTTTTCATATATATATATATATATATATAAATGTTTTTAAATATAATAAAACCCATGATGGGGATGGACCGGTTGGCTTGAATCGTAATCTGGTTCCAAAAGACTCGGGTTCAAATCCAGACAACCATCCCATTTCCATCATTTGTTCTTTTAATAAAATCACACAATGTGAATTTCGATATACGCTGTGTGTGCCATAATTTTTTTTCAATATAAATTAAAAACATTTTTAAAATAAGAAATAACATGCGGGTGAAGTTGGTGGATTGGCAAAGTCTCAATACCGGGTTCAAAAGGGCCGGGTTCGAATCACGCTAATATCCCTACTTCATCCCCATCATTTCCTAAATAAAAACCACACGTAGTGCATTTATTTATTCCCGTGTGTATAGGACGCATAGCTTAACTATATATAAATGATAAATATGGGCAGTAGTACAACCTTCGCTCCAGTGGTTGAGGGCTTCCATTCGAAACGGCCGATCACCGGTTCGAACCTCTCCCCAAGCACCAGACCAAATGTTGTACTTCTCTTTTTCCGATTTTATGTTACACGGCATGTATATCCCGATATACGTCGTGTATAGGTTTATTTGTAATATAATTTTTAGATATATCTATGTTATTTTAATTAATAATAATAATTATTATATAGTTTACTATAATAATTATATATTTATATATATTGATTTTTAAAAAAAATTGGGAATACACGGTGTGTAGTCCAAACATACACGCCATGTACCACGGCTATATAAGCCGCAGGCTACCCGGCTTGAGCCCATGTTGTGAGGCTCCCCATTTCTCCCCCTTCTTCCCATTTTTTTTCTCCTGCACGACACCCGCACCCCCATTTCTCAGATCTGTTGATTTGGGGCGTTTCAAGTTCTGATTCGTCTTGAATTGCGATCCTCGGTCAAGGTATGCCATTCTACACTCTCTATTTCAAGTTTTTAGACTCGTTTAGGGTGATTTTTGGATCGGCCGACCGTTCGGCTTCTGCGATACACAACCACGACATGAAGAACATGCACCGTGTACTTCTATACACGACCACAGAAAAAATACTTCGAAATTTGAATATACACGGTGTGTATGTTCGGTACACACCGTGTTCCTTTCCTCGTCGTGCCCAGGTATCATTTTTCACACGGCCTCACACACCATTTTCTCGTACACGGCGTGTGTGTTCGGTATACGCCATGTCTGACTTTACTTTTGGCCCCTCTGTGTGTAGCACTGGACACGGGCTCTTACCCCATGTTTCTCTACATGGCGTGTGTGTTCGGTACACGCCGTGTATACTATTTTCTTTAGCCAGCCCGTGTCCCACCCTCTACATGGCCATGTTCTTCATGTGCAGTACACACTGTGTTATGCACCTACACTGCGTGTATTGTTTTCTTTGAAATGATAAAAACATGGTCGTGTCATTTGTACTACACGACCACCTACAATTTCTATATAAACTGTGTGTATGTTCGGTACACGCCGTGTACTGTTACATGGTCTATTTTTCACCCTCGGTGTGTCTATCCAGAGAACACGGGATACTCAACATTTTTACTACACGCCGTGTACTCTGGAATACACGCTGTGTACTTTCATTTTTCTGTTTTCTCACATTTTCTTTGTTTTTTTTCTTTTCTTTTTCTTTTCTTTTCCTTTTCTTCGTATTTCAGGCTATGGAAGATAGAGATCCTTCGTTAGGGAAGCGGCCGGCCTCCACCAGTGAGGGTGAGGGGTCTATTTTTTGGCGGATTCGACTCTTCCCACCGACACAGCCAGACCCCGATGCTCCGGTCTTCGAGCTCCCTCTATTGTCCATTCTGCCGCCACTCACTCCCTGAGTGGAGGCTGAGCCTATTGCTGATGCACCTCCACCTTCCAGCACTGAGATTTCACACACAACTATTTATGCTACACCAGCTGCCCTGAGCCATCTTCCTTAGCATTTGGTCCCTCATTGAGCACACCATCCACCGAGCCACCCTCTACTTCAGCAGATCCACCCACAGAGCCAGCCCCTGCAACTGCACCGGCACCTGGTCTGGGACCTGCAAGTTCTCCCTATCCTTGCACGGTATTCCCGGTCACCGATCTCACCTTTGACAGGGTCTGACGCTTCTCTCGCTGGACGATACCGTTGAGTGGCTGATATCTCGACAGCAGCATTCCGTAGCATCTCTGTATTTGGGAGGACTTTGAGGAGCTTCTTGGGAACACCCCACTCCTAGATATTTTCTAGGTCAACACTCCTATTTTTCGCGATTTATTTTTGAAGTCCGCGGCATCGTTTGAGTTTGATGGAGCGGAGTACCGGGAGACACCTGGTGATGCGGTGCCCGTGGAACGGTTCCGGTAAGGCGGCCGGTGTTTCTCCCTCACCATGACTGAGTTTGGCCGAGGGTGCGGCTTCTACCCCCATCCAATCACCCACCTCATGTTTCTACCCTATCCAGTCCCAAGCGCTCTGAGCTCATTGCTATGTGGAAGGAGATCGTTGGGCCTGACCACCGGTACTCCCCCACTTCCCAGAAGAGCACCCTTATCGCTGACCCCATCATCTGCTTCGCCCATCGGTGCTTCAGAGCCATCCTTTTCCCCCGCTATGAGGATATGGGGGTCGTGAACGGCCGTGACATGGAGCTCCTTACATGTGTCATCCGGCATGACTACCCGGACCTCCCCTATCTAGCTGCCTCCTATTTCCACTCCATGTTTACCGACCCTCAAGGAAACCTGAACGGCTAGTTTTACACTACCTGTCTCGCCCACCACCTTGGGGTATTTGAGCCCTCTTTGCCTCATGACCTATTAGGTTCACCCTAGTGGATGGAATTTCTCATGCTCATTCACATGGAGATGGTCCAGAAGCAGGGGGGTGCCTACATCCTTTCTAGGATCGCCCCCAGCCACTTGTTGACCCTCTTTCCCCAGCTGATGACCCTGATCCTCTTTCCCCACCCCCTCCAGCTTCTCCACCTCACCCACCTTCTACTGGCCCCACTTCTTCTGGCCTTCCTTCTTCTATCCCATCACTCATCCCACCTACCCCCGCACCCTCGGTTGATCTTGCCCTTTCCCACCACCTAGCCGCGATGGAGCAGATCTTGGGTCACTTTGACAGCCGACAGGATCAGATGGAGCAGCATTTGGATCGTATCATTGGCCTCCAGGACACCATTGTCCGACATTTGATTCGTCTCGACAGCCGCCAGGACCGCATGGAGCATCTATTGGCACATATTGCTCAGCATCTTGGACTTCTGTTTCCTCCGTCACCTGCCTCTGCCTCAGCTCCAAGCCATTCTACTGTTGCTCCACCGTCCGTTACTACACAGGCCACAGACTCTGTTCTGCTGTCTACGGTGGGCCCTGCTGCTACTTCTCCTGCCGCCACCATAGCTGCTAGTCCCAATAGTGTTGTTGCGCCTCATTTTCCGGATCCCGTGCCTACGGCTCCTACTTCTCCAGCTTCCCATCCCACCGCCGAATCCGCGCCTTCAGCTTCCATGCCTCCTGTGCCATCTTTTCCAGCTGATCCTGTCCTAGATGGTGCCTCCTCTGAGGCGACCCCATGACTGGTTTTAGAACATACAATTTTCATTTTATATATATTTGTGATCTCTTATTCATGTGTTTGTTATGCTTGCTTGCCGTCTTTCTTTTTCTACCATCACAGGTACTCTGGAACATTTTGGGCTGAGATTTTACTTCACCTACCATTTTTCTTTTCCTGGACACAACGGGGGTATTCTTTTTCATTTGTTTTTATTTTCTTTATTTCTTTTCCTACTTTCATTACTTTCCCTCGGTATGGTCTACTTTTTGTGTCCCCACTTTACCTTGTTCTTTATTGGGAACTTGGTGGGCCACGTGCGATTTTCAGTGTGGGGGAGCCTCTCTCTATTTCACCTTAGTCTTTTCCCTTGAACTAATCTAGGAGACATCATTATTAGATTATATATTTGAAAAATTGAGGCAATTTTTGGTTAATCATATTTATCAATGCTTAAGTTATCAGTAGGAACTTTTTTAGGGTTTCTTGCTTATTCTGATTCTTAAGTATTTTAAAATGATTGATGATATATTTTCAATTGAAACTTTTAATCCTTGATTAATTACATTGATCAGGCTAATCATTTATATGCATGTCCTGAGATGATTGTCCCTTTATTTTTTTCTACTCCTAGGAGGTATTCTAAACCCCTTTTAATATTTCTTTTCTAAATACCCTCTTTCTTGAGAGATTCTTAGGATATGAATCACTACCAGAATTTTCAAGTTTTCTTTTCAAAACATGAAGAATTTTTTAATTAATTTAAAATGATTGAGGCACTAGATTGTTTTCACCCCTTTATCTTGAGACCTACCCTACATTTAATCTTCGTTAATCCCATAGAATCGATGAACAACCTTTATAGGAAGCCACATTACAAGCCTATTCCCCTTCCTACCCTATTTCTTTTTGAACTTTGCATGATTATTCATTTTGGAGCTTTAAAGAGGGAGTTGGCAATACATGGCATATTTTTTGTACACAATCATGAAATAAAGTGTGGGGGAGTGGCTCTTGACTATTTGGGGCAGAAAGGGTTCCAAACAATTATTCATTGTATTTATAAGTGTTTCCCTTGAGTTATTCTAAAAAAACCAAAGAGAAGGGAACCTTGTGCTCATTTGATTTGAGAACCCTACTTGACTAAGGGAAAAGGTGATGATTACAACAAAATTTTACTGAGCTTGTGAAGGATACATTTTCATTGAACTTTACTTTGAATGTCATACAATATTGTTTAAAGGAATTATCCTTCCTTTTTCAAGCCTCAGCTTTAATTTTGCACATCTGAACCTACCAACCCTTAGCCACAGAGACATATGAACCTTATTGATAAAGCCCTCATGATTTTTGTAATTCAATTTTTTATGATGTAGAGAACAAGATAACTTGAAAACCTATGGATAGAGTGTTTATATCCTTTATTGAGCATAACTCTGAATAAAAACATCTTGAGTGTGGAGTGTGATTTTAACTGGTATGGTAAATCATCAAGCGGCATGCTTAGTTTTGAAAGGTTGAAAAATGTGTTGAAAGAGGATGAGAGTAGTTAATTGAATTATATATGAGGCATGATTTTCATATGTTATGAATTGAATTTGTTTGTGCCTTTTAGAATTTTCCTTAGTAACTTTATCATTTATACTTTTGATTAATTTAATGCCTTCCTTTTTAAAGTATAGTCTCTTTTAATTAGATGTTGAGATTTTTCTTGAGGGCAAGCAAATGACTAAGTGTGGGGGAATTTGATGCACCTGATTTGTGTATACATTTTCATATATATTATTGAAAATAAAAACATGTTTTCAGCAAATATTTGTTGTTTCATGAACATATTATTTTATTTTGGTGATTCTGTTTACTTTCAGGATCTTTTTTACTAAAATACACAAATCAAGGGAAGTCTGTGGAAATTTTAAAACTACACGGCGTGTACTTTTTATACACACTGTGTACATCCAGACAGGGACACAGATCGAAGGAGGGCTTACACACCCATGTCACCAGGCAGAAGCTACATGACGTGTGGGGCGGTGTTACACACCGTGTACTACATTCTAGAAGAGGTTGTTTCCAAGAAGAGTCTACACGCCCATGTGGCCGTTGAAGGAGACACATCATGTTCCATTTTTACATGCTATGTCTGATAATATAGAAGGGGTTTCTGGCCAAATTTTTATACTACACACCATGTATGGCGGTGCTACACGCTGTGTACACTCAACTACTAGGTGGCGCCGTGTTCAAAGTCAAAGACGGCGTGTTAGGCCACCTGCCAGTGGAGAAAATGAAGCCCATGTAAGTACACGGCGTGTACTTTCTATACACGTCGTGTACTTTATTTTTCTATAAATAGAGGCGTTGGATTTCGAATTTGGGAGTTAAAAAAAACCATTTTGAGGAAGGAGAAGTTATGCTGTTACCGTTCCAAAATCCACCGTAGTGCCGTAGTTCCACTATTCCACCTACTGACACCACTCCTCGAAGCTTACACAATGAATTCATCAGGTATCAAGTGTATTGTTCCTATTATGATTTCCATGTGTAACTAAACCCCTTGTGTTGGGGATGTGGGAGATAGAGGATTGTATTATGTTGTATTAATATAGATAGTTTCATTCATTCTTCTTAATTCTTCTTACTCCTATTAAATCTTCGCTGAATATTACTGTGAATTCTGAGCCAGACCAAGGGAAGAATTCTCAGCGATATAAAAGAAGAGTAACAGTGAAAGCTTTCATGACCATTGAAAAGGTTTCATCGATTCATAAATGGACTGAACCACATTATTAATTGAGAAACACTGACTACCAGACAAAGGAGTCAATTTATTCAATTCCAAACAAGAGAAACCGGACCAAGGGAATCATGTGATAAAAGGAAATCTAGAATGATGAATTATCATGAACAACACAAATATTTAATCAATCTGCATAAAAACTCCATAATCACCACATCCCCGATACAGTTTTTCTATTAAAACACCTTTAAATCACTTGTTGTTTCCTTTGAATTGTTAATCATTTTCTTAAAGTAAAAAAATAGTTTCACTCAATCCAAACCAACCAATCCACTCTAAATTCTGCATGTTTCACTAAATTAATTATAAACTCAACTGATCCAATGCACTTCCAATATTCCCTGTGGATCGACCCCACACTTACACTATACTAAGTTTAAGAGTGGGTAATATCAATTTGGAGCACCGATAACATACTTTCGGTGAAACGACCGACCAAATATCTCTAGTGAAAGAGTAAAATAGAGACTTAAAAAATATATTATGTTATAAAAATTTTGATAGGATTAGGTGGATGTTCATATGCCAAAGTGGGTTAACATTATTCCCACTATGAGAAATAGTTTATACTAAATAAGATAATTTTATTTTATTCACATAATAATGAGGTTCTCCATGAGATATTCAAACCCACACATCATTCATAGATTGTGTATTATGATTTTGAAATTTACACTTTCTATTTTTTATGAAAATTAAGAGGTGGATGACTAGGATTATGAGATAATAGATTTGGGAATGAGGAAATCAAAAAGGAAAACAAGTTACCAAATATTTATTTATTTAGATTAATTCTCTAATGTGTGTGTATATAGTAAATAAAAAGTGAGTTAAAGGTTTATTAAGATTTCTACATCACAGAGGGAACAAGTGAAACTTTCATAAAAGAGTACTTGTCTTCTTAACTCTTTCATAGGGTTATATCATTTTTTATATTCTTGATGCCTCTCTTATAGTGGAATATTTAATATAATAAAAATAAATATTAGTTATGGTCACGACCTGACCCAAGCAATGGCTCAAGCTATAACTACCCTAATCCCGCCTCCATAGGCCAAGGGGTGGTGACAAGAGTCGAAGGTATAACTAACTTGGGGAGGCCTTTGACTAAGTACCTACACACACAAAAACACATATCCATATTGATGAAAAATTACAGAGGGAAAGAGTGAAATATGAAAAATAGATATAAAGTAAACCAAGCATACATAAAAATCAAGATAGTATAAAAGTATGGTAGTGTAAGATGAAAAGTAAAGGCAAAAAATACATGCCCAACCAGAAATGTGTCCCAAACTGACAGAAAACCGGAAAAGCGAACAGTTGAAAGAGAACCCAGCTCATGAATCCCTAGCTATGACCACCATACGCGGTCTAAGAAACCAGTATCTCTAAGATCTTCTGTAGTCACGGTCGGCCTATTTTTCATCTATATAGGACATGATATGTGCGGGAAAATCCCATGCAAGGGTGAGTATAAACATACCCAATAAGAAGCCCTGAAAGTTAAAAGAGGAGTAGTAAGAGATATAATAGAGGATAAAGATAATATATAGATCAAGGTATTGTGATAGAGAATATATCAACCCAAAAAAAAGTGAAAGTAAGATATTCCATGCACAATGGACTTAACAAGGTGAGTAGATGAACTACACATCGAGTCTTCTCTACCTATAGAAGGATATTCAAGTCATCCAACCATCATAATCTAAACACAAAAATCATGTGGAATACCTTGTGCATCATGACCTTTCCTAAAAAGAGAGTAAAAAAATATAAGAAGTGGATGAAGAAGAAGGATATATATATATATATATATTCTTAGTCAAAATAAACCCAAACGAGAGAGTAAGAGGATATCTATATCACATCTAAGCCTTGGAAGAAGAGTATCCAACAGTTCCAAAAGTCCATTAATGATTCCTATCATCTCACACATCTACCCTGAACACACAAGTCTAAGGTACTCGTTCATTTCACCTTGACACTATCCACTTTGGGTAGGACTGACTCACTGTCACGATTTTGGTCACATCTCAAAAACACATCTCAATGGGGAAAGCATCTCTATTACTCATGAGTCTAAAGTTATGTGAAACATGTCTCATCACTATGCCTCATAGTCGAGGGGCCACAATTTATAGGTAGAGGACCCATTCCCTAATACAACAGGAGGGTTCCACTCTGATGGTATAGGACCCATGCCTAGCCCTGATGGAGGGTTCCACTCTGAAATTTGAGGACTCATGCCTAGCCTGGATGGAGGGTTCCACTCTAGGTTATCGAGGACCCATGTCCTACCCCATATGAGGTTTCCACTCAGAAAGTTAAGGACTCATGCCCAGCTATTCTAGAGGGTTCCACAAAGAAAGTCAAGTACTCATGCCTATCTTGGTTGGAGGGTTCCACTTTAGGTCATCGAGGACCCATGCCCTACCCCGAAGGATGGTTCCACTTGGAAATAAACCTTTGGTGATATCACCTGATCATATCCGCCATTGAGAATCACCTCAAAATTTGTTGTTCTCATAAAGTTATACATCATATATGTAAATCCAAAACTAAGGGAACCATTGTGTTATACATGAAAAAACACTCAAGATAGTCTATTAGTGGACCAAAATCTGAGTTCAAACGAAGGATATAAAGATGTTCAAAGTTAGCTCAGAAGAGCTCAAGGGGTACACTGGTACCGCTCCACTGCTTGGTCGTGTCCCTGTTTGGCACATGGATACATCCCATGTAGTAGTACATTCCATGTAGGTGGACTACACAGCGTGTCCTGGATAATCAGGACTGAGGCCATGTTCTCCTCGTTGTGTCTGTGTATCGGAGTTCACAATCATGTACTGAACCCTGTGTACCTACACACGGGTTCCCATCCGTGTGACCCATCACATAGTTTTCCCAACTAGGATAGGGTAAACAGCCTGTATAGGAGGACTACATCCCATGTCTTCCTAAAATTTTCTCAAACCCTAGTGCCTCCACTAAAAGGATACATGATGTGTATTCATCTTGGAACGTGACGTGTAGTTGGGATTTTTTCAAAACTTCAAATCGACTCTCATAACCTTGAAATACATTTATGTCCTTAAATATTGGACTCTAATCTATCCAAAAATGATGGATCTACCCAAAAATAATGGATATCGGCCATCGTTTGATGGAAAATAGATCCAGTTAATATTTGGGGGTTCTGTCACTTGTTCTGCACACTATCATGCTTCCACCATTGAAGATCCAACCTCAAACCATCAAATAAAACATATTTGAACTGCAATGATCACATATCTGTGCTCAGTTTTTCAAATTGTTCTTGTTTCATTGATCCGTCATGAATCTGGGGGTTCGATTGAGATCAGTATCTCACAGCAAGGTCGAACTGTGACTGCAGGGATCCAACTGATGAAGAATGTGAAGATATAAGGTGGTAAAAGCATAAGAACAAAGGCCAATTGATTGAGGCCAAGTGTTCTTGGCCAATCGATCAAGAACGGGGACTCCAGATTAGAAAACAACTGAAAAAAACATAATTTCTATACCTGGGCACCTGCAGATGTTGCAAAGGGGTGCAGATCGATGAACAATAATAAATCTACTCAGTATATTTAATCAAGGGATAAAAACACCAAATGATGAGTCCCACCTCAATTATGGATTTATCGTTGATGAATAACATGTCTTCCAATAATTTGGGAGAAGTTTTTTCGTTTGTTGTATCCTAATCTAACCCGATCTGAATGTTCATCACCATTTGATTGAAATATTCCAACGGAAGGGAGAAGATAGATCTCACCGGTGATTTCAAAATTATGATCCAACCCTGGAAATTCTTCCATAATTATATATTTATAATATATCATTTAGTTTAAAATAAATAAATAAATAAATTTAATAATTAATCAATTCACTTAATGTACCACCCCTAAGCGAAGGGTCTAAATGCCTCACATCATCTCTTTTTATGTTGCTCCTAGGGTAAACACCGTGTTCCAGACTCAACCATTATCTCATATTTCTGATCTGATCAACCATTTAAGAGTAATCCTATTTTCTTTATGAATTTTCATGTGTTCAATATAAAATATATTTAATATTTTTATAAAATTAATTTCAGAAACACCGGGCCTCATAATCGCATGTTGTATCAGTTCCTAGCTATATATATATATATATATATATATATATTTCAAAATATTATATGGAAAAAACCGGGTCTCTAAGTCATTCCCACCTTTAATATTTTCATCCCCAAAAATTAAAACTAGGAAAATAACTCAGAATACTGAGCCCACATGTGGCTCTCCCGCTCCCAAGAACTCTCATGCATGTTTTTATGCTGCCACAACATGCGAACCAAATGTATGGTCCATCCATGTAGGGTCTTATCCTAGTGATCCTCAATCACCACTAGGTGCTCTGCAAAGCTGGATCCATCCTTGATGTACAAATTTCTCCAGTTAATGAAGTGTGTGGGGTCATGCACGTATCACCTCAGTTGTGAAACATGGATGATGTCGTGCACCCGCTCTAGCTGTGAGGGTAAATTGAGGCAGTAAGAAACCTCACCATCCCTCTGCACATTCTTGAATGGCCCAATGAACCTTGGGGATAGCTTTCCTCCCCAACCAAACCTCCATAATCATCATCACGGGGAGAATCTCAAAAAATTGCGGCCTCCCTGATAGAACTCCAAGGGAATATGACGGCGATATGTGTATGATTTCTTTCTATTCGGATATGTCATCATCCACTCATGGATGACCTAGACATTCTCAGTTGTCACCTGCACTAACTCTGGTCCCACAAGAGATGACTTTCCAATCTCTGTCTACCACAAGGGTGGCCTATAGGGTCTCTCATATAGGGCCTCAAAAGGTTTCTTTCTTATAGTAGAGTGGTAGCTATTGTTATATGCAAACTCTACCAAGGGAAGGTGATTCTCCCAACTCTGTACAAAGTCTAACATTAATGCCCTCATCATATCCGCCATCACCTGGATAGTGTGCTTGGTATTCCCATCATCTTGGGGGTGAAAGTTTATACTTATCTACATTTATTTCATGGATGTATCGTGTAGGTCTCTCCAAAATCATGATATAAACCTCACATCCCGATCAGAGACAATCGTTGAGGGAACCCCGTGAAGGATAATGATCTATCATATGTACAACTTCCCCAAACTCTCCATCAAACTCTGATCCCTAATGATAAGGAAGTGTGATGACTTTGTGAGTCATTCAACTATCACCCAGATGGATTCATGGATCTTTTCTATGTGTGGAATCCATGTGATGAATTCAATATATATGTCATCCCACTTCTACTTTGGTATCTAAAGGGGCTGCGACAAACCTACTGAAACTTGGTGCTCAGTATTTACCTTGTAAAAGGTGAGACAATGAGAGATGAACTCAGCTATACTTCATCTCATGTTGAACCACTAAAACTTCTTTTGAAGGCCTCTTTACATCTTCCCCACACCAAGATTTTCATTTATAGGAGATGTGTGGAACTCCTATATCACCTCCCCTCATAACATGACTATAACTACTATTCTCCCCTAGAACAAGGTGACATGATTCCCTATTTCATAATATACATATAGTGAGTCACCTATGGATATTTGATCATGTAATTACTCTCATTTTATGTCCCCAAACTGGGACTCTCTCACACGCTCAAGAAGCAAAATATTCAACACCATAGACTAAAGAAAATTTATACCCACCTATTCCACTAGGGTCAGCTTTAGGGAAGCTAAATGCTCCAAATCTTCCCACACTAAGTAATCATGACACTTCCTACTCTAGGAATATACTACAATGATTCCATTACATGGAGTATATACTATCTTGAAGTCATATTCTTACAGAAACTCCAACCAGCATCGCTACCTCTGGTTCAGGTCTCTCTACATAAATACATACCTGAGACTTTGGTGGTCTAAGTAAACCACAAAGTGTTCTCCAAAAAGGTAGTGCCTACACATCCTTAGGGTTAAGACTATCACTACTAGATCTAGGTCACAAGTTGAATAATATTTTTCATGATTTCCCAACTACCTTGACCCGTATGTGATAACTGACTGTCGTTGAATCAACACGCAGTCGATCCTTGCTCTTGAGGAATCACAACACACTACAAACTCCACACCCTCCTCTGGTAGTATTAACATTGGATCACTCATCAGCCTCTACCAAAAATCCTCAAAGTCCCTTTGGAAATGCTCAGACTAGGTAAACAGCTACCCTTTCTGTGTCAGAGTGGTCAAAGGGGCTACGAATCTAGATAATTATGCCAAAAGCTTCTTGTAGTACCCCACCAAGCCAAGAAATCTCAGAACCTTTGACACATTATTGGGTGGAACCCAATAAATCACATCTTTTATCTTTTATGGATCCACAGATAAACCATAATTAGAAATAAAATTCCCCATAATGTGAACCTCGTGTCTCTAGAACTGGAACTTTGAGAGTTTCTCATACAGATGGTGCTCTCGAAGCAAGTCTAGGATCATCCTCAAGTGCTCTGCATGATCCTCTTTCATTGTAGATTATATGAGTACATAATCTATGAATAAAACAACAAAATGGTCCAAGTACATCTAGAAAACCTGGTTCATCAAATCCATAATCATGGAAGGGGCATTCATCACACCAAAGGGAGTCACTAGGATCTCATAGATTCTATAGCAACATCAGAATGAAAACTTTGAAATATCAGCCTCATGAACCCTCAAATGGTGGTAGAAAAACCTAAGATAGATCTTTGATAACAATCTCATTCCTCATAACTAATAAAATAGGTCTTAAATCCTTAGAAGGGGTAATTATTCTTTATCGTGGCCTAGTTCAGATGATGATAATCCATGCAAAGACGTAAGCTCACATCCACATTTTTCACGAACAGCATTGGAACTTCCCAGGCAGACACACTAGGTCCGATGAAACCTTTCTCACAAAGGTACTCCAAATGAAATCACAGCTCTCGGGGCTCGGTAGGTTCTATCTAATCTGTATTAAAAATTATCATATTGGTTTTGGGTTGTTAGTCAATGAAAAAATCCATCTCCCAACTTAGAGGTAGTCCTGGAATATCCTTGGAGAAGACATCCATGTAATTCTCCACAACTGAAGTAACCAAAATGAATGAAGATCCTACTACACCAAGTTATATACTTGCTAACTGATGGGTGATGGGTTACAACCTCCTTCACGCATAAACCAATTTCCCTATCATGTGATCTCTCTCTCCAAAAAAGGAGAATCTCACACCATAATTGCATTGGAATATGACTTGGATGTGGTGAAAGTCGATATTTCATCCTTAATTTTTCTCAAACCCTAGCACTGTTGCTGAAATACTACACACCGTGTGTTCATCTTGGAACACGAAAGGTAGTCGGGATTTTTTTAGAACTTCAAATTCACTCATGGTGCCTTAAAATCCATCTATCTACTTTGATCTCATAATCCAATCCATCCGAGAATGATATATCTAACCAAACATTATATATCTCTGTCATCGTTTTCAGAAAATGGCTCCAGTGAATATTTGGGGGTTCCATCACTTGTTTTTCATGCTCTCGTGATTCCCACCATTGAAGATCCAGTCTCAAACATAAACATCAAACATCCTTGAACCACAATGATCCCATCTCTGTTCTTTTTTCATCAAAACATTCTTGCTTATTTGACCCATCATGAATATGAGGGTCTGATCGAGCTTAGTACCTCCTAGAAAGGTCAAACCGGGACCGCGGGGATCCAACTGGTGAAGAATGCAAAGAGACGAGGAGGGAAAAGAACAAGAACAAAGGTAAATTGATTGAGGCCAAGCGTTCTTTACCAATAGATCAAGAACATGGATTATAGATTAGAAAACAATTTAAAAAAACATAATTTCTATATATGGTCACATATAGTGGTTGAAAAAGGGAACAGTTCGATGAACAACAGTCGATCTACTCTATATTTAATCAAGTGTGAAAAAAACACTAATTAGCAAGTCCTGCCTCAATTATAGATCTATTTTTTTAAGAATGTGTCCAAAAATGAATTTATAAAGATAATGTGTTTGTTGTGTCTTTATTTTATTTGATCTGGAAGTTCTCCATTGTTTGATTGAAATCAGCCAATGGAAGGTGGAAGAGAGATTTTGCTAGAAATTTCAGAATTATGATCCAACCCTAGAAATTATTCCATAATGATATATTTATAATATATTATTTAGGTTAAAAGGTATTAATTGATTGATTTAATAATTAATCAATCCACTTAATGTACCATCACTGATTGAAGGATTCGAACGCCTTGCACCGACTCATTTTATGTCATGCCTAAGGTAAAAATTGTGTTCCGAACTCAACTGTGGTCTCTGATTTCTTATTTGATCAAACTTTTATGATTTATCCTATTTTATTTAATAATTTACATGCGCGATATAAAATATATTTAATATTATTATAAAATTAATTTTGGGTACACTGGGTCTCAGAATTGCACGTTGTCTCAGCGCCTAGCTCTGGAAACATATATAGAAATATTTCAAAATCTTAAAAGTAAAAACTGCGTCTCTACAGTGATTTATTTCATTTATCTAGGGATAATTTTTTTAATAAATTTCTTACTATAATTTTAAAAATCACTATATAATTTTCTATCATCACATGTAAAAAAAATTCCATCAACATATATGATCTTAATAAATTAATAATTTTATCTTCCCTATGAATATATATTATAAAAGAATATTTCACTCCTATAATCTGTCACTATCAAAAATTTACTGAGATTATATTATGAGGAGAACCATTTCAAAGGCACAAAGTCAATTTCCCGGGTGGAGGAGTTAGATTTATAAGGCCCGATGATGCGAGGGAGATTAAAGAGGTTGGATGCTATAAAGGGTGCTCATCTCGCTTCATTAAAGGCCCAATGGATCATTCCTTTCATGGATGGAGAAAATGTTCCTATTATCTCAGTTATTCAAGTCCAAACATGATGTTTAAATCCTATCCCAAATGGTTGCATGAATTTTGGAAGTCTTTCCCACATATAGAATTCTAGAATGTCGTCTTTGGACACCAAAGTCAAATCTAGTGGGATGGGTACTCAATGTAAAATCTGATGGGCTGTAGTTAGAAATTTGTGTGATAATTTTCCAAAAATAATTTGGTAGACTTTATCTTTTTTAACTTAATGGAACATAGTAGGTTTATCCTCTGTAACTTAATGGTATTAGACCCTTGACTATTGCATCACCCCCTGTGTAACACCCCGACCCCAAAAGCCAGGAGCCTGTGTATTATTTTAATACATTGGTATGATTACAAGGAATCAAGTCCCTAAGGACTGAACATCTTAGCAGTCTTGGAAAATAGATTACATACATGAATGTTACATTAAACTTTCTAACATACAACACAACATTTATAATCCTTTGAGAACGCCATTATTCTCTTAGATTAACCCTATATATCAATCATAATACACTTCTTGGAATCCTGAAAAAATAAAACATAAGAATGGAGTAAGCTCAGATGCTCATTAAGGGTAAATAATTTATCAGAAGCTATAAACTTATATGGAAAGATTTATAATAAAAACAGTATCCTTTTAAACATAAAACTTGAACAAAATATGCTAGAAATAAGTCAAACATTACCATATAAACATGCACATGGATATTCTAGTAATTGAATAATCACATGTAATAAATAATTTCATAACGATGGAATGCATAATGTCGGGCATCATAACCACATAGTCAAGGCCTCATACCAATACTACAAATAAATTTTTTTTCAAGGCCTTGTGCCAAGACACTAATTTGTCTCATGAGACCAACCGATGCGTCAATGGGATATAGCGGGCCTCGTCTTTCACTTAATAATTACAATGCATTCTTCATATGAAAAGGGTGAAACATAACATAAATATTCGTATTAAAACTAGCATAAAAAATGTTAATACATTAACCATAAACCATGAATCGTATAAAAATATCACATCCATAGTCAAACATATCATAACTCATTCAATACAATATAGAATATTTTATTATAATAAATCAACTTCAATCAATAATATTATCTAGTAAGGATGTTGACATATTTGAAAATAATCAATAAAACTCTTTGAGAGAAATACCCATTTTTCACGAAATCATTTAAAAGTCACACAATTTATAAAGGAAGTCATTTAAAATAGATTTTTGAATAAAAGTTTCCCATACCACTTTGAAACTTTTGAATTAAATTAACACTTTAAAAGAATCATGTACTTGTAAATAAATCCTTAAAATCATTTTGAAAACATGGACATTAATTAAAAAGATTTAGAAAAATAATTCGTTAAAACATTTAAAATGATTAAAGAGTCCCTTACATAAAACCTTAAAAGTTTCCTTTTTAAAATTTCTTTATAAAACATGGACATTGATGATAAATATGTCCCAGTAGATACTTACACATAAACAATCTCAGATAATAATGAGATTGAGGAATTAACTCTTACCTTGTACTTTCCTTTGGGAGAGGGTACGTTTAACCTCATGTATAATGACCATAGTATGTTATTAAATTATACTAGAACCATATTAATATTTATGATATCATAATTTATTCATTTATGACTTTATACTACTTATTTAATAATAATTTCCTTGTTAAAATAACATTTCGGGTAATAATTTTCTTCTTTATCGTACGTGTTTTAACTTGTTATTCATGATCGTATCATTTATATCATGATTTAATTGCTTCCAGAATATAAAAAATTATTTATGTATCATTTATATTCAAATATAAATATTATAATAAATAGATATATGAAATGGAAAACACTGTTTATGGAGATGGTAGGCCGTACGTATGCATAAACGTTGTTTCTGTTTTCATGTTGTATTGAACGGAAGTAAGTGAATGAGATATATGTCAATAAATAAATAAATATATATATATTTCCAGAATAATTATTATGTAATATATTACATACTTATTAATAATATATATTTTTATAATCATCGTTGAATGGTGAACATGGAAATGAATCTCATCACGTCATGGAGACGATAAGTCGTATGTACGCACGAGCGATGATATCATTCTATTGATGGTGAAATAGTATGTAATTGGATGGTATATTATATATAAAGAATAACTAACATGTTATATTTATTATTTACATCAATTATACTCATTATTATACCCATCAAAATAATGAAGCGTTGAATAACAAACTACACCACGATGTGGAGACTGTAAGTCATACGTACACACGTATGGTGACTTTGTCATTCATAGGATAGATAGAATAATTAATATGGTTGTACCATATTTATAATAACATCTAAGTATGTAGAAGGTACAGGATTTATTATTTTGGTATGGAAACAACAAAGAAAGAGGAAGTGGAAAAAGAAAAGAACTTTGAAAGTGGTGATGAAATAATTACATCTTCTCCGGGTTCTTCCTTTTGATTTGAACAAAAGGGATCCTTAGGTTGGAATTCTGGTAAAAGTAATGCCTCTAGGTTGATGTGAGGGTAATTGGGAGGATATGTGAGTAGGTTTTGGCCGATACAAATGGATTTTGGTGTATGAATTTATGAAAGGGGAAGTACCCTTTTATAAGAGAGATGATGGGCACTTTAAGAAAAGTTTGAATTATTAATTTATTATAAAATAATTTTCAGTTTATAATAGCTCAAAATAAATTTATTTTTAGGATAAGGTGGGTATGGATATAAATCCTCTCAACTAATAGGTTTTATATAAGTTAAGGTCACAATATTAACATTATCTTTTGGATTTAACTCTTAGTTAAATAGTTTAACATTTACCATGTCTTCTTGTATATTTATATTACACGGTTAATAAGCTTACTATAAAATGACAAGAGAACCTAAAGTGGTTAATTAATGAAATATATAACATTATTTAAGTCCTTTTTCCATACCTTATATTTTTAAGACTAATATATAATTCAATAAAATAGTATTTGTTTTTAAAAACTCATTTATTTTAATTTTGACACTATTTAGAATTTGGTTTTTTTGTAAGTCATAACAATATGATTTCTTCAAAAAAAAATATTCAATTAATCCAAACATGTCATATTAACCTATAAAATATATTTATGTCATCAAAAGTTTCAATTTACATTTATTTTAATATTTATAATATCCATTATTTTAATCATTCAATAATAAGGTAATTATTGCATCATCATTGTGTCATAAATAAATTTAATTATTTAATACCTAAAAATTATAAATAAAATAACATGATGTAGGAAATAATTTTATATTTATAATGAATATTTATAGTCTAATTTATCTTATGTATAACCCTATATTAAAAATGGTTTAGTTATTAAACTTTGAATTTAACACTTTTAACTCTTCTTTAAATAAAATATAATAAATGTCTTAATCTAACCCAAATGGATCAAAAAGGATCTTATTTTTTCCTAAGGTTGATTTTGGTCGAAAAAAACTTATCCAATAGAATTATTACATGGGTTGGGGTAATTTTATATTATTATAGTATTATTTCTACCTTTAATTACCCTATTTACTTTTAACCATGGTAAATAAAACTCAAAAACTTACTATCACCAAAATTTATTTTCATCCTATTGAACCAAATTTTAATTACTGATTTCAACCTTGTCTCTCATATTTTTGAAATTAAATTCAGAGAAGTAGTAAAATTACGTTTTATGCAAATTTTCAAATGTGCCTAAAAAGTGGGTAAAAGACGTTAAAAAGTATTATAAAATTATATATAAAATATAATTATAAAATTAATCTAATGAATTACATTAGAATAATATAGATATTATGTATCTATTTTTACTTTAAAATAAATTTAAATTTTAAAAAAAAAATTAAATAAAAAAGTCAGTTTTTATATACTATGCGTTATTTTTCACTAGTCATAAAAAATTGAATGTTTTCAGAAAAATACCAAAAATTTAGCCTAAGATAATTATAATATTCTGAATTCAATAATGAATTCTATTTTACCAAATTCAATTTTTAGGAGTGTCTAAAATTAATTTTATTATTGTTCACAAAAGGACATAAAAAGTAGTTCTTTTAAGAAATTATTTTTTCTAAATATATAACTATTTTAACAAAACTTATACATTTCATTATAAATATGTTTTTTATGTGAAAACATTATAAATAAATTTTTATTTTTATTTTTTACTATTCATATTACAATATTTAATTGATAAATAAATATATCTTTTAAATAACTAATGTGTTGTTTGGCAGAAACTCAATCTTGCCTATAACGCAAGCCAAGTTGGTGTTGCGTTAAATATAAGCTATTTAATTTAAATAGAATCATACTATGAAATCTTGTAGTGTTACATTCTCCCCTCCTTCAATAAATTGTGCCCTCGCAATTTGAAATTATTCTTCGAAAATAAAAGGTGAAAATAGAAAATACCTTTGTGGAAAACCCACATCAGAAATAGGGTTAATAAAATTTAGTCTTAATAAGAGGGAAAGGGAAATGAAAAATTCACCACCAAATTAGGATTTAAAATAAGAGAACATTGGTGGAAATTATAGACACATAATTAATGGGAAAACGTAAATAATTATAGGGAGTGATTGAGGTCATCAATCACAAACAAGTGAACAATAAATGAACAATTAAGGGCCTAAAATCCATAAATTTATGCTGATTTAAAATATTATCGGTTCAACAAAACATAAGTTATTAGGATAACAAATTTTTTGTTTTAAGATCATTTCCCTAATGTTTAAGAATTAATTTCTTCATAGAATAAGAAAAAAAAGAATACTTGACAAGTAGAGTTCCATCCTTTAACTAAGTTCTACCAAAAAATCACCTTTCACTCCAAAAGATAATAGAACTCAAATATATTCTATTTATCCTAATCATATAGGGTTAAAAAATGAATTTATAATTCCTAGACAAAACCATATAAAAAACTACATTATAAAAAATAGGACATCACGGAGGCCATTGGTAGTTGATGCACCCTTGTCACCCTTTGGTTGCGGGTTCAAGTCTCACGGCCTTGTCGGACGTGACGAGTTGTCACACGACCTCTGGGTTGTCTTTTTTATAAAAATCCAAAAATAATCTTAAGAAAAAATTTTACATTAAACAATTGTATCCAATGTCCAACTTAATTCATTCCGACCATTAGAATTATCCAAAATACGTCTGTCCAAAATCACAATCCAAAATTTATAAGGAAGGTAAACATAATGAAGACCTCTTTTTCCACATAATAACATGTGAATACCTTCATCATGTATTCTCTTAAAACATGGTAACACCCTAAATTACCATAAAACATTATTTGAATATGTATGTACTTCCTTATTCCTTCTATAAATCATAGAATACTGGATATACTTCTTATATCCAAAAATGTTGTAACCTCTAACAATGATGGAATAAACAAACAATTAATTAGTTTCAAGGTAGTCAAGAATATCCAATATAAATTATCCAAATCAATCATCTCTTATTCCAAAATAACTACCCCAGTATCATGACCATATTAAGGTTTATCTTTCCCTCAGCTGTTTATTTTCCAAAAATATTAACTTCCTATTGAGTCACTTTTCATAGTACCATACAATCTAAAATACTCAATGAAATAGTACTGCAATAGAGTCCTTATATACTCTATAATTATTATAACTTGTGTATCATTAATACAATACTCAAATGACACAATTCTCTAATAATATCATAAGAACACTAATCATTCCTCTTCATCTGTGGTAGTATCATAACTTTATTATTACTTAATAGCATCATTTGGGGTATACTTTGAAGATTAGTACATTGATTCACGTAGTTTCCCAACTCCTTATAGATGAAACATTGTACATTTGAAACCTTTTTCTTACCCTTGAAATCACGAACTTGGTGTCCTTTTTCTCCACACTTATAATAATATCCCATTCCTTTCAAGAACTTCCTAGGGTGATTCTTTCCACACTTATAACATATATAAAAATCATATTTTCCCTTTTCCCTTTATCTATCTTTCTCTCTACTACGCTCTTATTCGTTGGCTTCCCTTCAAATCCATATGACTCAGAGAATTATTTACTTATCTTATTAACACATGGTACTATTTCTTCATATGATAAAAATATGTGGGAGACTAATTCCCTTCTAAATGCTAGATTGATACCATGAAATATATGATCCTTCTTACACTTTGGATCATGCGTATTTCTGGAGTTTTCATTCCTTCTACTAGGCACAGTTTCTAAAAATTTCATATACTATATTAGTTTATGAATCGGAATGCATAATTCCAAACTTTTAAAATACTTAACATAAATTGAACATTTTATTAATATAATCCATAATCATAAAAATGTTTTCTTTGGGGAAGTATTTACTTCTAAATCCTTCACAATGGTTTGTAAAGAAAATGTGAATTATCCAAAGCATATCCCCCAGGAGTGTCAAAAAAGGTGCACAGTAAGGCCTGTTGTTGTGTACCAGGATACCGAGGTCAAGCCCAAAACTCTTTGTCGAAGTTTTCACTCCTAAGTTCATCTGTTCCAGAACCACGTCCACTTTTAGTATCAAGACAGAGATTTATTGCTTGGAAAACCCACATAATATCTACATAACCAAATATTTTGGATGTTCTTATATACTAATCCTTAAAGTCTATCTTAGGGTAATGTTTTCTAATCAAAGTTTTTCTAAATCTTGTTTCTAAGGTTTGTATTAAACTTCCTCTGATACCAACTGTAATGCTCTGACCCCAGAAGCCTAGAGCCGGTGCATTATTTTAATACATTGGTATGATTACAAGGAATCAGGTTCTGAATAACCGATCAGTTTACCAGTCTTGGAAAATAGATTACATACATAAATGTTACATTACATTTTATAACATACAACACAACATAAATAATCCTTTTAGAATTCCATTATTCCCTTAGCTTAACCCTGTATATCAATCATAATACACTTCTTGGAATCCTGAGAAAATAAAACATAAGAAAGGGGTGAGATCAGATGCTCAGTAAGGGTAAATAATTCAGCAGAAGCTATAAACTTTTAAAGATATATATATAATAAAAACATCAGCCTTTTAAACATAAAACTTGAACAAAATATGCTAGAAACAATTAAAACATTACCATATAAAAATGCACATGGATATTATACTAGTCAAATAATCACATCTAACAACTAATTTCATAACGAGGGAATGAATAATATTAGACATCATAACCACATAATCAAGGCCTCGTGCCAAGACTATAAAAAATTGTTTTTAAGGCCTTGTTCCAAGACACTAATTTGTCTCATGAGACCTACCGATCCATCAAGGGGCTATAGAGGCACCCTCTCATCAATTACTAAGTCTAATTCATTCCTCATATAAAAAGGGTGAAACATAATATAAACATTTGTATTAAAATTATCATAGGAAATGTTAATACTTTAACCATAAACCATGAATCGTATAAAAATATCACATTCACAGTCAAACATATCATAACTCATTCAATACAATATAGAATATTGTATTATAATAAATCAATATCAATCAATATTAATATCTAGTAAAGGATGTTGACATAGTTGAAAATAATCAATAAAACTCTTTGAGAGAAATAGCCATTTTTCATTAAATCACTTAAAAGTCACACAATTTATAAAGGAAGTCATTTAAAATAGATTTTTGAATCAAAGTGTCCCATACCACTTTGAAACTTTTTAATGAAATTAACACTTTAAAAAATCATGTACACATAAATAAATCCTTAAAATAATTTTGAAAACATGGACATTAATTAAAAAGATTTAGAAAAATAAATCTTTAAAACATTTAAAATGATTAAAGTGTCCCATCCATAAAACCTTAAAATCTTCCTTTTTAAAACATTCTTATGAAAAATGTACATGGATGATAAATATTTCCCACTGCTGGAAATATATGATATACCAACGGTTTAAAATCATTGGTATAGGCTGGAAAATTGTTGGTATAATATATACCAACAGTTGTCTAAATCGATGGAAATTAAGCCATGGGGATATACATATTCCAAAGGTTATTCATAAATCATTGGGATATGTCATGTTACAACACATTATACTAATGGTTTTCTATAACCATTGGTATAACTTTGTACCAATGGTTTTACACCGTTGCAAAAAAAACTTAGTTTATATATATACCAACGGTTTGCTGAACCATTGGTAAATTCTATTACCAACTATTTGAAGAAACTATTGGAAAAAATTTATTTAAGAAGTCTATACCAACAATTTGATAAAACCATTGGTATAGATTGTATTTTCACATCTATACCAATGGTTTTAAAACTATTGGCATAGAGTTGCTTCAACTCTAGCAGCACTACCAGCCTCTCCCTCCCCTGCAATTATAGAATTCCAAATTAATTCTATATAGAATTTAGAATTAACAAACCTATACCTAAATCAGAATTAATTACTTCCAATAATATCAACCTAATACATAATTACTTGAGAAATTAACTGTAATTTCAATACTCTATACATAATTAAAAATAAGACCAATGGAGACAAATATGATCCAAATAGTATTCCATGAGAACAACACCAATGCAATTGCAGTACACTATACAGAATTCAGAATAACACCAATACACCCAACAAAATACACCACTCGAAACCAGAACACCACGAAAACAAACATCTCCATAAACACAACACTTGAAAATTTGATCCAAGGGGGTGGGGACTGTCCAATTATTTCCCCATAAAGAATAGAGTCACTCGCTCTGCATTATGCATATAAATAGTTCTTTTAGTAGGGGGAGAATAACCATTTTAGGTTAAGACTCCCCCATTTTTCATGTTAGAGTGGAACAAATAGGGTGCCTAGGGAGGGGGCTTTCTGGGGGCTGTCCATGGGGTGGTGGTGTCTAGGTAGTGGGTGGTGTCCAGGGGTGGGGGTTGTCCAGGGGGTTGGGAATTGTCCAAGGGAGTGGGGTGGTGTTCAGGGGGTGGGGGCTGTCCAGGGGGTTGGGGGACTGTCCATGGGTGGGGGTGTCTAGGGGGTGGGGGCGTCTAGGTGGGTGGGTGTCTAGGGGGTGGGGGTGTCCATGGGGGTGGGGGTGTCCAGGTGGTGGGGGTGTCCAGGGGGTGGGGCTGTCCAGGGGGTTAGGGGTGTTTTCCAAGGGGGTAGGGGTGTCTAGGGGGTGGGGGTGTCCAGGTGGTGGGGTGGTGTCCTGGGGGTGGGGGCTATCCAGGGGGTTGGGGGTTGTCCAAGGGGGTAGAGGGGTGTCCAGGGGGTGGGGTGGTGTCTAGGGGGTTGGGGGCTGTTCAGGGGGTTGGGGGCTATCCAAGGGGGTAGGGGGTATCTAGGGGGTGGGGGTGTTCAGGGGGTGGGGGTGTTCAGGGGGTGGGGGTGTCCAGGGGTGGGGGTATTCAAGGGGTGGGGGCTATCTAGGGGGTTGGGGACTGTCCAAGGGGGTATGGGGTGTCTAGGGGGTAGGGGTGTCTGGGGGATGGGGGTGTCTAGGGGGTGGGGGCTGTCCAGGGGGTGGGGTGGTGTCCAGGGGGTGGAAGCTGTCCAGGGGTTGGGGGGTTGTCCAAGGGGGTAGGGCTGTCCAGGGGGTGGGGGTGTCCAGGGGTGGGGACAGTCCCAAGGGTTGGGGGCTATCCAAGGAGGTAGGGGTGTCCAGGGGGTTGGTGTTCAGGTGGTGGGGTGGTGTCTAGGGTGTGGGAGTCTATCCAATGGGTTGTGGGCTATCCAAGGGGGTTGGGGTGTCTAGGGTTGGGGTGGTTTTCGGGGGAGTGGGGGATGTTCATAGGTTTGGGGGGCTGTCTAAGGGTAGAGGGTGTTCAGGGGGTGGGGGTGTCCAGGGGGTGGGGGCTGTCCAGGGGTGGGGGCTATCCATGGGGGTGGGGGTGTCCAGGGGGTGGGGGTGTCTAGGTGGTGGGTTGTGTCCAGGGGGTGGGGGTGCCCAAGGGGGTAGGGGTGTCCAGGGGGTTGGGGTTGTCCAGGGGGTTAAGGGATGTCCAAGGGTGTAGAGGGTGTCCAAGGGGGTGGGGTGTCTAGGGGGGTGGGGGATGTCCAATGTGGGGGTGTCTAGGGGGTGGGGGCTATCCAGGGGGGTGGGGCTATCCAGGGGGTTGGAGGGGATGTCCAGGGGGTGGGGGTGTCTAGGGGTTTGGGGTTGTTCAAGGGGTTGGGGGGATTTCCAAGGGGGTAGGGGTGTCCAGGGGGTGGGGGTTTGTCCAGTTTGGGGGGGGGGGGGTCCAAGGGTGGGGGCTATCCAGGGGGGTGGGGGTTTTCCAAGGGGTTGAGGGCTGTCTAGGGGGTGGGGGTGTCCAAGGGGTGGGGCTTTCCATGGGGGTGGGGGTGTCCAAGGGGTGGGGGTGTCCAGGGGTTCGGGTAGTGTCCAGGGGCTGGGGGTTGTCCAGGGGGTTGGGGGCTGTCTAAGGGGGTTGGGGGGCTATCCATGTGGGTAGGGGTGTCTAGGGGGTGGAGGTGTCTAGGGGTTGGGGGCTGTCTAGGTGGTTGGGGTGGCTGTCTGAGGGGGTGGGGGTGTTCAAGGGGTGGGGATTGTCCAAGGGGTGGGGTCTATCTAGGGAGTGTGGGGGTTGTCCTAGGGTGTGGGTGTGTCCAAGGGGCATGGGGGGTCTAGGAATGGGAGGTGTTCAGAGGAGGGGTGAATCCGACATATCAAATCATCAAGTCAGGTTTTATTATTTATTGATAAAGAAATAAAGACAATGTGACCTACCTAATCACACATATATTCAGCCACAAAAAATCATCAAACATCAAATT
This sequence comes from Viscum album, assembly GCA_963277665.1. Taxonomy (NCBI): domain Eukaryota; kingdom Viridiplantae; phylum Streptophyta; class Magnoliopsida; order Santalales; family Viscaceae; genus Viscum; species Viscum album. The sequence goes on along the minus strand of OY728147.1, from coordinate 734,097,256 downwards.
TCAGTAATATTAGTAAAAAATGTAATGGATAAATCTGTCCCTCATCACCATCACTATCATCACCATCATCATCAGCCTCACCCCCTTCCTCATCGCCATCCCCATCATCGTCCTCTCCCTCCTCAACGCCCTCCTCCTTCACCTCGGCCTCCTTCTCTCCCTCCTCCTCTACCTCAGCCTCCTCCTCCTCCGCCTCAGCCTACTCCTCACCATCATCTTGACCACCACTAGAACTGCCACCTAGTGTAATGTATATAGAATGAATCAACGACATATATTCATCACAATTTGTGCTAGACTCTAGTGGAAGTATTGGACGTAAAACATCCATCAGTTTCATAAATGCAATGTTTTCCCTAGAAGACTGTTCTGCCATCTCTATTCCAACTCTTGCACACCAGCCAATATACAACTAATTCTTATAGGCTCTCCGAAACTCAACTAAATCCTTTAGACATGTTGTCCATGCACCCTCACCATCGGGGAAATTAATCTAAAGTTGACACCAAAATATTAATTCATATAAATACAAAAAAAATATTGCATTAAATACAATATATTTTTTTACCCATATCTCTACCCAAGAATTATCCTTGACTTCTTTTGGAAACTATCACCATGATATTGGACTGACAGGAATGATGTCAGAGTATTTGGCAAGTGTCGCCAAAAAACTCCGACATTGCTACCCTGTTTTTTCAATCATTTGACTATCTTCATTGTAGTCCACCATCAACTGCTTGTGGCAGTTCCACACTGCACACATGCGTGTACACCCCCTCCCCCGCCTCCTATCAGTAGATGTATCTGTTATGAAATAAAAACAAATATTTTATCAATACATGTTATAATTAAAATGAATAATGGTATAAAAATTTCTTAGGGTTTTATAAATATACCTGTGGAAGTATGATCATTGGGAACCACTGGATCTGCAGAAACTGAAGGAACACCCTATACAGGTGGAGTGGGTCATAATGTATGCTCCGTAGCGATAGACTCTGGTGGAGTTGTAGTCGAAGAAGATGGAATATAGAAGCTTAGAGAGAAGAAAGTAGAAGTAAAAGAATATGGCACTGATGACTGTCCGAATGCTGGATGGGGAGTGGGAATCATCATCGGATATGGTAAAGACGAGTGAGGAGACTCAGATTTAAAGGGTGGTGAAAACATGGGAGGCCTAAATATCTCATGTGTCCCTAAAGACACACCAGGATCATAATGTTGGATAGATGGTATGTTAGTGGGATGGGCAGGGTCTAATCGGGTATGCCGACCAGATTGGCTAGCTCACGTACCACCCCCTTGTATGAACACCCTGAGTACTGGGACCACTATTAGACTGATTATCAAATAATTGTCACCTAAGAGGTGGATCCTACAAAAATGTTTAAAAAATAATAATCACATTACATTATATATTATTTAAATATATATATTTGAAATAAAATACTCACTACAGGCACTAGTGGTGGAATGCCCATCTCATCCATGTGACGATTGTTGTCCATCATTGTTTTTACTCGCGTCTCTTCAATTGGTTGCATTTCCTGCATTTGAAAAAATAATATGAAAGTAATTATAAAAGGATAAATAATGTGTTACCCACAAAATTATAGGTAATAGGGGGATTCATGTATAATTTTACTATCCATTTTTTTAGGTGTGCTTGAATAGATATATAATGAATTAAATAAATCATACAATATGTAATAAAGAAATTTAATTTTTAGTAGTATGGTTATTTACTATGAAGAAAAACCATCATGTTTATAAGAGGTAAGTAACTTGTCAAAATTAAAAAGAAATTTAATTTCTTTATCCCAGTTAGATGATGCAGGTTTCTATACATGTTTTGCAGAAGAAGACAAACCATAATGTTCATTATCTGCTGAAATGTTAAAGGGAGTTCTTAGAGTTATACTAATTTTATACATGGTCAATAAAGCATTGAAATGTTCACCAAGTTATAAATTTTGGTTTCTTAGGTTTAAATACAGTTAAATTCCAAATTAGAAAATGAAATTCAAATAAAATTGCAACCAATAAACATTGAAATTCACATAATGGTCAAGTTGGATACAACATATTTGTAATCAATATTAAATAAATTTGAATAGTACCAACCTAAACAACCCAAGTTGAGCTAAACTAAAATAATTGTGAACATGTATGGATGATTTTATATATTTCCCACCACAACTTCAGGTTCATAGTCAACTCTAACAATTTATCTATTAGAGTCATCAAAAGTAATAAATGGATCATTTCCAATGGATGTAGGGATGGTGTCAAATTCATCATAACCATCATCAAAAATATGTCTTGGAATCACTTCAATAATGACACCAAATTCAGGTTGAAGATGGTATTTGACATAAAAAATAGTTTCACCATTGATGCCAATACATATGGTTCATCGGTAGCAAGAGTGCGAGCCATATCAACTAGTTTAAATCCAAAATCATCAATAAATGCGCCCTACCTCATAATCGAATCAAATCACTTACATTTCATCATCGTGACTCGTCCATGAGAGTAGTAATCCAATATTATTATTTTTTCAACGACTCCATAATAACCTTCATTTTCAAATCGCAGTCTACTATCTAATGTACTAGTATAACAGTCTATTGTGGCAGTAACCATAACACCATCATGTTGTGTTCTCATGTTATTTTATTGTTCAGTGATAATAAATTTGTACCCATTGATAACAATTGATTTACAGTCACGAACCACGGTATTAGGACCAAAATCCAAAGCTCTTATTTCCTCATAGATAGAGTCAGTAGGAAAACTCAATAACAAAAATATAAAGAATATTAAACTTAATTAAATATTGATTTAATTATTTTAAATATTAATATTTTTACCTTCAATTTTAACTAAGAAGAAAACTATTTGCTATGTAAAGTCTCCCTCCTTCTCAAAGATAAAGAATGATTATTTCTATTTATTATTGCTTTATGTTCCCTATAGATAAAAATAGAAATAGTTTAATATATATATATATATATGTAAGATATACATATATTAAATTTACTTACCTGATGTAGTCATCAAAAAAATCATAGTTGAACAAAATAGTGCGATGTGCCATCTCTCTCTCTTCTAGGCTTAATGTCGTCAATGTATATGATCAAGGAATTCCTCTTGTTTTTGGAAGTGATGGAAAACTGGATTCAATTTTCTCATACTATTCTTCTTCATTTCTCATTGGTCTATTCATTATTGTAGGAAGATTAGACAAATACATAGATCATAAATCCATACATTATTGATCCAAGTAACCATTCACGATAGAACCTTTGGGATGATTCCTATTTCGGACATAAGACTTTAATGTGTACATATTTGTTTCAATTGGATACATCAAATGAAAATAAATAGGTCCTCCAAGAAGTAGTTCAGTTGGAATATGGATAGTCATATTCAACATGCATGTGAAAAATGATGGAGGAAATATTTTCTCTATCTCACACAAAATTAATGGGGCATCTGCCAACATTTTTTTGCAAGAAAGACTTCTAAAACTTCTTAGCACAAATATCTATAAAAAAATGGCACAACTAAATAACATCCACCCTTACATTATTGGAAAAAATATGAAGGATTACTATTGGAATCAACTCATGCAGAAGGTTGTGATAATCATGAGTCTTCAAAGATTTTAGATCAACTCTCTTCTATTGACCCTTTGAGATATGTTTCATGAATAGCCATTAGAAACTTTAATAGTCTCTATTACTTCCAGAAATTGTTTTTTTTTATGTTGGTTTCATCACATAAGAAGCACATGAAACTTTCCATTTATTTTCACTGATACACACAGGATGAAATTCTGGTCTGATGCCCCAATCTACCAAGTCATGCCAAGATTGTAAATCATCTTTTTTTATTTCGCTTATCATTTAGAAGAATCAAAAGAAATATTTCACATATATTTTTTCAATGTGCATTACATCTAAGCAATGACGTAACAAATTGGTTCACCAATAAGGTAAATCAAAGAAGATACTTCTCTTCTTCAAATTGTAACAAGTTTCAGTGGAAACATTATTAGTATTTCCAGATTTCATTTTACACTTCTTGGATAAAAAACTAAAATCTTTCAATTCATTAAGCACATTATTTTTAGACATATGCTGAGGTGGATCATCGGTCTCCATTGTATTGTCAAATCTTTGATGATTATTTCTATATGGATGGTCCATGGGAAATAATCATCGATGTCTCATAAAACTAAAACTATAGTGATGTTTTAGTCTTATGGATCGTGTATTATTTTTACAAATAGGGCATGATAGTTTTATCTTCATGATCCATCCATAAATCATTGCATAAGCAATAAAATCATTGATCATCTACATAAGTGCATAACGCATCTGAAATATGTCTTTCGAACATACATCATATGTGCACACACCCACATCCCAAACAAGTTTCAACTCTTTTATTAAAGGTTTCATATATATATATATATATATATATATCATTGTCAGGGTCAGAAGGGATGGATATGAGTATAATCCTGAAAGTGAAAGGTTTTTTTCATACAAAACCATGTGGTAAGGTTATAAATGTGTATAAAAACTGGCCATGTGTTTTAAGAAGTAAGAATATGCCCAAAATGAATTAAAATTGTCACATAAAAGTCCCAGGCTCACATTACACACGTCAGCTACAAAATCAGGTTATCGAGAATCACATCTCTTCTATGCAAATCCATCTGCAGGGTGAACAAACTCATCATTAGTCTTCTTTCTCTCAGTATCATGCCATCAAATTTTTATTGATATTTCATTAGACATAACAAGATTCTAGAGTATGGGGATCAATAAAAAGTGCCACATTACTTTATGTGGAACACGAAATGGTGTTCCATCTAATTTTGGCTTCTATCGGGATGTGCCACATTTTATACAATCATTTCATTCAATAGTTTCCTCCTAAAATAAATTGCAATCTTTTTGGCAAGTATGAATTTTGTTTCTTGAAAATCTAGGATCCTCAACTAACTTCCATGCCATATAGTGTTTTGAGGGAATGTCTATATAATATGGAAGTAAGTCCTTCAAGAAGGCAATAATGTATTCGATGGTAGTATTAGAAATTATATACATAGTTTTCCCACGAAACAATTAGATTAAAAATTATAGCTTTTTTATTTTACCACATTTTCAATATATTAGAGTTGTGGCGGCATCATTCAATTTTTTCACACTGACGACAACAACATTTTCATTAGACGCATCATGTGTGCTCATATCAAAGTATTATTGGGTCATAATCCTTTATTTTTCATGGTGACGAATAAAAGAAAACTGTTCATATAAAAAATCTCCATTCCAGTCCTCTCATTTGGATCATCAGCAATTTTAGATTTCATTTTCTCCCCATTGTGATACCAGACATAGTAGTTTTCTTGAAAACCATATTTGGTAATGTGGTAGTTGACTTCTTCATGGCTCAACCAATGTATTCCAACATAATTGTAACATGGGTAGTGTATGTGACCACTATATGAAGCATTGTGATATAAAAAATCTAAAAAGCTCTCAAAATTGTTTTGAAAATCACTTTAGATCTGATTGGTTTCATACATTCAACTTCTATCAATTTTGTAAAAAAAATTGTTATAAGTCATTTCGTCAAAACAAATTCAATAAGATTTAAGTTTCATTGAAAATATATTTTAATTAAATGATAGTAGTTCATTTTATATGAAACCATAACTGACACCCTACATATAAGAGTTGGTGTCCTAAAACCAACTGGTTTTAATTTGATTACATGGATATTTTAATTTATTATTACATATTGTTCATTGTTCTGCATGATTATAATGTAATAATTTCTTAGAGTATTTGTTGTATTGATAAGGCCATGGCAGTTCCCCACTATGATGAGAACCTTGAAATGCTATAACAATATTCTTAAATATAGTTCTGTGGTTGGATAACATTCTATGATGCGACACATAGCATGAAAACTGTTAGGTGCGATTAATCGTAAACATATGATACTTCCTCTCAAGAAGTTCTCACTTGGTAATCTTTAAGATAGGAGATTATGATAACAGACTCGCTAGTAGAAATTCCTCATGTTTTGGTGCCATCAGATATTTTTATCTGCAAGTGTGTGTAATGATCCTTAGACTTTAAGATTATCATTAATATGTGTCACGACTTATGCACTTTGATTTACTAACGAAAACTGTCACGCAGACAGTTGGCGGGAAGTAGGTATGTTGGGTGTGTCACGAGTGGCATGTTATTAATGGACAGGTCAAGAAGGATTTGTCCCTCCCATTTATGGAAGTTGATATCTCAGCCCTTTGATTGGAATAGAACCTTCGCGTGAAATTCCATGGCCATGGTGCAACGACAAGTTTATTTTAGGTAGTCAATGAACAATGAATCAAGCATAAAAGTATATGACACAGTCATGAAACCATCTTGATGGGATATTTTGATAAAGGGATTATATTACACAGTGAGCGTTCGTATGTGGATGTCATTGTTTTGACATTATGTTCTTTCTCTTGGGTTCCTTGACCCATTTCTAGACATTACTCTTGGACTTTAGGCAAGCCCACCTAATTCCAACGATAAAGAATCCTAGAGGGTCACACACTAAGTGTTTTTGGTGGTCTCGGTTAAATTCTATTTGAATTTAATTAATGAAATAAATAGTATTCTCAAGACCGTGGAATAATTTTATTCAAGTTAAAATGATTTCATAAATTAAAAATAAATATTATTCTCAAGACTATGGAATAATTTTATTCAAGTTAAAATGATCGCATAAATTAAATAAAATATATTTATTTATTTGATTTAACATTTAATAAATATTTATTTACTAGTTTGTAAATAAAATATTTATTTAAGAGGATAAATTAATTATTTATTTATTCGATTGTTCAATAAATGGAAGTGGAGTTCAAGCGGACCAAGGTTGGTCCAACAGTAAAATAATTATTTTTAAGATGGTAAATAATTATTTAACTAGTTGGAATAAATTATAATAACGCTGCTATTATTTTGTGATGCAGAATTTTATTTATAATTCTATTTTGCACAAGTTGGTGAAACATAAATAAGGACACGGTATTATTATTAAATTCATGGGTTTTCCCTAAGTTCATGAATTTATTTAATTGTTTCTATAAAATTAAATAGTGTAATTGAAATTCCATGTATATAAATTGGAAAGTATGCCTATTGTGTCATACACCACACCACACTCCTGATGAATTGAGAATTGTTGAGCCAAAAAAATTCTTTCTCGAATCCTCTTTTCTCCCCACTCAATAACGAGAGACGTTCTTCAAGTCCTAAGAACAGGCGATCAAGAACGACTGGCACAAGACACTCGATTCGCCGCGCTAGCACCCGAAGAATAAGCGGTGTCGATCAAAGGTCATCAGAGCACATGCGGATCACCACTAGAGGGATTCTAGTTTGGATCCTTTTAAGTGTAATGAGATAATCCGGAAGGGTCATTCCTGATGATCAACATCATCAATGAAGAAAAATACCAAAGATCCAGGTTTTTTTATGAAATTAATTAAATTAACTATAAACATGATGTGAAAGATCCTCTCTAAAGGTTCCAGGACTCTTTCTTATTTATCCAAATCTTTTATTATAATCCATTGATACTGGAGTTCATCATCGTATTGATCCTGAAATAATCATTGATCATGGTATAAATCAAAATTGGGTGTCGTCCCAACCACGGTTCCGCCGCGCTCAGAACCGTCCAGTGGTATCAGAGCGGTAGTAATGCGAAACGGGCGGGGCGAGGTGGGGCGGGCCAAGCCCACGTGGGCTTGATCCTATGGAGGCTAGACACACAAAATCCCTCATAAAAATGGATGGATTTATCCAGCCCACCCCACCCCGCAGAAGATGCAGGCAAGCCCACGGGCAACACACATTCATTATTGTTTTTATAATTTTTTACATTTTAATAGACTTGTAAAATCCCTCATGAAAAATATTGTTATGAAAAATGATTGTAATTACTATTCAAAATTACATTTAATTATAAAATTGTTCATAATTAAGCATAAAAAGTCCAAATTTTCAAAATCAAAGTTACTAATATAAAGTGTACAACAATCGATAACAAATATATAATGAGACTGATCTATTTCAAATGATTCTCCAATATTACTTGGAACCTTGTCTCCTTTAATATTTCCTCCAAATATTAAATCAAAACACAATTAAAAATAGATTTCAAAAAACATATAAACTAAAAAATATACTAAAAAATAAAAGTATTGATACATTTGATTTTGATAAAAAATCTTATGAAAATATAGCTATAAAATTAACAAAATAAAAATATAAAAAATATTAAACATTAAAGATAACAATTAATATATTTTTATGAAATAAAAAAATCAAAAAATTAAACAAAAAAACAAGAATTACTGCATGTTACAGTCGAAGGGGAGGGTGGAAGAGCGGGGGTGGCGGAGCAGGGTGGCGGAGCGGGGTGGCAGAGCAGGGTGGCGGAGCAGGGTGGCGGAGCAGGGTGGAGAAACAGGGTGGCGGAGCGGAGGTGGTTGGGGTGGCTAAGCAGAGGTGGTAGGGGAGGCGGGGTTGGTGGAGCGGAGGTGGTGGGGCGGAGGTGGAGAAGCAGAGGTGGGTGGCAGAATAGGGTGTGGCAGAGCAGAGGGTGTGGGGGTGGTGGAGCGAAGGAGGCGGGTGCGTTGAAGCTGAGGAGGTGGGAACAGAAGAGCAGAGAAGGAGAGGGTGGTGGAGCAGAGGGTGGTGATGGGGGTGGCGTAGTGGGGGGTGATAGAGAAGAGGGTTGGAGAGTGGGGGTGCCGGAGCGGGGGTGCTGGAGTAGGGGTGGCAGAGCGGAGGTGGTGGGGGAGGAGAAGCGGAAGAGGCGAGGGAGACGGGAGAGGACTGGTGGGGGGAAACAGGCAAGGCCAAGAGTGTAGTAGAGTAGTTGGATAAATAAAATAAAGAGGAGACGTCGGGAATAAGAGTGAGGAATGGTGTTCTTCAAGGCATTGGGAATATGAGTGAGGGTGTTGTGCAGTGCATGTGGGTCTCGAAACATGAGATTTGAAAATTTGATGGTATGATAATTTTTTAAAAAATATTAAAGGAGCCCTCGGGCTAGCCTGTATCCGTGCGGGTAAACCTGCACTGGTTGGATTCCTGTGCGGGCTGTCCATATAAACCCACTTAAAATTTGGGTTAATTTGATTAGACCCACCCCTCCCCAAACCCGCCCCAAACCCACTTACTCCATGAGCCCACAGCCCGTTTTGCACTGGTATAGAGCGGTTACGTAATAGTTTATAATTATTTAAATATTTTTGTTGATGACTTACGCATTTAATAATTTAGTTGTTTCAATTCAAGTTAATCATTCTGCAAATTTGAATCTCGAGATCTATTCCTCCTCTTTTTTTTCTCATTCATCTTATAGAAATGATATTTTATTTTAATTTTGATTAAAATAAAATAGAGGATCTCATCCAGAGGTTCCAAAGCTTCTTGGTCATACAACACTAGAACACACGGCGTTTATTTGGAATTTTATGTCATGTAGTCAAGATTCAATGCATCAGACTAGTCCGCCAAACCAAGTCATGTGTTGGAGTCTTTCGAAGTCTTAAATGACTTCGTTTGTTGACCAGGAATAGGTGGAACGTGATTTCCAGATTACACACTATGTGGCCCAATGGACACATCGTGTAGTCCCTTTAGGTTAGGGTTGGACCGTGACCCCGTACACGTCTTGCTCGGATGGAGACTGTGTAAAAAGGAACTACATAGTGTGTGGCCCACTGGACATGTCGTGTCTCCGAATATTTCCAAAGTATACTCACACGTATTTTCCTCTGGTGTGTACTTCATATAGATGTTGAAAAATAGTACACATCATGTAGTTGGAACTACACCTCGTGTACTCATCCAAATTACACAGATTTATTAAAATTTATTATTATATTATACAAACCCTTGAGACATGTACCATCGTGTGGGCGTAAAGCTGAGGAACAACATGTGATAGGTTTTTTAAATATATGTGTTTGATTTAACATCTGTGTAATGTTCATTTCTACTCATTGGGTAGTTATGAATAGGAATTCACCAGGTTTCCTCGAAGGTACAAGTCACATACAAAGATAATTTTAGATGAATTTATTTGTTTAAAATTATGATGGATGAGAAACTTAAGTAAACACATAAAATAGTTTAAGATAAAAGGATTGATTAATTAAAGATGATAATTAATTGATTCGAGTGTGATTTACCTTAAACAAGAACGATTAAAGAATTGATTATTGGTTTTATTTATGCATAAACATCATTTCATGCATGGATGATCATGAGCTAGAACAAGACCTTTGTATGTGGATGGTTTCTTTTAATTTATTTATTTGAATTAAATTTGTTGGCCTGCGAGCCTTCTTCTCATTAATATGTAGGGTCTACACGCCCAAGGTTTCTTTTATGTAAAACCCATTTTTACCCCTTGCCTACATATGAGTTAAAAAGGACATATGTAATGGATGGAACTCCCAAGCTAGTGGAGGTGGTTCGAGCTGGATCCGAGATGAAACCAATCCTAGGAGATACAGAAGTGGACAAATGGAAGCTATAAACACGAACCCAAAAGTTTCAAGGTGTTTCTCCCCTAGGTCAGGGTTAGTTTTTCAACTGCTAGATAAACTAACCATTATAAAAGCTCCTGATCATTCCATTTACTTTATTTTATTTCTGTCAGTTGCAGGGTTTATCATTATGGATATGTTATCATGATCCCATAATTAATGAATTAAACATGCATGCAATATAAAACTAAAATAAACCAGACTTATGCGTAAATATTATCAATACATGGTTAATCACTTAAGTAAGTTCCACTTAATTTTAACAATCGTGTGATAATGATAATAAGTAATTCACGCATAAGAGATAAAAAATCCCTCAAATAAAATATTAAGTTAGAACAAGCCTTTCGTTACTTGATTAATAAAAAAACTCAATAAAACTATGTGTTTGACCAACCCTTGTTGGGACACTTACTTTTATACAGGAATACCTTATCAAAGGTTTCAGGTTGACTTAACCATATTACATCAAGAGGAGTAGCCCTTGCTAGACTTGGTGTAATATTGGAGTCAAGAGTTGAGGAAATCTAAATTCGTGTTTTCAGGATTGGGGAGTCCACTCAACATATCAAGGAGGTTCAAGCTCGTAGTTGGCAAAGACTTACCTACCTAAATACCTTCTAATAGCTTGACCAACCCTTGTTGGGGTTATGAGAAGGGGAATATGGATCCTTTCCACTAGAATGTCATAGAAACTGGACATTCCGAGTTCAATGGTGAGGGCTATTGGGACTTGATAAAATAGTGGGAGACTTAATAAAATTTATTATTTCTTATAAAATGTAATCAAGAAAGTACTAATGATAAGAAATTTTAATTATAGAATAAAAATGACAAACTCGTCAACCACACTATCCCTATGATCAATTCAGGATAATAACAACATCCTCACTGGTAGTAACTTCCAGGAATGGTTTAGACACCTTCAGGTTATCCTATGCCATGGACCAAAGTATTACGTGATAGATTCAACATTACCTGATCCGCCTTCCAAAGAGGTGAGAGATGAGGATTTCCTAGTGTATGAGAAACATATGAACGATGTGGTTGGCATTCAATGTTTGATGCTATCATCAACATCTAGTGAGCTCATGAAGTCTCATTCAAATAAGGATTCTTATATCATGCTCGAGCACCTTTGTGGTCTTTACCAGGAGAGAGTAAGATAGGAAAGGTTTGAGATCTCTAAGACACTCTTTCAGATTAAGCTTGGAGAAGGTTCCCTAGTTGGGCCTCATGTAGTCAAGCTCATTAGCTACATTGAGAACCTAGAGGTTCTAGGGTTTAAACTCCCCAAAGAATTGGGCACTGATCTCATTCTCGCATCACTCCCTCAGAGTTTCTCTAACTATGTTGTCAATTTCAATATGAACAACATTGAGAAGTATCTATCTGATCTTCTTATCCTCATTCACCAAGTGGACAAAGATATAAAGCGTGAAAATCCGTATATCCATATGGTGAATAAGAGGAAACGGAAGATGAAGAGATTTAATCCCAATGCTTCTTCAAGACCTTCCAAGAAAAGGAAGATCAAAGGGGAGGCAAGGGAAAAGGAGGTTGTTTGTTTCACATGTGGCAAGAAGGTCCACTAGAAGAAGAACTGTACCCAGCCTGAGAAGTAAGGGGAAGATTCAGGTGCATTTGTTATTCAATGCAATCTATCTATTTCTACAAATTTGGTATTAGATACAGCTTTTCGTGCTCACATATGTATCCAAATACATGAACCAAGTATATTCATGAAGATTTATTGAGGAGAGGTAGATCTAAAAGCCGCCAAAGGAGCCAGAATTGCTGCTATAACTATTGGGGACTACCACCTCACGTTGCTAACTAAGATGATCTTGGTGTTAAAGGGTTGTTTTTATGTGCCTTCTGTAACCAAAAACAAAATTTCTGTATCCAAACTAGATATAGATGGATTTTTTTCAAGTTTAGAAATGAATGTTTCTTCTTTTATAAAGATAGCATTTGTTTTGGTAGGGCACATTTATACAACGGTCTTTATATGTTGGATTACACAAACCAGGTAATGAAAATAGATGGCAAAGATACTTCACATAACTCATACCACCCCCAACTTTGGCATCACCAGCTTGGTCATGTAAATGAGAAATACTTGACAAAGTTACATCAATATGGATATTTAGATTATTTTTAACTAAAACCACATGGCGTATGTCATGCATCTTTACAAGGAAAAATGACCAAAGACCCATTTGGTGGGAAAGGTGAAAGGGCTAAAGAACTTCTTGAATTAGTTCATACTGATGTGTGTGGACTATTTCTAGTTGAAGTAAGGGGAGGGTAATCACACTTCATAACTTTTACTGATGATTTTAGTAGATATGGATATATCTACTTAATGAGGTATAAGTTAGATTATTTTGATAAGTTCAAAGAATACAAGAATGAATTTGAGAACCAACTTGGTAAGAAGATTAAGAAACTCCACTCAGACCGAGGTGGAGAATATCATAATCAAGACTTAATTGATTAATTATAGGAGTTTGGGATCCTATCCCAACTCACTCCTCCAAACACACCCCAATGGAATGGTGTGAGAAAAAGGAGGAACCACACCCTATTGAACATGGTGAGATCAATGATGAGTCATGCGAGTCTTACATTATCCTTTTGGGGATATGCGTTACAAATAGCAGCACACACAGTAAACCAAGTACCAACTAAATCAATAAATGGTATTCCATACGAGTTCTAGAATGGAATAAAATATATGTTATCGAATTTACATGTGTGGGGTAGAAAAGCATTTGTTAAGGCCTCTTCAGGTAACAAACTCGCACCCTGAGGCACAAAGTGTACATTTATAGGATACCCCAAAGAAACAAGGGGATATTACCTATACATCCCCTTAGAAAAAAAAATGTTATAGTGGAAAGACATGCCATATTCATTGAGAGGGAGCACATCTCCAAAAGAGATAGTGGGAGCGAGATAGACTTCGATGAAGTCGAGGATCAAGGTACACAAGAGTTGGTATAGGAACAGATTCCACAAAGCCCCGTGGAAGAAGAATCTATTCCAAAGACAAAAGTACTATGTAGGAGTACAAGAGAGTTTAGAGAACTGGAATGGTATGGTTTTCTAGTTAATAATGATGGTGAATCATTATTAGTTGATAATAATGATCCTCTAACCTACAAGGAAGCAGTAGTTGCACAAATGTTGCCAAGTGGAAAGAAGCCATGAATTCTGAAATAGATTCCATGTACCAAAACCAAGTTGGGATTTTGGTAGATCCTCCAGTTGATGTAAATCTTATTGGTTGCAAATGGGTATTCAAGAAGAAAATGGAAATGGAAGGACAAGTCAGTACCTATAAGGTACGACTGGTCGCAAAAGGTTTTAAACAGTGTCAAGGAATTGACTAAGATGAAACCTTCTCACCAGTTGCAATACTAAAATCCATCAGAATTATAATTTCCATTGAGTTTTACCATGACTATGAGATTTGGAAAATGGATTTCAAAACATAATTCCTTAATGGGAACCTCAGGAAGATGTCTACATGACACAACCTGAATGGTTTGTGACTCCAAAGGATGCCAATAAGGTATGCAAGTTGCATAAATCAATTTATGGATTAAAGCAAGCATCCAGGTCATGGAACATTCATTTTGATGAAGCCATAAAATAATTTGTTTTTATCAAGAATGAATGAGATCCATGTGTCTACAAATGTTTTAGTGGGAGTGCGGTCATTTTCCTAATAGTATATGTTGTGGACATATTACTTATTGGAAATGAGATACCAGTCTTACATTCTATTAAGGAATGGTTGAATCAATGCTTCTCCATGAAAGAATTGGGTGAGGCTACGTATATTCTTGGGATCAAGATACATTGTGAAAGATCCAAGAGATTACTGGGCCTAAGTCAAAGTGCATACATTGATAAGATACAGAACAGATTCAGTATGGAACAATCCAAGAGGGGATTGTTTCTAGCGTCACATGGCATTCATCTTTCCATGAAAATGTTTCCTCAAACACATGAGGAAAGAAATATAATGTAAAGGACTCCATATGCATCAGCGATTGGGTTATTCATGTATGGCATGCTATGTACTAGGCTAGATGCCACCTACACATTGAGTGTGGTAGGAAGATATCAAGCTGACCCAGGTGACCGCCATTGGATGGCAGTCAAGACTATCCTAAATTATCTGAGACATACTAGGGATATGTTCCTGGTTTATGGAGGAGATGAAGATCTAGTCAACAAAGGATATTCATATGCTAGTTTCCATACTAATCTAGATGACATGAAGTCTCAAACATGATACGTCTTCACTTTGAATGGAGGTGCAGTGAGATGGAAAAGCTCAAAGCAGAGTGTGGTAACAAAATTTAAAGTAGAGTCCGAGTATATCACAGCTTCTGAGGCAGCTAAATAAGCAGTTTGGATGTGAAGATTCATCTAGGAGATATACGTGATACCTCTAAGTAAAGATCCCATCACATTTTACTGTGAAAATACTACAGTGGTGGATCTCGCAAAAGAGTCAAGGTCACATCAGCAGACGAAGCACATACTTCAGAAGTATCATCTCTTGAGGGATTATTCTCAAAGAGGTGAATTTTAAGTGAGCAGTATTACCACTTTTGACAAAGTGGCGGACCCCTTGACTAAATCCTTGACTCAGCAGAAACATGATCATCATTTGATGACTAGCAGACTGAAAGTAGTAGGCAGATGGCTCTAGTCCAAGCGAGAGTTTGTAAGAGTTAGTGTCCTAGAACCAACTAGTTTTAATTTTATTACATGGATATTTTAATGTATTATTACATATTGTTCATTAATCTGCATGATTATGAAGTAATAATGTCCTAGACTATTTGTTTCATTGATAAGGTCATGGCAGTTACCCGCTATGATGAGAACCTTGAAATGCTATAACAATATTCTTAAATATAGTTCTGTGGTTGGATAACATGCTATGATGGGACACATAGCATGAAGAACGTCAGGTGTGAGTACTCATAATCAGATGAGACTTCCTCTCATGAAGTTCTCACTTGGTATTCTCCAAGATAGGAGATTATGAGAATAGACCCGCTAGTAGGAATTCTGAATGTTTTGGTGTCATTGGATATTTCTATCTGTGAACATGTGTAATTATCCTTAGACTTTAATATTATCATTAATATGTGTCATGACTTACGTACTTTTATTTACTGATGAAAACCATCATGCAGACAGTTGGCGGGAAGTAGGGTATGTTGGGTGAATCACGAGTGTCATGTTATTAATGGATAAGTCGAGGAAGGATTTGTCCCTTCCATTTATGGATGTTGATATCTCGGCACTTTTATTGAAATATAAATGCCGTGTGAAATTCCATGTCCATGGTGTAACGACAATTTTATTTCAGGTAGTCAAAGAACAACGTATCAAGCATAAAAGTTGATGACACGGTCACGAAACTTGCTTGATGAGATATTGCGACAAAGGGATTATATTACACAGTGAGCATTCGTATGTGGATGTCATTGTTTCAACTTTAAGTTTTTTCTCTTGGGTTCCCTGACTGGTTGCTAGATATTACTCTTGGACTTTAGGCAAGCCCATCTAATTCTAATGAGAAAGAATCCTAGAGGGTCACACACTAAGTGTTTTTGGTGGTCTTGGTTAAATTCTATTTGAATTTAATTAATTAAATAAATATTATTCTCAAGACCGTGGAATAATTTTATTCAAGTTAAAATGGTCACATAAATTAAATTAAATATATTTATTTATTTTATTGAAAATTTAATAAATATTTATTTACTAGTTTGTAAATAAAATATTTATTTAAGAGAATAATTTATTTATTTATTTATTCAAGTTTTCAATAAATGGAAGTGGAGTTCGAGTGGACAAAGGTCGGTCCGGTAGTAAAATAATTATTTGTAAGATAGTAAATAATTATTTAATTACTTGGCACAAATTAAAATAACGCTGCTATTATTTTGTGATGCAGAATTTTATTTATAATTCTTTTTTGCACAAGTTAGAGCACCATAAATAATGAAACAGTGTTATTATTAAATGCATGGGTTTTCTCTATGTTCATGAATGTATTTAATTGTGGCTATGAAATTAAACATTGTAACTGAAATTCCATGTATATAAATAGGCAAGTATGCCTATTGTTTCATACACCACACCACATGCCTAGTGAATTGAGAATTGTTGAGCCGAACAATTTCTCTCTCGAATCCTCTTCTCTCCCCTCTCAAGAATGGGATATTTTATTCAAGGCCGAAGAATAGGCGATCAAGAACGACCGACACAAGACACTCGATTCATCAAGCTAGCACCCGGAGAACAAGCGGTGTCGATCAGAGGCCATCAAAGAATATGTCGATCACTGCTAGAGGGATTATGGTTTGGATCCTTACAAGTGCAACAAGATAATCCGAAAGGGTTATTCTGAATGATCAAAATCATCAACAAAGAAAAATACCAAAGATCCAGGTATTTTTTTATGAAATTATTTAAATTAATTATAAACATGATGTGTAAGATCATCTCTAAAGTGTTTGGGCCTCTTTATTCTTTATCTAAATCTTTGACTATATTCCATGGAGACTGGAATTCGTCGTCATATTGATCCCAGAATAATCATTGAACATGGTAAAAATAAAAATTGGGTGTCATCCCAACCATGCTTCCACTTCTCCTGAAACCTTCACCACTCTATATGAGAATCATAATATAAAATAAAAAAATACTACATTTATAACAAAATATGGAGATTTATGAATGTTAAATTTGTATGAGATCAATATGGATAGTGGGTAAGAACCTGATTTAGATTTCTATATAGAGATCACTTCTTATTTGAAGGGTAAGAGTGAGTATTGGTATGGAACTTCAAGAAAAGTATTAACGTTTGAAAGAAAATATACATTGGTTATATGTGATTTTTTTTGTAGAGTATCGGAGTGGAAACCCCCCCCCCCCCACCCCTGCATCCCCCCTACCCCCCTACAGCCCCCCTGGAAAGCCCCCCGGACAGCCCCCCCCCCCCACCTGGATATCCCCCCACCCCACCTGGACAGCCCCCACCCCACCTGGACAGCCCACCCCCCACCCCTCACCTAGATGCCCCCCTCCTCCCTGGACAACCCACACCCCCTCCCCCACCTTGACATCCCACCCCCATTGGATAGCCCACCCCCCCTGAACAACCCACACCCCTCCTCCCCCACCTGCACTTCCCACCATCACCCCCCGATAGCCCACCCCCTCCCTGAATATCCCACACCCCTTCCCCCACACCCCTGTAGCCCCCCTACCCCCACCCCCCCCCCCCCCAACCCACCTGGATATTGAAGGTTCCGGGTGCAGTGGAAGCGCGTTGGTGGGTTTTCCCAACTTAATTTTTCGTTAAACAACATTCAATCCGAGATCCGTCACGATATAAAATTCCGAATCTTCGGAATAGAACGAAGAACGAAAAGATAAAGAAAGAGTCCTGGAAACCTTGAGGAGGATCATCATATGTTGATTATAATTAATTTAATTAATGCATAAGAATTACCTCGTTGGAATTTTTTCTTCGTTGATGTGTTTGGTCACGATTCGGTGATCCATCGTTGAGTTGTAGAATCCAAGTGTAGGATTCCTCTAGCGGTGATCCACACGTGTGTCATGTATCTCTGTACGTCGCTGAAGGGATCTCCGAGTGCTAGCGCAGAAGAACCTTCGCTTGCGATATCCGCCTTTGACCGCCTTGATCCGGTGGAGTATCTTGCTCTCGTAACTTGAGGGTGTTCTTGGTGGAAAGGGAATTCTCTCTTGGCTTGAGAGTATTTCCAAATCCATTTTGCACAACCAATGGCTCTCCAAAATGTTGGGGTTGTGAGGATATTAATAATCATGTTTGAGGTTAATAGAGTTATGACAATAAATAAACGCGTTACGTGTTTTATTTATTTCATTAACTCTTATTGAAAACCCCCCATGTCGAATTATTAATTCCTTGACATGCACCCACGCTGATTATAATAAATATCATTTAATAAAACAATATTAAATCCTCAAAATCCCAACTGGAAAAACTACACGGCATGTAATAATTAATACACGGCGTGTACTTTTGTTTTCCATTTTTCTCCACCACATTTGTTAGACCTTGAGTAATGACTATTTATTTCTTAAATAAATTTAACTGCATTACTCGCTAATAAATATATTATTTCGTCCACAATATATTCTCTTGAATAACTAGTGTCAAAATAAATGCGATCAGACATCCTTAAATAATTATTAAACCACAGTCAGGAATAATATTTATTTAACTTGTTAAATTAATATTTAACTGAGATACATGGACACACTTAGTGTGTGACCCTCTAGGCCTCTTTCTCAGTGGCATTAGGATGAGCCTGCCTAAAGTCAAAGGTTAGCGTCTAGCAACACGCCAAGGCACCCATAGAGAAAGAAGTTAACGCCGCAATGACGTGTTACCTCCTACGAACGCTTACCGTGTAATATAATCTCTTTGTCACGATATCTCCAATCAAGCAGGTTTCATGCTAGTGCCATCAACCCATGTGCTTGATTATTCTTTCTTTGACTTCCCGGAATTGAACTTGCCCATACCTTACCATGGCCATGGATTTATTTAGGCTATATCAATTCCATCAAAGGGCCTGAGATATCTACTTCCGTTATGGAACGGAAGGGACAAATCCTTTCTCGCATTATCTATTAATGTGGTATTACTCGTGACGCACCCAACGTATCCTACCTCGCTGCGAACAATGTATCATCACAATTTTCTTCAATACATCTAAGTGCGCGAGTTTTAATACCCATTAATAATAATCTTAAAGTCTAAGGATCAATACACACGTCCGTAGATAGGAACATCCAATGACACTATGAAAAGTGGATTTCCTACTGACGGGTCTTGTTCTCATAATATCCTCCTGGATATTACCAAGTGCGCACACCATGATAAGGTGCCTCAAAGTTTTATGATTACTCACCCCTAATGACCTATATTATTTGTGTCCCTCAAATAATATCATCCGAACATAGAACATACATTCAAGAACAGTGTTATGGCACTTCCGGGTTCTCATCATAGCAGGGATCTGCTACGAACCTTTAATGCAACAACTGTCCTTAGGACATTATCACATGACATGTCACGCAGAAGAACAATCAAGATGTGATAAGGCTTTTATTTAATGAATAAAGTACAAATTAGTTGGTTCTAGACCACCAACTCCAACAGACTCCCACTTGGACTAGAGCCAACTGCTAACAACCTTGAACCCGCTAGATCTCACATGATATTCATGCTTCTGCTGAGATAGGCCTTTAGTCATGGGGTCCGTCACGTTCTCTTCTGTGGACACTATGCTCACTGCAACTTCACTCCTTTGATAGAAATCCCTCAAGAGGTGATACTTCCGGAGTATGTGCTTTGTCCATTGATGTGACCTTGGTTCCTTTGCAAGAGCCACCGCTGCAGTATTATCACAATACAATGTAATGGGATCTTTACTGCTAGGCACCACATCAAGCTCCTGGAAAAAGTTACGAATCCAAATGGCTTCTTTGGATGCATCATAAGCCGCTATATACTCGGACTCCACTGTAGAATCGGTGACAACTGGCTGCTTTGAACTCTTCCAGCTCACAGCTCCTCCATTGAGACAGAAAACATATCTAGATTGCGACTTCAGATCATTCTGATCTTTTTGAAAACCAGCATCAACATACCCTCTGATGACAAGCTCCTCGTCTCCTCCATACACCAGGAACATATCCTTAGTTCTTCTCAGATACTTAAGGATAGTCTTAACAGCTGTCCAATGCTGTTCTCCTGGATCTGCTTGATATCTGCCTACCATGCCCAGTGCATAGGCAACATCAAGCCTGGTACATAACATGGCATACATGATGGATCCTATAGCCGAAGCATATGGGATCTTGCTCATCCTATCTTTCTCCTGTTGTGTCTGGGGACACATTTTCTTAGAAAGATTTAAGTCATGTGACACTAGAACCAATCCCCTATTGGATTTTTCCATACTAAATCTCTTTAGTATCTGGTCAATGTATGTACCCTAACTTAGTCCAAGCAGCCTCTTGGATCTGTCACGAATGATCTTGATCCCTAGAATGTAAGCTGCTTCTCCTAAGTCCTTCATGGAGAAACACTTGTTCAACCAGTCCTTAACTGACTGTAAGGCTGGTACATTGTTTCCAATAAGTAATATGTCATCAACATATACCACTAGGATGACGACCACATTACCATTAAACCTCTTATAAACACATGGCTCACATTCGTTCTTAATGAAACCAAATTCCTTTATGGCTTCATCAAATCGAATGTTCCATGACCTGGATGCTTGCTTCAATCCATAAATGGATTTCTGCAACTTGCAAACCCGTTTGGCTTCACCTGGTGTCACAAACCCTTCTGGTTGTGTCATATAGACATCTTCCTAAAGGTTCCCATTAAGGAATTCTGTTTTTACATCCATCTTCCAAATCTCGTAGTCATGGTAAGCTGCTATGGCAAGTATGATTCTTATGGATTTAAACATGGCAACTGGCGAGAAGGTTTCATCATAGTCAATTCCTTGACGCTGTCTGAATCCTTTAGCCACTATCCTTGCTTTATAGGTGCTAACTTGACCTTCCATGTCCAGCTTTCTTTTGAATACCCATTTTCATCCAACAGGCTTTACATCAACTGGCTCATCGACCAGAACCCAAACTTGGTTTTGATACATGGAATCCATCTCAGAATTCATAGCTTCTAGCCATCTTGCAGCTTCTGAGCTTTCTACTGCTTCCTTATAGGAGAGAGTTTCATCATTGTCCAATAATAATGATTCACCATCCTCGGTGACTAGGAAACCAAATCTCTCTGGTTCCATTACCTCTCTTGATCTCCTACGTAGTACTTGTGTTTCTGGAACCTCTTCCACGGGGACCTGTGGAACTTGTTCTTGTACCAACTCATGTGTATCTTGAGCATCAACTTCGTTGAAGTCAATCTTTCTCCCACTATCCATCTTGAGGATGTACTCCCTCTCAAGAAATATGGCTTGTCTGGCGACAGTCACTTTCTTGTATTGGGGGTTATATAGGTAATATCCTCTCGTTTCCTTGGGATATCCTATAAAGATACACTTCGTGCCCCGGGGTGCTAGTTTGTTGCCTGAGAAGGCCTTAACAAATACCTCGCATCCCCATACACGTGTGTGCGACAAAGTGGGTTTCCTTCCATTCCATAACTCGGATGGAATTCCATTTTCCGCCTTAGTTGGTACTCGGTTTAATGTGTATGCTGCAGTTTGTAATGCATATCCCCAAAAGGATAATGGAAGATCTGCAAGACTCATCATTGACCTCACCATGTCCAACAAGGTGCGGTTCCTACTTTCACTAACACCATTCCACTATGGTGTATAAGGAGGAGTGAGCTAAGATAGAATCTCATACTCCCGTAGAAGATCGATGAACTCTTGGTTCAGATAGTCTCCACCTCGATCAGATCGAAGCTTCTTTATCTTCTTACCAAGATGATTCTCTACTTCATTCTTGAATTCCTTAAATTTCTCTAAGGACTCTGACTTATACCTCATTAAGTAGACATAGCCATATCTACTCAAATCATCAGTAAAAGTAATAAAGTAAGAATATTCACCTCTAGCTTCTACTGGAAATGGTCCACACACATCTGTGTGTACCAATCCTAGAAGCTCTATGGCCCTTTCACCTTGTCCACCAAAAGGCAGCTTGGTCATTTTTCCTTGTAAACAAGCATGACATCTATCAAGTGGTTTTAGCTCAGTACAGTCTAAATAGCCATCTTGGTAGAGTTTTGTCAAACGCTTCTCGTTCACATGACCAAGGCGGTGATTCCATAACTGGGTGATGTATGAGTCATGTGAGTTTGTTTCGTTATCGATTGCCAACACTTGGTTTTCTTAATTCAAGACATACAAACCATTATTTAAATGTGTCATACCATAACATACATTGTTCTTATAAAAGAGACAACCCTTATTTCCAAATTTGAAAAAAAATACATCCATATCCAAACAAGATACAGAAATTATGTTCTTGGTAACACTAGGAACATAATAACAGTTATGTAAAATCAAAATCATCCCAGTCGGCAATGAGAGGTGGTAGTCGCCAATAGCCAACGCAACCAGCCTTGCGCCATTGGCAGCTCGAAGATCCACCTCTCCT
The DNA here is from genome assembly GCA_963277665.1 of Viscum album. Taxonomy (NCBI): domain Eukaryota; kingdom Viridiplantae; phylum Streptophyta; class Magnoliopsida; order Santalales; family Viscaceae; genus Viscum; species Viscum album. The sequence continues at coordinate 734,074,353 of OY728147.1, read as the reverse complement.
CTGGCGATCTTTCTAAATCTACTTGGTTCCTGTATTTGAATATAGATGTGAGCCGCACAAGCTGTATCTAATACCCAATGTGTAGAAATAGAAAGATTGCACTCGATAACAAACACAACTTTAGCGTCCCCACGCTTCTGGGTGTAGTTACTCTTCCAGTGGACCTACTTGCCAAATTCAAAACACACTGCCTCCCGTTCCTTGCCCTGCCTCTGGATCTTCCCCTTCTTGGAGGGATGGTGCTCGGGGGCTTCAGACCATTTATAAGTATTTGGCCCCTTTTCCTTGTCCTTCCTTTTCTTGTTCACTATAAGGACCGCGGGTTTGTCACACCCCATGTCCTTATCTACCTGGAGAATCAAGGTCAGAAGCTCCGATAGACTCTTCTCATTTCCGCTCATGTTATAGTTGACAATGAAGCTAGAGAAGGTCTTGGGTAGTGATGATATGATGAGATCTGTACGCAACTCATCCAGGAATTTAATCCCTAAGATGTTTAGGCATTCAATGTAGCCAATAATCTTGACTACATGAGGCCCAGCTGGCGCAGACTCTCCAAGCTTCGTGGTAAACAAAGCATTGGAGATCTCATACCTCTCCTGTCTCGCCTTCTCTTGGTAGAGATCTTTAAGGTGAGACATCATGCTATATGCGTCCATGTTTTCATGTTGCTTCAAGAGCTCATTAGACATGGCTGATAGCATAAAACACTGGACATCTATGGCATCATCCATGTGTTTCATGTAGAGAGATAATTCCTCATCACTAGCCTCTTTCCCAGGCGCAACTGGAATAGGCTCTTCCAGCACATATAATTTCCTTTCGTGGCGAAGGACGACGCGTAAACGCCTCTGCCACTCTTGGAAATTGGTACCGGTGAGAAGGTTTTCTTTTTCGAGTATGGTGTGCAATGATATGTTTGAAGTCATTTTCTTTCCGTTTCTACAAATTAAGATGAGCAAAGATTTAGTACTTTATTACAAAATTTGAGACAAATAAATAAATTAATAATTATTAGTCTCCCACTATTTTATCGAAATCCAATAGCCCTCACCATTGACTTTAGAATATTCTGTTGAGTGAATATTCTAGTGGCAAGGATCCATATTGTCCTTCACATTACCCCAAATAGGGTTGGTCAAGCAACTTGAAGGGTTTTAGGTAGGCATTCCAAATGCCAACTGCATTAACTCGCAGCTCCTTGATCTGCTGAGCGGACGCCCCAATTCTGAAATCCTTTTGGATTTCCTCAACCTTTGCCTCTTGGTCACACCAAGTCCTGCTGTGGCAGTCAACCCTTGATGCGAACCAAGTCAAGTCAACCCAAAACCCTGAATTAGAATTCCCCGATAATTGAAAGCACCTCAACTAGGGTTGGTCAAGCACTTTGAACTATGGTTCGATTCTAACCAAGATTATGGAAGGCTATGCCGACTTAATATTTGTTTTGAGGGATTTTATCCTTATACGTAAATTGCCATTTTATTATCTTTGATTACATGCTTGTTAATATTAAGTGGGAAATACTTAAGTGATTAACCATGTCTAAGATAGTATTTACGTATAAGCCAGTTTTATTTTAGTTCCATCTTGCATGCCTGTTTAATTCATTAATTGTGTGATCGTGACAACACACCCACAATAAATAAACCATGCAACTGACAGAAATAAAATAAATGGTATGATCATGAGCTTTTCTATTGGTTAGTTTATCTAGAGGTTGATAAACTAACCCAAGAACTAGGGGAGAAATACCTTGAACCTTTTGGGTTCGTGTTTACAGCTTTCCACCTGTCCAGCTTTGTATCTCCTTGGATTGGTTTCACCTTGGCTCCTGACTTGAGCCGCCTCCACTAGCTTGGGAGCTCCATCCATTACATATGCATTTATATCACACGCAGGTGATGGGTAAAAGGTGTTTTTACATAAAAGAATCCTTGGGCGCACAGACCCTACATATTAATGAGGAGATGGCTCGCAGGCCAACAAATTTAATTTAAATAAATAAATTAAAAGAAACCATTCACATACAAAGGTCTCGGTCTAGCTCATTATCATCCATACATGCAATGATATTTACGCATAAATAAAACTAGCATTCAATTCTTTAATCGTTCTTGTTTAAGATAAATCACGCTCGAATCAATTAATTATCTTTAATTAATCAATCCTTTTATCTTAAATCCCTTTTCTGAATTTCCTTGATATTCTCATCCATCATAATTTTAAACAAATAAATTCATTTAAAATTATCCTTGTACGTAACTTGTACCTTGGAGGCAACCCGATGAATTCCCATTTATTACGCAGATGTTAAATTAAACACATATATATAAAACACCTATCACGTGTTGTGCCTCAGCTTTATTCCTGAACCATGGTACACGTCTCAAGGGTTTGTATAATATAATAATAAATTTTAATAAATCTGCATAATTCGGGTGAGTACACGGCGTGTAGTTCCGACTACACGGTGTGTACTTTTCTTCACCGTCCATCTGAAGTACACGCCCGGGGATAAGGCGTGTTAATGTACTTCAGAAATTTTCGGAGTACACGGCATGTACAGTGGGACACACGCCGTGTAGTTTCCGCGTTACACGGTTTCCAGCCGGGCAGGCCGTGTACGGAGTACACGACCCAACCCTAACCCGAAGGGACTACACGCCGTGTTCATTGGACCACACGGCATGTATTCTGGAAACCGTGTGCCACCTGTTTCTGGTCAACACATGGTGTCTTAAATTCTTAGAAAGAATCCAATACACGGCCTGATTTGGCGGATCAGTCAATGCATTGAACCTACACTACACGGCGTGTACTTCTGAATACATGCCGTGTATTCTGGTGTTATACGGCCAGAAACGTTTGGCTCCTCTGGATGAGTTCCTCTATTTTATTTTAACCAAATTTAAAAGAAAAATCCATTTCTGTGAGGTGAATGAGAAACGAGGGAGGAGGAACAGATCTCAAGATTCAGATTTCCAGAACGATTAAACATGAATTGAAATAACTAAATTATTAAATGCATAAATCACCAACGAAAAAACTAAATAATTATAACCAACGATATAACCCACTCTGATACCACTTGAAGGTTCCGGGTGCAGCGGAAGCGCGTTGGTGGGTTTTCCCATCTTAATTTTTCGTTAAACAACGTTCAATCCGAGATCCGTCACGATATAAAACGCCGAATCTACGGAATAGAACGAAGAACGAAAAGAAAAAGGAAGAGTCCTGGAACCCTTGAGGAGGATCATCATATGTTGATTATAATTAATTTAATTAATGCATAAGAATTACCTCGTTGGAATTTTTTCCTCGTTGATGTGTTCGGTCACGATTTGGTGATCCATCGCTGCGTTGTAGAATCCAAGTGTAGGATTCCTCTAGCTGTGATCCACATGTGTGTCACGTATCTCTGGATGTCGCCGAAGGGATCTCCGAGTGCTAGCGCGGAAGAACCTTCGCTTGCGATATCCGCCTTTGACCGCCTTGATCCGGTGGAGGATCTTGCTCTCGTAACTTGAGGGCGTTCTTGGTGGAAAGGGAATTCTCTCTTGGCTTGAGAGTATTTCCAAATCCGTTGTGCACAACCAATGGCTCTCCAAAATGTTGGGGTTGTGAGGATATTTATAATCATGTTTGAGGTTAATAGAGTTATGACAATAAATAAACACGTTACGCGTTTTATTTATTTCATTAACTCTTATTGAAAACCCCCCCATGTCTAATTATTAATTCCTTGACATGCGCCCACGCTGATTATAATAAATATCATTTAATAAAACAATATTAAATCCTCAAAATCCCAACTGGAAAAACTACACGGCGTGTAATAATTAATACACGGCGTGTACTTTTATTTTCCATTTTTCTCCACCACATTTATTAGACCTTGAGTAATGACTATTTATTTCTTAAATAAATTTAACTGCATTACTCGCTAATAAATATATTATTTCGTCCACAATATATTCTCTCGAATAACTAGTGTCAAAATAAATTCGATTAGACATCCTTAAATAATTATTAAACCACAGTCGGGAATAATATTTATTTAACTTGTTAAATTAATATTTAACTGAGATACATGGACACACTTAGTGTGTGACCCTCTAGGCCTCTTTCTCAGTGGCATTAGGCTGAGCCTGCCTAAAGTCCAAGGTTAGTGTCTAGCAACATGCCAAGGCACCCATAGAGAAAGAAGTTAACGCCGCAATGATGTGTTACCTCCTACAAACGCTTACCGTGTAATATAATCTCTTTGTCACGATATTTCCAATCAAGTGGGTTGTATGCTAGTGTCATCAACCCATGTGCTTGATTATTCTTTCTTTGACTTCCCGGAATTAAACTTTCCCATACCTTATCATGGCCATGGATTTATTTAGGCTATATCAATTCCATCAAAGGGCCTGAGATATCTACTTCCGTTATGAAACGGAAGGGACAAATCCTTTCTCGCATTATCTATTAATGCGGTATTACTCGTGACACACCCAACGTATCCTACATCACTGCGAACAGTGTGTCATCACAGTTTTCATCAATACATCTAAGTGCGCAAGTTGTAATACCCATTAATAATAATCTTAAAGTCTAAGGATCAATACACACGTCCGTAGATAGGAACATCCATTGACACTATGAAAAGTGGATTTCCTACTGGCAGGTCTCGTTCTCATAATATCCTCCTGGATATTACCAAGGGCGCACACCATGAGAAGGTGCCTCAAAGTTTTATGAGTCCTCACCCCTAATGACCTGTATTATTTGTGTCCCTCAAATAATATCATCCGGACATAGAACATACATTCAAGAACAGTGTTATGGCACTTCCGGGTTCTCATCATAGTAGGGATCCGCTACGAACCTGTAATGCAACAACTATCCTTAGGACATTATCACATGACATGTCACGCAGAAGAACAATCAAGAGGTAATAAGGCTTTTATTTAATGAATAAAGTATAAAGTAGTTGGTTCTAGACCACCAACTCCAACAGATAGCCCCCCCCCACCTAGACACCCCCACCTAGAAAACCCCCCTCCCTCACCCCCACCTGGATAGCCCACCCCCCACCTGGACAACCCACCATCCCCACCTGCACAACCCACCCCCACACCCACCTGGACAGCCCCCCCCCCTCCTCCCTGGACAGCCCACACCCCCTCCCAACATGGACAGCCCACCCCCACCCCCTAGATAGCCCCCTCCCCCCGGTACGGCCCACCCCCTAAACATCCCACACCCCTCCCCCACCTAGACATCCCACCCTAACCCCACCTTGATAGCCCACACCCTCCTTGGACAACACCCCCCTCCCCCACACCCCTGCATCCCCCCTACCCCCCCCCCCCCAAAGCCCCCCTACCCCCTGGACAACCGACCCCCACCTGGATAGCCCCCCCCCCACCTGGACAACCCCCCTACCCCCTTTCAACCCCTCTTAGGGTAATTTTATTTCAATCCATTTTATTAATTAAGAAAGGCAAACCATCATTCATTATCCATTTCATTCAAAACAACCCATTCAATTTATCAAAACATAAAAAATTCAATTTATAAGGCCATATGTGTCACTTAGTAAATGTCATTGGGGGAAGGGAAGGTCACCTACATGGTTAATTCCAATTTAAGAAATGGGCTAAGCACTTAGAAGGTGGGGTGGTGTCCGGGAGGTGGGGTGGTGTCCAGGGGGATGTCCAAGGGGGTGGGGGCTGTCCAAGGGGGTGGAGGGTGTCTAGGGGGTAGGGCGTCCATGGGGTGGGGGTGTCTAGGTGGTGGGGGTGTCCAGTGGTGGGGGCTATCCAAGGGGGTGGTGGTGTCCATGGGGTGGGGGATGTCCAGGGGTGGGGTGTCAAGGGGTTGGGGGTGTTCAGGGGTTAAGGGGGTGGTAGTTTCCTGGGAGTGTGGGGCTGTCCAGGGGGGGTGGGGGTCTTCAGGGGGTGGGGGTTTCCTAGGGGGTGGGGGTGTCTAGGGGGTGGGGGTGTCTGGGGGTGGGGGTATCCAGGGGGGGTTGTTCATGGTGGGTGAGGGTGTCTAGGGGGTGGGGGTGTCCAGGGGGTGGGGGGTTGTCCAAGGGGGTGGGGGTTGTCCAAGGGGGGTGGGGGTGTGCAGGGGGGTGGGGGTTGTCCAATGGGGGGTGTTGAGTGGGTGGGTGCTGTCAAGGGGGGTGGGGGTGTCTAGGGGGTGGGGGAGTCTAGGGGGTGGGAGGAGGGGGCTATCCATGGGGGTGAGGGGTGTCCGGTGGGGGATGTCCAAGGGGGTGAGGGTGTTTGGGGGGTGGGGTTGTCCAAGGGGGGTAGGGGTGTGCAGGGGGTGGGGGTTGTCCAATGGGGGTGTCCAGGGGGTGGGTGGGGGTGTTCAGGGGAGGCAATACCCATATAATACCTTGAAAATTACCTATACCCAATCCAACCAATATCACAATTCTAATCCATCATCCAACCAACAACCAATTCATCCTCAATATCACTACCCTTCCCATTATTCCTTGAATAAAAACTATAATTACAAAATCAAAATCCATTTTTCAACTAAAATAATGTCCACAGATTCTACCATATCACCCCACTAAAAAATGTAAAACCACCTACACCACTACCCCAACTGTCCCCAATCCCTTCACATGGACCATCCTTATATCCATTAACCTTTAACATCTTTGAGTAGGGATACATCTCACCAGCACCCATTAGTTCATATTGTTCATGAACTCTAAACAGATGGAGTGGCTATGAAGACTTCAAATAAAAGTGATTCACACAATCATAAAACTTGAAGTGTAGAACAAAAATAGAAAACATATCAAATTGTTCGGTATACCATGCCACAGACCGCACCGAACTCTAGTTTAGGCCAAATCAAAAGAGAAAAAAAATTAATTTATACAGAACATTAAAACTAAGGTATAACTTACTAATTTGAAGTTAAGAAATAAAAAATTTCTTGATTGAAGATGAATCTATTGGGTTAAAGGAGTCTCGCAACCTAGGGTAAAGATAAAGCTTCAGGAGAGCTTCGGATTAGAGCCTGTAATCCCGCGGACAGGGGAGCTGGGATGCTATGTATTTGGGAGAAACCTTTCACAACAGTTTTTTAAAACCATTGGGAAATATATTATTTACCAATGGTTTTAAAAAACTGTTGGTATACATTAGATAAATTAAATACTTCCCAATGGTTTGAGTAAACTTTTGGGAAATCTTCATTCTAAATACACAATGACAACGGTTTCTTCAAACCGTTGGTAAAGGTTGTTGTTTTTATAGTATACCAACAGTTTGTTCAAAATGTTAGTATAAAAGTATTTGGGAAACCTTCATTTCCATTAGTAGACTAGTAGATACTTACACATAAATAATCTCAGATAATAATGAGATTGAGTAGTTAACCCTTACCTTGTACTGTCCTTTGGTCGAGGGTACATTTAACCTACTGTATAATGAACATAATATGTTATTAAATTATTCCAGAAGTATATTAATATTTATGATATCATACTTGATTCATTTATGTCTTTATAATACTTATTTAATAATAATTTCCATGTTAAAATAACATTTTGGGTAATAATTGTGTTCTTTATCGTATGTGTTTTAACTTGTTATTCTTGATCGTATCACTTATATCATGACTTAATTGCTTCCAGAATATAAAACATTATTTATGTATCATATATATTCAGAATATAAATATGTATAATAGATAGATATATTAATTGTAAAACACCGTTTATGGAGAAGGTAGGTTGTACGTACACATAAATGTTGTTTCCGTTTTCATGTCGTATTGAACGGAAGTAAGTGAATGAGATATATGTAAATACACACACACACAGACATATATATATATATATATATATCCAGTAGAATTATTATTTCATATATTACATACTTATTAATAATATATATTTTTATAATCATCATTGAATGGTGAACTTGGAAATGAATCTCATCACGTCGTAGAGGCGGTAAGTCGTACGTACGCACGAGCGAAGATATCATTCTCTTGATGGTGGAATAATATGTAATTAGATGGTATATTATATATAAAGAATAATTAAAATGTTATATTTATTATTTACATCAATTATACTCATTATTATACTCATCCAAATAATGAAGTGTTGAATAACAAACTACACCACGACGTGGAGACAGTAAGTCGTACGTACGCACATATGGTGACTTTTTCATTCATAGGATAGATAGAATAATGAATATGGTTGTACCATATTTATAATAACATATCATTATTTAGAAGGTACTATATTTATTATTCTGGTATGGAAACAACAAAGAAATAGGAAGTGGAAGAAGAAAAGAACTTTGAAAGATGTGATGAAATAATTACATCTTCTTCAGGTTCTTCCTTTTGATTTGAACAAATGAGATCCTTTGGTTGGATTTATTATCAAAGTAAGGACTATAGGTTGATGTGAGGGTATTTGGGAGGATATTTGATCAGGTTTTGGCCAAGACAAATGGCTTTGGAGGTGCAAATTTAAGATAAGGGAAAGTACCATTTTATAAGGGAGGTGAGGGGCACTTTAGAAAAAGTTTGAATTATTAATTTATTATAAAATAATTTTTAGTTTCTAAAAGCTCCAAATGGATTTATTTAAATGATAAGTTTGGTATGGGTCTAAATCCTCTCAACCAATAGGTTTTAGACAAGTTTAGGTCACCATATTAACCTTATCTTTTGGATTTAACTCTTAGTTAAATAGTTTTACATTTACCATGTCTTCTTGTATTTTTATATTACATGGTTAATAAGCTTACTATAAAATTCCAATAAAACCTCAAGTGTTTCATTAATGACATATATAACATTATTTAATTCCTTTTTCTAAAATTAGGTTTTTATAACTATTATATAATTTAATAAAATAGTATTTTTTTTAAAACTCATTTATGTCAATTTTGACACTATTTAGAATTTGGTTTTTGTGAAAGTCATAACAATCTGATTTATTCAAAAAATAATAATACATTTAATTAACCCTAACATGTCATATTCACCTAAAAAATTTGTTTATGGCATCAAATGTTTAAATTTACATTTATTTTAATATTTATAATATCAATTATTTTAATCTTTCATTAATAAGGTAATTGCTGCATCATCATTATGTCATAAATAAATTTAATTATTTAATGTATAAAAATTGTAAATAAAATACCATTATGTAGGAAATATTTTTTTATTTATAATGAATAGTTATAGTCGAATTTATCTTATGTATAACGCTATATTAAAAATGGTTTAGTTATTAAATTTTGAATTTAACACTTTTAACTCTTCTTTAAATAAAATATAATAAATGTCATGATGTTGGGAAAAAATCCATCAAGGTATCATTGCAGCATTTTTGGGTTGATTGTGTTTGTTGACAAAGAAGGTTTCTATGGTAAATTGTAAAGTTCTAGAGATGTTGTTGACAATCAATGTTGACAAAGAACCATGACAAAGGAATGGACAATCTAGAGGTAGTACAAAAAGAATAAATACAAGGCTGCGTCGTTTTCCAGTGTTTTACAAATTTTTGGGGTCCAGAATTTGGAGTTTGGTGAGCATCAAAAAATATGGATTTCCTTGAAGATCTTATTTAAATATGGAAAAGGCATGAGTTTTGTGAAGATAGGCCTCATGGTTTGGATTTCACAAAGACCAGAAGAATGTTGACGGTGATTCTTCGCAATTATGACTACCTTCACGAATAACTGAGGTTGAAGTGCATCTTAGCGGCGAAGGGATTTGTGAGGGAGCTTCACAGTGAAGGCGTGAAGGAATTGACGGGATGCTCCACGATTATAATGAGCTCCGAGATCAGAAAATTTCCGCGGTGCTTTGTGATTTTGAGAGAATTTCTGTTGGAACTTCGGAGCTTCACGATTTGAGATAACGTGGTGTTTACTTCACGCAAAAGGTTCAAGGGTCGGTGGAATCACTTATAAATAGGCCTCAAAACCCTCGGGAGAAGTAGAGAGAGTTTTTCAAAGAAAATATTTTGCTCTTGGTTCATGAAGGTGGTTCGCAAAGGAAGTGTGGTTCGTGAAAGAAGAGCTTTATGGCGACTAATCTAGCTCTACGAATGTTGTGAGCTTCACGTTGGCTCAGTGAGCATCACGAGGGAAGTCACTCTACGATGACTAGAGCTTTGTGAGAGTGCTTTGTGAGAGTTCTTTGCAAAAATTCATGGGCTTCGTGAAGGCTTGTTTGAGCTTCACGAAATTGGGAGCCTCGCGAAGTAGGGTGCTTTGGGAAGGCGTTTTCAAAGTGATTTGCCCGGTGTTCAGGGGAAAAGGGGTATTAATCATTGGATGAACTTTGAAATTTAATAGAGAATCTACATGTAGTGGAGGATGAATTCATTAGTGGTAATGAAGATACCTACAGGTCTATAAAATATGAGTGGATCTTCTGAAGAAGCAGTGAGTTCAATTCAGTTGAGAGAGCAGTGAGTTCTCAATTTGTGAGTGGTTGTAAACCAGGAGGGACATTGTGTCCGCTTCAAACTTGTAAACAGCAATGCGCTTATAGTGGAATTGGTACATCGGCACACTGCTGGTGTATGCTTCTTGGACGTAGCCCAGTGAGGGTGAACCAAGTAAAAATCACGGTGTCCTGTGCATGCTTTAAGGTTTGTTCATACTCTGCATCGGGAAGTAGAGAGAAGAGGGTTTGTCTAACATCAAAACAAGATCAAAAGGGGAAGTCGTTTTAATCTATCATACCCTGACTCACCCCCCCCCCCTCTTAGGGTATCTAGCCTAGTGTACCTAACAATTGGTATCAGAGGAAAAGGTTAATATTAGTGTTTCTCTCTAAAATGGAGGTCACTAATCATAAAGAGATTCCGATCTTCTATGGGAACAATTTCCATATATGGAAGAATCAGATGCAACACTACTTTCGATCATTAAGAATGGATGTGTTCACAGCACCAATGCATGGCATAACAACTGATATTAATAGTGGTGCATTATCAGAAGCTGAGCATGGAGAGTTGGATGCTGATGCCAAAGGAATTAATGCCTTAGGGGGAACCCTATCCAGTCCTATCTATACAAAGTTGATTTCATGAAAAATGTCACATGCCATGTGGGAAAAGCTATTGAATATATATGTAGGGGATACAAAGGTCAAAGAGGCAAAACTTCAAGTGTTTTGGAACAAGTATGATGATCTGAGAATGAACCCAAATGAGTCTATTGATTCATTCTTCGACAGGGAAAATGTTGTAGTGGAATACATGCGAGGTCTTGGAGAAGTTATTGAACACATAAAGATTGTGAAGCGCATCTTGAAGAAACTTCCAAAACGGTTCAATCTAAAAGTCTCAGTCTTGAAAGATAATGACCCGAAAGAGTTGACATTGGATAACCTGCACAACACCTTTATTGCATATGAAATGAGAAATGATGATAATGAGGCTTTGGAAAAGGGGAAATCCAAAGAGGTGGAATTCAAGGCCATGAAGAATCACACTATTGAAGACTCTCAAGAAGAAGAAGAGACAAATGTGGTGATGTCATTCCTCTCTTCAAACCTTCAAAGAGGAAAAAGAATGTTTAAAGGGAAGCTTCCACTTGCTTGTTTTTGATGTGGAAAGGTTTGACATCTTACATCAAGGTTCCCCAAAAAATTCCAAGAGGATGATGATGTCGATGAAATCGAAATTCCCAAGAAGAAGTCTCCATCCTATGGGAAAGGCAAGAAACAGTTCAAGATAAATTTCTTTAAGAAGAAGAACCTTCTTTCAAAAGAATATGACAGTTCAAACGAGTCTGAGGTTGAGGAGGTTGAAGAGATAGAGAACTATAGAGATCATGGAGAAAATGCTATGGTGGCAGTTATCAATAGTTCTCAGAATAATAATGAAACTGAAGATGAAGAAGAAAAAGAAGAAGTTGAGGGAAGAGTTGATATGAAAGCTGAGTTAGAGGCTGCTCTTGAGGAGATAGATGTTTGGAGAGCCAAAATAAAGAAAGCCAAAAATGTTGTTCGTGACGCTAAACTCTATATGCAGTAGTAGGAAGAAGAGAAATCTAAGTTGATGGAAGAAATAAAAAACTCAAGTCCTCAACACTAGAGGACTTAGAATCAGTTAGTGAGTATAAAATAAAAATTGAAGAATATAAAAGGGAGATCGATGTCTTGAAAAACACAAGGAAAGATCACGTCAAGCATATCGAAGAGCTTGAAGAGGAAGTTATAGGTCTGTGGAGAAAAGTTAAAGACCAGTAAAAAGCTTTGATTCCTAACACATTCTTGGGAAATCAGTTCATTACCAAGAATGAAAAGATGAAAGAGGATCCTAGTAGTTTAGCAGGAAAGAAGTAGTAATTGAGCTCAGACGTTAAGGTTGATTTAGGGATTGATCAGAAACAAAAATATGTGAAAATTAAAGTCAGACCGCAAGCACCCATCCCAAGATTGAAGATTTATTTGGGAACAAAGAAGAATCAGAATATTCAGAGATCCCAAGGGGAAACTCGTAGTGCAGAAGTAACACGAAGGAATGCACCTTATATTAGGTGTTATTATTGTGGAAAGATGGGACATTCACAGTATGTGTGTTCCATAGCCAAGAGATATCTAAGGGCACAAGAACAGAGGTGGAATCCAAACAGATAATGGTTTTCTAGAACATATTTCGAAGGACACTATTTTTGGTGTGGAGGATTTGGTTACATGGCTAGGTACTGCACTTCGACCATACAGAGGAATGTTCCAAAGAAGAATCAAAATGTTCGCAAGCAACAGATCAATGAACCAACGGGTGAGTTGAAAAAACAAAATAGATTTGCAGCTTTTCAAGATGAAGCTAGTCCATCATACTCTGAGAAAGATCAGAAATCTAAATCCATGTCAAGTATGAAGGAAAAAATATGGACCAAGAAGAAAAAGGTTGAAAAGGCAGTGGTGGCATAAATTTCCCTTAAAGCATCAGATTGCTCTGGTGTGTGGATCCTTGATAGCGGTTTCACATCTCACATGACAGGTAATAAGGATATTGTTACAGACGTAAAATATGACAAAGAAGGAGTTTTCATGTTTGGAAACGATGAAGGCCTAATGATAATTGGCTCAGGAAAGTCCAAGTTTGGGGGCAAAGAGATGAGACGTGCTAATTTCTTAGTAGTAGAAGGCTTCAATCACAATTTTCTCACCATCAGTCAACTATGTGACTTAGGAAATTCTATAAGGTTTACTAAGAAGTTGTGTATTGTCAAAGGAAGAGATGGGGTAGTGGTTCTATAGGGAAAAAGGAAAAAGGGAAATCTCTACATGGTAAGTGGAGAAGAAGATATGTGCTTTCTGTCTAGAGAGGAAAAAAACAAGTTGTGGAATAAACGACTTGGTCATCTATGCCAATCATCCCTGGAAGATCTGGTAAAGTGTGATGCAGCAAGAGACCTCCCTAAGCTATCACGTGATTGTAATCACATGTGCAATGCATTCCAACAAGGGAAGATCATCAGAAAGACATATAAGGCAAAGGAAAGGAAGTCGACAAGAGTGCTCGAATTGGTGCATGTTGATGTATGTGGGCCTATCACACCAAAAGAAATTGATGGAAAGAGGTACTATGTTCTTTTCATTGATGACTAAGCATAATGACATGGGTATTTGTTATTTCCCATAAGTCTGATGTGTTCAGCTTCTTAAAACAGTACCGGAGGGAGTGCGAAAGGATTCTTGGACAGAAAATTCTAAAGTTTTGTTCTGATAATGGTATGGAATTCACAAATAGTCAGGTGGAAGACTATCTCAAGAAACACAGGATAAGGCATCATGTTTTCTCAGTGAGAACTCCACAGCAGAATGGAGTGGTGGAAAGGAGAAATCAGATAATCAACAACATGACCAGAACGATGCTCATAGAAAAAGATCTACCAGAGAAATTTTGGAAGGAAGCAGTCTTGACATCGGTCTACATTTCTAACAGGGCACTATTGTGTCCAAAGGAAGGAAAGACTCCGTATGAGATGTGGTATGGAAAGAATCCAATAGTTAAATACTTTCGAATATTTGGAAGTAAGTGATTCATCCTCAACAAGGAGAAACATAGGAAATTTGAGTCGCATGGAGATGAGGGGATATTCCTTGGCTATTTAGGAAAAATCAAAGCATAAAAATGCTTTAATAAAAGGCTGGGAAAAGTAGTTGAGAGAAATTATGTCACTGTTGTAGAGAATGAATAGATTATTCAATAGCACAGTGAACAATTTCCAGATGAAAGTGATGAGGAGGAAAGTAACACAGGAGGAGAAGAAGTGGCTGATGCTGATTCAGAAGAAGATACTGATGATGATCATGAAGAAGAAAAATATGTATCTACACAGAAGCCAAGGAGTCGAGCTGAAATTGATAGGTAAAATATCATTGGGGATCAATCAGCTCTAGTTCAGACAAGAAGAATGAAGTCACTACACCAGATATCTTTCTTATCTCAGGTAGAGCCTAAATGCTTTGCTGATGCAGTTGAAGATGAAAACTGGGTTCAGGCCATGAATGAAGAGCTAGATCAGATTGAGAAGAATCAGACGTGGAAGATTGTTTTGAGGCCAGCAGATAACAATGTCATTGGGACTAAATGGGTCTATTGCAGCAAGTTGAATGAATACGACACAATGATTCTGAACAAAGCATGACTAGTGTACAAGGGATACTCCCAGATAGAGGGAATATATGTTGATGAGACATTTTCACCGGTTGTGAGACTAGAGACAATCAGATTATTTCTATCCATTGTAGTGCAATGGGAGTTCAAAGTTTTCCAGATGGACTTTAAATCTACATTTTTGAACGGGGTTCTGGAGGAAGAGGTGTATATTGAGCAGCCAGATAGTTTTCTCATTCATGAGGATGAGAACAAGGTTTGCAGACTGAAGAAGGCATTGTATGGGCTGAAACAAGCACCAAGAGCATGGTACTCAAGGCTTGATCAGTACTTGAAGAAGCTTGGTTTCCAACGTGGGGGAGTTGATTACTATCTCTATTTCAACAACAACAATAATCAAAGGAAGATGGTCTTGTTTTATGTCGATGACATAATATTTGGCGGATCAGATGAGGCTCAGTGCAGACAGTTTTTTGAATTCATGAAAAGTGAGTTCGAAATGTTAATGATTGGAGAGCTAACATTTTTCCTTGGTCTATAGTTGACACAAGGAAGGAATGGAACATTCATTTCTCAATCTAAATATGCCAAGGAGGTTTTGAAAAGATTTGGAATGGAAAATTCCAAGGATATGAAGACTCTGGTTGCTACTAGAATGAAATTATCGAAAGATGATAATGGAAAGGCAGTTAATATCATAGAATACAGGCAGATTATTGGGAGTTTACTGTACCTAATAGCGACGAGACCTGATATTGTTTTCACCACCTTCCAAGCTCCACTATATAAAAGAAATCCCAAGTAAATCCACATGCTTGCAATAAAAATAATATTTCAGTATATCAAAGGCATGGTGGACTTTGACTTGATGTATAATGGAAAATCCCAAACATAGTTATTGGGATATACTGATGCATATTGGGCCGGTTTGGCAGATGACATGAAATCAACACCAGGAGGTACATTCTATCTTGGTGGACAATATATTTATTGGCTCAGTAAGAAGCAAGATTGCATCTCATTAAGCACCCTGGAAGCTGAGTATATTGCAGCCACTCAAACATGCACACAGTTATTGGGGATGAAGCATCAGCTTGATGATATGGGAGTTGAAGTGATGTCTCCGATTTGAATCCAATTCGATAACTCAAGTGCTATCAATCTCAGCAAAAATACAGTCCATCACTCAAGGACAAAGCACATTGAGATAAAGTATCATTTTATCAAGGAGAAAGTTAGGTAGGTAATCATGAATTTGGAGTATATGCCTACAGAACTATAGGTTGCAGACATTATGACGAAGTCCTTTCCCAAGGATGCTATTGAGAGACATCGACTGGCTCTAGAAGTCTAGTCGACTCCCCGCACCTAAAAAAGTGTGGACGTGGGCCCCCTCTCCCCAAGGTATTGCGTGTTTTCTCTAATGAGATAATCTGTGTTCTTTCCAATGTTGCAGACCACAAAGGGATGACTTTTGGGTTCATTGACAAAGGGGGAGAAATAGTGACTCCTCAAGGGGGAGAAACCATGGCTAAAGAAGGGAGAAAATGTCTTAGTAAAAGACACGGGGAGAAGCTGACAGGTGGAGCAACGAGATAGGGGGAGAGCAATGAAATAGGGGGAGAGCAATGAAATAGGGGGAGCATTTTAAATCTGACGATGCTAGAAGTAATCGATCAAAGATTAGATATCACGATAACTATGGATCGTGATAAAAGAAGAAGAGTGATGTTGGAATGGTGTGAGAATGGTTCCATCGATCAAAAATTGGTATCAATTTGGCAATTGGTATCAGTTTGGTGTCAATGGATGGTGTCTGAAATGAAGTGATGCATTGATGAACTTTTCATACTACTCTTTTTTCTCACGCTGATCATTGCTCATGTGGGCTTAGAGTATGTGGTTAGTGAATCATTGGTCGCTATCCGAATCATAAGAGGAGAATGATGGTATATGATTGAAGGAGACTAAGTGAGGTATCAACGTGCAGAAAATCATTCTGAGAAGAGTTTTCAACAAATCCAAAGGGGGAGATTTTTGGGAAAAAATCCCTCAAGGTAACATTGCAACATTTTTGGGTTGATTGTGTTAAATAGTGACTCCTTAAGGGGGAGAAACTGTGGTTAAGGAAGGGAGAAATGTCTTAGTAAAAGACACGGGGAGAAGCTGACAGGTGGAGCAACGAGATAAGGGGAGATCAATGAGATAAGGGGCGGTTGTTTTAATCTTTCATAACCTGATTCACCCCCCCTCTCAGGGTATCAAGCCTAGTGTACCTAAAACCTAATCTAACCCAAATGGATCAAAATGGATCTTATTTTTTTCTTAAGTTTGATTTTGGTCGAAAATCACTTATCTAATAGAATTAGGATGTGTGTTGGGGTAATAATATATTATTATAGTATTATTTATACCTTTAATTACCCTATTTACTTTTAATTATGGTAAATAAAATTCAAAAGTTACTATTCACTAAAAATTATTTTCATCCTATTGAACCAAATTTTACTTACTGATTTCAACCGTGTCTCTAAAATTTTTTAAATTCAATTTATAGAAGTGGTAAAATTACATTTTATACAGATTTGTAAATGTGCCTATAAGGTGGGTAAAAGACGTTAAAAAGTTCAATAAAATTTTATATATCTAATCTAATTATAAAATGACTCTAATGAATTACATTGGACTAATATAGGTATTATGTATCTATTTTTACTTTATAATAAATTTAAATTTAAAAAATATATATTTAAATAAAAAAGTCAGTTTTTATGTACTATGCAGTATTTTTCACTATTCATCAAAAATTGAATGTTTTTATAAAAATACCAAAAAATCAGCCTAATCTAATTTTGATATTCCGAATTAGAAAATAAATTCTATCTTACCAAATTCAATTTTTAGGAGTCTCTAAATTTAATTTTATTATTGTTCACAAAAGGACATAAAAATTAGTTCTTTTAATAAAATAGTTTTTCTAAGTATATAACTATTTTAAAAAAACTTATACATTTCATTATAAATATTTTTTATTTATGTGAAAACATTATAAATAACATTTAAATTTTATTTTTTACTATTAATATTACAATATTTAATTGATAAATAAAGATATCGTCTAAATAACTAATGTGTTGTTTCGCAGAAACTCAATCTTGCGTATAACATAAGCCAAGTCGGTGTTGCGTGCAATATAAGATATTTACTTTGAAGAGAATTTTACTATGAAATCTTGGGGCATTACACCTTGGTTATAAATATCCACCCCCATGGCACCTGTATGGCATTCAAGATTGTAATAAAGAGCTTATGCTTCATTTCTCTCTGTTGTGTGAGTATTTTTTTTTCAATTCTCTCCCTAGAACTTGTGCATTCTTTCCTTGTAAATATACAAGTTAGATTTGGTGATCAAAGATCATAAATGTGCCAATTTTATTCCTCAACCCAAGTGCATTGTTGTGTGGATTGGATATCATATCCCTCCCTTGAGTGTGTTGTCTATGTATCAGGTTGCACTCCTCATAGCGTTGATTGAATACTTGCATCAACTATCCATACCCATCATCCACCACTCATCCCCCAAATAGGATCCTTCATCTTCCACCCTATGGATTCATTCTAGACATCCACTGGTAAACAAGGATCAGGTTACAAGGTGGGAATCTCCCTTGGCAACCAACGCCATTAAATCGGAATGGCTTCCACTAGTGCTCAAGGTATTCCCTCAAGAATCCAAGGTTGGATCAAGTATGACCACTCTTATAATATTGAATAGGTCCATATGCAATAGGCACCATATTTTTAAATCATTCTCTAAGTCCATTTAATACTCACGCCTTTTAATACATAAATTGGTCCATTTTGTTTCTTTTCATACAAGTGACAAGGCTAAAAGGATATACAACTATTAATTAGTTCATTTAAGTCACAATCAATTCATTAGGGTTTCTCTACTACCTTCAATTAGGAACAGAAATGGGTTCTACAGATATGAAACCAAGTCATTAATTTGATTTTAAATAGTCCAAGGGATATATATATATAGATATACTTTCTAATTACCATTTAAAGGTTCATTAATTTATTGAAAACACTTACCTTAGAAGGTTCAAGTAATATCTTCACCTGTAGTATCCATTAACAATTCATTAATTTAATTGAACACTTACCTTTATAAAGGTCAAGTCGAAACACACCTGAATGGTGGCACATATAAACATAACTAGATACTAAATGCATAACTAAAGAAGCACCCTACTTGGGGTGGTCAACATTGAGTTCATAACCTCAAAATGTGAATAGAATACATAACATGAGTCTTATAATATCATTATAATGAATATAAGCATGGGGTATTAACTAAAAATCCATTGCTCGATGAAATTAGCGTTCACACAATGGTGGAAGTTTATAAAATGGTGAGACTTGAGGGATGAGTCATAGGCCACCTACCTCGAGGTTATAGTACTATTGTCGTCTAGTATCAGCCTTTAGTTTGGCCTGGATTGGAAGAGATCATAAAAATGGATCAACACCATAAAAATAGGGCATATGATCCTACATCAAAATAACTTCATCGAGGAGAAGAGAAATGAAGAACAACTTAAGTGGAATCGAGTACTTACCTATGCACATCCAACATTATGACCAGGGATCAAATCAGACTTTGGATCAAAGAATGGGAGAAAAACCTATCAAAGAGGGATTGAGAACTTCAAAAATGGTATAGGAGAGGTGATCTATCTGCAAGAATAATCAAAGGAGGAAGAGGGTGAGGTTAAACATTCATTAAGATAAATTTGGTTATTTAATCCAAGAAAAATATAGGTGCATGGTTTGGCTTCATGGTTAGAAAAATCATGTTCCAACCATGCAAAAAAATCTGCTAAAAATTGCAGACCATCCACATGGGTTTGTGGCCCCTAGAATATGGTTAGGGAAAACCATGAACCCTACTTCACCCCTCTATCTAGTATCCATACTGTTAGGGAAACCGTGCGAACTGGCATGTACGGTTTTTTCTAACCATGCATCCAGTACATTTTCCCTACGAGCCAGGCTTCCAAGCTCTGAACAAGCCCTGGACACCCCATGTAACCTCAATGAACTCATTAGGCATCTGTATTATGTACAAAACAAAGAATTACACTAAAATTTTAAGGATGCATACCTGAGATAAAAACCGGGTTCTTATAGAAATCATCTATGACCAAGATATTCCCACTTTCTATAGTACTTAATCCATATAAATTTCTTACTTTTTATTGCAATAAGGGTAGGTGAATTATCCTTTTTTAATCCAACTTGATAAGTTAGCATATGCTGGGAAGTCATTAATTATCCATAACAAAGTGGACTGAAGTCTAAACATTTCATTTGTTGTCGAGTCAAAATTCATTACACCATCTGCCCAAAATTCTTGCAACACATCAATCAAAGGTTGCATATAAACATGAATTTTATTGTCATGTCCTCTCAGTCCATCAATTAGAGTCGAAAAGTAACAAAAATGGTCACTTTATACATACCCATGGAGAAGTTTGTATGGAACCAACACCACTAGTTAGGTACTATGTGTCGCACTAACCATGGACCTAAATGGGTTAGAAACATCTTCTTCTAAACCTAGTCGAACATTATGACCATCCTAGTAAAAGTATGGGTGTCTTTGATCAAACTCTTTCCATGCCAAAGAATCTGTTGGGTGAGTTAATTTATCAACCTCTTTATTTTTCTCTGAATTTCAAGTCATCAGTTGATCAATTTTAGATGACATGAAGAATCACTTCTATCTCGGTTTCAGTGGGAAATTATGCATCTTCTAAGTGGAAACTTGTTTCCCTTGATTCAAGACCCTGCTAAGAAGAATCTGACAGCCTTGATTAATCTCATTTGCCTTCCACATAAATGAATAGAAAACAGTACACGTATTGAATTAGGCACTCTCTTTTCTAAACAACATATAGTTATTGCGACACACGCCAGTGGTCTTATTTGTAAAACCAAGGTTGTTGGTCAACTTGTAAGCTTGATAGAATGACTCTGGAATATTTTCTATAGTAGGGAGTGTCTTCTTCAACAATACCAGTAACATGTCAAATGCGGTGTCTGTCTGCTGATTCAAGGCCTTTAGATGTAACAATTCAACGATGAATGAAAATTTACTAAATTTAGTGAGTCCATTATATAATTCAGTACGTGCATCATCAATAATTTAAAAGGATTTCAATGCTTCTCCGTCTGTAGAAGAACATGGATTACTCCCTCAAACATCATCATTAACGATATTACTGACTGCAGGTTGAAACTGACACATCATATCATTGAGAATTATGTTCATTGAATTAATTTTTATCAAATCAACATCCATTTAAATATTTTTGTATTGGTGACATGAAATAGACTCTTGTTCATGGCACATCCATGTCTTATAGTTTTTCAAAACCCCATTCAGAAACAGATGTTGTCTAATACTATCTAATTTGAAAAGATATATGTTTTTTCAATTTCTGCATGGAAAACTAATCAAATCACTTTGAAATCAGCTAGTGAATTTCATAATTTTCTTAATCCCCTCATAATATTTTGTAGAAAACCTATTTGGCATATCAATCCAGCTCTTATCCATATCTGTATTTAATAGAAGGAGAATAATTAAAATTTATTTTTTAAATTCTAAAGAAACTCATATCATTAAAACTTACAAACCAATGAAGCCACAACCTGAAGAAAATTTTGAAGGATATGAAAAAAATACTCCGTAATACCAAACCAATTGGGGAATTTATTAAATCTAGCATAAATAATATATGAAAACACAATTAATAACAGTAATGAACATTAGAACTGACACTGTGAGGACCTATTCAAATATCATAATGAAAAGCATGTAATTATATTGATCAAAGAATTTACATGTATATATTAATGAAATATTGTACACAGATTAACTATGAATACGGGTGCATGCACCTACACACACACGTAAATTCTACAAATAATTGATTCAAACAATAATGAGGGGTAAAAATTAAAAAAATAAATACATTTGATGGTTGTACGATAGTGAAATAAAAAAATACATTCAAAACTCTCAGAAAAAAATCAATTTCGATACCAATAATACGCATTTAATATTTTTTTAGGTATGATTTCTTTTAAATAAAAACCAATTCTCTAAAATTTAAATCATTAGAAAAAGCTTTTTTCGTCGAACAAATAAACAAATAATGTTTTCCTAGAATTGGCTAGGCAGCCAAACCCAAACTAACGATTCAATCATCATTCTATGATTGCTTTAAAATAATATAGTAGGGCTCAACTCCATTAAACCTCAGAATACATGAGTTGGATCCTCATCAGCAACTAAAAATTTCAAGTATAAAACATTAACATCAAATGGAAATAAGAGAAAAACGAAAACTCATAGGTGTAGTAGAAAAAAAATCAAAGAAGTAAATTTGATGTCGGTCATGGGATGAGACACGGAATCCAATACTAAAATGCAACTTTTCCAAGTAGGTTCCCCCGTTTCATGGGCTTGAATCCATTGTAATTAAAAATATTTTTCTAGCACCACAACATCCATTGCCAACATACATTCCTCACTATCCAGTTATGGCATGAAGGTGGGGAAAAGAACATAAGAAAATAGAGTTACAAATGATGAGATTAATTTGACAGACTCAGAACATGCATCTAACAATCAGGAACTTTATAAAGTAAAATTAAAATTTTAAAGTCGAATGATAATCATCATGGCCAGAATTAAAGGGAAAAATATATTTAATTACTATAATAATAATTGAAAATCCATGTCAATCTTAATCAAAAACTATATTATAAACAAAATTTCATGTCTTGTACCAAGAAATTCAACATTATAAATTATCGAGGGTAAAAGATTCTTCTCATAAGCATAGATATGGGCAAACAAAGTGTACAAATTTTTTCAATGTTCTAAATTGTAAAAGACTAATGCAATGCAAAAATCACATGGAGGGGGCTCTACAACGGGTAAATGGGGGAAACGGGGTGGGGGATCTATGATGAGGGTGGGAGGGTTCGATGGCGGGGCTCGATAGGGGACTTGACGACATTGGCTCGACGGTGGGGTGTGATGGGGGCAGGATGGCTCAATGGTAGAAGGACAACGAATGGCGTTGTGTGGAGGTGAGGGCTCAGCTCCCTCTTATTCCACCAATATCGCTTTCCTTGTAAGAGATCTAATCAGGGGAAGTGTGCCACAAATGGTATCTTGTTTCCAAATTCTATCCTGATCGCCTTTCTTTTTCGATGTTCGAATGGTTTGTTGGATCCTGGATCCTCTCCAGCCCTGCTTCAATTTCCTTTTTGAACTGAATTTCATTCTGCATCCAACTTTTTTTAGAGATGAAATTTATAAGAGATTGGTCTAGGGAAGTGCGTTTTTGTGAGTGAACATGATTTCATTTATTTTGATGGTCCTATAACGTGTGTTTAGGTTGGGAATCTCCATAGGCTACCATTTGGATTCATCTGGTTTTCTGCTTTCTTTTCACAATCCTACAATTCTATAGGAAATTGGAAATTCTTTCTGTGGCTTCCTGAGTGCCGAAAAAACTACGTTGCATTTGGAAAACACCATGGTAGCTTGGATTTGTGTGCAAGTGGATTTATTTTCTTCTCTCCCTAATTGAATCTTTCTCTGGGGTGGTCTGAATATTGTTGGGAAATATGGAAAGCGATGAACGCGCAAACAATAAAAAACATGAACGCACAGTGGAAAAACCTTTCCCTCAAACAACAGATGCATAGCAACAAAAAATAGGTGCAGAATATAAAATTGACACCAGAAGTTTTTACGTGGAAAACCCAAAATGGGAAAAACCACGGAACCTAGTCCAGAAAGAGGGATCCACTAAAAAAGATAAGTACACAGTAGGGACTCCCCAAAAATGGAAGGGCTCTCAAAAGTAATACTCAGAAAAATACTGGATCAAATTCAGAGTTTAGATGCAGTCTGAATGAAGCCTGAAATAAAGAAACCAGCCTGCTAAATAAACCCAAATAGATCTGACTATGAAAGAAGAATATTGATGTCCGAACAAAAGTGCATATGAAAAACACTAGGATCAGATAAAAAACCACTGTTGATGAAAGCCGATAAAATCAGAGTAGTTCCAACGGTTTCAGATCTGAAAACCTCTCCTTGAAAATGCAACTGTACTGCCTCTAACTACTACTGAGAGAGGAGTCGCACATCTCATATAAATAGAAGATTCGTCACATGATATCTCATGTATCTCCTGAAAGATATCTCATATATTATTAAAGATATCAAATATATCTCATCAAAGATATCAAATATATCTTATTAAAGATATCATATATATCTCGTCAAAGATATCAAAATATCTTTTTTAAAGATATCAGATATATCAAAAAAACTATCGGGGCCAGATGAGGAGGTGCCCCAACAAACTCCCCCTCCGACTCAACTGGGGATCATCACCAACCATGAAATCAGTCGGAAAGTCTCAAATTTTCCTTTTGGGTAAACTCTTGGTCAACATGTCTGACCCATTGTCATCAGTGTGGATCTTCTCAAACTCCAACTATCTCGAATCAATTACATTGTGGATCCAATGATACCGAACATCGATATGTTTCGACCTACCATGAAAAGTAGAATTCTTTCCCAAAATAATAGCACTATGACTATCACAAAATAAAACATATCTGTCTTGATTAAAATTGAGCTCTCGATTAAAAATTTTCATACACAAAAATTCTTTGCACGCCTATGTAGCTACAATAAACTCAAACTCTGTGTTTGATAAAGCAACACATCTTTGCAACCTATACTGCCAAGATACAGGTCCCCCTGAAAAAATGATCAAATATCCTGATGTAGACTTCCTCAAATCGATATCTCCTGCCATATCTAAATCTGTAAATCCACAAATCATAGGTTCCCCTTTTCCAAAAAACAATATTAGATCATAAGAACCACGAAGATAACGAAAAATGTACTTCACTTCCCTCCAATTCTCTCTGCCTAGATTTGAAATAAAACGACTTACCACACTAACTGCATGAGCTATATCAGGCCTAGTACATACCATGGAATGCATCAAACAACCAACGGCAGATGAATAAGGTATGTGTTGCATCTCCTCTCTCTCTTCATCAGTAGAAGGTGACTGACTAGTGCTGAGCTTAAAATGTAAAGAAAGAGGAGTACTAACCACTTTATCTCTATCCATAGAAAATCTCTGAAGAACCTTCTCATTGTATATCTCTTGAGATAACCAAAATTTCTTGGCCTTCCTATCACGGGAGATCGTCATTTCAAGTATCTGTCATGCTGGCCCCAAGTCTTTCATCGCAAAAGACTGACAAAGATCCTTCTTCAATCTATCAATTCTAGAAGCATCATGGCCAACAATGAGCATATCATCAACATAAATCAATAGTATAATAAAATAATCATTAGTAAATCTCTGAACAAACACACAATGATCAGAATATGTTTTCCAAAAACCCTAATGAGAAATGACATATTCATCCTTCTTTTACCACTGTCTCGAAGCTTGCTTCAAACCATACAAACTCTTCTTCAATATGCATACATGATTCTCTTTACATGTTTCAAAAAAACCCTCTAGTTGCTCCATATAAATCTCCTCCTCTAAATCTCCATGGAGGAAAGCTGTCTTCACAACCATCTCCTCAATCTGAAGATACAAACTAGCATCCAAACCAAGAACAACCCGAATAGAATACATTTTGACAACAGGCGAAAAAATCTCATCAAAATCAATACCTTTGTTTTGACGAAATCCTTTAACAACTAACCTTGCCTTGTATCATGGAACAAAACTAGATTCTTCATTCTGAATCCAACAAATCCACCAATTTTTCAAAGCTCTCTTACATGTTGGTAACTTCACCAGCTCAAAAGTATGGTTATCATGCAATGATTTCATCTCTCCATCCATTGCCGCAACCCATCTATCCTTCTGTTCACTTTCCATCACCTCATTAAAAGATTATGGTTCTCCCACTTCAGCTGTAACGACCTGAGTCCAGAGCCCCTCCACTGGTGCCCCGTACTCGGTTCGCCACATGACCTCAAGGGTGTTTCCCCGAACGCCAGAGGCTACCGACTAGCAGCGAGGGCCTTGGTGAGTTGGTGGGGAAACTTTGCCCTCATTCAGAAAGGTATACAAGGTAAGAAAACAACAATAAACAGCGGAAGCAGTAAACGACATACATAACAGTAGAAACCAAACAACGGAAGCAATGCAGATATATAACAATGATGACAATAATGCATCAGGTACTAGTATCTATGGAAAACAGCAAACACAACAACGTGCTGGAATACAACTGAAACCAAGTGAAAAAAAAACAAAGAAAGCTCCTCAACATCGCGAGCCATGACTCGGTTCCATGCTCCCCAGCTCCTGGTGTAATCAAGATCCTGAAGTAGAAGGGTGCTTTCCCTTGTCTATACCTGCAGCAACATAGTCTGCTTGGGCCCAAAAGCATGGACCAAACAGGGTGTGAGATACAATCCCAGTAGGCAATAACTCAAAGATTTGTGCCTAACAGTCAATGAATACATGACAGTAATAAAACAAGAAGCAGTAAACAGAAAAGCACAAGCAGCTACAATCCACAGTTCTAACAAGTAAGTACACAAGTAAGCAATCAGCAATAAGAAGAAAACAGGTAACCCTTTGGGTAGCTCTTACAGTCTAACCCCTATGGTTCAACCTCTAAGTACTAGCAACCCTATGGGAGACACACACAGTCTCACCCCTCTGGATCAGCTATGTAATTAAGCAGACTCTCTGGGGAAGCACTCACCGTCAATTCCCCCTATAGTCTTGTATCGTGCTAAAGGCTTTTTGGGGAAGCACTCAACGTCGATTACCCCTATGGCCTGCGTCATGGATCTACAGACTCTCTGGGGAAGCACTCAAGGTCAATTCCCCCTATAGTCTCGCATCGTAATTAAAAGACACTCTGGAGAAGCCCTTCCGTCAATTCTCCATTTGGTCTACTACTCTAGTTTCTCACAGTCCTGAGTATAACTAAACATGCTCAATGCGTGTGCATCTTCTAGGTAAACCTCAAGAACTACTTGGCTAACAACTAAGGCTCAACAGCAAAATAAATCAACAATCCCACTATCCTACAACTAGGCATGGAAACTGGAAAAACGCCAAACAGGAAGAACAAGTATGGCAAGGAAATCTGAGCACAAACAAAATACTCTAATCACAATAAATAACCTCTACTAAAGCAATCAAGCAAAGCAGGAAAGTGACACGGGCAAAACAGGAAACATGCAATACCCCATTCAAGGGTATTGGTGGAAATTGCATAAAATATTCATCAACTTTCTATGGAAAGTCACAAACCACCTACCTCGATCTGAGGAGATCGATATACGTGAACCTCGATGACAGATTCATCTTAGAAAAATGTAGATCTGAGAAAATTCACAAAACGTTCATCCCACGATAACTTGGAAACGAGGAGGAATCAAGAAACAAGGATAAAGTAGAAGGAAGAACTCACCGCTGCGATTCCAATGCAATCGACCGTGATCGAATCGGAGAATGGATGACGAGGTGGGAGTTCGTCAAAGATCCGTCCATACGGTTGCTCTCGGACGGACGAAATCTAGAGAAGACGAAGAATCTAGGGGTTAGGTGCGACCCCGGTCCGTTTAATGAAAAAAAAAAGAAAGTACACGGCGTGTACTTCAATTTTCCGTACTCCGAATTAACTGGATTCAACCTCAGCCTTACACACCGTGCGTGTGGCCAGGACATGGCCAGCACACGGCTTCGAGCTGGAACAGAGTACACGACGCGTACTCAGAAAGTACACGGCGTGTACTTCTGAAATTTCCAAAAAATTCATTTTTCTCAAAAACTCCAGAAAAAGGAAAAACGTACCAGAAAAGAAGATCCGGGTTCTTACAAACTTCCCCCCTTAAAAAAATTTATCCCTGAATTTACCTAACGAGTCAGAGAAGAAGAAACCCCGAACAGCTCTGGCCATTGCGATCGTAAATCGGCCTCCCTCACCCAGGTCTCGTCATGTACTCTCTCGTGCTGCCATAGCACCCGTAGCAGAGGAACAGAATGCCCACGGAGAACCTTCGTACTGTGATCGACAATCTGGATAGGATGCTCCTTGAACGATACATCCACTTCAAGCTCGACTTCCTCAGGCTGAAAGACTTGATAAGGGTCTGAAAAGTAATGTCAGAGTTGAGAGACGTGGAAGACGTCATGCATGACCCGATACCTCTGAGGTAGCTGCAACCAATAGGCGACCGACCCCACTCTCTCCAAGACCTCAAACGGCCCGATGTACCACGGTGAAAGCTTACCCTGTCTCCGAATCCTTTTGTGTCCCAACCTCGGTGCGACACGTAGGAAAACCTGAACACCGACCTCAAACTCCATAGGTCATCTCCTCTGATCAGCATAAGAGTTATGTCGAGACTGTGCTATAGCCATCCTCTTCCGAATCAGCTCTATCTGTTCTGAAGTCTCTTAAACAAGATGAGGTCCCAGCAAAGCTACCTCTCCTGCCTCCATCCAGCATAAGGGTGATCAGCATGGCCTACCGTACAAAGCCTCATATGGAGTCATCTGAATGGCCGCCTGGAAACTATTGTTGTAGGCGAACTCCACCAGAGGAATATGCTTCTCCCAAGAACTGCCAAGTCAAGGATGCATGCCCAGAGCATATCCTCAAGCACCTAGATCGTGCACTCGAACTGGCCATCATTCTGATGATGGTATGCTGTACTCAAAAGTACCTGTGTACTCATGGCCTTCTGAAGTCCCTGCCAGAACCGAGAGGTAAAGCATGCATCTCTGTATGAAACAATAGAGCACGGAACTCCATGAAGACGAACGACCTCTCTGATGTAAAGTCATCCCAGATCATCGACATTGAAGGTCTCCTTGATCGTCAAGAAGTGAGAAACCTTCATAAGTTTGTCGACGACAACCCAAATAGCATCGCTCCCTCGAGGTGATCTTGGCAACCCGGTCACGAAGTCCATCGCAACATCATTCCACTTCCACTCCGGAATGGGTAACTTCTGTAAAAGGCCTGTTGGTCGTTGATGCTCTGCTTTCACCTGCTGACAAGTAGAAAATCTCATGAAAAAACCAGCAACACCTTCTTCATACCTGGACACCAGTACTGGCGATGAATATCCCGATACATTTTGGTGACGCCGAGATGAACTACCCAAATAGAGGAATGGAAATCCCGCATCAGCTCCTCGCGTATGTCTTCTGGCACCCATACGCGTCCTTGGAAATGAAATATCTCATCCTCACCCACTATCCATCCAGGAAGAGGGTCCCCTCCTGACACACTCTCCTGCAGGACTAAGCCTTCCGATTCTGATAGCTGCCTCATCCATACTCGATCAAGTAGCATGGAGGTAACAGCTACAGAAGATAGAAAGGTATGTCCCCATCTATCGTGCACCTCCAGATGCATCTCAGAGAATAGAGCCATCAGCTGCCACTCACTACTGGCCTCCTGAACTGCCTGAATCTGAGTTTTCCTACTCAACGCGTCTGCCACGGCATTGCCCTTTCACGTCATATAGGCAAGCTCAAAATCAAAAGACTGAAGATACTCGACCCACCTGTGCTGCCTCAGATTCAGATCATGCTGAGTGAAGATATACTTGAGACTCTTGTGGTCAGTGAATACCACAAAGTTCTCTCCCAGAAGATAGTGTCTCCAACAGCGCATGACATGAACAATAACTGCCAACTCCAGATCGTGCGTAGGGTAGTTCCTCTCATGTGGACTCAGTTGTTGAAACCCATACGCAATGACTCCATCTCCCTGCATAAGCAAAGATCCCAGCCCGATACCCGAAGCATCATAGTAAACAGTGTAGCTCTTTCCTGGCTCTGGCAAGACTAGTATTGGTGCTGACGTCAACCTCCCTTTCAGCTCCTGAAAGGATGACTCGCAAGAATCTGACCATAAGAACTTCGCCCCCTTCTTGGTCAGACCTGTCAAAGGTGCTGCTAGACGAGAAAAGTCACGAATGAAGTGTCTGTAGTATCCAGCCAGCCCTAGGAAGCTCTGTACCTCAAAAATGTTCTTCTACTGCTCCCAGGAAACTACAACTCTCACTTTATCTGGGTCCACAGATACTACTGCCTCTGAGATTACGTGACCCAAGAAGTGAATCTAATCCATCTAGAAGTGGCACTTCGAGAGTTTAGCATAAATCTGATGCTCTCTCAGTGTACTCAAAACGATCTCAAGATGGGTGGCATGGTCGTGTCGAGTGTGAGAGTACACCAAGATATCGTCCACAAAGACCACGAAAAAGGAATCCAAGTTAGGATGGAACACTCGGTTCATCAGTACCATAAAAACTGCAGGTGAGTTCATGAGTCCGAAGGGCATGACTGTATACTCATAAAGACCGTACCTGCTCCTGAAGGTTGTCAGAGGTATATCTGATGGTCTAATGCGCAACTGATGATAATCGGACCTCAAGTAGATCTTTGAGAACACCCGGGATCCTCGAAGCTGATCGAAAAGGTCATAAATCCACGACAATGGATATCGGTTCTTGACCGTCAACTGGTTCAGCTTCCGATAATCCACACAAAGACGAAGGGTACCGTCTGCCTTCTTTTGCAAACAGGACAGGCAAACCCCAAGGCGAAGTATTGGGTTGGATGAAACCCTTATCCTATAGCTCCTCCAACTTCTTCTTGAACTCCTGCAACTCAGGTGTGGTCATCCTATAGGGAGGAATGGATACCGGTGCCGCTCCTGGCACGAGATCAATAGAAAAGTCTACCTCACGCTCTGGAGGCAAACCTGAAAATTCCTCTGGAAAGACATCCCGGAAGCGATCCACCACCAGAGGAAAGTCCAACTATGGAGTCCCCTGATCATCCAGGTAAATGCTAGCAATCTGGGCCGTCACTCCTCCTATCCCAAGATGCTCGAGTCCCACCTGACTCGCTCAAACGTCCCATTCGCCTCTATGAAGTAAAGATTCACCCTCTGGTGAAATGAAACTGACTATGTAGCAATAACAGTCAACGACTTCTTGGAAGGGAATCAACATGTCCATGCCGAGAATGACATCATATCCTGTCATCTATAGGACATAGAGATCCCATAATAAGTGATACCCTGCAACCTCGAGAGGGCACTCTCTACACTGGTGTACACTATATGTCCTCATTCCCAAAGGTGTGTTCAGTGTCAATGAGTCGGTAGAAGAAAAGATGCAGAGTCCAAGGCTCTCCACAATGACAATAGAGATAAAACTATGCATAGCATTAGTATCGAAAAGGGCTGAAGATAAAACTGAGGCTACTAAAATCGTACCTCGAACAGTAGAAGGGTCGGGATCCTGCTCATGATAAGTCTTCTCCACGACGAAAGACTGGCTTGCACCGTGGCCTTGCGCCCCTGACTGACCACTCTGAGCTGATCCTCCCTGCTGGTGCTGAGGGACTGGTGGCTGACCTCCATTTCCTCGACCTCCACCTCAGTCCGAACGGCCGGAAGAACTCCAGTTCCCTGACTGGTGAGAGACTGGTGGGGATTCTCCTGAACGAGTAGTCATGGAAGAACCCCTGTCACCTGCTGCTGGTGAGAAAACCTGGCAGAAATGCTGAAGGTGACCCATCTTTCCGCAAGATCGGCACTCCACAGGGTATCTCTGGCACTGCGGCCTCGTGTGCCCTGTCCGGCCACACTAGTAGCATGTCACCTGGCTGCCTGATGATGCATCTCGCTTCCTCAAATCACCGCGCGTAGGCTCCCTACGACGCTTCTTACTGTCATCTGAAAGAAATCTAGCTCTGGAAGCAGAACCACCCTGACTCGCAGCTCCAAAGTCTCTCTGATTGCGCTCCGCAATCAGTGCCTGGTTGACGATGGAAGTAATGGAAGTCAGCTGGAAGATGTTCACCTGTGAGCAAATATCCCGCATGAGTCCATCCTCAAACTTCCTCACCAAGAACACCCCACTCCCACCCCGAAGGGGTGTAAAACACTGCATCTCAGTGAAACAAGAGGAATACTCCATGACAGATTTAGTACCCTGCTCTAAGCTCATGAACTCCTGGGCTCGATCGGCCCTTAGGGTCTCCAGGTAGAAGTAGTCGAACGCACTGAAACTCCTCCCAAGTCATAGCCTGTTGTTGACCCGCCTGTGAGACCATGTCCCACCACCTCTTGGCGGAGTCTCAGAGAATGTAGGTGGCGAGCATGACCCAGTTCTCTGGAGGTGTCTCCAGATGCTCAAAGATAGTCAGCATGGCTTCCAGCCATGACTCTACAGCCTGAGGTCCTCCCTCCCCAGAGAACGTGGGAGGATGTTGCTGCTGGAAAACCCACGTCAAGTCTGCCATAGACGAGGAAGGAGGAAGTGCTCCCTGGAATCCCTGCATCATCCTCATGAAACCTTCCCTAAACTGTGCATCAGCACCCGCGACTGGTAAAACAACCAGTGCCAAGGCTGGCTCGGCTGGGGGATCGACAGGAAGTCCCTGATCAGCCCTGTCTGGCGTTTGATCACTGCCTGACGATAGACGTACGACTGGAGGAAATCGCGTAATCATAGTTCTGAAAGATCAAAATCACACCTTAGATCAGGAAAACAAGGACAGAGAACACAAGAGTACAAAATGGGAATAGGGGAAAAAACAGACAAGATTGCAAAACACGACTACATGGTGTGTATAAAACTACACGGCGTGTCTTCTTAAACCACTGACATGGGCGTGTACTCTCACCCTATAAGTCGTTTACACTTCAAACTACATAGCGTGTTCACCCCCACACACAGCATGTACTTGAAAACTATTCCCCTACCTGAGTCTCCTTACACGGCTAACCCACACGGTCCGACTCAACCCGAGACTACACGGCGTGTTCGAAACAAACACGGTGTGCACTAGGCAAGGCTTCGGCGGTCCGTGTTGTTGTGTACACGGTCGTCTACACGGATGGACTTTACACAGCGTGCTCCAAACAAACACGGCCTGTATAGGCAAATGCAACACCGTCCCGTGTTGTTCGTGACACGGCCGGGTACCTGGGAAAGACTACACGGTGTGTTCCGAACAACCACGGTGTGTGGAAAGGAAGGTAACATTGGCCCGTGTTGTTCGTGACACGGCCGGGTACCTGGAAAAGACTAAACGGTGTGTTCCCTATGGACACGGCGTGTTCTACCCGAGCTTCCTCGGCCCATGTTGTTAGTGACACGGCTCCGAACTCACACGGCGTGTACCAATGGTACATGATGTGTTCTCGAAGTTACTTCCATGACACCGTGTTCGTCTCACACGGTCAGTGAAACGGCCTAAAAAGTACACGACGCGTATCTAAAAAGTACACGACGTGTATTTTGGGTTTCTCTGGGCAGTAGCTCAGAAACTGCGCAGAATTCCAAAAACACTAAAAATGAGGGAAAAGATGCTGAATTCCGATCCGTGAGGGCCCATAACACCTCAAGAACCAAATTTTTGGCGTTCAATTTAAACAAAGAACAAAACAACAGTTTTCTAACATATCAGAAGAGAATCTATCAAGCAACTATCACAATATCATGCATAATCTACACAAAGTCTATCACAACAGCATGCAATCGCTAATGCACCCTAGATGGCATAGCAAGAATGCATGACATGTGATTTCTACAAGTGCCTATATGATGCATGAGATGGAATACCCTCATCTCATTGGGTTGCAATAGAAATAGAACCAAAATATTAAAACAATAACTGCACAAGTCATGTGAATCACTCTAGGTGAAATCAGATCAACTATAAAATCCCAAAACCAGAAAACTGCAATTAACGAGGTAGTATTGTTTTTCCCTGTACACGGGTAAGCTACTCCCGGGCACATCTTAATACCAAGTTCCGAATCCATCCTATCCCTGGATAAAGTCTCCAAACAGTAAGGCAATAGAATAAAATCTGCCTTTGATACCACTTTGTAACGACCCGAGTCCAGAGCCCCTCCACTGGTGCCCCGTACCCGGTTTGCCACATGACCTCAAGCACGTTTCCTCGAATGCCAGAGGCTTTCTAATAGCAGCGAGGTACTTGGTGAGTCGGTGGGGAAACTGGTCCCTCATTCGGTAAGGTATACAAGGTAAGAAAACAACAATAAACAGCGGAAGTAGTAAACGACATGTATAACAGCAGTAACCAAACAACAGAAGCAATGCAGATATATAACAATGATGACAATAATGCAGCAGGTACAAGTATCTATGGAAAGAAGCAAACACAAAAACGTGTTGGAATACAACTGAAACCAAGTGAAAAAGAAAAACAAAGAAATCTCTTCAGCATCGCGAGCCACGGCTCGGTCCCATGCTCCCCAGCTCTGGGTGCAATCAAGATCCTAAAGTAGAAGGGCGCTTTCCCTTGTCTATACCTGCAGCAACATAGTCTGCTTGGGCCCAAAATCATGGCCCAAATAGGGTGTGAGATACAATCCCAGTAGTCAATCACCCAAATATTTGTGCCTAACATTCAATGAATACATGGAAGTAATAAAACAAGAAGCAGTAAATAGAAAATCACAAGCAGCTACAATCAACAGTTCTAACAAGTACACAAGTAAGCAATCAGCAACAAGAAGAAAATAGGTAACTCTCTAGGTAGATCTTACAGTCTAACCCCTATGGTTCAACCTCTAAGTACTAGCAACCCTCTGGGAGGCACACACAGTCTCACACCTCTTGTTCAGCTATGTAATTAAGCAGACTCTCTGGGGAAGCACTCACCGTCAATTCCCCTTATAGTCTTGTATCAAGCTAAAGGCTCTCTGGGGAAGCACTCAATGTCAATTCCCCCTATAGTCTCGCATCGTAATTAAAAGACACTCTGGATAAGCCCTTCTGTCAATTCTTCCTTTGGTATACTACTATAGGTTCTCACAGTCCTGAGTATAACTAAACATGATCAGTGCGCATGCATCGTCCAAGTAAACCTCAAGAACTACTTGGCTAACAACTAAGGCTCAACAGAAAAATAAATCAACAATCCCACTATCCTACAACTAGGCATGTCAATTGGAAAAACGCCAAATAGGCAGAACAAGAATGGCAAGGCAATCTGAGCAAAAACAAAATACTCCAATCACAAGAAATAACCTCTACTAAATCAATCAAGCAAAGAAGGAAAGTAACAAGGGAAAATAGGAAACACGCAATACCCCATTCAAGGGTATTGGTGGAAATTGCACAAAATATTCATCAACTTTCTACGGAAAGGCACAAACCACCTACCTCGATCCGAGGAGATCGATATACGTGAACCTTGATGACATATTCCTCTTAGAATAATGTAGATCTAAGAAAATGAACAAAACGTTCATCCCATGATAACTTGGAAACGAGGAGGAATCAAGAAACAAGGCTAAAGAAGAAGGAAGAACTCACCGCTGCGATTCCAATGCAATCGACTGTGCTCGAATTGGAGAACGGACATCGAGGAGCGAGTTCGTCAAAGATCTGGTCATACAGTCACTCTCGGACGGACGAAATCTGGAGAAGAAGATGAATCTGGGGGTTAGGTGCGACCCTGGTCTGTTTAATGAAAAAAAGAAAGTACACGGTGTGTACTTCTTGAGTACACGGCGTGTAATTTAATTTTCCGTACTCCGAATTAACCGGCCTCCACCTCAGCCTTACACACTGTGTGTGTGGCCCGGACACGGCCAACACACGGCTTCGAGCCGGAATAGAGTACACGGCATGTACTCAGAATGTACACAGCGTGTACTTCTGAAATTTCCAGAAAATTCATTTTTCTTAAAAACTCACAAAAAAGGAAAAACGTACCTGAAAAGAATATTTGGGTTCTTACATCAGCGAGAATCACATACTCATCAGGTGAATACCGAGTAGAAATGGTGAGATGCCGAGATGACCTCCGGAGTAGAACTGTGGGTTCATTGATAACCCCAGGAACCAGATCATTAGAAATAAAAGGTGCATCAGTAATATCAACTCCAACTTGTTCATCCTGATCATAATTCTGCACATCAATGTGATCATCAAAATCAACAATATGAGGTAAATGTGAATTAGAACCTGTCTGAAGACTAACAAAGCCATCAGAAGTTGGAGAAGTGTACTTTTCTCCCTTATCAATATCTGCAATAGTATGGTCCTCTTTAAACAATGCATCTCAGCTTCTGATAAGTTTCTTCAAAGAAGGATCATAAAACCTGTACCCAAACTCATCGTGTCCATAGCCAATAAAAATACACTGCTGTGACTTATCATCCAACTTGGATCTCTCATATCTAGGCAGATGAACAAAAGCCTTGCAACCAAAAACTATCAAGTGATCATACTTGATATTTTTTCCATACCAAAAATTATCGGGAGAGTCTTTCTGTAAAGAAACCACTGGTAATAAATTGATAATATAAGCAGCAGTAAGTAAAGCCTCACCCCAAAAGTGTCCAGGAAACTTTGCTTCCGAAAGCAAACAATGAACTCTTTCCAACAAAGTCATGTTCATCCGCTCAGCTACACTATTTAGCTGAGGTGTCTTGGGAGGTGTCTTCTGATGTCGAATACCTTCATGCCTGCAATACTGATCAAATGGACCACAATACTCTCCCCCATTTTTAGTGCAAATACATTTCAATTTCTTGTCTGATTCCCTCTCAGTAGAAAAATGAAATTTCTTAAAAACACTGAGCACTTGACTTTTGGCATTCAAAACATAAACCCAGAGCTTTCATGAGTAGTCGTCAATAAATGTCACAAAATAAAGACCTCCACTAAAGGTATTAGATTGAAAAGGACCACAAACGTCCAAATATACTAATTCAAGTACCTATGACTTCCTGTGTAGAGGATGACTGCTGAAACTCACTCTGTTCTGTTTCCCTGCCATGAAATGATCACATGTGTCTAATTTGACACTCTTAAAATCTGGAAGAAGATTTCACTTGGCCAAACAACCAATCCATTTCTCACTGATGTGACTGAGCCTCTTATGCCACAACTTGGATGAAACACTACACTCAATAACACAAGCAGTATCACATGAAATAGACTCTCTAGTCCAGTACAAACCTGATTGATTCTTCCCTCGAGCCACAATAAAATATCCCTTGGAAAGATTCCATTGGAAATCACCAAAAATACTAATAAACCCTTCATCATCAAGAACACTGGTAGAAATAAGATTCAAGAGAACCTCTGGTACATGTCGAACATTATTCAAAATCAGTTTACTTCTAGTACTGGCCTCTAAACAAATAGTCTCGATACCTGCGACATTAGCATGACCATCATTACCCATCTTCAAAATCCCAAAATTACCTGGGTTTTAAGATGTAAAGAAATCCTTCTTTGATGTCATGTGAAAATAGGCACCACTTTCAACAACCCAGAAAGAATGATCTGATGCAATATTAATGGAGTCATAAACAATAACAAGATCACCCCCTGTAGTGGCAGTGACATGATCATCTCCATCGACAATCTTCTTTGGATATTTTTCCTTCATTATGTTTTCTCTTTTCAGATGATAACAAAAACATCTTAACATGCCCCTTCTTACCACAATGATTAAATTCAAAATCTCTCTTCTTTGATCTGGATTTGCTTCTGCTTTTACTCTTTCCAAGACTGCTTTGTCCCTGATTCTTTTCCTGGCTTCCCCCCCTGTTCTCTATGACTAAAAGCTCTGACGATTTCTCTTGAGTACGTCTCCCTACTTCTTCATTCAAAATAGAAGACTTAACAAAACTAAATGTCATAGCACCATTAGGAGCAGAACAGATTAGAGTAACACATAACTTCTCCCAAGAATCACGTAACGTGTTAAGCAATAAAAGTTATAAAACCTCATCTTCAAAATTGATACCCATGCTAGACAACCAATCAAAACATCCCTGGTATTCACTTAAATAATCATAAATAGATGTACCTTCTCTGTACCTCAAATTCATCATTTTTTTGAGAAGAAACAATCTATTGTTTCCTATATTGGAAGCATAGGTAGTCTCGAACTTCTCCCACAAAGTTCTGGTGTGAGAGATGTTGACAATGTGGTTAATCATGTTGTCTTAGACCCATTGGAGAATGAATCCACAAACCATCTCCTGCTCAAACACCCATTCTTCATCTGACATCCTTTCTGGCTTCTAGGTACTAAACACTGGAACATGCATTCACTTGACAGAAAGCAGATCCTTTATTTTAAGTCACCACATATGATAATTGGCACCATTCAATAAAATCATCTGACTATAATTGGCTTCCATAATGAATATGAAATAAAAACCAAAACCTCTGATACCAGATGTTGGGAAAGATGGCAAGTTATGAACGCACAAACAAAAAAAACACGAACGCGCAGTGGAAAAACCTTTCCCTCAAATAGTGGATGCGTAGCGATAAAAAATAGGTGCAGAATATAAAATTGACACTAGAAATTTTTACATGGAAAACCCAAAATGGGAAAAACCACAAGACCTAGTCCAGAAAGAGGGATCCACTAAAAAAGTTAAGTACACAGTAGAGACTCTCAAAAAATGGAAGGGATCTAAAAAGTAATACTCAGAAAAATAGTGGATCAAAGTCAGAGTTTATATGAAGTCTGAATAAAGCATGAAATGAAGAAAGCATCCTTCTAAAGAAACCCAAATAGATCTGACCGTGAAAGCATAAGATTGATGTACGAACAAAAGTTCATATGAAAAACACTGGGATCAGATCAAAAACCACCACAGATGAAAGCCTATCAAATCAGAGTAGTTCCCCCAGTTGCAGATCTGAAAACTACTCCTTGAAAATGCGACTGCACTGACTCCAACTATTTCTGAGAGAGGAGCCGCACATATCATATAAATAGGAGATTCGTCACATGATATCTCATGTATCTCCTGAAAGATATCTCATATCTTATTAAATATAACAAATATATCTCATCAAATATATCAAATATATCTTATCAAAGATATCAGATATACCTCATCAAAGATATCAAAATATCCCTTTTAAATATATCAGATATATCAAAAAAGTATCGGGGCCAAATGAGGAGGTACCCCAACAAATATCTCTTTTTGGAAAAAAATATTTTACTTGAATCTGATTAGATTTTTCTCCCACTGCTATCTTTAGGGACACTCTTTAGGAGTGCAGAATCAAGGTTCATGTAGATGTTCATCTACAGGCTCATGAGGATTCTAAATTTGCTACTAAGATATAGGCTCAACCTTTAGAGGTGGGCATTCTTGCTAAAGGCGCAATATCTCTACAGAAGTCCCTCAAGTTGATGATTCTTCATCAGTTTTGGTCTATCTCAGGGCTATAATCCTCCATTTGACTTGACAACATCTTCCTCATCTTCTGATGTAATCTCTAAAGACACAGTCTTGGGCTTGGAGGAGTCTCCCTTTGGTGGGTGTCATTCCTCAGAAGGCCACACTCTTCTCTTGGAACTACCGTTTAGTCGGGCTCCTCTTGGACCAATGTCATCTCCAAACCAAGGTGTGACTTTTACGGTCACCCCGAGTGTTGTCAGTATTTTTGTTCTAACGAGAAACTATATTGTTCATTTAGGGGTAAGGACCATCTACTATTTTGATGATTTTTTTATGGCCATGAGTCTTCATTTCACTCCATTTTTTAGTTCTAATTATTTGTTTCACTCTATTCTCACTAGAAGAGTGGCCGGACAAGTTCCAAGTTTTGCTACTTCTCCTAGGCTAAAAGAGCTATAAGATGTTTCGGTACCCTCAAAAGAAACATTTTTCTCCTCCAAAGGCTTCAGTTCATTAGCTTAGGTTAGTAAATAAATAAAATGCTATACAAATTTTAGAGGTTATTAGAAGAAGAAAGAGAAAAATAAAAGATCCTCTGCTTCGGGAGGGGTGACAACTTGCTCTAGGACTAACTCCCTTTTGGTTACTCCAGCCACCATCCCAGGTACCCGAACCTTCTCATCTCCTTTTCCATGTCTACTACACTGATATATAATTCTATTGGCATTGGTTATCCAAAAAATGTGTGAACTTTTCTAAAATTATACACTACAAACGCATTTCATTGCTTTCTATTTTGGAACCGAAACACAAGGGCTCTACCATCCAGAATTTTTTTTCATGCTACGCACGAATCATCACATGCATGGGAGCCCTATTATTGACCGAATTTGGCTATTATGGAATAATCCACTTCAGGTTGAGTTCATCAGTGCCTCATCTCAGTAGATCACTATAAATTTCAATGATTCATTGGCATGTATTTTCATGGCCTTGTGCTAATTTTGTGGAAGGAAAAAAGGGAAGTTTCATGGTAGGAATTATCTTCCTTCAATTTTGGATCCAATGCTTGGTTTTTAAGAGGTTAATTCAACACAATAATCAATCAATCTGGAAAAGGGGGATCAAGAACGTCTATGGAAGTCTTTTGAGGTTGCATGGATATTTATAACCTCGTGGATATCAGATTCAATGGTGACTAGTTTACATGGTGCAACAATTAGGGAGGAAATAGTAGAATATGGAGCAGGCTTGGAAGGTTCTTAGCTAACTTGCATGCAATATTCCCATTCTCATGTATGACGACCTCACTCCTAGATCTATATCTATCCATTCACTCTCTTCTTCATATCCAAGCTTCTTCGGCTCTAAGTTGCATCTTACATTTCTCCAAAGGGTGGATAGAGAAAGAATCCTTCTCTTCCCTATTTTATACCATATGGAATACTCTTACTCAAGGTCAGGCATGGGTAATGTTTGAGAATAAATTGTACAGTCTGAAGAAAGCTTTATCAGAATGGATGAATGAGAAATAAGTGCCTTGAACAAAGCTAGAAGAACTCCACACACAGATCAGTTATCTTGATGGAAGCCTCTAGATCCAATGAAATGATGAAAATTTTGCATTACTCTATTGTAAGATTAGACTACTAGAAATAAGTGGACGATAGTAAAGAGGGAGGATCAAGAAAGACCTTACATAAGGTGGATGGAGGAAGCAGATCACAACAAAAGTTTTTTTCATGCATGTTTTCAGGAGAGGAACTCATATGGAAAGCATAACCTTTAGTTAGAAGATGGCTCTATATATAGTGATGTTGAAACTGTAATCCCACTGGTGGCCTCCCATTTTGAAGATCTTCTCGTAGTTCCCTGTGATGAAAAATAAAATACATTGGTTCACGAGGCAGTAGTCTGCACGTACACATGAGTGATGCTTTTATTTTTCATTTGATGATAAATAAAGAATTAGAATATTTATTTATAATTTCAAAATGAAATTTATATCATATATATCATATTATTTCTTTTGGATCCATTACATTGACCAATCATAAGATCCGATGATGAAAAATGAAATACATCATCTTCACTGGATGGTAGTCCTCAGGTACACACAAAAGATGTTTCTATTTTCTATTAGATGGATAAATAATTGAAAAAATGGTTATTCAATCACTACTACAAAACATGTCTTTAACATCGCTAAAATTGACCTTAATCAGTGTTAGAAAAGAACTGACTTCCAGAACGTGATTAAAATTCCAAAGCTTTTATCAATTCTAGAAAAGCACTGAAAAAGAGGTCATTTATCATTGCTTTTAGAAGGAATGATAAAAAAATTTATCAGCACTTCTAAAAATGCTGATAATGGGGGATACTGTAGTGTGCTACTAAATTTACATCACACTGCAACATCAGAAACTGCAGATCACAAGTTAAAATACATATTATAAATGGAATAAAAATTTCAACACAAATACAAGAAAAAAATACTATATTATAGACATTTTGAACATTGGTTTATAAAACTACATGAGTTAGTACAGATTATCACAAACATTCAGAAACACCAATTTTCCTTTATTTTTGGCCCCTAACCCCCACTCATGTTATTGTTGAACAAACCATCCCAGTTCGAGCAAAATAATGCAACTATATAAGAAAATCATTCTTATGTTAGTAATATAATAAAAAAAATTAAACAGAAAGTGTTAATTTTAAACTAAACATTGAGTCATATCAGGAACACTATGTATCAGATTGAGTTGCGGTTGATTCTTGCACCTCACACCATTTATTGTTTGTCTTCAAGTATTATCTTTGTGAAAATTAACAAAATAATTATACGATAAAAATGATAAGTAAAATTAATTAAGTAATAGTAGATAGAATGATGAGAAAACAATCTATGTGTGTTTGCTCGGTTTTAGTGATGTGATGCGTGTTTTAATTAAAATGAAACTTGTATATTGAAAACATGTACTCGGAGTCATATCAGCCACACAGTGCATCAGATTGAGGTGTGACTGTTTTCTACACATCACAAATGACTTATGGATCATTTTCATAAAGTATCAAAACAATCCGTATGTGTTTGCTTGGTTTTGAGTATGTCACTTGTGTTTCTTACTAAAATGTCATTTTAAACTGGAAACATGCACTTTGAGTCATTCC
Source organism: Viscum album (assembly GCA_963277665.1). Taxonomy (NCBI): domain Eukaryota; kingdom Viridiplantae; phylum Streptophyta; class Magnoliopsida; order Santalales; family Viscaceae; genus Viscum; species Viscum album. Next base: position 734,032,196 of record OY728147.1, on the reverse strand, counting down.
GGTCACATAATGTGTCGATTTGATGTGAGACTGATTCCTACACGTCACAAATGACTTATGAGTCATTATCCTAAATTATCAAGACAATCTAAACATGTTTTCTTGGTTTTTAGTGAGTGACACTTTTTGAACTAAAATGTTAATTTTAAACTGATAACAGACACTTTGAGTCATACCAGACACATCGTGTATGAGATCGAGGTGTGGATGATTCCTACATGTCACAAATGACTTACGGATCATTGTTCTAAATTATCAAAACAATGTGTTTGCTTGGTTTTGAGTATGCCAATTGTCCTTTTTACTAAATTTAATGTCAATTTTAAATAAAAAGACACACTTGAAGTCATACCGGTCACACAATGCATCAGATTGAGGTGTGGCAGATTCCTACACGTCAAAAATGACTTATGGATTGTTTTTCTAAAGTATTAAAACAATATGAATGTGTTTGCTTGGTTTTTAGTATCTCATTTTTGTATTTTTACTAAAATAATATTTTAAACCGGAAACACGCACTTTGAGTCATACCAGTCACATTGTGTTCCATTTTGATATGTGAATAATTTATACATGTCAAAAATGACTTATGAATCATTTTCTTAAATTATGAAGACAACATGAGCATGTTTTCTTGGTTTTCAGTGAGTGACACTTTTTGAACTAAAATGTCAATTTTAAACTAATAAAGGACACTTTGATTCATACCGAGTACATCATGTATTGGATTGAGGTGAAACTGATTCCTACTCATCAAAAATGACTTATAAATCATTTTCCTAAATTATTAAAACAATACAAATGTGTTTGTTTGGTTTTGAGTATGCCAATTGTCTTTTTTACTAAAATTAAAGTCAATTTTAAATAAAAAAGAAAGACTTGGAGTCATACCATCTATACAGTGTGTCTGATTTAGGTGTGGATGATTCCTACACATCAAAAATGACATATGGATCATTTTCCTAGAGTATCAAAACAAATTGGATTCGTTTGCTCGGTTTTGAGTATGTCACTTGTGTTTTTTTACTAAAATGTCATTTTAAACAAGAAAAACACACTTTGAGTCATACCGGTAACATTGTGTGTCAGTTTGATATGAGATTGATTCATACACATCAAAAATGACTTGTGAATCATTTTCTTAAATTATCAAGACAATATGAGCATGCTTTCTCATTTTTCAACAAGTGACACTTTTTGAACTAAAATATCTCTTTTAAACTGATAACAGACACTTCGAGACATACCAGCAACATCGCATATCAGATTGAGGTTTGGATGATTTTTACACATCACAAATGACTTATGGATCATTTTTCTAAAGTATCAAAACAATAAAAATTCTTGGGTTTTGAGTACGTCACATGCCTTTTTTACTAAAATTAATATCACTTTTAAATAAAAAGATACACTTAGAGTTATACCGGTCACACCGTGCATTAGATTGAGGTGCAGCTGATTCCTACACATCAAAAATGACTTATGGATAATTTTTATAATTTATCAAAACAATTTTAATGTATTTTCTCAGTTTTGAGTATGTCACTTTTGTTTTTTACTAAAATGTCATTTTAAGCTGGAAACACACACTTTGAGTGATATCGATCACATCATGTGTCAGTTTGAAGTGAGGATAATTCTCACATGTCAAAAATGACTTATGAACTGTTATCCTAAATTATTAAGACAATCCGAGCATGTTTTCTTGTTTTTTAGTGAGTGAATTTTTTTGAACTAAAATGTCAATTTTAATGTGATAACTGAAAATTTGAGTCATACCAGACACATTGTATCAGATTAAGGTAAATATGATTCTTACACATTACAAATGACTTATGGATCATTGTCTTAAATTATCAAAACAATCCAAATTTGTTCGCTCAGTTTTGAGTATATCAGTTGTCTTTTTTACTAAAATTAATATCAATTTTAAATAAAAAGGCACACTTAGAGTCATGTCGGTCATACCATGCATCAGATTGATGTTATGATGATTCCTTCATATCAAAAATGAATTATGGATCATTTTCCTAAAGTATTAAAACAATCCAAATGAATTTTCTTGGTTTTGATTATGTCATTTGTCTTTTTTACTAAAATCTCATTTTAAACTTGAAACATTCACTTGAAGTCATACCAGTCACATAATGTGTCATTTGGACTTGATACTGATTCCTACATGCTAAAAATGACTTATGAATAATTTTTCTAAATTATCAAGACAATTGGAGCGTGTTTTCTTAGTTTTTAGTGAGTGACACTTTTTGAAATAAAATGTCAATTTTAAATTTATAATGGAAACTTTTAGTCATACTGAGGACATCGTATATCAGATTGAGATGAGACTGATTACTACACTTCAAAAATGACTTATAGATCATTTTACTAAATTATCAAAACAATAAAAATGAATTTTCTCAACTTTGAGTATGTCAGTTGTCTTTTTTACTAAAATTCATGTTAATTTTAAATAAAAAAAACACACATGTAGTCATACCGGTCACACTGTTAATAGGATTGAGGTGAGATTAATTATTACACATCACAAATGATTTATAGATCATTATCCTAAAGTATCAAAATAATCTGAATGTGTTTTCTTGGTTTTGAGTATGTCACTTTTCTTTTTTACTAAAATGTCATTTTAAACTAGAAACAAGCACTTTGAGTCATATCGGCCATATCGTGTGTCGGATTGATGTGATACTGACTTCTACATGTCACAAATGACTTTTTAATTGTTTTATTAAATTATCAAGACAATCCAAGATTGTTTTCTTGATTTTTAGTGATTGAAACATTTTGATCTAAAATGTCAATTTTAAACTGATAACGGATACTTTGATTCATACCGGGAACATGATGTATCATATTGTGGTGAGTATGATTCCTACATGTCAAAAATTACTTATTTATACTTTTTTAAAGTATAAAAATAATACAAATTCATTTTCTTTGGTTTTGAGTATGTCACTTGTCTTTTTTACTAAAATTAATATCAATTTTAAATAAAAAGACACACTTGAAGTCATGCCGATCACACCATGTGTCAGATTGAGGTGAAGATGATTTCTAAACATTAAAAATGACTTATATATCATTTTATTAAATTATCAAAACAATACAAATTCATTTTCTCAGTTTTGAGCATGTCACTTGTGTTTTTTACAAAAATGTCATTTTAAAATAGAAACACACACTTTGAGAGATACTGGTCACATAGTGTGTCATTTTAATGTTAGGAGGATTCCTACACATCAAAAATTAAATAAATTTTTTTTCATAAATTATCAAGACAATCTGGGATTGTTTTTTCAGTTTTTAGTCAGTGACACTTTTTGAACTAAAATGTCAATTTTAAATTAATAACAGATACTTTGAGTTATACCAAGAAAAACGTGTATCATATTTATGTATGAATAATTCCTACACTTCATAAATGAATTATGGATCATTTTTCTAAATTATCAAAACAATTCGTATGAGTTTTCTCAGTTTTGAGTATATCACTTGTCTTTTTTACTAAAATTAATGTCAATTTCAAATAAAAAGACACACTTGGAGTCATACCAATCATACTGTGCATCAGATTGTGGTGTGGATGATTCCTACTCATCAAAAATGACTTATGGATCATTTTAATAATGTATCAAAACAATTTTAATGTGTTTTCTTGGTTTTGAGTATGTCACTTGTCTTTTTTACTAAAATGTCATTTTAAAACTGGAAACATGCACATGAATTCATATCGGTCACATAGTGTGTTAGTTTGATTTGAGACTAATTCCTACATATCAAAAATGAATAATTAATTGTTTTCTTAAATTATCAAGATAATTTGAGTGTGTTTTCTCGGTTCTCAGTGAGTTACACTTTTTGAACTAAAATGTCAATTTTAAACTGATAATGGACACTTTGAGTCATACTAGTCACATCATGTATCAGATTGAGGTGAGGTTTATTCCTACATGTTAAAAATTACTTATGGATCTTTTTTATAAAATATCAAAAAAATATGAATTTGTTTTCTAGGTTTTGAGTATGATGGTTGTTTTTTTTACTAAAACTAATGTCATTTTTAAATAAAAATAGACACTTAGAGTCATATTGATCACACCCTGTGTTTGATTGAGGTGAGGATAATTCCTAAATATAAAAAATTATTTATGGATTTTTTATAATGTATAAAAACAATATGAATGTGTCTGATCGGTTTTGAGTATGTCACTTGTGTTTTTTACTAAAATGTCATTTTAAACTAGAAACAAGAACATTGTATCATACTAGTCACATAGTGTGTTTGTTTGACGTGAGAATGATTCCTACACATCAAAAATGACTTATGAATCATTGTAATAAATTATCAATACAATCCAAGTGGGTTTGCACAGCTTTTAGTGAGTGACACACGTTTGGAACTAAAATACGAATTTTCAACTGATAAAAGACATTTGAGTCATTCTGGGCACACAGTGTATCGGATTGAGGTGTGAATGATTCCTACATGTCAAAAATGACTTATGGGTAATTTTTATAAAGTATCCAAAGAATATGAATTCATTTTCTTGGTTTTTTATTTTGTTAGTAGTTTTTTTACAATAATTAATGTCAACTTTAAATAAAGACACACTTGGAGTGGAGTCATATCGACCACACTATGCATTGTATTGAGGTGTGGATGATTCCTATACATCATAAATTACTTATGGATTGTTTTCCTTAAGTATCAAAAAAATATTAATGTGTTTTATTGTTTTTGAGTATGTGATGTGTGTTTCGAACTAAAATGTAAATTATAAACTAAAAACATACATTTCGAGTCATACCGAGCAGACTATGTATTAGATTGAGGTGTAGATGATTGAGTATGTGATATGTATTTTGCTTTAAACTATCTGCAAAAATCTAAAAAATAGATAACTTGTTCCATTCCAATGGAAGAAGAAACCTAATATTACCTCAAACACTTCACGTTTCAAGCAACATGATGTTTCTTCTTCCATTAAAAAGGAACATGTTCTTGACCCATTTCCTTGTTGTCATTATCTGAGTTTTAGACTCGAAGTCCAATCTCTCATGAGCATGAAAAAATTCTAATAAACCCCCCAACTCGAGCAAAAGAATCCACCTGTATAAGAAAACAATTATTATGATAGTAATAATATAAAGATGTAAATTTAACATAAATATGAAACAATTCATTCCTAGTACCATTTTTTTAAGCTATGATTCCAAACTATAACATATTAGATTCACCCAATGTGGATACATATGAGATATTTTAGCTCAATCCCAACAACATGATATATTTAACCACTTTACAGTATCATAACATTCACGTATTACACAAAATTCCAATAAAAACTTTTATCCTTTTGGGTTTGTGTAAAACTCATATATATAAACATTTTCCTTCTTATTTGATACAAAAAACTGACATAACACAATATATATTATTATATTATACTAAAAATTATTGTATCCCTTTATTTATTCCTAGAAAACCTTAACCATTAATGTAAACCTATTAGAATTCATTGATTGAACTAAAATAAATATTTAAATTTTAGTTTTTATGGAACATAATAAAAACTATCTTTCCCTTTTACTATCATAGAGTGTAAAAAATCCATGATAAATTATTTACCTTATTTGATGGAAAAAACTTCAATGTGAATCATTATGTATTTTCATAAGACACTAAACCCCATTATAAATTATTTACCCCTTTTTTATAATATTAAACATCGGTATATCCCTTTGAAGCATCCAAATGAAACTAAAATCTAGTACATCTATTAATTCTTATTTTATTGTGCTATATATTAGTATATCCTTTTCAATATTCTCAATGATGATAAACTCTAACGTTGAATCATCATTATTTGTTTATCAAAATGGGAACACCTCTATTATCGTGTATTTTTTTTATTGAGAATGATGATGAGTTTTTTATTAACGATCTTATGAACATAGATCATTTTATATAATGAATATGCTCATAAATATTAGTGATGAACCAGTGGACAATTTTTTTATGGTGAGCTGGTGAACAAGTATCTATATGTATAATAAGGATAGGTTAAACACCACTACTCATGTAATGATTATGAGGTTCTATGTGATATAATGGTGGGGTGATTTAATTTCACATCATGTGCATACAAAATAATCAGTTTTAGTCAATCCATTTAACTAATTTAAACTTGATGTGTTAGTTGTATGAATTTAACAAGCATTTGTGATATTATATCATGCATCTAATTGATGATCAAATAGCCTCCATAATTCCACAACCCACCAAAGTGAAACCAATGTATTGTTCTTTTCTTCTATCATTTACCACCACCCATGATGGAATCCTAGATAGGGAATTAATCTACTTTTATTCTAAAAATTATAAGGAAATTTACTAAAAAAGTAGATCAAATTATTAGAAAATTAACTAAATAAGCAGTAGGAAGTCACCTCTTCATGATGCCTGTATACATATTGACACTATATTTTATTCTCATTTTAAAAAAATTGATGTCTCCTATTATGCTTCTCCTTGAGAAATAGATAAAAAATAATATATAAACATTATGATACTAATGCTTCACACCCCAAATATATTTCTAAGGTCATAACTCATACTAGATCACAAACATAATAGGAAATCCCCTAGATTTTTTATCGGAAAACATTATGACACCATGTATGCTGCCCACTCATCTCTAAAAAAAATTACTTATTATTTTGAGTATGAAGGTTGTCGAAAATCTTGGAAATATTGAGAAAATATAGTCAAACAAACAATTAAGAAATATTTTTAATGAAATTGTAATTACCTTTAGAAATTACTTGTTCGGGGATGCCAGTCTTTTTCATGGTTTATGATCTGTCATAAATTTTCAAACATGATATCCATAATTATTGTCATTATCTGGCATTGGATAATATAGAAACATTGAACAAAATAAGAGAATTATTTTGAAATATGTTTTGATAGTTAAATATTTCTATATATACCTTAATTTTTCTCCATTTGAAGTAATCCACGGGCTTTTTTATGATCAGTAATTGACTTCATGCAATGATTTAGCTTATATTTAGTGATTTACCTATCATAGAAAATTTCTTATTAAAACAGAAACTGAAACATATAATTCAATGTTTATCTATAAAATTTTTATTGTGGTGTGTTAAAAATTCAGAATACATATCATGTTTGGTTGATTTGTTGGATATTCATGAATTGGTTTTAAAAAATAAATATTTGGGGTATCCAAATTGAGTGTGATCAGCATCTAGTACTTCTATAAAAAACAAAATGTAAATAATTAACAAAAAAATATATATTTTATGTGATTTGATTGTAGAGTTTTCCCCTACGTTGTAGGCATCAAAAATAGTATGTCGTCTATTATTTTTTTCTCAAATGTATCGTATAGATCATCTTTCTTCTTATCAATTTCTTCCTTCTCCAAAAATTTTTTGACCATAGAAATGATACAGGTATTAATGAATCCAAATAGTGCATCACATGTTTTCCCTTTATATAGTAGTAATATTTACACCTTTAGAAAATATGACTAGTTATTAACTTTAATGAACATATTAGATCACTATTTGGATAGACGTATTATGAAAATGTACATTATTTATGTATTCACAATTGAGAATCTCATCCATTCAAACTTGAGAATCTCATTTATACTCTCAAGACCAGCTATGTTTGTAACAAAAGTTCCAAATATTTCTTATTCATATGGAATATAAGACATATTTTCATATTTAAATGTAGTATCTGCATGAATTTGTAATGATAATAAATGTTTATGTGGAACTAGTGGGGAGAAGGTACCCCCGAAAGGTTCTTTTGATTTCTTGGTCAATTCACTAGATTTTCTTGATCCGACATTTCATTTCCCTATCAATTTATCCTTCTGTAATACCATACCTCACTTTAGACCTTTTTCATCAACTATTAAAGGTTCTTCATAAGAAAAAATTTGTTAAATACGTACCTCATTTATCTTTATAATACTAGATTACCATGCTATGAAAGTTCTAATAACATCATTGACTATTGTAATATCCAGATCATCAAGTGGAATAGAAAAATCAGTGGTTGGGTCTTGAACTACCTTAATCCCTACTCCCGTGTGATATTTTGGGGGTTATTTATTGTTTATCTTGTCTCCTAGGATATTAAACATCGTACCCTTTTCAATAAGGCGGTGCAAGGGTATTGACATAGAGAAATCACATACAACTTTATCTTTTATAATTTTAGTAATACAAAGTTATCATAAGTTGCTTTATTCAAATTTAGGAGAGGGTAATGAAAAAATTTATTACCTTGGGTAAAGTATGCAGTTGAGGGGAATTACTAGACTCAAAGATAGTAGGGTCATTTGGTTCTTCATGTGTGGATCTTTGTTTCACCGCCAACTCACTTTGATCATTTCTCATATATTGGTTTTCCAAACCAGAATGGACAATAATATCTTACAAAGCATCTATTTGTTCTTGAAATTATTTCATCATCTTATATGTATCTTCTTGTGGTTTTATCTTATTGAAATATTTTTGAGCAGACACTCTAAAACATGCTCCTCTAACGCAACCATATTGTTTTGACTGCTTCAAAGCCACTGAAAGTAGTTTTTCTTCCAGTATGGTCACTACTGATTCTTATATCTGAACTGTATAAAAAATATATGAATGCAAATAGTTATTTTTTTGTAATACTGTTATAAATAATAATTAATTACTATTATGACATACTTACACATGTTTCACATACTACTTTTTTGTTTTCATCAACTAGTTTACCCTCATTTACGCGAGTCTCCTTCCATAGCATATGATGTGGGATGGAAGTGGCTTCAGATTTTGATTCATCAATATACATATAAAAAAAGGACCATATTTTGTTTCATATCACATAAAAATTTTATTTTTGATTTAAAATACTTACCAATTTATTCTCTAGTGAAGTGTACCCCATCCTTACTTTTTGATAGGGGTACAATGGTTTTGATGCACATTCTTTATTTTCAACACTCCTTTTTTATTTTATAAATTAAAAATTTTGTATCAAATTGGATAAAATAAATAATGTCTAATAATATATTATTGACTAAAATTCACTTGAAATGATTTCTCATCACAACTAATGATGAAATAATTCCATGTTTCCTGCTTTATAGTATGTTCATAACTACCTGGTTGTTGGGGCTTTACTTTCCCCTCATCATCCCTAAGATATAACTTGGTAAGAAGAGTGTGAAAGCCTATATTGTATTTTCAAGTGTCCATTAAGTCATATTTATTACCGAAATATTATAAAATAAACAAACACTATAATGAATAATAAAAATTACATCAACTTTTCATTATATAATTTTTTGTTAAAATAGAGAAAGTATATCACAAAATTACTTTTATATCTTCCCAAAGGGATTACTTCATTATAAGTTGGATGTGGATCCATGAATCTATATTAATAGGCACATTAATCCTCGATGTGGCCCCAACATAACTAATGAACATTGACTTGTTAGGGTCAACAGGTTAGCCTCATTGATTCTGGAAAACCTCAAATTTTATACCCCTTACTTCTTTCCTTGATAATTTTGTTAAATTCTATGATGTTGTGTCATTATTTTTTTCATTCACATGTTGTAGATCCCCTAATAATTATATAGTTTCAGTATCAACAATTTGTTCTTTCCTGGGATCGATTACATCATCATATGTAGAAGACCTTGTCTATATGATTATTCAAACATTTATTTTATATTATGTTAATGTTGTAGAGAATATATGATATTTTGAGAAAAAAACATAGAATATTAAAAAAAAATAACATTATTATTGAACTATATTTCTTTTTTAAAGGTTGAAGAGATTCGACTCCTCTATCAATAATACAAATCCCTTCTTTTTGGTCCCCTCTAATATACAAAACATTTTCTACATTAGGACCACTATGAACTGATTGTGATCTCTCAATACAAAAGTCACCCTCGATTGAATTTTAATCTAACCCTATAGTTGTTTTAGTTTCTAGTTGTACAATTGATCAATTCTTGTTTGTTTGATCTAAGACATAAAATACTTACACTGCTTGTGATGTCATTATGAATGGCTCATCATTATCCCCTTCAATGTAGAAATTTACCTTAATGAATCCCATTTCATTAACTTTCACTTTACTCCTATTTTCAACCCATTTTCAATGGAAAATAGACACTTGAAAAGTTGTATAATATAACTCATTTTTTTATAATACCGAAATATGACATATTTTCATAAATTTTATTTCTATAATTGGAACCAAATATGTGTATCGCTTTCCCCAAAAGTGTAACTGTATTGTTTGTCATCATACTACATTCATCATGTTCTTTTTTATATAACATATAACCATTGATTAAAAAACCATTGTAAGATATAACATTTTCATTTGGCCCCTCGACTAGCCATTAAAGTCATTCATCAATTGAATTTAGATTTTTAGATAACTCCTTATAAATTTAATTTCAGAACAATCCTATAAACTATTGATTATATGTATTTGATATCCATCCTTCATCCCTTGATGGATTCAAATCTCGAAGAATTATTTTGTGACCTTCAATGTATGGATCAACATCTTCACTATTATGTAAAATGTAAAGGTGCACTTGCTCCCACTCTGTGATGGTAATTGTAACAACATATCTTCCAAAAATCCCTCCATCCATAAGGTGTCCATTGTGACGAGACTTTGTGAGACCGATTCTATCAACATATGATAGGTATTTGGTATAAGATTTATGAACTTTTTCAACAATATATCATTCTATAATATAACCTTCTGGAAAACTTTGATTCTTGACATACCCTTTCAAAATCTTTATATACCATTCAATGTGGTGGATCCATCTATAATGGAAAGAACCACAAAGTCAAACCTCTCTAACTAAGTAAACCATTAGGCATACCATTCTATCAAATAATGACGGTGGGAAGAACATCTCTAATTCACATAATAAGACTACTACCTCTTTATTCATGATTTGAAACTTTATTGATTCTACAAATTTACTTCATATAGATTTGAAAAAGATGTTGAGTCTGGTTAATTAATTTCATAAATTTTTAAGGATAATGAAATGTAAATAAATGGGAATCAAATCTTGCATCAAAACATGGAAGTCATGTGATTTTAGTACCTCTAACATCAAATTAGTCATTGAAACGAAATTCTTGATATTTGATGAATACCCCTCTAAAACTTTTACACCATTAAATAAAATGAAAAATTGAAAATTTTCTTATCTGGATAGAGTGTGAGCTATTAGAGAAAGAAAATTCTACCATTTACCCTTCACTGATGCCAACTCTTCTCTTATCCCCATGTTAATCATTTTCAACCTAGACTTGATGTCATCTTTTTTTTCATCAACATTTAGTAACATGTCAATAACACTACCAAATACATTTTTTTCTACATGTATGACATCAAGAAAATGTATGACATACAAAAAACTTCTATATGGTAATTCAAAGAAAATTGATCACATTTTCCAACCTGATTTTGTAAGGTTTTTCTAAAATAGTTTACTAAAAGCAGTTTTAATATCTTTTACTTTATCAAACAGTTGATCACCCATTAGTGGAGATGGTTTTGTACCTTGTTTGTTATTCCCATCGAACACTGTCATCCAAGATTGGTATTTATATCATCGAGGTAAAAATTTATGATATGCGAAAAACATAGTCTTCAAGGAATGTTTCAACTAAACTGGGTGTGTGTATTTTTTAAAAATGGGACACCTCAACATTCATTTAATTATATAGTCTAAAAAATTTCTATAAGCAGAAAAGTCATCTATCATCCCGTACAACATGGACCTCAATGTAAATTTTTCATTTATATGAGCATCATACATTGTAACATTTTTATCCCACGTCAATTTTAGATCTTCGATCAGTCGATAAAAATTGACATCGATATCATCACCGGGTTGCTTTGGTCAAAATATAAGCAGAGACAACATAATGTATTTGCAATTCATACATAACCATGGTAGTAAGTTATAATTTACCAAAATGATTGGAAATATAATTTGAGTACTACTCTCTACACCAAAAAGATTTATTCTATCTTTAGATAACACAGGACAAAAGTTTCTCAGCTCATTTCTAAATTCAGGATACTCGTAAACGATTTTCTTCCACTGAAGAGAATCTACTGGATGACATAGGTTCCAATCTTTAATTCTTGTATCTTCGTGTCATGTCAATTATCCTGTGGTTTCTTGGCATCCATATAGTCTTCTAAATCGTGGAATGATAGGAAATTTCCATAAAAATATTGAAGGACTTGATTAATTTTCCTTGTATTGATCCACACCACACTTAGGGAATTTTATGAGTGATTCATGGTCCTTGTGAAACAATATTAAATTATATGGACAAACATGTATTTTTTAGAGACCATTCTCATTGATTATATCATTCGTTTAATGTCATGTGTTTGAAAAAGAAGTTTATTTTCTTCTTGTATCATATCATTCAGGAGACCAAGTAGTTATATAATGATGGTGTCGCTCTATCCACTACCAACTTTCAAATTATACAACTTCAATACATCAACAATGTTGTGTATTTAGTACAACCGATGTACAATGGTCTCTAATAAAAACTATTTAACTTATCAAACATCTTTGGATAATCACGAATGTCATCTTCAATTTCTATTTTCATTTCTTGCATGCAATCTCCTTCATCATTGACATTGATATTCATATTAAATTAATCATCAACCACAGTATCATCCCAATCATTGTGCATGTTAAGTTTTTCCTCATGTTTAGTCCAATATTTATAGATCTGATCTATTCTGTGACAAATCAAATTTTCTTCCAACTCTTCCAGACTAATTTGTCTTGAATAATAATAACATAAACACATACAAAGGATTTAAAAAGGGTCGTATGCATGCTCTATTGCAAACATGATGAACTCTTTAACTCTATATTCATACTCTTTTTTCATATGATTAGTGTGAATCCATTTTCGATTCATATTCATAAAATATTCATTTTTTTAAAATAAATAAATAAATACACTTAAGATATTCATTATCAAATGTGAAAGTTATAGATAATTTTAGTAAGGTAAACCCAACATTTGATTATTTAAAATAATTTTAGTATGGTCTGAAGGAAATCGGTAATTAAATTTAAGAAAATAATTACTCCACTATGGTAGGTTTTATCCTCTAAATTCATTCAAAATGATCACCAGTACTCAGTATTGGATGACTACTACTCAATGTAGTTCAATAAACATAGTTTCATGTCCATAAGAGATGGGGGATGAGTCTCAATCAACAAAATTCAATAATAACATTTTGGGAGATGAAGTTGATGAGGATGAGATTTTTCTCCTTAAATTTTTTTAAATTACCACATTTTAATTTAAAATTTTAAATATCATCTCAAAATCCTTTTCAAAATTGAAAAGGATTATTTTTTAATTTTTAAAATCCCACATGAAATCTTTTTTTTAATTCCACATGAAAATCAATAAATTTTTTCATAACACTTAATGGGATACAAACCCCCTTTTCTATAAAAACGGTTATCATCAAGTGACTTTTTTTAAAATCATATTAAAAAACCATTAATAATAAATTATAAGTTTAAAATTGTTTCCATGGAAATATGTACACTTTGAAATGTTTAAATATTTATAGGTTTACATTAAAATCACTTCATGAGTTTCAAAACTCTGAGTCCATTTTAGTTCATTTTAAGGGGTAACGTCATTTTTTTCATTTCAAAATCCACTTTAACATATAAAACCAAGTTTCCTTTTTCAAAACTAAAATTTAAAATAGGCATAACCATAAAAATGCTAAGTAGGACACCACCCAGTCTAAAGAAAAGACTGATTATTAAATATTTCATAAACATTTTATAAAGATGACATGAATAAAACATTTTTCAAAAGGCAGTGGTAAATTAAAAATTTAAATCCTAACATGATTGTCCTGGACTACCCACCAAAATACCGAGGTTCCCTTGGGCTCATTCAAAATAATATCAAGGGGCTATTCATTTATCAAAAACTAGTTTCAAAAAATATCTCACAATAAGCCACAAATCTAAGCTTCCACATGCCATACAATTTATTCAAGAATCAACATAAAAAAGGTTTTACAAATATTAATAACATTGAAAACTATTTTCCAAAATATCATGAGGTGCTATAAAGAGATTGTGTGGGATATTGTAATTAGGTTTGATTTGAATTTATCATAGTGTGAGTCAAATTATTGGGGTACTAGTACCTAGGGTGAGAGAATGATAGCGAATTTTGTTTTTTCCATAAGGAACCAACCATGAAGTTACATCGACTTTTGAGTTTGTACATTCTTGTGGGTGTTTAGAAGATCATGGGATGATTTTGATTGTTTAGGAATTGTGATAGAGTGATGAGATAGCATGTCGACGTGTGAAACTGGGCATATTTTGTGAAAATTTAGCCATTGAAAGACCCAATAATGTTTTTGCATGAGATTGTGTGCAGTGAGATGGAAACAACATCGTGAATGTTGTTCAAATTATATATTTATGCTTGGTTTATTGTGTAAAGTTTGTTAAATTTGTTTACTTATTTTAAACTTATTTATTCTATGAAAATAATGTTGGGACTTGTATTCTTTAATTATTTACATTCTTTCATTTATACAAGTTCATGCTTAGAAATTTTATAGTCTCCAAATAATTTTAATATCCATAAAGGAATGTAGTTATCATATGTTTGGGTTATGTTACCTCACTTTATTTTTATAAAGTAACCTGAATATTCACATATCTTAGATATTTGTTCAAGAAAGGAAAATACTATTTGGTACATATTTATGTTATGATATTTTGAGTACTTTTAGAAAACTTGGATTTAGTTTTAAATCATGAGTTTAAATGGTATGAATATACTTAGTAAAGTATTACATTTTATACCTTGTCTTGTATTACAAAGGAATTAATTTCCTTTCACTATAACCTAAATGAATTATAAGTCAATGAACTATAATTAAACTTGATTTAGTGATTGAATCAATTATGAGATAATGGTTGGGTTGATTAAGTGGGAAGGAACGATTTTTTATGACAACTTATTAAGTATGATTAACCTGTTTTATTTTTGAAACTAAACTAAAAAAAATTATGTACTAAATGTGACTGTTTTCTTAAATAATAATGTATGGATTTAGTTTTATATAAGTACCTTAAATAAATATTTTTTTCCATGAAACTTCAACCTCAGATATTTTCATTCTTAAAAAAGTTTTACTAAATCATTATTTTACATTACTAACAGGTTATGTGATTCTAGCAGTAAAAGAACCATGGTATCAATCTATATACAATTGGGATTGAATTTACCCTTTAATAACATTAAACAAAAATTGTAAATGTTTTTGAGTATCCAGAATGGAGTTTCTAAACATTAGACATCCATGGATATAGGCTAAATAGTTAAAAATAAATAATCAGAATAAAGGATTTATAATAAAAATAAATAAAAACTCACTTATTGTATAAAACATTAGAGTATTTTATAATCAGGACTCTTTGTAAAGGAAAATAAAATTCTAATAGAGAAAATTTCTAAATTTTCCAACAAAAGAACATCCCAAAATAAACCAACAACTAAGGTACATATCGAACATCTCCATGTGGCCCATGGCCACTTACCTACACCAAAATGTCTATAAATGGACTACATGAATGACATCTAAATTGAGATAATAACCTCAAAACATATATGAAAACATAAAATATATATATTCCCATATGGGTGTGTATGTAGGGTGTGAGCTAAAAAATCCTAGTAATATTTCAAAAAATAGTAAATTAAATTTCATTTATAAAACATTTCACAAAAGATAGTATGAACACCATTTAAAAAAATGTTTCAAAAAAGGAAAGTATAAAGGAATGAAATATCATAAATCTATCTCTTTTTGAAATCACAAGATAAAATCTTTTTTGAAAATAAAATACAGCCATGATTAAGATCAATACATTTATACTCATGTAGATAAAAAAAATATATAAAATCATTCTTTCAAAATCCATTTTTTACCAACCAATGGATGGAATCATACTTTTAAAAGTGAAAACAAAT
Organism: Viscum album; assembly: GCA_963277665.1. Classification (NCBI taxonomy): domain Eukaryota; kingdom Viridiplantae; phylum Streptophyta; class Magnoliopsida; order Santalales; family Viscaceae; genus Viscum; species Viscum album. The sequence continues at coordinate 734,016,017 of OY728147.1, read as the reverse complement.
TAAAATATTAAAAATTTGGACTTCATAGCTTATCAAAATAAATCAAAATCAATTTTGTTCATTCAAAACATTTCTCAAAACACATTTTATAATAAAAAAAATGTAAACTCATCCATAAATTAATGACGGCATATAGATCAAATGAGATCCATTATAACAACGATGTATAATAATAGTAAACAAAAATAAATTGATGTTGCATGTCTATTAAATGTAAAAGGGGATGTAAATAATGTCTATAGTGAGGATCTCTAAGCTTATCGGGTGAAAAATAATCATGGGAATATCACTGGATCCTAGGGTGTAACAATATTAAACATATACCAGTAGAATCAACAACCCAAGGGTTCCCATCTATAACAACACCATCAACAAAGAAACAAGGCTGTCACGTCCCTAACACTATAGGTGAAGAAAAATGGATATTACATCACTAACGGTATGGGAAAATAAATAAGGACATCATGTCCTGACACTATGACACACAAAAGATCACTAACATAGTTACCTTGATTTCCCATCAAAAAATAAAAGTGGAGGTGAGAAAAAAATATGAACATGATCAATTTATAAATCGATAATAAATCATAACCAATAAACCTCATCTCGCATCCAACACCCTCTCAAGAAATATCCACCTATCACATCATACAAGCATCACATAATAATAATCAATACACTTCCCATAACACTACTATAAAACATTTCTTCAACATTGTTGAACTTTATCAGTGCTAGTAAAAAGCACTGATAAATAATACCTTTTATCATTAGTTTTTTAACACTAATCAAAGGTACCTTTTTCAATGATTTTTTTAGCACTGATAAAGGGTACCCTTTATCAGTGATTTATTTTTAGTGCTGATAAAGGTCCCAAAATAAATAAAAAATAAAAAATAGTTTATTATATATATTTTTAAAAAAATCAATTAAATAATTGTTGATAAAAATGAATAAATTTTTATACTATATATAAATAATAAATACTAATAAATAGTATATATTAAATATATAGAAACATTTAAAAGGAGAATTAAACAAATAAAATTTAAAAATAAGTACATTGAGAAAAATATAAATCATTTTATTAATTAAATAATTATTGATAATGTTAATAAAAAGTATATATTATATATATATGAATGTATATAAATATGATTTATATAATACATAATATTCATTATTTACATTAAAGAGTAATATATTTAATTAGTGAATAATGGTCTATAATTAAAAATTAATATGAATTAAAAATTTTGACTAATTGTATCTAGTAATGGGCATAATTGAATATCATTTGATTTTTCAATTTAACATAGATCAAACATGTGTTATATTGATTTCAAATATACATATTTAATTCATTTTATATACCACACACACATAAAAATATTTACATAATTAATGAAATCTTATATAGAAACACATACACCTAATATTTATGTAATTTATTCAAATTTTAGTATTCATTTTATAATTTCATTATAACAGGAAACATTTAATATATCATGTCTTCAATTATGGTAAATTTTATTTATTTATTTTTCATTTTATTATAGTTAAGTATTAATTCATTTTTAATATGTTTTATTTTTGATTTTTTATATTTTATTTTTTTTGGAATTTAATCGATTTTTATTATTTATTTTATATATCTTTATTTACTATGTTTTAATATTTTCAAAATGTATTCATTTTTGTTTCAATATATATCCATATTTTTTTAATAATTTATATTTAATTGGTAAAACTTACCCATTTTTTCAACATTGTTAAAGTGTACTCATTTTTAATTATTCAATTTTACTCATTTTTAACATACATGCACTTAAGATTAAATATTCATTAATAATATTAAAAATATATTTGTAAAAAACATTTATAAATAAATATATTTATAAATTTATATTTACTATATTTAAACATTTATATATTTATAACTATAAATAAATAAATATTATTTTTAAAAAAAATATTTATATAATTATAAATATATAATTATATATATTTAAATAATTATAAAATTATAATAAATTTATTTAAATAATGAATATATTTACTATATTTATATTTTTATAGTATATATATATAATTATATAAATATATTTAATAATATAAATATATTTTTTTTAAAATCATTTATATAATCATAAATAAATAATTATAAAATTATAATAAATATATTTAAATAAAGAATATATTTATTATATTTATATTTTTATATATTTATTAAATATATAAATAATTATATAAATATATTTACAATTTTTTTATAATTATAATTATTAATCCTTTATCGACCCTTATGTAATAAGCATTGATAAAAGCAATATTTATTAACATTTTTTATCACTGATAAAAAGGATCTTTATCATTTCCATTTTGAAAGAACTAATAAAAGTGTCATAATATATTTATATAACCCTATCCAGTTGCGAACTTGTTGCGATATACGAAGCTTTCCAAGGAAGTCACCCTTTGTCATCGCTCCGCCTCAGTGAATCAAAGCTCGAATCAAGGCTTGAAGACTCGAACAATTTCACAGTTCAAATCCAAGGCTCGAACAATTCAAGGGTCGAATGAATCCAAGACTCGGATGTTTTCCAGGTTTTCAAGATCTCCACTTTCTCTCAGATGATTCAAAGCTTCAATCCAAGGTATCTTATTTTTTCATCATCCTCCTCACTCGTTGATTGCTTGTTTGGTGAGATATATTTTCATTTTTTACCATCATTATTTCTTCACTGTTGGAATATCCCTATGATCCCTAATGTTTATTGGGGATGTTTGGTTGAAAGAAGATATGGCTACTGTTCCTTGCACTCCCTCGCCCTCACTATTTTCCAATTCTGTGCAACCCTCCCATGCCAACACCAGTGACTCCTGCTTCATGGGATCAATGACCCCTTGATTTTTTTCATAATTTTAAAACATAAAAAATCTCATTTGCGTCATTCCCTCTTTCTGCACATGATTGCCTCCCCCCTCAAGTGCTCGTTCATTCCATCACATGTGATGACCACCACCCTTCTACACACAGACAATACCAAACATGAAATTTTCTTCCTTTTAGACTTGACCATTGGGTCTATGTAATGAAATCCAAGTACATACCCACCTCACCTGAAACATATCAATATAATTATATATATAGTGGTAAAATTATAATATAATTATATTTACAAACAAACATAGACTCACACACATGTTTATAAATACATTTATATCTATTTATGTCAATATGTGTGTGTGTGTGTAATATATATAATATATATATTTACAATTTTGTATTAAATGGATTTAACACATTAGATATATAAACATGTTAAATATTTATATATTTATATGTATAAATTTGGAATAAATATAAATATATAAAAAATATAGATATATATTTATAATATATTTTATATATTTATATATTACATATATATATATATAGACACACACACATGTATATTTTAAAAATACAAATATATATATATATATATATATTATACAAATAAATTATGAAAATATATATATTATAAAAATACAAATATATTTTATACTATAAAAATATATACTATACAAATATACTATACCAATATATCATGAAAATATAGTATATAATTATATTATACAATTATATTATAAAAATATATACTAGACAAATATGTTATATAAATATATTACACAAATTTATGTGTATACAATTAAAAAATAAAAATTTGTTATATATTTATATATTATAAATATATTTTATACAAATATATATATTATACAAACAAAAATATATATTATATTACAAAAATATATAAAATAAAAATATATATTATACAAATAAAGATATATATTACAAAAATAATATATATATATATATATTATACAACACAAAAATATATATTATACAAATCTATATTACATAAGTATATTATAAAAATATATTTTAAAAATATAGTATGTAAATATATTATAAAAATATATTTCAATATAGTTTATTCAATGGTTGAAATTCATCATCCAATTTAACTTATCAAGATTCATCTCACTTTGAAACTTTTTTTGTAAGAGTGGGTCATCTCCCATTTAAAATAAAATATCTATATATTCTATAATAACTATTATTTATGTTGGAATAATTATTAGAAATTATTTTTAGGTATTCATTATTTTAGGTATACATGTATTGTTTCCACCCTTAGTAATCTCTGATCACCATCCATGTATATGAAATAACTTTTTATTTATTAAATTTTTTATCAATACATTTTTATATCTTCTAATTGATCAAATGATATTTTATTATTCTTGTTAATCATATTTGGGTTTCTTATTACTCCTTAATTGCCTATATTATATTTTCATTTGTTTAGGGGATTTAAGAAAAACTTGATGACTCATTTTAATAGAGGTAGGATTATTCTTAGTTAGAGCATTGAAAGTATTAAAAGTTGGATTTCCCCTATAAATATAGAATTCATAGAGACCCCAAAGATTCATATATCATAACATGTCACTATATTGGACCCTTTAATCACAAAAAATAATGTTTATAACCCCCAAATATCACCTTCAATAGTACATGAGTTAATAACTAGTGCCAATTGTGTAATTCTCATAAATGAGAGGCATTACCCCTTTTAGAGAACACAATACAATACAACTGTCATCCTCATCTGTATCATCTCCCGAACAGTTATTAAATTTTGTTTCTTGAGACTCTTACCCCATCTATTTTATATTTATTGTACTACTATGAGCATTAGTCATCCCATGGATGACTACTTGTTAGATTATTTTAAGCAACATAGGTGCATGTCCACAAGATATGTAGGATGTGTGTCAAACAACAAAATGTAATAATTAATGTTTGGGAGATGAGTTGATGAGGATGGAAGTTGTCTAAAACTTTCATCTTTGAATGAATTCATAGGATAACACCTACCATAGTGGGGTAATTATTTTTTAAAATTCAATTACCCATTTTCTTCAAAGCATATTGAAATTATTTTAAACAATAAAATGTTGGGTTTCCCTTATTAGAATTATCTATAACTTTCACTTTAGATAATGAATATATTATACATATTTATTTATTTATTTATTTTTTGTAAAAAATTAATATTTTATGAACCCAATAGGATGGATATGAATCAAAAATTGATGAACGCTAATCATTTTACAAAAGATTATAAAGATGGAGTTAAAGAGTTCATCAAGTTTGCAATAGAGAACGCATATGATGCTTTTCATATCCTTTTTCTATGTTTATATTTTTTTTATTCAAGACAAATTATTCTGGAAGAGTTGGAATAACATTTTATTTATCATAGAATATATTAGAGTTATAAATGTTGGACTAAACATGGGGAAAAACTGAACGTACACACTGATTGAGATGATATTGTGGTTTATGGATCATTTGATATGAATACCAGTGTAAATGATGATGAATGTTACATGTAATAGATGAAAATGTCAACTGAAGATGAACTTTGTGATTGTACAAAGTTTTTTAAGAAGTTAAATAGTTGAGCTAAGAAACCATTGTATATCGATTGTACTAAATACACAACATTGTCAGTTTTATTGAAGTTATATAATTTGAAAGATGATAATCGATGGAGTGACACTATCTTTATAGAACTACATGGTATCCTAATGATATGATACTAGAAGAAAATGAACTTCTTTTTCCAACATATGATGCAAAATGTATGATCTTTTCAATGAGCATGATCTCTAAAAACTACATGTTTGTCCAAATAATTGCATATTGTTTCACAAGTACAATGAACCACTCATAAAATTCCCTACGTGTGGTGCAGATCGATACAAGAAAAATGAATCAAGTCCTTCTAAATATGTATGGTAATTTCCTATCATTCCATATTTTAGAAGACTATATATATGTCAGGAAACTGTGATATAATTTACATGGCATGCAAATATAAGAATTAAAGATGGGAAACTACGTCATCCAATAGATTCTCCTCAAGAGAAGAAAATTGATTATAAGTATCCTGAATTTGGAAATGATTCAAGAAACTTTTATATTTCATAATATACAGATGGAATAAATACTTTTGGTTTATAGAGTAGTACTCACATTACATAGACTATCATGTGCGTAAATTATAATTTTCCACCATGGTTATGGATAAAGAAAAAATAAATTATGTTGTCTCCCCTTATATCTGGACCAAAGAAACCCAATAATGATGTTGATTTCTATTTGTATCCATTGATTGAAGGTATAAAATTGATGTAGGATACAGGTGTTGTAATGTATGATGCTCATAGAAGGGAATAATTAACATTAAGGGCCATGTTGTATGGGATGATAAATGACTTCCCTCCTTATGTAAATTTATTAGGCTATAGAATTAAAGGAATTTTGTGGTGTCCCATTTGTGAAAACACACAAACTCAATTCTATTGAAACATTCCTCGAAAACTATGTTTTTAGGACATCAAAATTTTAACCTCAACAAAATAATTACCAATCCTTTGTGATAGAATTCGATGGGAATATTGAACAAGGTACAATACCATCTTCAATAAAGGGTGATTAACTGTTTGATAAAGTAAAATATATTTAAACTATTTTTCATTAACCATTTTTTAAAAAACTTACAATATCCTGTTGGAATAAGTGATCAATTTTCTCTGAATTAACATATTGTAATTGTTTTTATGTCAAAAATTTTATTGATGTCATTCATATAGAAAAAAAAATATTTGATGGTATTATTGGTACATTACTAAATGTTCCTGAAAAAATGAAAGATGTCATTAAGGCTAGGTTGGACATGATTGACATGGGGATAAGGGAAGAGTTGGCACTGATGAAGGGTAATGAGAAGAATTTTCTTTCTCCAGTAGCTTAAAATCTATCCAGGTAGGAAAATTTTCAATTTTTTCTTTTGATTAATAGTGTAAAAGTTTCATAGAGGTATTCATAAAATATCAATAATGTTGTTTCAATGACTAATTTGAAGTTAAAAAGAATAAAATCACACAACTATCATGTTTTGATGCAAGATTTGATACCTATTTATTTCTGTTTCACTCTGTCTCAAAATATATTACATACATTAACTATACTCTTCTTATTTTTCAAATCCATATGCAGTAAAGTTATAGAACCGATGAAGTTTCAAATCACGAATAAGGAGTTTTCGATCATATTATGTGAATTCGATATGTTTTTACCACCATCATTTATTGATATAATGGTTCACCTAATAGTTCACTTAGTTAGAGAGGTTCAATTATGTGGTCTTGTCCATTACAGATGGATGTACCCCTTTGAATGATATCTAAAGATTTTGAAAGGGTATGTCAAGAATTGAAGTCGACTAGAAGGTTGTATTATAGAACAATATATTATTGAATAAGCTATTGAATTTTGTACTGATTACCTATCATATGTTGATAGCATCGGTCTCCCAAAGTCTCGTCACATCAAATGCCTTATGAGAGAAGGGATTTTCGGAAGAGATGTTGTTACAATTACCTTAACAGAGAAGGATCAAGCACATATTTAAATTTTACATAATTTTGAAGATGTTGATATATACATTTAATTTTACAAATAAATTCTTAGAGATTTGAATCCATCAAGGTCTATAGAATGGATATCAAATACACATAATCAAAAACTTATAGAATGGTTTCGAGATCAAATTTATAAGGAGTTATCTAAAAATTTGAATTCAATTGTCAAACGACTTCAATGGATTTCTAGGGGACCGAATTAAAATGTTATATCACATACTAGTTTTTTAATCAATGGTCATTCTATATAAAAAAACATGATGACTATAGTATGATACAAAAAAACAGTGTTATGATTATAGAGGAAGCGATGCATATATCTTGTTCTAAGGATAGAAATCCAATTTATGAAAATATGTCATATTTTTGGCATTATTGAATAGATATACTAGTTGGATTATACAATATTTAAAGTTCTAATTTTTCACTTCAAATGGGTTGGCAATATGAGTGGAGTGAAAGTTGATGAAATAGGCTTCATGAAGGAGAATTTTAGCATGGAAGGGGAAAAAGATGAGTTATTCATAATGAAATCATAAGCAGTGAAATTATTCTATGTCTCTGATCCAAAAAAAAGAATTGGTTGATTGTCCTGCTGGTGAAAAAAAAAATCTGGTTAGATGAAGATTCAATCAAGGATGACCCTTTCATTGGGAGATCACAATCAGTTCATGTTATTCCCAATATAAACAATGTCTTGTACATTAAAGGGGACCATAGAGATGGTATTTTGATTCTAGGAAGAGGAACCAAATCCCTAAAACCTTTTAAAAATGAAATAGAGTTCAATGATAAGGTAAAATTGTTTTGTAATATACTATATTTTTCCTCATAATATTATACGTTCTCTACTTCATTAACATGATCTAAATTAAATTTTTTACTACTCATGTAGAAAATTTATTCTTCAAATGATAATGTTACCAATCCATTAGAAGAACAAACTATAAAAAATAAATCCATTTGAGAATATGTAAATGAAATTTTATGTTATAATTTCACTATTTTACTGAAAAATTAAATAATGAAATGCTAATTTAGTTATTATTATTCCTTAGAGAGTTTTTTTATTTTAGAATCTTTCTGTCCATATTTCATGCCTTTTTTCACCAAAACTTCCACATTTTTATTCTCCCTGAAAACCACTTCACCCTTGTGGTATTGCATTTATCACTTTCCTTCAAGTTCCATCCACTTCCATAATAGGAAGAGCAACGATGTTTCTTATGCTCAATAAAAGATGTAATATTGATGTTTGCACAGTAAAATCATTTTTCATAGAATTAATGTATTATTTCATATTTATGTTTAATTTATTTCGTTTTAGTATTATTCACATAAAAATTATTTTCTTATACAGGTGGATACTTTTGTTCGAGTTAGGGTGGTCTGTCTATCTTTCATGCCTTTATGCACCAAAACATCCAAAAACTTCTTCTCCCTTAAAAACTTTTCACCCCTGCATTATTGCATTCATCACTTTACTTCACGTTCCCTCCATTACCTTTGTAGGAAGAGAAATTATGTTTCCTCTTCTCAATAATAGAGTTAATATTGATGTTTTCAAAATAAAATCATTTTCAATAGAATTAAGTTATTATTTCATATTTATGTTTAATTTATTTCTTTTTAGTATTATTCACAGAATAATTGTTTTCTTATACAGGTGGATTCTTTTGTTTGATTTGGGATTGTCTTTCTATCTTTTATTCCTTTATGCACCAAAACTTCCATAGAATTATCCTCCCTCAAAACCATTTAACCTCTGTAGTGTTAAAGTTTATCACTTTCCTTCAATTTTCCTCTACTGCACAATCATAGATTCAATATTGATGTTTGCACAGTTGATTAATTATCCATAAAATTAATATATTGTTTCATATTTTTGTTTAATTTATTACTTGTTAATATTAATCATATAATAATTGTTCTCTTATATAAGTTGATTTTTTTCGAGTTGGGGTGTTTTGTTCAAAGGTACTCATGCTCACGAGATATTGGAGTTCGAACCTACAACTGAGATAATGAAAACAAAGAAATGCGTCAAGAATGCATACAACCATCATGGAAAGGTGAATTAACACTAATTATTTAATTAATTTTGTGACTATTTTTCCTATTATTTGTAAGTTATTTTTCTTATCATTTATATCTAATACCTATTTAGTTTTTTATGGATCCTTTGGGAAGTCATATTTTCTTTTCTACTAATGTTAACATGCATTCCATTTCCTTTATTTGTCAAACTATGAACACTATATATTAACTTGATGTTCCTAGATGAAAAACATTTCTTGTTGTTGAAATCCAAAATATTATAGTAATCTCATGTTCCCATTATGGTGACTTCTCATGATATAATGGGCACATAAGCTTCCTATGCTATTATGGATTTCAACAACAAGAAATGTTTTTTGGCAAAGAAAATCAATTCAATATGTAGTTTTGGTAGTTTGAAAAATAAAGGAAATTGAAATCATAGTAACATTGGTATTTAGGATTTTCTTGAGACTTTGAGACATGTAGGAATCATTCACACCTCAATCCGTCACATGGTGTGACTGGTATGACTAATTACTTCTTTTTATTTAAAATTGACATTAATTTTAGTAAATAAGATAATTGATATACTCAAAACTGAGAAAAAATATTTTGATTGTTTTGATACTTTAATAAAATGATATATAATCCATTTTTATGTGTAATAATCATCCACAACTCAATATGATACACGATGTGCCTGATATGACTCAATGTATCCGTTATGAGTCTAAAATTACCATTTTAGTTCAAAAAGTTTCACTCATTGAAAACTGAGAAATTTCCCTTATATTATCTTGATAATTTAAGAAAATGATTCATAAGTCATTTATGACGTGTAGGAATTAGTCTCACTTGAAATAGAGACACAATGTGACCTATATGAGTCAAATTATGTGTTTTTAGTTTAAAATGACATTTTAGTAAAAAAAACAAGTGGCATACTCAAAACCAATGAAACAAATTCATATTGTTTTTATAATTTACTAAAATGATCCATAAGTAATTTGAGATGTTTTGGAATCAGCATCACCTCAATCTGACGCACAATGTGACTGGTATGACTAAAATTTCATCTTTTTATTTAAAATTGATATCAATCTTAGTAAAAAGGATAATTGATCGACTCAAAATAGATAAAATGAATTTGTATTATTTTTATACTTTAGGAAAATGAACCATATATCATTCTTTTATGTGTAAGAATCAGCTACACCTCAATATGAAGCACGATGTGCCCTGTATGAATCAATATGTCTGTCATCAGTTTAAAATAGATGTTTTAGTTAAAAAAGTGTCACTAACTAAAAACAAAGTAAATATGATCAGATTGTCTTGATAAATTAGTAAAACGATTAATATGTTATTTCTGACATGTAGGAATCAGTCTCATGTCAAACCGAGACACGATGTGATTGGTATGAGTCAAAGTGCATGTTTCCACTCTAAAATAACATTTGAGTAAAAAAGATAAGTGACGTACTCAAAACCAAGAAAAAAATTGAATTGTTTTTATACTTTAGGAAAAATATCCATAAGTCAATTTAAAAGTTTTGGAATCATCCTCACCATAATCCGATGTACAATGTGACCGATATGATTCTAAGTGCGTCTTTTTATTTAAAATTGACAGTAATTTTAGTAAAAAGGAAAATTGACCTACTCAAAACTGAGCAAACATATTAAAATTATTTCTATACTTTATTAAAATGATCCATAAGTCATTTTTTAGGTGTAATAATCTTACTCAACGCAATCTGTTATATGATGTGCACCGTATGACTCAATGTGTCTGTTATCATTTTAAAATTGATATTTTAGTTCAAAAAGTGTCACTCACTGAAAACTAAGCAAAACATGCTTGGATTGTATTTATAATTTATGAAAATGATTCATAAGTCATTTGTGACATGCAGAAATAATTCTCACATCAAACTGATACATGATGTGATCGGTATGAGTCAAAGTGCGTGTTTTTAGTTTAACATGACATTTTTGTAAAAAGACAAGTGACGTACCCAAAGATGATAAAATTCATTCATATTGTTTTTATACTTTAGGAAAATGATACATAAGTAATTTGAGATATTTTAGAATAATTCTCATCTCAATCTGAAACACAGTGTAACCGGTGTTACTCAAAGTTCATCTTTTTATTTAAAATTGATATCAATTTTAGTAAAATTAACACTTAATGTTAATTTATTTCTTTATATTATTACTAACATAAGAATTTTTCTCTTATACATTTGTGTTTTTTTTCTTGAACAGGGGTGCTTTGTTCATAAATAACATGAGTTGGGGTCAGGATCAAAAGACAAAGAAACATGGATGTTATTGAATGTATGTAATAATTTGTTCTTATGTAATTTTTTAAACTAATGTTTAAAATGTCTATAATATAGTATTTTTTCTTATATTTTTGTTGAGAATTTTATTTAATTTAAATTGTCTATTGGTACTTGATTTTTTTGATATCTAGTGTGTTTATGGTGTTACGGTGTGTTGTTACAACTCATTGCACTAGTGTTGCAGTGTGCTATTACAGCACACTGCAGTATGACCCTTTATTAGTGCATCTATAAACACCGATAAAGGACCCCTTTATTAGCGATAAATAAAAGCGCTGATAAAAGAATTGGGATTTTAATCTCGCTTCGGTAGTCAGCACTTATAAAGGAAATTTTTAGCACTATTAAAGGCATATTTTGTAGAAATGTAAATGGGAAATAGCCTATAGAGAACATTAATCCAAAGATTTCCTAATAAGGGTGATAAAATCATAATGAAACATTTTTTAATAAAGTGACAACATGCCTTTAATAACTAGATAGGAAAAAATATTGTTGTGAAACCATCCTTGTTATAAAATAAGGATACCATTTATCAATTACCAAAATTCCTAAAAACATCATGTAAAACCATGTTATAAATATCCTTTAAAAATATAATAGGTATCAACACATTGAAAAAAATTCCTTCCTCTCATTGGAGTCAACTAATAATCATACAATTTTTTTAAAACCTTAAACCATTGGTTACATCATTTGGAACTCAAAATAGGGTCAAAACCATTTTTCATTAATCTTATTCATTTAAAATATCCTCTTATTAATTTACAAAAACACTTAAAAATCATAAATTAGTAGTTTTATAAATAAGGTTATAATCCCCATGAAAACCTTTTATGGCATTCATAAGAAGCATTGGAAAATTTTTATGAACCCATAATGGGTATCAAATAATTATTTACCTTTGAGAATCCATTTAAATCCATGGAAGGAATACATAGAAAAATGGAGAAAAAAATGGAGGAAGCTATAAGAGATCTCTTCTATATTGGTCATGTGATATAGGGTGTAGAGGAGATCCAAATTGAGTTAAATTGAGTAGAAGAAATCAACAAGCAGTTGTTGAAAAAAAGAACACAAAAAGAAATAAAAATGGTGAAACTTTTAAATCATCCCACTACTGGAAAATATATAGGAAAAAGCACCTAAGATGGAACCCAAACAAGAATTCAATGAGTGAGGAGGAGAAAATAACAGACCTTGGATTTGACCTTTGATTCATCCTAAAGAAAGTAGAGATATCACGAATTATTGGATTTGTTCGATTCTTGATTTGATTCTTGGATTCATTCAAGCCTTGATTCGAGCCTTGGATTCATTCAAGCCTTAATTTGAGTCTTGGATTCGAGGATGAGGAGTGTCAGAAGTATGGGACTTCCTCAAAATCTTGGGATATCTCGACTAAAATCAGCACGTCAGGTTTCCTTAAATAGATCAGGGTGACTTTTATCAGCGCTTCTAAAAAAGCACTAATGAAGATACCTTCTGTCATCACTAAATTAATAAGCCCTGATAAAAGACATCTTTATCAGCACCAAACCTTTAGTGCTGATAATGGATTTACAATTATAATTATAAATAAAAAACTGTAAATATATTTATATATATATTTATTATAATAATATAATTATTTAAATATATAATTATTTATTTATAATTATGTAAATACGTTTTAAAAAAATTATATATTTTTTATTTATAATTATAAATATACAATTTTATAAATATAGTAAATATTCATTTATAAATATATTTATAAATATATATATTTGTAAATATATTTATTATTATTTATTTATAATTATAAATATATTTATATCATTATATATATATATATATATATGTTTAATAAATATATATAAATATAAATATAGTAAATATATTCATTATTTAAATATATTTATTATAATTTTATAATTATAAATTTATTTATATCATTATATATATTTATATAATTATATATATATATATATATTAAATAAATATAAATATAGTAAATATATTCATTATTTAAATATATTTATTATAATTTTATAATTATTTAAATATATAAATATTTATTTATAATTATATAAATAATTTTTTTAAAATAATATTTATATGTTGATATCATTATATATATTTATATAATTATATATATATATATATATATATATATATTTAATATATATATATATAGTAAATATATTCTTTGTTTAAATAAATTTATTAAAATTTTATAATTATTTAAATATATATATATATATATATATATATATATATTTGTTTATAATTATATAAATAATTTTTTAAAAAATAATATCTATCTATTTATAATTATAATAATATAAATTTATAAATATAGTAAATATGAATTTATAAATATATTTATTTATAAATATTTATTTACAAATATATTTTAAACATTATTGATGAATATATAATCTAAAATACATGCATGTTAAAAATGAGTGAAATTGAATAATTAAAAATGAATAAACTTCAAAACTATTGAAATATCGATAAGTTTTATTAATTAAATATAAATTATTAAAAAAATGTGGATATATATTAAACTAAAGATGAATGTATATTAAAAAGATTAAAACATAGTAAATAAATAAACATAAATAAATGATAAAAAATGATAAAATTCTAAAAAAATAAAAAATATTAAAAATGAATAAATAATAATTAGATGTATTAAAATTAAAAATTAATAAATAAAAATTACCAATTAAAAACATAATATACTAAATGTATCCTGTTATAATGAAATTTTAAAATGAATACTAAAATATGAATAAATTACATAAATATTAGGTGTTTGTGTTTTTATATAAGATCTCATTAATTATGTAAATATTTGTGTGTGTGCATTGTATATAAAAATACATTAATTACATATATGTATGTGAAATAAATATAGAAAACATTTGTGTAAGAACACGGATCTTCGTTCAGGTATGTTTTCCCATTTTCTAGAGTTTTAAGGAAAATAAATTTTCTGGAAATTTCGGAAGTACACGCCGTGTACTTTTTGAGTACACGCCATGTACTCTGATCCGGCTCGAAGCTATGTGCTAGCCATGCCCGAGCCACACACACGGTGTGTAGGGGTGACGTGGAGGCCGTTTTTGGCGGAGTACAGAAAGGACCCAGTACACGCCGTGTACTCTAAAAGTACACACCGTGTACTTTATTTTTTTCATTAAACGGACTGGGGTCACACCTAACCCCTATTTCCATCTTCTTCTCCAGTTTTCGTCCGTCCGAGGGCGATAGTACGGCCGGATCTTCAACGGGCTCCCGCCTCGTTGTCCGTTCTTCATTTCGAGCACGGTCAATTGCGTTGGAATCGCAGCGGTGAGTTCTTACTTCTACTTGAGCCTTGTTTCTTGATTCCTCCTTGTTTTCATGTTATCATGGGATGAACGTTTTGTGCATTTTCTCAGATCTACGTCATTCTAAGGGGAATCGGTCGTCGTGGTTCACATATATTGATCTCCTAGGATCGAGGTAGGTGGTTTGTGCCTTTTCGTAGAAAGTTGATGGATATTTTGTGCAATTTTCACCAATACCCTTGAATGGGGTATTGCGTGTTTCTTGTTTTTCCCTTTTTTCTTGCCTGCTTTACTTGATTGCTTTAGTAGAGGTTATTGCTTGTGATTAGAGAAATTTATTTGTGCTCGGATTTCTTTTCCATGCTTGTTCTACCTGTTTGGCATTTTTCCAGTTGTCATGCCTAGTTGTAGGATTTTGGACTTTTTGCCTTATTTTGCTGTTGATCCTTAGTTGATAGACAAGTAGTTCTTGAGGTTTACTTTGACGATATACGCGCACTGATCATGTTTAGTTATACTCATGACTGTGAGAACCTAGAGTAGTAGACCAAAGGGAGAATTGATGGAAGGGCTTCTCGAGAGTGTCTTTTAATCATGATGCGAGACCAAGGGGAGAATTGAAGGAAGGGCTTCTCAAGAGTGTCTTTTAATTACGACGTGGGATATAGGGGTAATTGACATTGAGTGCTTCCCCAGAGAGCCTTTAACACGATACGAGACTATAGGGGGAATTGACGGTGAGTGCTTCCCCAGAGAGTCTGCTTAATTACGTAGCTGAACCAGAGGGGTGAGACTGTGTGTGCTTCCCAGAGGGTTGCTAGTACTTATAGGTTTAACCATAGGGGTTAGACTGTGAGAGCTACCCAGAGGGTTACCTATTTCTTCTTTTGTTGCTGGATGCTTACTTGTGTGCTATACTTGTTAGAACTGTGGATTGTAGCTATTTGTGCTTTTCTGTTTACTGCTTCTTGTTTTAGTACTGCCATGTATTCATTGACTGTTAGGAAAAATATTTGGGTGATTGCCTACTGGGATTGTATCTCACACCTTGTTTGGGCCATGCTTTTGGGCCCAAGCAGACTATGTTGCTGCAGGCATAGACAAGGGAAAGCGCCCTTCTACTTCAAGATCTTGATTGCACCAGGAGCTGGGGAGCATGGGACCGAGTCGTGGCTCGCGATGCTAAGGAGATTATTTTGTTTTCTTTTTCAATTTGTTTCAATTTTATTTCAGCACATTTTTGTGTTTTCTGTTTTCTTTAGATACTTGTACCTACTACATCATTTTCATCATAGTTATATCTCTACATTGCTTCTGTTGTTTGGTTTCTGTTGTTATGCATGTTGTTTACTGCTTCCACTATTTATTATTGTTTTCTTACCTTGTATACCTTACCGAATGAGGTCATAGTTTCCCCACCGACTCACCAAGGCCCTCGCTACTAGTCGGCAGCCTCTGGCGTTCGGGGAAACGCGCTTGAGGTCATGTGGAGAACTGGGTATGGGGCACCAGTGGAGGGGCTCCGGACTCGGGACGTTACAAAGTGGTATCAGAGGATTTCTTTTCTCTTGTCTTACTGTTTGGAGACCTTATTCAGGTTTAGTACGGATTCGGTACTTGGCGTTAAGCTATGATCGGGAGTAGCTAACCCGTGTACAGGGAAAAGCCATACTACATCGTTAATTACAGTTTTCTGGTTCTGAGATTTTATGGTTGGTATGTTTTCACCTAGAGTGATTTGTATGACTTGTGCAGTTAGTGTTTTGATATTTATGTTCTATTTTTGTCGCAACCCGATGAGATGAGGGTATGCCATCTCATGCATCATATAGGCACTTTTATAAATCACATGTCTTGCATTCTTTCCATGTCATCTAGGGAGTATTAGTGATTGCATGCTGTTGTGATAGGCTCTGTGTAAATTATGCATGCTGTTGTGATAGATGCTTGATAGATTCTTTGCTGTTATGTTAGAAAACTGTTTGTTTTGTTCTTTTCTTAAAGTGAACGCCAAATTTTGGTTCTTGAGGTGTTATGGGCCCTCACGGATCGGAATTTGGAAATTTTCTCCTTGTTTTTGTGTTCTGTAATTCTGTGTACTTTCTGAGCTACTGCCTAGAAAAACCCAGAATACACAGTGTGTACTTTTTAGATACACACCGTGTAGTTTTTAGGCCATGTCACTGACCGTGTGAGAAGAACACGGTGTCGTAGGAGTAAATTTTAGAACACGTCGTGTACCCGGCCGTGTCACTAACAACACGGGCCGGAGAAGCTCGAGTAGAACACATCGTGTCTGTAGGGAACACATTGTGTAGTCCTGTCCAGGTACCCGGCCATGTCACGAACAACACGGGCCGGCGTGACCTTCTTTTCTACATGTCGTGTCTGTAGGGAACACGCCGTGTAGTCCTATCTAGGTACCCGACCATGTCATGAACAACACGGGCCGACGTGACCTTCTTTTCCGCACGCCGTGTTTGTTCGGAACACGCCGTGTAGTCTTGCCTAGGAACCCGGCCGTGTCACGAAAAACACGAGACGGTGTCACCTTTGACTATACACACCGTGTTTGTTCGGAGAACGCTATGTAAGGTTCAGCCGTGTAGACGGTCGTGTGCTTAACAACACGGGCTGCCGAAGCCTTGTCCAGTACACGCCGTGTTTGTTTCGAACACGCCGTGTAGCCTCGGGCTGAGTCGGACCGTGTGGGTTAGCTGTGTAAGGAGACTCAGGAAGGGGAATACTTTTCAAGTACACGCCGTGTGTGGGGTTCAACACGTCGTGTAGTTTGAAGTGTACACGACTTGTAGGGTAGGGGTACACGCCCATGTCAGTGGTTTAAGAAGACATGTCGTGTAGTTTTATACACGCCGTGTAGTTGTGTTTTGCAATCTTGTGTGTTTTTCTTCCCCTGTTACCGTTTTGTACTCTTGAGTTCCTTGTCCTTGTTTTTCCTGATCTAAGATGTGCTTTTGATCTTTCAGAGTTATGCCTCTGAGACGTCCTCCGGTCGTACGTCTGTCATCAGGCAGTGATCAGATGCCAGACAGGGCTGATTAGGGACTTCCTGTCGATCTCCTAGCTGAGCCAGCCTTGCCAGCGATTGTTATACCAGTCGCAGGCGCTAATGCGCAGTTCAGGGAAGGTTTCATGAGGATGATACAGGCCTTCCAGGGAGCACCGCCTTCTGCCTCGTCTATGGAAGACTTGACGCGGGTTTTCTAGTATCAGTATCCTCCCATGTTCTTGGGGGAGGGAGGACCTCAGGCTGCAGAGTCATGGCTAGAAGCCATGCTGACTATCTTTGAGCATCTGGAGACGCCTCCAGAGAGGCGGGTCAAGATCGCCACCTACATGCTCCGAGGCTCCGCCAAGAGGTGGTGGGTCGTGGTCTCACAGGTGGGTCAACAGCAGGCTATGACTTGGGATGAGTTCCATCGCGTGTTTTATGACTACTTCTACCCGGAGACCCTGAGGGCTGATCGAGCCCGGGAGTTCATGAACTTAGAGTAGGGTACTCTATCTGTCATGGAGTATTCCTCCTGTTTCACTGAGTTGTAGTGTTTTACACCCCTTTGGGATGGGAGTGGGGTGTTCTTGGCGAGGAAGTTTGAGGATGGACTCAGGCGGGAGATCCGCTTGCAAGTTAACATATTCCAGCTGACTTCCATTACTTCCATCGTCAACCAGGCACTGATTGTAGAGCGCAATCTGAGAGACTCTGGAGCTGCGAGTCAAGGCGGTTCTGCTTCCAGAGCTAGCTTCCCTTTAGATGACATCAAGAAGCATCGTAGGGAGCCTACGTGCAGTGATGCGAGGAAGCGAGACACATCATTAGGTAGCCAGGTGACATGTTACCAGTGTGGCCGGACAGGGAACACGAGGCCGCAGTGCCAGAGAGACCCCGTGGAGTTCCGATCTTGCAGCAAGATGGATCACCTTCAGCGTTTCTGCCAGGTTTTCTCACCAGTAGCAGGCGACCGGGGTTCTTCCATGACTCCTCGTTCAGGAGCATCCCCACCAGTCTCTCACCAGTCCGGGAACTGGAGTTCTTCCGGATGTTTGGGACGAGGTGGAGGTCGAGGCCGTGGAAGTCAGCCACCAGTTCCTCAGCACCAGTAGGGAGGTTCAGCCTAGAGTGGTCAGCCAAGGGCGCAGGGCTGCGGCACGGGCCAGTCTTTCATCGTGGAGCATACTTATCCTGAGCAGGATCCCAACCCTTCTACTGTTCGAGGTGTGATTTTAGTATCCTCAGTCTTATATTCATCTCTTTTCGATACTGGTGCTATGCATAGTTTTATCTTTGTTGCTGTTGTGGAGAGCGTTGGGCTCTGTGTCTTTTCTTCTGCCGACTCGTTGACACTAGGCACACCTTTGGGGACGAGGACATCTAGTGTACGCCAGTGTAGAGAGTGTCCTCTAGAGATTGCAGGGTATCGCTTCTTATGGGATCTCTATGTCCTATAGATGATAGGCTATGATGTCATCCTTGGCATGGACTATTTGATTCCCTTCTAGGAAGTCATTGACTGTTATCGCCTCAAAGTCAGTTTCATTTCACCAGAGGGTGAATCTTTCCTTCATAGAGGCGAATGGGATGTTCGGGCGAGTCGGGCGGGACTCGAGCATCTTGGGCTAGGAGGGGTGATAGCCCAGATTGCTAGTCTTTATCTGGATGATCAGGGGAATCCATAGTTGGACTTTCCTCCAATGTTGGATCGCTTCATGGACGTTTTTCCAGAAGACTTTTCAGGTTTGCCTCCAGAGCGTGAGGTAGACTTCTCTATTGAGCTCGTGCCAGGAGCGGCACTAGTGTCCATTCCTCCCTACAGGATGGCCACACCTGAGTTGCAGGAGCTCAAGAAGCAGTTGGAGGAGCTACAGGCTAAGGGTTTCATCCGACCTAGTACTTCTCCTTGGGGTTCGCCTGTCCTGTTTGTGAAGAAGGCAGACAGTACCCTTTGGCTTTGTGTGGATTATCGAAATCTGAACTAGTTGATGGTCAAGAACCGATATCCATTATCGCGGATTGATGACCTTTTCAATTAGCTTCGAGGAGCCCGGGTGTTCTCGAAGATCTACTTGAGGTCCGGTTATCATCAGTTGCGTGTTATACCATCATATATACCTATGACAGCCTTCAGTAACAGGTACGGTCTTTAAGAGTATACAGTCATGCCGTTCGGTCTCATGAACACCCCTGCAGTTTTCATGGCACTGATAAACCGAGTGTTCCATCCTTACTTGGATTCCTTCATCGTGGTCTTCATGGACGATATCTTGGTGTACTCTCACACTCAACACGACCATGGCACCCATCTTGAGATCGTTCTGATTACACTGAGAGAGCATCGTCTTTATGCTAAACTCTCAAAGTGAAACTTTTGGATGGATCAGATTCACTTCTTCGGTCACGTAATCTCAGAGGCAGGAGTATCTGTGGACCTGGAGAAAGTGAGAGCTGTAGTTTCCTGGGAGCAGCCGAAGAACGTTTTTGAGGTACAGAGCTTCCTAGGGTTGGATGGATACTACAGACGCTTCATTCAAGACTTTTCTTTTCTAGAAGCACCCTTGATAGGTCTAACCAAGAAGGGGGTGAAGTTCTTATGGTCAGATTCTTGTGAGTCAGCCTTTCAGGATCTGAAAGGGAGGTTGACGTCAGCACTGATACTAGTCTTTCCAGAGCCAGGCAAGAGCTACAATGTTTATTGTGATGCTTCGGGTATCGGGATAGGAGTTGTGCTTATGCAGGGAGATGGAGTCGTTGCGTACGGGTCTAGGAAGTTAAGGCCATATGAGAAGAAATATCGTACGCACGATCTGTAGTTGGCAGCTGTTGTTCATGCATTGCGCTGTTGGAGAAACTATCTTCTGGGAGAGAACTTTGTGCTCTTCACTGACCACAAGAGTCTCAAGTATATCTTCACTCAGTGTGATCTGAATCTGAGGCAGCACAGGTGGGTCGAGTATCTTCAGTCTTTTGACTTTGAGCTTGCCTATACGTCGGAAAAGGGCAACGCCGTGGCAGACGCTTTGAGTAGGAGAACTCAGATTCAGGCAGTTCAGGAGGCCAGTAGTGAGTGGTAGCTGATGGCTCTGTTCTCTGAGATGCATCTGGAGGTGGACAACAGACGGGGACAGACCTTTCTATCTTCTGTAGCTGTTACCTCCACGCTACTTGATCGGGTACGGATGAGGCAGCTATCAGACTCGGAAGGATTAGTCCTACTGGAGAGTGTGTTAGGAGGGGACCCTCTTCCTGGATGGACAGTGGGAGAGGATAAGATCTTGCGTTTCTAGGGATGCGTATGGGTGCTAGCAGACATACGCGAGGAGCTGATGCGGGATTTTCATTCCTCAGTTTGGTCAGTTCATCCTGGCGTCACCAAGATGTATCAGGGTCTTCATCGCCCGTACTGGTGTCCAGGTATGAAGAAGGATGTTTCTGGTTTTGTCATGAGATGTTCTACTTGTTAGCAGGTGAAACCAGAGCATCAGCGACCAGTAGTCCTTTTACAGTAGTTACCCATTCCGCAGTGGAAGTGGAACGATGTTGCGATGGACTTCGTGACTAGGTTTCCGAGATCACCTCGAGGGAACGAT
Source organism: Viscum album (assembly GCA_963277665.1). Classification (NCBI taxonomy): domain Eukaryota; kingdom Viridiplantae; phylum Streptophyta; class Magnoliopsida; order Santalales; family Viscaceae; genus Viscum; species Viscum album. Next base: position 733,994,155 of record OY728147.1, on the reverse strand, counting down.
GTTGTTTGGGTTGTCATCAACAGACTTATGAAGGTTGCTCAATTCTTGCAGATCAAGGAGACCTTCAGTGTCGATGATCTGGGATGACTTTACATTAGAGAGATCATTCGCCTGCATGGAGTTCTGCGCTCTATTGTTTCAGACAGAGATGCGCACTTTACCTCTCGGTTCTGGAAGGGACTTCAGAAGGCCTTGGGTACACAGGTACTTTTGAGTACAGCTTACCATACCCAGACTGATGGTCAGTCCGAGCGCACGATCCAGGTGCTTGAGGATATGCTCCGAGCTTTCATTCTAGACCATGGCGGTTCTTGGGAGAAGCATATTCCTCAGGTGGAGTACGCCTACAACAACAGTTTTCAGGCGACCATTCAGATGGCACCATACAAGGCTTTGTACGGTAGGCCATGTTGATCACCCTTATGCTGGCTGGAGGTAGGAGAGGTATCATTTCTGGGACCTCGTCTTGTACAGGAGACTTCAGAGCAAATAGAGCTGATTCGGAAGAGGATGGCTACAGCACAGTCTCGATAGAAGTCTTATGTTGATCAGCGGAGAAAACCTCTGGAGTTCGAGGTCAGTGATCGGGTTTTCCTACGTGTCGCACCTAGGTTGGGACACAAAAGGATATAGAGACGGGGTAAGCTTTCGCCACGATACGTCGATCCGTTTGAGGTTTTGGAGAGAGTGGGGTCGGTCGCCTATCGGTTGTGGCTACCTCAGAGGCATCGGGCCATGCACCACGTCTTCCACGTCTTTCAGCTCCGATGTTACTTTTCAGACCCGTCTCACATCTTTCATCCTGAGGAAGTCGAGCTTGAAGTAGATGCGGCATTTGAGGAGCATCCTATCCAGATTGTCGATTGTAGTATGAAGGTTCTCTGTGGGCATTCTGTTCCTCTGGTATGAGTGTTATGGCAGCACGGGTGAGTACAGGACAAGACTTGGGAGAGGGAGGCCGATGTACGATCGCAGTGGCCGGAGCTATTCAGGGATTCTTCTTCTCCACCTCATTAGGGAAATTCAAGGACAAATTTATTTAAGGGGGAAGTTTGTAAGAACCCAGATCTTCGTTCAGGTATGTTTTCCCTTTTTCTGGAGTTTTTAAGGAAAATAAATTTTCTGGAAATTTCAGAAGTACACGCCGTGCACTTTTTGAGTACACGCTGTGTACTCTGATCTGGCTCAAAGCCGTGTGCTGGCCATGCCCAGGCCACACACACGGTGTGTAGGGGTGATGTGGAGGCCATTTTTGGCGGAGTACGAAAAGGACCCAGTACACACTGTGTACTCTAAAATTACACGTTGTGTACTTTATTTTTTTTCATTAAACAGACTGGGGTCACGCCTAACCCCTATATCCATCTTCTTCTCCAGTTTTTGACCGTCTTAGGGTGACCGTACGGCAGGATCTTCGACGGGCTCCCGCCTCGCCGTCCGTTCTCCATTTTGAGCACGTTCGATTGCGTTGGAATCGCAACGGTGAGTTCTTCCTTCTGCTTGAGCCTTGTTTCTTAATTCCTCCTTGTTTTCAAGTTATCGTGGGATGAACTTTTTGTGAATTTTATTAGATCTACGTCATTCTAAGGGGAATATATCGTCGAGGTTCACATATATCGATCTCCTAGGATAGAGGTAGGTGGTTTGTGCCCCTCCATAGAAAGTTGATGAATATTTTGTGCAATTTCCACCAATACCCTTGAACGGGGTATTGCGTGTTTCCTGTTTTTCCCTTGTTGCTTGTCTGCTTTGCTTGATTGCTTTAGTAGAGGTTATTGCTTGTGATTAGAGAAATTTTTTTGTGCTCAGATTGCTTTTCCATGCTTGTTCTGCCTGTTTGGCATTTTTCCAGTTGCCATGCCTAGTTGTAGGATTGTGGACTATTTTCCTTGTTTTGCTGTTGAGCCTTAGTTGATAGCCAAGTAGTTCTTGAGGTTTACTTAGATGATATAGACGCACTGAGCATGTTTATTTATACTCAAGACTGTGAGAACCTAGAGTAGTAAGCCAAAGGGAGAATTGACGGAAGGGCTTCTCCAGAGTGTCTTTTAATCACGATGCGAGACCAAGGGGAAAATTGACGGAAGGGATTCTCCAGAGTGTCTTTTAATTACGATGCGGGCTATAGGGAGAATTGATGTTGAGTGATTCCCCAGATAGCCTTTAGCATGATACGAGACTATAGGGGGAATTGATGGTGAGTGCTTCCCCAGAGATTTTGCTTAATTACGTAGCTGAACCAGAGGGGTGAGACTGTGTGTGCTTCCCAGAGGGTTGCTAGTACTTATAGGTTGAACCATAGGGGTTAGAATGTGAGAGCTACATAGAGGGTTACATGTTTCTTCTTTTGTTGTTGGTTGCTTACTTGTGTGCTATATTTGTTAGAACTGTGGATTGTAGCTACTTGTGCTTTTCTGTTTACTGCTTCTTGTTTTAGTACTTCCATGTATTCATTGACTGTTAGGCACAAATCTTTGGGTGATTGCCTACTGGGATTGTATCTCACACCCTGTTTGGGCTATGCTTTTGGTCCCAAGCAGACTATGTTGCTACAGGCATAGACAAGGGCAAGCACCCTTCTACTTCAGGATCTTGATTGCACTAGGAGCTTGGGAGCATGGGACCGAGCCATGGCTTGCGATGCTGAGGAGATTATTTTGTTTTCTTTTGCACTTGTTTTCAGTTGTATTTCAGCACATTGTTGTGTTTGCTGTTTTCCTTAGATACTTGTACCTGCTACATCATTTTCATCATAGTTATATCTCTAAATTGCTTCCGTTGTTTGGTTTCTGTTGTTATGCATGTTTTTTACTACTTCCGCTGTTTATTGATGTTTTCTTACCTTGTATACCTTACCGAATGAGGGCATAGTTTCCCCACCGACTCACCAAGGCCCTCGCTGCTAGTCGGCAGCCTCTGGCATTCGGGGAAACGCGCTTGAGGTCATGTGGCGAACCGGGTACGGGGCACCAGTGGAGGGGCTCCAGACTCAGGACGTTACAATTTGATATATGTTAAATTGAAAAATAAATCAAAATTCAATTATATCCATTACTCGATGCAATTAGGCAGTATTCTTAATTAATATTATTTTTTAATTGTAAATCATTCTTTAGTAAATATAAGAATTATTTAATGTAAGCATAAATATTTTGTATTATATAAATCTTATATTAGGAAATATTATATACATTGATATATATATATATATATATGTGAATATATTTCTATATTAAATGTATTAATGAATAATAATGTATAAAACCCATTAAAAAGGAATAAGACGTTAATATGTTTTTAATTATTACATTATTTAAATTCTCTATATTTATATTTAATATATATTATTTATTAATATTTATTATTAATATATATATATATTAAACTTTTTCATTTTTATAAATAATTTTTTCATTAATAATTTTTTTAATAATTTTGTAATTTATTCAATTTTAATTTTTTTGTTTAATTATTAAATTTGTTCATTTTATATATATATATTTAATATATATTATTTATTAATATTTATAATATATATATATATGTGTATATTAAATTTATTCATTTTTATCAATAATTATTTATTTAATAAAATATTTAATGTTTTTCTTAATTTACACATTTTTATTTTTTATATTTTTAATTATTTTATTTTTATTATTTTACATATCTATATATTTAATATATAATATTTATAAATATTTATAATTTATATATATGTATATTAAATTTATTCTTTTTTATCAATAATTATTTAATTAATAAAAAATTTAATATTTTTTAAATTTACTCATTTTTAATTTTTATTTGTTGAATTATTTCATTTTACTCAAGACCTATTTCAACACTAAAAATATAGTTTTGATAAAGGGTACCATTTATCACTGCTAAAAATAAAGCGTTGATAAAGTGTACCTTTTGTGAGTGCTAAAAAAACACTGATAAAGGTCAACACCGTTAAAGGCATGTTTTATAGTTGTGAATAAATATAATAATATTTTCACATATAATAGATACTAATTTTATTATATCACAATGGTTAGAAGATGTTTAAATGAGTTAAAATAAGGAAGAAAAAGAAATCATGTGGTGAAAAACTATACATCTTCGGACAACCTCCTTAGGTTTATACCTAAATCCATTTTAGGATGGTATTATGATCAATCTAGGACTTTTAGGAAATGTGGAGGGGTTCTAGGAAGGTATTTGGGTATATATTTTCAATGATAAGAGTCTCTTGAATTGTGGATAAGAGAGGAGAGGGGGTGTTCTTTTATAAGTGAGGGAGATGACACACTTGGAATTTTTCAAATGATTAAAATATATTAATGTCTTAGTCAATCCAAATGAATCCAAAATATACCATTTTAGAAAAAGTGAGGGGACAGGGTTTCAATATGACCATAAAATAGGATTTATAAAAGTTTTTTGGTTACTTTAAACACTTTTCATTTTAGTTTTATCCTTTTTAACTTGTTTTAACTTTTACCGTGGTAACTGATTTTTTTTACCAAAGTTACTATTCAAAATGACCAAAAATGAAATTGGAATCATTGAAAAAGTTTTAGATTATGATTACAAATATGGATTTCATTTAATTAAATTCAATTTCTATAAGTGACAAAAATTAATTTTAAAATAAACCCTTAAAATGCGATGAAGAATAGTTTTCTAGAAAAATGCATTTTCATGTATAAAAATGTTTTTATACCAAAATCAAGTATAATATCGAATAGAATAAAATTTATTAGATTATTTTTAATGAAATAGAAGTAAAGAAATTTTAAGACTAATTCAAAATAGAATGTTACTTTGTAAATACATGAATTAAAAAGCCAGTTTTCATAAAAATTGATATTTTCTACTATTCACCCAAAAATGAACGTTTTTAGAAAATTCCCAAAAATTAACTATTAGATAATTTTGACATTTTAATATATAAATTTTTATCATTTTTGTTATATTAAAATTCTAAAATATGAAAAATAATCTTTTAAATAAAATTATATAATATATTTAAGCAAGTCTAGTAAGAATAAAACAATTTCCTTTTTTATTGAAAAAATACCAAATATTCTTATAATGAATATAAATCTATAAAATTTAATTAATTAATATTAATAAGGCATGAAATTGATTTAATATTAACATTACTTGGGTTGTTACATTCTTCCCTCATTTGGAAATTAATTCCTCACAATTTTATTCAGTACTTAAGTAAGTGAGATATGTTTCATTCATAACATTTTTTGATTCCCATGTTTCTTCTTTAACCACATGGGTTTTACACAAAAACTTTACAAGATGAATAATATTATTTTGAAAAACCTTATATCTACAATAATTAATATGAAATGCTTGTTCCTCATATGATTTTCTTCCAACTGTATTATTTCAGGGCTCAAAACATGAGATGCATATGGAACATACTTCCTTAACAATGAAACATGAAACAGATCATGGACCTGGGATATACTTAGAAGAAAGGCCAATCGGAAAGCAACTGATCCAACATTCTCCACAACTTATCATGGTCTAATGGAACACAGACTTAACTTCCACTTTCTACCAAAACACTTAACATTTTTCCATTAAGATACTTTATGGAAAACTTGATCACCTGCCTTGAATGAAATATATTTTATCCATTTATTTTCATAACTCTTTTACCTAATCTAAGACACCGTCATATGTTGTTGAATCATATTTACCTTTTTATCCATCTCTTCTACCAACTCTGGTCCCAATAACTTCCTTTCACCCACTTTGTCCCAATAAACTAGTGTCCAAAATTATTTTCTATATAATTCCTCAAAAGGCACCATCTTTATATTATAATAAACACTTTTATTATAAGAAAACTCAATTAATATAAGATGTTGATCCCAAATTCCCTGAAAATACACTGAACAAGATCAAAGTATGTCTTCAAAATTTTTAATCATTAATTCTGACTATCCATAAAATTGAGGATGCAGTGTTGTACTGAAATTTAATTCAGTACCCAAAAAAATTTGAAGGATTTTACAAAAATTAGAAGTAAACCTGTGATCATATTCAGATACAATATAGAGAGTAATTCCATGTAATTTGACTATATTATTGATATATAATTAAGAAATGTGATCTAAAGACATAGTATCTCAAATAGGAAGGAAATGTGAAAACTTAGTCAATCTATCAACAATAACCTAAATTGAATTATAACCTCAATATGTATTTGGAAATACCACCATGAAATCCATAGATAAATTTTTACACTTCTATTTTGTAATTGGAAAATAATGAATCATCCCTTTTTACAATCTTCATTCAGGTTTAACCTATTGACAAGTCAAACATTTCATGGAAAACTCATCAAATATTCCATTATTCCATCCCATAAATAATTCTCCCAAAGGTTATTGTACATATTAATACCATTGGGATGAAAAAAAAGGGAGAGTTGTGAGATTAACTCATCAATTCATTTTTAACTGGTATATAGACAATATAAACAATATTTGTCTATATCTCAAAACACTTTCCTTATCAATGTTAAATTCTATAAACTTAACTGTCTTTACTAGTTCTACATTTTCTTTCAAATCATAGTCTTCCTTGTGAGATTTTATAATTCTATTTGATAATGATTACTGCACTGATAATTGAAACAAAATAGAGGAAGTTTCTACATGCATAATTTCTAGGCCAAAATTCACTAAATATTTTACAATATGATCATGTCACTATCAAATAATGGTTAATGATGCATTATCTTTTCGATACAAAGAATCAACTGCTTTGTTTGATTTTACTGGATGGAAATGAATCATGCAATCATAATACTTTATTTGTTCAATCCATCTTGTTTACCTCATTTTCAACACTTTCTGAGTTAATATATACTTCAAAAATTTTATGATCATTAGATATTTCACATTTTACTCCATAAAAATGATGTATCCTTATTTTTAAATAAAAAACCATAGTAGCTAGTACTATATCATGTGTAGGATAATTTGGATCATGAGGTTTCAATTGACGTGAAATATAAGCAATTTCCTAATAAATCTACATCATAATACAACCAATTATCTTAAACAAAGCATCACTATAGATGAAAAGTTCACAATTTCTAGAGGGAATGTCCAAAATTGGATCATTCACCAATCTTCTTTTAATTTTCTAAAAAACATTCATCACTCTCTTTCATCCATATGAATTTAACTCCTCTTCAAGTTAACTTAGTTAGATGGATAGATAACCAAGCAATGTTTTCAACAAACCATTATTAATAATCAGCTAATCTAATACAACTACAAATCTTTGTGACATTTTTCGGTCTTGAACATTATTTGACCACTTTAGTTTTATTAGGGTCAATAGGTATGTCATATTTAGAAACAAGATACCCTAGGAATTAAATTAATGCATCAAAAATTCACATTTACTAAATTTTCAATATAACTTATTTTATTTCAAGGTTTGAAGAAAAATCCTTAGGTATCTTTCATGGTCCTTGTTAATTTTATTTTATTCCAAAATATCATCAATAAACAGAACAAAAAGATTATCCAAATAGGCATAGAAAAATCTATTCATAAGATTCATGAATATAGATGGTGAATTTGAAAACCTAAATGACATAACCAAAAACTCATAACATCCATAAATAGTTCAAAATAAAATCTTTGGAATATATTCCTCCTTCACCTTCAACTTATGGTATCCTGACCTGAGATCAATCTTCAAAAAATATTTCACTCCTTGGAGCTGATCAAACAAATCATCGATATGTGGTAAAGGATACTTGTTCTTTATAGTGATTTTATTCAATGATATGTTATCAATGAAAATTTTCATTGAACCATATTTATTTTTATCAAATAAAATAAGAGTATCACATGGTGAAGTGCTAGGAAAAATGAAAACTTCATTAAGAAATTCATACAAATGATTTTCAATTCCAAAACTTCTACTTATCCATTCGATAAGGGGGTTTTGAAATTTTCTCAACATTAAGAACTAAGTAAACAGTAAACACAACCACCAAATCTACAGTAATTATAGAAAAAATAATTAGGAAATACATCCATATACTCATTCACTATTGGCACATCACAAATTCAAACAATTTCTTTCCTTTTAAAAATATGATCTTGGTAGCTTTCATTACTACCTTTAATCAATTTATTGGCTTCTTGATATGTTATCAAAGGTATGAAATCATTGAATATAACTTTATTAGATCTATAATCTATATTATCGTGATAAAATGAAATCCAATACATACCTATAATAGCATCAATCTCTACTTTTTGAAGTTCAATAAGATTTGTGGGAAAACCATCCAACTGATAATGATAGGAATATTCCTATAAATCTTGGTTTCGTTAATAATTCCACCAAGATCTTTCACCAAAATTTATTTCTTCTTTTTATGAGGTGATATTCTAGTTTTACTTGTGGATTTCTCAAAAATGAAGGAATACAAAGATCTAGAGTCAAACAATGCATTAGTTTAATTCAAAAATATGTAACATACCTATCAACACTTCATTAAATGGCACAACATCAACCGTAGTAGTAGAAAATGATTTTACAAACATTGTTTTCATTCAGTATTAATGATTTCTTATGTGAGTAACTAACTTCAGACACACATTATCATAATGACCCAACTCATTGTAATTAAAACATCTCACCATTGGTAGACTATAAATTACCTCATTCTTAGATTGTTCAAGACTATTTTCTTTTCTTTCATGGTCCATACGAGAAAACTTACAACATCAGTAAAACATTATAGATCCTTTCAAACATTCCCTTTTTTTACTAAAATTGAAAATTTCTTGGGACTTACCTTCCAATTTCATAGTTTATTTATTCTCCATTATTTTCCACCTTGACTGCTTTGTGGTCTTTTCATAACAAGGAATATAAGTGTCAGCAAACTCTATCTCAACTTTCTCAGCACAATGAACAACATTATCACAACCAACAAGAATGGACGATAACATGAAGTGTGCATACTGCTTTATGAGATATTTTGAGAAAAATAGATTATATTACATGGCCTGTGTTTATAATAATTTTGTCATTTCCATGAATTCTATTTATATCTTTAGGGTCCTTGATGGGTTGATAGAATCTGCTTCTAGTTTATGAATAATATTCACTGATATCGAGATAAGGGCCTATAGGGTCACACACAATAGCGTATTCAAGAGTCTTCCCTATTATGATGAATAGATGTATAGGACATGGTGGGATCTACCATGGGGTTCAAGGTAGGCCTGCGAATAAATGATCACCAATGAATAAATAAATTCATTATTATTCAATCATAGAATAATTGAGTTGAATTTATTTATTAAAATTATTCACAAGTTATTAAGTGAATACATGTGAAAATATTATATGAATGAATATTATTTTAATATTAAAGGTTTGTTTAATATTTAAGGGAATTAAAAGTTGAGTTAATGACTTAATTATATCATGTAATATGTTTATTATACATTACAAGTAATTAATAAAATATAAATGATGTTTATGAAATAGATAGTTCATTATAATGTGTCATTGATGACTTATTTAGAGGTTGTTTTATATATGGGGGCTAGGGAACCCTTTCCAGGTGTTTAATTCCCACTATATAAGCAAAGAGGATCTCAATTCCAAGGTACTATTAATTCCCTCTAATTTGAGAGCACCTTTCTATTCCTTCACACATCCTAGAGAGATGAAGATTCCTTCCAAGTGTTAAATCAAAGAACACCTTCATGGATTGATGTAAGGGAGTTGTGGTTATCATCAGGGTGTTGAAGGAATCATTGGACTTTCATGATAGGACTCAGATTCTAACGAATGGCACCAATGACAAGATGTTGTCAAATGCACCATCAATTCGAATGAGGTAACTGTTTTTTTAATTTTTGTGATTACATAAATTCACGTGAGATCCTCAAACCTATATCGGGGCATAGATCTCCAAAAATGTTAAAGTTATGTCACTTTGGAAATGAAAATTTTATAATTCCTGACCCATAGGATTCCACTGTGTACTCTGAAACAAACTATTAGTATCATAGGGATCACATGAATTTTTTGATCCAAGAAAAATAAATTTTATTTAAATTAACTAGATGGATTCATTTCATTCATAATAGATTCAAGCACACATCATTCCGATTTCAGATGACCAAGTTACGACCATCCAAAAAATTTAATACAGATTTTTTATGGGTTTGTATAGATATATAAATTTAAGAACATATATTTATATATATATATATATAGTTTTTACCTTGATGTGGTATGTGGTAGTTTTTTTTATGAACCAATTTCAGTCAGGTTCTAGTCAGAATAGTATTTCTAGGAGGAACCGTTTTCACACTCATTTGGAAATTCCATAACAAAAAAACATTGTTCAAGAATAGAAACAAAAAAAATTATGGAAGTGGGGAGGCACTGTAGATGTATGTTAACAAACAAAATTCTTTTTTACATCCTATAAAAATAGGCTGTTGAAAATTTGAAATAAAAAAAATTTTCAATGGGGGAGGGTATAGTGGCTATCAATGTAGATCGGAGACAAAGTTTACAATTTTAAAAAAAAAATGAAGTGGTGACTAGATTATCTATAGAGCCAAAGAAATAATAACAATAAAAGTAAAAAATATATTAAAAATTTTTAAGCTTCCTATGGAAGAAAAATATTAGGGCAGCCTTCATCCCATTTTGATGCTTCCTACCCAATTTCATACTTACCCAGTGGCACCCCATGCTAGACCGGCCACTATCTTTCCCATTCCTAGTCACCATCCCTATGTTGTGACCCTCTCAGCTTCCTGAGTACCCACAACTGCCACGACTTCTCAAGTGCCATGGAATCACCATCGGCCTCCATCTACCATCAGTTATTGCATCCTCTATAGCCTAAATCTTCCGTCAATCGGTCACCTAATGCCATCGCCACCTCCGGTCACCCAGTTACCCATGAAACACCATCGATGTCCACCCGCACTAGCTGCCATTTGCCACCGTTAACACCCACCTCATCGATGTCGCCCTTGATGCGCGCAGCTCCTTGTGTATGGTGAAACTCTACAACTCTGATCGGTGATCCCCCCCAATGAAACCATATATTCGATTGATCTCCCTATGTAGGCCTTCTTTCAGGGACCGGTCAACCCATGGGCCAAACCGGGTCAGCTGAATCTAGTACGGGTCGGGATGAGTCATGCCTGACCAACCATTGATCTACGCGGGTTCTGCCCCACCTACAATGAAATTGGGTGAGTTATGGGGTTCATAAAATGTTTTTTAACATATTATTAAATTTAATTTAATTTTTTTTATTTTAAAAATAATAATTTTAATTTTCAAAAAATTAATTTAATTTTTTTATAAAAAATAAATTAATTTCCGAACCAAAAAATATAAATTTATTTGAATTAAAATAAATTATTTAATTGATATAATTACCATCAAACTTAAATTTATCACATTTTAATTTTTATTATGCATTTATTTTACCTATCGACTAGTCTTGAGCCTTGAAAAACCATTGTTTTTATGAGTTTAAATTTATTTATTTAATTATTACAACTATGTGTGATGATTATAATAATTATTTATTATTGATTGTTTGTGAGTCATCATTCGTAATATAATATGTATAATGGCCTGCACACTCATCATTTTATCTCTATGTATTTTATGCTTCCTGAGACACCCTCTCATGTGAGAGAGTATGTATATATTTTGATGATGACATTATAAGTTGTGTACCACGCTGAGAAGAGTCATTATCCCAGACGTGATGTGAAAACATCAATCCAGGGTGCGAGCTATGATACGAGTGAAGACTGGCTCAGGTATTATACACCTTAGGTAATTGTTGATCCATTGAGTATAAATGGACCAAACAATACCAAATTCTCAAGATCATATGAGAAGTTTATTTTATTTATTCATTATTTATTATTTTATGAATATGTATGTTTTTAGGAGCATATCAAATAATAAACTGAAAATTCATAAAGACACGATGAATGTTTTTTATTAACGTAAAGTTTAGTTTTGAGCATGAAAACATAGTATGAACATATTAAATATAAAAAAGACTTAAATTCTTCAAGAAATAATAAAAACCCTCAAAGAAATATTAAGTTGCAAATTCCTTCCATTGTTCGAATTTGAACAAAAACGGGTGTACATAGTGCTCGTCAGCCCTAGTTGAGGGTGCCTCCTATTACTGGGGAGTTCATATGAGAGTGATGGGTTAACATTACTAAATATGGAAGCATATAAGTAGTAATAACTATATTTTTTCTATCATAGGGATTTATATATTACCTATGATAGAAAGGTTATAGTCAAGTGATAGGATATATTTCTATATAAGAGTGAACATATATATTTGAGATAGTGGGAGAAAGATTGACTTGGATTTAGTTAATTTCAAAGATGAAAAAGTTGTTGAAATAGGAACAAGTTATACAAGAGATTATATAAAGGGAATGTTCCAGAGACACATACTATATAGGAAGGATAAAACCATGGTAATGGTTTTACATTAACTATGGTTGGTGATACATTATTAATTGAGAGTAATGATTCCTACAATTAAGAAGTATAAGGAAACTAGGTAATATTGAAAAGATCAATTAAAATTAAATAATGGATTCCATGTATCAAAGTACATGACTTATTTTTTTGAATGTTGTGGTGGGTATTCAAGTGAGGCTATAAATGGCTGGTACAAGCATGGTACCAACAAGGCTCAATTCGTAACACCAAGTCATTATGGGTAAATCTATTAGAATTTTACTTATCATAGATACTTTCTTTGATCTTTAAATATGAAAGTGGATATCAATACCACCAATATTTTAAGGTATTTATATGATACAACAAAAAAGGGTTGGTGACACCATAGAAAGACAATAAGGGGTATAAGTTATAAAAATATAGTTTTGGATTGAATCAACCAACAAGATAATAGAATATTCATTTGGAATGATGTTTTTTCACATGTCTACAAAAGGTTAGTTGAATCACCACTTTTTTTTCAAGTAAGATATGTTTGATAACATATGGAAAAAAACCATGAGTCTTACAACTAGTTAAGACCATAATGAAAATTAACACTCCAGATCTTAACTTAAAGTAGCAACCTAAGTTTTGGGAACAAGATCTATTGAGGTAAATCTAATGGGTTTCTTAGACCATTTAAAAATAAAATATAATGACAATGTATTGAAAAATAAAAGTTAGAATAATTTGAGAATTTTTTTTAACAATGTCACGTGGCATAAGTCTCTCCAAGAAGATATGTATGAGACATATGAGGAGGTTAAAGTGGTGAGTAGAATTAAATACTCTTCTATGATGGATCAATAACATATTCCATGTTATGTATAAGATATTATATTTTGACCATATACTTTATGAAAGGAAAACATTAGTCACATTCAGTAGAACTGCATGATAAGCAGTCAAAACTATCCATTTGTACTTGAGAATGTATAAGGGATGTGTACCGGGTAGTTAGAGAGGAAAGGATTCTGGTTATAGGGGACACAAAAATAGTCTTCCTTTAGATCAATATGATCAAATATCATAGCTAGGATAGGGTAATGAGAAAGAGAGTATCATTAAATCTAGTGGTATCCATATCTGAAAATACCAAGTGCATTGTGGCATCTAATGTAGCTGTATAATTAGTGTAAAATACACAACGATTTGTTATAGTTATTGGAATATAACCTAGTAAGTAAATTTTTATCATAATTTAAGTTATGAATTTCTAATACTGGTACTAGAAAAGATTTCAAATTTTTTATAGTGGATAAAAGGAATATACTCGGGGATGTCATCTCTTAAGAAGTCTTACTCAAGCAGTTTAAGTTGGAGATAATAGAATAGCAATGTAGCAGAGATGTTGGAGGTCCAATTACTAAATCCATAACTTATCATAATCACAATATTATCATGTGATATCTAAAAAGTTTTATTAGCAATTTATCTCTAGTGTAAGTGGGAGTGTTGTAATAGTGGGTTCCCTATACCCAACTAAACAATACTTTTAGATTAGTATATCATGTATAAAATGATTTATGCATGATGTTTTCTTACTATAATAGTGTTGATATTTCTACATCCACTATTTACACGGTAATTTCCATAGATTTCATGTCATATCAAAAGGATAAAGTAGTTATCATGCTATAATGAGGACCTCATGATACTATGACATTAATCATAAACATATATAATAAAGTCTAGATACATCATGCCTACTGGACATAGATGATGTCTTACTATCAGGTGTTGGGGTATCATAAGCATTTAGACTTATGCCCGTGAAGTTTGTACCCTATGTTCTCAAGTAGATGAGATCATGAAGACTGGACCACCAATAGTAACACCACATGTTTCAGGTGTCATTGGTAGTTCCTATGTACGAACATGTGTAATGGTCTCTTAACTTGAGATTCTTATCAATTTCTACTATTTGATTGCACAATTTGATGTAAGGAAACAACTATAACATTGAAGTCATAGCGAGGTAGCTTGTATTGGGTGCATCATTTGTGGTATGGAATTAATTGAATAATCAAGATAGAATTTTTTTGTTTCTGAAAGGAAATTATATCTCAGATCTAGTTGATCACGATGATAGTAACTTCACTAAATCTATGGCAATGCTAGAAGAAGGTAAGTCCGCCCAGTTAGGTCAATGAATAACAAATAACAAAAGGATTATGACATAAAGTGTGAATAATACTTTATGATATCTCTCTACATAAAGAGATTATATTACACGACATGTGTTCGTATGATGATTATTATTGCTATAATTTTTCCTTATCTCATTAGGGGCCTTTATGGGTTTCTATAATTCTCTCCTAGTCCATGAATAGTATTCACTTGTATCAAGATAAGGTCCTAGAAGGTTACACACAATAGTGTATTCAAGAATATACCTTATGCTAATGAATAGGTGTATAGGACATGGTGTGACCCATCATATGGTCCATGATATTTATGAGAATAAAAAATTTACAATGAATAAATAAATTCATTATTATTCAAGAACATAATAATTGGGTTGAATTTATTTATAAAAATTATTAATAAGGTATTAGGTGAATACAAGGGAAAATATTATATGAATGATTATTATATTAATATTGAAGTTTATTTTAATATTTTTAGGAACTACAAGTTGATTTAATGACTCTATTATATCACATAATGTATGCATTATATATTAAAAGTAAGTGATAAAATAAAAAATGACATTTATGATGTAGTTAGTTTGACATAATGTGTGATTGGTGGATTATTTAGTAGTAGTTTTATATAAGAGGGTGGAAAACCCTTTCTGGGTGTTTGATTCCCACTATACAAGTAAAGAGGAGCTCAATTCTAAGGTAAAATTCATTCCCTCAACTTTTAGAGCTCCTATATCTTGGTTTCTGCATCCTATAGAGAGGAAGACTCCTTCTAAGTGCTTGATCCAAGAACACCTTTTTAGATCGAAGGGACTCGTGGAGATCATCAGGATATCAAAATCATCATAAGACTTCTGTTATAGCACCCAAATTCAGATGAACGACATTCCCACAAACTCTTGAAGCATGGTTGGATGATCTAGGGGGTTCATACTTGGATTCTTTGAGCAATGATTACCGACAATAAGTTTCTTTTGAAAGTGCATTAGATTCGAATGAGGTAACCTCTCATTTGATTTTTACACTTAAATAAATTCACATGAGATCCTAGGAATTATATAGGGGACTAGATTACTAGATATGAAAATTTTATATTTCTCTAATGATGAAAATTTTAAAATCCCCAACCCACCGTCTTCCGCTATATAACTTGGTACCAACAAAAATTTTTCATATGTAATACATAAAAATATTCCTTTTGAATAAATTTGGAAGAAATACAAAGTAGGGATAACATGACCTTTTAAATTCATTTATATAAGGATTTTTAGATCCATTTTTTTGAATATTTTGGACATGAATAAGAAATATTTGAATATAAATCTTTTAATTAATTAAAATAATATTTATGTTAAATAATCCCTAACATTGAGTCTGACTTATCACACACATTATTTATCTTCCTAAATAATAAATTTATGTTAAATATTTACTTTTTTGTAAAAAAAATTAAATTTTATTATTCATTTTTTTTCACTTTTATCCATTACCTATTAACTACTTAATCAATTAAGTTCACTTCGAATGTTTTGAGGATATTCAACTCCTATATTCATAAAGGATTCAATAGGTTGACTAAAGAAAAATGAATCATGATTATATAATTTCTAGATTATTAATAATGTTTTTATAATTATAATTTTTATAAATTAATTATGCTATTATAACCAATCATGTAATGTGGTTTTGAAAAATGAACTATGTTACATCATGGACATAAGTCTATCCATACGCATTAGTAACATTTCTATTTTTCAACGAACATGAGAGAAAGATGGTAAGTATCATTTTCTCTTGATAGAATTATTATTATATCATAAATATCATATTATTTATTTATATACACTTATATATACCATCCATATGAGGAAATTATGAAAAATAAAATACATCAGTTCACGAGGCAGTAATCCACACGTACACACGGGTGATGATTTTTTTTTATAAAATAGTAAATAAATAATTATAATACTTATTTACCATTTTAAAATTAATTTTATATTATATATATAATATTATTTCGTTTTTATCCATTAATTTTACCATCCATAAGATTTGGTAATGAAAAATGAGGTACACCATCTTCGCGAGGTGGTAGTAAGCACATATACATGAAAGATGATACCATTTTCTACTAGATGGATAAATAGATGAAAAATGGGTATAAAAAAACATAATGATATTTAATTATATTTAATATAATGATTTTTTTATATCATAATGGTTAGGATATTTTTTAATGAGGTAAAAGAAGAAATAAAAAAATGAAACACTCTGTTAATAATAATACATCTTCTTTGGATGAAGTCCTTAGGTTTATACCTAATGACTTCAAAGAATGGTATTATGATCAAACTAGGGACTATAATATGTGTGGGAGGATATTATTATGGTATTTTATATGTTATTGGATGATATATGAGGATCTTGATGTGTGGATAAGAGGTGAGAGAGTGTGTCCTTTTATAAGAGAGGGACATGAAAAACTTGAAATCATTCAAAATATTAAAACATGTTAATCTATTACTCAAGAAAAATGGCTTCAAATGAACCATTTTTTAATAATGAATGGAATAGGGTCAAAATATTACCATAAAATTGGATTTATACAAGTTTTTATGTCATTTTAACCCTTATTATTTTATTTTTAACCCTTTTAACACGATTTTACTCTTACTGTGGTTACTGATTTCTTTACCAAAGTTGATATTCATAATGACAAAAAATAAAAGTATACTCATTCAAAAATATTGAAATGATGATTAAAAATATGGATTATATATTATAAAATTAAATCCTATTATTTAAATAAATTACTTTTAAAATAAACCCACACAACGCGATGAGAAACAATTTTCCATAAAAATTCATTTTTAAGTATAAAAATATTTTTATACAAAAATAAAGTGTAATATTGATTATAATGAAATTTATTAGATTATCTATAATAAATATAAAATAATTAAAATTTAAAACCAATCTGAAATAGGGTTTTACTTTATAAATAAATGAAATAAAAGATAGATTTCTTAAAAATCAGTATTTTCTACTATTTACCCAAAAATAAATTTTTTTATAAAATTCCCAAAAATTCACTATAAGATAATTTTTAATTGATAATTTTAAAAAAGGTATCATTTTTTTTTCAAATTAAATTTCTAAAATTTTAAAAATACTCTTTTAAATAAAACCATATAATACATGTAATTTTTTTGTAAGAATAAAACTATATACTTTTTGATTGAAGAATTACTTAATATTATTATGATGAATATAAATATATAAAAACTAATCCATGAATATTAATAAGGCATGAAATTTAATTAATATTAACATTACCTAGGTTGTTACACTATGGGAAGAAAATAATCCATGAATTTGGATTACTTGCCTTTAATGGTTGAGGTCTTTATAACTACTCCTACACTAAGATTCTTGTCCTCAAAAAGATTTAATTATCTTTATAAGAGAATAATATCGTCTATTGTGTCCTCATATCTACCTCATGCTCTTAGGTTTCATCTCGGAGCTTCTTATGTTTCAACTTGACCCAAAAAAGAGGGATCACCATGCCTCAAAACACTTTTTGATTTTGGTGAATGGTAAAGATAGGATTATATATATAGGATGGGTCAAAATTAACTTCAACATCATCATATTAGATCACATGTGAGGGGATGGGTAAAATTTCTCAATTGAGACACATGTAAGGTGTTATGCAAGGAACCAAATTTTAGAGTTAAGGTAGTTGATAAGAAACCTATCAAATTCTTCCCAAGATCTTTAATGTTCTAAAAAATCTCAAGGTTAAATTCCCTTTATTTCCCATTCATTGGTGACCAATCTTAACAAAACCTAGAGGAATAATTAATCACTAAATTCTAATTCTAATTGCTTCCTTCAATGATCATCTCAATATTTTTACTAGCATTGAGTGGTTACAAGTGCTTTAGAATAGATTTCACTTATTCTATCATCTATGAGATGGTATTAGCCTTGATTACCAATGATTCACCCATTTCATTTTAGTAATGAATTAAAAAAAATATTTTTTATATAAATCCTTTCATATATCCATTTTAATAGAAAATTAGTAACAATTATTACAAGAAAATTTTAAAAACTAGAGGTGATCCTCTTACGATCCATCAAAATTAAGAATTAGGGCACAAAGTATATGCTCAAGAATATGAATGGTTAAATTAGACTTGCTATCAATATGTGGGTGTAAAGTGGTACTCAATTTCACATGTGAACCCAATTCTTGGTGAATCCCTTACTATAATAGATACTTAAGTCATGGGTACCTATAATTTATAATTTTATATAATATTATGCATATCTTCACCATCACTTTAACTTATAATTTTCTAAGATCATACATATTGGAATCTTCCTTGATTAGTAGAAAGTGAGACATCTTGGTCAAATCATCCATAATCACCCACACAGTGTAACATCCTGACTCAAATTAATCGGCCCAATCAGAATGAAAAATGATCTCAAGAACAACTCCCTATCATCATAGGTCATTTAGAATTCTGGCTTGAGATCAATGATTTGGTTCGATATTTTACAAAATGGTATCAAAGAACAGGTTGTCTTTTTTTCTATTTTGGGGAGTTTGTGGATAGGTGGCATGGTAATGTGTCAAATATTGTGATAAAAGTAGGTCTAGCATATCATGAATACCTTTCTCAAGTGAATTCTAGGTTACCAAGGCATGAGATTTATGTTCTTAGTTTACATTGTTCTAATAATATGTTTTTACCTCATGTGACGCACATGGATTTTTGAGGTTGTGATTTCATATGGATTTGGATATTGGGTATATCAGTAAGTGTCATTTAATGTATAATATTTGTATTATAGGATTCACGTGTTCTATATTTTTCTTTTATATTATTTTACTAATGATTGAGGTCTCTGATTCTTAGTGTAAACAACACGTATTGTGTTTTTACATATCATTTCTTGATGAAATTCTATTCGGATGAACCCCTATGAATGTGTATTTTTTTATATAATGTCATGTGAGACTATAGTGTAGTGCACCTAGGTGATTTCAATGATGGCGGTGATGATGGAAATAATGATGATGATGATGTTGTAGTTCCTTTTTGAACAAATTATGCAATGCACTTATTAGGTCATTATCGGGCATTAATTTCCTTACTAAATAATCTCATGTGAATATCCATTAGAAAGGTATAGTTAATTAAGATTCCAAATATATCCTATATGGATTTATATATCTATCACATAGTTGAATTATGTTTAACTAAACTAGGAATCTATAGATACTTGACATGAATGGTCTAAAACAAATTCATCATGGTATATCTATAGAGATTTACTTAGATGATGTTTCGTGGGTTGTGATCCTAGTGAGACTTTATTACAAGTTATTTTTATGACCTTACAACCATAAAAATATGACTTATGTTACTATTAAGATGGTGTATCATGCTTTATAAAGTTAAACCGGGTACAAACATTCCTTATGATGGAATAGTCAAGGTTAGTGCCTTTGGGGTAGTTTTTATTGATGAAAATTCCCTATTCTTGTGACTAATCTTAGGAAGAATTAAATGAAGTTTATTACGTTTTAATTGAAAATCAGTAGTACAGATCACCTCGAATGTTAATACTCCTGATACAAGGTTGGGTTTAGATAAATTATATTCTTATGGAATTGGGGGTAGGACTAGGGGTTTCCTAACCTATTGATTCAGAATGAAACTCTCATTAGATAAAAAGTGAAGATCCTAGGTGATAAGACCTAGGAAAGTTAAAGCATTGAAGGATGATCAGTGGCTTGATCTGACACCTATGTGATGGTAGGTTTCCAGTAAATCTCGATAGTAGGAGATGACTTTTCTAAAATGGAGTACTTTGAGTACTTGATTTGGTGGAGTTGGAACCTTGTAGAGTGTATAAATTTAAAGAGGATTTTGATTCTGGGCTTGCGAATTTGTGACTCATGGGGTAATTACTCTATGATTGAAAGAGAATCATGTTTTTAGGCCTTTGTAGAAAATCCTTGGTGTACAAGAATTCATGAACCTAGTTTCATGTGGAGTTTATTGAATCGGTGGAGGTGGGGTGGTGAGTGAATCGTTGAGAATGTTAGAGTTCTATTAATGAACCTAAAAATGCTAATGTTAGTAGTCCACTAATATTTTCTACTCAAGGTCAGCTTTATAGTATGCAACTGGTGTGTTTGGCATGATTCTCATAAGGATTTTTATCCTAGAGGTTTATATGAGTGGAGTTTTCTGCATGGTTAAAGATTAAATCAGGAATATATCAGGTTATTATTATGTAGTCAACCAAGTATTATGTTGGATGAAAATTTCATGGTTTGGTGTAGCAACTTGCATAAGGTTATGAGACCTATCTGGTTTAGAATTCATAACACAAGACTAGGCTACTGAAGGATGTTATGTGCATCGATAAAGGGTCAATGAATATTGTGAATTGTGTTCTAACAATCTAGGTGTGTGTATTGCTTTCTTAACAATCAAGTGTGGATGAACGATCATAGTTAGTCATTGTGTTCAATGATAGACTAGTTTGGGGCTAGGTAGATCAATGTAAGCATTGTGAGGTGACTATAATTATACTCTTTTGGTTAGGATCATCAACCTATCATGTTTCAAATGACATATATTGTGATAAATGTCATGGTCTTTCATAATATTGGCAGTTGAATGATCATGGTGACTCTAGAAGACCTATGTGTGCTGGAACCAAGAGAATCTGGTTCCGCATTAAATGCCTAATGTTTTATTCATATGTAGCACTAGATAGAGACTTTACATAGACTTTGGACACAGTGTAGAATTAGTGAGAACTAAGAGGGAGTCAGATCATTGGTGAATTGAAGAATAGTTGATAGCCTTGTGTCTGGTTCAAGTGGTTGGTGAACCAATTGGTGAAATTTCTTTAAATTAAGTTTAGAATTTGGTAGGGATGTTGGATTTATTTAATAGTGCCTATGAGGCTTAATGAATCATGATCGGTAAATTTTTGGTGTGTCAGTTTCTTAGGTTGTGTACCTTTGTAGGTAGTCAACTGGAAGCAAACAGAATGGTGTTTCCACATGATGCTGAATGCGGTAGGTTAAAACTACATCCAACTCATTGTACTAAATATGAATGAGATTTTTAAAGATTAGATGGGAACTTTTTTGAAGGTTATAATGATCGATTTGTGTTGATCTATGAATACTCATTAGTTTATCCCATAACCAGGAACAAATTTTGGGTTTTGAATTTTAACCCATGCTTTCTTTGGAATTGAGTGTGATAGATCTATATGACACTAGAAATGTCATTAGACTACCAAAATATTGTATGTATGGAAATTCCTATGGTGGGGATAAATGTGATTCTTTTTAAGGAATAATTTTAATACATAGTGGCGTGTCATTTTAGATGGATTCTATGATCGCAATTTGATGTTTTGATAATAGAGATATTTTGTATCGGCTTATGAATTTCATGCTCATAGTCATGTAATGAGATCATGGTGGACATTTCTAGGTGATCATTTCCTTGAGGTGATGAGTTGGTGCTTGCTGATGGAACATAGAGGAATACTTGTCGATAGAGATTTATGTAGATCAAGAGGCATGTTTCATACACTTTCATAACTTCTTGAGCTCAATATGTTCTATGGAGGGGAGACTGTAACAGTCTGCACCATTACATGTCATGAATTTTGGAAGAAACTTAAAATTTTTGTATGGTAAATTGATTATTCAGAGAATCGGGTGTCGAACATAGGTATAAAATGTATAAATATATGTAAGGTGTGTTTTCTAAATTTAATGAAGGCTCAGAGGTCAACTCATGGATCACAAATTTAGTAGAATAGGCCCATAGTAGATGGGGATGCTACAACAACCACTGTCTAGCCGATGGGGTGGGTAGTAGTATTTCTACCCATGTATGTATCTATTGATACTAAATACTCATGATGAAAATTCTATGACTTTATTATATGATTTACCTTAAAATGTGAGTTACCATGACTTGGAGGCATTTTTCTTGGTTATCAGAACAGGTGGACCATGGTGACATGGTTACCCTTTAGTGGGGAGTGAACATGACTTGTGATGATTTCAATGATGGACCAAAGCATAGGGAAGGTATATGATGATGCTTTATGGATTCCATGTGATTCACTTAATTCCTAGTGTATTCCAAGTAGTATATTACTCAAGGCATAGTTGATGTTGAGTAGCATGATCACAAGATTCCGAGTGGATGTTGAGAACATGACTCACTTGATTCCTTGTGGATTCCAAGTATCTTTTTCATACAATGTCAAGATATATGTTTACCATCCTTGCAACTAGTACTTGATTGTTATCGATATCTTTATTTTCCCTCTAAAATAGAGCTGGAGAAGGTATGTCCAGGGTTTTTGGAGTCTTGGTAAGCGCATGACTGTTTGATGCATAGTTGTTATTTATTTTGTGGGATTAGTGATATTATGTTATGCTTATGTAGTTATAATTTTCTTATTTACATTATACTGAGCTTATTACATGAACATACACTGCATATTACCGGTTGGGTACTAGATCACATTGGTGGTGTCCTACTGAGTTGTACTACACCCTACTTATGAATCCATGAAAGTTGGGTACTGGAGAGTTCCTCACTTGTTGAAGGTATAGGATGTCATGAGGCTTGGGTTTGATCATTGAACAGGATAACTCACTATGAGCTTGAATATCGGGATGAGGTGAATCTTGGTATTTCATATCATGTTGTATTTTTTTTCTATCATGTATGTGATTTCCCTTGTGGCTGATCAATGTCTTTCTTCAAGTTTTTATTGTTGAGATTGTTGTTTTTTTATTCATTCATACAGTTGGTATGCTTTAGGTTCCACTTACTCTGATTCCATGCTGATTACATGTTTGGTTACCTACATGTTATTGTGTACTCTAATTAAGGGTATAGTCTCTCCACAACCCCACCTTAGACCTTTTCTACTAATCAATAACATTTAGAATATAGGGAGTCATTTCTGAGGTCATGTGGCATTCCAACTTGGGATTAGTGATTTGGTTCAGAATGTTACAAAAAACATCTTGAGCTCACAAGGAACTTGGTGGAATAGTCAAAAAATATATTGTGATTCCATCCCATTTATATATTGGTAGGGGAACTAGAATAATAGTAACCTTAGGATGTTGATTCTCTTCCTTTACCCATTAATAGTTAAGTCATCTTGTGAAAATTCTTTCAATATATTTCTTTATGTAAAACCATGAAAACTGGAGATGAATATTATGATACAAATTTTTGATTCTAGGGTGTACTTCCCATCAAGAAGAAAGATATTCTTATATCACTTACACTTTCATATTTTTAGGGACTATGATTATTTTATACGCATATAATAAGGATTGGGAATCTTGGAACTATCAATCAAGTATCTTCTCACCATTTAGTTTTACAAAAATAATGATACAATCATAATTAGATATCTAGGAGTCCTTGATACACTCTATGATAGATGAGATGATGTCAATGTGGTGTTGACATGATCCACTATTATACTTAATCATATCTAAGTTAATTCCATCCATAAGACACATTAACCTCCATTCTTAATTTTCCTCCATCGCCTTGTGAGTGTGAATTTTCTAGATGAGAGTATTAACAAATACATATCAATTTCTAGGATAATATTGGATATCAAAATCAAATGATTATAGATACTCCACCTGGAGACACTCCCTTAGATTCAAATACCTTTGATAAATGATATATTTGAGGTTTTTGTGTTTTTTTAAAACTATAAATCACTCTCTAAAAAATAAATCCTAAAATATTTTAATGCATGAACCATAGTGACAAATTTCAAATCATGGGTAGGGTAGTTATTTTCATGGGTACAATGTTGCTTAAAACTATTTTCCATTACCCAAAGCACGACCAAACAAACCATCACCTCACCACCCTAAAATTACATCCAAACAAACCATCATCTTGCCGCCCCAAAAGCACGACCACAACTCACCCATTGTTCTCACACACCCCAACTACACATCGCAACTGCACATCACTACCCCATAGCATGACCACACATCACGACACATTACAGAACATTTTATAGTTTTAGAAAGGGACTTTTATCAATTCGACTTATTTATTTTAGGGGTTTTATCTCACAATCAATAATACTGTAGAAACTACTCCATTAGAAAAATATAAGTGATTAGATGATTTCTCATTTAGGGTGATATCACACAAAACAAAATAGGGTTTTCATATTAAAAAATCTACTATTAAATAAAATCCCCCAACAACCATGATTTTCATTAGGGCATTTAGCCCTTCAATCCACAATATCACAAATAATATCAATGCTGTAAAAGCATGCAGAACATTCCCTTTCCCATAAATTCATTTTAATAGATTAATTTATATTCATTAAGAATAATGCAACCATATTTTGAAGATATATAAAAATTAAACCCCTCTAGTTTCAAGATAGTCTGCTCTATATACCAAACCATTTTAGGGTGGAAAGCAGTGCTGAAGCACAACTGAGTTCCAAAAGAATTCTAAAATACCCTCCAAACTCACAAGGAAAAACATGTGTCCCAATCCAAGAAATGGACCTCAAAAATCCATGAAAACACATCCACCTCATCCACATACCTCCTTTCCAAAAAAATACATGATGCCTAACACTTTGATTGCTAGGAAGTGGGGAAATTTCATCAGTCTATCTACAAATACCTAGATAACATTATAAACTCCCTGAGATCAGGGTAACCCTATAAAAAAATATTTAGATATGTATTATTATTTAAAATATGGAATATCCAAAGGCTATAGAAAACCACAAGTAACACGATGCTCGACCTTTAACTTATGGAAAACTAAACACTTCTCCACAAACTCTGTCACTGACCATTTTATCCTTGGCCACTAAAACTATATACTCAATCCATCGTACATATTGGAAACTCTTGGGTGTACCTCCAAAGTTGATATATGAAACTCACTTAGGACTCCCTTATGAATCACTACTAGAACAAACATCCTCCCTTAAAACAACATCTAGTTTCGACCATCCTCTGACCATCCTTCTATAGCATCACTATGGGAAACAAGATTGTGCGTCACCTTTACCTTTGAGTCTCATGATTGAGACTCTTCCACCTACATTGAGTCTCCCGATTAAGACTCTTGCAAGTGGTATCTAATAATAAATGATACGTGATGCAATAATCACTAGGAAGTGTCCAAGGAACCTTGTACAATGTTTTCATATTGAGAACCTGGATCACCGTAAGAAAAACAAGTAAATGTAGTGTATGGATAGTGAAAATGAAAAGGAAAGGGGAAATGGTCAAGGTAGAACCCAAAGAGAAATTTTCTCTAAGAACTATAGCCAGAAGATGCCACAAAGGATGACCGGTCCTTTGATAAGTCAGTAATTAAGAAAGAACACAAAGGCTTCAAGAAAAACTCACCATAATAACATTACTTCATTCATCATGATGTCTCAAGAGTAAAATGGGGTGGCTATTTATATCCAAAGGAACTTGAAAATAAAATAACACATGGGGTGGATCTTTACATTAGTCTAATTCCTATTTTTCCGTGGTGGGGTGGGCTTGAAAATTCGTATCACCACTTGAGTTAAATTTTTAAAATATTTTTTGGGCCTTAATTAATGTAATTATAGGCTTAGATACTTCCTCCAAGCAAGGGTTTTAGGCCTCCTCTTTGAATTCCATGATTAACCCATTTAAGGCCTCCTTCATTCTTTTGGTCTTCTCCCTTGTCATTGGGACACCAATTCCCATCAATGGGTCTTGTAAAATCATCACTTTCTACCCTACTCGTCAAGTCCACCTTCAACCTCACAATTCCTATTCATTCCATGATTATAAGAATCTCCTCCCTCATTAAAAGAATTCATCCTCGAATATGAAAATTCAAAGGGAGAATGATCTGCAACATTAAAGGTGGAACTAACATTTCCATACCTATCGGGTAACTCAATCTTCTAGGAATTATCATTGATCTTATTTATGACTTGTAAAGGACCATCTCCTCATGGAAAAAGTTTTGATTTTCCTTGTTCTGGTAACCTCTCTTTCATTAAGTATA
Organism: Viscum album; assembly: GCA_963277665.1. Taxonomy (NCBI): domain Eukaryota; kingdom Viridiplantae; phylum Streptophyta; class Magnoliopsida; order Santalales; family Viscaceae; genus Viscum; species Viscum album. The sequence goes on along the minus strand of OY728147.1, from coordinate 733,967,274 downwards.
CCCACACCCATTCTCCATGTTGAAACAACATTTCTACCGACCTTTGTTGGAGTGCTTTACCACTTGTTCATTCTCATGCTCAATGTTGGACTTTACCATTACACAACACTACTGTACAAATATTTCCATTTTTTCACCTTATTTTGATCATTTTTTGTGGGTGTGGAGTGGTGGAGAACAAAATTTTGGTTCCAAGTTTGTTCCACAATGTCCTCTAGAAGTGATTAAGGAATTTGACATCTCTATCACTCAAAATGCTCTTGGATAAGACATGAAACCTAAAAATTTCCCTTTGAGTGTGTAGAAGGAATCTTATTAATATTTTCCCCTCTTGAAGATCACTCCTTTCTTGACCAACTCATTAAATGGTGTTGTAATGGTCGAAAATTCCCCCACGAACCTTTGGTAATAAATCACAGGTCCATGGAAGCTTCTCACCTCATTGACATTCTTTCGTGTTGGCTAATCCCAAATCGCCTTCACCTTTACTTTATCAACCCTCATGTCATCAGATCCTATCAAAAAACTAAATAAAATAATTGAATTTAAATAAAATTTACATTTTTTCAAGTTTACAAACAACATATTTTTCCTAAATATCTCAAAAACATGTTTTAAATGTTCATGATGTTCATCAAGGCTCTTAGAATAAAAAATGTTATCATCAAAATACACGACAAAAAAATTCCCAATGGATGTATGGAAAATATGATTCATTAAGTTCATGAATGTACTCAGGGTGTTAGTTATTCCAAAAGGCATAACAACCCATTCATACAATCTAAACATAGATTTAAATGTGGTTTTCCATTCATCTCCCTATTTCATTCTAATTTGATGGTATCCACTCCCTAGGTCAATTTTAGTAAACAAGCATGAACCATGGAGTTAATCAAGAATATCATCTAAAATAGGTATGGGATAGTGATACTTTATGGTGATTTTGTTGATATCTTGTCAATCAACACACATTCTCCACTTACCATCTTTTTTTGGAACAATAATTACCAGCACCTCACAAAGACTCAATATATCTCATAAAAATCCCTTCCATAGAAATTCTCCCACTTGTTATTTGATTTATCGAGTATCCTATGGATTATAATGATAAGCTGGTCAATTGGGAAGCATTTCTCCTAGGATGAAGTTTATGTGTTGTTCTATACCCCTAAAGGGAGGTAAGCCATTGGGAATTTTCTCTAGAAACACGTCACCAAATTCCTGCAAAAGAGACACAAAACTAGAATTCAATGATGGGTTAATAGAGTTAGTTGTAAAAAATTATCCCTTTCATAGAAGTGCAAGAGTTTCCTCCCCCTATAAGGATATATTTACCTCTATTTATTTGGAAAATAAAATCATTTTTTCCTCAATACTGTTGTTTTTACACTTATTTTCACTCTTGTTCTCAACTCTTTCTTTACCTCATTTTTTTGATGTCACTCATCACTCCTTTTTCACTCTTAACTTTTACACTCTTATCATTCTATCTATTTTTTTCTCTATTTTATTTTTCTTTATTCTCACAATCTATCTCAATCCTCACTTGGTCTTCATAAGCTGGAAAAGCCCTCAATTATGTAAGAGTAACCATTCTCCCTTTGTACTCAAAATAATAGTGATTGGTGTATCCATCATGTGTAACCCTTCAATCAAATTGTCAAGGTCTTACCAAAAATATATGACTAGCATGCAATGGAAAAACATCGCACATCACTCTATCTTCATACTTCCCAATAGAAAATGAAACTTGTGATTTCTTAGTCACTTTGACATCCCCAATATTATTTAACCATTGAAGACTATAAGGCCTAGGATGTCTGGTCGTATCTAATCCCAATTTATCAACTATCAAACCACATGATATGTTTGTACAACTACCCCCATAAATAATCATACTACATACCTTATCTTTGAAGATTCATCTAGAATGAATAATGTGACCCTTTTCTCTTGATCATGTTCTCATTCGGGTTGAGAACACAAAGTATGCCTTGCTACAAGCATTTATCCATGTACAGGGATTTCTAATTCCACATCTAAATCATCCTCAAGTGGTGGAATTTAATCTTAGCTTGATCTCTCAATAAGATCATCTCCATAATCCAAAATAATAGATGTTATATTGTTTGGGCATTGTGAGAAAAAATGTCCAAATCCTTAACATTTAAAACATTTGATATCACAAGATTTGGAAACAACCTTACCCTCTAATTTACCTTTGGATTCTAGAAATATTGGTTTTGGTTTGGTAACCTCATTTGAATCATTTTTGTGTTCCCTTACATGATCTTATGGTTTTTAATCCTTAAAGTTGGAAGAATATCTAGAATCATTACCATAATATGTAGGTAACATACTTCTTACCTTTACTTGACTCTCCACTTTATTATCCATGTGAAGTAGATCTTCCATGTTTGAGTAGTGGTTCATGTCCACTATGTATCGAATGTCATGGTTTAGGCCACTCACAAACCTTTACATGGTTTTCTCTCACTCCACATCAATATTATACTAAATCATGATGATATACATCTCTTTATGATACTCATTAACACTCATGGATCATTGTTTGAAACTCTGCAACTTGAGAAACAAATGATGATTAAAATCTCTAGAAATGAACCTCTTACACATTACCAATTTCATCACCTCCCATGCATGGATGGGTCTTTCTCTACTTCATCGTTGAATCGCCTGTAGTTGGTCCCACAAAATACTATCATAGTCGGTGAATTCCATGGCCGCCAACTTTACTTTGTTCTCCTCTCAATAGGTGTGCCAACCAAAATCTTGTTTGACCTTTATTTCCAATTACAAATATATTTAGGGATCATTCTTACCTTGTAATGAAGGAATACTCAACTTTACTTCTCCAAGATCATTGGCTTGCTCCATAGTGGTTGATTACTCTGAATTGGTGAATCATGAAAATCGGATAATTCCTCCTCTTCTTTAATGACCTGCCTACTTAGTGGTTCTCTAGAATTAAAAGGGGATTGAAATTCATATATCCTCACATCCGACCATTGGGATTGTTCTTTTAAAGCCCTCATAAACAAATTAATGTCCACTTTATTGGAATTACTCACCTCCACAATTCAGGAATCCTGAGAAAAAAAATTGAAGAGAAAGGAAAATGGACCGCACACCCTCCCTCACATGTTTACACTCAAAAATATTTTGTTCTCTCATGTTTCACTCAATTTCGGCTTTTATTAAGATGTAACACTCTTTCCTTTTACCAATCAACTTTCTTCCTATATATTTCTTACCCAATTACAAAAAATATAAAATATTTTTGGATTGTGTAAATCCCGAACTAGAATTCAAAGATAAAATTCAAAATGAAATCAAGATAAAAAAACATGTGAAGGGTAAGAACATGGATGATGAAGAATGATAAAGGGACGTAGAAATCCAAATATTGCATTTTTTTATTGAGCCTTTAAATTTTTTGGATTTTTTTATTTTTGGGATCTTTTTATTTAATAAATATAGCATAAAAAAGATGAATTTTTAATATTTAAATATAGGAGAATAAATAATTTGTAACATCAAATGGAATCAAAGTGTGAGTTTCATGGTTTTAAAATTACTTAATTTATCACAAAATTTTAACATGTTGTATCCCATGATATATAGCTTTGATTTCAATGATTCCAAATGGAGAAAAAATATAATATTATAAAATACAAGAATGTTATTATATACATATAAAATGACAAAAAATAAAGTCAGTTGGTGAAGAATCAAACGGACTAGAATTGATGTCAGTCTGATTCAAAGAGAAATAAAGATAGAAGAAAGGATAAGAAAGAAGGAACATAGTTTATTATAAGTGGGATCTAATACCAAATGATATGTGGTGCAAGTCACACTAGTAAGTGTCCAAGGAAACCTTATACAATTTTTTCATATTGAGAACCCAGATCGTTGCAAGAAAAACAAGTGAATGTGGTGTGAAAATAGTGAAAGTGAGAAGGGGGAAATGGTAAAGGTATAACCCAAAGAGAACTTTTCTCTAATAACTCTAGATACAAGATGAAACAAAGGATGGAACATCATTTGATAGGTCAATAATTAAGCAATAACACAAAGGTTTCAAGAAAAACTCACCATAATAACATTACCTTCATTCATCATGATCTCACAAGTACAAGGGGGTGGCTATTTATAGCCAAAGGAACTTAAAATTCAAATAACACATGGGGTGGATCTTTAAATTATTCTAATTCCTTTTTTTCAATAGTCAAAAATCCTAAAGGATGATTTTGACAACTTTGGCACTTGACCATGACTTTAAGATACAAGTAGCACACCCTTTTGTAAAAGTAAAGACAAGTATCCCACCACCTTTTAACCTTTAAGATTCCATGGTGGGGTGGGCTTGACAATTCATAGCACCACTTGGGTTAGATTTTTAAAATCATGTTTGGGCCTTAATTAATGTAATTATAGTCCTGTATTATTCCCTCAAGAAAGGGTGTTGGGCCACCTCTTGGAATTCCATGATTAACCTATTTAAGTCCTCCTTTATTGTCTTAATATGCTCCCTTGTCATTGGGCCACCAATTCCTCATAATGGGTAATGTGAAATCATGTGACTTCTTCCCTCCTCATCATGTCTTCCATCAACCCCATGATTCTCAATCATACTATGATCCCCATCATCTCCTCCCTCCTTAAAAATATTTGTCCTTGAATCTAAAAATTCAAAGGGAGAAAGATAAGCAATATTAAAGATGTAACTAACATTTCCATACCTTTCAGGTAACTCAATATTTTAAAAATTATCGTTGATCTTCTCTATAAATTGTAAAGGACCATATCATCATGGATTAAGTTTTTATTTTCACTATTCTAGGAACCTCTCCTTCCTCAAGTATACCCACACCCATTATCTAGTTTGAAACACCATTTCCCACCGACCTTTGTTTGTGTGCTTTCCCACTTGTTCATTATTATTCTCAATGTTGGCCTTTAACTTTTCATGAAAATCCGGAAAAAAGTTTTCCATTTTTCACCTCAGTTTGTCCATCTGTTTGTGGGTGTTTAGTGGTGGAGAACAAAAGTTTGGCTCCAAGTTTTTACAACAATGTCCTCTAAAAGTGACTAAGTAATTTGATATTCCTATCACTCATAATGATCTTCGGTAAAACATTAAACCTAAAAATTTCCCTTCGAGTGTGGAGAAATAATCTTCTTGAGATTTTCCCCACTTGAAGCTCACTCCTATATTGAACAACCCATTCAATGGTGCCATAATGGTCGAAAATCCCCTCATGAACCGTCGATAAAAATTCACAAGTCCATGGAATATCCTCACCTCATAGACATTCTTTAGCGTTTTCCAATCCCAAATCACCTTCACCTTCTCTTCATTAACTCTCATTCCATTAGAACCTACCACAAAACCAATGAAAACAACCGAATTTAAAAAAGCGTACATTTTTTCATGTTTTCAAATGAACTATTTTTCCTAAAAGTATCAAAAACATGTTTCAAATGTTCATCATGTAAATTAAATATCTTAGAATAAACAAGGATGTCATCAAAATACACAACAAAAAATTTCCCAATGAATGGATTGAAAACGTGATTCATTAAGTTCATGAATATACTTAGGGTTTTAGTTAGTCCAAAAGGCATAACAATCCATTCATACAATCCAAACTTAGTTTTAAATGTGGTTTTCTGTTTATCACCCACTTTCATTCTAATTTTATGGTATCCAATCCTTAGGTCAATTTTAGAAAACAAGAATGCACCATGGAGTTCATAAATAATATCATCTAAAATAGGTATGAGATAGTGATACTTTACCATGATTTTGTTGATATCTCGACAATCAACACACATAATCCACTTACCATATTTTTTTGGGACAAGAATTACCTGCACCGCATATGGACTCAAGGCCTATTAGACAAATCCCTTCCTTAGCAATTCTTCCACTTGTCATTGTATATCTAGAGTTTCATCTGGATTATCCCAATAATCCAGTTGATTGGGAAGTGTTTCTCCTGGGAGGAAGAATATTTGGTGCTAGATACCCTAAAAGGGAGGTAATCTATTAGGAATTTCCTTTGAAAATACATTAACAATTTCCTATAAAAGAGACTCAACACTATATGGAAACAATGGGTTAAGAGAGTTAGTGGTAAAAAATTCTCTCTTGCATAGAAGCACGATAGTTTCCTCCCCCTCTAAGGCTCTCTCTATCTCTATTTTTCCAGAAAATAATATCACTTTTTCCTCAACACTCTTGTTTTCACACTTATTTTCACTCTTGTTTTCAAATCTTTTCTTTCCCTCATTTTTTTGATGTCACTCATCACTCCTTTTCCAATCTTAATTTTTCCACTCTTCTCATTCTCTATATTTTTTTCTCTATTTTTTTATTTCTTCTCACAATCTCTCTTAATCCTCACTTGGTATTCATAATCTTGAAAAGGACTCAATGGTGTAATAATAACCATCCTCTCATTGTACTCAAAAGAATAGTGATTGGTGTATCAATCATGTGTGACCCTCCTATCAAATTGTCAAGGTATTCCAAACAAGATATGACTAGCATGATTTGAAAAAACATTGCACATCACCTTATCTTCATACTTCCCAATAGAAAATGGAACTTGTGCTTGATTAGTCATGTTTACATCCCCACTATTATTTAACCATTGAAGTCTATAAGGTATAGTATGTCTATTCGTAGATAATACCAATTTATCAACCATCAAACCACTTTCTACATTGTACCACTACCCCCATAAATAATCATACTACATACCTTATCTTTGACGAGGAATATAATATGAAAAAATTTCTCCCTTTTCTCTTGATCTTTTTATCCTTTAGGTTGATCATTAAAATCATGCATTTATATAAGAATTTCTTCATGTATGAGGCTTTCTACTTCCACATCTGAATCATCCTCATGTGGTGTAATTTCAACTTCACTTGAGCTAGAAATAATAACATATCTATTATCCAAAATAACCATTGTCCTATTGTTTGAGAATTAGGATAAAAATTTTCCAAATAATTGACATTTAAAACATTTTATATCACGTGATTTGGAAACAACCTTACCCTCTGTTTGACTTTTGGATTCTGGAAAGAATGGTTTTGGTTTGGGCACCTCCTTTGAATCAGTTTTTTGTTCCCTTACATTCTCTTCAAGTTTGAATCCTTAACCTTGAAATAATATCTATAATCCTTACCATAAGATGTAGTTCACATCCTTATTTACTTTACTTTCCTATCCTCTTTAGTAACTATGTAAAGTAGATCCTCCATGTCCAAGTAGTGGTGCATGTCCACTATGCCTCGAATATCACGGTTGGGGCCATTCAAAAACCTTACCATGGTTTCCTCTCACTCCTCATCAATATTTTCCAAAATCATGATGATATCTATCTCTTTTTGATACTCCTCAACACTCATGGCTCCTTGTTTCAAACCCTATGACTTGAGGAACAAATCATGATAATAGTGTCTAGAAATGAACCTGTTACGTATTACCACTTTCATCTCCTCCTAAGTGCGGATGGGTCTTTCTTTACATCATCTTCAACTCACTTCTAGTTTCTCCCACAACATATTAGCATAGTCGGTGAATTACATGGACACCAAATTTACTTTTTTCTCTTCTGAATAGGAGAGGAAACCAAAAACTTTTTCGACCTTTCTTTCTCATTCAAAATATATTTTAGGATCATTCTTACCTTGAAATTAAGGTATCCTCAACTTTACTCCTCCAAGATCATTGGTTTTCCTCCATGGTGTTCAATTTCTCTGAATTGGTGACTCATGAAAATTTAATAACTCCTCCTCTTATTTAATGACCCTCCTCTTTGGTGGTGCTCTGGAATTGGAAGGGGATTGAAATTCATCCATCCTCACATTCAACCTTTCGAATTGTTCTTGTACAGCCCTTAGGAACAACTTAATGTCCACTTAATTGGTGTTACTCACCTCCTCCATTTAGTAATCCTATGATAAAAAATTTAAGAGAAAGAAAAATGGATCCCACACAATCCCTCATGTGTTTACACTCAAAAATAATTTGTTTGCTTGTGTTTCACACAATTTAGGATTTTATCAAGATGTAACACTCTTTCCTTTTACCTCTCAACTTTCTTCCTCTATAATTATTAACCAATTCCAAAAAATCTAAATGATCTTTGAAATTTGAAAATCCCTAAATATAATTAAAATATAAAATTAAAAATGGATTCAAGATAAAAAATGTTCTAGGGGAAGAAAATGGATGAAGAAGAACGATAAAGGGACGTAGAATTCAAAATTTTGCAAAATTTTTTAGAGCCTTTAATTTTTTTGATTTTTGGGATCTTTTTTTTGAATAAATGTAGAAACAACAAGATGAATTTTTAATATGTAAATGTAGTATAATCAATAATTTGTAACATCGAATGTAATCAAAGTGTGAGTTGTGTGGTTTTAAAATTGAAGAATTCATTACAAAATTTGAACCCATATTATCTCATGATATATGGCTTTGATATTGATGATTCAAAATTTAAAAGAAAGATAATATTCACAAATACAATAATGACATGCTATACATCCAAAATTATGAAAAAATGATGTCTGTAGGTGAAGAAGAAAATGGATCAGAATTGATGTCGACCCGATTCAAAGAGAAATAAAGATGGAATAAAGGATAAGAAATAAGGAACATGATTTCTTGAAAGGGGGATATGATACCAAATTATACATGGTTAAATACCCACTAATAAGTTTCCTAGGAGCCTAGTAAAATGTTTGCATATTGAGCATCGAGATCGCTGTAAGAAAAAAAAGTGAATGTGGTGTGCGAATAGTGAAAATGAAAAGGAAGGGGGAAATGGTCAAGGTAGAACCTAAATAGAACTTTTATATAATAACACTAGCCAAAAGACACCATAAAGGATGAATAATCCTTTGATAAGTCAACAATTAATCAAGAACACAAAGGTCGCAATCTAAAATCACCATAATAACATTACCTTCATTCATCATGATGTCTCAAGTGTACAATGGGGTGGCTATTTATAGCCAAAGGAACTTGAAATTAGAATCAAACATGGGGTAGATATTTACATTATTCCAATTACTATTTTTCCATATTCAAAAATCCTAAATGATTATTTGGACGAATTTTGAACTTGACCATGACTTTAGGAGACAAGTAGCACACCCTTTTGGAAAAGTAAAGACAAGTTGCCCACCATCTTTTGACATTGAAGATTTTATGGTGGGGTGGGATTAAAAATACATAGCACCAATTGGGTTGGATTTTTAAAATCATGTTTGGGCCTTAATTAATGTAATTATATTCCTAGATTCTTCCCCCAATCAAGGGTATTGGTCCTCCTCTTGTAATTCCATGATTAACCCATTTAAGGCCTCTTTCATTCTATTGGTCTGCTCTCTTGTCATTGGTCCACCAATTCCTTGCAATGGGTCTTGTGAAATCATGTGTCTTATGCCCTCATCATCAATACCACTTCAACCCTGAGATTCCCATTCATTCCATGATCCTCATCATCTCCTCCCTCCTCAAAAGTATTCATCCTCAAATCTGAAAATTCAAAGGGAGAAATATCATCAACATTAAAGGTAGTACTAACATTTCCATACCTGTCGGGTAACTCAATCTTGTAGTAATTATCATTGATCTTATATATGACTTGTAGAGGACTATATCCTCTTGGATGAAGTTTTTATTTTCATTTTTCCCAGAACCTCTCCTTCCTCATGTGTACCCACACCCATTCTCTAGGTTGAAACACCATTTTCCACCAACCTTTATTAGCGTGATTCACCACTTTTTCATTATTCTTCTCAATGTTGGATTTTACCTTTTCATGAAACTCTTAAACAAAATTTCCCCTTTTTTTACCTCATTTTGACCATCTATTTTTGGGGGTGCAGTGTTGGAGAACAAAATTTTGGTTCCCAGTTTGTTCCATAATGTCCACCGTAAGTGACTAAGGAATTTGACATCCCTATCACTAACAATGGTCTTGGGTAAGACATGAAACCTAAAAATTTACCTTCAAGTTCGGAGAAGGAATATTCTTCAAATTTTACCCACTTGAATCTCACTCATTTTTTTACCAACTCATTCAATGGTTCTGCAATAGTCGAAAATTCCCTCACGATCCTTCGGTAAAAACTCACAAGTCCATGGAAACTCCTCACCTCATTGACATTATTTCGTGTTTTTCAATCCTAAATCACCTTCACCTTATCTTAATAAACCCTCATGACATCATATCCTACAAAAAGACTAAGTAAAACAACCAAATTTTAAAAAAATGTACATTTTTTCATGTTTTCAAACCTTTTTCCTAAGAGTCTCAAAAACATTTTTCAAATGTTCATGATGTTTATCATGGATCTTATAATAAACAAGGATGTCATTAAAATAAACAACAAAAAATTTCATAATGATTGGATTTAAGACGTGATTCATTAATGTTATGAATGTATTTGGGGTGTTAGTTGGTCCAAAAGGCATAAAAATCCATTCAAACAATCCAAACTTAGTTTTAAATGCGGTCTTCCATTCATCTCCCTCTTTCATTCTAATTTGGTGGTATCTAATCCTTAGATCAATTTTGTAAAAAATCATTCACCATGGAGATCATCAAGAATATAATTCAAATGAGGTATGGGATAAAAATACTTTACCATGATTTTTTTAATATCACGACAATCAACACACATTCTCTACTTACAATCATTTTTTGGGATAAGAATTTATGGAACTGCATAGGGACCCAAGATCTCTTAGAAAAATACCTTCCTTAGAAATTATTACACTTGTCATTGGATTTATTGAGTCTCTTATAGATTATCATGATAATAAGGTTGATTGAGAAGCATTTCTCCTGGGATGAAGTTGATGTGGTGCTCAAATTTCCTCTGGAAACACATCACCAAATTCCTACAAAAGAGATAGAACACTAGAAGAAAATGATGGGTTAAGAGAGTTAGTGGTAAAATATTCTCCCTTTAATAGAATAATGAGAGTTTCCTTCCCCTATAATTCTCTCTCTATATCTCTTTTTATAGAAAATAAACTCACTTTTCCCTCAACACTCTTGTTTTCACACTTATTTTCACTATTGTTTTCCACTATTTTCTTTCCCTCATTTTTTTGATGTCACTCGTCACTACTTTTTCACTCTTTATTTTCCCACTCTTATATTTCTCTCTATTTTTTCTCTATTTTATTTTCCTTTCTTCTAAAAATCTCTCTCAATCCTCACATGGTTTTCATAAGATTGCAAAGGCCTCAATGGAGTAAGAATTTTTGTCCTCCTGTTGTACTCAAAAGAATAACGATTGGTGTATCCATCATGTCTGACCCTTATATAAAATTTCAAATCTATTCCCAACAAGATATGACATAATGAATTGTAATAACTTCAAACATCACCTTGTCTTCATACTCCCCAATAGAAAATGGAACTTTTTATTTCTTATTCACTTTTACATCCCCACTATTATTTAACCATTTAAGTCTATAAGGACTAGGATGTCTATTCATATATAATACCATTTTATCAACCATCAAACTACTTGATAAATTTGTTCAACTACCCCCATCAATAATCATACTACATAACTTATATTTTACAAGGAATATATTATGAAAAATGTTCTCCCTTTTCTCTTGATCATGTTCTCCTTCCAGTTGATCACTCGAAGAATACCTTTACACAAGAATTTCTCCATGTACGACGCTTTCTACTTTCACATCTGAATTATTCTCTTGAGATAACACTATAAAAATATCCATTATCCAAAATAATCATTTTCCCCTTTTTTGGTAATTATGAGGAAAAATTTCTAAATCCTTGACATTTAAAACATTTGATATCACGAGATTTGGAAATAACCTTACCCTCTTTTTTAAATTTGAATTCCAAAAAGAATGGTTTTGGTTTGGGCACCTAATTAGAATCAAATTTTTATTCCCTTACATGATATTTTGGTTTGGAATCCTTAAAATTTAAAGAAGATCTATAATACTTACCATAATATGTAGGGTGCAACCTTCTTACCTTTACTTGACTCTCTACTTTAGTAGCTATGTGAAGTAGATCCTCCTTGTCCAAGTATGGTTGCAGGTCCACTATGTCTTGAATTTCATGGTTGAGGTCATTCACAAAACTTTCAATGGTGGCCTCTTGATCCTCATCAATATTATCTAGAATCATAATGATCTCCATATCTTTGTGATAATACTCAACACTCATGGATCCTTGTTTCAAACCCTACAAATTGAGGAACAAATCATGATAATAGTGTCTAGAAAAAACCTCTAATTCATTACCACTTTCATCTCCTCCCAAGTGAGGATGGTTCTTTCTCCACTTCATTTTTGACTGAATTGTAGTTGGTCCTACAAAATAATATTATAGTCGATGAATTCCAAAACCACCAAATTTACTTTGTTATCCTCCAAATAGGTGTGGCATCCAAAAACATTTTCAAACTTTATTTACCATTCCAGATATATTTCAGGATCATTCTTACCTTGGAATAAAGGGATCCTCAACTTTACTCTTCCAAGATCATTGTTCTGACTCCATGGTGGTTGATTTATCTGAATTGGTGACTCATGAAAATCAGAGAAATCCTCCTCTTCTTCAATGACCCACCTCCTTATTGGTGTTCTAGAATTAGAATGGGATTGAAATTCATCTATCCTCATATACAACCTTTGGAATTGTTTTTTTATAAAACTCATGAATAAATTAACATTTTCTTCATTGGTGCTACTCACCTCCTCCATTTAGTAATCTTGTGATAAAAATTTGAAGAGAAATTAAAATGGACCTCACACACTCCCTCACATTTTACACTCAAAAATATTTTTTTCTCCCATATTTCACTCAATTTTGGATTTTATAAAGACATAACACTCTTGCCTTTTACCACTCAACTTGATTACTATAGTGTTATTACCCAATTCCAAAAAATATAAAGAATTTTAGGAATTTGGAAATCCTGAACTAGAATTCAAAGATAAAATTCAAAATGGATTCAAGATAAAAAAATGTGTGAATGGGAAGAAAATGGATGAAGAATAATTATAAAGGGACATGGAATTAAAAATGTTGTAATTTGTTTTCAGCCTTTATTTTTATTTTATTTTTTTGATTTTTTTTTATTTTTGGGATTTTTTTAATAAATACGGCAGAAACCATATAAATTTTTAATATGTAAATGTATGAGAATCAAAAATTTGTAACTTCAAATAGAATCAAAGTGTGATTTTCATGGCTTTAAAATTGTAGAATTCATCGCAAAATTTTAACCCACTATATCTCATGAGATATAGATTTTATCTTGATGATTCTAAATGGAGAAGAAATATAAGATTCTCAACTACAAGAATGATATGATATATATCTAAAATGATGAAAAAATTATGTCCTTAAGTGAAGAATAAAATGGAATAGAATTGATGTCGGCCCGATTCGAAGAGAAATAAAGATGGAATAAATGATAAGAAAGAAGAAACCTGATTTCTTGCAAGTGGAATATGATACCAAATGATACATGGTGAAATACCCACTAGGAAGTATCCTAGGAACCATGCACAATTTTTTTGTATTGATCCCCCAGATCTTCGTAAGAAAAACAAGTGAATGTGGTGTGCAGATAGTGAAAATGAGGAGGAAGGGGGAAAAGGTCAAGGTAGAACCCAAAGAGAACTTTTCTTTAAGAAATATAGCCCCAAGATGCCACAAAGAATGACCAATCCTTTAATAAGTCAAAAATTAAGCAAGAATACAAATTTTTCAAGAAAATATCAACATAATAACATTACCTTCATTCATCATGATGTCTCAAGAGTACAAGGCGGTGTTTATTTATATCCAAAGGAACTTGAAATTCGAATCAAACATGGGGTGGCTCTTTAATTTTGTCTAATGACTAGTTTTACATAGTCAAAAATACTTAAGGATTATTTTAATAACTTTAGAAATTGACCATGACTTTAGAAGACAAGTAACACACCGTTTTGGAAAAGTAAATACAATTAGCCCACCACCTTTTGACTTTGAATATTCCATGGTAGGGTGGGATTGAAAATTCGTATCACCACTTGGGTTGGATTTTTAAAAGTATGTTTGGGACTTAATTAATGTAATTATAGACCCAGATGCTTCCCCCAATAAAGGGTGTTGGGCCTCCTCTTGGAATTCTCTGATTAACTCATTTAAGGCCTCATTCATTCTCTTGGTCCACTCCCTTGTCATTGGGCCACCAATTTCTCTCAATGGGTCTTGTGAAATCATGCTCCTTCCATCCTCCTCATCAAGTCCTCCTTAAACCCAATGATTCCCATTCATTCCATGATCCTAATCACTTTTATTATCTTCTGTAAAAAACAACCTCTACCATCAACCACCCTATCATCTAAGTTAAAGGCTTCCAACTCCTCCATCGTTATTCAAATATCACTAGACTCTCTAACCACATTCTTCGACAACTTCTTACTCAATTCATTGACTTAAATATTCCAATTTACTGGTTTATATAAGATCTAAAAATCATAATCCTAAAGAATCTCCATCCACCTATACTATTTCTGATTTAGATCAAGCTAAGAAAAGATATACCTCAAGACATTTTGATCCATGAAGACCAAAAATCACTACCCAATTCGGTAATGTCACTATAACTTCCACACAAACATAAATATTGATAAATCTAGATCTTGGGTGGCACAGTTGTGTTGTGGGGACATAAATGACTAGACCCATAAGATATTACTGCATTATTCTACATCAAGATACATTTTAATCCCAAATGGGAATCATCACAAAACAACTCAAAAAACACCCCTTACTATGGAAACTGGAGTATTAAAGCACTGATCAATTTCCCCTTCAGGTAGTTAAACGCTAACAAACACTGATCAATATAAATAAAAGCCTAGTCCTTCCTAGTCAAATATTTCAATAGAGCCACAATCCATGAGAAGTTGAATATGAAGCTCTAGTAATATCACATAAGGTTAAGGAAGTTATGGAACTATGACACACTCTTGGGGACACCCCAAGAAACAACTATCTTGACCTTTTATGGGTCCACAACCACACCCTACAAGGATACCACATACCCAAGGAAATTCACCTCTCATGTCCAAAACTTACATAAGGACAAACTTTTATAGAACTGGTGGCATAGAAGAACCTATAATACATCTTTGAGATAATTGAAATGATCCTCCTATAACATCAAGTAGATCAATATATCATTGATGAACAAGACTATGAACTTGTATAAGAATTTATAGAACATGGAGTTCATGATCCCCATGAACATAAATGGTGTGTTCCTAAAACCAAACAACATGACCATGAATTTGAAGTTCCCATACCTGCATTTAAAGGTAGTCTTTGAGATATCTCCCTCCTTCACCCTCAACTGGTGATACCCAGACTGTGGATCGACCTTATTTTACCAACCCACCACTCTTAGCTCGTTAAAGAGATAATATATCATCAGAAGAGGGTAATTATTTTTTACCATTACTTGATTCAACCTATAGTAGTCTATGTACACCTTCATTCTACCATCCACCTTCTTAGAGAATAACACTAGAGTACCCCATGGTGACACACTGGTCCAGATAAATACCTTCTTCATCAGATCATCTATCTAAATTCTCAACCCCACAACTCATAAGGTTACATTTTATAGGGATCCATCAAAATTATAGAAGCACCAGTTTATAGATCTATCCTGAACTCAACATCACATTGAGGGTGTAGTATCAAAACCTATTCAGAAAAACATCCAGGAACTCCCTAACAACCTTGGGATCCACCTCTACACTAGCATCCACTGACTCTATAGACAACTCTTCTATCATAGAAAGTGGGGGTTCCACATGTCTATTTCACATCTGATGGACCCACTCACTAATGAAAACCACACATTTTCCATCCACATATGAGAACAAAACTATCCCCCAAAAGTAGTCGATAACAACACATAAAAAATATAACCATGTGATGCTGAGAATGAAATCATACATGTCATCTGTAGCAAGAAAATATCTCAGGGACTGATGTGGCCCTGTCATTATTATACACCCCCAACATGTATCATGTTGGAGTTAGTGTCCTTTGACCAACAATTTGTACTTTTATTACATGTATATTTTATGTATTGAATATTAATTAAAAAATTTATTACATATTTTTCATCATTCTACATGGATTTAATTTAATAATGTCTCAGAGAATTTGTAACATTGATAAGGTCATAGAAGTTTCCCACTATGATGATAACCTTGCAGTTCTACGAAAATATTCTTAATATAGTTATGTGACTGGATAACATACTATTATGGGACACATAGTATTTATATCTTCATGTGAGAGTACTCATAATAAGTTGAGGCTTCTTCTCATAAAGTTCACACTTGGTAATCTCCAAGATGAGATATTATGAGAACAAACCCACCGGTAAAAATTCTTCATGTTTTTGGTGTCCTCATATATTCCTATATATTATCATGTGTAATGGTTATTAGACTTTAATATTATCATTAATGCCTATCATGACTCGTGCACTTAAATTTTCTAATGAAAACTATGACATCATATGTTCGCGACAAGGTATGTTATGTTGGGTGCGTCATAATTGAGATTTCATTCATGTATAAGTCATGGAAGAATTTTTCCCTTCCATATTTTTAGAATTTGATATCTCATCCATTTTATTGGAATAGAACCATCTCCCTAAATTCCATGGCCATGGTGTAATGACATGTTTATTCAAAATATTCAAAGAAAGACGTATCAAACATATAGGTTGGTGACATAGATGTGAATCCTTCTTAAATAGATATTATGAAAAAGGGATTATATTACACAGTGATAATTAATATATGATTTTCATTATTGTGATATTGAGTTCTTTATCTTGGGTTACTTGACCCATTTCCCAATATTAATCTTGGACTTTAGTCAAAACTACCTAATTCTAATGAGGAAGAACCCTAGAAGGTCACACAATAAGTGTTTCCATTTATCATGATTAAAATTTATTTGAATTTAATTAATGGAATAAATATTATTCTCAAGATTGAGGAATAATTTTTTTCAACTTTTATTGATTGAAAAAATGAAAGAAATATTTATTCACCGGATTGTGAATAAAATATATTTATTTATTTTATTGAATATTTAATAAATAATTATTTAATAGTTTTTGAATAAAATATTTGTTTAAGAGAATAAAATATTTTATTCGGGTATTCTATAAATTCTAGAGGGGTTAGAATGGACCAAGATCGAGTTTGGTGACAAATATTAATTAACAATTTAGTTAAATAATACTTTTTATTACGTAAGATGGTGTACACCAAAAAATAATATTATTATTATTTTATTATGTTTCATAGGGATTGTTAAAGAATGTTATATAATTTAATGACTGGAATGCATAAAATAATTACTTTAACCTAAACCCTAGATCTATAAATAGACCGTTATGTCTATTGCATAGAGCATCGATCGATGTAATTGAAATAGAGAATTGTTGTGTATAATGAATTCTCTCTCAAATATTCCTTCTCTCTAACTCTCAACAACTAGAAACACAAGAGTGATTTCTTCAAGACCAAAGAATTAATGATAAATAACAAACAATGAAAGACATTTGATTCACTGGACTAGCACCGAGAGATCAAATGTTATTTCTTGAAGATCATAAGAGAATGTGTGGAACACCTCTAGAGGGATTCTATCCTTGGATCCTCACAGCACAACAAAGACAATATGAAAGGGTATTTTTGGAAGATCAGCATTCATCAATGAAGAAATATCTTAAGCCCATGTATTCATTTCTTTAGATATTAAATAAATAAATTATAAATTTGACATGTAGGATCATCACTCGTGGTTTCAAATAATGATAATTAGAAGAAAATTAAATGTATCACCCACCAACACACACTTCTATTGTACCCAGAACCAATAATTGGTATTAGAGTGGTCATATTTAAATTTATAATTATTTATTTGATTGTTGATACATGCACAATTGTGGCTAGATTTTTATTTCATGTTATTCATTCTTTAATTTGATTTAAATAAACATGATTTGATATATAAACAATTATTCATTCAATGATTCATTTTCTTAAAGGATTAAGAACATATGAAGAATAACCAAAGATGCCATTGGGATACTTCCAATTTTTAGCTGGTAAGATGGGGTTACATGGCATGTACTCGAAAGTACACATCGTGTACTATAGTTCACTATATCTAGATGTATTGAGGTATACACAATGTTCCATGAAATAATTACACACAGTGTACACCACATATTGACTGGCCAAATAGGTACACAATTGTCGGATCACACGACATGTATCGGTGTACACGCCCTATAGTCTATTCAGGTTAGTGGCATAAATCATGCAATTTTTTGGTCATTATAAATGGTCAAAACCATTTTAGGCTAACAAATTAGAGCATTTATGATATACACAGTGTGTATGAATTGTATATGATGTGTAGTTTATCAATTCCCACATCTGAAACACAAGTTGAAGACCCAATCATGCATCTCAGGCACACAAAAAGTGAGGCATGCGATGTGTATTAAAGACCCAAAAATTCCTTGTAATTTTTTTTAAAATTATATGGAAATTTTATGAGTTTGTGAAAATTGACGGCATGTGATTCCGAGGCCCGGTTCACCCAGAAATAATTTCTGAACTTTTTTTAGGTATGTTCAGTAAACGTACGAGCAAGTTTTTCTAACTTTTGAACCATGCTTGGAATTGAAATATGAGAGCATTGTTGAACTCATAGTGCCGGTATTCACTTAAGGAGACCTTCACCTCGACCATAGTAGGTCAAGGGTGAAAGTTAGTTTTTTTTTCTTTTTCATGTAAATAAAACTAAATTAAACTTTTATTTTACTTTTATAATCTCCTTTTTGAATGCTTGGTGGTGGGGACCACCTGAGCTAGAAAAACCCCCAATATAAATATATAGTGGTGGGGACCACCCGAACCCCTCTTAATGGGGGGGGGGACCTCTCAACTACCCATTAATTGATTCCTCCCATTTAATTGAGCCAAATTAATTGAGCCAATTAATTATGCTAACTCAATTTGTGCCAAAAAATTAAATTGATAAACTTAATATTTATGTTGGCTCCTCACTTTTTTTAGGGGGAAATCATTGGAGAAAGGGAGAAATTTAGAGGATCATTCTCTCCCAACAAAGAACGCACCATCTTCTCCAATTAAGAATGTGCCATCTTCTCTAACAAAGAACGTGCCACCTCCAATGTGGGACGTCTTCAATGATGATGAACTGACATCCGTCCTTTCGTCCTCATCGACGTCAAAAAAATCTATGAGGTAGGGGTGTTTTTTTTATTTATCATCGTTAATTTTCCTCTCTCATTGAATCACCTCCCTTGAGCCACTTGTTACTGCTCTAACGTGAAGGGTACGGGCCAAACGAACATGGCCCGACCCCTCCGCAAATATTGTGGTTCTTTTTGTGTTTTTCGAAATAGAGGAGGATGAAAATCATCATCGTTGGGGATTGGGAACGGCGGACAGCCGACCACGAATATGGGGGTGGTACAACCGCACTGCTGGAGAAGAGCCGAAGCCCGTCGGCCACAGTGGAGCAAGGGTGGCGGCCAGCGGAGGTCGGCCGCACGATGGGGCGGTGATGCGCGTCTGCGCCGCCCGGCGAGCAAGGGTCGTGGCTTGTGTCGCGGTGACGAAGGGAGGGCGGCTGACGTTCGGCCGGCCGTAGAGGGGCAGCACATGACGTTCCCTTGGGAGGCAAAGGGTTCGTCCGTTACAGCCGGACAAGTTGAACCGAGAGGGACCCATGGGTCCCGCGTGCTGTTGTTGACCGAACAGCAGAGGTCGTTCGGTGAGTGGAGGCAGGGGGCACGCGACTCCCCCCCTGCATGCGGCTAGGCAAGGCTACCTAGTGTGGGCTGGGCTGCCTAGTGCAGGATGGGTTGACCCGAACCAGGTCGGGTCGGCCCAAGCTGGGTCGGACCGGACCCGGACCAGCTTCGACCCATTTCCGCTCTTTTGGCCATAACTGTGGAACCAGGCATCCATTTGAAGAACCCTCAGTAGTGACAAAAACCTTGGAGTGAGACATTCTGTTTGGTATACCCCACATGAGATTTGGATAATGTTGGGGTATGGTCAGGTTGGATCAAACATGAATCCAATCGGGCCCTCGGAACTAAAAGGCTAATAACTTACAGACCGGGCGTCCGATTGATGCACTGTTTATTGCGTTGAGACCCCTATTACATGGAGTTAATTTGGGATACTTATTAATGGGACTTCATGGTAGTTGGAGTATCAACCAGTGGCTTGAGGGGCGGGCCCTCCTGGAGACAAGCGAGCTTAGTGCGGGAACCCTGTAGCTGGATGTAACATGAGAAAAGGATCCTTCGTGGGTCTGTGCTCGAGGATCCCACATGGATCCGCTCTAGGAATCCATGTGGAACTACTCTAGGATCCTGTGTGGTTATACTATACAGGATCCTGTGTGGTTCTGATGATGTACTAGGATCCTGTGTGGGTCTACTGTACTACGATCCTGTGTGGGTCTGATGATGTACTAGGATCCTGTATGGGTCTGCTATACTAGGATCCTATGTGGGTCTAATGATATACTAGGATCCTATATGGGTCTGCCTCTTAACAGAGTAAGATAGTTCAGTAGTTACATCTAATCATCTATACTTCTGTACTTAAGTTATACCTGGTATGAGCTGAGACTTTACCTTCATGGTGTTACCTTAGTGGTATTCTTTTGTGTGGCATACCTGTGTAGTACTTACCTTCGTAGTATTCATTACTTTGTGGAATAGTTGAGATTTGGGTTTTTGAGTTGGAACATGTGTTTATTCATGATTGAGATGGGTATACTTGATAACTTAGTTATATGTATGGGCATACACCTAAGTAGGGTTATCAGTTGATTACATGTTGTGTGGTTTATTCTTGGTGGATTTTTTGAGACCTTGAGGGTATCAGGGTCCCTACTGGGTATCATTATACTCACCCCTACACGGGATATGCCTGCACCATGTTGTGTCTGGTGCAGACAATGGATAGCGCTGACTAAGGACGAGAGTACCAGGACTAGAGGTAGCTCTAAGGTGGACATTAGAAGAGTCATACCGCAAAGACGGTCATTCGAGAGTTGTACCTACCCCACAGGTAGGATCCTTGGTGGGTGTTCACAGGAGCTATTCCAGTTTACTTGTACTTTTTAGTTTTGTGTACTTTCCGGTCGGGCTTGTATTCTAGCCCCTTTACTTACTATACTCTCTCTATTTACTATTCAGCTTACCTTGTGTTCATATCCAGTTGTGTGCTTGGTTGTACGTGTTTACAGGTTATAAAGGAAATGCCTTGCCAGTTTTAGGGAAATACGCCTTCGGTGCTGGTCGCCAGCCCCTGGTCTATGGAAGGTGGGCTTGGGTTAGTCACGGCACGGGCCCTGGGGGACGAGTCATGACAAATTGGTATCAGAGGATTCAGTTCTACCGTAGAACATTGGAATATGATATTTTAAAATAAATAGTGTTAAGTGTAGTGATTGTGGTTATCAGTTTAGGTAATCTAGTTTTGGTGCGGCGGCCGACGTATCCATACACCAGGACCTTGACTTTTGATTTCTGACTCAGTGCACAAAAACACTGATTGTGTGTGTTTTTTAGAGAGTTTTCTTTGTGATCTCTTTGATTCATCTTACCAGGTATAACTTATTGACCATGGTGCACCTGTTTCCTTTTCAGGATGCCTCCACACAGACTGCCAGCTAGGGTTATGGGTATAGTATGTGATGATAGCCCACCGAGCGATGAGGCCTCGGTTCATGGCCCTCTTATAGTAGAGGCGCCATCGGTACCATTAACCATTGGGC
Organism: Viscum album; assembly: GCA_963277665.1. Classification (NCBI taxonomy): domain Eukaryota; kingdom Viridiplantae; phylum Streptophyta; class Magnoliopsida; order Santalales; family Viscaceae; genus Viscum; species Viscum album. The sequence continues at coordinate 733,945,288 of OY728147.1, read as the reverse complement.
CACTGATGCCACCATCCCAAGTAGCATAGGGTGCACGCCGCTTGAGCGCATTTCATGAGTTCCAGTGCCAGAGGCCACCCGGGTTCAGGGGAGAGACAAACCCACAAGTGGATGAGGATTGGATGGAGGCCATGGTGAGAGTCTTCTGACTAGTAGGGACACCAGCTGATCTCATGGTGATCCTTGCCGCCAGTCTTTTACAGGTAGTAGTAGGCAGATGGTGGAGCTTGATTCTATTGGTTTACGAGGAGGTGAAACTCCTCTGGACAAACTTTAGGAGCCTGTTTCAGGAAGATTTTGTCCTAGTGACCCTTCGCACAGTGCGCATTCAGGAGCTTCTTCATTTGCAGCAGGGCAACATGACTGTGGCTCAGTACTCAGTGAGGTTCACCGACCTCTCATGCTATGTCACAACATGCCTTCACCAAAAGGAGGGAAGGGTCAGCAGATTGCTAGGACCTTCCTTCTTTAAGTTGAAGGAGAGATAATGACCCCCGAAACCTGCCTTCAATAGGTCCCAGAGTGGCGACCAGCACCAAAGGTATAAAGTCACACACTAAATGGAAGGCATTACCCTTTTTCTTTTAATAGGATCAGGAGATAAGATAGTGAATCCCACAACACCAATCTAAAAGTAAAAGTAAATCCAAGAACCATTCTCAATGCATGTTACAAAAGTAAAATACACAATGTGTAAGGAGACTACAAAGAAAAATACCAAAATAAAGAACAACAGGAACTGCGATGATCTGTCACAAGGTCTGAGCTAGTACGGTCCAGCACGATCCCCGAAGTCCTCCTGAAAACCTAAAATCAGTTTTATATACGTATGGTGAGCATACAAGTATACTCAGTAGGGAAAAACCAAAGAGTCTCATGCACAAATGGGGAGAAATACTAATGCCATGTGAGAAAAGAGATAACCAAGCACCTAACAAGGAAACTAACCACCCAAGCCTCACTAAGGCACACTTCCCAAATAACGCAAGTCAAGTAATGTATAGTAATAGCACATAGATGTTTGGGTACCCCGCGCCACTTTCCCACTAGTTATTGAAGACATCCTACGCATCGGACCAATCCCACCATTCTCACCGCAGTCCCACTGCCAAACCCCACCCGCACACACCTGGGCCACAACCGCACATCCCGCCCGCAGACACCAGGGCCACAACCATCACACGTAACCATACCCATAAACACCTGGGTCAGAACAACCACTGCCATGCCCGAAGACACATGGACCTCATCCCAAAGACACTTGGGAAACAACCTTCCCTCACACACCTGGTCCAACCACCACACTACCCTTCCCGAAGATTCTTGGGATAATAATGGACTTCAGGCCATCACAGCCAGCCTGAAGGTACTTGGGATATCCAGGAAAGGGAGCAGAAAGGAGAAAATAACCATCCACTAATAGAAGTGTTGGGAAAAACACCCTCCCCCATGAAATGGGGGTGTTCGACACTAAGTGTTCAACATGGGTGGGGCGCCAATAAGAAACACAAAACTACAAGTATATGTATAGGTAACAAGAACTCACCCAATCTAGGTTTTTCTTCATCCAGCCTAAAGAACACTGACCTCACTATTCATTCATAAGAGAAAAGAACAACACACATGCCCAAGTCACAAGTCACATCAAAAAAATCCCCACGTCCCATCTTTGCTTTCATATTCAATAATAATGATTAAATAAGTTTCTACACTACTGGGAAACTAACAGCATAAGCACAAACCAAGGGAAAAAGTTACAACTAATAGCAATTTAAGATTTCACACCCGGTTCTCTTGTAAAGTCACAACAACAAAGGGATAAGTGAGATCCCTCAAAGTACTGGAACCAAATAAAACCCCAATATACAGCCTCATGTTCTCAAACTCCAGGAGCCAACAATTTCTCAATAACAGAGGATCCCACCCCAATTCTTGATATAATCAAGTAACCACACGGCCTCAAATTCATAACCAGCTAATCCATAACAACAGGGGATCCCATCCCCACCCACATCAACCAGTAATAGGACCATGAATGAAAACAGCCAAACCACTACCACCAACACAAATCAGGTCCATTCCGGTATTTTCATATTTAAAAGATTTAACACACTCCATGATTCCAATTCCGCTATACTTTAACCGAGGTTATCACAGAAAAGGGTTGATCCTGGTGCTTTCAATTTATTTAGCCGAATATACATAGTTAACCAATTTCCTTTACATGACCAACACGAGAAGTAAGGGTTTATTAATTCATAGTTAAAGACCACCAACGGCCATGATTTTCAGTAGGCGTAAACCCGCACAATCCAGATTCCATTAATCGTGAAAGAGGAGAAAAATAGAGTAGCATCATCGGTCACACCCCTCCCCTTAGTTATTTAGAATCCATTTATTATCTTTATTAAAGTTTGGTTCACCCAATTCTACAGTAACAGTAGCGTACCCACCCCTCAAGATACACAGAAAAGAGAGACGGAGGTGAAACCCCTACCTGATTGATCAACAATCAAAGTTTTCTCCACGCCCTAGGAATAGGGGATGTGCAACTTGCAGGGCTCCGGCACAGGTTCACCACTTTCCTAGGGAACAAGGGACTTCAATGGAGAAGGAAGATGAGACTAGCCAAAAGTAAGGAGAAGAAAATCCATAGTGATAAATAGATGAGATCCCAATTTTACGGGATAAGAAATTTGAACGCCTTGGAAGTCGGATCGTGGTTCTTCCACGCGGTTGGGTGGTTACACACAACTGAATTAATTTTTATTTAATATGGAGGTTTCTCGGGATTTTTAGATATAAATTATGTCTTAGAAACGGCCTTGAAATGCCTCAAAGGGTTAAAAGGCCCAAAAGTGGGGTTATGGGGAAGGCTTTATAAGAAAAGCCCGCCAAGGATGGGTGACACCGATCGGTCACACTGATAATTGGAAAAGGAAGGGGTCATGAGGGTCTGGGTCATTACATCAGATACCTTTCAAACCATTCTCACGCTTGAGAATCAAAACCAGACCTGGAGGGAGGGGGAATCTGAAAAACCACCCTGGAAGATACCTCTCAGGAGTGAACCTCTCTAGTATAGAAACATCTTATCTTCTGAACAAACAAAAACACCCTACCGCTCCTTCCCCCTTTCAACCATGCAAAAAAAAGGGATAAACTGTCTAGCTAGGTGGGAGAGGGGTTTCCCTTCCTCCGTGTTAAGATACTATCCACTTTGGGCGGCACTGACTCACCCGCACGGGTTTAGGCACATCCATTTTAATGCATCCTAACTAGGAATCTGGTCCTCCCCTCCCCATTCTTTAGGACACTTCCCACACACATCCACAGAATTGGAACTGCACATCCATAGTCAACAAGATAAAGCATTACACAGTAAACAAGTACTGACCCAACAGGATAAAACTCAAAACAACTCCGGGTACTGGGCACGTATCTGTGCTTCCCTCTCCTAGGTACTTTCCTCAAGCCCACCATGTCTCCATAACACAAGAACCAAGGTAATGGTTCGCCCATGAAGCACCTTTTCCTCATGACCCTCGATCATCATTGGTCGCTCCACGAAGGTTGCATCGTCTTTGATATCTAGCCCTCCCCAGTCGAGGACGTGTGAATTGTCATTCAGATATCGTCGGAGCTGGGACACATGAAATACATCATGTATCCTCAATAGCGGCGGTGGTAGCGCTAGCTGATAAGCCACTTCACCAACCCGTCGTGACACTTCGAAGGGCCCGATGAACCTGGGAGAAAGCTTACTTCCCTTATTGAACCTCTATTGTCCACGCCGATGGGATACCTTCAAGAACATGTGGTCTCCTACCTCAAACTCCAAGGGTCTCCTCCTATTATTGGAATATGACTTCTGCCGGTCCTGAGCCTCCTTCATCCTTTCTCGTATAAGTTGAACCTTCTCTATCGTGCTCTGCACCACCTTCGGGCCAAGAACACCTGCTTCCCCAACCTCAGTCCAGCACATGGGTGAGCGACACGGCCTTCCATATAGGGCTTCGAATGGAGCCATGCCAATGGTAGAGTTATGGATATTATTGTAGGTGAACTCTACCAGAGGAAAATGTCGCACCCATGATCCTCCTGAGTCCAGAACACATGCCCGCAGCATGTCCTCCAGGGTCTGGATGGTGCGCTCTATCTTCCCATCTGTCTGGGGGTAGAAAGCAGTGCTAAGACGCAGGTGGGCGCCAAAAGCATACAACAAACACCTCCAGACTCATGAGGTAAATCGTGCGTCCCTATTAGAGACTATGGAACTCGTAACTCCATCCAACCTTACTACCTCGTCCACATATCTCCGTGCTAGAGCGTCCACTGTACTCGACTCCTTGATCGCCAAAAAGTGAGCCGACTTCGTCAAGTGGTCCACCACTACCCAGATGGTGTCACAGCCTCCTTGCACTTTGGGTAGTCCTGTGACGAAATCCATTGATATGTCATCCCACTTCCACTCAGGGACATCTAAAGGTTTCAATAACCCGCCTGGAACACAGTGTCGAGCCTTTACCTGCTGACACACTAGGCACTTGGCCACAAACTCTGCCACTGCTCGTTTTACTCTGGGCCACCAAAACTGTTTCTTCAGACCATGGTACATCTTGGAAACTCCTGGGTGCACTGCTAGGGGTGATTTGTGGAACTCACTAAGGACATGGCCGCGCATCGCCTCTAGAACAAACAACTTTTCTTGGAAAAGCATCTGGTTCTGACCATCCTCTGTCCACCCTTCCAAAGCATTACCTTAGTCAACTCGGTCACGCATCACTTTGCACTCTGAGTCTCCCCACTGAGACTCCTCTACCTAGTGTAACAGATAGGATTGTATTGTCATCTGATACAAGCAACCCCTTCCAATATCCATTCTCGCATCCAGGTGTAGGGCAGCCAACTCCTCCATCGCCCTCCAAGCGTCCGCCGACTCTCGTACTACATCCCTCTGTGACTTCCTACTCAAGGCATCAGCCACCACATTTCCTTTCCCTAAGGTGTAGGAAATCTCCAAATCTTAATCCTGGAGGAACTCCATCCACCTTCACTGCCGTAAGTTTAGGTCCCGCTGGGAGAAGATATACCTCAAGATTTTGTGATCCATGAAGACCACAAAGCGTTCTCCGATGAGGTAATTCCACCATAACTTCAGTGCGAAAATGACCACTAAAAGTTCCAGATCGTGGGTGGCATAATTACACTCATGAGGGCGTAGCTTCCTAGACCCATAAGATATCACCCCTTGTCACTGCATCAACACACATCTGAGGCCTTGCCCTAAAGCATTGCAGAATACCTCAAATGCCGCTCCTTATTTTGGTAGTCTCAGTACTGGGGCACTAACCAATTTCTCCTTTAGATAGCTAAAGGCTGCCTCGCACTGCTCACTCCACACGAAAACCTGGTCCTTCTTGGTCAAGGCTGTCAAAGGGGCTGCAACTCGGGAGAAGTTGGGCACGAACATCCGATAGTAACTTTCCAACACGAGGAAACTGTGAACCTCTTCCACATTCTTGGGTGTTTCCCAAGAAAAAACCGCCTCAATCTTTGATGGGTCCACTGCTACCCCTTTCCCGGACACTACGTGCCCAAGAAAGTGTACTTCCCGTGTCCAGACCTTGCACTTCGACAACTTCCCATAGAGATGGTGTTGTCGGAGGACCTCCAAAACCATCCTCAAGTGATCAGCATGGTCCTCCTCTGATCTTGAATAGATCAGGATGTCGTCGATGAACACAACTACGAATCGATCCAGGTACTCCTGGAAGACGGAGTTCATAATCCCCATGAAAATAGCCAGGGCGTTCATAACGCCGAAAGGCATGACCAAAAACTCGAAGTGCCCATATCTTCACCTGAAGGCCATCTTCGTGATGTCACCCTCTTTCATCCTCAACTGGTGATATCCAGACCGTAGGTCGATTTTCGAGAACCGTCTTGCCCCTTTCAGCTAGTCAAAGAGATCGTCTATCCTCGGAAGAGGGTAGCGGTTCTTGATCGTTACCTGATTCAGCCTTCTGTAGTCTATGCACAACCTGATACCACCATCTTCCTTCTTTGCGAACAAGACTGGAGCACCCCACGGTGATGCACTTGGTCGAACAAAACCCTTCTTCATCAGATCATCGATCTGAATCTGCAACTCCCGTAGCTCCGAAGGTTCCATCCTATAGGGAACCATCGAAATCGAACGAGCACCAGGATGCAAGTCTATCCCAAACTCGATATCACGTCGAGGGGGTAGAGTCATCACCTCCTCAGGGAATACTTCCATAAACTCACTGATGATCCCTGGTACTTCCACCATCTCAGCATCCACTGACTCTACTGACAGCTCGGCCAACAAGGAGAGGAGGGGTTCTTCTCGCCTGCTGTCCTTCTGGCTACTCCGCTCGCCGGTGAAAGTAACACGTCGGCCGCCCAAGTCTGAGAACACAACTCTCCCTCGGAAGCATTCGATGACGGCACACACAGAGAACAGCCAGTTGATGCCTAGAATGACATTGTATGGTTGTATCTGCAATAGTAGCAGATCCATGAATGATTGATGTGGCCCTATCATCAGTCTGCATCCCTTACAAACAGATAACAAGTCGGTCTGACCTCCGACTGGTGTGCTCAGCACCAGGGGCACTGGAAGTCTCTCGGCTTCTAGACCCAGAGCACAGGCCAGACCGGGTGCAACAAAGGAGTGAGAATCTCTGGTATCGAACAAGGCATAAGAAAGGGTACTGAACAAACTGATCATACCTCGAACAACCTTCGGTCCCACTGGAACTGCTGCCTCCGCGGCGTGCAATTGTCCATGCCCAGCTCCTCTTCCCCTCAGCTATCGGCCGCCTCCCCGACCGCACCCCGGTCGAGGTCCCTGAGGAGTGCCCTGTGGTCAGCCTCCCCCTACAACGTCTACCCTCGGAGGATCGGGAGCTCGCTGCCCCTGCTGCTGCTGAAAGGGCTTAGCTGGAAGCTGCTGCTGAGGCAGGTGCTGGGTTTGTCCACCACTGCCATACTGAACTCGGTCCAGGCACTGATTCTGGAGATGTCGATGTCTCCCACAGACGAAGCACCTCGGTCCTAGGCCCGAAGGGAAAGGGCAAGGACCGGGGGACCGGAACTGGAACTGCTACAGCCTGCTCCCTGCTGGTCGAAACCTAGAGGGTCCCGATGCTGGAGGTCTGGTGCTGACAGCCTTTCCCTTTGACGGGCCTAGCTGAATCCCCTCTCGTGACACACCGCCCAGTGTGTGCATCCTCTCCACCACCTATGCCTTCTTCTGGACCTCTAAGTATGTCAGAAAGGTGAAGGGGGTAACGGCGTACTGGAGGGAGGGTCAGAACTCCTCCTCTAAACGTCTCGCCCGAGACTCCTCATCCAGAAAGAGATCCGGAGCAAAGCGGAGGAGATCCTTGAACTTGATCCCTAGCTCCCTTACTGGCATACTCCCCTGCTGGAGGGAGAGTAGCTCTTTACCCTTCTCTACCTTCATCATAGAAGAGAGGAATTCCGCTCGGAACTCCTTCTCGAAATCAGCCCATGACACCTCAGCCTCTCTCCTCTCCCCCAGGTAGAGCGTCCACCACTGACACGCTGCTCCCCGCATCTGGATGATGGCCAGAGGAACCCAGTACTCGGTCGGAGCCCAGATCAATCCGAAGGCTATCACTAGATCTTCTAGCCAGCCCTCTGTCTTCATATAAGAGGTGTTTCCCTCGTTCTTCTTGAGGGTCTGTCGATGTAAGGCTCGAAGCATCTTTTGCCACTGGTCGTCCTCCTTCTCCTGATCAGCCCTCTGCTAATCGGCCAAGTCAACCTCTTGGTCCTCGATTTCCCTTAAAACTCATGGTCATCTCCCTGGTGCCATAGCTGCAAGGTAAACAATGAATGCCTAATCCCAAGTAGTGCAGAATATTGTTCTTACATTTTATTTGACTTATTTATTTATTTTTTGAATCCCCAAAACACCCAGAAACATGAGAACACAAGTCATTATGTTGCATGTACCTTTCCTAGGGTCTCTACCCTGCAATTTAGTGTAACCTCACTTGGTCGTTTGGTAGGACCAGAGTCCTTGCATCAGATCACGGGGGGGGCCTAAAATCCTGTGTCCTAGCCAGTCTTCCCTGGCCTAATTCACGCACCAAGGTCACCCAACACCATTTCCCTACCATCCCATGAAATCCTCACTGTTCCTAACTTTATACTCCATCCTATCTCTCAACCTCTCCCTCTGATACCATTCTTTCATGACCCGCTTTCACCAAAAGGAGGGAAGGGTCAGCAGATTGTCAGGCCCTTCTTTCTTTAAGTTGAAGGAGAGATAATGACCCCCGAAACCCGCGTTCAATAGGTCCCGGAGTGGCGACCAACACCAAGGGAATAAATTCACACACTAAATGGAAGGCATTACCCTTTTTCTTTTAATAGGATCGGGAGATAAGATAGTGAATCCCACAACACCAAACTGAAAGTAAAAGTAAAGCCAAGAACCATTCCCAATGCATGTTACAAAATTAAAATCCACAATGTGTAAGGAGACTAAAAATAAAAATACAAAAAGAAATAACAACAACAACTGTGATGATCAGTCACAAGGTCTGAGCTAGTATGGTCCAACACGATCCCCGAAGTCCTCCCGGAAACCTGAAATCAGTTTTATATACGTAGGGTGATCATACAAGTATACTCAGTAGGGAAAAACCAAAGACTCTCATGAACAAGTGGGGAGGCATACTAATGCCCTGTGAGAAAAGAGATAACCAAGCACCTAACAAGGAAACTAACCACCCAAGCCTCACCAAGGCACACTCTCCAAATAACGCAAGTCAAGTAATGTATAGTAATAGAACATCAATGTTTGGGTACCCCGCGCCACTTTCCCATTGGTTATTGAAGACATCCTATGCATCAGACCAATCCTGCCATTCTCACCGCAGACCCACTACCATACCCTGCCCGCACACTCCTGGGCCATATCCTCACCACAGTCCCACTGCCAAACCCCACCCGTACACACCTGGGCTACAACCTCACATCCCGCCCGTAGAAACATGGGCCACAACCATCACATGTAACCATACCCGCAAACACCTGGGTCAGAACAACCACTACCACGCCCAAAGACACATGTGCCTCATCCTGAAGACACTTGGGAAACAACCTGCCCGCACACACCTGGGCCAACCACCACACTACCCTGCCCGAATATTTTTGGGCTAATAATGGACTTCAGGCCATCACAGCCTGCTCGAAGGTACTTGGGCTATCCGGGAAAGGGAGCAGAAAGAAGCTAATAACCATCCACTAATAGAAGTGTTGGGAAAAACACCCTCCCCCATGAAATGGGGGTGTTCGGCACTAAGTGCTCAACATGGGTGGGGCGCGAATAAGAAACACAAAACTACAAGTATATGTATAGGTAACAAGCACTCACCCAATCTAGGTTTTTCTTCAGCCAGCCTAAAGAACACTAACCTCACTATTCATTCAGAAGAGAAGAGAACAACACCCATGCCCAACTCACAACTCACACCAACCAAATACCCACATCCCATCTTTTCTTTCATGTTCATTAATAATGTTTAAATAAGTTTTTTCATTACTTGGAAACTAACAGCATAAGCAAAAACTAAGGTAAAAAGTTACAACCAATAGCAATTTAAGCATTCACACCCGGTTCTCTTGTAAAGTCACAACAACAAAGGGATAAGTGAGATCCCTCGAAGTATTGGAACCAAAGAAAACCCCAAGATACAGCCCCATGTTCTCAAACTCCAGGAGCCAACAGTTTCTCAATAATAGAGGATCCCACCACAATTCATGATATAATCAAGTAACCACACGGCCTCAAATTCATAACCAGGGAATCCATAACAACAGGAGATCCCATCCCCACCCACATCACCCATAAATCAACCTATGAATGAAAACAACCAAACCACTACCAACAACACAAAGCAGGCCCATGCCAGTATTTTTAGATTTAAAAGATTTAACACACTCCATGATTCCAATTCCGTTGTACTTTAATCGAGGTTATCACAGAAAAGGGTTGATCCTGGTGCTTTCAATTTATTTAGCTGAATATAAGTAGTTAACCAATTTCCTTTACACGACCAACACAAGAAGTAAGGGTTTATTAATTCATAGATAAATACCACCAACATCCATGATTTTTAGTAGGCATAAACCCGCACAATCCAGAAACCATTAATCATGGAAGAGGAGAAAAATAGAGCAGCATCATCAGTCACACCCATCCCCTTCATTCTTTAGAATCCGTTTATTATCTTCATTAAAGTTTGTTTCACCCAATTCTATAGTAACAGTAGTGTACCCACCCCGCAAGATACACAGAAAGGAGCGACGAAGGTGAAACCCCTACCTGATTGATCAACGATCGAAGTTTTCTCCATGCCCTAGGAATAGGGGATGCGCGACTTGCAGGGCTCCAGCACAGGTGAACCACTTGCCTCAGGAAGAAGGGACTTCAACGCAGAAGGAAGAGGAGACTAGACCAAAGGAAGGATAAGATAATCCAAAGTGATAAATAGATGAGATACCAATTTTACGGGATAAGAAATTTGAATTCCTTTGAAGTCGGATCGTGGTTCTTCCACGTGGTTGGGTGGTTACACATGACTGGATTAATTGTTATTTAATAGGGAGGTTTCTTGGGATTTTTAGACATAAATTATGGCTTATAAACGGCCTTGAAACACCTCAAATGGTTAAAAGTCCCAAAAGTGGGGTTACGAGGAAGGTTGTAGAAGAAAAACCCGCCAAGGCTGGGTTACACCGATAGGTCGCGTCGATCGGTCACGCCGATAATTGCCAAGGAAGGGGTCATGAGGGTCTGGGTCATACTCCACTGATATGGTGTGGGACCCATTATTCATGGCTTGAACCTTTTATCAGGGACTCAGTCAGGAGATCCGGGCTTCAATGATTTCTCTCAGCATTCCAACACAGGCGGGGGTGTTAAAGCGAGCCCTCTTAGTGAAGAGGTTTCTTACTGAGTAGTCACCAGTAGCGAGACCCACCACCAGTCATCACGTAGCGGAGTCTTCTGTAGCTGGAAGTAGACATATGTCACAGAGGTCCAAGAGTACCATACCTACAGGGGGATGACCACAGAATTTAGGGTTGGTTGTGCGGGGTACCAGAGATAGATCCAGTCATGCGAGGAACAGGTAGTGTTACACATGCAGCGGGCAGGGTCACATGGCACGTGACTACCCAACCCGTCATACAGATGATCAGAAGACGGACGAGGGACTGCCTAGGTAGAGATAGAGGTTCAATCAAGGAGGTCCGTAGGGAGAAGGCAGACATGGTAGAGGAGTTGGCCATGCAGCTGGATGTGGATGACGATTCGAGATGTTACTGCCACTTCCACCATATGGTCCACCCTGACCATAAGAATCAAGTGGACAAGGGTGAACTCAGCTCAAGGTAGCTGAGGCCAACGACCATGGCACTCTGGAGATGATATGAGGTATGATCTGTGTCTACTCCACCTTAGTTGTAGTACTTATAGACACAGGTTCCTGTCATTATTTTATTTCCACTACCCTCGTTTGGAGCTCGGAGATTCTGACGGAGCCATTGGATCAATCTTTATAGCTAGAGACTTCTACGTTAGAGGATTCTATGATTACACACTGGTGTCGACAGTGTGAGATTACTCTAGGAGGTGAGATTTTTGGTTGGGATCTCCTAGTAGTGGCGTCGAGGCCTTACGACGTCATCTTGGGTATGGACTGTTTATCTATATTCCATGCTCAGATTGATTCTATTTGGTGCAAAGTGAAGTGTGTCCGCACTGATGGGACCATGTTTACCTTCACCAGTGAGAAGGGAGCCTTTGAAGCATATGATGGACTTATCCGGAGAAGGGTGTAGCCAATTATACATCAGTTGGCTAGCCTTACCCTTGGAGCGGTTGACGTGGAGAGTCTGAGCTATCCTGTAGTGGTGGACTAGTATGAGGATGTCTTCCTTGAGGGTATTTTGGGTCTACCTCCTCACAGAGAGGTGGAATTTTACATTGACTTGTACCCCAGGATGGCACCAATATCTACACCAGCATATCTAATGGCTCCCGTGGAGCATCATGAGCTACGGGTACAGTTAGAGGACTTATAGGGGAAAGGATTCATTCATCTTAGTGTTTCTCCTTGGGAAGCCCCGATCTTGTTCGCCAAGAAGGAGGATGGGAGCTTGAGGCTTTGTGTTGACTATCGGCGCCTGAACCAGGTGACCGTGAAGAACAAGTACCCACTTCTGAGGATTGATGACATCTTTGAATAGATGAAGGGGTCACAGTGGTTCTCGAAGATAGACCTCAGGTCAGGCTATCACCATCTCAAATTACGATATTAGGATGTACAGAAGATGGCTTCCAGATGTCGGTACGACCATTACGAGTTCTTGGTTATGCCATTTTGTGTAACCAACACTCCAGTAGTGTTTATGAGACTCATGAATAGGATCTTTCATCCATACCTTGATCTCTTTGTAGTAGTCTTCATCGAAGACATTCTGACCTACTCGGCTACTGAGGAGAAGCATGCCTATCATTTGTAGATAGTTCTGGAAACACTCCAAGAGAATCATATTTATGGTAAACTCTTGAAGTGCCGGTTCTAGATCCAAGAGGTTCACTTTCTGGGACATGTCAACTCAGAGGCTAGAGTAGCAGTGGATCCAGTGAAGATTGAGGTGGTACATGCTTGGGATTCACCCATGATTGTGATAGAGGTACAGAGTTTCTTGGGTTTGGTCTGATACTACCGGAGATTTGTGCCAGATTTCTCCAGAGTTGCAGCACCATTATCAATTTTGATGAAGAAGGGTCAACCCTTCATTTGGTTAGAGAGATGCCAGTGGAATTTTTGGGAGATGAGGCAGAGGCTGACTAGTGCCCCCATCTAGAGGCTACCAGAGGAGGGTGTAGGGTACGTAGTTTACTACGATGCATCAGGGACCGGGATTGGATGTGTCCTGTTGCAGGAGTGAGCAGTGATCGCATATGGTTCTCGACATCTGAGACAACATGAGCAGAACTACGCTACCCATGACCTTGAGTTAGCAGTAGTGGTCTTCGCCTTGAAGATGTGGCGACATTACTTAATGGTTGAATGTTTTACAGTATAATCGGACCATAAGAGTCTCAAGTATATCTTCTCTCAAAAGGAACTGAACCTGAGACAATGACGTTGGCTTGAGTTACTCCAGGAATATGACTTCGAGATAGTCTATACTCCTAGGAAGGGGAACGTTATAGCAGATGCACTCAGCAGGAGATCTGGTATACAGCTGCTAGGTGAGGTGACGGAGCAGCTAGCTGCTTTATAGATATCCTTTTTAGATCAACATGGAGTAGCTTTCCTTTAGTCTCTTACAGTCACTCCCCCACTTCTTCAGCAAATTAGGGAGGCACAGCGTGGGACACTGAATGTGAGGCTCAACGTGCTCATATATCTACAGGACAGGCACCTGATAGATTTTTTGAAGGTGGGGAGCACGTCATCCTCTTCAAAGGACATACCATGGTACTAGTGTCACTTCAAGAGGAAGTGTTGAGGGAGTTACATGCATCCCCTCTGCGGTACACCCAGGAGTGGTGAAGATGTACCAGGACCTTCGATGACAACACTGGTGGTTGGGAATGAAGAAAGTAGTAGCAGAGTTTGTCTCTCAGTGCCTCACTTGTCAGCAAGTGAAGGCGGAGCATCAGGTACCAGCAGGATTAATTCAGCCTTTAGAGATACCAGAGTGTAAGTGGTATGGGATATCCATGGAATTTGTGAAATGACTTCCATGTACATATAGGGGTCATGATTCTATATGGTTGATCATCGACCGACTCACCAATTCGGGCCACTTCCTACCAATTAGAGAGCAGGGTTCAGTAGAGATCTTGGGACACCACTATGTGCAAGAGATTGTGTGAATACATGGAGAACCCTTGACGATTGTCTCTAATCGTGATACATGTTTCACTTCCCGACTATTGAAGGGGTTTCATGAGGCTTTCAGGACGTAGCTTCATTTGAACACCACCTTCCATCCTCAAATGGATGGCCAGACTAAGCGGACCATTCAGACCCTCGAGGAAATGCTACGTGCTTGCGTCCCCGAATTCAGTCACAACTGGGAGGATCACTTTCCTTTGGTGTAGTTTTCATACAACAACAGCTATCACTCCACCATTGGGATGACACCTTTCGAGGCTTTGTACATTTGACCTTGCAGATCGCCTTTGTGTTGGACTGACCCAGGGGAGTCAGCACTAGTGGGACCAAAGATGGTACGGGCTACCATAGAGAAGGTGCAGATCATCCAGGAGCAGATGAAGACTACATAGAGTAGGTATAAGTCTTATGCTGATAGAATATGGAGACCTCTGGAGTTTGAGGATGGAGACCACGTCTTTCTACGGGTCTCACCCCGATGGGGTTTGAGGAGATTTGGCCAAGGTGGAAAGTTATATCAGAGGTTCATTGGACCCTTCAAAGTCCATAGCAGAGTTGGTGAGGTGCCTTACCGCCTAACACTTCCACCTCAGTTGCACCGGGTGGAAGACGTCTTCCACGTATCCCAACTGAGGAGATACGTGCATGAACCTTCCCACGTCATCGACCACGGCGAGTTGGACATCGAAGATGGGGCAACGTTTACGAAGGTTCCAGTAGAGATTGAGGATTGAAAAGATCGGTTCCTTCATAGGTGGTCAATACCTCTAGTGTGTGTTCACTTGTAGCATGAGAACCTCTAGGAGAGCACATGGGAGTGGGATGCTCAGATTCATGCTCAGTACCCCCACTTGTTTTCCTAGTTTTTGTTATGTGGCTTTCGGGGACGCAAAGCCCTGAGGTGCGGAGAATGTAAAGACCCGGAAATCCCATGTAATTTTTTTTCAAAATTATATAGGAATTTTACGAGTGCGCGAAAATTGACGGCGCGTGATTCTGAGGCCTGGTGTTCCCAGAAAGAATTTTTGAACTTTTTTTAGGTACGTTCAGTAAACGTATGAGCAGATTTTTGTAACTTTTGAACTGGTGCTTGAAATTAAAATCTGAGGGCACAGTTGAACTCGCAATGCCAGTATTATCTTAAAAATATCTTCACCTCGACCGCAGTAGGTCAAGGGTGAAAGTTAGTTTTTGTGATTTTTCTTAGAAATAAAAATAAAATAAACTTTTATTTTATTTTTATAATCTTCTTTTTGAATGCTCGGTGGTGGGGACCACCGGAGCTAGAAAAACCCCCAATCTTAATCTATGGTGGTGGGGACCACCTGAACCCCTCTTAATGGGGGGGGAAACCTCTCAACTCCCCAATAATTGATTCCTCCCATTTAATTGAGCCAATTAATTATGCCAACTCCATTTTTTCCAACAAATTAAATTGATAAACTTAATATTTGTATTGGATTCTCACTTGTTTTTTTTGGGAAATCATTGGAGAAAGGGATCAATTTGGAGGATCATTCTCTCCCAACGAATAATATTCCATCTTCTCCAAAAAAGAATGTGCCATCTTCTCTAACGAAAAAATGTGCCACCTCCAATGTGGGACGTCTTCAATGACGACAAACCGATGTTCGTCTTTTCCTCCTCATCGGCATCAACAAATCTCCAAGTTAGGGGTGTGTTTTTGATTGATCATCGTTAATTTCACTCTCATGTTAAATCACCTCCCTTGAGCCGCTTACTACCACTCTAACACGGAGGGTATGGGCCAAACGAACATGGAATGACCCATCCAGAAATCTTGTGGTTCATTTTGTGTTCTTCGCGATGGAGGAGCACAGCAATCGTCACCGGTGGGGCTCGAGAACGGCGGCCGACACAACAGCCGGCCACGAAGATGGCGGCAGTGTAACTGCACTGCCGGAGAAGGGTTTCGGACCATCGGCCATGGCGGAACAAGGTTAGTGGCCAGTGGAGGCTGGCCACACGGTGGGGCGGCGGAGTGCGTCTGCGCCGCCCGGTGAGCAAGGGTCGTGGCTTGTGCCGCGGTGGCGAAGGAAGGGTAGCCGACGTTCAGTCGGCCGCGGAGGGGCGGTGCACAACGCGTTACCAGGAGGCAAAGGGGCCAGCTATTATGGCTGGCCAAGTTGAACCAATTGGGACCCACGGGTCTCGTGTGCAGCTGGCGACCAAATGGCCTCTGCCGTTTGGTCATTGGAGGTGGGGGGTCGTGACTCCCCCATCCCCCCCCCCCCCCCCGCATGTGGCCAGGCCAGGCCGCCCAGTGTGGGATGGGCCGAGCCAGACCCAGTGGGTAGGGTCGGACCCAGCGGGCTGGGTCGGTCCGACCAGGTTGGACCGGACCCGGACCAGTTCGTCCCATTTCCGCTCTTTTGGCCATAATTTTGGCACTAGGTGTCCGTTTGATGAATCGTCTACAGTGCCAAAAACCTTGGAGCGAGACAGTCCTTTTGGTATACCCCACATGAGATTTGGATAAATTTGGGGTAAAGTCAGGTTGGATCAAGCACGGATCCATCCGGGCCCTCGGGACTAAAAGACTAATAACTTACCGACTGGGCGTCCGATTGATGCACCGTCTGTTGCGTTTAGACCCCTATTACACGGCGGTCCTTTGGGATACTTCTTCATGGGACTTCATGGTAATTGGATTATTTACCAATGCCTTGAAGAGCGTTCCCTTTCGAAGATAAGCGAGCTTAGTGTGGGAACCCTGTAGCTGGTTGTAACATGATAAAGGGATCCTTTGTGGGTCTGTGCTCGAGGATCCCATGTGGATCCACTCTAGGAATCCATGTGGAACTACTCTAAGATATTGTGTGGGTATATTGTACTAGGATCCTGTGTGGGTCTGATGATGTACTAGGATCCTATGTGGGTCTGATGTACTAGGATCCTGTGTGGGTCTGATGATGTACTAGGATCCTGTGTGGGTCTGCTGTAATAGGATCATTTGTGGGTCTGATGATGTTCTAGGATCCTACGTGGGTCTGCCTATTAACAGAGTAAGATGATTCAGTAGTTACATCTAATCATCTATAGTTATGTACTTAAGTTATACCTGGTATGATCTGAGACTTTACCTTCGTGGTGTTACCTTGGTGGTATTCTTCTGTGCAGCGTAACTATGTGGTACGTAGCTTCGTAGTATTCCTTCCTTTATGGAACAATTGAGCTTTGGGATTTTGAGTTAGACTCTATGTTTCCTCATGATTGAGATGGGTATACTTGATAACTTAGGTATATGTATGGGTATATACCTAAGTAGGGTTGTCAGTTGATTACATGTTGTGTGGTTTATCCTTGGTGGATTTTGTGTGACCTTGAGGGTCTCGGGGTCCCTACTAAGTATCGTTATACTCACCCCTGCACGGGATATGCTCGCACCATGTTGTGTTTGGTGTAGATGATGGACATCGCAGACTAAAGACGAGAGTACCAGGACTGGAGATAGCTCAAAGGTAGACATTAGATGAGGCTTACCGTAGAGACAGTCATTCGAGAGCTGTACCTACCCTATAGGTAGGATCCTTGGTGGGTGTTCACAGGAGTTGTTCCAGTTTACTTGTACTTTTCAGTTTCTTGTACTTTCCTGTTGGGCTTGTATTCTGGCCCCTTTACTTACTGTATTCACTCTATTTACTGTTCATCTTACTTTGTGTTCGTATCCAGCTATGTTCTTGGTTGTGTGTGTTTACAGGTTATAAAGGAAATGCCTTCCCGGTTTTAGGGAAATACACCTTTGGTGCTGGTCGCTAGCCCTTGGCCTATGGAAGGCGGGCTTGGGGTAGTCACTGCACGGGCCCTGGGGGACAGTTTGTGAAACGTGTAGCTGGTATGAACACATCGTGTAGTCTGGATGAGGTACACACTACAGACCCAAGCATCTACCCTAGATACATAGAAACCAAGATACACAATGTGTAGATGGTCTGTACACGTCGTGTAGACTCCCATTAATGGATAGAATTAAAAATTACATTAAATTAAATATTCCAGTATTAAAATTTTATTTTATTTATTATCACAACAATACATGTTTAACAATTTAATAATGATTTTAAAGAATATTAAAATCTAAATTAATTTATTATAATTAATATTTAATTATTTTTTCTTCTGTTTATTTTCCATGAATTTCATAAATTATGGGTATCTCTAATTAAGTTTAGATGATCATTAATATGAAGAATAATTAATTAATTAATTAATGAAAGAAAATTCATTTTAATAATAAATAAATGAATGCTATCTAGTTACTTTTACGTATTTGTTTCATGTATGATTGATCATGATCTTGACCAAGACCTATGTATGTTTTCGATGTTTTAATTTAATTTATTGTATGAATTTGAAAATATTTATTATTAAATTAAATATGATGGAATGTGTTTCATCCCTCCCTCCATTATTATGTAGGGCCTTCATGTCCAAGGATATTTATGCAATCCCCTTTTAATTAATCCTTTGGTTCTCCTCACCCAAGTGTGAGTCATAAATACATGTAATTAATGGAGTATCCCAAGGTGTGTGGAGGTAGTCAAGATTGAACCATTATGATTCCAAATCAGGTGACACATAGTTGGAAAGGTAGAATGTTGTAACTCATACCAAGACCAGTAATAGGAATTATTTCTCCTTTCAAAAATGTTCATTTAATATACACTCATTAAATCAACCATTAGATAAAGCTCATGAACATGTCATTTAATTAATTATTCATTTCTATCTATGAATTTATGTATTTTATGGTTTCAAGGACATGATCACATAATTAAATGAGTTAATGTGTAAATATGGAAATTTAATAAATGAATTATGCATAAATTATTTATCCATAATGGTTAGTTAATTAAGTAAAATACATTTAATATTATAAGACATGTCAAGGATAAAACAAGATAAAAATTTATGCATGATTAATTAAAATCAATCAATTAAATATTATTTCAAACTTGGACTTCCATTACATGATTAGAAATGAAATCCTTGAAACTAAGTGTTTGACCAACCTTTGTTGGGACACTTACTTTAAATGTGGAGTTCTTCTGAGGGTTATGGGTTGACTTAACCATCATACATCAAGAGAAGTAACCCTCTCTAGACTTGATGTAACTTGGAGGCAAGTGTTGAGGAAATACAAGTCATGATTTTAGGATAGGGGATTCCACTAAATGTGAAGGGGAATATGGATCCTTTCCACTAGAATATAATAACAACTATACATTTCAAGTTCAATGGTAAGGGATATTAAGACTTGATAAAATAGTGGGATATTTAATAAAAATAATAAAATCAAATTAATTTATTATTTCTCACATGATTTATAATCGATAAAAGGAAAAGTACTAATAATCTTCTCTTTTAATTGTAGAATAAAACAGAAAGCTCATCATTCACATTATCCTACAATCAATATTGGTGAAAGAAAACCTCCTTGACAACAGTAACATCTAGGAGTGGTTTAAACACCTTTGAGTTGTGCTATGCCATGAACAAAAATCTTATGTGCTAGAATACTTGATGAATGATCTACCTACTAAAGAGGTTTGTGATGAAGAGTTCCTGGTGTATGAAAAAAATTGAGCGATGTAGTCAATGTTAAATGTTTGATGCTCTATTCTATTTCTATTGAACTCATGAAGTCTCATGAAAACATGGATACATATATCATGCTTGAGAACCTTAATGGTATTTACCAGGGGGGAGATGGATATGAAAAATTTGAGATATCCAAGTTAGTATTTCAATAAATCATGGAGAGGGTGCCCCAACTAAGACTCATACAGTCAATCTAATTAGCTACATTGAGTGTCTAGAGGTTCTAGGGTTTAATATGAACAACATTGAGAAGTATATTTCAGATCTTCTAACCCTATTTTTTCAAGTAGATAATGATACAAAGCATGAAAATCATTTCATCCTTATGGTGAAGAAACATAAAGGGAAAGTGAAGATCTTTAAGCCCAAATCATCTTTACACCCTTACAAGAAAAAGAAGATCTAGGGGAAAGCAAGCAAACAAGATGTTTTTATTTCACATGTGGTCAGGCCAGGCCGCCCAGTGTGGGATGGGCCGAGCCAGACCTAGTGGGCCAGGCCGGACCCAGCGGGCTGGGTTGGACCAAACCCGGACTATCTTCGACTCATTTTCTCTCTTTTGGCCATAATTTTGGCATCAGGCATCCGTTTGACGAATCGTCTGCAGCGCCGGAAACCTTGGAGCGAGAAGGTCCTTTTGGTATACCCCACTTGAGTTTTGGATAAATTTGGGGTACAATCAAGTTGGATCAAGCACGAATCCAGTCAGGCCCTCGAGACTAAAAGGCTAATAACTTACAAACTGGGCGTCCGATTGACGCACCGTCTGTTACATTGAGACCCCTATGACATGGAAGTCCTTTGGGATAA
The DNA here is from genome assembly GCA_963277665.1 of Viscum album. Classification (NCBI taxonomy): domain Eukaryota; kingdom Viridiplantae; phylum Streptophyta; class Magnoliopsida; order Santalales; family Viscaceae; genus Viscum; species Viscum album. Next base: position 733,924,871 of record OY728147.1, on the reverse strand, counting down.
TTCTTCATGGGACTTAGTGGAATTTGGATTATCGACCAATGGATTGAGGAGAAGTTCCTCCTGGAGATAAGAGAGCTTAGTGCGGGAACCCTATAGCTGGCTGTAACATAAGAAAGGGATCCTTTGTGGGTCCGTGCTCAAGAATCCCACATGGATCTGCTCTAGGAATCCATGTGGAACTACTCTAGGATCCTGTGTGGGTCTGTTGTTCTAGGATCTTTTTTGGGTATGATAATTTACAAGGATCCTGTGTGGGTATGTTGTACTAGGATCCTGTGTGGGTTTGATGATGTTCTAGGATCCTATGTGGGTCTGCTATACTAGGATCCTGTGTGGGTCTGATGATGTACTAGGATCCTACGTGGGTCTGCCTCTTAACAGAGTAAGATGATTCAATAGTTAAATTTAATCATCTATAGTTATGTGCTTACCTTCGTTGTGTTACCTTGGTGGTATTCTTCTATGTGGCGTACCTATATGGTACTTACCTTCATAGTATTGCTTCCTTTGTGAAATAGTTAAGCTTTGGGATTTTGAGTTAGACTATGTGTTTCCTCATGATTGAGATGTGTATACATTATAACTTATGTATATGTATGGGCATATACCTAATTAGGGTTTTCAGTTGATTACATGTTGTGTAGTTTATCCTTGGTGGATTTTGTGAGACCTTGAGGGTCTCAGGGTTCCTACTGAGTATCGTTATACACCGCCCTGCATGGGCTATGCTCGTACCTTGTTGTGTTTGGTGTAGACGATGTACAGCACTAACTGAGGATGAGAGTACTAGGATTGGAGGTAGCTCGAAGGTGGACATTAGATGAGTCTTATCGTAGAGACGGGCATTCGAGAGTTTTACCTACCCTATAGGTAGTATCCTTGGCGGTTGTTCACAGGAGCTGTTTCAGTTTACCTGTACTTTTCAATTTCTTGTACTTTCCAGTTGGGTTTGTATTCTAGCCCCTTTACTTACTATACTCACTATATTTACTATTCATCTTACATTGTGTTTGTATCTAGTTGTGTGCTTAGTTGTGTGTGTTTACAGGTTATAAAGGCAATGGCTTCCTGGTTTTAGGGAAATACGCCTTTGGTTTTGGTTTCCAGCCCCTGGCCTATGGAAGACGGGATTAGTGTAGTCACGACACGAGCCCCGGGGGCCGGGTCGTGACACGTGTAGCTTGTATGAACACATCGTGTAGTCTAGATTAGGTACACACTACAGACCCAAGAATCTACCCTAGATACACAGAAACCAAGATGCAATGTGTAGATGGTCTGTACGCGTCGTGTAGTCTCCCATTAATGGATAGAATTAAAAATTACATTAAATTAAATATTCTAGTATTAAAACATTATTTTATTTATTAGCACAACAATACATGTTTGAAAATTTAATAATGATTTTAAAGAATATTAAATTCTAAATTAATTTATTATAATTAATATTTAATTATTTTTTCTTCTGTTTATTTTCCATGAATTTCATAATTTAAGGGTATATCCAATTAAGTTTCGATGATCATTAATGTGAAGGATAATTAATTAATTAATTAATTAAATCAAATTCATTTTAATAATAAAGAAATTAATGTTATCTAGTTACTTTTACGTATTTGTTGCATGTATGATTGATCATGATCTTGACCAAGACCTATGTATGTTTTGGATGTTTTAATTTAATTTATTGCATGAATTTGAAAATATTTATTATTAAATTAAATATAATGGCATGTGTTTCATCCCTCACTCCATTATTATTTAGGGCCTGCATGTCCAAGTATATTTATGTAATCCCCTTTTAATTAATCCTTTAGTTCTCCTCACCCATGTGTGAGTCATAAATACATGTAATTAATCGAGTATCCCAAGGTGTGTGGAGGTGGTCAAGATGGAACCATTATGATTTCAAATCAGGTGACACATAGTTGGAAAGGTAGAATGTTGTAACTCATACCAAGACCAGTAATAGGAATTATTTCTTCTTTCTAAAATGTTCATTTAATATCCACTCATTAAATCAACCATTAGATAAAGCTCATGAACATGTCATTTAATTAATTATTTATTTCTATCTATGAATTTATGTATTTTATGGTTGCAATTCCATGATCACATAATTAAATAAATTAATGTGTAAATATGGAAATTTAATTAATGAATTGTGCATAAATTCTTTATCCATGATGGTTAGTTAATTAAGTAAAATCCACTTAATATTAATAAGTCATGTCATGGATAAAACAAGATAAAATTTTGTTCATAATTAATTAAAATCCATCAATTAAATATTATTTCAGACTTGGCCTTCCATTACATGATTAGAAATGAAATCCTTGAAACTAAGTGTTTTACCAACCATTTTTGGGACACTTAATTTAAATGTGGAGTTCTTATGAGGGTTATGGGTTGACTTAACCATCATACATCAAGAGAAGTAACCCTCTCTAGACTTGATGTAACTTGGAGGCAAGTTTTGAGGAAATCCAAGTCAGGATTTTAGGATAGGGGATTCCACTAAATGGATCAAGGATCTTTAAGCCTATAGTTGGCAAAGACCTACCTACCTAAATAATTTCAAGTAGCTTTACCAACCATTATTGGGGTTATGTGAAGGGGCATATGAATCCTTTCCACTATAATATAATAACAACTATACATTCCAAGTTCAATGGTAAGGGATATTAGGACTTGATAAAATAGTGGGATATTTAATAAAAAATAATAAAATAAAATAAATTTTTTATATCTCACATGATTTATAATCAAGAAAAGGAAAATTACTAATAATCTTCTCTTTTATTGTAGAATAAAACAGAAATCTCATCATTCACATTATCCCTAAAATCAATATTGGTGAAAGAAAACTTCCTTGCCAGCAGTAACCTCTAGGAGTGGTTTAAACACCTTCGAGTTGTGCTACACCATGAACAAAAATCTTATGTTCTAGAATCTTCGATGCATGATTTTCCTACTAAAGAGGTTAGTGATGAAGAGTTCCTGGTGTATGAAAAACATTTGAGCGATGTAGTCGATGTTAAATGTTTGATGCTCTCTTCTATTTCTATTGAACTCATGAAGTCTCATGAAAACATGGATGCATATATCATACTTGAGAACCTTCATGGTCTTTACTAGGAGAGAGATGGATATGAATAATTTAAGATATCCAAGTTAGTATTTCAAGAAAGCATGGAGAGGGTGCCCCAATTAGAACTCATAAAGTCAAGCTGATTAGCTACATTAAGTGTCTAGAGGGTCTAGGGTTTAAACTTCCTAAATAACTAGGCACTGATCTCATTCTGGCATCACTCCCTCGGAGTTTCTCCAATTTCATTGAAAATTTTAATATGAACAACATTGAGAAGTCTATTTAAGATCGTCTAACCCTCCTTTTCCAAGTAGATAATTATACAAAGCATGAAAATCATTTCATCCTTATAGTGAAGAAACATAAAGGGAAAGTGAAGATCTTTAAGCCCAAATCATCTTTACACCCTTACAAGAATAAGAATATCAAGTGGAAATCAAGGAAAAAATATGTTTTATATTTTACATGTGGAAAGAATGGAAACTAGAAGAAAAATTATAATCATCCAAATAAGTAAAAGAAAGATTCAAGTTCAATTGTTATCAAGTGAAATTTATCTATTTCTACAAATTGGATATTAGATACAACTTTTGGTGCTCACATATGTATTTAAATATATGAACCAAGTAGATTTACAAATATTGACCAAGGGGAGGTAGATCTATGATTATCCAATGAATCTAAACTTACTGTTGTAGTTATCGGTGACTGCCACATTATATTAATAACTCAAATGATCTTGGTTTTAAATGGTTTTTATTATGTGTCTTTAGTTACTAAAAATATTATATCAGTATCTAGACTAGATACATATGGTTTTATTTTAATATTTGGAAATAAATTTTTCTTCTTTTATAAAGATATAATTTTTATGGTAAATCACAGTTAAATAATGGTATTTATGTGTTATAATACAAAAACCATGTAATTACAATCAATAACGAATCAACCTCACATAAATCACACCACACCCAACATTGGAATCACTAGATAGGTTATGTAAATGAAAATCAATTGACTAAACTACATCAAGTTGGATATTTAGATTCTCTTGAACTAAAACCACTTAGTGTATATCACACTTTTTTACAAGGTAAAATGATCTAAGCACCATTTAGTGGGAAATGTGAAAGGGATAAAGAGCTTATTGAATTAGTTCACAATGATGTGTGTGTGTGCCATTTATTATTGAATAAAGGAGTGCGTAATCATACTAAATAACTTTTACTAATGATTTTAGTGGATATGGATATGTCTACTTAATGAGGTATGAGTCATATTCTTTTGATAAATTCAAGGAATACAAGAATGAAGTTTATAACTAGCTTGGTGATAAGATTAAGAAACTATACTAAGACTATGGTGGAGAATATCTTAATTATAATTTCATTGAATTTTATGGGATTTTGGGATACTATCTAAACTCAATCCTCCTTATATTCCTCAATGGAACGGTGTAAGTAAAAGGAGGAACCACACCTTGTTCAACATTTTGATATCAATGATGAGTCATGTGAGTCTTCTATTATCCTTTTGGGGATATGTGTTATAAACAATAGAAAAAATACAAAACCAAGTTACAAATAAATTGTATAATGGTATACTATAACAATTATAAAATAGAAAGAAACTTGTGTTGTTATACTTACATGTGTGGGGTTTTAAAGAATTTGTTAAGACCTCTTCGGGTAACAAACTTTCACCACATGGCACAAAGTATACCTTTATAGGATATCCCATGGAAACAAGGGGATATTATCTATACGACCCCTTAGAAAAAAATTATTTTGGAAAGACATTCCATATTCCTTGATAGGGAGAACATATCTAAAAGTGATAGTGGGATCAAGATAGAATTCGATTATGTTGAGGTTCAAGGTACATAAGAGTTAGTAGAGGAATTGATTCAAAAAAGCCCCATGGAAGAAGAAACTATTTCAAATACATAAGCATTTTTTTAGGAGTAAAAGAGAGGATATATAACCATAAAGTTATAGTTTTCTATTCACTAAGTATGATGACTCATTATTCATTGATAATAGTGATTCTCTAACCAATAAGGAAATAGTAAGTGTCATATATGGTTCCTTGTGGAAAGAATCCATGAATTATGGAATGGATTCCATTTACCCTAACCAAGTTTGGATTTTGATATATCCTCAAATGGATGTAAAGTCCATTGGTTACAAATTGGTATTTAATAATAAAATGGAAATGGAAGTACAAGTTAGTACCAATAAGTCATGACTAGTTATAAAAGTGTTTAAATAGCATTAAGGAATTTACTACAATGAAACCTTTTCACTAGTTTCAATGTTGAAATACATCAAAATTATACATTCCATTGCCTCTTACCATAACTATGATATTTATAAAATTGATGTCAAAATATCCTTTCTTAATAGAAACCTTTATAAATATTTCTATATGAAACAACTTGAAGGTTTTGTGACTTGATTGTACCACGATTCACTGTTTTATTTCACCCTTACACCGCAGTTTTAAACTAGTTTTGTAATGAATATTTCAAATATAATAATAAATTTCACTTTATGTTTGAATAAATAAATTAATTTTAATAAATATTATAATGGTAAATGTTACTTGTTTTTATTGTTTCGATGTAGGTGGAGGTGATTTGGAGGGCCCTTGATGAAGTGAAAGAAAAATGGGACAAAATTGCATGGATCTATGGATATATGTCCACTGTTTTGCAGAGTACACGAAATCTGTGCATCCAAATGGGCTTAAATTTTTTGGACCTGTCAAAAATTTAATAGGCTACATTTCCTATTAAGTAACCCAATCCTGATTCGTCTTCTATGGGGCCCATCCGAACTGATCTGTCCAAGCCACCGAATTTGGACCAAGTCAAATGCGGTGTTCTGTATTTTATCAATATATTGAGCTGTAGTTGTCCAAACGGTTCCAAATTTTCGGTGGATACATTAAAGAGATAGTTCTACAAATTTTCTATTTTTTACAAAGCGATATAAGACTGTACGAAGGCCGAAACGCATTGTGCAAGTGGATTGATGAAATCTGTGTGCCTAAAACCACCTTCTAATTTTCCTATAAAAGGGCACTAAGGGAACCTCATTTGTAAGTTCGGCCAAGGAGTGAAGTGCTGCCAATTTGGAGTCCTATATGAGTCTCCTAATCACATTGGAGGTTCTGGAGGCCCCTATCCTCATAGGGGGATCAACAATGAATAAGGAGTTCAACCCGAGCTTCCTCCTCCTCCCGATGTCGAGCTAAAAGTTGGGTGTTCGTTGTGAGGGAGCTACACACATGTCAAGGGAGTTCTGATGCATAAACTAGCTACTAGTTTGGATTAATTTGGGTTTTTAAACATTTCACTCCATGTATCTTATCTTATTTCAGATTTTAATGCTTGATTTGATGCATGTGGGTGTTATGCTCTTAATTTATAATCGATTGGTGTGAGGTTTTGAGTGCGTGACTTGTGTTGTTCTGATTGGACATCACAAGAATCCTTGTCATACCCAAATTATTGAGATTTAAATATGTTTTGGAAGCTATTATTCCATGCATAAGTACTGGACCTTGACAATACGATTGTTACGTCAAGGTTTGGTCCTTAAAGCATTGAAATAAAAGCTTAGGAATTAATCGGGATTCCAATTAACTCCAACCAAAGAATTACTCTAAACCTAAGATGAATCTCTATGAACAATGAACTTGATATGTGTGTAGTGAAATCACATCGACCCTTTTATCTCATATTTTTCACAATCCACTAGGTCACTCAATTTTTAAGCTATTTCAACTAAGTCATTGTTTTAAACTCTTTTCAAAACCACCCCTCTCTTAGTCATTTTTATTAAAAATACACACTCTAAACCTACCAAATCTCCTTTAGAGATGACCTAGGGTTTACCCTAGACTATAAATCAACCTTAAAAACATAATCAATTTGACGTGTCATGAAAACTCGGTCAAATTTTGGCGCCGTTTCTGGGGAGCGCTTTGGTTTTTTTTTGTGCGTGTTTTTGATAAATTTTTTGTAATTTTTGTGAATATTTGTTTGTTTTATCTTCTACCTTTGCATTTATTTTTGTGTTCTAATTTATTTATTGTGTAGGTTCTATGTATGACTCATTCTAATCCGGGAGACCTACAAGCTTTCGAACCCAAACCGGAGAGGATCCTACATCAACGAAACCGAGACACACAAGACCACACTTTGAAGGAGACATCAAATCTTAAAATTCTTCTTGATCCTTATTCTTCTTCTGAAACCAAAGTTAAAACTGAACATAAATTGTATATCATGGCTGAAAATAATAGAACATTAAAAGAACTAACCTCACCTAATGTTGATATCTGACCCACTTACATTCAATTACAAGGAGATGCACCCAATTTTGAACTAAAATCTGGTTTAATTCATTTATTACCAAGATTTCATGGACTGCCTGGAGAAGATCCACATAAGCATTTAAAAGAATTTCATACAGTGTGTTCAACATTAAAACTTTCTAATGTGGATGAAGAACAAGTAAAACTTAGGGCATTTCCATTTTCATTAGAATACACGGCTAAAGATTGGTTGTATTATGTTAATTCACCTATTAGAGGTTGGGCTGACATGAAACGACTTTTTCATGAAAAATACTTCCCAGCCTCTCGAACTGCAAAAATAAGGAAAGAAATATGTGGGATAAGACAATCTCAAGGAGAAACCCTTCATGAATATTGGGAACGCTTTAAAAGATTATGTTCAAGTTGTCCACACCACCAAATAAGCGATCAACTTTTAATACAATATTTTTATGAAGGTTTAATTCCAATAGATCATAACATGATTGATGATACTGCAGGTGGTGAACTAGTGGATAAAACTCCAATCGTTGCAAGGACCCTAATTGAGACCATGGCACAGAACACTCAACAATTCAGTTCAAGGTCTAGTGTACCCATTCGAGGTGTCCATGAGGTGCAAAGTACTGAATTCAAGAAGAAGGTAGACACAAAGTTTGAAGAGGTGAGTACCCTTCTACGACAACTTGCTCTTTCCCAAGGGAAATTCCAATCTCTTCCTCCCATACATTGTGGTATATGCTCTTCTAATACCCATTATTCTGACCAATGCCCCCAATTGAGAGAAACTTCTGAAAGTTGTGAGGCAATATTCCCAGGACGCCCCTATAACCAACCCATTAGGCAAGAACCTTACTATCCATTCAACCCTGGGTGTAAAGAAAACCAAGACTATAGGAAAGGGGGTATTCAAACCAGCCTCATCAACCATGGAACCAACCAGGGCAAAGTAGTCATCAACCACCACCACCCAGAAATTTTCAACCACCCCAAAGGCCTTTCCAAAAACCCCCTCCAAAAACTGAACCTAGCCTAGAAGATATGATGAAACAAATGGCTGTCAATAATCTCCAATTCCAACAAACCACTCAGGTAGCCATACAAGACCTTAAAACCCAATTAGGCCAACTATCTAACTCGGTGGGTGAGATCCAAATCCATGGGTCTGGTAAACTACCATCTCAACCACTTGTCAACCCTAGGGATAAGGGAAATGTTAGTTCCATCACCCTTAGGAGTGGAACTCAACTTAAAAGCCAAATGAACCCTCCATTAGAGTCATCCTCTCCTAAGGAAACCACCATCCCAACCACTGAAAAAGGTTCAAATGAGATGGAACCATGTCTTGAGAGAAGTCCTACCAAAGGAAAGAGTGTGTCTATTGATGAGTTACCAGGACCAAGCATTCCTCTTCCATTTCCCCAAAGAGCCACCCAACCAAGGAAACAAAATGAAACTGAACTTGATAAAGAAATCTTGGAGACTTTCAAAAAAGTGCAGGTTAACATTCCATTGATTGATGTTATCAAGAAAATTCCGAGATATGCAAATTTTATGAAGGAAATGTGTACCCACCGAAGGCGACTTAGAGGTGATGAGAAGGTGAGCCTGGGGAGGAACGTCTCAGCATTGATACAACCATCACTTCCCACCAAGTGAAATGATCCTAGAACATTCTCGATTCCGTGCACCATAGGGGAGTATTCTTTCTCCAATGATATGCTTGATTTGGGTGCTTCTATTAATGTGATGCCTCACTCCATATACTCTTCTTTGAAGGTCGGTGAACTAAAGCCCACAGGATTAGTTATTCAGCTAGAAAATCAGAGTACAGCACACCCTTCCGATGTGTTAGAGGATGTTCTTGTGAGGGTTCAAAATTTAATATTTCCTGCTGATTTTTATGTGCTAAAAATGGAAGATGATAGGATGAATGGACATGACCCAATTATATTGGGGAGACCTTTCTTGAAAACCGCCAAATCCATAATTAATGTCCATAATGGTACATTATCTATGGAATTTGGTGGTGACATATTCTATTTCAACATCCTTGATGCCATGAAGCACCCCTCAGAAGAACATTCCTCTCTCTCGATAAATTCAATTGATATACTCACTTTCCCTAAAATCACTTCATTTGTTTCCCCTGATCCCCTTTCTGAATTTTCCTCTTTGATTTAAATTCTTGGAAATGAATCATGTGTTGATTGTTGTAGTGGTCCAGAAAAGTGTCATGCATGTTTATTAATTGATAATTTCTTGAACATGGAGGACCACATGACCATCGATGATACTAATATGCTTGTAAAATCTAATTCCTCATCTGAGGATGATACCATTGAGAAGTTAGATGAGATTAGTGACCTCTCACTTTCACACACACTCCCATAAATCCAAAATCCACCTGAATTGGAACTAAAGCAACTGCCTCAAGATTTAAAATATTCATATCTTGAGAATGGAAAAAAGTTGCCCGTCATCATTGCTAGTTCACTCCCTCCTGAGCATGAATTGTGACTTCTTGAACTTTTGAGGGAGCATAAACAAGCATTGGTATGGACACTTGCAGACATTCCTGGTATTAGCCCATCAATTTGTACACATCATATTTTATTAACTGATGAGGCTAAACCAGTGAGGCAGGCACAACGTCGACTGAACCCAAACCTCTTAGAAGTAGTTAAAAAGGAAGTAACAAAGTTATTGGCTGCTGTAATCATTTACCCCATCTCTGACAGCCAATGGGTCATTCCCATTCAAGTAGTTCCTAAAAAAACTGGCCTAACGGTAATTAAAAATGAAAACAATGAATTGGTTCCAACTCGTGTGTGGAATAGTTGGCGTGTTTGTATAGATTATCACTGACTAAACCAACACACTAGAAAGGACCATTTCCCATTGCCATTCATTGACCAAATGCTAGAGAGGCTATCGGGGAAGTCCCATTACTGTTTTCTTGATGGGTATTCTGGATACTTTCAGATCCGTATTTCCCCCGAGGATCAGGAAAAGACAACCTTCACTTGCCCCTTTGGCACATTTTCTTATAGAAGGATGCCATTTGGCCCGTGCAATGCTCCAGGTACTTTCCAGCGATGTATGGTTAGTATTTTTTCAGATTACCTAGAGGATTGCATGGAAGTTTTCATGGATGATTTTACTGTTTATGGATCCTCTTTTGATGAATGTTTAAGTAGTCCTGGTTCAGTCCTATGTCGTTGTATTGAAAAGAATCTTGTATTAAATTATGAGAAATGTCATTTCATCATGCGAAAAGGTATAGTTTTGGGACATGTCATTTCTGGGGATGGTATCCAAGTAAATAAATCGAAAGTGGATGTCATTTCTTCCCTACCATTCCCTAAAAATGTACATGATGTGCGGTCTTTCCTAGGTCATGCTGGATTTTACCGTCGTTTCATTCGTGATTTTAGTAAGATTGCACTTCCCCTCTCCCGCTTACTCCAAAAAGAAAAAGATTTTGTTTTTGATAAAGAATGTGAAGAAGATTTTAATAAATTAAAATGGAGTCTCACATCACCCCCGGTAATCCAACCACCTCGGTGGGATTTACCATTTGAGCTCATGTGTGATGCCTCTAACTATGCAGTTGGGGCAGTCTTGTCACAAAGGGTCGATCGAGCTCCAAATGTCATTGCATATGCCTCACATACTTTAGAACCCTGCCCAAGAAAACTACACCAACACTGAAAAATAATTTCTTTCCATTGTGTTTGCCTTGGATAAATTCAGGTCATACCTTTTAGGGTCCAAAGTCATTGTGTTCTCAGACCATACAGCCCTCCGGTATCTCCTAAAGAAACCGGAAGCCAAACCACGTCTCATTCGTTGGATGCTCCTCCTTCAGGAATTCAATCTAGAAATTAGAGATAAAAAAGGAGCAGAGAATGTGGTGGTAGACCATATCAGTAGGATCCCCCCATCCTCGGACATTGTATCATCCCCCTATATTCCCATTAATGACTTGTTTCCTGATGAGAAATTGTACAAAGTGCAATATGCTATTCCCTGGTATGCTGAAATTGTAAATTATTTGGTAGAATCTTGTATTCCTACTGATTTCAACAAAAACCAGGCCAGTCATCTAAAACATGAGTCTCGTTGGTACATTTGGGATGACCCCTACCTTTGGCGCACATGTAGTGATCAGGTCCTTAGGCGTTGGGTTCCCAATAGTGAGTTTCAATCTATCCTTAGATTCTGCCACACTCTTGCTTGTGGGGGCCAATTTGGTCCCCAACGGACTGCTCTCAAAGTTCTTGATTCTGGTCTCTTTTGGCGAACACTTTTTCGGGATGCCCATGAATTTTGTAAATCTTGTCCTCGTTGTCAAAGAATGGGGAATGCCTCTAAAAGGAATAAAATGCCACAACAACCCTTGCTCTTTCATGACATTTTTGATGTTTGGGGCATTGACTTTATGGGGCCATTTCCTAATTCTTTTGGAAACTTGTACATTCTTTTGGCCGTTAATTACGTATCAAAATGGGTAGAGGCACGGGCCACAAGGAAAGATGATTCCAAAAAAAAATTAGAATTTTTGAGAACTCAGATCTTTTGTAGGTTTGGATTACCTAGGTTCATCATCAGTGAGCAGGGTTCTCATTTCTGCAACTGAACAATGCAATCACTTTTGCGTCGGTATGGGGTCGGTCATCGTGTTTCTACTTCATATCATCCACAGACCAATGGTCAAGCTGAGGTTTCAAATAGAGAGGTAAAACAAATTCTTGAAAAAACGGTTCAACCCAATAGGAAAGATTGGAGTCTTAGACTTGATGATTCATTGTGGGCCTACCGTACGGCTTTCAAAACTCCCATTGGAATGTCACCCTATCGTCTTGTGTTTGGAAAGAGTTGTCACCTCCCTGTTGAGATTGAGCACCGAGCCTACTGGGCCATCAAACAATGAAATTCTAATCATTCGAGTGCAGGTTCTCAAAGTAAGTTGCAGATTCCAGAGCTAGAGGAAATGAGAAGAGATGCATATGAAAACTGCATGATTTATAAGGAGAGAACCAAGGCTTCCCATGACCGTCTTATCCTTCATCGCCAGTTCCATATTGGGAAGAAGGTCCTCCTTTATAATACAAGGCTGAAGTTGCATCCTAGTAAGCTCTGTTCCCACTGGTTTGGACCATACATTGTTACTAATGTCTCTCCATTTTCTGTTGTTCAGGTTCAAAATGAAGAAACCAAGCAAACCTTCACTGTCAATGGGCAGCAGCTGAAGCACTTTCATGAACCCATTCTGGAGTCCCCGATGGAGGAACTCCAAGTTCAAGAAGCACACTATGAATGACATCCACCAGGTTTTATCCTTCCTTCCCACATTCTCTTTTACTACAGTGAGGAAACTGCATACTCTAGGTGTGGGGGGGTGGATACATTCCTAGGATAGTTAGGAATTTTCATTGTTTTCTCCTTTTGTTTTCTCTTTTTGGCCTTCTTTATGGTATTTTCATTTTTCCCCATCAACAATTTCAAAGTTCCATGATTTGGCGACTATAATGTGGGGAAAGTAAAAATACCATAACGAAGGCTAAAAAGAGTATTTGTATGAATTTAACATCAGGGAGTGATTTTTAGTGAATTGGTTTTCTGTCAATGATATAAATTGTCGTATCTATGTGAAACCTTTGATATGATTGATGCCCATTGTGTGAGTATTTTTTGGGAAAACTGTGTCACTAATATCTCCACAAATTTTTTCACCAAACCAAAAATTGTTATTATTTCTTACTTAATATAAGGTAAATATATGTTGGGTTAATATTTTTCAGCTTTAAATGATATTTCCATATGTTCGTTCCTTATCTGATCTGTTTCATTACTGTACCAGATTGACCTATGTGTGTGTACCTAATGTCCGATTGTTGTACGCCCTCAAAAAAAATTTTGTTTCTTGGGAAGGTCAAAAACCACTCCTCCTCAACCTTTGATCTTGTTATAACTATTGCAATTAGTGTCGTGAGGAGATCAAACAAAGGGTTGAGAGATGAGTGTGAGATTTGTTCCAATTGAAACTTCAAAAAAAATATAATAAATGAGGGGAGTGATGAAATGTGAAACATATGGGGATATATAGGTTGGTGTATTATGGTTTGACTTCTAGTAATGCTTAAATGAGTGGGTCTTGAAATATGATTGTAAAGGATGTAGGACAGGTTCGGTGAAAAATCATTTAAAGCTGAATAATGTTAAAATAACCTATATTTATTTGATAGAAAGTGGAAAGAATAGCATGGAATGGTTTTCACACACACATGGAGATTTAGTGTAGTTATTTACCTTTGAATTCCTTGCTCATATTGGTGTCATAAATCTCTTTGAATTTTATTGTGATATGATTTATGAGACATCTTTTTCCATTTTCACGGGGAAGAACTCCTTGGTGTGGTTCGTGCATTGATCACTTTACTTTAAATAAAATTTACACAAATGATAAATCTGTAGGATGTTGGAAATATATATATATACATCATTGTATTTGGATATGTGACTTTTCCCAGGAGTGCAAATGTTTAGGTGTGGGGGTGTGATCGTACCACGATTCACTGTTTTATTCCACCCTTACACCGCAGTTTTAAACTAGTTTTGTAATGAATTCTCCAAATATAATAATAAATTGAACTTTATGTTTGAATCAATAAATTAATGTTAATAAATATTATAATGGGAAATGTTACTTGTTTTTATTGTTTCAATGTAGGTGGAGGTGATTTGGAGGGCCCTTGATGAAGTGAAAGAAAAATGGGCCAAAATTGCATGGATCTATGGACATCTGTCCATTGTTATGAATATTAAACGTAATCCGTGCATCCAAATTGTCTGAAATTTTGTGGTCTTGTCCAGAATTCAATAGTATACATTTCATATTAAGGAACCCAATCCTGATTCGGCTTCTATGCGGCCCATACGAACTGATCTGTCCAAGCCACCGAATTTGGACAAAGTCAAATGCGGTGTTCTGTATTTTATCAATATCTTGAGATGTAGTTGTACAAAAGGTGCCAAACTTTCGGTGGAGATATTAAAGAGGTAGGTATACAACGTTTCTATTTTCTCCAAAGCGAGATAAGACTCTCCGAATGCCGAAACGCATTGTACAAGTGGATTGATGAAATCTGTGTGCCTAAAACCACCTTCCAATTTTCCTATAAAAGGGCACCAAGGGAACCTCATTTGTAAGTTCGGACAAGGAGTAAAGTACTGAAAATTTGGAGTCCTAGAGTAGTCTCCTAATCACCTTGGAGGTTCTGGAGGCCCCTATCCTCATAGGGGGATCAACAATGAAGAAAGAGTTCAACCCGAGCTTTCTCCTCCTCCCGATGTCGAGCTAAAAGTTGGGTGTTCGTTGTGAGGGAGATACACACATTTCAAGGGAGTTCTGATGCATAAACTAGCTACTGGTTTGGAGTAATTTGGGTTTTTTAACATTTCATTCCATGTATCTTATCTTATTTCAGATTTGAATGCTTAATTTGATTCATGTGAGTGTTATGCTCTTAATTTCTAACTGATCGGTGTGAGGTTTTGAGTGCGTGACTTGTGTTGTTCCGATTGGACATCACAAGAATCCTTTTCATACCCACATTATTGAGATTTAAATATGATTTGGAAGCTATTATTCCAAGCATAAGTACTGGACCTTGACAATATGATTGTTACGTCAAGGTTTGGTCCTTAAAGCATTGAAATAAAAGCTTAGGAATTAATCGGGATTCCAATTAACTCCAACCAAAGAATTACTCTAAACCTAAGATGAATCTCTATGAACAATGAACTTGATATGTGTGTAGTAAAATCACATCGACCCTTTTATCTCATATTTTTCACAATCCACTAGGTCACTCAATTTTTAATCTATTTCAACTAAGTCATTGTTTTAAACTCTTTTCAAAACCACCCCCTCTTAGTCATTTTTATTAAAAATACACACTCTAAACCTACCAACGCTCCTTGAGAGATGACCTAGGGTTTACCCTAGATTATAATTCAACCTTAAAAACATAATCAATTTGACGTTTCATGACAACGCGGTCATGACTCCAAGGGATTTTAATAATATATGTAAATTGAAAAATTCATTTATGGATTAAAGAAAGCATCTCAGTCATGGAAAAATTGTTTTGATGAATCCATAACATAATTTGGTTTCATAAATAATGAGTGTGAGCCTTGTGACTACAAATAGTTTAGTGGTATTGAAATTATTTTCTTAATATTATGTGTTGAAGACACATTACTTATTGGAAATGAAATTCCAGTCTTACGGTTTGTTAAGGAAAGGTTGAATAAAAGTTTCTCTGTGAAGGAATTGGACAAGGAATCATATATTCTTAGGATCAAGATCCACCGTGATAGATCCAATAGTCTTATTATCTTAAGTAAAATTACATACATTGATAAGATACTGAATATATTTAGTATGGAATAATCCAGGAAGGTCTTGTTTCCAATATCACATGGAATTCAACTTTCCCGAAAAATGTGACCTCAGACACCTGAGAAAATAAATAGAATGACAAGGATTCCATACGGATCAGTGATTGGTTAAATCATGTATGATATGTTATATACCATTCTAAATTTATTCTACACATTAATTGCGGTATGAAGATATAAAGTCGATCGAGGTGACCACCACTGGATGATAATAAAGACTAACCTTGAGTATCTATGGCATACTAAGGATATGTGTCTTATTTATGGAGGAGTTGAGGTACTAGTCATTAAAGGATATGTAGATTCTAGTTTCCAAACTAATAAAGATGACATGAAGTCACAAATGGTATACATCTTTACTTTGAATGGAGGTTATGTGAGTTGGAAAAGATCAAAGTAGGCTATGGTCACAGATTCTAAAGTAGAGTCTGAGTATATTGCAGCTTCTAAGATAGTTGAAGAAATAGTATGGATGCACAAATTCATCCAAAATCTTAACATGAAACCTAAAAATAAAGATCAAATCATACTCTACTATGATAATACTATAGTGGTGTCTCTTGAAAAAGAGCTAAGATCACATCAGTGGAAAAATCATATATTTTGAAAGTATCGCCACTTGAGGTATTTTTATTAGAGAGGTGAGGTTTTAGTGAGTATTATTTCCATGGATTAAATTGTGTTGGACACCTTGAATAAATCCTTGACTCAACAGAAACCTAATTATCATTTGAGTTCTAGTAGACTAAAAGTCACAGGTAGTTGGTTCTTATCTGAGTGGAATTTTGTTGGTGTTGGTGTCCTAGGAAAAACTGTTTAAACTTTGATTACATGTATATTCTATTTATTAAATTTTAATTAAACATATTATCACATATTTTTCATTTTTCTTAATGTATTTAATGTAATAATGTCCAAGATTATTTGTCACATTGATAATGTCATAGCATTTTCCCACTATGATGAGAACCTTGAAGTGATATGGTAATATTTTTAATATAGTTATATAGTTAGATAACATACTATGATGAGACACGTGGTATTTAGACCATTAGGTTTGATTAATCATAAGCGGATGAGGCTTATTCTCAATAATTTTTCACTTGGTAATATCCAAGATGAGATATTATGAGAATAAACTCGCCAATATGAATTCCACATGTTTTTGGAGTCATTAGATATTTCTATCTATGATCATGTGTAATGGTTATTAGACTTTAATATTAACATTAATGAATTTCAGGACACCAAAATTAATTTTTTTTGATAAAAATCATGATGAAATATGTTCACAATGAGGTAGGGTATGTTGGGTGCATCATGAATGAAATTTCATTAATGGATAAGATGAGGAAGGATTTGTCCCTTCCATATTTATGGAAGCTGATATATCGACCCTTTTATTGGAATAGAATCTTCACCCTAAATTCCATGGTCATGTTGTAATTACATGTTTATTCTAGATAGTAAAATAAATATGTATCAAACATTTATGTTTATGACATGGATTTCCAAACTACTTTATAAGATATTGTGAAAAAGAGATTATATTACATAGTGGAAATTTTTATGTGGTTGTCGACATTGCAACCTTATGTTCTTTCTCTTGGTTTCTTTGACCTATTTTTAAACAGTAATCTTGGACTTTAGGTAAGTATTACTAATTCCAATGAAAAATAATCCTATAGATTCATACACTAAGTGTTTCTATTGATCATGATTAAATTCTATTTGAATTTAATTAATGGAATAAATATTATTCTCAAATCTGAGGAATAATTTATTCATGTTTTATTGATTGTACAAATTAAATAAATATTTTTTCACTGGATTATGAATAAAATTTATTTATTTATTTTATTGAATATTTAATAAATATTTATTTACTGGTTTGTAAATAAAATATTTATTTAAGAGAATAAAATATTTTATTTGGGTACTCAGTAAATTATAGAGGAGTTTGAATGGACCAAGACTGAGTCTGGGGACAAATATTAATTAACAATTTGGTTAAATAATACTTGTTATTGTTCAAGTTGGAAAACACGACAAAATAATATTATTATTATTTTATTCTATGGAATAAATTTTATTAAAGGTTATTATATTATTTAATGGTCATCATATGTTAAATAATTATTTTAACTTAAACCATTGCACTATGAATAGATGGTTATGTCTATTGTGTAGAGCATCAATGGGTGTAATCGAAATAGATAATTATTGTGAACAACGAATTATCTCTCGACTCCTCCTCTCTCCCTTCCAAGAATGAGAATCAGAAGATATATTCTTTAAAGACCGAAGAATGATCAATCAAGAACAAACAACCTAAGACATTTTATTCCCCATTCTAGAACCCGGAGATCGAGTGGCATTACTCAAAGATCATAAGAGCACATGTGGATCACCTCTAGTGGGATTCCATCCTTGGATACTCACAATACAATGAAGGAAATATGAAAGGGTATTTTAGGATGATCAACATTAATAAATGAATAAAGATCCTAAGCCCAGTTATTCATTTCTTCAAATATTGAAAAATAAATTAAAAATTTAACTTGCAAGATCATTGCTCATGGTTTCGGGCTATGATAATTAAAATAAATTTTAATATATCACCCACTAATGCATGCTTTCACTATGCTCAGAACTAACACATCAAACAAGCTGGTCTAGCCTCCCACTAGTGTATTCAACACCAGGGGCACAAAAAGCCTCTCTACATCTAGTCCCATAACACATACTAGAGAGGGTGAAACAAAGGAGTATGAAGATCCTAAATCAAACAAGGCTCAAACAAGGTTGGAAGAAAAACTGAGCGTACCTCGAATGATATTTGTCCCCTATAGAGATACTACCTCCAACACATGAAATTGACCACACACATCTCCTTTACCTATCTACTAAAGGCCACATCCAAGACCATGCACAAGTTGAAGTCCCTGGACACAAGAAATATTCTGTGGTCATCCTCTAATTTCTCCATCCACTATTAGTGGAGCATAAACTTATTTCCCCCACCATTGAAACGGACTTTCTGGAAACTATTGTTGAAACTAAGGCTGAACGTGACTGCGTCTACCAAACTGAGCTCAAGGAACCATTGAAAACTGGTTCATGTGGTGACCACAAACTCCACATAAAAATCACATCAATAAAAATTTCCTAGGAAAATATCAAAAACCACTAGCCCCGAAGGCTCGAAAGGAAGCTGCTAAGGTTGACTCTTTGATGGATAAAACCTTGAAGGTCCTGGTGTCTAATACCTACCAATGAAAACTCTAGTAATCAAGAAACATTATTGGATCCCCTCTTGTAGTAAAACTCCTCTCGTGTGCATCTTCTCGATCACCTTTACCTTCTTTTGAACCTCTAGATATGTTTGAGATGTAAACGGAGTAACTATATACTGTATAGAAGGACAAATCCCCTCCTCAAGATATATCACACAAGAATCCCCATATAGAAAAATATCTAGGGGAAATTTAGAAGGTATTTGAACTTGATTCCTAGCTCCCACACTGGCATACTCCCCTGCTAAAGAGAAAGAGGCTCCTACCTCTCTACTGCCTTCATGGTTGACGAAAGGAACTCTACTCTAAACTCTTTATAAAATTCAACCAACAAGACATCAACTTATTTCCTCTAACCCAGATATAGCATCTATCTCATATGTGGGGATCCCCAAATTCGACTAGCTGCCAAAGGGACTGAGTACCCCATCGGGGCCTAGATCAAACTAAAAGTGATCTTGAGATCCTATAACCAGTTCTCTGTCTTTTCATCTGAAACACTTACCTCTTATTTCATAAAAGAATATTTCTAAAAATCATGTAACATAATCCACCATTGATACTCCTCCTCAACTATATCAACCCTTTAGATATCAACCATATCATCCTATTGAACCTCTACAACCTGAATCACACATAGACGATGTCTAGGATCCATAGTTAAAAAGGAAAAAAATATTTAATAATCCTTGGTAGTATGAATTTTTTTATTAGGATTAATTTTAATTTAGTTCATTCCATATAAATTTTTCAAAAAAAAACCCAACGCAAATAGGAACATGAGTCATCATGATGCATGTACCTCTCATGGGTCTCTACCCTACAAATAGATCCACCTCACTTGGTCATTAAATAAGCTCAGAGTGTGAGTATTAGATAATGGGGGAACCTAAAATCTTATGTATAAGCTAGTCTTCCTAGCCTATATCAAGAAGGAAGGTTGAGTGAAACTTTTTTCATAACAACCCATGCAATCCTCACTGTTCCTAACTCTAAATCCCATCATATCACTCATCCATCACCTCTAATACTAGTCTGTCACAACCCCCTCTCACCAAAGATACCCACATAAAGGGATAGAGATGATACCCCTAGTACTATCTCTATTAGGCCCCAAGTTAGTGAATATCACCAAGGGTATCAAAATATCATCAATAGGATGCATTAACCTCTATATAAATACAATACCAAGAGATAAAATGAATCATCCAAAAGAAACTTCATGACATAATATAAAAAGGAACCAAAACCATCCCACAATGAATGTATAAATAAAACGAATACAGATAAAAGTTTCTAAATTTAAATACCCAAAAACAAAGATAAAGTAGCTATACAACAACTGTCTAAAGGTCTAAGCTAGTAATATCCATCACAACCCATGTGTTCCACCTTGAAACCTAAATATAAGTTTATATGCATTGGGTGAGCATAAAAGTATACTCAATAGGAAAACAAAAGCCTCTCATACATATGTGAAAAAAAACATACTAATGCATCCATAGGAAAATAGTGAAACCAATAGTACCTAAACAAGTAAACTATCCATCCCAACATTACCAAGGTTCCCTCACCAAATAACATGAGCTAAGTATAATAACATAATATGTATCATATCGATAAAGGGTATCCCACATAGCTTTCCCACTGATTTTCTACTCTCACACCCCAACATCATATATACTAGAACTCCCATATCTTTCAAATAACATATACCAACTCCCTATAGCATGGACACATCAAATCATGCTCGCAGACACCTAGGCCACTACCCCACAACATAGTCACATATCATCTTGCCCGAAGACACCTGGGCCATCACATCATAACCACTTACTAGAGTAATAGGGTATTGTGAACATTAATAATGTCAATATCATTCCCTCATCTTACCATGCACAAACCCCACAATATGCTTCCCCACAACATAATCAGATCACATCTCTCTCGAAGACACCTGAGCCACCATCCCATAGCACGCTCACATCACATCTCATCTGAAGACACCAAGTCCATCACTTAGTACACTAACAGACTTCCAACCATCACAACCTATGCATATATACTTGGTGTATAGGATATGTCACCTAATATTTTTTAAATCTTAGTATATTACAAGAATTATGGTTTTAATTTTAAAATATATTATGTAGATTCATGGTAGATCCTAAAAGGATTTTCCCCACACTTTTCATATTCCTTTGGGTGTATAAGACTTTCTTATGATTGATATATGTAAAGGTGAAAAATATTCATTATAAGGGGTCACTTATTGATATCTTTACTATATACCTTATTATGAAGTTAGTGGTTACCGTAGGCCATAGGGAGATGAATCAGTTGGAGAATTTTTGGGGATTCTCTATTAGAATAGATATTGGTCATGTATCAGCCACACTAGCCTTCGTAATATTTTCTCTGATTTATGAGATATTATGGAATTTTGGTTATAAACTGATTTTTAATTATCCATTTATTTTTCTATGTTATGTTTTGTTTTTTTATTCTATTTTTTGAATTCTTTGTTTTTATTTTTTTATAGACATCCAATGTATTGATAGGTTATGAAAAATTTACAAGTTGAATTCGGGTCATGTTTATTTGGTTCCCAAGTGTGAAATAATTCCCAATTATGTCATTTTTATACTCTAGTGTTTATCTTTAGCTTATGGAAATCTACAAAACGTTTTGGGTATTAAGGTGAGTTGGATCAAGTGATGTGTTACATGTTTAATTGTATTTGAAAAAAAACCTAAACCCCCTTTAAGGATTATTTGTATACTATTTTATATCATTGACTAATATATATATATATATATATATATATATCTAAACATACATTAAAAGTGACCTTTGAAATTGGGTTTTAGAATAACTAATGTTGAATAAAATAGAATCATGAACTACATTTCTCCCTCATTGTATGCGACTCATGTGCCTCCATGGTTTGTAAACTTTTTGATCCCTGGAGGGTTTCCCTTTGAGGAGCAAGCAGTAGTGGTGAATCTAGATGGACATCCTCTCTTGGTATTTATGGGTATTGGTGGGGCCCCAGGATCTCTTCTAGTTGGTTCTTCCTCCATGTTAGTCAGTGTTAGTTTTTTAGGGTTTGAGGTATCTTTAGATCAGACAAGGGAGGTTACTCCATTATCCCCTTAATTTTGTTCTCTCTAGTCACTATTGGTCTCAGGGATTTTAAAATTTTCTTTGATCAGATATCAGTTCTTGAATGTAAGCTGGTTCAAATGTCTATAATTCACGAAAACCCTAAGGGGCCCATTCACTATCATGGAAAAAATCACGGTCGAACCCTAGGAATAAGTGCTAGGTCAAATAAAAACCTTGGGCTCTAAATATTTCAACATCATCTTGAGCTATTGGATCTTAGTAGGTGTCATCCTGTACAGAGGAATGGAAAATGTATATTCTCCTGGAAAATGTTTAATCTTAAACTATACCTCTCTCTCAAGAGGTAATCCCTAAAAATCATCAGGAAAGACATCCCCAAAATGATCTACTATGGGAGGAAAATATTCCAAGTGTACTCCATAATCCTCCATGAAGAGACTATTAATATGGGTGGACACTCCACCAATCCCATGATGATCTAGTCTAGATCTACTAGCCTAGACATCCCACTCACCCTTTCATAGATAACTATTTCCATCTGGTGATATAAATGATACCTTGCAGTAATAGAAGTCTGCAATGGTGTGATATGGTACCAACCAATCCATCCCAAGAATGGAATCGAAGCATATCATATTGAGAAAAAATAAGTCTCATAATAAAGGGTAACTTCCTACCACAAGGGGACAGTCCCTACATTAGTGTATGACCTATGACCATACTCCCAATGGTGTATCTAGGTAATTACACCATAGTAATACTGAATTTCTAGCCTGAAAATTTCCATGATAGATAAAGAGATGAAGGAGTGTGAAACACCTATATCAAATAAAGAAGGTGTTATAGTGGAGTCTACTAGAATAGTACCTCATACTTTAGATGGTCTTGTACTCTGATCCTTAGGTATTAGTTGTAAAGCATGAAACTGACATGATCCACAACCCTATGCTACAAATGGACTACACTAAGTATGACCACTCTACTAATGCTGGTGATATGAGGTCTAACTACCTTAACTACAACATCCTTCTCATCTAGTCCTATCGGTGCTACTCCAACTTCCCGCATTATGTGATGTAAGAGAACCTGCCCCTAAAGGTGGAGCTGGTGTGGATCCTCTTCCATTGGAAGTAAATAGAAAGGTCTGATGGAATATCTGAAGATTTACCATACGGCCGCAAGCAAAACACTCCATCGGGTCTCTATCGCACTAAGTCTTTAGATGCCCTTGTCATCCAAATTGATGGCATACAACAGAGCTTCCAATGTGGTTACCCTGACTGCCACTAATATGATGTGAAACATTAAGGGAACGTTTCATGCTACCAGAAGAACTATTGGTCTACCTCGGTACTAATCCTATATGCCTAGTACTATTGCCTTCCCTCATTTTTTGTTTAGTGATAAGATCCTCATTAACAATCATAAAGAAATTAGGTAGTAAAAAAATGTTCACTTGAGTACGAATGACATACCAGATCCTATCCTCAAAATGTCTAGCATATGATAGCTCATCACTGGCTAGAAGCACTATAAAGCGCTCCAACTAATTAAAACATGTTGAATAATCCATTTCTAACATAAACCTTTGCTCTAGATGCTTGAACTCTCTAGCTCAGTCAGATCTCAATGTCTGGGGAAAGAATTTATCATAGAATGAAGTATGGAAATCATCCCATACCATGCCTTGATGACAACCATCCTGGGTAATCACATCTCACAAGCACTTGGCCAAATCAGGCATCATATAGGTGGAAATCTTGACCCTTCACTCTAAGGAATCTCTATATGATGAAATATTGATAGAGTGGACTCCATACAAGACTCAACAGTTTGTGGACCGTCGTCCCCCGAGAAGGTGGGAGGATATTGCTTCTAGAACTCATTGGTAAGATCAACTATTTTAGGTGCAGGTCATGGGGCACCTTGTATGGACTAAATTAGGCATAGAAAACTCTCATCAATATGAGTGTTAGTTCCTAGATCATTTATAGCAGGTAGCACCTCAAGTGGAACTCCTGGTGGTAAGACTGACAACTTAGGTCCCACGATGTCTAGAGCAAGGTTGTCATGACCCTCCTGGAGCACGACATGAGGATGTCATTGTGGAATTAGTATATAAACATCAAGAACATGCCTTAGATAAATATTTAAGAACAGATAAAATCACTATTGTAATAAGAATCTAAAAATAAGGTATGACTACCCCAAGATATACTACCCCAACTACCCGCTTAGGAGGTTAGGTATTGGTAAGTGTTCAAATATAAATTACAGGGATTATAGTAGGTGAAGGTTCAACTATACCTTACATATTCATTTACTATAAACCATTTCATTTTCAAGTCTTTTTTTACATTTAATTTTTCATTTTCTTATGTACATATTGAAAGGTTCATTTAAAATGGGTTACTATTCCTAGTGAATCATGGCTCATACACATTATCACTAAAATTGACACCCATTTAATTATATTTAAACCTATCTACATTCAGTATCATAATGTAAAAGGTGATATATGATGTCTTGACTCAATAAACTACCCATTACAATCAACAAGGGCCCATACACCTCATGAATTGAAACTATAAATCACTTAATCATTGCCAAAGAGTAGCATAGAAATCGTATAACTATTGTAGCATCACTCAACAATCATAAGAAAAACAAGAAATAAAAGCAATGAAATACACCTATACGGCATGATATATGCATGGAATATGAATTCTAGGTGCCTAAGATAATGCATGTAACAATTATCCTTTCCCTCATCTCATCAGGAAAAGGATTTAAAATGCAACCATTAATCACAGTAATAATATTAATCATCACATAACATGTTCATCACCCAATGGTGAAAGGATATCAACTGTAATAGGGAAAATAAAGAACAAAAATCATTATTTTAGGAAACTCATAATTCACCCCAAACATGGGTTTTCTAATCCCAAGTATGTCATATATCCAAGTTGATCATGTTGTCGAGCACATCAAATTATATGTTTAGTTTTACTAGAATTTCTACAGTACACCAGGAACCCTAGGTTGTCTCTCGACAGAGCCTTAGATCATTAATTCAAAAAGAAGGTTTTGATTGTTAAATTTAAAGGGGAATGGGATTTTTTAAAACTTGGGGGTTGATAATTTAAGAACAAAATAGAAAAAGGAAATCAATAAAACAAAGTAGAAATGATCATAATTAATTAATTGTGACCAACCTAGGGAAATCTAATGATACTCATCCTTCATAAATTCAAGATATAGGGTTATGATATTATAATCCCTATTTTCTAACACCTATAACTAGGATATTACCAATTTTAAACTAGGATACCTCTTAGGGTTCATTTTAAAACACAAGAATATTCACCGGTTACTGCCAATGATTCGGTGATTTGTGTTCAACCTCATAACTGAAACTCAACAAGGCAACACATGAAGAACTTGATGCACTATCCCGGTTTGTAATTTGTTTATTTTTTATGCCATGACATAAATTTTACTGTCTTTGATAGTGTTTATGAGAGTTTAATTGAAAAATATGAACCACAAAAACTTCATAATTAAAAGAGAGATTAAGAAATAATGAACAGTGTGTGAAACATCACATGAAAGGGTACCCCCAAACATGATCATATGAGTAGAGTATAACATAATAGTAGATAAATCAATAAAATGAAAATATATTATGATGAAAAATAACACAAAAATCTATAATTTAAAATACCATTAAATTATTACAAAAACAAATCACGGGATTTACAACACATTCCTCCCTGGGTGATCACGAGGAGTTCAGAACTCCATGGGAGGGGAGGAAGAAAAAATATGTTGAATTAGAACTTCCCATAGCCTCAATAAATTATAGGTATTATGAGATAAATTATTTGGGAATCAAAAATGATTGTACCATTACTCCTATTTGAACTCCTAAATGTGGTGCCCAAGGTGTTCTTTTATAGGAAAAATGGGGGTGGTTTTGGGAACCATGTTTTCAAGAAACCACTTGGCCCATGGTTTTGGGCCACTATAAAATCTTATCTCACATTTCACAAAACTTAAACCTTGTTGGAAGAACTAATTTATATCTCCATGTCAAACTTTGTGACCGAATAATGTATATAATAGGAGATATTTTCAAAATATAGAGGCAACCTTTTGACTCTGTGCAGATTCATTTTATTGGATAGATCAATTCAGTTGGGACTCCTAATGGATTAATTAGGATTGGGTTACTTCATGAATGTTTTATACAAAAAAAATTTGGATCATATTAAAAAAATCATCCCAAATGGATGCACTTATTTGTAATAGTGTTTTGTTGAGTCTACTGGTGTGCTTGGATTCATGTGCAGTTTGGGCTACATTTCTTGAACTTCATTATGGATTCTCGAAATCTCCTCCACCTACAATGAAAATATCAAAAAAATTGAAATATATCTTTTTAACATGATATATATTAAATTATTTAATCAATTATGAAGTGAAATTTTTTATAATAATTTAAATTTACAATACAAAATCATTTTAACACAGTGGTGTAAGGGTAAAAATGAATAGGAAATCATGGTGCGATCACACCCCCACACCTAAACATTTTCACTCCTAGTAAAAGTATTATATCCTAACCAAGTCCCATTCCTAAATCAAATGTGAGAAAACTTAAAAGATTCTTTTGAAATGAAATTCATCATATCTCGTTTATGAAATCAATTTTTTTATCATTTTTATTCTCTCACATTAAAATTTGTTCAACTTCATTTGTTCACCCATGCAACATGTCACAACCTACCTCACTTATAAATTTTCCCACTTCACTCAAGGAACATAAAAAATTGGAGTTATTCTCTTTTCCCATAGTTCATGTGATCTTACCATATTCTTTCTAAGATTCTAAGTTCTCTACCAGTAAAAAACTAGTGAGCTACTCAAGAGGAATTCCAACATATTGTTCTGAGGTTTATGGGTTGGTAGGATTTAATGTATAAAAATATAAGGTAAAAGAGGAGGGTATAATATCTTAAGTAAAAAATATTTAAAAATTTATAAAGTGTTCATAACTAATGTACACACTCAACCCCTCACAAAGTGTATCACTTACAAATTACTATCCTCATTCTCCATTTGTGTGGGTCACAACCAATTAGTGAATAATAATGAGTAAAATTCATCTTTTATCCATTTTTATTATTTTGTTATGTTCTATTTTCAATGATAGAACTATATTTTTTTATAATTCTCATTGGAGAAAAAGAGGGAGACATGTGTAAAAAAATGATACAATATGTCTTATGAACCCACTACCCAAAGAAAATGTAGGAACCCTTCATATCAACCCATAACAATGATTCTTTCCCAATAATTCCCATGGAAACACCCTCTCCCCCACACTTACTGAAAGTAAAACAATAATGCACGTGGGAGACGGGTAGGTATGGATAAATTAACTTGTAATGTGGATACCTAATAGGTATTTCATGGTCTCTAAGTATTAAGAAGGGTAAAATGTCAAGGTGAAAAAATAGAGGCTAATTGTACAAAGGGATTTTTAATGAATGATGAACTCTATCATGATTGTAGCACACCTGAATTTTATGGCTTCAAACAAAATCAAGGAAATTTCTAGTTTCTCTATATGACCTGAGACTCTCCAAAAAGTGATTAAAAGGAAGAATATGTAGTAAAGGACCAATAATGTCTCTCAGGTAAGGATATAAAATATCTTTCAGTGTAAATGAGGCATGAGTTTCAAAAATCCATTTAACACCTAAGAATTATTTGAAAATAAAAATTTTATAAAAATATTACATATCAACATTCATTTGAATAAAATTTTTCTAGAAATAATAGAATTTTCTATACAATCAACTCAAGCATGAAAAATGATTTGGATATCTTTTTAAGATCAATATTTTTCTAAAAACACAAATTAAATAAAAATAAATAAAAAATGAAAAGTCGTTTTTTTTTATTTTTTTCTAGTATACACTACTGGAAATGTGACCTTTCCCAACACTTATATACCCCCTTTCCTAACGGTTTGGCCAAACCGTTGGGAAAGACCACTTTGTGGCCATTTTTTCCAATGGTTTTCCAAAACCGTTGGGAAAGGGTAGGCTTTCCCAACGGTTTGGCCAAACCATTTGGAAAAGTCCACTTTGTGGTCACTTTTCCCAATGGTTTTTCCAAACCATTGGGAAAGGGTAGGATTTACCAACGGTTTGGAAAAACTATTGGGAAAGGTCCAATTTGTGGCAAAACCGTTGGGAAAGCCTACCCTTTCCCAATGGTTTAGACAAACTGTTGGGAAAGCCTACCCTTTACCAATGGTTTGGCCAAACCATTGGGAAAATTCCCCAATATTTCAACATCCCTACCAAGATTCCAGGGACCTATACCAATGGTTGACAAAACCGTTGGTATAGGTCTATACCAACGGTTTTGACAACCGTTGGTATAGGTCCTTTGATTATTTATCGGATCCTCTTAACCAGAACATTATATAAATCAAAATTTAAAATAATTATGATAATACATATATATATTTATGAAATTATGTTCACAAAAGTCATGTTAGGTTAGTGGTTAGGTTGTTCAATGATAAACCGGAGGTTTTGGGATCAAATCCCAGCGAATGTTTTTTTTTGGAAATACATATACCAACGGTTTTAAGGAACCGTTGGTATAGATTTTCATATTACTTATACCAACGGTAACCGTTAGTATAGTTATATACCAACGGTTTTCCAAAAATCGTTGGTATAGACCTATCCCAATGGCTTACTTGCCTACGGTTCTCCAAACCGTTGGTATAGGCTATACCAACGGTTTAGAGGCCTATACCAATGGTTCCAAACCGTTGGTATAGGTTATTTTTCCAGTAGTGATATATTTTTTCTAACTATGACATTTCACTCTCCCCCACACCTAAAAATTATATTTTCCTCAATGAAATTACTTTTAATAAATAGATAAGTAAATAAAGGTAGGAATAATGGACACCCTACTATGTGGTGTCATGTGTGGAATACATTAGTTAGATTTACTCAATGAGATGATTTGTAAAATCCTCATTGAATTGTTTGAGCCTCACCCATTGACAGAAAACCTTTGTCCACTCTTCTCATGAAAAACATCCATATCACCAAAATGGTAAGCATCAGTAATAGTATAAGGACCAATCCATTGGGAACAAAGCTTACCTGGGTGGAGCTTTAGCATGGAATTATACATGAGGACCTTATCAACAATATGAAACTTATTCTGATGAATCATCCTATCATGGATTTATTTGTTTTGTCTTTATAGATTCGGGAGTTCTCATATTAATCATTTTTAATTTTTTCCTACTCTTGAATATGTAACTTCCTATTCTCACCTGAATTTGAGAGATTCATATTGCATTGTTTAACATCCCAATATGCATGGTGTTCTACCTCTACTGGGAGGTGAAAAGCCTTTCCAGACACAATATTGTATGGTGACATTCCTATCGAGGTTTTAAAAGTTGTACGGTACACCCAAAGTGCATTATCCAAGTGAAAACCCCAATCTTTCCTATTGGGTTGTATTATTTTTTCCAATATTCTATTAACATACTAATTTGATATTTCTGATTTTCCATTATTTTTGGTGTGATATGTAGTGGATACTTTATGAACAACCCCATATATATAGAGCAAGTTTTTCATGTTACGATTGAAAACCATGAAGCCTAACCACTAATGATGTATCTCAGTAAACCAAAGCTACTAAAAAATTGGGACCTCACAAAATCAAAAACCACTCGAGAGTCATCATTCTTGGTAGCCTTTTCGTCCACCCATTTAGAGACATATTCCACATCCAAAAAGATTTACACAAAGGTAAATTTATTTTTAAAAGGATCCATGAAGTCAGTGCCCCATGCATCGAAGATATCACAAAATAACATGGGTTGTTGGGGAATTTCATTCCTCTTGGAGATATTCCCTATGAATTGAATCGAGTACATGACTTACAAAATTGATGAGAATCTCTATATAATGTTGTCCAATAAAGTCCTGAGTCAAGGAACTTTTGAGCTATCTGTTGAGATTCAAGGTGGCCCCCACATGCCAAAGTGTGGAAAACGGTTAAAATAGAGGTGAACTCATTGTTAGGGACACATTGATGAACAACTTGGTCACTGTAAATTCTCTATAAATATGGTTCATTCCAAATGTACCATCTAGAATCATTATTAAGTATCTAAGATTGTGAAGTGATGAAATAAGTGGGGACCCTAGATGCTTCTAGAAAATTCACAATGTCTGCAAACCAAGGGGTAAGGTTCACAACATCACAAAGGTTCTCGTGAGGAAATAATAATCCAATGGGGAGGGATGAGTCATCATGGTGGTTAAATGATGGATAAATACTACTAATGTGTCTAGATAAAACATTTTCCACTCCTCTTTCATCATTAATCTCAAGGTCAAACTCTTAGAGGAGGATTATCCACCGAATGAGGTGGGGCTTAGCTTCAGGTTTCTTTAGGATAAAATGAAGGGCAACATGATCAAAAAATATAATGATTTTTGACCCAATAAGATATGAAGGGAATTTTTTCAAGGAAAACATAGTATAAAGAAGTTATTTTTCAATGTTCATGTAGTTTTATTGGGCAAGGTCATGGGTACTCAAGGCATGCAATATGAAATAAGGATACTTCTCAACCCTTTGTGATAAAACTCCCCCAAAAACAAAGTTAGAGTCATCACATATAAGTTTGAATGGGAGATCCCACCTTGGTGGTTGGATTATGGGAGGTGATGTGAGACTCATTTTTAGTGAATTGAAAGCATCCTCACAATTTTTATCAAAAAATAATTTAGACACCTATTGAAATAATCGAGACAGGGGAAGTGAGATCTTACTAAAGCCTTTCATGAATTGATGATAAAAACCAGCATGACCCAAGAAATATCACACCTCACAAACACATTTGGATATATAAGGGTTAAAATTAATTCTATTTTTTATTTATCCACTTGAATTACCTCATTTGAAATAACATGGCCAAGAACTATCCCCCCATTAAACTAGAAAATGGATTTTCTCATAATTTAATACAAGATCTTTTTCTATGAAATAGTAGAGAATAGAACCTAGGTGTTCCAAACAGTCATCAAAGGAAGTTCCATAAATTTTGAAATCATCTATAAAAAATTTCATGTAATTCTCAAGGTACTATGAAAATATACTCAACATACAATGCTAAAAAAAGTACTAAGATAATCAAAGAGACCAAAAGGAATCCTTCTGTATGAAAATGTGTCGAATGGATAGGTAAATGTTGTCTTTTCTTGATCTTCATGGGCTATATAGATTTTAAAATAACCCAAATAACCATCTAGGAAACAATAATGGGACTTATCGTCCAGTATTTCTAACATTTGGTCAATGAAAGTTAGGGGAAAGTGGTCCTTTCGCATGCCTTGAATTAGTCGACAATATTCAATACAAACTTGCTAACTATTTTGCACATGTGTTGGAGACAATTCATTCCTTTTATTTTAAATTACTATTATTCTAGTTTTTTTGGAACAATTTTCACTGGGCTAACCCATTTACTATCAGATATAGGATAAATGATCCCAATAGTAAGTAATTCACTAACTTCCAATTTTACCACTTCAAGGAGAGTGGGATTTAACTAATGCTAAGATTATTGTATGGGCTTAGCATCATCATCTAAAAGTATATAATACATAAAAATGTATGGGATATTCCTAGTAATATTGGATAATGTCCATCCTATTTCCTTTTTACACTCTCTTAAAAGGTCAAGTAGTTTTGATTTCTGTTGTAGAGAGATTTTATTGTAAATAATGATAGGAAATTGGTCAATACCTTCAAGATATGCATATTTAAAATTATATGGAATTGGTTTTAATTACAATACCAGTGGTTTTTGTATTGAGGGAGGTGATTTAGAGGGTGAGGTCTATGAAACTATCTATATGAACATGTTTATTATCTAAGGAAATAGAATCAATGGAAACAAGATTTTCATAATCATCTACTATCATGGGTACCTATGAATGAACACACTCTTCAATTAAAGAAAAACATTTTCACTTTTCTGAACCCACAGAACACTTAAAACATGAATCAAAACTCAACTCATCTAAGAGTAAATAAGAAGAAAAAGAATCAAAGTATGGGTCAAGGAGAGAGTGTTGTGTTTGTGTGTCATTAAAGAGAACTTCCATAAAACAGATAGGAAGAGTGGAGTAGTCTTCGTTTGGGTGTTTCATAGCTTCAACGATATTAATATTTAAATTTTCTCCACCGAGCTCCATGGAAATCATACTATTGTGAATTTTTATGATGTCCTTATAGTTTTAATGAATGGCCTCTCAAGTATGAGAGGAGCATGCCCTTGGGTTCAGGTATCTTCCATCTCTAGAATATAGAAGTCATCAAGGAAGATGAGATTATTCACTATTATGAGGACATCCCTGATCACTCATAATGGGCACGTTGTGCTCTGGTTGTCAAGTTGAATGATGATGCCCATTGGTTGAAGCTCTCAAACCTACAGATAAGTATACACAGAGTAATGAATCACATTAATTGAATCATCCAAATCTATAATTGCATTTAAAAAGAAGTTTTCCCTTATATTACAAGGTATAGTGAAATTTCATGTATCCTTGAATTTGGTTGGAATTACTAGTTGTATTAAGGCTAAGACAATCCTTCCCATGTTGACTCTCTCATTCCCCTTCAGTCACCGTCTATGGGTGAAAATATCTTTATGAAATTTTGTGTATCACTAGATTTTTTTAAAGGAATCCAGTAAAGGAATGTTAACTTTTACCTTTTAAAATATATCCATTATCTATTTATCAATCTCATTTTAAAAAAAATTCTTATATTTAGAGAGTCTTTTGGGGAAAGTAAGAGGAATGGATTGTTCTGTAGAATCCTCAATGACAATTTGTTTATCATTTTTGTTTTGTTTTTCACCATTATAATCTTTTAAGGGTAGGGAAATAGAGTTTTCAAGAGGGGGTGTAGCTTTATTATAGAATCATTGTAAGAAGAAACTTATTTACCACTACAAAGTGTGATTGCACATACATTACCTTTTTATTTTAGATTAACAATAGGTCGGGATGGTAGTTGTCCATAACCTTGCATATTTATCTCACATATGGTGTTTTCCAATTGTCCCACTTGAGTTCATAGGTATTGAATAGTTGATTGCATAGTCTGTTGGAACTAGAGGATCTAGGTTTCCATTTTCTTCGCCGTGTCCTCAAGGTTTGGTTTAGATTTGTGAGGAGGAGGATTGTTTCGAGATGTTGAAGGATAAGAAGGTTGAATACCTTGTCATTGTTGATACCAGATCTATTTAGAGTATTTTTATTTTCCTCCTTTTCAGTATTGTGGTTGTGATTTCCACCCTAGGTTTGGATTTGGCATGAATGGTTCTTATTTGAAGGAAACTGCTTGTTGGAATGGACGCCTAGGGAATACTGCTGCACAAGAATAAGATGAATCCTGAAGTTGTGGGCACTGGTCAAAAAAAACGAGTGTTATCAAACGAAATACCATAATGTAGTGGACCAAAAGAAGAGTGTTAATTACCTTGTGCTTGAGCTAATTTCGTTATAATGGTATGAATTTCATCATGTTTATTATTTACCTTTTGTTCTAGGGATGAATGAATTACCTCATTAATTCATTGAGTGGGTGCAATTTACCATGTACCAAATTTTTATGAATTTTGAGCCATGTTGGATATTAAATCATGAGTGACAGAAGGAGTTTTATCATTAAGGGAACCACCAGTTGAAACATCTATCATTCCTTAATCCATGGGGACAAGCCCCTTATATAAGTATTTAATTAGAAAATTTTCACTAATTTGGTGGTGTGGAAAACTTGAATAGGGTATTTTGATTCTATCCCAATATTAATGAATGGTTTCTCCTTTTGATTGTCTAATTCTATAGATTTCTTTTATAATTGATGCAGTTTGGGATACAGGGAAGAAATTCTCTAGAAATATCTATTTTAGGTCATTCCATCCCCCAATTGTGGTAGGCATATAGTATAGCCAATAGTTGGCTACACCATCAAGGGATAAAGTAAAGGCCTCAATTGTGGTAGTCATATAGTATATACAGTCTTTGGATGCACCATCTCATATTAAAGTTGGATACTTCCTCAGGATATTGGATGTACTCAGGTTGGTACTCCACATCCGGGGTTGTCAATTATTTTAAAGTTTGATTATTTGAAGACATGATTTCAAGGGTTTTATTTGGTTGAATTTTTAATTGGTATAGTTATGGTTGAGAATCCAAAATTGGTTTCTTTATGTCACCTGATTTTCCTACTTTAGATGACATAATTTTTGAATGGGGTGTTTTTTCAATTTCAAGGTCTATTTCGAGAAGTTTTTCTTTTCCTGATCGGGTCATGTAAATAGGTTGTGATGTTTGTTTTTTTATTTTTATAATGGAATATGGATAAAATAAAAGAACTTAATTAGAATTAAATTATAAAATGAAATATAATTTTATATTACATAATTAGAGAGAGAGAAAAAATAATAGAGAGAGAGAGGAAGAACACATTAAAAAAACAAACAAAAAAAGAAAATGGGGATATGAAAATGATTAATAAATAAAAATAAAAATAAATAAATAAAAATAAATAAGTAAATAAAAATTGATCTTATATCCCTATAAATAGAACCAAAATTTGATCGCATTATCGTGCATGTCAAATTAGATGTTTAGTTTTACTAGAATTTATACAGTATAGCAGGAACCTAGGTTGTCTCTTGATGGAGCCTTAGATCATTAATTCAAAAATATGGTTTTTATTATTAAAATTAAATGGGAATGTGAATTTTTAAAACTTGGGGGTTGATAATTTAAGAATAAAATATAAAAAACAAAGAAATAAAATAAAGCAGAAATGAATAGAATTAATTAAGTGTGATCAACCCAGGAAATCTCATGATTCCCATACTTCATCACTTCAAGAGATAGGTTTATGATATTTTAATTCCTATTTTTTAACACCTATAGCTAAGATATTACTAATTTTAAACTAGTATACCTCCTAGGGTTCATCCTAAAACACAAGAATATTCACCAGTTACTGCTGATGATTGGGTGATTTGTGTTCGACTTCATAACTGAAACTCACCAAGGTAACACACTAAAAACTTGATGCATTATATAGGTTTTTAAGTTGTTTATTTTTTATACCATGAAATAAATTTTCATGGCTTTGATAGTGTTTATTAGAGTTCAATTGACCAATATGAACCACATAAACACTGCAATTAAATGAGAGAATAAGAAGTAGTGAATGGTGTGTGAAACATCACATGAAAGGGTACCCCCAAACATGGTCATATGTGTTGAGTATGGAGTAATAGTACATAACTAAATAAAATAAAAAGAGATTATGATGAAAAAAACTCACAAACCTAGAATTTAAAATACTATTCAATTATTACAAAAACAAAGCTTGGGATTTACCACACATTCCTCATTGGCTAATTGTAGGGAGTTTAGAACTCTATGGGAGGGGAGGAAGAAAAATATGTTGAAGTAACACTTCTCATATCCTCCATAAATTCTAGGGATGATGAGATGACTCCTTTTTTACTCCAAAATTGCAGCACCTTTCCTCATGGTCGAACTCCTAGATGTGGTTCCCAAGGTGTTCTTTTATAGCCAAAATGGGAGGTGGTTTTGGGCACCCTCATTTTGAGAAACCATTTGGACCATGGTTTTGGGCCACTAAAAAATATTATATTTATTTTCACAAAACTAAAAACATTTTTTTATACCTCCTTTATATATCCATGTAAAATTTTATGTTCGGATAATGTATATAATATGAGATATTTCCAAAATATAGAGGCAAACTTTTGACTCCAGGAAGATTCATTTTATTAGATAGATTGGTTCGGTTGGGACTCTTAATGGACGAATTAGGTATGGTTTCCTTCATTAAATTTGTATAAAACTAAATTTTGGATCAGTTTAAAAAAATTAACCCCAAATGGATGCACATATTAGCAACATTGTGTGTTTTATTCTACTGGTGTTCTTGGATTAGTGCGCAGTATGGGCCGCATTTCTTGAACATCATTGTGGATCCTCCAAATCACCTCCACCTACAATGAAAAAAATCAAAACAAGTGAAATAAACCTTTTTAAAAGTGATAAATATTAAATTATTTAAACAATTATTAAGTGAAAATTGTTATAATAATTTAAATTTACAATAAAAATCAATTTAACACAGTGGTGTAGGGGTAAAAATGAATAGGAAATAGCGGTGTGATCATAAGTTCCAAAGCATTACTAATCTCCTGTATATTTTCTTCAAATAGTAAATAATGAAAATAAATCTTTGATACCACTTTGTGACATCCCGGACTCGGGTTCTACTCAAAGGTTTCACAAGCCCGATTGGCCACATGGCCTCATGTGCATCTCCTCAAATTCCAGAGGTTGACGACTAGCTGTGAGGGACTAGGTTGTGTCCATGGGGAGACTATTCCCTCATTAACATATTAGAGAAAAATAGATAAATTTAATAACAGTTAAATATATGAAGCAATATAAGTAAGCATATGACATAGTAGAAACAGACACTAAAGACACTCGACCAAAAATCTGTTATAGAGGAAGTAGATAAAAATAATAAATAATATTAGAAACTAATAGTAATACTCAAAAGCTTATGATAATGTATGTCATGTGTCTAAAAAATAAGAAAACATGTATACATGGAAGTAGAAAATACATGCTATACAAAAGAAGAAGAAAAATCCAAAAACTATCCAAGCATCCCGAGCTCCAGCTCGGTCATCTACTACCAAGATCCATCCTAATGCAAGTAATCAATATCAAGTTTCCAAGGCGGTAATCTTACCTTTGTTAAAACCTTTATACATGTAATCTACCCAAGTACTAATGGAGGACTAGATAGGGTGTGAGATAAATCTCTATATTCCACCACTAAGGGTGTCTATACAATCCAGTTAGTATAATATAAACTAAAATAGTGTATAGGCATGAATATATAAAATAAAAGCAGTACAATAATGTAAATACCCTGATACCTACTTCATAATCTACTGGAAATGTCTCTAAACATTATATCATTACGTTAATTAATTATTTTCCAGTTTATATAGTAAGTCACGTGAGGTATAACCATCACTAACATAATGATATGACAATAAAAATAAAGGGTCCAAGGTATAATAAGGAATCCATGATGATGATGATGATAATGAAGAGGATCCAAGGAAATTTTTAGGTCATCCTTAACCTTAGGGGTCGATCCAACTCAGTAATAACCTGTAGCCTGGCTATAGGGGTGTCTGAGTGTAATCTAAGGGGCATCGCCCAAGGCATTCCACCATAATATGATTCTAACTGAGTCCTAGTATCTCATCCAAAGTAAAATGGGATAAGCAATGACTAGTCCCAATGGGTGTATCCATGTATCCACATGTATATAAATATAAATCTTGATCCAAGGAGTGTATCCAAGGTATCCTATAATAATATTGGAGGGATCCTATGGCGTCATGTCAGGAATCTACAGGTAGACAAGGATTGGGTTCCAAGGTGGGTATCTCTTTTGGAAACTGATGCCCTTGAATCAGAATGGAATCTACAAGTGCTCAAGGCATTCCCTTGTGAATCTAAGGATACATTGAGTCTAACCACTCCTCTAATAGTGAACAAATTGATATGAAATATGCACCTTATATTTAAATCATTCTTTAATTATGGTCATGTAATACTCATTCCTTTTAATACATCAATTGGTTCATTCTGTTTCCTATCATACAAGTGATAAGGTTAAAAGGAAATGAAACCATTTATTAGTTCATTTAAGTCATAATAAATTCATTAGGTTCACTCCTCTACCTTAAATTGGGCATGGAAAGGGGTTTTACAGACATGCAACCAAGTCATTCATTTACATTTAAATAGGTCAAGTGATATATATAGATATACTTTCCAATTACCATTTAATGGTTAGTTAATTGATTTAAAACACTTGAGTTAGAAGGGTCAAGTGATATATTCACATGTAATAGCAATTAATAATTCATAAATTTAATTGAACACTAACCTTTATAATGATCAAGTTGAAACACGCCTGAATGGTGGCGCATATAGACATAAAAATATACTAAATGCATAACTAAAGGAGAGCCCTACTTGGGGTGGTCAAAGTTGAGTTCATAACCTCCAAAGATGAAGATAATACATAACATGAGTCTTAGAATACCATTATAATGACTATAATCATGGAATATGAATTAAAAATGCATCGCCGAATGAAATTGGTATGCACACAACAGTAACAGTTTATAAAATAGTGAGACATGAGGGATGAGTCATTGACCACCTACCTTGAGGTTATAGCACTATCCTTATCTAGTATTAGCATTTAGTTTGTCCTAGATCAAAAGATATCTGAATAGTGAATCAACGCCCTAAAAATAGATCATATGAGCTTACATCTAAATAACTCTATTGAGGAGAAGAAAATTGAATAATGGATCAATAGGAATCAAGTACTTACTGATGCACATCTAATGTGAGGAACATGGATCAAATCAGACTACAGGTCAGAGAATGGGAGAAAAACCTATCAAATAGGTCTTAAGAGCTTCAAAAATGGGAGATTAGAGGTGTTCTATTAGTCGGAATGATCCAAGGAGGAAGGGGTAAGGTTAAAAATTCATTAATGGAAATTTGATCATTTTACCCAATAAAAACAAAGGTTCATGGTTTGGTCGCACTGTTGGATAAATTGTGTGCCAACCATAAAAAAATTATCTTCTAAAAACTAAAGACCATTTGCATAGGTGTATGACCCCTAGAGAATAGTTAGGGAAACTGTGTGAATTAGCCCACACAATTTCTATTAATCGTTCAGCCGGTGTATCTTTCCACCGACTGGGGTTTTAAGTTCTGAACAATCCCCAGACACCCCCCATAACCTTTGTGAACTCATTATGTGTCTGTATTAGGTCCAAAACAAAAAAATTAGACTGAAATTTTAAGAATCCATACCTGAGATAAAAACTGGGTTCTTACAGAAAGTGTATGTGACCAAGATATTACCACTTTCTATAGTTCTTAAGCCATATAGATTTCATAATTTTATTACAATAATGGTAGGGGAGTTCTCCTTTTTTAATCCAACTTGATAAGTTAGGATATGTTGGGAAGTCATCAATTATTCATAACAAAGTGGTCTGAAATCTAAACATTTCATTAGATGTCGAGTCAAAATTCATTGCACCATCTACCCAAAATTCCTACAGATCATCAATCAAAGGTTTCATATAAGCATTGATTTTATTATTAGTTCCTCTCAGTCAACCAATTAGAGTCAAAATTAAAAAAAAATGTTTTCTTTATGCATACCCATGGAGGAAGGTTGTATTGAACCAACACCATTGGCCACGTACTATGTGTCGCACCAACCATAGACCTAAATGGGTTAAAACCATTTGCTACCAAACCCAGTCAAACATTACGACCATCCTAGAAAAATTATGGGTGTCTTTGATCAAACTCTATCCATATCAAATAATCAAATGGGTGAGTTAATTTATCAACCTCTTTGTTTATCTCTTAATTACAAGTCATTAATTTATAAAATTTAGCTAACATGAATAATCTCTTCAATATGAGTTTCAGTGAGAAATAATGCATCTTCTTAGAAGTAACTTGGTTCCCTTGATTCAAGATCCTACCAGGATGAATCTGACTACATAGATTAATCTCATTGGCCTTCCACCTAGATGAATAGAAAATAGTACATGTATTGAATTTCAAATTCTCTTTTATGAACAATATACAATTATTATGGAACACATCAATGGTCTCATATGTAAAACCAAGGTCGTTAGTCAACATGTGAGATTGATATAATGACTCCGGAATCATGGATCCAATAGGGAGTGCCTTCTTCAACAATACCAAAAACATGTCAAATGGGGTGGCTATCCACTGATTCAAGGACTTCAGGTGTAATAGTTCAACGATGAACAACAATTTACTAAATTTAGTGAATCCATGATATAATTTAGTACATGAATCATCAACAATTTCAATGAATTTCAATGCTTCCCTATCTATAGAATAATGTAGATTACTCCCTCCAACGTTATCATTTATGAAATTACTGTCTTTAGGTTGAAACTGACACATCATGTCATTGAGTGTTGTGTTCATTGGATCAATTGTTCTCGAATCAACAAGCATATTCATATTTTATGATTGGTGACACAAAACAAAATCTTCTCCATGACGTGCCCATGTCTTATAGTTTTTAAAAAAACCCATTTAGAAATAGATGTTCTCTAACACTATCTCATTTGAAGAGATATCTGTTTTCAAATTTTCTACATGATAACTAATCAAATCACTTTGAAATCCGCTGGTGAAATCTATAAATCGCTTAATCCCCTCATAATATTCAGTGGAAAACCTATCTGGTATATCAATCCAGCTCTTATTCATATCTATATTTAATAGAAACAAAATAATTGAAATATCTTATTTAAATTCTAAAGAAACTCATATCATGAAAACTTATAAACCAATGGAGCCATGGTATGATGAAAAATTTTAAAGTGATGAAAAATAATCTATGATACCAAAATAGTTGGGGAAGTTATCAAATATAGCTTAAATCGTATATAAAAACACAATTAAGAACAATAATGAACATTAGATACAACACTTTGAGAACCTATTCAAATATCATAATTCAGAGCCTATAAATTATATTGATCAAAGAATTTATGTATATTGATTATAATGAAATATCTTACATGGATTAACTGTGAATATGCATGCATGAAACTACACACACATAAATTCTACAAATAATTGATTCAAATAATAATGAGGGGAAAAAATTCAAAAAATAAATACATTTGTTGGTTTTACGAGAGTGAAACCAAAAAATACATTCGAAACTCCCAGAAACAAATCGGATTTGATACCAAAAACATGCATTTAATATTTTTTTATGTATGATCTATTTTAAATAAAAACCAATTCTCTATAATTTAAATCACTATATTTTTTTTTTCTCCAAACAGATAAATAGAGAAAGTTTTCCTAGAATTGGCTAGGTAATCAAACCCAAAATAACTATTCAATCATCATTCCATTCTTGCTTTTAAATAATAGAGTAAGGGCTTGGCTCTATTACACCTCAGAATACATGGGTTGGATTCTCATCAACAGCAAAAAAAATCAAGTACAAAACTTTAACATCAAATGGAAAGAAAAGAGAAATGGAAACCCATAAGCATAGTAGAAAAATCATTAGAGAAATAAATTTGATGAGTTCCATGGGGTGAGACATGGAATAGAATAGTAAAATGAAACATCAACAAGTAGGTTCCCTCGTTTTTTGGGCTTAAATCCATTGTAATTCAAAATATTTTTCTAGCACCTGAGCATGCATTGCCAACATACATTCCTTGACTTCCGATTATGGAATGAAGGGGGGGAAAGAACAGAAGAAAATAGAGTTACAGATGATGAGATTAATTTTACAGGCTTAGAACATGAAACAACTCACTCAATTAAGAACTTTATGAAGTAGAACCAACATTTCAAAACTGAATGACAATCATCATGAAGATAATGAAATAAAAAATATATATTTAATTACTATAATCATAATTGAAAATCCATGTCAATCTCAATCTGCAACTAGATTATAAACAAAATTTTCCTCCTTGTTGTAAGAAATTCAAAATTATAATTTATATAGGGTAAAATATTCTTCTCAGAATCACATATATGGGGGAAAAAGTGTTCAAATGTTTTCAATGTTTTAAATTGTAAATGATTAATGCAATGCACAAATCACATAGAGGGGGGATCGATGGCGGGTATAAGTGGGCAACAGGATGGGGGATCGATGACAAGGTGCGACAGGGGGCTCAACGAGGGTGGGAGGGCTCCACAGAGGTGATAGGGCTCCATGGTGAGGCATGATAGGGGTAGGACAAATTTATAGGGGTGGGATGGGGGATAGTGTTGCGCAAAGGTGGGGGGTTGGGGGAGAGAGGCTGTAGGAGTAGTGGGTTGAATGAGAAATAATGAGAGGAAATTAGGGTTGGGCATGAAAAAGGTACAGTGGACACCATTTGGCGGTCACTATTAAGGTCTTTAGCGACTGCTAAATGGAGGTCACCCAAATCCTCCCTCCAAGAAAGCTCAATTTTCTAATAGTGTAATGAATGAGGACAACAATATAGTAGGAGGAACATGTAGTGGGGAGGAAAAAGATATGTCAAAGAAAATTCAATGTCTAGAAGAAAGAGATACCAGGAGGATGTGACAAGGCGGGAAAGAGGAGATACAATGTGGAGGTGATGATCGCTAGGGTTTTCAGGAGAGGAGGGTGATGAAGCAGGAGTGGTGGCCAATGGCAAGACTAGCACGTGAGAGGTGGTGATGATAGACAACAGTTTTCAGGAGAGGAGGCTGATAGTGAGAGAGAGGAGGGCGACACCACAGGAGTGAAGAACGATGGTGTGGGAGTGGATGACAACGACAAGATACACATGCAAGAGGAGCCGATAATGAGCTAGTGTTTTTGGGAGAGAAGAGTTATAAAGACCAGTAATTTCCATGTAATTTTTTTTTAAAATAAATGAGAATTTTATGAGTCCGTGAAAATTGACGGCGCGTGATTCCAAGACCCGGAGTGCTCGTAATGAATCTCTGAACTTTATTTCGGGTACGTTCAGTAAACGTGTGAGCGGGTTTTTCTAACTTTTGAACCGGTGCTCAGAATTGAAATCTGAGGGCACCTTTGAACTCG
The DNA here is from genome assembly GCA_963277665.1 of Viscum album. NCBI lineage: Eukaryota > Viridiplantae > Streptophyta > Magnoliopsida > Santalales > Viscaceae > Viscum > Viscum album. The sequence continues at coordinate 733,881,644 of OY728147.1, read as the reverse complement.
CAGTGCCGGTATTTTCTTAAAGAGACTTTCACCTCGATGGCAGTTGGTCGAGGGTAGAAGTTAGTTTTTGGATTTTTCATGAAAGAATAGAATGAAAATAAAATTGTACAAAATTTTATTTTTATTTTATTTGTTAAAACCTCCATGTGGAAGTTGAGAAGTGGGTACCACCAGACCTTAACCTCCCATGAGAGGTTATGGTGGTTGGGACCACCTGATCCAAACCTCCCAAGAGAGGTTATGGTGGTGGGGACCACCCGAGGCCTAAACCTCTCAACTCCCTCAAATATTTAGGGTAGCCTCTTCGAATCCTCCAACATTTATTATACCAACCTAGTTAATTAATTAAGCCAATTAATTTTGTGCCAACTTGAAATGTTCCCACATAATTTAATTTGAAAAACTTAAATTATTAAGTTGGCTATTTTCATTTTTGTGGGATTGAGGGAAAGGACTGGAAAAGGGGAGAGCTCTTGGAGAAAATCTCTCCAACAAAGAGCACTCCACTAACAAAGAACGCCAACTTCGACTTCTTCCTCGGGACACCCTTCAAGGAGGAACGTCTTCGACTACGACGAACCGACGCACGAGCCTGGAATTGGAGGTGTGTGGCAGATGAGATGAACGTCGACAACTTCACCTTTTTACCTCCTCATCAACATAAAAAAATGATCAAGTAGGGGTTTATTTGTGTGTGAATATAATTTTTTCCATTCTTCATTCATGTTCTTGTTGATCCATATGCTAACACCCTAACACAGAGGGTACGAGAAAAACCAACATGGTCTGACCCTTCTGCAAATATTTTGGTGTTCTTCGCAATGGAGGAGGATGGAAGCCATCCATGGTCGGGGCACGAGAATGGCGGATGGCACCACCACTGACCATGACGAAGGCGATGGTGCAACGGCACTGCCTCGTGACCACCGCCGCCACCATGTGGCCTCCGTACGGCCCCGTGGCCTCCGCACCGCCCCGTGAGGGAATTAGGGTGTGAGGGTGTAAGGGAACGAGGGCGTGAGGGTGTGAGGGTGTGAGGGTGTGAGGCCGTGAAGGGTGATGTGAGGGTGTGAGGGTGCGAGGCCGCGGGGTGGCTCGACCGGGGACGACGGTTCGGCTGCGGGGCGGCGGTTTGGCCAGACCGCCGCCTCGCGGCCAGACTGCCGCCCCGTGGACAAACTATCACCCCACGGCTGAAATTCCATCCCCAACTGAGCTTCCCCACAGCCTCACGCCCTCATGTCACCCTTTGCGGCCTCGCGGCCACTAGCATCCCTTCGCGGCCTCGCGGCCACCCGCGGCCCTCTGCGGCCCCTCGCGGCCTACCAGGCCGGACCCATCGGGCCAGGCCGAACTCAACAGGCCAGGCTGCACTACGAGCCGGGTCAACCCGAACTGGGTTGGCCCAGGCGGTTCGGTCCGACTGGGTCGGACTAGACCCAGGCCCACTACGACCCATTTACTTTCTTTTGGCCATAACTTTGGCACAGGACGACCGTTTGAAAAATCGTCAGCGACACTGGAAATCTTGGAGCGAGATGGTCATTTTGAGTATACCCCACTGGGGTTTTGGATTAATATTGGGAACGGTCAGTTTGGATCGAGCACGAATCCAATCGATCCCCAGGGACTAAAAGGCTAATAACTCACAGACCGGGAATCTGATTGACGCGCTGTCCGTTCCGTTGAGACCCCTATGACATGGCGGACTTTTGAGATACTTATTCGTGGGACTTCATGGTAGTTGGAGTATCGACCAGTAGATTGTTGAGTGGATCCTCCTGGAGGTGATACAACATAGTGCGAGAAACCAGTGGCTGGCTGAGACTTGACGACTGCAGACCTTTTCGACTCAGAGTGACTTGACAGGCCCAGTGGGGAGCGCCTTGGTGACGCGGCAGACCCAAGGTGGGGAGCGCCTTGGTCACGTGGTAGACCCACGGTGGGGATTGCCTTGGTGACACGGTAGATCCACGGTACTTGACAGGAGGAGTACCTCAGCAGTCCAAGGTTAGTGGGAAGCGCCTCTGTGTGACGAGGTAGGCCCATTGTACTCAATAGAGGAGGAGTTCTCCAGCAGCCAAGGTGTTCGACATTGTGACTAGGAATGTTACTTGATACTACCCCTAGAATAAATCCTGGTGTGAGCTGAGTCAGTACCTCGGTTTTTTCCCCATGATTGAGATAGATTACTTGATAACTTAGGTATATGTATGGGCACATACCTAAGTAAGGTAATTTGTTGAAATCATACTTTGTGATTTATCCTTGATGGATTTTGTGAGACCTAGAGGGTCTCGGGGTCCCTACTGAGTATCATTATACTCACCCATGCACGGGCTATGCCCGCACCTTGTTGTGTTGGATGCAGACGACGGAAAACACTGACAGAGGCTGAGAGTACCAGGACTGGATGGTACCTGGAGGTGGACCATACGGAGTGTCGGTACGCAGAGGAGACGGGTGGACATGGAGTTTTGAGGAGGAGATCCGTACCTACCCTTCAGGTAGGAACCTCATAGGACGATCCAGTAGCTGTCTTTTCTCTTTCTTCAGTTGTATTTTAATTCATTTATACTTGTACCATTACTGTTGGGCTTGAATTCCATCCCCCTTTTTACTTTCAGGACTCTTTTGGTTATGCAGTTTTCTTGTGTTCGTATCTTGTTGTGTTCTTGGTTACGTGAGTTTTCAGGATATGAAGCCAATGCCTTTCTAGTTTTAGGGAAAACACCTTTCGGTGCTAGTCTCCAACCCCTGACCTAAGGAAGGCGGGCTTCGGGTAGTCACGGCATGGGCCACAGGGGACGGGTCATGAAAAATTGGTTTTAGAGGATTAGGTTCTACCAAAGAACTAGGACTTTGATCTTTTCTATGAAGCAATAGTGTTAAGGGTAATGAGTGTGGTTTTTAGTTCAGGGAGTCCAGTGTTGGTGTGGTGGCTGACATATCCATACACTAGGACCCTGACTTCTGATTTTCAACTCAGTGAATGAAAACGCTGATTGCGTGTGTGTTTCCAAGAGTTTTCTTTGTTATCTTTTGAGTCAGCTCACTAGGTTTAACTTATTAACCATGGTGCACCTGTTTCTTTTCAGTATGCCTCCATGCAGATAGCCAGCTAGGGTTCCGAGAGTTGTACACACTGATATCCCACCAAGTGACGAGGCCTCAGTGCAGGGCCCTCTTCCAGTAGAGGCACCATCAGTACCATTACCTATTGGGCCAGCGATTCCACCAGCCCCAGCAGCAGACGGTGCACACCGCTTGAGCGCATTGCACAAGTTCTAGCACCAGAGGTCACCCAGGTATAGGGGAGAGATGGACCCACAGGCGGCTGAGGATTGGCTGGAGACTGTAGTAGGCTTTTTCCGACTGGTAGGGACACCAGCAGACCTCATGGTGATCCTTGCCACCAGCCTTCTACAGGCAACAGCAGGCAGATGGTGGATCTTGATGCATCAAGTTCATGATGAGGTGATGCTTCTCTGGGCAGACTTCGAGAGCCTATTTCTAGTAGAGTTTTTCCCAACAACTCTTCGTGTGGTGCGCATATAGGATATACTTCATCTGTAGTAGGGAAGCATTAATGTGGATCAGTACTCAGTGAGGTTCACTAACCTCTCACGCTACTCCACAGATATGTTGCAGGACCCATTCTTGAGTGCCCAGACCTTCGATCAGGGGATCAGGCAAGAGATCAAGGATTCGATGATCTCACTCAGCATCCTGACGCAGGCAGGGGTGTTAGAGAGATCCCTCTTGGTGGAGAGTTTCCTTACTGAGCAGTCACCAGTAGTGAGACCCACTACCAGTCATCACGTAGTGAAGTCTTCTACAGCTGGCAGTAGACAAACGTCACAGAGGTTAAAGAGGACAAGAACTACAGGTGGATGACCGCATGACTCAGGATTGGTTGTGCGGGGCACCCGAGGCGGAGCCAGTTATACAAGGAGCTGGAAGTGTTACACATGCAGAGGGCAGGGTCACATGACTCGTGACTATCTGACCCATTGTGCGGATGATCAGAAGACAGTTGAAGGAACACCCAGGCAGAGATAGAGGTTTGACCAAGGAGGTCCGTAGGGATCAGGCGGATGTGGCAGAGGATCTGGCAGTGCAGCTAGCAGTGGGTGACGATTCGAGATATTACTGCCACCACCACCAGGAGGTCCATCCCGACTTTAGGGAGTAGGTGGATAGGGGAGAGCTCAGCTCCAGGCAGATGACGCTTATGATCATGGTGCTCCGGAGATGATACGAGATACGATCTATGTCTACTCCACCTTAGTTGTAGTACTTATAGACACAGGTGTCAATCATTCTTTTATTTCCACTACCCTCATTCGAATCTTGGAGATTTCGACAGAGCCGTGGGCTCGATCCTTATGGATAAAGACTCCTATTAGAGCGGATTCAATGATTACATACTGGTGATGGCAATGCGAGCTTACTCTAGGAGGAGAGAGATTCGGCTGAGATCTCCTAGTAGCAGTGTCGAGGACTTAAAATTTCATATTGGGTATGGAGTAGTTATCTACAGTCCATGCTCAGATAGATTGTATTAGGTGCATGGTGCGGTGTGTCCGCACGGATGGGACCAGGTTTACCTTTACTGGAGAAAAGGGAGCCTTTGCAGTGTAGGATGGACTTACCCGGAGAAGAGTGCAGCTGATTGCACATCAGTTGGCTAGACTTACCCTCGGATTAGTTGATATGGAGAGTCCGAGATATCCTATAGTAGTGGACCAGTACACGGATGTTTTCCCTGATGATGTCCCAATTCTACCTCCTCGTAGAGATGTGGACTTTTACATTGACTTATACCCCGGGACGACACTGATATCTACACCATCATATCAGATGGATCCCGCGGAGCTTCGTGAGCTGCGGGTATAGATAGAGGACTTTCAGGGGAAGGGATTCATTCGGCCCAGTGTTTCTCCCTGGGCAGCCTTGATTCTATTCGTCAGGAAGGCGTATGGGAGCTTGAGGCTTTGTGTTGAATACTGGCACCTGAACCAGGTGACCGTGAAGAACAAGTACCCACTCCCGAGGATTGACGACCTCTTTGATCAGCTAAAGGGAGAACAGTGGTTCTAAAAGATAGACCTCGTATTAGGCTATCACCGGCTCATAGTTTGAGACGAGGATATGTAGAATAGGGATTTCAGATGTTGGTATGTCCACTACGAGTTCTTGGTTATGTCATTCAGTGTAACCAATACTCCAGCAGTGTTCATGGGACTCATGAACAAGATCTTTCATCCATACCTTGATCGCTTATTAGTATTCTTCATCGATGACATTCTAATATACTTGGCTATTGAGGAGGATCATGCTTATCATTTTTGGGTAGTACTGGACACACTTTGAGAGCACCAGATTTATGGTAATCTCTCGAAGTTCCAGTTCTAGATCTGAGAGGTTCACTTTCTGAAACATTTCATATAAGAGGCTGGAGTTGCAGTAGATCTAGCAAAGATTGAGGCGGTACTTGCTTGGGATCCACCAAAGAGTGTGACGGAGGTTCAGAGTTTCCTAGGTTTGGCTGGATACTATCGGAGATTCGTACCAGATTTCTCCAGAGTTTTAGCACCACTATCAGCCTTGACGAAGAAGGGGAAACCCTTCTCATGGTCAGAGAGATAGAGTTTTCAGGAGCTGACGCAGAGGCTGACTAGTTCCCCCATCTTGAGGCTTCCAGAGGAGGGCGTAGGGTACGTAGTTTACTACGACGCATTAGGGACCGGACTGGGATGTGTCCTGATGCAGGAGCGAGCAGGGATCGCATATGGTTCTCAACAGCTGTGACAAAATAAGAAGAACTATGCTACCCATGACCTGGAGTTAGTAGCAGTGGTCTTCTCCTTGAATATTTGGCGACACTATCTGATGGGAAAATGTTTTACAGTGTACTCTGATCACAAGAGTCTCAGGTATATCTTCTCTCAAAAGGATCTGAACCCAAGATAGTGATGTTGTCTTGAGTTCCTACAGGACTATGACATCGGGATAGTCTATAATTTTGGGAAGGGGAATTTTGTAGCATATGCACTCAGTATGAGATCTAGTATACAACTATTATGTGAGGAAACATAGCAGCTGGCCGCTTTGCAGATATCCTTGTGGATCGAGATGGAGCAGCTTTTCTTCAGTCTCTTATAGTCACTCCCCCACTTCTTTAGCGAGTCAGGGAGGCAAAACATGGGGGCGTTGACTGTGAGGCATGACGTGCTCAGATATCCATAGGATAGGCACCTGATGGATTTTTTGAAGGTGGGGAGCATGTCATCCTCTTCAGAAGACGTACCATAGTACCAGTGTCACTTTAAGAGGAAGTGTTGAGGGAGTTCCACACATCCCATCTAGCGGTACATCCAGTAGTGGTGAAGATGAACCAAGATCTCCAAAGACAGCACTGGTGGCTGGGAATAAAGAAATAAATAGTAGATTTTGTATCTTGGTGCCTCACTTGTCATCAAGTGAAGGCAGAGCATCAGGTACCAGTAGGCTTGGTTCATCCTTTGGAGGTCCCAGAGTGGAAGTGGGATGGGATATCTAGGGACTTCATGATAGGACTTCCACGTACATCTAGAGGTCATGATTCTTTTTGGGTGATCGTCGACCGACTCACCAAGTCGGCCCACTTCCTACCAATCAGAGAGCAGGGTTCAGTAGAGAGATTAGTATGCCTCTATGTGCAGGAGATTGTGCGGTTACATGGAGTACCCTTGATGATTGTCTCCTATCATGATGCATGTTTTACTTCCCTGATATGGAAGGGGTTGCAGGAGGCTTTCGGGACGCAGCTTCATTTGAGAACCGCCTTCCATCTGTGGACGGATGGTCAGTTTGAGCAGACCATTCAGACCCTCAAGGAAATTTTGTTTTCTTGTGTCCTTGACTTCGGTCGTAGTTAGGAGGATCACTTTCCTTTGGTGGAGTTTTCATACAACAATAGCTATCACTCCACCATTGGGATGACACCTTTCTAGGCGTTATACGGGCGACCTTGCAGATCACCTTTGTGCTGGACTGACCCAGGGGAGTCAGCACTAGTGGGACCAGAGATAGTACGGGCTACCACATAGAATGTGCAAATCATCCAGGAGTGGATGAAGACTACACAGAGCGGGCATAAGTCGTATGCTGACAAGAGATGGAGACCTCTAGAGTTTGAGGATGGTGACCACATCTTTTTACAGGTCTCACCTTGACAAGGTTTGCGGAGATTTGGACTAGGAGTAAAGTTATCTCCAAGGTTCATTGAACCTTTTTAGGTCCTCAGCAAAGTTGGTGAGGTGTCTTACTGCTTATCTCTTCCACCTCAGTTACACCGGGTGCATGACGTCATTCATGTATCCCAGCTGAGGAGATACGTGCACGACCCTTCTCACATCACTGACTATGGAGAGATGTATGTCGACGATGGGGCGAATTTTACGGAGGTTCCAGTAGAGATTGAGTATCAATGGGAGCGGGTCCTTCGTGGATGGTTGATACCTCTGGTGCGCGTTCACTGGCAGCACGGGAACCTCCAGGAGAGCACATGGGAGCGGGAGGCTCATATACATGCTCAGTACCCCCACTTGTTTTCCTAGTTTTGTGATGTGGCTTATGGGGACGTAAATCCCTGAGGTGGAGAGAATTTAAAGACCCGGAATTTCCATGTAATTTTTTTTAAAATAAATGGGAATTTTATGAGGCTGTGAAAATTGACGGCGCGTGATTCCGAGGCCCGGAGTGCCCGGAATGAATCTTTGAAATTTATTTCAGGTACGTTCAGTAAACATGCGAGCGAGTTTTTCTAACTTTTGAACTGGTGCTCGGAATTGAAATCCAATGGCATCATTGAACTCACAACACCTGTATTCACATAAAGAGACTTTCACCTCGATGGCAGTTGGTCGAGGGTGGAAGTTAGTTTTTTGGGTTTTTGATGAAAGAATAGAATAAAAATAAAATTGTACAACATTTTATTTTTATTTTATTTATTAAAACCTCTATGTGGAAGTTGAGAAGTGGGGACCACCAGACCTTAACCTCCCATGAGAGGTTATGGTGGTGGGGACCACCCGAGCCTAACCTCCCATGAGAGGTTATGGTGGTGGGGACCACCCGAGGCCTAAACCTCTCAACTCCCTCATAAATGTAGGGGAGCCTCTTCAACTCCTCCAACATTTATTATGCCAACCTAGTTAATTAATTAAGACAATTAATTTTGTGCCAAATTGAAATGTTCCCACATAATTTAATTTGAAAAACTTAAATTATTAAGTTGTCTATTTTTATTTTGGTGGAATTGAGGGAAAGGATTGGAAAATGGGAAAGTTCTTAGAGAAAATCTCTCCAACGAAGAACACTCCACCGATGAAGAACACCGAATTAGACTTCTTCCTCGGGAAATACTTCAAGGATGAACGTCTTCAACTACAAAGAATTGACACACGAGCCCAGAATTGGAGGTGTGTGGCGGACAAGATGAACGTAGACAACTTTACCTTATTCCCTCCTCGTCGACGTCAAAAAATGATCAAGTAGGGGTTTATTTGCGTGTGAATATAATATTTCCATTTCTTCATTCATGTTCTTGTTGAGCCACATTCTACCACCCTAACGCGGAGGGTAAGGGCCAAACCAACAGGGCCCGACCCTTCCACAAATCTTTTGGTGTTCTTCGCGGTGGAGGAGGATGGAAACCATCCATGGTTGGGGCATGAGAATGACGGCTGACACCACTCTCGGTCGCGATGAAGGTGATGATGCAACGACACTGCCCTGTGGCCACCACCGCCACCCCGTGGCCTCCACAACTCCTTACGGCTGGACCGCCACCCCCGCAGTCGGACTGCTACCTCATGTGGTCGGACCACCGCCATGCGGCCGGACCGCCTCCCCGCGGCTGGATGGCCACCCCGCGGCCGGACCGCCGCCCTGCAGCCGGACCGCCGCCCTGTGGCTGAACCATCGTCCCGCATCCGGACCACCGCCCTGCGGCCGAACCGCCACCCCGCAGCCGAACCGCCGCCCTGCGGCCGAACCGATGTCCCCACGGCTTCACGCCCTCATGCCCTTGTGCCCTTATAGAACTCTGAGGCATCACGGCCACCTGCGGCCCTCCGCGGACCCTCGCGGCCTGCCAGGCCATACCCAACGGGCCCAAACGCACTGCGGGCCGGGCCGACCCGAACCGGGTCAGACCGGACCCGGTCCCACTGCGACCCATTTACTTTCTTTTGGCCATAACTTTGGCAACGAACGTCCGTTTGAAAAAATGTCAGCGGTGCTGGAAATCTTGGAGCGAGACGGTTCCTTTGAGTATACCCCACTAGAGTTTTGGATTAAGATGGGGAATGGTCAGGTTGGATCAAGCACGAATCCAACCGGGGCCCCAGGACTAAAAGGATAATAACTCATAGATCGAGCATCCAATTGACGTGCCATCAGTTACGTTGAGACCCCTATGACATGGCAGAACTTTGAGATACTTTTTCATGGGACTTCGTGGTAGTTGGAGTATTGACCAGTAGCTTGTGGAGCGGATCCACCTGGAGACGAGCGAGCATAGTGTGGGAACCCAGTGTCTGGCTGAGACTTGACGACTGCTGATCATTTAGACTCGGAGTGACTTGACAGGCCTAGTGGGGAGCGCCTTGGTGATGCGGAAGACCCACAGTGGGGAGTGCCTTGGTGACGCGGCAGACCCATGGTACACAACAGGAGGATTACCTCAGCAGGCCACGAGGAGGAGCGCCTCGGTGACGTAATAGACCCACGGTGGGGAGCGTCTTGGTGACATGGTAGACCCATGGTACTCGATAGGAGGAGTACCTCAGTAGTCCAAGGTTAGTGGGAAGTGCCTCTGTGTGACGCGGTAGGCCCACTGTACTTGATAGAGGAGGAGTTCTCCAGCAGCTGAGGTGTTCGACGTTGTGACTAGGAATGTTACTTGATACTACCCCTAGAATAAATCCTGGTGTGAGCTGAGTCAGTACCTTTTTGTTTTTCCTCATGATTGAGATGGATTACTTTATAAATTAGGTACATGTATGGTCACATACCTATTTAAGGTTATTTGTTGATTTCATAATTTTTGATTTATCCTTGATGGAATTTGTGAGACCTAGAGGGTCTCAGGGTCCCTACTGAGTATCGTTATACTCACCCCTACACGGGTTATTCCTGCACCTTGTTGTGTTGGATGTAGACGATGGACAACACTAACAGAGGCTGAGAGTACCAGGACTAGATGGTACCTGGAGGTGGACCATACAGTGTGTCAGTACGCAAAGAAGATGGGTGGATGTGGAGTGCTGAGAAGTCGATATGTACCTACCCTTCAGGTAGGAACCTCGGAGGATGATCCAATAACTGTATTTTCTCTTTCTTCAGTTGTATTGTAATTCAGTTGTATTTGTACCTTTACTATTGTGCATGTATCCCGACCCCATTTTTACTTTCATCACTCTTCTGGTTATACAGTTTGCCTGTGTTTATATCTTGTTGTGTTCTTGGTTACGTGAGTTTGCAGGATATAAAGGCAATGCCTTCCCAGTTTTAGGGAAAATATCTTTTGGTGCTAGTCACTAGCCCCTGGCCTAAGGAAGGCGGGCTTGGGGTAGTCACGGCATGGGCCCCAGGGGACAGGTCGTGACAAGAGTTATGGGGAGGGAGATGAGGGTGATAAAGCGAGATTGAGGGTGACGCCGAGAAGTGTGTATAGGATGTGTTGACTAGGGTTAGATATTTTAGGAGGATGGAGGAATTATAAAGGTCATTTTTATATCCAACCTATTAAAATATGGTATTGTTTTCATTTTCTCTATTCTTGATAGTAATCCAAAATCATGAAGTGACATTCTGGGAGTCACGCGGTGAATCTAGATGAACCTCCTCTCTTGGTCTCTATGGGTACCAGTGTGGGATATTTTCCAGTTTGTGCTTCCTCCGTGTTGGTCGACATGAATGTTTTGGGGGTTGTGGTATCATTGGATAGGATAAGGGAGGTTACTCCATATTCCCCTCCTTTTCATTCTCTCCATCCTCTATCGGTCGGGGGGGCATTCAAATCAGCTTTGCTCAGTTGTCCTATTGCACCCTCGAGGGCTCGGCTCCTTCCAATTACACCGATATCACTTTCCTTGGAAGAGATAAAATCAGAGAAAGCATACCACAAATGGTCTCTTGTCACCAAATTTGGTCCCGATCTTTATTCTTTGTCGATCTTTGAATAGTTTGTCGGATCCTGGATCCTCTCCAGCCCGGCTTCAATTTCTTTTTTGAATTGACTGTCATTCTGCATCGACCTTTTTTTGGAGATGGGCTTTATAAGATCTTGGGATAGGTGTAAGGGATGAAATGGAGGTGCTTGGAAACAAAAACACATAAAATGAGAATCAAAATGGATAAAACACAATTTAATGTGGTTCGGCTTTGAAGCCTGCATCCATAGGAGAAATAGGGGTCAATTTCTATTCTCTCTCTCCATCTCGTCGGAGGATTTACAACACACCCACACAAAACAGATTTCTCTCTTTTTTATTTCATGGGATTTGATCCCGTTAAATAGAGGAATTAACTACAAGGTTGTCCAAGGGTTGGTTCAACAACCCTTGAACTCTTCCATTATTACTTTTTGCACATCTACGAAGTCAGCTTCCAATAAAATTAACTTGCACCAGGTTTTCTACTGTCTAAGGAAATTTACTGCCAACAGGATGGACTTCATCTGCTAATTCCACCCCATATTGGGAGTGTCTCCCACATATCTCCCCCTCATGACCAATTTGGGGTAGAAACCAGACCTGAAGTCTCCTTGAAGGTGTTGAAAACTTCATCAGCAAATCAAACACGCTTCTTCATGCTAGATGACGTGGCACTTCCACTATCATCAATCGAGCTCGGGATAACTATGGTCCCCATCAAATGACACAACCCTTGGGACTCCTTCACAATAACCATCGTTGCATCCCCACATGAGACTTCCAACACTCCACCTACTATGGAAATCATTTACCCTTTCAAATTAATCCTACTTAATGATACCAAGTTCTATCTCATCCTCGAAACAAATTTCACGTCACCCAGTTTCTGTACTCCTTCATCAGGTGTCTTCAATTTCACCATCCCGACTCCTCGAACCTCGTATGTTGACCCATCCCCAAGTCTCACAAAATCTTTCACCTGCTGAAAAGTATGAAATTCACCTTTCGTCACACATATATGCACCGAGCTCCCCGAATCCAAAACCCATCTATCCTTTTGGATTTTGAGTTCTCTTTTTCTTCTTTTTTAAAAATCGGCATTCCTGCTTCATGTGTCCATATCATTTGTAGTAATGACACTGCACTTCTCCCCCATTAGATTCTCCCATATGATTGCATGCTTCTCATTATCACGTAGACTTCATCATCTGATAATAATTCTATGATGTTCGCACCCTTATCGTCAACTTTTTCTTTCCTAGCAACGCATCGTTTGCACGCTCCACAGTCACTTTTATAGTGACCCTTTTTCTTGCACCAGAAACACAAGATTTTTCTAGGATCGCATCCCCTCGATTTTGGCCACCATTCTTTACCTCCTGACTTCCTATGTCAGCTCCTCCCACATTGATCATCTCACATCGCCATGATTTTATCTCATGAATGCGTCGCAGGTCTTCGAAATGCCTCTAAATCTTTATGTGACGCCATCACATCATCCAACTTCAATGTTTCCTCCCCGTAAGCAATGCAGTCAAAATTCCATCAAATTAACTTGGTAGTGATGACAAAAGAAAAAGTTATTTGTCTTCCTCTCCAACCTTTATATCGATCACCAATAATTACGTCTGGATCTTATTGAATTTATTGGTGTGATCCAAAAAATTTGTTCCCTCATCCATCCGAAACTGGTACAATTTCTTCTTCAGGAATAATTTGTTGGTGATCGACTTTGCCATATATCCCTATTCCAACTTCTTCTAGATCTCCTTAGGTGAGGTCTCATCCAACACTGAGTACTTTACCTCATTCACCAGACACAGTTGAATTGTGCTGACGACCCGCATCTCAAACTCTTCCCAATCATATTTACTGGTTATCTCAGGCTTTTCTCCGATTAATGGTCTGATCATGGCCTACTACATAAGATATCTTTTACTGTGATTTTCCATAATCGGAAATTATTCCAACCATCAAACTTCTCGATCTCAAATTTTGGTAGTGCTTCTCCACTAGCCATCATCATTATCACAAAATGTGATCACCACTATCGATGTTGCGCCCTTCTTGAAACCACCTTATGATGTGAGAATATTGAAAAACTAACTGTACAAATGCATCCTAAATGGTCTAAATAGTTGGAATCGACTCCTGAATCGTCAAAATCGGACACAGATTGGCCAAGATATCTCCAAAACAAGTTCAACGGTCCAGATTGCTTACTAACGTGAGGTTGACATGGCACTAACGTGGTACACTGGGGCAGCTGCCAGAACCTCACCAGAATTTTTTCCAACATCGTGAGTAGTACCGTCTTCTCCGGCATAGGGTTACTTTTCAATCACAGGTTTGACCAAACTTTGACCAAGCTTATCTCCTTAGTTTCAGATCAGTTTTCAACACTGTTTGTGTTGTTAAAATCATCTCATTTCCCTCTTCACGGATCTGGCCTCAGAAAAATTTCCGATCACTTTAAATTTTCCATTCACCAGAAAACTCACTACCGGTTCTCTGTTTCAACTTCACTTGCTTCGACTCCCTCTGATACCACTTGTAAGGGATGCAGTGGAGGTACGCGTCAACAAAAACACATAAAATGAGAATAAAAATAGGAAAAACACTATTTAATGTGGTTAGGATTGGAACCCTACATCCACGGGAGAAATAGGGGTCAATTTCTATTCACTCTATCCATCTCGTCAGAGGATTTACAACACACCCATACACAACAGATTTCTATATTTTTCAGTTCATGGGATTTGATCCCATTAAATAGAGGAATCAACTACAAGGATGTCCAAGGGTTGGTTCAACAATACTTGGACTCTTCCACGATCACTTGTTGCACATCTATGAAGTTTTCTACCAACGAAATTAACCTGCACTAGGTTTGGTGCCATCCAAGGAAATTTGCTGCTGACAGGATGGACTTCCTCTACTAATTCCACCCCATATTGGGAGTGTCCCCCACACTAGTGAAGTTCATTTTTGTGAGAGAAAACGATTTCAGTTATTTTGATGGTCCTATGACGTGTGTTGAGTTTGGGAATCACCATGGGTTTCCATTTGGATTTGTTTGGTTTTTCTCTTTATTTTCATAATCATGCTATTCTAAAGGAAATTGGAAATGATTTCTATAGCTTCTTGTGTACCGACAAAGGTTTCACAATCTAATAGTTTTCTGCTTTCTTTTCTGAGTATCTCTTTATAGAAGAAACTATTTTACTTGAATCAGATTAGATTTTTCTTGCACTACTATCTTCAGGGGTACTCTCTCTCAGAGTGCAGAAGCAAGGTTCATGCGTATGTGAATCTCCAAGCTCATGAGAATTATAATGTTGATACTAAGATACATGCTCGTCCTTTATATATGGGTGTTCTTGATAATGGAATCATCTCATAAAATTTGAAGATTGAGGTGATGAGCTAGGTGCTTGAGATTTTGAGTAGGGGGGGCAAGTTTTTCCAGCAGGTGCTCCAGATTTTGTGGTGATCACGAATTTGAGGGAACTGGATATTGTTGATTCTGGTATTGGTGGTGAAAAAACAGGTCTGAAGAATACTTTAGCATTTGGATTTCTTTTGTAGGGGGAGCAGTCAGATTTTTGTGAGAGCTTCAAAAGGGAGTCTCGTTTTTCTGCATAGGATAATGGTTGGTGTGATACCAACAAGTTTTTTGGGCCAACTGAGTTTTTTGGATGGTATCTCCATTGATGAGATGAAGAGGGAGATTTTTGGAGTGTGACAGCAAGATGTAGCTGACAATGGAGACCCGGGAAGGGGTTATCGTGTTTGCGGTGACCTGTGTGACACGATGATGAAAACACAATTATCTTGTACATGTGGCGATGTTCTTGGCAGGGTGTTCAAGATGCAGTCCACCGAGAGCAAGAAATGGGCTACTGTGTTAGCAGTAGCATGTGTGGCATGTCAGCATTAATAGGTGTGGAGCAGCGATGATACAATTGATGATCGGTTCCACATATCGAAAGTCTTCCTGATAGCAGTTATTTGGTGGCTTGTCCCGGTTCATGATCGACGGTAAATCCTGATGGTGAGATCATTCGGGTTTCGCAAGTTGGTGTGAGGTTGATGCATGTTCGAGTGAAGATCACCGAGGTAGTGACGTTTCGTTGACAGAAGGGTGAAATTTTGTCACAGATTGATCTTATGATACATGGCGTCAGTGGGATGTTTATTAGATAAAAGGTAGAGGCATATTGGGGTATGGTTTTCACACAGGTTTTCTATGCTCTCTCATTTATAATTCAATTTTAGGAATTATTTGAAGTCTTGTATTCTTTGATTCATAGTGGATATTTGAGAATTCCCCTGTGGTTTTTTAATTCTCTGCATCGGAGGGTTTTCCACGTTAAAAAATCATGCATGTTGATTTATTTATTTAGCATATATCGCTTCTATATTTTTTCAGGTTTCTCACGATATTTTTGGCAAGCAATTTTCGGCTCGAAATAGGGATTCTCCCCAACACTCGGAAGGCCACACTCCTCCAGTTAAAGTGGTCGCTTCTCTTGGAACATCGTTTTGAGTCGGGATCCTCTTGGACCAGTGTCATCTCCAAACCAAGGTGTGACTTTCATGGTCACCCCCAGTGCTATCAATGTTTCTGTTCTGACGGGAAACTCTGTTGTCCATTCAAGGGTAAGGACTATCTATTACTTTGATGATTTTTTTATGGCCATGATTCTACATTTCAATTGATTTTTTAGTTCTTATTATTTTTTCCTCTTTATTCTCACTAGAATTGTGGTTGGACAAGTTCCAAATTTTTCTACATCTCCTAGGCTAAAAGAGCTAGAAGATGTTTTGGTTCCCTCAGAAGAAACATATGTCTCCTCTAAAGGATTTGGTTCGTTTGCTGAGGTTAGCCAAGAATTAAAAGGATATACAAATTTTATATTTTATTAGAAGAAGAAATAGAAAAATAAAAGATTCTATGCTTCGGGAGGGGTGACAACTCGCTCTAGGTCGAACTCCCTTTGGGATACTCTATCCACCCTCATCTAAGGTTTTCCATGTACCTAAACCTTCTCAACTCCTTTTCCATGTATACTATGTTAGGATCGTAAATAATTGGCCAATCAATTCAATAAAAATTTCAAGATAGAAATAAAGTGAAAAATTGTGGAATCAAAAGAACACTGGATGTAACATGTAAAAACCCCCAAATGAAAGGGGTAAAAAACCACAGATAAATAAAAGGATTTCACTATAGTAAGATGTGGGTGCAAAGTCTCACTCTCTAAATTACAAGGAGGAAACATGCAAGAAATTCTCTCTTGAAAATATGGAGAAACACCTAACAAAATACTGCACTCAATGATGAAGATGTGTTGCTTCAGAATATGATCCCCAACACGTGGTATCAGAGGGAGGTTGAAGTGTTTGATTTCAAAACATAGTGGAAAGTATCCGTTGAAGCAGTTTATCAAGGACTTGAAGGACATTACCGGAAGACAGCAGCGGTACCAGAGGAGTCTATGGGATATTGAAATCCCAATTGAGCATCGGGAGTCATGAGGTGTGTTCCATTGTTGGTGATAGTCAGAGCCTAGTGGAAGACTGATGGGGTTCACCAGTTTAGGTAGTCTATCAGGAATCCAGAAGAATGTCTCCATAAGATTGTGGTGGTATCAGTGGTGTTTCTAGAATATCGAAAGTCTTCATGTCTCCAAGTGTCATGCGGCGTGTTCCATTCATTGGGTGACATTTGGAGCTTAGTGGAAGTCTACTGAAATTCTAGAAAGCAATAGAATTGGAAGACCATGATAGCAAACACTTAGGGAAGGAGATGTCAAATGAAGCCGTCAGTTGTCAATTCAAGTTGATGGAAGATTCAGTTGGTGCCCATGTTCTGCATAACGTTGCAGATGGATGAGGGATTTTGCAGTTGTCACGACCCGTCCCCCGGGGCCCGTGCCATGACTACCCCAAGCCCGCCTTCCATAGGCCAGGGGTTGGCGACTAGCACTGAAGGCGTATTCCCTAAAACTGGGAAGGCATTACCTTTATAACATGTAAGCAAACGTAACCAAGCACACAACAAGATAGGAACACAAGTAAACTGAACTGTAAACAGAGTGAGTGCAGTAAGTAAAAGGGGCCAGAATACAAGCCCAACTAGAAGGTACAAGTACAATTATGATACAATACAACTGAAGAAAAGAGAAAATCAGATGTTGGGTCGTCTTCCAAGGTTCCTACCTGAAGGGTAGGTACAGATCTCCTCCTCAACACTCCACGTCCACCTGTCTCCTCTGCATACCGACAGGCCATATGGTCCACCTCCAGGTACCGTCCAGTCCTGGTACTCTCAGCCTCAGTTAGCGTTGTCCATCGTCTGCATCCAACACAACAAGGTGTGGGCATAGCCCGCGCAGGGCTGAGTATAATGATACTCAGTAGGGACCTCGATACCCTCTAGGTCTCACAAAATCTATCAAGGATAAAACACAAAGTATGAAATCAATAGATAACCTTACTTAGGTATATGCCCATACATATACCTAAGTTATAAAGTAATTCATATCAATCATGAGGAAAACACAGAGGTACTGACTCAACTCACACCAGGATTTATTCTAGGGGTAGTAACAAGAAACATTCCTAATCACAACGTCAAACACCTCGGCTGCTTGAGAAATTCTTCTCTATCGAGTACAGTGAGCCTACCACATCACACAGAGGTGCTTCCCACTAACCTTGGACTACTGAGGTACTCCTCCTGTCGAGTACCGTGGATCTACCACATCACCAAGGCACTCCCCACCATGGGTCTACCACATCACCAAGGATCTCCCCCTCGTAGCCTGTTGAGGTAATCCTTTTATCGAGTACCGTGGGTCTGCCATGTCACCAAGGTGCTCCCCACCATGGGTTTGATATGTCACCAAGGTGCTCCCCACTGTGGAAGTCTAGTCACTCCGAGTCAAAACAGTCAGCAGTCGCCAAGTCTCATCCAGTCGTAAGGTTTTATACAAATCGCACTTGGGTAAACCACTTCCCAAGCCACAGGTCATAACTCCAACTACCACGAAGTCCCACAAAGAAGTATCTCAAAGGTCTTCCACATCATAGGGGTCTCAACATAACAGACGGCGCATCAATCGGGCATTCGGTCTGTGAATTATTAGCCTTTTAGTCTCGGGGGCCCGGTTGGATTCGTACTCGATCCAACCTGACTGTTCCCCATCTCAAAACAAATATCAGTGGGGTATACTCAAAGGGACCGACTCATTCCAAGATTTCCAATGCCTCTAACAGTTCGTCAAACGTACATCTGGTTCCAAATTTATGGCCAAAAGAAAGTAAATGGGTTGTAGTGGGCCCAGGTCCGGTCTGACCCGGCCCGCAGTGCGGCCTGGCCCGTGCTGGGCGGCCCAGCTGCGAGGGGCCATGGGTTCCGTGAGGAGCGCGGAGGCCGCGAGGGCCGCTGGGCAGCGTGGCTGCAGAGGGCCGCTGGGCGGCATGGCTGTGGGGTGGCGCGGACAGTCACGGGGTAGAACGACAGTCGCGGGGCGGCGCGGACAGCTGCGGGGAGGCACGGACAGCTGCGGGGCGGCTTGGCGGATGGCGGCTCGGCTCAGCAGGCAGCGGCGGCCCGGTGGATGGTGGCTCGGCTCGACAGACGGCGTCGGTGACTTGGCCTAGTCGGCAGCGGCAGCTCGGTAGACGGCAGCGGCTTGGCAGACAGCGGCGGCGACTCGGCGGCTCGGAGGGGCGCGGTGAGGGTGGCTTAACCCGGGGTGGTGTGGCGAGGGCATTTCAGCCCGGGGCGGCGTGGAGCGGCGGAGGCTGCCGGTGGCGGCGTCGTTGCCTTCGTCGCCTTCATCGTCTTCATCCATTGCGAAGAACACACAATTCATTACAAGAATTAACGAGAGGACGAGCCATGTTAGTTTGGTCTGCACTCTCCGCATTAGAGCAGTAGCAAGCAGCTATTATACTTGAATCACAAGAATATTAAGAATGGTTAAGGTAAACAATTTCAAACACCCTCCCTTCAAGCTTCCGCATTTTAATCATTCCCAATCCCGCAAAATAAAAACATTCGTGGATCAATCTAAAATAGAGAGTTGATCCGCATTCGTTATTTTAGAAGAGAAGAACATGGGAATATAAAATCACTTATAAATAAACCCCTACCTCGGGTTTTTCGTTGACGGAGATCGTGAGGTAGGAGACGACGTCGTTGGGGAGGAAAAGACGATCGTCGATTGAAGACCTCCCATGTTGGAGGATGTCCTGAGGAAGAATGTCAAAGTCGAGGTCAGCGTTCTTCGTTTAGAGAAGAAGTTCTTCATTGGCGTTCTTTCTCTAAGAGCTCCTCCTCTCCCCAATTCCAGCCAAATGAAATGATAGCCCTTAAAATAATAGATTATGAGATCTATTATGTTTGTTGGCATAAAATTCAAATTGGGTTAATTAATTACTTAGCATAATTAAGTGGGGGAGGGTTGGCATAATAAATTAAGGAGGGTTGGCACAATTAATGTGGAGTAATATCAAGAGGCTCCTCTACATTAATGAGGGAGTTGAAGAGGTTTAGGCCTCAGGTGGTCCCCACTACCATAACCTCTCATGGGAGGTTATACTCAGGTGGTCCCCACCACCATAACCTCTCATGGGAAGTTAAGGTCTGGCAGTCCCCACTTCCCAACTTCCACATGGAGTTTTTAACAAATAAAAAAAATGTTTTACAATTTTATTTTTATTCTATTCTTTCATGAAAAACCCAAAAACTAACTTCCACCCTCGACCAACTACCATCGAGGTGAAAGTCTCTTTAAGCGAATATCGGCGCTGCGAGTTCAACGGTGTCCTCGGATTTCAATTCCGATCACCAATTCAAAAGTTAGAAAAAACCCTCTTGCATGTTTTCTAAAAGTACCTGTAATAAAGTTCAGAAATTCATTCTGGGTACTCCGGGCCTCGAAATCACGCGCTGTCAATTTTCGAGAACTCGTAAAATTCCAATTTATTAAAAAAAAATTACATGGAAATTCTGGGTATTTACATTCTCCCCACCTTAGGGCTCTACATCCTCGTAAGCCACAACTCAAACTAGGTAAACAAGTGGGGGTACTGAACATGCATCTGAGCCTCCCGCTCCCATGTGCTCTCCTGGAGGTTCCTATGTTGCCAGTGAATACACACTAGAGGTATCGACTGTTCACGAGGGACCCGCTCCAGTCGATCCTCAATCTCTACTGGATCCTCCATAAAATTCAACCCATCGTTGATGTCCATCTCACCATGGTCAATGATGTGAGAAGGTTCGTGCACGTATCTCCTCAGTTGGGATACGTGGAACATGTTGTGCACCCAGTGCAACTGATGTGGAAGAGATAAGTGGTAAGCCACCTTGCCAACTCTACTGAGGACCTGAAACGGTCCGATGAACCTTGGAGATAACTTTTCACCTTGGAAAAATCTCTGCAAACCTCATCGATGTGAGACCCGTAAAAAGACATGGTCTCTATCCTCGAACTCCAAAGGTCTCCATCTCCTATCCGCATACAAATTCTGCCTGGTCTGTGTAGTATTCATCTACTCCTAGATGATTTTCACCTTCTATATGGTAGCCTGTACCATCTCTGGTCCCACTAGTTCTAACTCCCCTAGGTCAGTCCAGCACAAGGGTGATCTGCAAGGTCGCCTGAACAATGCCTCGAAAGGTTTCATCCCAATAGTGGAGTGATATCTATTGTTGTATGTAAACTACACCAAAGGCAATTGATCCTCCCATCTATGATCGAAGTCGAGGACGCATGCACGTAGCATGTACTCAAGGGTATGAATGGTCCGCTCAGTCTAGCTATCCGTCTGAGGATGGAAGGAAGTGATTAAATGAAGTTGTGTCCCGAAAGACTCTTGCAACCCCTTCCATAGCCAGGAAGTAAAACGTTCATCAAGATTGGAGAAAATCATCGAGGGTAATCTATGTAGCTGCATAATCTCCTGCACATAGAGGCATCCCAAGCTCTCTACTGAACCCTGCTCTTTGATCGGTAGTAAGTGGGCCAACTTGGTGAGTCAGTTGACGATCACCCAAATCAAGTCATGACCCCTGAATGTACATGGATGTCGTGTCATGAAGTCCATGTATATCCCATTCCACTTCCACTCTGGGACCTCTAAAGGTTGAACCAATCCTACTGGTACCTGATGCTCTGCCTTCACTTGCTGACAAGGGAGGCACCGAGAGACAAACTCTGCAACTACTTTCTTCATTCCCAACCACCAGTACTGTCGTCGAAGATCCTAGTACATCTTCGCCACTCATGGATGTACCGCTAGAGGGGATGTGTAGAAATCCCTCAACACTTCCTCCTAAAGTGACACTCGTACCATGGTATGTCCTCTGAAGAAAATGACGTGCTCCCCACCTTCAGAAAATCCATCAGGTGCCTGCCCTGTGGATATATGAGCACGTCGAGCCTCGTAGTCAGCGTCCTCATGTTGTGCCTCCCTAACTCGCTGAAGAAGTGGGGGAGTGACTGTAATAGACTGAAGGAAAGCTTCTCTATCTCTATCCACAAAGGATATCTACAAAATAGCCAGTTGCTCTATCGCCTCACCTAGCAGTTGTATACCAGATCTTCTGTTGAGTGCATCTGCAACAATGTTCCCCTTCCCAGGGGTATAGACTATCTCAAAGTTATATTCCTGGAGGAACTCAAGCCAACATCATTGTCTTAGGTTCAGTTCCTTCTGAGAGAAGATATACCTAACAATATTGTGATCATAGTACACTGTAAAATGTTTTCCCATCAGATAATGTCGCCACATCTTCAAGCCGAAGACCACTGCTGCTAACACCAAGTCATGGGTAGCGTAGTTCTGCTCGTGTTGTATCTACTGTTGAGAACCATATGTGATCCCTGCTCACTCCTACATCAGGAAACATCCGAGTATGGTCCCTGATGCATCGTAGTAAACTACGTACCCTACGCCCTCCTCTAGAAGCCTCAAGATGGGGGCACTAGTTAGGCTCTGCCTTACCTCCTAAAAACTCTTCTGGAATTTCTCTATCCAAATGAAGGGTTTACCCTTCTTTGTCAAGGCTGATAGTGGAGCTGCAATTCTAGATAAATTTGGCACAAACCTCCGGTAATATCCAGCCAAACCCAGGAAACTTTGTACCTCCATCACACTCCTGGGTGGCTCCCAAGAAAGTACCGACTCAATATTCACTGGATATACTACAACTCCAACCTCTGATATGACATGTCCCAGAAAGTGAACCTCTTGGATCCAAAACTGGCACTTTGAGAGCTTACCATAAATCTGGTTCTCTCAGAGTGTGTCCAGTACTACCTTCAAATGATAGGTATGCTCTTCCTTAGTAGTCGAGTAGATCAGAATGGCATCGATGAAGACCACTATGAATCGATCAAGGTATGTTTGAAATATCCTATTCATGAGTCCCATGAACACTGATAGAGCATTGGTCACACAAAATGGCATAACCAAGAACTCGTAATGGTCGTACTGACACCTGAAGGTCATTTTCTGCACATCCTCGTCTCGTATTCTGAGCTGGTGATAGCCTGATCTGAGATCTATCTTCGAGAACCACCGTGCTCCCTTCAGCTGATCAAAGAGGTTGTCAATCCTCAGAAGTGGGTACTTGTTCTTCACGATCACCTGGTTCAGGTGCCAATAGTCAACACAAAGCCTCAATCTCCCATTCTCCTTCTTGGAGAATAGAATCAGGGCTGCCCAGGGAAAAACATTGGGCCAAATGAATCCCTTCCCCTACAAGTCCTCTAGTTGTACCCACAGCTCATGATTCTCTGCGAGAGCCATCCGATATGCTGGTGTAGATATCAATGTCATCCTGGAGTACAATTCAATGTAAAAGTCCACCTATCTACGAGGAGGTAGACCTGGGACATCATCAGGGAAAACATCTGCATACTGTTCCACCACTACAGGATAGCTCAGACTCTCCACATCAACTACTCTGAGGGTAAGGCTAGCCAACTGATGTGTAATCGGCTGCACTCTCCTCCGGGTAAGTCCATACTGCACTACAAAGGCTCATTTCTCACCGGTGAAGGTAAACCTAGTCTCATTCGTGCGTACACACCACACTTTGAGCCTAATACAGTCAATCTGAGCATGGACTGTAGATAACTAGTACATACCCAATATGACGTTGTAAGGCCTCGATGCCGCTACTAGGAGATCTCAGCTGAATCTCTCGCCTCCTATAGTAAGCTCACACTACCAGTACTAGTGCGTAATCATTGAATCTGTTCCCGTAGGAGTCTCTAGTTGTAAGGATCGAGCCAACAGCTCCATCGGAATCTCTGAGCTCCGAACGAGGGAATTGGAAATGAAAGAATGACCGGAACCTGTGTCTATAAGTACTACATCTAAGGTGGAGTAGACATAGATCATACCTCATATCATCTCCGAAGCACCGTGACCATAGGCCTCAGCTTCCTAGAGTTGAGCTATCCCTTATCCACCTGCTCCATGTGGCCGGGGTGGACCTCCTGGTGGTGGTGACGGTAACATTGCGAATCGTCTTCCACCACCATCTGCTCGACCAACTCCTCTGCCACATCCACATGCACCCTACTGAACTCCTCGGCCGAATCTCTATCTTTGCCTAGGCGTTCCTTCGACCGTATGTTGATCATCTGTACGACAGTTCGGATAGTCACGAGCCATGTGACCCTTCCTGCCGCATGAGAAACACTGCCCGCTCCTGGTATAACTGGTTCTGCCTCGAGTGCCCCATACAATTGACCCTGAGTCATGTGGTTGTCCACCTATAGGTTTGGTCCTCCTGGACCTCTATGGTGACTATCTGCTTCTAGCCGCAGAAGACTCCGCTACGTGATAACTAGTAGTGGGTCTCACTACTGGTGACTAATCAGTAAGGAAACTCTCTACCAATAGGGCTCTCTCTAATACTCTCGCCTACGTCGGGATGCTGAGTGAGATCATCGAAGCCCTGATCTCCCGCATGATCCCCTTCTTGAAGGTTAGGGACTTGAAGAATGGGTCCCACACCATATATGTGGAGTAACGTGATAGGTCAGTGAACCTCGCTGAATACTGATCCATAGTCATGTTGCCCTGCTACAGATGAAGTAGCTTCTGAATGCACATTGTGAGAAGATTCACTGGAACAAACTTTGCCCGAAACAGGCTCTCGAAGTCTGCCCAGAGAAGCGTCACCTCATTGTGAACCTGGAGCATCAAGCTCCGCCATATTCCTGTTTCTTACTATAGAAGTCTTGTGGAAAAAATTACCATGAGATCGGCTGGTGTCCCTACGAGTCAGAAGACTCTCACCACAGCCTCCAGCCAATCCTCATCCACCTGTGGGTCCGTCTATCCCTTGAACCTGGGTGGCCTATGGTGCTAGAACTCGTTCACCGTGCTCAAGCGGCATGCACCATCTGCTGCTAGAGATGGTGGCATAGGTGGCCCAACGAGGAATGGTACCACTGGTGTCTCTACTGGAAGAGGGCCCTGCACCGAGGCATCATCGCTCGGTGGGCTATCAGTGCGTGCTACTCTTGGAACCCTAGCTGACTGTCTTCATGGAGGCATCCTGAAAAGAAACAGGTGCGCCACTGTCAATAAGTTATACCTTGTGAGCTAAATCAAAAGAAAACTTTTTAAAACACACACGCAATCAGTGTTTTCGTGCATTGAGTCGGAAATCAGAAGTCAGGTTCCTGGTGTATGGATACGTTGACCGTCGCACCAACACTGGACTCCCTGAACTGAAAACCGCACTCACTACCCTTAAACCTATTGCTTCA
Source organism: Viscum album (assembly GCA_963277665.1). Classification (NCBI taxonomy): domain Eukaryota; kingdom Viridiplantae; phylum Streptophyta; class Magnoliopsida; order Santalales; family Viscaceae; genus Viscum; species Viscum album. Next base: position 733,856,626 of record OY728147.1, on the reverse strand, counting down.
TAGAAAAGATCAGAGTCCTAGTTCTTCAGCAGAACTGGCTCCTATGATACCAATTTGTCACGACCCGTCCCCCAGGGCCTGTTCCGTGACTACCCCAAGCCCGCCTTCTATAGGCCAGGGGCTGGCGACTAGCACCGAAGACGTATTCCCTAAAACTGGGTTGGCATTGCCTTTATAACCTGTAAGCACACGTAACCAAGTACACAGCAAGATAGGAACACAAGTAAATTGAACTATAAATAGAGTGAGTGCAGTAAGTAAAAGGGGCCAAAATACAATCCCAACTAGAAGGTACAAGTACAATTGTGATACAATACAACTGAAGAAAAGGGAAAATCAAATGTTGGGTCATCCTCCGAGGTTCCTACCTAAAGGGTAGGTACAGATTGCCTCATCAGTACTCCAAATCCACCTATCTCCTCTGCGTACCGACACGCTGTATTGTCCACATCAGGGTACTGTCCAGTCCTGGTACTCTCAGCCTCATTCAGCGATGTCCATTGTCTGCATCCAACACAACAAGGTATAGGCATAGCCCGTGCAGGGGTGAGTATAACGATATTCAGTAGGGACCCCGAGACCCTCTAGGTCTCAAAAAATCCATCAAGGATAAATCACCAAGTATGAAATCAAAATATAATCTTACTTAGGTATATTCCCTTACATATACCTAAGTTATCAAGTAATTCATCTCAATCATGAGGAAAACACAGAGGTACTGACTCATCTCACACCAGGATTTATTCTAGGGGTAGTAACAAGAAACATTCCCAGTCACAACGTCGAACACCTCGGCTGCTGGAGAACTCCTCCTCTATCGAGTATAGTGGGTCTGCCGCGTCACACAGAGGCGCTTCCCACTAACCTTGGACTGTTGAGGTACTCCTCCTATCGAGTACTGTGGGTTTGCCGCGTCACCAAGGCGCCCCCCACTGTGGGTCTGCCACGTCACCAAGGCGCTCCCCCTCATAGCCTGCTGAGGTGCTCCTTCGGTTGAGTACCATGGGTTTGTCGTGTCACCAAGGCGCTCCCTACATTGGGTTTGTCGCGTCACCAAGGTGCTCCCCATTGGGCCAGTCAAGTCACTCCGAGTCGAAACAGTCTGCAGTCATCAAGTCTCAACCAGTCGCAGGGTTTCGTACGTATCGCGCTTAGGGAAACCGCTTCCCAAGACACATGTCAAAACTCCAACTGCCATGAATTCCCATGAAGAAGTATCTCAAAGGTCCGCCTCATCATAGGGGTCTCAACGTAATAGACGGTGGGTCAATCAGACATTCGGTCTGCGAGTTATTAGCCTTTTAGTCTCGGGGGCCCGGTTAGATTCGTGCTCGATCCAACCTGACCATTCTCCATCGCAAACCAAATCTTAGTGGGGTATACTCAAAGGGACTGACTCTCTCCAAGATTTCCAGCGCTGCTGACAGTTCGTCAAACAGATGCTCGGTGCCAAAGTTATGGCCAAAAGAAAGCAAATGGGTCGTAGTTGGCCCGGGTCCGGTCTGACCCGGTCGGATTGACCCAGCCCGCAGTGCGGCCCGGCCCATGCTGGTCGGCCCGGTCGCAAGGGGTCGCGGGGTCCACGAGGGGCGCGGAGGCTGCAAGGTCCACTGGGCGCGTGGCTGCAGAGGGCCGCTGGGCGGCATGGCTGTGGGGCGGCGCGGACAGCCACGGGGCGGCGCGAACAGCTTCGGGGCGGCACGGATAGTCGTGGGGCCGTGCAAACAGCCGCGGGGTATCTCGACGGATGGAGGCTCGGCTCGGCGGATGGTGGCGGCCCGGCGGATGGCGGCTCGCCATGGCGGATGGTGGCGGCGGCTCAGCCCGGTCGGCTGCGGTGGCTCAGTGGACGGCGGCGGTTCGGCGGACAGCGGTAGCGGATCGGCAGCTCGGAGGTCCATGGTAAGGGTGGCTCGACCTGGGGCATCGCGGTGAGGGCGGTTCGGCCCGAGGCGGCTCAGAGCTGAGGAGGCTATGGGAAGCGGCATCGTTGCCTTCGTCACCTTCGTCGTCTTTATCCTTTGCGAAGAACACACAATTCAACATAAGAATTACGGAGAGGACGGGCCATGTTAGTTTGGCTCGCACTCTCTGCATTAGAGCGGTAGCAAGCGCCTATTATACTTGAATCACAAGGATATTAAGAACAGGTAAGGGGAAACAATTTCAAACACCCTCCCTTCAAGCTTCCGCAATTTAATCATTCCCAATACCGTAAAATAAAAACATTCATGGATCAATCTAAAATAGAGATTTGATCCGTGTTCGTTGTTTTAGAAGTGAAGAACATGGGGATATAAAATCACTTATAAATAAACCCCTGCCTCAGGTTGTTCGTTGACAGAGATCGCGAGGGAGGAGACGACGTCGTTGGGGAGGTAAAGACGATTGTCGATTGAAGACGTCCCACATTGGAGGATGTCCCAAGGAAGAATTTCAAAGTCGAGGTCGGCATTCTTCATTTGGAGAAGAAGTTCTTCGTTGGCATTCTTTCTCCAAGAGGTCCTCCTCTCCCCAATTCCACCCAAATGAAATGATAGCCCTCAAAATAATATATTATGAGATCTATTATGTTTTTTTGGCATAAAATTCAAATTGGGTTAATTAATTACTTAGCATAATTAAGTGGGGAAGGGTTGGCATAATAAATTAAGGAGGGTTGGGACAATTAATGTGGAGGAAGCTCAAGAGGATTCTCCACATTAATGAGGGAGTTGAATAGGTTTAGGCCTCGGGTGGTCCCCACCACCATAACCTCTCATGGGAGTTTATACTCGCGTGGTCCCCACCACCATAACCTCTCATGGGAGGTTAAGGTATGGCAGTCCCCACTTCCCAACTTCTACATGTAGGTTTTAACAAATAAAATAAAAATAAAATGTTGTACAATTTTATTTTTATTTTATTCTTTCATGAAAACACAAAAACTAACTTCCACCCTCGACCAACTGTCGTCGAGGTGAAAGTCTTTTTAAGAAAATATTGGCACTACGAGTTCAACGGTGTCCTCAGATTTCAATTCTGAGCACCGGTTCAAAAGTTAGAAAAACCCGCTCGCACGTTTACTGAACGTACCCAGAAAAAAGTTCAAAAATTCATTCCGAGCACTCCGGGCCTCGGAATCATGTGCCATCAGTTTTTTTGGACTCGTAAAATTCCCATTTATTTAAAAAAGTTACATTGAAATTTTGGGTCTTTACAGCAGTTTTTGTCTCTATGAAAATGATCTTTTGGAGGATCGATAGAGAAACAGAAGGACCGTCTGTGATGAATGTGGGCTCTCAAAGAGTCAGAACCAGGATGGAAGCAGTGGGAGAAAAGGACCATGTTTCCATGGTTGCTACGAAGGAAGTTTCAGTGGGAGTTTTCCATACCGATACCATCAGACTTTCTGGAACCTACACAGTTAATGGATGATGGTCAGTTCCGATAGTGTCGCTGGAGTTCAGTGTACCAAAAAGCTCTTGGGTGGTGCAGAAGCTCGGTAGTAGAGTCTTCAAAAATGCATGGAAGACCAATAAATTGAGGCTATGGATATTGTGCATAATGCATCTTTTTGTTGGGAATTTCAAAAAAATCAAATAATGAAATCTCATTCCTAATTACTTTGGAGAAATTTTCCATGGAGACATTCAGATGAGTTTCACTTAGACTATGGAACAATTGGATTGGGGTTCCAGAAGATTGAAGAGTATCTACTTCAATGGGAGCCTAGATGATTGAAGTATCATGGTGTGGAGAACCATGCAAGTGCTGCAAAAGAATGGTGAATGGAAGCTGGACTAGTTTTGACATTGGTGAGAGCATGAGAATAGTCTTCAAGTGGGAGATTGTTGGATGCAACCTGCGAATAAGATTCTCAAGACAGAATTGATTTAGGTCCAACCCATTTATTGGAGATAGATAAAATCATTAATGAAGAGATTTATCTCAACATTAATAGGGGAGTTTCTCCCAACATTAATGGAGAGTTAATTATCAATATTAATGGATGAAAAATGAATGTTGATTTCATTAATTGGAGATATGGATTTGGGGTCTATATAAATGGATGCGGTGAAATTTGTTGAGTACAACTGATGAGCAAGAGACAAAGCTAGACCAAGACGGAGGTGGCTCCCCTTCCAAGGAAGCCAACCTGGGCACACACAACGAGCCGAAGGCATCAAAGCCAAAGGCGAAGGTCGATACCCGCAAGGGCAGAGACCAGAAGAAGGAGGGAGATGAAAGATCACTACTACAAAAACGTGAAAGGGAAGCTCCCCCTTATATCAGTGCTAAGAAAACCCGTTAATAAAGGTTACCCTGTATCAGTGCTAAAATTTCAGCGCTGATAAAGAGGCCATATATCAGCGCTAGAAAAGCGCTGATAAAGAACTCCTTTATCAGTGATAAAATTTTAGCGCTGATACAGGGTAACCTTTATCAGCGCTAAAATAGCGCTGATAAAAAGACCCTTTATCAGCGCTAGAAAAGCTCTGATAAAGACTCTCTGTATCAGCGCTAAAATTTTAGCGCTGATACAGTCAGGATTTATCAGCGCTTTTTTAGCACTGATAAAGGGTACTATTATCAGTGCTAAAAAAGTGCTGATAAAGGACACATTTATCAGTGCTAAAAAAGCGCTGATAAAGGTAGCCTTTATCAGCCCTTTTTTAGCGCTGATAAAACCTTAGTGCATTTTTTTATAAAGTCGATCGCACAGTGCCCTCGTTTTATCGCGACCTAAATCTCTTGCGGTACTGGAACCCTGCGACTCCCCTCTGTCGCCCGCTGAGATCACGTTTCCGGACCTTCGCCGCCCTCGCTACTCGTTACCAGACCTCCGCCGCCTGCTGAGTTCGCATTGTCGGACCTCCGCTGCCTGCAACGCTTTCAAGCTTCGGTTTGCAGGACCTCCTTTAAGGCATGTTTTACAAATCTTTTTTCAATATTGTTCTCCTCTCCCATTTGTATATCATTTTTTTAACATGATTTTTTATTCTATGGGTGAGTATTATGGATTGACCAATTGAAGAAAATAGACCATACTTGATGGAAAATGATGTAAAGGGGATGATTCATATGTGTTTGCTAATTTTCATTATATTTCTCAAGAACATGGTGTTTGTTTACTTTTATTATTGAAAATCATCATTGTTTTTTCATGGGGTTGTTTGAGAAGTTTTTTATTAGTTTAGTTGTGATAGATTCCATTGGGGAAAAATGTGAGATGGTTGAGGTGGTAAATCGTGCAGTGGGGAAGCATCAAACTTTCCATTGTTAAAAAGATGTAATGAGTGGGTTATTGTGGGAGATGACATCGTTAGTTGATATGAGATTTCCTTTTATTTTCCCAGTGACATAGAATATAGTTTTTAATGATGAAATTGAAAAGGGTTTGGTGGGAATTGAATAACTTCATGGATAAAAATGAAATGGTGGCTATAAAACTATGCTCACCCCTACGCGATGAGTGTATCAGGTGTTTCCCTCTTCTAAAATTCAAATATGTGAGTTCCTTTACCGAGATATAAACCTATGACCACTCTTAATTCAGGAAACATCCAACTCTAGGTGATAATCCTAGGTTGCCTTAAGTGACGAGAATATGAAGTCCCTATGTTTTGGGAATATGAGATCTTCTTTATCTCCCAAATATGTTCTTGGTGAGGGCCACTATCTAGCTAGTGGTGTCATTGTATATGAGAAAGCATTGATGTGGTTGGATATGTATGATGTTCTTCATTTGAGCAGACTCATTCAGATTCCAAGTGGGTGTTTCTATACTATATCTTCTTTTTGGGATTTATGTGTTTCATGAATTCATATTTTATCCATTTGAAGTTGGTTAGACATGTTTTGATCATTTTGAAGCACAAAATAACCCTATTAATGAAAATAATATATGGAATGGATGGTATCTTGTTGTGAATTAACCTTTTTCATTGAAATAAATTAGGTTTCCTTCTAGCCAACATGAAAGCCACTAACCTATTCTCAAATACCATGTTTTTACATCTTTTTTGGGGTATTTTGATTCAATCCCCCCTTTTGGTTTCCATTTCTTCTTGGCATGATCATCAGGAACGGTTTCACTTCCACCAGCAGTGAGTATTTAGGCATGATGAATAAATACTAATGGTTAGGCTCTATTAATCTCCATTTTTATAATGAAGTGGTTCTCTTCTACTGTATTTGGAATTCTCTTTTTGTGTACTTTAACCCTAAATACTAATATTTGATATTCAAATAGGATGGAGATGAATAAATATTGGATGGATTCTAATCGTTTAACAATAGATTACAAGAACGGAGTGAAAGAGTTCATCAAGTTTGCAAAGGATCACGCAAAGGATCCCTCTAAAATCCTTTGTTCGTGTTTACGTTGTTTTTATTCTAGACTACTTACTCCAGAGTAGTTGGAAGAACATTTGATATGTCACGGAATAGATCGGAGTTATAAATGTTGGAATAAACACGGAGAAAAAGCGAATGTTGCTACTGGCTGGGATAAAACTGCGTTTTATGGATCTTCAGATATGAATAAAAATATGGATAATGAAGAAGACCATATGGAGGATGTGATTAAAGATGTCAATGATAATGAAGATCGTATTGAGGAAATGACAAAGACAATTCAAGATGAACTCCGTGATTGCCCAAAATTGTTTGAGAAGTTAAAGAGTAGTGCAAAGACGCCATTGTATGTTGCTTGCACTAGGTATACAACATTGTCAGCTGTACTGAAGTTGTATAAATTGAAAACAGGCAACAGATGGAGTGATGTCAGTTTTACAAAACTACTTTCTCTCTTGAATGACATGCTCCCGGAATATAATGAGCTCCCAAGCCGGACATATGAAGCTAGACGAATGCTACGCTCGATGGGAATGATTTCTGAAAGAATACATGCCTACCCAAAAGACTGTATATTGTTTCGTAAAGAGAACAAATCACTTACAGAATGCCCAAAGTGTGGTGCTTCTCGATACAAGAAAGATAAATCCAATCCTACGAAAGTTGTATGGTACTTTCCAATCATTCCAAGGTTTAGGCGTCTATATGGAAGTGAAGAAACTGCAAGACAATTGTCGTGGCATGCAGATAAAAGAAATAAAGATGGGTTATTACGTCATCCGGCTAACTCTCCTCAATGGAAGAAAATTGATCATGAGTATCCTGAATTTGGAAAATAGCTGAGAAACCTTCGTCTTGCGTTATCTACAGATGGAGTGAATCCTTTTGGTTTTCAAACCAGCACTCATAGTACATGGACTGTTATGTTGGTAAATTATAACTTGCCACCCTAGTTATGCATGAAGCAGAAATTCATCATGTTATCTATGTTTATATCAGGACCAAAACAACCAGGTAACGATATTGATGTTTATATTGATCCTTTGATTGAGGATTTGAAGTTATTGTGGGACTCAGGTGTAATGTTGTATGATTCTTATAAAAGTGAATACTTCACGTTGAGAGCGATGTTGTATGGGACAATAAATAATTTCTCTGCTTATGGAAATTTGTCAGGCTATAGCATTAAAGGAACTCAAGGGTGTCCTGTGTGCGAAGAAGATACAAAATCAATTAGGTTGAAACATTCATCGAAATCTATGTTTCTAGGACATCGTAGATTTCTACCTCGTCGACATAAGTACCGATCTTGGACGACATCATTCAATGGAAGTTCAGAAAAACGTGCAACACCGTATCCACTAACAGGTGATCAGCTGTTTGAGAAAGTAAAAGATCTGAACACTATTTTTGGTAAACCATTTTCGAAAAACCTTATGAAAATCGGTTGGAAAAAGAGATCAGTTTTTTTTGAATTACCATACTGGAATTGTTTGTATGTCAGACATTTTCTTGATGTGATGTATGTGGAAAAAAATGTATGTGACAGTGTTATCGGAATGTTGCTAAATGTCCCTGGCAAAAAAAAGATGGAATTAAGGCAATGTTGGACATGGTTGAGGAGACCACAATGAAGGGACCGCGGCGTGACCGCGTCGTGACCGCGGCGTGACCGCGTCCTAATGAAGATGATGTTTTTTATGTTAGAGGAGACCACAATGAAGGGATTTGGATATTCGATAGAGGTTTAAAATCCCTTCAACCTTTGAAAAAAAGAAAGAGAGTTCAGTAAACAGGTTATATTTTGTTTGTAATATAGATCTTGTTATCTCATGTTATTATCTTATCATTACTGAATTTATGTAATCTGAATTAACTGTTCAACCACTTTTGCAGATAATGACTTCTGCATATTCTGATGCTCCTAACCTTGAGGCTGAACAAGTCTCTCAAGCAGCTGCTGCTGTGGCTGCTGCTGCTCCTGCAGCTCATGTTGTTGCTGCAGTTGCTCCTGCTGCTACTCCTACTGCTCCTACAGCTCATGTTGCTGCTGTTGTTGCTCCTATTGTGGCTCTGGTTTCTCCTGCTGCTCCTCCTATTGCGGCTCCTACTGCTACTACTCCTCCTACTGCCGTGGCTCCTACTGCTCTTAGTGTTGAGTTCCAACAACCATCAACACATGTCGTTGATACCATTCTAGATGAACATATAGATGATGTTGATATCGATGAAATGGTCAAGAATGAAGGACCAGCGTCGCAGAAATCATAGGTGCGTCGTAGTTTGACGGTGTTAGCCAAAAATCTTAAGGTGAAAAGCAAAGGAATCAAATTTGAAGTCGGATGGAATGCACGAGGCCAACATGTGAATCCCAACAAGGCTATGTTTAGCAGCTACATTGGATTTGTCACTCGGCAACGCGTGCCGATTGACATAGATTCATGGCACCATATTGTGTCCGGGCTGAAGGCTGTGATCTGGGAAGAAATTACGGTATGATTATGAATTTATTTCTTTAATTTACTAGCAAATAAAATAATGAAACAATGTCTTACTCTTCTCAATCTCTTGTATAGTACATTTATAGTAGACGATTCGCATAAGGATTATGTACTAAGGCTTGCAGGAAAGATTAATCGAGGTTTTCGCACTATTTTAACAAGATGTCACCTCAAAGATTCTAAAGGTAAAATAAACCCGCACCCACCCATTGTCTACGCTCACCTGATATCCCAAGAAGCATGGGATACATTTATTGGTCGTCATGGGGATGAGAAGTTTCAGGTACATTGTGAGTGATAATACATTTTTTGAGGATACCTGTATTCATCACTTTGATTATCAATATTTCATTTATGAAATAGAAACTCTGTACTGAAAATAAGGAACGTGCTTCAAAACCAACATACCCCTATCGTAAAGTAAGGATGGGGTACGCTTCATTAGAAAAGAAAATGGTACGTATTTTAAATTTACAATAATATTGTTAGGTTCCAATAAACAACATCATAATTATTTTTCTATGTTTATATGTAGATTGATGAGTCTAAAACAAAATGCACTTCTATCCCACGTCATGTGCTATGGAAGGAGGCACGTGTGAACAAATATGGGAATTTAGTAGATGAGAACACACAGAAAGTGTGGGAAATATGTGTAAGTATGACACGACGATAAAATAATTTGTTTAAAATTTCCATTACATAAAAATAATTAGTTATTTTCCTATATACGACAGTTATAGGAATTAGCTACTCCTGTAGCTGATACAGACCTATTATCTACGGCTTTGAAGCAGCCAGAAAAATACGGTCGTGTCAGAGGTGCAGGGTTTGGGGTGACACCCCGAGTATATTTTTAGAAGAAGAAAAAAATGGATGATATAGATGAAAAATTGGAACAAATGAGCGAAAAAATAGCAACCCTTGAAGAACAATTGCAATGGCAGGGAGAGTTGCTAGCAACTTTTTTGGGTAGGAAGAAAAGGGAAGCCACAACTCAAGAACAACCGCCGCATGAACATCCTGCCCCACCCCCCACCATCTTTGAGGCGAGCCATTCACCTCAAAGAACTGTCTTAGCCGTGGTAATCAATATTCTAATAATTGTTCCCATGAAATATGAATCAGACAAACACTGATAATTTTTCTGTACTCATCTTCTACAGGGTGATAATGATTGTGATTTATATCTGTCAACACCCACCTATCACCTTGTAGCGAGGGCTACAGTGTTCAATATCCCAGATTCCACACTGCATAATAGACCACTTCTGAAAGATCATCTGAAAATGACGATTACTGTAGCTCATGAGCCAAAGGCAGAGCTACCTATTCCACTTCATGACGATGATATTCATATGGTCGGAAAGGCTATTGGGACATTCATTGCATGGACATTATAACTTGTAAGAGTAAATGCGGACAAAGTGGTATTTATTTCCTTTTCTTTTCAAGCTAAACCCTTAACAATTAATGAAAAAATGGTCTGAACCAATGATTGTTGTTATAGACGGAGAAAGGGAAGGGGTGAAAAACGTCGGCTCAAAACCATCTAAAGGATCGACCAACCGATCCCAAGGAGCTACTAAAAGCACAATAACACCACCTGTTCTCTTTCCACATTTAGTAGCATTGAATACTCATGTGGATACGAAGCTAAAATATGGTAATAGTCATATAGTGGTTTTCGAAGAGAATATATACGGAGAAGAAAGTCAAGATTTCGTTTCTGTTGAAAATGTAAATGAAATCCTTGAAAACAGTTGTCTAGGCATCACAGTTGTAAATGTATATATGAGGTATGTTTCCATGAATTGATTTTCCAAAAGCTGATCTAGCGTGAAAATTATGATTAAATGAAATTTATATTGTTGACAAATGCATTTATGAAAAACAATTGAAGGAATTTTCCCATGAGCCAAGATTTGGACTGGTTAGTCCTTATATCACATAAACACACCTAACAAAAATAGAGCCATCAAAAAGGGATGAAATAGTGAACGGATTGCTGAAAACATTTGAACGCAAGATTACAGATGACAGACTTTTCCTAATACCAACTATGCAGGGGTAATACTCTACGATTAAATCATATCAATTATATTTTCACTTCTTTTATTAATTATTCCTTTTTGTGTTTTTAGGAAACATTGGTTGCTAATTGCGGTGAACTTAGATACTCTGAAGATTTATTTTCTGGATTCAAAGCAAGGATATCCATCAAACCGACCACACATGATGGAGTTTGTGAATCTGTAAGACACTACATCTTACGTTTTAGGTCTAAACATCAAGTAATATAATTTATATTATCTTTTACTGATAGGGTGGTGTATCATTATCGTCTAAAAAAGGAATGAGGCCAGGGGCTAAGCATAAGGAGGTGAGCAAGTACTATGTCTGGAAAAATATCAAGGTATATATAATAAAATTTTACTATCCAAACACATCTCAACACAAGTTACTTATTCTCCTAATGATCAATTTTTTTACAGTGTCCAAAACAAACAAACGATAATGATTGCAGTTATTATGTTTGTAAATTTATGAAAGAGATCTTTTTTCATCAGTAAACTAGCATCCCTAAAGAGGTATTTTTAAAAACAACTACTAGTTCGTTTAGGTTATTTATTAATTCTTTATTTTTTTATTTTGCAGTACTACTATGACTGCCAAAAAGCCTCATACTCACAAGACGATATAGATGTGTTCAGAAACGATTGGGCCGCATACCTGATGGAAGATTGTACACAAATACAATGAAGATATGACTTGGGGACATGTACAATTTGTGGTCATTTTTGAGAGGGGTTAAGGGGATCAAAAGATGAAACATTGTTGTATGTAAATGTTCGTAGGAAAATTTTAATTGTTATTAAATAAAATAGCCTTTATCCAATGAGTCATTTTTTCATTTTAACAGATGATATGCACCAGCAACATGCAAGAATTTTGAACCACTCAAAGGGTCTCTATTTTGTTTAAAATGGACAAGATTTTAAGTGAAAACAATAACTGACCTAAGGAAATCTGACCAGACACATTCGGATTGCATTGATCTTTTATAAGAATGATCCAAGGGTCCTTGGTGACGTGTATGAGTCAACCCCACCTCAATCTGAGGCACGGTGTGGCCGCTATCACTCAAAGGGTCTCTATTTTGTTTAAAATGGACAAGATTTTAAGTGAAAACAACAACTGACCTATGGAAATCTGACCAAAAGCATTCGTATTTCATTGATCTTTTATAACGATCTAAGGGTCCTTGGTGATGTGTAAGAATCAACCCTTCCTCAATCCGAGGAACGGTGTGGCCGCTAGCACTCAAAGGGTCTCTATTTTGTTTAAAATGGACAAGATTTTAAGTGAAAACAACAACTGACCTATGGAAATCTGAACAAATACATTCGGATTGCATTGATATTTTATAATAACGATCCAAGGGTCCTTGGTGATGTGTAAGAGTCAACCCCACCTCAATCCGAGGCACGGTGTGGCCGCTAGCACTCAAAGGGTCTCTATTTTGTTTAAAATGGACAAGATTTTAAGTGAAAACAATAACTGACCTACGGAAATCCGACCAAATGCATTCGGATTGCATTGATCTTTTATAAGAACAATCCAAGGGTCCTTGGTGGCATGTAGGAGTCAACTCTTCCTCAATATGAGGCACGGTGTGGCCGCTAGCACTCAAAGGGTCTCTATTTTGTTTAAAATGGACAAGATTTTAAGTGAAAACAACAACTGACCTATGGAAATCTGACCAAACACATTTGGATTGAATTGATCTTTTATAAGAATGATCCAAGGGTCCTTGGTGACGTGTACGAGTCAACCCTGCCTCAATCCGAGTCACGGTGTGGCCGCTAGCACTCAAAGGGTTTCTATTTTGTTTAAAATGGACAAGATTTTAAGTGAAAACAACAACTGACCTATGGAAATCCGACCAAACGCATTCGGATTGCATTGATCTTTTATAAGAACGATCCAAGGGTCCTTGGTGACGTGTATGATAGTTGTCCTTCTTAGAGAAGAGTTTTTGGAAGAGTATAAGAGACATGAAGCAATGAAGATCATTAGAGTGTTGGAGAAAATGTGGTTGCTACAAATAATGTGGAAATCAGCTTGTGCAACGCGGCCTAAGTTACAACTTGCAGGTATTGTACTTTATTTTTTTCTGGAGGGTTTCAGTGTAAATTCATTTTGGAATGATCGTTTCTATTCATTCTCTTTTAGGTTTTTTTGACAGCTGAGGGGAAAGGGTGGGGTCTACAGACATTGGAGGATATGTCGAAGGGTGATTTTGTGTGTGAATATGTTGGAGAAATGGCCTATTTTCCCTTCAAGCTCCCCGAACCCTGATGGTTATCGGGGTTTGGGGAGCTTGAAGTCCAAGGAGGCAATTTGGTTAGATGTTAGATACTATGGAAATGTTGCAAAAATATAGGATGTAATTTCCCATAAAATCACCCTTCGACATATCCTCCAATGTCTGCAGACCCCACCCTTTCCCCTCGGTTTTCAAAAAAACCTAACAGACAATGAATAGCAATGATCATTCCAAAATGAATTTACACTGAAACCCTCCCAAAAAAAATAAAGTACAATACCTGCAAGTTGTAACTTAGTCCACGTTGCACAAGCCGATTGCCACATTGTTTGTAGCAACCACATTTGCTCCAACACTCTAATGATCTTCATTGCTTCATGTCTCTTATACTCTTCTAGAAACTATTCTCTAAGAAGGTCAACTATCAGGTATGCATACTCACCTTCAAATTCATGGGTACAAGTACAAGGAACAAATGAAGATAAACAATTTCTAAAACAAGTTGACCAACATGCATCATCCTCGATGGAAGAAAGATAGAAATTCACATGGACATTCTTAAAGATATTATTTTGATGTATATAGTGAAAGGGTGGTGGATGTTCATTGTTGCTGTTGTTTGTCTACGAGACTTTCACCTTCTCTTCTCCTCTCGCTATGTCTTGGACATCATGCAATAGTCTTATATCATGTGGGGTAAATTGAGGTTGTTGAGCAACTATGGCACCGCATGATATTTCATGTCCAGTGCCCTTAGGATTATTTTTCTAATCAAGCTGACTCTGATCATTAGTTGCGTGTAAAGGTGGTGTGGAAGCCTCCATGATAGATTGGAAGTTGACCAATCCATTTGATGAACAAGATGGGATGCTAAATCTGACATTAAGAGCATCCAATACAGGAAATTGTTCCAATGATTCAGCAAGTGAGGCTATATTTAAATATATTTCCTGTGTTTCATCAAGTGAGTCAGTTCTTAGTTCCAAAAAGCATTCACAAACATCACTCATCAGTTTCCTCAAGGATGAACTTGGGTTCATGGCTTTGTATGATCAAAGAGATCTATCCTCTACTGCTTTTACAACCTATGTAGTGCATGTTTCAAATTCCTCCAAGAAAAAGTAACAAATGTGGTGAGTTGTAAGACACATCTATTTGATGTTTTGAAATGTTAATTATGTTTTGAAAATGGGATCAATCTTTGAGGAAAAGTTGAATTGTCCTTGATTCATGTATGGATGATGGATTCACATCCATTTCAAGTGGTTTTGATGGAATGATGGATGATAACATTGGTTGGTGTTCTCATGGATGTCTAAGCACGGTAAGTTATAAAACATGTTGGGTATGTTGTGGAGTTTTAGTTGGGGTTCTAGTGGTTCTTTCCTGATGATGGAGGTGTTAAACATCAGATGGTGGTGTTTTTTAGCTAAAGCGTATAGTGGGGAGCACCATAGAAATTAAGTGGTCGGTTGATGACATGATCGGAGTTTTTGAATTAGATAGTCTTGGGTAAATTCCATCTTGGTGTTTAGATCGGTTGAGTACATTGAGATGAAGGTTGTGGTTGGGTTGTGTTATGGGTGTTTGGGGCAATGTAAGTATTTAATGGTACCTTTATGTTTTGCATAATGAATAATTAGTAGATCACATTCAGATTGCATTGATATTTTATAATAACGATACAAGGGTCCTTGGTGACGTGTACGAGTCAACCCCGCCTCAATCTGAGGCATGGTGTGGCCTCTAGCACTCAAATGTTCTCTATTTTGTTTAAAATGGACAAGATTTTAAGTGAAAACAACAACTGACCTACGGAAATCCGACCAAACGCATTCGGATTGCATTGATATTTTATAATAACGATCCAAGGGTCCTTGGTGACGTGTACGAGTCAACCCCGCCTCAATCTGAGGCACAGTGTGGCCGCTATCACTCAAAGAGTCTCTATTTTGTTTAAAATTGACAAGATTTTAAGTGAAAACAACAACTGACCTACGGAAATCAGACCAAATGCATTCAGATTGCATTGATCTTTTATAAGAAAGATCCAAGGGTACTTGGTGACGTGTACGAGTCAACCTCGCCTCAATCTGAGGCACGATGTGGCTGCTAGCACTCAAAGGGTCTCTATTTTGTTTAAAATTGACAAGATTTTAAGTGAAAACAACAACTGACCTACGGAAATCCAACCAAAAGCATTCGAATTGCATTGATCATTTATAATAACGATCCAATGGTCCTTGGTGACGTGTATGAGTCAACCCCGCCTCAATCTGAGGCACAGTGTGGCCGCTAGCACTCAAAGGGTCTCTATTTTGTTTAAAATGGACAAGATTTTAAGTGAAAACAACAATTGACCTGCGGAAATCTGACCAAATGTATTCAGATTGCATTGATCTTTTATAAGAATGATCTAAGGGTCCTTGGTGACGTGTACGAGTAAACCCCACATCAATCCGAGGCACGGTGTGGCCGCTAGCGCTCAAAGGGTCTCTATTTTGTTTAAAATGAACAAGATTTTAAGTGAAAACAACAACTGACCTACGGAAATCCAACCAAACGCATTCGGATTGAATTTATCTTTTATAAGAAAGAATCAAGGGTCCTTGGTGACATGTACGAGTCAACCCCGCCTCAATCCGAGGCACGGTGTGGCCGCTAGCACTCAAAGGGTCTCTATTTTGTTTAAAATGGACAAGATTTTAAGTGAAAACAACAACTGACCTACGGAAATCCGACCAAACGCATTCGGATTGCATTGATCTTTTAAATGTGGGGTCATGGCATGTGATCTATCAGGGGCCTCATATATATCAAGTCATGGTTGGCCTGGTATACTAGGGTGATCATGTGTTTGGGTCTATGATACTTATGGGCTTATATCTGGATGAAAATACTCCCATTTGGGAGGGTGGATATGCTTATGTGTCTTATTCCTTAAATGAGAATACTCTCATAGGGGAGGGATGAGATGTATATAGGTATTATTCCCCAAATGAGAATACAACCATAGGAGTGGGATGAGATTCTTATCGGGAATATTCACTAAATGAAAATAATCCCATAGGGGAGGGCTGAGATGATTATATAGATTATGACTCAAATGATAATACACCCATATTGGAGGGTTGATATGCTTCTAGGGATTATTATTTGGATGATAATACTCCCATATGGTAAAGAATATATGCTTCTTGGTATTATTCCCTAAATAAGGGTACTCCCATAGTATAGGGATGAGATCCTTGTAGGTCTTATGCCTCGGAATTGGAAGAACACATATGGGTGGTCTGAGATACTGTTGAGGGTATTCCCTGGATGAGAAAACTCCCATAAGTGGATTTCCATGATGGAGTATAAATAAAACTCACATATTGGAGGTCAATGATAATTATTTATATAGTGGGGAGACCATGGTATATTATATGTTTTGTGTGGTTCCTATGATGTACTCAGAGAAACCCTAACATTGGATGAAGTAGGTATGGTTGATCAAGCTTTAATACTTGATAATCAATGTGTCTTGATGTATATGGGGTAGGAATTGGTCAAACTATATTTTTATAATGTCAAAACGATCCTTGTGAAATGCTTGGTAAAATTTCAGCACTTGGAAAATTAATTTGGGTTTAATCATGGTCATGGATTTGAGGATCAATGATGATTTTTTTTAGTTTTATTCTAGTTCTTTCTCAACTAGGTTGTGCATATTTCCTGGTCATGCACTTACAATAGCCTATTGCAGGTTTAATATTGGGGGTTTATTAATGAGATTCATCCCCCCCCCCAAGTATGTGCACCTCAGTGTGTGTACAAACCTTATAACTTCTTTGAGGTTGAGAACATGATGCATAGTGGATAGAGAAAAGTCCAAAGATTTATGTATTGATAAAACACACCCATGTGGAGCCTTAGGATTGAACTAGAAAACCCCCCGGACACCCCCTAACCCCCCTTGGAAAGCCACCCCAAACCCTTGAACAACCACCCCAAACCCTTGAATAGCCCCCAAACCCCCTGAATTCTGAATTTATTTCTTTAAGTACTTGATTGACTTATAAATTATGTGTTAATGGTGTACGGGTATAATTGTTGTATGGGTATACTTGGTCTAATTTGCTTATGATTTATGAGTTAATTTTGTATGGGTATACTTGCTTTAATTGGCTTATTGAGATGCTTCTTTTTTTTGCAGGTGTTCGGGTATGCTACTGCAGATTTATCGGAGCAGCAGAGAGGGCATTTATCAGCGCTAAAGAAGCGCAGATAAAATATAAGTTTATCAGCGCTCTTTTAGCGCTGATAAATTGTGCTTTTATCAGCGCTAAAAAATCACTGATAAACTACACCTTTATCAGCGCTAAAGAATTGCTTGTTTAGAGCTGATAAAGGGTTGTTTTATCAGCGCTTTTTTAGCGCTGATAAAGTAACCCTTTATCAGAGCTTTACAGTGATTTTTTAGTGCTATTAAAGCCCGTTTTTTAGCATTGTTAATGCCCGTTTTTGTAGTAGTGTATGCGACGATCGAATGATATTGGTGGCACATCTTTTGATGATCTAGGTAGAGTTCTGGAAGATGGAAATTCTTATAACCTTGATGTTTCTCGTCATTGAATGAAATTGATTCCGCCGTTCTCCTGTGGATGTAGGACGAATGTCTGAACCACGTAATCTTGTTGTGAATTGTTTTATACTTTGTGCTTGCATGTAGGTTTTCTTGTTTTGTGCTTTTGTTCATTGCTCGGAATGAAAATCATGACAGGACCGGAACCAGATGCAAGGACGACTTGGTGCAGTGGTTGGGGTGCCTGGACTTTCTAGTTTCGGACACCAAAGTCATGTGGGATCTTCTAGAGCGAGTTCCACACTTTTTGTTTCAACCTCTGATCCCCAACATACTACACTGATATGGAATGGGAGTGGTGTTGGTTCCCTGACCAAATGTGTGAAATTTTCTTAAACGATACGCTGAAAATACATCTCATTGCTTGCTATTTTGGTACCGAAACACAAGGTTCCTATAATCTAGAAATTTGCTTTCATGTTACGTATGGATCATCACATGCATGAAATCCCTATTAAGTTCTGAATTTATCTGTTCTGGAATAATAGGCTCCGGGTTGAGTTCATCAATGCCTCATCTCAGTAGATCATTGTAAATATCAACTATTCATTGGCATGTTTTTTCATGACCTTCATTTATGCTAACTGTGTGGATAGAGAAAGGAAAGGATTGTGGTTGGAGTTATCTTCCTTCAATTCCAGATCCAATGCTTGGTTTTTAAGTGGTGGATTCAACACAATAATCGATCAATTGGAAAAGGGGACTCGAGAAAGGCGATGGAAGACTTTTGAGGTTGCATGGATCTTTATAACCTCATGGATCTCAGATTCAATGTGGACCGGTTTACATGGTACAAAAATTAGAGAGGCAATAGTTCAATATGGATTAGGCCTAACAAATGCTTAGCTAACTTACATGCAATCTTCCCATTCTCACGTATGACGGCCTCACACCTAGATCAGTCTCTATCCATTCACTCTCTGCTGCTTCTTCAGATCCAATCTTCTCCGGCTCCAAGTTGCATCTTCCATTTTTCCAAAGGTTGGATTGAGAAAGAATCCTTCTCTTCCCTATTTTATACCATATGGAATACTCTTACTCAAGTTCCTGCATGGGTAATGTTCCAGAATAAATTGTGCAGTCTGAAGAAAGCTTCATCAGAATGGATGAATGAGCAATCAGAGCCTGGACCAAAGCTAGAATAACTCTACACAGAGGTCAGTTAGCTTGATGGAAGCCTCTAGATCCAATGAAATGATGAAATTTTTTCATTACTCTACACTAATCTCAGACTACTAGAAAAAAGTGGATGACCGTAGAGAGGGAGGCTCGAGAAAGACCTCACATCAAGTGGTTGGAGGAAGGATATCACAGCACAACTTTCTTTTCATGCATGTATTCAGGAGAGGAAGTCCTATGGAAAGCTTAACCTTTATCTAGAAGATGGATTTATATTTTGTGATGTTGAAACCGTAAGCCCATGAGAGACCCCCCCCCCATTTTGAAGATATTATATATGGATGATGGCAATCATTTTTGGGATAAAATTCCTCATTCAGTGAAGGACTGTGACGATGACTATATGAAATCCAATCCAGAGGAAAGCGAAATATTAGAGGCTATAAAATGCCTTAATCTAGACCGCACTCTGAGCCTTGATGGATTTCCTGGATCTTCTATATTGCAGCTTGGGATTGCATTAAACATGATCTCATTGGGGCGGTTCAAGATTATTTCAAGGATGGTCTTCTCCCTTTGGTTACCACCACAACGGTTCTCATGTTGATTCCCATTTGGATCCATCCCATCAACTTTGGTGATTTCTGACCCATTTTTATATGTAATTTCTCCTAAAAGGTCCTTGCTACGGTTTTAAACAAGTAGACATCAAAACACTTTCCTCGCCAAATTTCAGAGGAACAACATGTGTTTCTCAAGGGCAGAAGCATTCAAGGGGAAATAGGTTTAGCTCAATAAATGTTATCTGACTTTGCCAGGAAAGTAGTCGGATCTAATTTTATGATTAAAATCAACATGGAAAACGCATATGATAGAATGTAACGATATTTTATTTCAAAAGTCTTCAAGAGGAGCAACTT
Organism: Viscum album; assembly: GCA_963277665.1. Taxonomy (NCBI): domain Eukaryota; kingdom Viridiplantae; phylum Streptophyta; class Magnoliopsida; order Santalales; family Viscaceae; genus Viscum; species Viscum album. The sequence goes on along the minus strand of OY728147.1, from coordinate 733,836,790 downwards.
CTCTGAATGGGTTTGTGATATCTTCTTGTTGGAAATACAAACCATAACTCCGGGTGGGTTTTTCCAAGCAGGCTGCTACTCTTCCCCATGCACCGCTTTCCTATGCAGTGCTTCCCCATGCGGCTCTCCCTCTTCCCATGCATATCTCTATTTCCAAGCATATCATTTATTGCCTTATTTTTTTGTTCCTCCTTTAATGCTTCGGTGTCTTCTCATTTTTGGAATAGCCTATAAATATGGCTCACATGTAATCCATAAAAAAAATAATAGTGTGTGCAATACAAAAATCTTGAAAGCCTTGTTGTGTTTTTTATTGTCCTATTTTATTCCTCTATTTTTCCCTCGGCTTGTATAGCCAAAAAATTGGTATCAGAGGGTAGTACCAAAGCATCCTCCAAATTCTAAAGATGGCCACCACGATCCAGCCGCAAGTTCCGACCTTGTCTAAGGACAACTATGAGAGGTGGTGCATTCAAATGAAGGCATTGTTCGGGTCGCAAGAATTATGGGAGATCATCACCGACGGGTATGTAGTACCCACTGCGGAGGAAGAAGCGGCCTTCACGAATGAAGAAAAGACGACCGTCAAAAATCAAAGGAAGAAAGACAACAAGGCGTTGTTCTTTCTCTATCAAGGGTTGGATGAATCGACGTTCAAAAAAATTGCAGAAGCAACATCGATCAAGCAAGCTTGGGATACACTTGCCACCATTTTCAAAGGAGTTGATCGTGTGAATCGGGTCCGTCTTCAAACATTACGAGCGGAGTTCGAAGCGGTGCGAATGAAGGAAGGTGAGAGTGTCTTGGATTACTTCTCACGCCTAATTCTCATTATTAACAATTTGAAAAGAAATGGTGAAAAAATGGAGGATATTCGAGTTATTGAGAAAGCACTTCGATCGCTCACAACCAAGTTCGAGCATGTGGTTGTGGCAATAGAGGAATCGAAAGATTTGGAAAAATTATCTATTGAAGAGTTGATGGGGTCGTTGCAAGTAAATGAGCAGCGAATGTAGAAAAATGCAGGTTCAACAATAGAGCAAGACCTAGAGTCCAAGTTGACTCTTCAAGAACCCAAGAATGACCAAGCACAACGAGGCGGTTATCGTGCAAGAGGAAGAGGGAGTGGACATCCTCCAAGCCATCAACAAAAGCAACAGAACTTTACCAACTTTCGTGGAAGAGGACATGGTGGAGGTTGATTCATGCGTGGTCGTGGAAATACAAAGAACGTCCAATGCTACAACTATAAGAAATTCGGCCATTTTGTATCTAATTGTTGGAACAAGGTGGATCATGATGAACGATCCAACTATGCTGAAGCATCCCATCAAGAAGAAGAAGGTACTACACTCATCCTCGCACAAGAAAAAGCATGTGAACGCCCCGATGTATGGTATTTGGACACGAGAGCAAGCAACCACATGAGTGGTAACAAACAGCTATTCGAGGAACTCACCGAAGAAGTTCGAGGAGACGTGAGTTTTGGAGACTCATCCAAGGTACCCGTGTTTGGAAAAGGTAAAATCAAAATCTATCTAAATAATGGTGAGTCGAATTACATTTCCAATGTGTATTACGTACCAAGCATGAAAAATAATATCATAAGTCTCGGACAACTCCTTGAGAAGGGGTGTGTTATACACTTGGAGAATTCTTCATTGTCAATAAGAGATGCTCACAGGAGACTGATTGCTCAAGTTTAAATGGAGAAGAATCGCATGTTTCCGTTGCATATTAACATGAAGGTCGAGCAATGTTTGTTTGGGCTCATGAAGAACGACTCATAAAGATGGAATCTACGCTTTGGCCATCTCCATTTCAGTGGCCTCAAACTTTTATCCTCATCCAGAATGGTGTGTGGCTTGCCGACGATTGAAGCTCCAAATCATGTGTGTGAGGGGTGCACACTCGGAAAGCAACAAAGTAACTCCTTCCCAAGTGGAGTGTCCAGAAGATCAAATGAACCACTTCAGTTGGTTCACACTGACATCTGCGGACCACTTGAAACACCCTCACTTGGAGGTAATAGGTATTTCATTACCCTTATTGATGATTTCAGTAGAAGACTGTGGGTGTATTGAATAAAGGAGAAATCTTCCGCCTTTTCTGTCTTTAAAATTTTCAAATCTCGTGTTGAAGCTGAGAGTGGTCACAAAATCAAAGTGCTGAGATCTGAAAGAGGTGGAGAATACACCTCAAATGCATTTCAAGACTTTTGCAGGGAGCATGGCATCAAGCAGCAATACACTGCTGCTTACACCCCACAGCAGAATGGCATTGCAGAAAGGAAGAACCGCACCATCCTTGACATGACTAGGACCATGCTGAAGGAGAAAGGGTTGCCAAAGAGTTTTTGGGCAGAGGTAGTGGCGTGTACAGCCTACCTGCTCAATCGGTGTCCAACAAAGAGTGTCAGAAATTTGACACCACAAGAGGCATGGAGAGGCTACAAACCGAGCGTGGCGCACCTAAGAATCTTCGGGTGTGTCGCCTACGCTCAAGTTCCATAAGCAAGAAGAAGGAAGTTGGATGATCGTGGCGAGAAATGCATTTTCATCGGCTATTGTGAAGCCTCTAAAGCCTACAAGCTTTACAATCCACTAACCAATAAATTAGTGGTTAGTAGAGATGTGTTCTTTAGTGAGGAAGAAGCATGTAAATGGGATGGTGAAGAACCAAACAAGGATGTTGTAGTCGAAACTGAAGATTCTGAAGAAAGACATGATCATCAGGAGAAGACGCCCACAACACCTTCATCGGGTGCATAATCAGTTGGAAGAAGTCAAGGAGTACATTTCCTCACTCCTCAAAGCACTCCATCAAATCAAAATTTGGCCAGCTCATCCTCGCCTATGTCTCCTATGAAGATGAAAAATTTGAGTGACATTTATGAGCAGACCGAAGAGGTAAATCTTTTTTGATTGTATGAAAATCATGAGCCTTTGACCTTTCAGGAAGCCATGAGGGAAGAAAGCTGGAGAATGGCTATGGAAGAAGAAATTTGTGCCATAGAGAGAAATGACACGTGGGAGTTGACTACACTCCCAAAAAATCCAGAAGAGCATTAGTGTCAAATGGGTGTACAAAATAAAGAGAAATGCTGATGGAAAGATCGATCGATACAAGGCAAGACTCATAGAAAAGGGGTACAAACAGAAATACGGGGTGGACTATGAATAAGTATTCACTCCTGTTGCTCGCCTTGACACGGTACGGATGATTATCTCCCTTGCTGTCCATCACAGTTGGATGATCTACCAACTGGATGTGAAGTCTACGTTCCTAAATGGAATTTTGGAAGAAGAGGTCTATGTAGACCAGCCTGAAGGCTTTTTTATGCAAGGGGAGGAAGATAAAGTGTATCATTTGAAGAAATCTCTTTATGGGCTAAAGCAGGATCCACGCGCATGGAATGCATGCATCGACAGTTATCTCCGAGAGAATGGCTTCGCCCAATGTCCATATGAGCATGCGTTTTACATCAAGCAGAATGATCGTGGCGATATTCTTATTGCATGCTTGTATGTTGATGATTTGTTGTTTACAGGGAATTGTCGACCAATGTTCGATGATTTCAAGGAGTCCATGTTCAAAGAGTTCGAGATGACTGATGGGGGTCTCATGTCCTTCTTTCTGGGCATTGAAGTGAAGCAACAACATGGCGGCATCTATATATCTCTGAAGAGGAATGCCAAGGAGTTGCTTGAAAAATTCAAGATGGTCGATTGTAATGTTGTAAACACACCGGTTGCAACGAGTTTGAAACTGAAAAAAGATGGAGAAGGAAGAAGCGTTGACTCGAATTTGTTCAAAAGCCTGATTGGAAGCCTGAGGTATCTCACAATCACTTGACCAAATATTGTCTACAGTGTCGGGCTTCTTAGCAGGTACATAGAAGCTCCGAAGGAGTCACATTGGCTAGAAGAAAAACGTATCCTCAGGTACATTAAAGGAACGATGGATTTTGGTCTTTTCTACCCATATAATGAAGAAGCATAGTTATATGGTTACTCAGATAGTGATTGGGGAGGTGACCAAGATGAAAGGAAAAGCACCACTGGGTATGTATTTTTTCTTGGATCTACTGCTTTCACCTGTAATTCAAGGAAGCAGAGTGTGGTTGCTTTATCCACGTGTGAAGCAGAGTATGTGGCAGCATCCACTACTGTTTGTGAAGGAATATGGTTGACAAATTTGTTGAAGGAGATAAAGCATCCACAGGACGGATCCACGATGATATATGTGGATAACAAGTCGTCTATTGAACTAGCCAAAAAACCAGTGCAGCATGGGAGAAGCAAACATATTGATACTCGTTTTCATTTTCTCAGAGATCATGTGAAACAGAAAATGATAAAATTGGAATATTGTCACACTACCGAACAGGTGGCAGATATTTTCACAAAGGCACTACCGACAGATGCATTCAAAAGGCTGAGAACGATGCTTGGGATGAAGCCCTGTTTTGGTTTGAAGGGGAGTGTTGGAAATACAAACCATAACTCCGGGTGGGTTTTTCCAAGAAGGCTGCTACTCTTCCCCGTGCACCGCTTTCCTATGCGGTGCTTCCCCATGCGGCCCTCCCTCTTCCCATGCATATCTCTATTTCCAAGCATATCATTTATTGCCTTATTTTTTGTTCCTCCTTTAATGCTTTGGTGTCTTCTCATTTTTGGAATACCCTATAAATATGGCTCACATGTAATCCGTAAAAAAAAATAGTGTGTGCAATACAAAAATCTTGAAAGCCTTGTTGTGTTTTTTATTGTCCTATTTTATTCCTTTATTTTTTCCCTCGGCTTGTATAGCCAACACTTATTTCACAACTTCTCCTCTTCCTGGTTTACGATCTTTATAATGGGGAGAAGTTATGGATTTTTTAAGTCTGTTCTTGGTCTCCATGAGGGGGATCCTCTATCCCCAAGCTTATTTATCCAGGATCATGATGTTCTTAGTTGGATCTTAAACAACAATATTTAATGTGGTAGGGCTAAACCATACAAAGGCTGGTGTAGTTTTGTTGGCATCTCCCACTTATTCTTTGCAGGTGATATTATGTTCTTTTTCTATGGAAGAATAAAATCTATAAAAAGCTTCAAAGATATTCTTACTGAATACATTAGGAGTGGTCAAAGTATCAACACCAAAAAGAGTAGTGTTTACATTACAAAAAAAAATTCATGAAGGTAAGAAAAGATCATTGAATCCAGACTTGGAATCTATAGAAGAAAACTGCCTACATAATATTTGGGAGCCCCCTTTTCAAACAAAAAATTCAGTATTCTGGAATCTAAATGTATTATCAGTAGGATTAGGGTTAGAATTTCCAATTGGAAGATAAAATTTCACTTTTTTGGAGGTAGGGTCACACTTGTTAACAGTATCCTTGCTTCCATTCTAATGCATGTTTTAACAGTCATTCGAGCCCCTAAATTTGTTATCAGAAGAATTGAGAAAATTTTCAATAGTTTTATTTGGATTGATTCTCAAGAGGAGAAACACCATTGGGATAGTTGGGCAAGGATGGCTAGGCCCTTTGAGGAGGGAGGAATTAACCTAAATTGTATTGAAGTGACAATGCAGTGTATGCAAGCTAAACACACATGTGATTGTTTCTCCGGACAGTCTCTTTGGGTGATATTTATTCGAAAAAAGTACATTCCATCCCCAGTTTACTGAATTAAAGGGAATATGAAGGGATCTCACTTGTGGAACAATCTTAGGAACTCCATTTTTTAGCTTGAAAAACAATTCACGATGGATTATCGGTAGGGGTAACATTCTCTTCTGGAAAGACAACTGTACTAGAAAAACTCTATACTTCCCAGGGTGTCAAGGTTCAGACTGAAGCTTCCACCAAGCAAGTTTGCATCCTGAATTCATTAAAGCTATGTTGGACTCAAAGCAAAGGATTTTTTTCTCTAGCATCCAGTTGGTTGAAGAGCTTGATTCATGTTTCTTCACCCCCACAGCATGGGGTTTGTTCAGTCTCTCTTCTTTTCACAGACTCATCAATGTTCCCTGAAATGAGGATACATGGGATGGTCTATTATGTAGTAACCTTTTTCCTGTAAAGATGGACATTTTAATAAGGGGAATTCGAAACCATGTTGTACCTGTGGATGATGAAGTGCAGAAATAAGGTATCATGATGGCATCAAAGCGCATGTATTGTTCTAACACAAAGCTGGAATCTGTTCTTCATCTATTCTGTGAAGGGGGATGATCTCGTTATATCTGGTTTTATCTCGAAGGATGAAAGGAATTAGAATTCCAGCTCAATCAGATGATAATTTCCTTTCTATTTATTTTTAGGACCAGGGAGGGACTTTATAATTCTTGGCTAGATGAAACTTCCTCACAACAGGTTACTGGGTTCTATGGTAATTATGCAATGATGGCCATAATGAGACCAGGAATACTGAAATCTCTATAAAAGTGAAAAATCCCTCAACTACTGCAACCATTTTTTCTCTTGAAAGGAGTTATTACATCCTTGTTACCATCAAGAGTTGGATCCCACCATCTGCTATTCTGCAGACAAGTTTGATCAGGGCTAGGCCGAGCCAATGGGTGTGCTGGAAGGCACCATCTTAGGGTCTTAATCTAAACACGGGCTATTCTTGTTCATAGGGTATCATGGGAGGTGGTAGTTTGATTCATGATAACAGGGGTTCAATGTTCCCAGATCTCTTCTCATTTTATAGTAATGGTAATTCTCTTGCCGCTAAAGCCTATGCCTTATTTTTTGGAGTATCATGTGGGGGCCACTTCCAATCTGGGGAGCGATTGGCGGAGGAAGAAGCATCCTTGGTTGGCAGCCAACCCAACTAAACATAGAATACTTTTTAAATGAGTCTCCTTGGGTGGGCGGTCAAGGTGGGTGAGCAGCCGGTAGGGAGGACTCCATAGGTAGATGAGCTACCCAAAACCAACCATTGATGTTATTGGTTTTGATTCTCTATAAAACGGGATTGAATCCCTTTGTTTGTATGAGGTGTAAGTTGTGGTGTAATCTTTGTGTGATCCTCTGAGTATTATCTGAAGAGAAATATAGAAACCTCCATTCTCCCGTGGATGTAGGCAAACCCACCGAACCACGTTACATTTTGTGTTGCTCCGTTTGATTCTGTTTTTATGTGTTTTTGTGGCCACGCACCACCGTTGCGCTCCAACAAGTGGTGTCAAAGGTGAGTCGGAGCGAGCAGAGTCGAGACGGCAAGGCGGCAATGATTTTTCCGATGACCGGAAAATTCAAAATGATCAGAAAACTTTTTTGAGGCCAGATCCGTGAATAGGATGACAAGACGATTCCAACGGCGCAAATGGCGTTGAAAACGGAGCTGAAACGAAGGAGATAACTTCGGTCAAAGTTTGGTCAAACCCGCGGGTGAACAGTTCCCTCATGCCGGAGAAGAGGGCACTGTTCATGCCGCCGGTGACAATTACGGCGAGATTCCGGTAGGAACTCTGGGATGCCACATCAACGCCACATCAGTAGGCGATATGGACCGTTGAGTTTGTTTTGACGATATCTCGGCCAATCGACGTTCGATTTCAGAAATCCAGGAGTTGATTCCGACTATTTTGACCGTTCCGAATGCATTTGTGTGGTTATTTTTTCAAAATTCGCACTCTATTAGGTGGTTTCATAAGGGTGCGACATCGACGGTGGTGATCGCGTTTTGCGACAACGACAATGGCTGGTGGCGGAGCACTACCAAGATTTGAGATCGAGAAGTTCAATGGTCAAAATAATTTCAGCTTGTGGAAAAGCATGGTGAAATATATTTTGGTGCAACAAGGCATGATCATACTGTTTATCGGAGAAAAACTCAAGACAACTAGTGTCCATGATTGGGAAGAGATCGAGATGCGGGTCGTCAGCACAATTCGACTATGTCTGGCAAATGAGGTAAAGTACTCGGTGTTGGAAGAGACATCACCGAAGGAGATCTGGAAGAAGTTGGAGCAGCGTTATATGGTGAATTCACTCACCAACAAATTATTCTTGAGGAAGAAATTGTACCAGTTGTGCATGGATGAGGGAACGAATTTGTTGGATCACACCAACGAATTCAAAAAAATCCTAACACAGTTATTGGGGATCGGTGTGATGGTTGGAGAGGAAGACAAATCACTTTTGCTTTTGTCATCCCTACCAAGCTCATTTGATGGGCTTGTGACTGCATTACTCATGGGGAAGGATACATTGAATCTGGATGAGGTGATGGCGTCACTTCAAGATTTGGAAGCATTTCGAAGACCCGTGATGCATTCAGGCGATCAAATCATGGTGATGCAAGATGATCAACATGGGAGGAGCCGACATCAACAGTCAGGAGGTAAATAATGGCGGCCAAAATCCAGGGGGCGTGATCCTAGTGAAATCACATGTTTCTAGTATGAGAAAAATGGTCACTATAAAAGTGATTGTGGAGAGCGCAAACAGCACGTTGCTGGGAAGAAGAAAGTTTAAGAGGAGGATGCAAACATCATATAATTATCGGCAGATGATGAAGTCTGTTTGACAATGGGAAGTGTGCACTCATATGAGAGAGTTGATCGGGAAGATGTGTAGTGTCATTACTACAAAAGATATGGGCACAAGAAGCGGGAATGTCGATTTCTAAGAAGGAAGAACAAGCAGGATCAAAGTCCAAAAGAAGACGGATGGGTTTTGGATTCGGGGAGCTCAGCACACATATGTATGATGAGAGGTACATTTGATACTTTTCATCAGGTGTGAGAATCGGTGAGACTTGGTGATGGGTCAACATACGAGATTCGAGGAGTCGGGATGGTGAAATTGAAGACACCAGATGGAGGATTTCGTAAACTGGATGACGTGAAATTTGTTCTGAGGATGAGACAGAACCTGGTATCATTGAGTAGACTCGATGCGAAAGGGTTCAAGATTTCCATAGCAGGTGGAGTATTGGAAGTCTCATGTTGGGATGCAATGATGATTACTGGGAAGGAGTCTCAAGGGTTGTATCATTTTATGAGGACCCCAGTCATCCCAAGATCAAGTGAATATGGTGGAAGTGTCACGACATATGGCATGAAGAAGCGTGTTCGATTTGCTGATGAAGTTTTTAAGACCTTCAAGGAGACTGCAGGTCAAGTTTCTACCCTAAATTGTCATGATGGGGAGATTTTGGGGGGTCATTTCCAATCTGGGGAGTGATTGGTGGAGGAAGCAGCCTCCTTGGTTGGAAGCCAACCCAACCGAACACAACAACCTTTGTAAATGAGTCTCATTTGGTGGGCGATCAAGGTGGGTGAGCAGCCGGCACGGAGGACTCCATGGGTAGATGAGCTGCCCAAAACCAACCATTGAAGTTGTTGGTTTTTCTTCTCTATAAAATGGGATTGAATCTCTTTGTTTGTATGAGGTGTAAGTTGTGGTGTAATCTTTGTGTGATCCTCCGAATTTTATCTAGAGAGAAATATAGAAACCTAACTTCTCTCGTGGATGTAGGCAAACTCTTCGAACCATGTTACGTTTTGTTTTGCTCCGTTTGATTCCGTTTTTGTATGTTTTTGTGGCCACGCACCTCCGATGCACCCCAATAAGTGGTATCAAAGGCGAGTCAGAGTGAGCGGAGTCGAGATGGCGAGGTGGCGACGATTTTTCCAGTGATCGTAAAATTGAAAGTGGTCAGAAAACTTTTCTGAAGCTAGATCCATGAAGAGGATGACGAGACGATTCCAACGGCACAAGTGGCGTTGAAAACGGAGCTGAAACGAAGGAGATAATCGTGGTCAAAGTTTGTTCAAACCCACGGGTGAACAGTACCCCCGTGTTGGAGAAGATGGCACTGTTCATGCTACCGGTGACAATTCTGGTGAGATTCCGGCAGGAACTCCAGGATGCCACGTTAGCGCCACATCAGTAGGCGATCTGGACCGTTGAGTTTGTTTTGATGATATCTCGGCCAATTGACGTCTGATTTCAGCGATTCAGGAGTCGATTACGACTATTTTGACCGTTCCGGGTGCATCCGTATGGTTAGTTTTTAAAAATTCGCACTCTATAAGGTAATTTCATAAGGGTGAAACATCGAAGGTGGTGATCGTGTTTTGTGACAACGATGATGGCTGGTGGCGGAGCACTACCAAGATTTGAGATCGAGAAGTTCGATGGTCGAAATAATTTTGGCTTGTGGAAAAGCACAATGAAAGATCCTTTGGTGAAATAGGGAATGATCAGACTGTTGATCGGAGAAAAACTCGAGACAACTAGTGTCGATGATTGGGAAGAGCTTGAGATTCGGGTCGTCAGCACAATTCAATTATTTCTTGAAAATGAGGTAAAGTACTCAGTGTTGGATGATACATCGCTGAAGGAGATCTGGAAGAAGTTGGAACAGCAATATATGGTGAATTCAATCACCAAAAAATTATTCTTGGAGAATAAATTGTACCAGTTGTGCATGGACGAGGGAATGAATTTGTTGGATCACACCAACGAATTCAACAAAATCTTGACATAGTTATTGGGGCTCGGTGTGATGGTTGGGGAGGAAGACAAAGCACTTTTGATTTTTTTCATCCCTACCAAGCTCATTTGATGGGCTTGTGACTACATTGCTCGTGGTGAAGGAGACATTTAAGTTGGACGATGTGAAGGTGTCACTTCAAGATTCAGAAGCATTTCGAAGACCCGTGATGCATTCAGGTGAGAAAATCATGGTGATGCGAGATGATCAACGTGGGAGGAGCCGACATCGATAGTTAGGAGGTAAATAATGGCGGCCAAAATCTAGGGGGTGTGATCCTAGTGAAATCACCTGTTTCTGGTGCGAGAAAAAGGGTCACTATAAAAGTGATTGTGGAGAGTGCAAACGGTACATTGCTGGGAAGAAGAAAGTTGAAGAGGAGGATGCAAACATCATAGAATTATCAGCAGATGATGAAGTCTATGTGACAACGGGAAATGTGGACTCAGCTAATAGAATTGATCGGTAAGAAGTGCAGTGTCATTACTGCAAAAGATACGGGCACATGAAGCGGGAATATTGATTTTTAAGAAGAAAGAACGAGCGGGCTCAAATTCCAAAAGAAGATGGATGGGTTTTGGATTTGGGGAGCTCGACACACATATGTATGACAAGAGGTACATTTGATACTTTTCAGTAGGTGTGAGACTCAGTGAGACTTGGTGATGGGTCAACATGTGAGGTTTGAGGAGTCGGGACGGTGAAATTGAAGACACCCTATGGAGGATTTCGTAAACTGGATGACGTGAAATTTGTTTCGAGGATGAGACGGAACCTGGTATCATTGAGTAGACTCGATGTGAAAGGGTTCAAGATCTACATAGCAGGTGGAGTATTGGAATTCTCACATGGGGATGCAACGATGCTTACTAGGAAGGAGTCCCAAGGGTTGTATCATTTGATGAGGACCTCAATCAGCCTGAGATCGAGTGAAGATAGTGGAAGTGTCATGAAATCTGGCATGAAGAAGCGTGTCCAATTTGCTGATAAAGTTTTCAACACCAGCAAGGAGTCTACAGGTTAAGTTTCTACCCTAAATTGGTCATGAGGGGGAGATTTGTGGGGGCCACTTCCAATCTGGGGAGTGATTGGTGGAGGAGGTATCCTCCTCGGTTGGCAGCCAACCCAACCGAACACAGCATCCTTCGTAAATGAGTCTTCTTTGGTGGGCTGTCAAGGTGGATGAACAGCCAGCAGGGAGGACTCCATGGGTAGATGAGCTACCCAAAACCAACCATTGACGTTGTTGTTTTTGCTTCTCTATAAAACGGGATTGAATCCCTTTGTTTGTATGAGGTGTATGTTGTGGTGTAATCTTTTTTTGATCCTCTGAGTTTTATCCGGAGAGAAATATAGAAACCTCCCTTCTCCTGTGGATGTAGGAAAACCCACCGAACCACGTTACATTTTTTGTAGCTCCGTTTGATTCCATTTTTGTGTGTTTTTGTGGCCACGCACCTCCAATGCACCCCAACATATCCTTATTCTCTTTGAGGAACATTCCATTATCTGTTATCGAAGTGGATTCAAATTTGTTGGTCCAATATATTTTCTGTATTTCACAAGGCCACTAGAGTATTGCTTACACCATTAGAGATTTCAGAGACAAGATCCAACAAGTTGCACGGATTTTACACACTTGGTGAGAAGGAAACTTTTATGTGTACAACTTAGCCTCCAAAGGAGTATAGAAGGAATATTTGATAATCTTCTCAAGAGTTTTTTCCCTTCATTGGGACGGTATGGTGTTTATCTATGGAAACACTTTCGGGGTGCATCATTTCCTTGATGTTTTTCTTTTTTTCTTATACCAATACTTCCTATTAATAATAAAAAGTTTGAAATTATCAATCACTTACATAGAAAGTCTGCTTATATATATATTTAGTATTTTTTTTTGAATTTTTTTTATAACAACTGATTTTTAAATCCATTTTCACTGTTTTTTTTAATAACAGACATTAAAACCATATTCATAACATCAATATCCATGTCACTTTTTAACTGACGATAAAAGTGAAAAATAACCGATGTTATGAGTTACTTTTCAGTAGTGTATAACGTATACTCAATAGGTGTTCCATCATGGAATTGAGAAAAAATTATCAATCAAGATATGCCAATAAATAAATACAAGCCAATAAATTAAAATCATGTTATTTTTTTTGAAAAACCATTCAATAAAAACTTTTTTAGAGAAAACCCCACTTGGTTATGGTTATATTCACTCAGTCCTATGATGATGTTAGCCGAACTCAATAATTAAATGAGAGGTGAGAGAATATTTCCTACCAATTCAATTACATAATACTCTTTTGGGGTCTATGTATAAGGACTCTAACCTTAAAATATTACATAATCTCGAGTTTTTTCATTTTCTTGCCTTCCATAAGACATTTTATGTTTATAGTTTTAGAAAAATATATCATAAAAATTATATAACAAACCCACATATTTCAAAGTTGATACTTCCAATTAGTGTTCATTTTTCTCACAATATAAATCTTTTTAAATGAATCACATTTTATTTTCATGACATATCTTCATTGTTGGTCGAAGTAGATTACTCAATAGGGGGGTGAATTGAGTATCTATAAAAATTTCTGGTTAAAAAGTATTTCTAAAAAGTTTCCCCAAAAGATTAAAAACAGCCCAGTTAATCAAGGTTATACTATTATAAGAGTTTGACTGTTTAAATAACTTCTTAGAAGATTTATTAGTTCTCAGTAATCTTAATGTCGGTTATTAATATTTCATTTGAAGTTATTCTACTAAGACAAGACAATTATAAATTCTTTCCAAGAGTAACTATCAAAGTGAATTTAGTGATATCTGAATTATATAGTAAAGCAGTAAAATAGAGAGACTAAATTAAGCAGTACAAAGGATATGAAACAAGTGTTTTAGTCTCAAGCCAAGACATAATAAACTCCACTTGGTGATCACCTTCCACCAAGTAGTTTATATAAATAAACTCGATCCCCACCCTGGATCGGGGTTAACAATAGTACACAGGACTTTCCATGTCACACAGGGACCTCTTCGCCAGTTCTTCATGGGTAAAAATAACCAGGCCACACAGGGACCTCTTCTACACTTATCTATGGGTATACACAAGTGAAAAAAGATGTTTGAGTAAGGATATCTTGTATCCTTTAGTTTAATGCAAGAGACAGAGTGTGTTGTTATACAGATACACAAACTGCTCGAAAGTTAATAAAATGATACACAACAGAGCAGAAATATTGAGATAGGTTTAGAAGTGCTCTGAGTGTTAGTCTTTGCAGCTCTGGACTTTTTGAGATGAAGTAGACGTAGAACTCAAGTCCTCGTATGGAAAACAAAGTGTCACAAGTCAGACATATCCAGATTGTTTTCTTCATGATGTTTGATAGTGCGAAGATGTTATCAGGATTCCAGTATTTTTAGAGTGTTCTTCAGCAGCATCGAGTTGCATGAGGCAATTATTTATTCAAGAATTATCTAAGTGTATTCTTCGTTGTTGTTCTCACATCCACCAGCTTGTTTTTCTTTCTAGTATCGTGCCACACACACTTATTTTTCCTGGGCCGCATTACTTATTTATCTTAGAGTGCACGTGTTTGAGCTGACAGGTTGCATGTATTTTGTACCTTGTACCTCGTACTGTCTACAAAAGGAATATTAATTATTTCAGTGCATTAAAATCTTCAAATATGACTATTAGAGATTAAATTTAAAGATGACAAAACATATTAAGAAATGGTGTCATAGTATGTCATGAAAACGGTGTCTCCTTAACACGGTGTCTGGTTCACGGTGTCTCGATGTCACGGTGTCTTGATATCACGGTGTCTGGTTCACGGTGTCTGGTTCACAGTGTCTTTTTCACAGTGTATTGATGTCACGGTGTTTGGATGTCATGGTGTCTGGTTCACGGTGTCTGGTTCATGGTGTCTCATGGTCACAGTGTCTCATGACTTAGGCAAATATCTGTATTCAGACTTAAGCAGTGATATTTATGGAATGAATTAACCTAAATCATTTGTCAGAAAAAATCATTATAAAATGAATCAAAAGATAGTGTATAGTAACCAAACTTAGTGTATAGAACTTAAGAGATTTGGATAGATTTTACTAAATAACTGTACATTTGATGTGAGATAGATTACATAGAGTTAACATGGTTTATATACTGAATAGGATTTTTGATCATTAAAACATGATTAATATATGAGGAGTCCAACAATATCCACCTTTTTGATGATCACAAACCATGTAAACTTATCCTATATTTCTCCTATATATTTCACATATATTTCTCTCATATATTGTTCATGTATTTTTCATATTTTTTCCCCATATATTTCTCCCCCTTTTGGGATTATCAAAAAGTATCAGGAAAAAGAAAGACAAGAGAGACAAGAAAAGTGCATAATTTATTAGAGAAAAGAAAGAGGGGCATTAAAAGGTAAAACAAATGTAATAAGATTCCCATCAAAATAGAGTAAGCATTTTCCCTCTTCACTGGCTGGTATTCTCTTTGCCTTTAGCAGTAGCAGCAGAAGAGGAAGCCATAAGAGTATAATTTTAAGTAGAAGAAGGGAGTGAGCTGGTTGATAGAGAAGGTAAAGGAAGGCCTTCAAAGATAGAGGGATCCAGAGTAGGTGCAATAGAAGACCGAGGCAGTTGTTGATCAAGGATCATAGGCCTGATCTGAATCAGTGCCTGACTAACAGACATAGAAGTGGAGGCTAGGGCAGAGGTGAATATAGGAAAACCATGTCTCAGAGGTGAATTCGCAGGAGCAACAATGGTTGTACTCTATACATGAAGATAGGTTCTTAGAAGCTTAAAAAATCCACAATCACTACTAGAAAAGAATGTTATACCAAAGGTTTGAAACCGTTGGTATAGGCTGGAAAATTATTGGTATAGGCTATACCAACGGTTTTCCAAAACGTAGGCTAGTAAGCCATGAGGAAAGCCTTATACCAATGGTTTGATCTAAACTGTTGGTATATCCCACTGTATTTATTGATATACCAACGGTTGCAAGAGAACCGTTGGTATATGTTTGTATAACATTTTTACCAACGGTTTTTAGAAACCGTTGGTATATATTGTTTTTTTTAATTTATCTCAATGTATACCAACGGTTTAGAACCGTTAGTATTGTATTTTTTGAGAATATTATACCAACGATTGAAAACCGTTGGTATTGTGTTTTTTCAGAACTCCTATACCAACGGTTCTAAACTGTTGGTATTGTTTTTTCTAGAATTCCAGAACTCTTATACCAATGGTTTAAAACCGTTGGTATTGAGTTTTACCAGAACTGCTGCACAGTAGCCCTCCACTACACAGCAGCCCTCCAGTAGCCCGTCCACTATACACCTGAATAAAAAATATCACAAAAACCACATACAGACTTCAAACAGTATAAAAAACACTTAAAATAGCCCAAAAAGAACACATAAAACCATCAAACTCTTCCAACCATGTCATGTACTACAATTCTCTATTTCAATCTTCATATGACAACAATCATCCGGTAATAATTCACCTCACCCATGGACAACCCCCCAACCATCACATCCCCCCCACCTCCCCATAAAATTCTAATAGGCATAATAGTTTGAGAAATACCTATTAGAGTTGAATAAGAGTTTGAAATTGGCTCAAATCCCATTTTTTGTGATCCTGGATTCGGGTATGTAATGATTTGTGATAAATTTTGCATTGAACTTGTATTGTTTATAATATATGGTAAAAATGTATTTTCTTAGGAGTCTCTTCACTTATTACCCCATGAGTGAAACTACCCAACTCATGAAAAAGAGTTTGCGACTATTGTTGATGAGTGTAAATTTCAGTTGTATTCACTTAAAATGATATCCTTTTGAAACAAAAGATACTTTGAGTAGTGCTGTCCACACCGCGCCTCGGATTGAGGCAGAGTTGAATCATACACGTCACAAATGACCCATGTATCGTTTTCCTAAAGTATCAACACAATCCGAATGTGTTTGGTTGGTTTCCCGTTTGCCGTTTGTTTTTACTTAAAAGTGTATCCATTTTAAACAAAAGAAATACACTTTGAGTGGTACCGTCCCCACCGTACCTCGGATTGAGGAGAGGTTGACTCATACACGTCAAAAATGACCCATATATCCTTGTCCTAAAGTATCAACAGAATCCGGATGCGTTTGGTCCATTTTTCGTATGTTAGTTGTTGTTTTTACTTAAACTGTTGTCCATTTCAAAGAAA
This sequence comes from Viscum album, assembly GCA_963277665.1. Lineage (NCBI taxonomy): Eukaryota > Viridiplantae > Streptophyta > Magnoliopsida > Santalales > Viscaceae > Viscum > Viscum album. The sequence goes on along the minus strand of OY728147.1, from coordinate 733,820,032 downwards.
AGTTAGACACATTGAGTGGTTCTGGCCACACCGCGCCTCGGATTGAGGCAGGTTTGACTCTTACATGTCAAAAATGACTCATGGATTGTTTTCCTAAAGTTTTAATAGAATCTGAATGCATTTGGTCGGTTTTTTGTATGTCAATTGTTGTTTTCACTCAAAATGATGTCCATTTTAAACAAAAGAGAGACACTTTGAGTGGTTTCGGCCACACCGTGCCTCTAACTGAGGTGGAGTTGACTCATACACGTCACAAATGACCCATGGATCATTGTCCTAAAGTATCAACATAATCTGAATGCGTTTGGTTGGTTTTCCGTATGTCGGTTGTTTTTACTTAAAAGTGTATCCATTTTAAACAAAAGAAAGACAGTTTGAGTGGTATCAGCCACACTGTGCCTCAGATTGAGTCGGGGTTGACTCTTACATGTCACAAATTACCCATGGATACATGTTCTAAAGTATCAACAAAATACGAATGTGTTTGGTCCGTTTTCTGTATGTCAGTTGTTGTTTTAACTTAAACTGTTGTCCATTTCAAAGAAAAGTGAGACACTTTGAGTGGTGCCAGACAAACCGCACCTCTGATTGAGGTAGGGTTGACTTGTACATGTCAAAAATGACTCATGTATCATTTTTCTAAAGTATAAACACAATTCGAATGTGTTTGGTCGGTTTTCCGTATGTTGTTTTTTTTTACTTAAAAGTGCATCCATTTTAAACAAAAGAAAGACACTTTGAGTGGTACCGGCCACATCGGCCCTTAGATTGAGGTGGATTTGACTCATAGACATCGCATATGATCTATGGATCGTTTTCCTAAAGTTTCAATAGAATCTGAATGCGTTTGGTCAGTTTTCTTTATGCCAGTTGATGTTTTCACTTAAAAGCGTATCCATTTTAAACAAAAGAAAGACACTTTGAGTGGTACCGGCCACACCGTGCCTCAGATTGAGGTGGGGTTGACTCGTACACATCACAAATGAACCATGGATACAGTTCCTAAAGTATCAATAGAATCCTAATGTGTTTGGTCCGTTTTCTGTATGTTAGTTGTTGTTTTAACTTAAACTGTTGTCCATTTCAAAGAAAAGTGAGACACTTTGAGTGGTGCCGGCCACACTGCGCCTTGGATTGAGGCGGGGTTGACTATTAAACATCACAAATGACCCATGGACCGTTTTTCTAAAGTATCAATACAATCCGAATGCGTTTGTTCGGTTTTCTGTATGTCATTTTTTTACTTAAAAGTGCATCCATTTTAAACAAAAGAAAGACACTTTGAGTGGTACCGGCCACACCAGACCTCTTATTGAGTCAGAGTTGACTCATACATGTCACATATGACCCATGGATAGTTTTCCTAAAGTTTCAATAGAATCTGAATGCATTTGGTTGGTTTTCCGTATGCCGGTTGTTTTTACTTAAAAGCGTATCCATTTTAAACAAAATAGAGACACTTTGAGTGGTGCCAGCCACACCGCACCTCGGATTGAGGCAGGGTTGACTCGTACACATCAAAAATGATTGATCATGTATTTAATATAGTCATGGACCTCTTAAAATGGATAAAAAAATCTCAGATGGTTTGAGTTCATTTATCACCTTTCAATCATCCTTCAAACATAGTTTGGAAACCTTACTTTCCTGTAATTATAGGATTCATGAAAATAATTATTATTTTTTAAAAAATATCCACAAAAAATGCCTTCATTATTGAGTGGTATATGTTCTTATCCTCTATTGTTGGCTTTTGGGTACCACTCCCAGTATATATCTCATTACCTCATTAAAGTTGGTCATGGTGTGAATAAAATAACCATGGAGTTGTAATTTCATTAGAGATAATATCATATCAATTTCACTCAAAAAGCCTTCTACTTCAAAGCACATTTTCCATATCATTTTCCAAATGCAAAAATATGAAATACATGGCTAACTAAGAAAGCTAAGTAATACAAAATAGAAAAATGGGTATCACAATACCAAGGAATACTAAAGGTCTAGGTAGTAGACTAATCATACAATAAGAATCAAGTGCAAAAAATAGATATGATAACAACATCCCTATGAAGCAGAGGAAAACCCCAAAGTGGAAAACCAGGTTCAAAAATAAAGAGTTATACAGAATTTAAAAATGTAATGGATCAATCTTCCCCTGATCACCATCACCATCACCACTGTCATCATCGGCCTCATCCTCACCACCATCTCTGTCCTCGTCGTCGTCCTCATCATTGTCCCCATGATCATCGCCGGCCTCATCCTCGTCCTCGGCCCCATCCTCACCATCGGCCCCATCCTCGCCCTCGACCCCATCCTCGCCCTCGTCCTCATCCTCATCCTCGCCCTCTTCCTCTTCAGCATCCTCGTCATCACCAGGAACTTCATCATCTCGACCGCCACTAGAGCTGCCGCCTGGTGCATTGGATAATGCACCCATCGATGATATAAATGTCTGACAAGCCGCGTTGGCCTCTGGTGGAAGTGATGAAGATAAATCTTTCATCAGTTTCATAAATTCTTTTTCCCTCGTTTGAACTTGTACTTCCAACTCTGTGACCCTTTTATCATACTATCTTGCATTCTCCTTGACCTGTTCCAACTTGGTGGTACTAGAATGGATACCTGGAGAGTACCAATACCTCATCGAGACTATATTCTTACCAGTTCGGCAGCGTACTCGACCAGAGTGTTCATCTCCCAAAACCTGATATAAATGATCGTGTGGCCCAAAATTGTCAGGCTCCTGGGAATCAAGAGCCTTTAAAGAAGCCTATTAAAAATATTAATAGATTATTAAATTTCAAAATATATATTAAACTTTGAAATAAACAAATTAAAACTTACAATATTTTCTTGGGTTGGTTCATTTACCGCAGTTCCATCTTTTTTTCTTCTACTCAAGAAAAACAATTTTGCTCGAGGAATACATCCTTCAATATTCAATTTGTGCTTCTGTAATGACATTGAAACAATATAAAGTGCAAGTATAATCATATATTCAATATTCAATAAATCACATAATTTAAGTAGGAAACAATAAAAAGGTAAAGTCCTAAAGAAAAATTATAAACAACTATATCGTACCAGCTACCTCTCATGATCTGACATAGTTGTGTGCCCCCAAGTGTGGAGGTATTTCTTTGAATCAATGTTTTTTTTTTGCTTTTTTCAAAAGATTTCTAAATAATGTTTAATAATAAATAAGATTATATTAATGAAAAATATGAAAACTCTCATTTAAATACCTCAAATGATATTAACAACTTAAATTTGTTAGTCTCCCAATGGGTAATCATTTGGCGATATTGCTCTATCAGGAAGTCATCCACGGTAGGTAATGTCTCTAACTCCGTGCCCAATCTATCACACTAGCCAACATACAGATCATGCTTATAATCTCTCCAAAGCTCTCCTAGCTCTTTTAAACACGCTGGTCGTGCACCTTCGCCATCAGGGAAGTTAAACCGAAGCTGAAACTCAATATATTAGTTCATATAAATACAAAAAAATACTACATTAAATCCAATAGATTTTTTACCCATATTTGTGCCCACATGTTATCCTTGACTTCGTGTGGCAGATTTCTCCAAGAGAGAGGGATAACTGGAATGATATCGGAGTATTTGGCTAGCGTCGCCAAAAAAAATCATGACATTCCTGCCCAGATTTCTCAATCATTTGTCCATAAACATTGTATTCAACCATCAACTGTGTCTGGCGGTTCCATACCGCACTCAAGCGAGTATGCCCCCTCCCCCGCCTCCTATCTGTAGATGAATCTGTTATTAAAGAAAAATAATATCAATACAATTTATAATAAAAATAAATTTTGGTATAAAAATTTGATAGAGTTATATAAATATACCTGTGGTAGTTGGATCAATGGGCATCACTGGATGTACAGAAGCTGAAGGAATATCCTGTATAGGTGGAGTTTACCTCATTGTATTCTCCTCATCCACATACTGTGTCGTAGCAGGAGTCGAAGAAGGTGGAATATAATAGCTCGGAGATAATGAACCAGAAGCAAAAGATGATGGAATAGACGTCTAACCAACTAGTAGTGTAAACATCGGAGGTCTAAATATCACGTGTGTCCCTGAAGACACGCCAGGATAAAAATGGGGCGTAGAAGATACGTATGTGGTAGTGGATCGTCTAACTCTCGCCCCACAAGCCCTCGTACCACAGGCCTCAGTACCGAGACCACTAGACGATCATCCATCTCTGAAACCACCCCCACTCCTACCACCAGCCTCTCTACTGGGAGCAATATCAGGCTCCTCGTCAGATATCTCTCATCTAGGGGGTGGATCCTGAAAAAAAGTTTAACACAAAAGTAAACACATGATATTATAAGTTATTGAAATATTTATATTTGAAATAAAATACTCACAACAGGGATGAGTGGAGGAACACCCATCTGTACCATGCGACGATTATTTTGTGTCATCTTTTTCCATCGCCTCTCTTTAATGGGTGTCATTTCCTGCAATGAAAACAAATATGGAAGTAATTAGAAACAGATAACTAATGTTTAACCCAAAAAACAAAATATAGAAAAACCATTCTGATAAAAAAACATAAAGAAATAGAAGATTTATGGTGGTTTGATGGTAAGTACTAGGATACACACTCTGAATGATGTAGGTGAAACATGTAGGTGAGAACACGACTGTATGATTCTATATATTTCCCACCACAACTTCGGGTTCACAATCAACTCTAAAAATTGAGCTATTGGCGTCATCATAAGTAATAAACGAATTACTTCCAATTGCATTAGGGATAGTGTCAACTTCATCATCACCATCATCAAAAACATGTCTGGGATTTACTTCAATAATTACACCGAATTTAGGATGACGATGATCTTTGACATAAAAAACTTGTTTCACCATTGATGCCAATACATATGGTTCATCGGTGGCAAGAGTGTGAGTCATGTCAATAACTCGAAATCCACAATCATCAATAAAGGTACCTTGCCTCATAATTGAATCAAACCATTGACATTTCATCATCGTGACTTGACCATGCGAGTAATAATCCAAAATTATTATTTTCTCCACGACTCCATAATAAGCAACATTTTCAGAATGAGGTCTAGTATCCGATGAACTGGCATAACAGTTTTTTTTGGCAGTTAACATAACACCATTATGTTTTGTTATCATGTTTCTTGATCGTTCAGTGATAATAAATTTGTATCCATTGATCACAAGTGATTTACAAGCACGAACCATGGTATTATGACCAAAAGACAAAGCTCTTATTTCCTCAGAAACAGAGTCTGCAGGAAAACTCGATACCTGAAATATAAAAAAATAGTAAACTTAATTAAATATTATTTTATTTAGTTATTACAGAAATATTTTTACCTTCAATTTCAACCAAGCAGAAAAACCTTTTCTATGCAAAGTCTCTTTCCTTCTCAAAGATAAAGAATGATGATTTCTATATATCAATTCTTTATGTTCCCTGTAGATAAAAATAATAATAGTTTAACAAATATTTAAAATTACAAGAGATAGGATAAGAGATACATGTACAATTTACTTACTTGATATACTCATCGAACAAATCACAATTGAACAACACTGTGCGATGTGCCATCTCTCGCTCTTCAAGGCTTAATGTCGTCAATGTATGTGATCCTGGAATTCCTCCTATATAAGGAAGTGATGGAAAACTGGGTTCAATTTTCCCATACTATTCTTATTTATTTCTCATTGGTCTGTTTATTCTCGTAGTAAGATCAGACAAATACATTGAGCAGAAATCCATACATTCTTGAGCCAAGTAACTGTTCACAATAGAACCTTCGGGATAATTCATGTTCCAAACATATGATTTCAATGTGCACATGTTTCTTTCAGTTGGATACATCCAATGGAAATCAATGGGTCCTCCAAGAAGTATTTCGGTCGGATTATGGATAGTCAGATGCAACATGCATGTAAAAAATGATGGAGGGAATATTTTCTCTAACTCACACAAAATTAATGGTGTCTCTGCCAACAGTTTTTGCAAGAAGGATTTGGACAACATCTTAGCACAAAGATCTCTAAAAAATAGCACAACCGAATAACTGAGACTCTAACATTATTAGACAAGAGATGACGGATTGTTATTGGAATCAACTCATGCAAAAGGATGTGATAATCATGAGTCTTCAAAGATTTCAGCTTCAACTCTTTTCTATTGACTCGTTTTGATATATTGCTTGAATAGCCATCAGGAACTTTAATAGTCTCTAGCACTTCCATAAATTGATTTTTTTTAGCAGGTGTCATCACATAAGAAGCACATGGAACTTGCCATTTATTTTCACTGATACAGACAGGATGTAATTCTGGTCTGATCCCCCAATCTACCAAGTCATGCCGAGATCGTAAATCATCTTTTGTCTTCCCATTGACATTTAGAAGAATCGAAATCAACATTTCACATATATTCTTTTCAATATGCATTACGTCTAAGCAATGACGTAATAAGTTGGTTGACTAATACAACAACTCAAATAATATACTCTTCTTCTTCCAATTGTAACAGGTATCATTGGAAACATTTTTCCTCTTTCTATATTTCATTACACCCTTCCTAAATGAATAACTGAAATCTTTCAATTCATTAAGAACATTAGTTCCAGACATACGCTGAGGTGGATCATCATTCTCCATGGTATTGTCAAATCTTCGACGATTGTTTCTATATGGATGTTTCATTGGAAAGAATCGTCGATGTCCCATAAAACTAAAACTACGACGATATTTCAGTCTTCTCAATCGAGTATTCTTCATAAAAACAGGACATGACAATTTTCCTTTTTTTCTCCATCAAGACATCATTGCATAAGCAGGAAAATCATTGATCGTCCATATAAGCATAGCACGCATCTGAAATATGTATTTAGAACATGCATCATATGTGGGCACACCCACATCCCAAAGAAGTTTCAACTCTTTTATTAAAGGTTGCATGTATACATCTATATCATTTTCAGGATCAGAAGGGCCAGATATCAGTATACTCAAGAAAGTGTAAGGATTTTTCTTACACAACCAAGGGGGAAGGTTATAAATGTGTATGAAAATCGGCCATGTGTTGTGCGAAGTAAGCATCTGCCCAAATGGATTAAAACCATCACATGAAAGACCCAGTCTCACATTACGCACATCGACTGCAAATTCAGGATATTGAGCATCAAATATTTTCCCTGAAAATCCATCTGCAGGGTGAACCAACTCTTCATTATTCTTTTTTCTCTCAGTGTCATGCCATCACATTTTTACGGATATTTCATCAGACATGAAAAGGTTCTCTAATCTGGGGATCAATGGAAAGTGCCACATTACTTTTTGTGGCACACGAGATGGTGTTCCATCATCTTTTGGCTTCCATCGGGAGGTTCCACATTTGATACAATCATTTCTTTCAACAGTTTCCTCCCAAAATAATTTGCAATCATTCGGGCAAGCATGATTTTTTTTTGAGAGTCCAAGTTCATCAACTAACTTCCATGCCATATAGTGGTTTAATGGAATATCTGTATCATCTGGAAGTAAGTCCTTCAATAAGGTAAGAATGTAATCAATTGCAATATTTGAAATCCCATACATAGTTTTCCCATGAAAAAATCGGATTAAAAATTCCAACTTTTTCATTTTACCACATTGCTGATATACTGGAGTCATCGCAGCATCATTCAATTTTTTCACCCTATCAACATCATTATTTTCATTGGACGCATCATGTGTGTTTGTATCGAAATCTTGTTGGCTAGAAAACCTTTCCTTCTCATGATGCCGAATAAATAGAAATCGATCATATATCAAACTCTCCAATTCAGTCCTATCATTTGGATCATCAACATTTTGAGATTCCATTTTCTCTCCATTGTGATACCACACATAATAGTTTGTTTGGAAACCATATTTGGTTATATGATAGCTAACTGCTTCACGACTCAACCAAGGTCTTCCAACACAATTAAAACATGGGCAATGTATGCGACCACTATCTGAAGCCTTGTCAAATGAAAAATCTAGAAAGCTGTTCAAATTATTTTGAAAATCGGTTGAAATCTGATCAGTTTTGTACATCCAACTTCTATCCATTCTATAAAAAATTTGCAATAAGTCATTTCAAAGCAATTAAATAATATTGAAGTTTAATCAAAAAATATTTAGGTAAATGGAAATTGTTTACTTTATATAAAAGCATAACTGACACATTACTCTATATGAGAATCATATTAAGAAATACAACAAAATACAGTGTATATAAGAAAATAAGATACAGAATTTCTAATGCCTATATTCAAGGACTTCCCAGTAAGATATTGGAAGTGGATCAAGGAATATATAATCCTTAAGGGTCTTGTTGGGAGTACATGAGTTTTATACATTAACTTCTTCAGGGAGATCAGGATAAGGAATAGGATGAGGATCAGGGGAGTGGTGGGACTGTCTAAGGGGGGTGCGGGGTATCCAGGGGGTGCGGGGTGTCTAGGGGTAGTGGGGCCTTTCGGGGGGTCGGAGGTGTCCAGGGGGCGGGGGCTGTCTAGGGGGGTCGGGGTGTCCAGGTGGGCGGGCTGTCCACGGGGGTGGTCAGGCTGTCCAAGAGGGTAGGGGGAGTCCAGGGGGTGGGTGGGCTGTCCAAGGAGGTGAGCGGGGTGTCCAGGGGGTGGGTGGGGCTGTCTGGGGGGTACAGGGTGTCCAGGGGGTGGGTGGGCTGCCCATGGGGGTGGTGGGGCTGTCCAAGGGGTCTAGAGTGTCCAGGGGGTGGGCGGGCTGTCCAGGGGGGTGGGCGGGCTGTCCACGAGGGGTGGTCGGGCTGTCCACGGGGGTGGCGGCACTGTCCAATGGGGTCGGGGGTGTCAAGGGGGGGGATTTCCAGGGGTGGGGGAATCTGGGGGGATGGGGGTGTCTGGGGGGTGGTGGGAGGGCGTCTGGGGGTGGGGTGGGCGGGCTGTCAACAAGGGTAGTGATAGGTGTGTAAATTGTACACCTAGAGTTTGATGAAGAAATACTTATGAGGATGGATTGGAATCTTGGTTAGTTCTTATAGTGGGATGGTCCCTCTGAGTATATAAACTGTGTTATGAAATGTTTTAGGGAAATATAATTATCATACAGGGCACATGTCTATAAGGTGATAAAATTATATTTTCATAGATGTAAGATGGTATTTTATGGATTTTTTGGACTAAATGAATCTTAATTAGTTAATAAAGATGAAGAAGTTCTCTATAACAAATATTAGGAAAAATTGATCTATTACAGGACATTTTGTTGCTTTCTATGGATTAATATCCTTAAAAATACCATTAGTAGTGGTTCATATAAAGAATCATTCCCAAGATTGAGTTTAGGAGTATATATGGTTTTTATTATTTTTTTCCATGACTTTTGGGTTGATAAACACTATAATTTTCTTCATAGATCTCATGAATATGATTTTCCATCCATATAATGTCTCTTTAATCGTTATATTTATAGATGAAATGACAATATAGTTTATGAAATTATTTTTTAATGATTGATGTTGTGACATATTAATGGTTAAAATTCAATAAAATTTGATTTATAAAAATAATTTTGTGTGTCAATATTGGATACAACAGACTAAGAGCTATTGAAATTAGAGAAGCACCAGGATTTTGGTCTATCTAAATCTCAACATCATGTCAAGGGGGTATCATCACAACCACCTCATAAAAAAACAAAAACCCTAACAACCTTGGTATCCTCCAACATAATAGCTTTAATCTATTCTATAAAAGTATGAACAATCACATAAACTAGGTGGTCCACATATCAACTTCCCACCTAAAATTCACACTCAATAACAAAAACTACATTTTTTCTATCCCCATATGATTACACAACCCTCCTTTAGAATCATTTGATAAAAATCTGTAAGGAATATAAATAGTTGATTCATTTGATGACATAGTATAGGTATATTTATATGAAAAGAATACCCCCACAATAATCATGCAGCCCTGTCATCAGTATAAACCCCTAGAACACATAAAAGAAGCTAGTATAGACATTTAATAAAATATTTAACACCATAAGAATGAAAATACTCTCTAAATATAGTTTGAGAGGATATAATGGTGTGTGTGAAAAAAAATGATATTAAATCAATTTAAATGAATATGGAAAAAATTAGGGTTTACGATACACTAAGAGTACCTCAAACAATCCAAAACCACTATAGCGCCACATATTCAACTTCATGAAACAGGACCTTGAAATATTACCTACGTCTTTAATAATGACCACATAATTGTAACACTCTATTTATGGTTCTTGACCACAAGGAACAAACTATGTTTGGTCTCTACCAACTCAATCACCCCCTTGTAGATCATAATCTTGTTTCCCCTTATACTAAAATGGTCTCACTGGAAGCTAATTCTAATGCTGGTCCTAAACCATTCATTCTCCACAAAACAATGATCAAAGAACCATTAGACACATCTTAATGATGATACAAGCTAATCACATATAGGTTAAATCAAAATAGAAACAAAAACATATACACATCAAAATCAAAACTAAAAACTGAAATATTAGATAAATTTAAATAAAAATAAGGTACCAGTTAAGAAAATACCTAATTTAGGATGGTTCTGATAAGATTCGATAGGAGATTCAGCACCTTGGATGGGATGGAGGAAGAGGAAGCCGAAGGAGCTCCAAAATCGCCAAACTGCTCCCGTTTAGGGTTCTGTATCGCGAATGGGGGAGAGGATAGGCCACTGTTAATTTGGGGGAAAGTTATACCAATGGTTTTTCAAAACTGTTGGTATATATTTTCAGGCCAAACCTATACCAATAGTTCTAAGGAACTATTGGTAAAATCTTCCCTCAACCACACCTATACCAACAGTTCTCATTGAACCATTGGTAAAACTCCCCTAAACCACATCAATACCAACGGTTCATTAGAACTGTTGGTAAAAGCTCCCACAAACACACCTATACCAACGGTTCTAAGGAACCGTTGGTAAAAGATCACCTAAACCATCCTTTACTAACGGTTTCATGAAACCGTTGGTATGGAAGTGTGGAGAAAAACCCACATTCCAGTAGTGAATGATCTCTCCACCATACTCTATAGCTTTCTCAAAGTCATCCTTGTTTTCCATAAACTTTTCCAACAGACGAGTGAACTATGTGATCTTTTGGACTTTAGTATTGAAAGCTTGAGTAACCAAAGGAATCCTTATATTTTATACAAGATATTTAAAATGATTGGTCATGTCAGTATTTGAAAAGATTCAGTTGAAGTAGAAATCCACTTTATTGGAAATTTCTTATTGATCATCATTAGAAATTTTTGAATGGATTTGGACCAGATCAAGAACTCTGTCACTATTCTTGATAACTTCATATAGAGAATATTTATTGAAACCACTAAGCATAATCTGAAGTTCTTCTTTGACCACTGTTCTGAGTAGGTCATTATCTAAGGAAGGTTGAGATGATTTTCCAGATTCCTTAGAATCATTAACAGCTGAGGTAAGATATTTTAGTTGATTTATCATATTTTGAAGGCACCCCGTATACTCATCAGTGAGCTTGTTAAGATTAAAAACAAGCTCTTGCATTTATTTCACAATTTGTTTGTTTCTTTTAGCGACCTTTTCAGCTAAGGAAGCTAAATAAGGTTGAATCTTAGAGACAACATTTTGTGGGGTTTGAGGAAAAACAGGTTCCACGGGATGAGAATCAAGCTTTGATATCGAATTCATCACTTTCTGAATGTCTTCAATCATTCCTCTTAGGGTCTTCACTTTATCACTAAGCAGTATGTTTTCAACTCTAACTTCCTGAATCTCATGAAGCATTTTGGGTTGGATATGCCAAATAACTTTTTGCAACAACAGTGAGAGATCTTTCTCACTTAGATGTGTTACAAGAGAAGGTTGGTAATTAAGAATTTTTTCAACTCCAGACAAAAGGGTAGCACCAAATTCTTTCAAATCATCATTACTCACTAAGTATGGTTGTGCTAGTGAAGGTTCAAAGATAGGAACTGATACAGGCTCAGGTTCTTTTTCAGGGGCAAGATTAGTGACAGATTTAAATTGGAACATATTAGAAAGTTCAAGGCCTTTTACTGAGACTTACTGGGAGTCATTAAAGTCATAAAAACTGGGGAAATTATACCGAGTGTCTACATGGCTTGAATCAATCGGGTTTGGTACTTCAAAAGATTCCAGATTTGGTGTTTTCTCCCCCTCAATAGTTGCATCCTTCTCAGGACTGAGAGACGTAGGGACTTGATCTAATTCCAAAAATTCATCTCTTAGATCCTCTCTCATTTTCTATCTAGCCAGCTGAAAATCTAGCTCCAACCTTTCCTCAGCCAAAGGAATGAATTCAAGAACAGATTGTTCCACTAGGAGTTCTTCAAGGTCAGCTTCTTACATAGCAGGTAATTATTCTTCTATAGGTTCTTCCATAGCATTATTTTCATTTTCTTTAACAGTAAATTCTATTTCAACCTCAGGTTGATCTTCCATATTAACAACATCTTTAGAAGCAGGGACTTCTTTTTCACTTACTACATGAGGGATATGAGTATTGTCTTCTTTATCAGAAACAGTTTCCCTAGGAGGCACAGTAGCCTCTTCTTCTTCTTCTTCAGAATACTCAACAACCTCATCTGGTTCCAAACCTGGATCAGAAATATCTTTTGGTCTTGAGGGATGTTCCACTGGATTTATCTTCTCATAAATACTATCATTATCTTCCACCCATTCCTTTTCAATAATTCCAATTGATTTTTATTCTTTTGATAATGAATTTTGAAAGGAAGTACTCACAATCCTTGATAACTTCCTCATTAGGTCCAACCATACCATTGGAATGAAGAATGGCTGAGATAAGCCGAGAATAAAATAGGGAGGTTGACTTGGATGTGATTTTGATCAGCTCACACATATGGTGTATGATATACTTACAAAGGTTGATCTTATGCCCATTTTTTATAAGATGAATCAGAAACACATCCTGATATTTTAGTATAGTAAAATTACCTTTTCTGGGGCTAATAAAGTTATGTATAAACTTAAATAGAAGTCTTGATTCTCCATCCAGTTCAGCAGCAATGGCTCTCTTATTGGTTCCATTTCTGGTTAATCTTTTCAAAGCATCTTCCAAAACAAATAATTTACTAGAAGGTGGAGGTCCTCTGTGATATTCCTCACAGATGACTTCATGAGGTATCCTAAGGAATGAAACCCATAACCTCAAAGGTAATGAGAATTTATAGCCATTTATCCAGCTTCTCATAGCATAACCATCTTCATAATCAAAGGATAACTAAACATATTGATAAAATTGAGCCACTAACTTAAGGTTGATAGGTATATCTTCCTTTTAAAACCATTCTAACCAGACTTTATCTTTTAAAACTTTAAAAACCAGATACTTACTTGACAGAATCCACTTAGGGCATACCTATTTCTTAGGTACTACTACTCAGTTCACCAGATTTGGATTTAAAAGACCTTCGGGTGCCATCTTGGGTGCGATTTTATTCTTCTTTGAGCTACGTTTCTCAAGAGTCGAAGCTGAAGAGAATTTCATCCTGGGAATTCACCGAATGTTCGAGAGATAGAGAAGGATTGAAGGGTTGAATAAGGGTTACAAATTGAGTGAATAGAAGAAATCTAAAGTGAAGGAAAAGTGACACTTCCTTTATTTTATCATTTAGGAATACCAAACGTCGCAAAAGTAAAAGTGCTGGAAAATAAAAAGGTGAAATTAATAATTACCGTGATACAGTTTTTTAATTCATAAATAACAATCATAAAGAATCGTTATGGTGAGACCATATCGGGTCTTTATGGTGAGACAATGAATGATTATTACAATGATACATTGACTGAGCTTTATGGTGAGACAAGGATTGAACTTTACGGTGAGACAGTAAACATGAAACAGTAAGATATAAAACAATAAGACAGTTACTTAAGATTTATCATACCTAATTCATGTATGATGTATTATATTCTTTTATAATTTAATGGTTTGGTAAGTATATCATCAAGCTGATACTTAGTACCAATGAATTCTAAAGTTATATCACCCTTTTTATAATGATATCTCAAAAAGTGATGCCTTACATCAATATGCTTTGTCCTATAATGTGAAACGGGATTTTTCGAAATTTTAATAGCACTTATGTTGTCACAATTTATAGGTAGATTCATGAATTGATATCCATAATCTATTAATGTGTGTTTCATCCACAAGATTTGTGCACAACAACTACCAGCAACTATATATTCAACTTCTACAGTAGATAATGCAACAAAATTTTGTTTCTTACTACACCATGATACTAGTGACTTTCCTAAAAAGTGACATGTTCCAGAGGTGATTTTTCTATCTAACTTACAGCCACCAAAGTCAGCATCAGAATAACTAACTAATTCAAATGATTGTCCTCTAGGATAGAATAGTCCTAGATTGGGTGTATTCTTGAGGTATTTGAAAATTCTCTTTACAAAATTTAAATGAGATTCCTTAGGATTTTCTTGAAAACGAGCACACCTACACACACTAAACATAATGTCAGGTCAACTAGCAGTTAAGTAGAGTAAACTTCCAATCATTCCTCTATAAGTGGTTTGATAAACAGATTTTTCATCTTCATCAAGATCCAACTTACAAGTGGTACTCATGGTAGTGTTACTACTTTTAGTGTTATCCAATCCAAATGGTTTTAGAAGATATCTAGAATATTTACTTTGAGTTAAAATAATACCATCATTATTTTGGAAGATTTGAAATCTGATAAAGAATTTTATTTCACCCATTAAACTCATTTCAAATTCATTTTGCATCATTTTAGAAAAATCAATACATAAATAATTTCTTGAATATCCAAAGATAATGTCATCTACATATATTTGTACAACTAAAACATCATTAGAAATTAGTTTTATAAACAGGGTAGGATCAGATATTTCTTTTGTAAAACCTTTGGAAATAAGAAAAGTACTCAACCAATCATACCAAGCTCTTGGAGCTTGCTTTAAACCATATAAAGCTTTTGATAATTTAAAAATATTATTTGGAAAATGGGGGTTTGTAAAACCAGGGGGTTGTTCAACAAAGACATCCTCAGTTATATACCCATTTAAGAATGCACTCTTAACATCCATTTGATATAGTTTGAAATTCAGATGTGCAACATAAGGAAGTAGGATTATGATGGCTTAAAGTCTAGCTACTGGTGAAAAGGTCTCCTCATAGTCAATTCCTTCTTCTTGACTATATCCTTATGCAACCAATCTATCCTTGTTTCTAAATATATTACCAGCTTCATATAACTTATTTCTAAATACCCATTTAGTGCCTATGGTGAATGTGTCCTTAGGTCTTTCAACAAGTTTCCAAATTTTGGTCCTTTTAAACTCATTAAGTTCTTCTTTCATAGACATCACCCAAAATTCATCATTGATAGAATCATTAATGTTTTTAGGTTCAGGTTGTGACAAGAAGACTTGATGTTCAACCTGATTTCTAAGAGAAGCTCTAGTTTGAGTTCCTTTGTCTAGGTCTCCTAAAACAACATCTAAAGGATAGTTCTTAAGAGTTATAACAGCTTTAAAAAGGAGGGACTAGTGATTTCAGGTTCATCAACAGGTTCAGGTTCATTGTGACTTGAGTCTAAGGAATTTCCATAACTGGAAGTTTTCATAGATTCTTTCACAGAACGGTTTGAGGATTTTGAATTAATGTTCAGATTTGATACATCATCCTCTAGATTCTCGAGAATGGTTTTAGGATCATGTGGATCTACTTCATCAAATTTAACATGGACATATTCTTCTACACATTTGGTTCTTTTATTGAATACTCTATAGGCTTTACTAGACATGGAATATCTTAAAAAGATACCTTTATCACTCTTGGATGCAAATTTTTCAAGATTATATTTAGTATTAAAAATATAGACTTTGCAACCAAAAAATTTGAAGTAGTTAACCTTGGGTTTTTGATTGTTCCATAACTCATAAGGATTCGTCTTAAGAATAGGTCTTATCAACACTCTATTGATTATGTAGCATGTTGTATTGATAGCTTCATCCCAAAAATAAATAGGTAGTTCATATTCACTAAGCATTGTTCTTGCAATATCTTGCAGGGTTCTATTTATTCTTTCTAAAACTCCATTTTGTTGAGGTGTTCTAGGGGAATATAGATTGTGACTATAACCATTTTGTGATCAAAAGGATTCAAACTCTTGATTTTCAAACTCACAACCATGATCACTTATTAAGGATTTAATTCTAATTCCACTAATATTTTCCACAGACTTGTCATATTTAGTAAAATAATAGCAGGCTTCACTTTTGTGAGCCATAAAGAAGGTCCAAGTATATCTAGAAAAGTCATCTACAAGAACATAAACATAGTGCTTCACATTTAAACTAGAAACTCTAGATGGTCCAAACAAATCCATGTGAACTAGTTTGAGAGGATGAGAAGTTGACACTTCGTTCTTTGGTTTGAAGGAAATTTTGTGGTGTTTTGCCTTTTGATAGGGATTACACACTTTGTCATTTGGAAACTCAAGTTTGGGTAAGTCTTTAACTAAGATTTTTCTAGTTATCTTTCTAAGGGAGTGAATATTACAGTGTCCTAGTCTCCTATGCCAGAGCCAAGACTCTTTATGAAATACACTTAAAGCAAGAAGCATTTTGAGAAGCTAAGGAATATATGTTAATAGAGTAAACATTTTCATTTATTAATGTAGAAAATACTAATTCATATTTAGAATTAAAGACGTTACAAGCATCATTTTCAAATCTAACATGAAATCCACCATCACATAATTGTGAGATACTAAGCAGATTATATTTTAATCTATCAAAAAATAGTACTTTAGAAATTAAAACCGAGTTAGAGTTACCTATTTGGTTGAGGCTAATGATCTTCCCTTTGGAATTGTCACCAAATATGACATATCCTCCATCTATTTTTATTAGGTTCTTGAATCATTATTAGTCTCCTATCACATGTCTTGAACATCCATTGTCTAAGTACTATAAAATTTTACAGGAACTCTTTAAGAAGCTTTTCTACAAAATGATTAAGCAAAAATATATTTTGGTAACCATACTTGTTTGGGTCCAGTAATATTAGTAATAAGTGCTTTAGGAACCCATATCTACCTCATAGGTTTCCTATAATCATTAAGTAAAGTATTTGAAAAATAAACTCTATTTGGTCCAGAAAAAACATGAAACGGTAGAAGGTATACCATAAATTTAATTAGTTGATTTGTGTCCTGAACTTGGAGTAAAACTATATGTCCTAGATTTAGAAACAAAATTTGTTCTACCAAGATTTATTTTTCTAGGTTGATAACCAATGTCGGTGTTGTATTTAGGGGCAATTTGTTTACCTAGAATTTGAGTAAGGGTATTTTTCCCGTTGGTAAACTTTTCTAGTTCATTCTTCAATTGCTCATTAGAAATTTTTAATTCGTTGTTCTCTTTGAGCAGTTGAGAATTTTTCTCTTTTTCAGTTGTGAGTTCAGATTTAACAGTCACAGTGAGAGCATACTATTGCTTTAATAATTTATATTTGTCTTTTAGTTCATTGCATGTTTCTTCAAGCATGTTATGGTATTCAAAAATTTATTCATTAGTCATATTTTCATAGTCACTCTCATATCCAGAATAGTATGAATTATGTATAGGAGAGTCCAGTGTTACCTCATATGTGTTTTTCATAAAACATATGTTAACTTGTTCATCATGTGATGTTTCTGAATCGCTTGAAATGTCCTCAGAAGCACTCCAGGTTGCTTTCATTTACTTTTTATACTTTCTATCCTTGTCCTCATATCTCTTTTTGTGATTGAGAATTGGACAATCAACCTTGATATGTCCTTTGTGCTTACATTCATAGTAGAAAATATCATCAGTCTTGTCACTTCTTTTCCAATACTTCCTCTAACTTCCTTTTTGGTCATATTTTTCCTTGAAGTTAGGATTTCTAAAAAAAATTATTCTTCTTGTAAAATTTCTTGAATCTTCTGGCTAATTGATCCATCTTCTCATCACTGTCAGGTGATGATTGTTCACTACTAGAACTTTCTACAGAAGCTTCCAATTTCCCATTGTCTTTGTGTTTAGAGGTGGTGGTCTTGAATGAAACAGATTTCCTATTTGGTTCATCATCATCTTCCTTGATGAATTTCAGTTCCTCTTTATACATAATCAGTTTCCCAATGAGTTATTTTACAGGTAGCTTGCTGATGTTGCATGATTCTCTAATAGAGACAGAGGTTCCTCTCCATCTACCAGGCAGACATCTAAGAATTCTCATGATATGTTCCTTGGCAATGAATTCTCTCCCAAGATAAATCATTGTATTGAAAATATCATTGAACCTAAGATACATATCATAGATAGGCTCATCAGGTTTCATTTTAAAGTTATCATATTTAATGGTATAAGTATTAAGTATCATTTCTTTTACACTAGATGTTCCTTCATGTGAGACAGACAGGGTATCCCAAATTTCATGGGTAGTTTTACAAGCAGAAATTCTATTGAATTACTCATCTCCTAAGGAGCAGTATAAAGAATTCATAGCTTTGAAATTGTTATTGTAAGCAGTTTTGATAGGTTCATCCCATGTGATTCTATCAGTAGTATAAATCTTATATTCATCTATAACGGAAGACCAAATTTCAAAACACATACTCTCTAAATGCATTTTCATTTTAATTTTCCATTGAGAATAGTTGGTTCCATTAAATAACGGTGGTATGTTGGTTGCAGCACCTTCCAATCTATTATCCATAATACATAAATACTTTGAAAGATCTAGAAATTTAGAATTAACAGAAATTTACAGACCTTCAAAGTACAACTACAATCACAGTTGAATAAGGTTAATCAAAGGCTTAATAAACAACCTCTGATACCAAATGTTGGTCGAAGTAGATTACTCAAGAGGGGGTGAATTGAGTATCTATAAAAATTTCTGGTTAAAAATTATTTCTAAAAGGTTTCCCCAAAAGATTAAAAACATCCCAGTTAATCAAGGTTATACTATTATAAGAGTTTGACTGTTTAAATAACTTCTTAGAAGATTTATTAGTTATAAGTAATCTTAATGTCAGTTATTAATATTAATTTTTAAGCTATTCTACTAAGACAAGACAATTATAACTTCTTTCCAAGAGTAACTATAAAAGTGAATTTAGTGATCTCTGAATTATTCAGTAAAGTGGTAAAACAGAGAAGACTAAATTCAGTAGCACGACGGATATGAAACAAGTGGTTCAGTATCAATCTGAGACCTAATCCACTCCACTTGGTGATCACCTGCCACTAAGTAGTTTATATAAATAAACTTGGTCCACACCCTGGATCAGGGTTAACAATAGTACACAGGACTATCCAGGTCACACAGGGACCTCTTCCACAGTTCTTCGTGGGTACAAACAACCAGGCCACACAGGGACCTCTTCTACACTTATCTGTGGGTATACACAAGTGTAAAAATATTTTTGAGTAAGGATATCTTGTATCCTTCAGTTTAATACAGAATTCATAGTGTGTTGTTATATAGATACACACACTGTTATAATGTTAATAAAATTATACACAATAGAGTAGAAATATTGAGATAGGTTTAGAAGTGCTCTAAGTGTTATTCTTTGCAGCTTTGGACTTTTTGAGATGAAGTAGACGCAGAACTCAAGTCCTCGTATGGAAAACAGAGTGTCACAATTCAGACATATCCGGCTTGTTTTCTTCATGATGTTTGACAGTGCGAAGATGTTATCGGGATTCCGGTATCCTTTATGTGTTCTTCAGCAGTGTCGAGTTGCATGAGGCAATTCTTTATTCAATAATTATCTAAGTGTATTCTTCATTGTTGTGCTCATAGCCACCAGCTTGTTTTTCTTTCCAGTATCATGCCACACACACTTATTTTTCCTGGGCCGCATTACTTATTTAGCTTGGAGTGCATGTGTTTGAGCTGATAGGTTACATGTATTCTATACCTTGTACCTCATACTTTCTATAAAAGAAATATTAATTATTTCATTGCATTAAAATCTTCAAATATGACTGTTAGAGATTAAATTGAAAGACGACAAAACATATTAAGAAATGGTGTCACAGTATGTCATGAAAACGGTTTCTCCTTCACACGGTGTCTGGTTCACAGTGTCTCGATGTCACGGTGTCTTGATATCACGGTGTATGGTTCAAGATGTCTGGTTCACGGTGTCTTGTTCACAGTGTCTTGATGTCACGGTGTCTGGATGTCATGGTGTCTGGTTCACGGTGTCTGGTTCACGGTGTCTCATGGTCACAGTGTCTCATGACTTAGGTAAATATCTGTATTCAGACTTAAGCAGTGATATTTATGGAATGAATTAAACTTAATCATTTGTCATAAAAAATCATTATAAAGTGAATCAAAAGATAGTGTATAGTAACCAAACTGAGTTTATAGCACTTAAGAGCTTTGGATAGCTTTTACTAAATAATTGTACATTTTATGTGAGATAGATTACATAGAGTTAACATAGTTTATATACTAAATAGGATTTTTGATCATTAAAACATGATTAATACATGAGGAGTCCAACAATATCCCCCTTTTTGATGATCACAAACCATGTAAACTTATCCTATATTTCTCCTATATATTTCACATATATTTGTCTCATATATTGTTCATGTATTTTTCATATTTATTTCCCATATATTTCTCCCCCTTTTGGGATTATCAAAAAGTAGCAGGAAAAATAAAGACAAGAGAGACAAGCAAAGTGCATAATTTATTAGAGAAAATAAAGAGGGGGATTAAAAATTAAAACAAATGTAAAAAGATTCCCATAAAAATAGAGTAAGCATTGTCCTTCTTCACTAGCTGGTCTTCTCTTTGCCTTTAGCAGTAGCAGTAGAAGAGGAAGCCATAGGAGTAGAAGTTTAAGTAGAAGAAGGGAGTGATCTGGTTGATAGAGAAGGTAAAGGAAGGCCTTCAAAGATAGAGGGAGCCAGAGTAGGTGCAATAAAAGACCGAGGCAGTTGTTGATCAAGGATCATAGGCCTGATCTGAATCAGTGCCTGACTAACAGACATAGAAGTGGAGGCTAGGGCAAAGGTGAATATAGGAAAACCAGGTCTCAGAGGTGCATTCATAGGAGCAACAATGGTTGTACTCTGTACATGAAGATAGGGTCTCAGAAGCTTAATAAAATCCACAATCAGTACTAGAAAAGAAGGTTATACCAACGGTTTGAAAACGTTGGTATAGGCTATACCAACGGTTTTCTAAACCGTAGGCTAGTAAGCCGTGAGGAAAGCCTTATACCAATGGTTTGATCTAAACTGTTGGTATATCCCACTGTATTTATTGATATACTAACGGTTACAAGAGAACCGTTGGTATATGTTTGTATAAAATTTTTACCAACGGTTTTTAGAGACCGTTGGTATATATTGTTTTCTTTAATTTATCTCAATGTATACCAACGGTTTAGAACCGTTGGTATTGTATTTTTCGAGAATTATTATACCAACAGTTGAAAACCGTTGGTATTGTGTTTTTCCAGAACTCGTATGCCAACGGTTCTAAACCGTTGGTATTGTTTTTTCCAGAATTCCAGAACTCTTATACCAACGGTTTAAAACCGTTGGTATTGAGTTTTTCCAGAACTGCTGCACAGTAGCCCTCCACTGCACAGCAGTCCTCCAGTAGCCCCTCCACTATACACCTACATAATAAAACACTGCACAGCAGCCCTCCAGTAGCCCCTCCACTATACACCTGCATAAAAAATATCACAAAACCCACATATAGACTTCAAACAGTATAAAAAACACCTAAAATATCCCAAAAAAACACATAAAACCATCAAAATCTTCCAACCATGTCATGTACTACAATTCCCTATTTCAATCTTCATATGACAACAATCATCCGGTTGTAATTCACCTCACCCATGCACAACCCCCCAACCAGCACAGCCCTCCCACCTCCCCATCAAATTCTAATAGGAATAATAGTTTGAGAAATACCTATTAGAGTTTAATAAGAGTTTGAAATTGGCTCAAATCCCATTTTTTTGTGATCCTAGATTTGGGTATGTAATGATTTGTGATAAATTTTTCATTAAACTTGTATTGTTTATAATATATAGTGAAAAGGTATTTTCTTAGGAGTCTCTTCACTTATGACCCCATGAGTGAAACTACCCAACTCATGAAAAAGAGTTTGCGACTATCGTTGATGAGTGTAAATTTCAGTTGTATTCACTTAAAATGATGTCCTTTTGAAACAAAAGAGACTTTGAGTGGTGTCATCCACACCGCGCCTCAGATTGAGGCATAGTTGACTTGTATACGTCATAAATGACCCATGGATCGTTTTCCTAAAGTATCAACACAATCTTAATGTGTTTGGTTGGTTTCCCGTATTCCGGTTGTTTTTACTTAAAAGTGTATCCATTTTAAACAAAAGAAAGACACTTTGAGTGGTACCGGCCACACCATTCCTCAGATTGAGGCAGGGTTGACTTGTACACGTCAAAAATGACCCATAGATCCTTGTCCTAAAGTATCAATAGAATCCGGATGCATTTGGTCCATTGTATGTCAGTTGTTGTTTTTACTTAAATTGCTGTCCATTTAAAAGAAAAGTTGGACACTTTGAGTGGTGCCGGCCACACTGCACCTCGGATTGAGGCAGGGTTGACTTGTACACGTCAAAAATGACTCATGGATCATTTTCCTAAAGTTTTAATAGAATCCGAATGCATTTGGTCGATTTTTCGTATGTCAGTTGTTGTTTTCACTTAAAATGATGTCCATTTTAAATAAAAGAGAGAGACTTTGAGTGGTGTCGGCCACACCGCACCTCGAATTGAGGCGGGGTTGACTCGTACATGTCACAAATTACCCATGGATCATTGTCCTAAAGTATCAACACAATCAGAATGTGTTTGGTTGGTTTTCCATATGCCAGTTGTTTTTACTTAAAAGTGTATCCATTTTAAAAAAAGAAATACAGTTTGAGTGGTACCGGCCACACCGTGCCTCAGAATGAGGCGGTTTTGACTCTTACACGTCACAAATGACCCATGGATACATGTCCTAAAGTCACGGTGTCTGGATGTCGTGGTGTTTGGATGTCATGGTGTCTGGTTCACGGTGTCTGGTTCACGGTGTCTCATGGTCACGGTGTCTCATGACTTAGGCAAATATCTATATTCATACTTGAGCAATGATATTTATGGAATGAATTAAACTTAATAATTTTTCAGAAAAATCATTATAAATTGAATCAAAAGATAGTGTATAGTAACCAAACTGAGTGTATAACACTTAAGAGATTTGGATAGCTTTTTCTAAACAACTGTACATTTGATGTGAGATAGATTACATAGAGTTAACATGGTTTACAGATTGAATAGGATTTGTGATCATTAAAACATGATTAATACATGAGGAGTCCAACATTCATGACTCTCAACTTGATTTCTTATTTGTTCTCACTCATCCTTAAACCCAGTAGAAAATATTTGAAAATGTTGAATGAGTATAAAAATCTCAATAATAGATATAAAAGAATAAATTCATTAGTTTAATGAAAAACATGAAAACCCATAAAATGTTTACCTTTTTCACATTATTATTTGAGCATGTAAAATAAATCATACCCACAAGGGCAAAACAATTTTTTCTTATATAAAATTTTTAAAACCCATAACAAGAAAATTGAAGCCCTTGTAGGAATTTGAGAGAATCATATTCAAAATATGTGTTTAATCATGTAAGAAATAACTGAAGCCTAGCTAAATCCATAGGGAAAACCTCTTTGGTTTTATCCATGCTTTTGAAGATAAGAAACATTACCCAATGCATTGAAAATATATATCAAACTCACCCATTGTATAAGCTGTGTCAGGCTCACTCATCGTATAAGATGTATCGGGATCACCTGTCATCATCTATAATGATTAAGTACCATATCATGAACCAAAAATTTTAAGATCTCACATTTTCATCACTAAGCCCTTAAAAAATCTATTTTAAACCCATATGAAAAACACTTTTTAATATCTAAATTCCATTTCCTTGGAAATTTTTTTTAAACAAAAATTCTTCGAACAAAGACAAAAAGGATTTCTGTAAATAACCATGGAATCTTATAAAGGAATCCAAATAATTAATAAAATCTAATGATGGAAGAATAAGGCATTCAAGGTGTATATTTTAAAATAGAAGATTCATTTTGTATTTTGTAAAAAAGTCAAAACATTCTGTATGTGATATGTAAAAAGATTCCTTTTGAATATATTTGTATGAAAGAAAATGAGAGATAAAATGTTTTTTAAATTAATTTATATAAGGATTTTTATATCTATAATAATTTTTCATATTTTGTACATTTAAGAAGAATGATTTGAAAATAAATCTTTTAAACGTTTATAATATGGTTTTAAGTTAAAGTACTTCTTACCTTGAGTCTGACTTGTCACACATTCTTTATATTCATGAATAATAAAATTATTTTAATTATTTACTTGATTAATAACATTTTTCAAGTTTATTATTTCTTTTATTTCACTTTTACCAATTTTATATTAAATTTATTAATCAATTTAGTTCATGTTGGACGTTTTGAGGATATTCGACTCATATGTCCAAAATGACTTAGATAGGTTGACTATGACCAAATGGATCATGATTATATCATTTCTATAATTTTAACTATGTTGTAATTATAATTTTTATATATTAATTATACTTTTAGGACCAACCCTGTAAGGTTGTTAAGAAAAATGAATTATGTTACATCATGGAGATGGTAGTTTGTACGTACACATGAGTAATGCTTCCATTTTTCAACAAATGTATGAGAAAGAATTTAAATATAATTTTATATTTATATAATGATGATTTTATTATAAATATTATATTCTTTATTTATATCCACTTATATATACTATCCATATGAGGTGGTGATAAAAAATAAAATACATCGGTTCGCGAGGCGATAGTCTGCACGTACACACGAGCGATGTTTTTATTTTTCATTAGATTATAAAGAAATAATTAGAGTGTTTATTTATAATTTCAAAATTGAATTTATGTCATATATGTCATATTATTTATTTTGGATCCATAAATTTGACCAATCATAAGATTTGGTGATGAAAAATGAAATACACCTTCACAAGGTGATAATCCTCATGTACGCACGAAAGATGTTTTCATTCTCAATTAGATGAAAGTTATAAAATAAACATAATAATATTTTCATGTATGAGAGATACTTATTTTTTTATATAAAAATGTTTAGGAGAGGTTTGAAGGAGTTGAAAGGAGAAGAAAAAAGAGAAATCATTCAGTTGATAACTATACCTCTTCTTCGGACAAACTGCTTGTAACGACTCGACTTTTCTCAAAGGCGTAACTCATTGTTTTTTGCTTAAATTCCTTAGTTAGGCCCTTGTAATTGTACCCAATGGATTCAAGGAGGTTATGAGGGTGTTCAGGACTTGTTTGGAGCTTGGATCCTTGGAATTTGGAGAAACTGATTGGGCCTCATGGTTTGGAGAAACTGTGCAGCCCAACCCGCATGGTTTCCTTAACTATGAAGGGCGTTTAAGAGGGGAGTAGGGGCCACATGGTTTGTCAGAAACCCTGCAAGCCCAGGCACACATCCATGCAGGTTGCAATGGGGTTTTGGATAGTGACTTTCTCATGGATTTCACACAGTTAGGAAAATTGTGCACCAAGCCCGTGTGGGGTCCTCCTTAGACATTGGAGGCTACACAGTTTGCATACGATTTGGCCAAATCGTGCACTCCCATTTTTGTGGGTGAAATTAAAATTTTTTCCCTTAATTAAATTAAAATCGTAACCCTAATTCCTCTATTCTCATTTTCCAGTGGAAGGCTTCTCCTACCTCTCTCGTGATCTCTCCCAAAGCCTAATCTAGGTTTCTTGATAATTCTCTCATTCGGACACCGAATCAAGCATTGTTCGAAGCATTAGATATGTACCAGTAAGATATCCAGTCCTCTAGCTTCCTATATCATTCTCTCTTCATATATTTTGGTGCGAGTTCATTCACCCTATTTTCAAGGTGTTGGTTTATTCTTTGTTTTTCTTCTGATATACTTAAAATATGAAGCCAATATTGGATGAGGAGTCGACTACAACCCTAAGGTTGGTGGTCTAGTTGTTTTCCCTCAAAGCTGAATTGATTTCATAGCTTCTTCGATGTGCTACGTGCCAGCCGTTGTCGTGCATCGCCTTAAAATGTGTTCTTCATTTCTAAATAATTATACACATGTTGTAATACTCCCAATAGACCCTTACTAAGTGATTAGAGGATGTCGTCCTCAACTATAGCCATCCTTTGGGTGTGTCGACTTGAATTCCTTTTGTATAATTTATTAAATGGGTCAAACACCGTGTAAGTGTTTGGCTTGGCTTGTAAATGGATTTTCCCACTTTTATATAAATGTTCAATGGACCAGAACACATTATAAGTGTTTGACTTTCCCTTGATTAAGAATTTCCATGCCTAGATTAATTAAATGAATTATTTATATTGACTGGAAATGGATGGAAAGGCCACACCTCTTGTTATATAGTTAATAAATGTGAATTGTATGATATGTGATGACCTTGGTTGTATTGGGATTGATGATATTGATTTATTATAGGTGATCCCTCAAGTTATTACTACTACTGTTATTATTATGCCATTGACATTGGCTGGTGAACAATGTTTAAGGGACTTGTTGAGTATGATGTTTTACTCTCCCTTACATCGGGTGTTGAGCATGGCGTCTCTCACTGTTATGATTTTACTTGGGAGATGGTCATTACGTTCCATGTTCCTCTATTTTCGGTGTTGGGAAAGTCAACTCACCCCACCTATCTTCAGTGATGAGCATGACATCTCACATTCATTATGAGATTCAGGGAACGTACCCTTTGCTGGAGCCTATGGCTCATTGGACTGGTTATGGATGCTTTTGTTACACCGCAGGTCCAGCCAACACCTTTTATCCATGTATATTCCTACTTACATCCTCACATACTTAGTGAATATAGGTTTATGTAGTATATAACTATACTATATATATATATTATTACTATATATATGTATGGTTACTGTTTAGAATCACATATCAGCCTATGCCGAAGTAGGTAGATCCATTCAGGTGTCCTGTATGAACCTAAGCCGACTTTTATTTATTTATTCATCTTTGTATATTATTCATTATACTTGCACACTGTTGTTCCTATGTACAAATGTTGAATTATTTCTAGACACCGTTGGTGGTGGCCTACTGGGATTTTATCTCACACCCTACTCAAGCTGACTTTGGTATCTGAGTAGATTGCTTGTCTGTAGGTATGGATAATGAAAAGTGCCCTACTATAGATGCTTGACTCATATACTTATAGTATGGAGTATGGGAGCAAAGGACTGATAATATGCTCGAGATATGAATAAATCATTCTTTTTTCCTTTTTGTATCTTTGTATAACATGTTGTGTATGCCATTCCCTTGTTTCCCATTTTTGTATACCAGTATGCCATGACATCATTGTATATGACTCATCCTATTAGCTTTTTATATTATTACAAGTTCTTGATTATTTCGCTTCCTTAGTTTTTTATATATATGTTTCCATTCTTTTATATCATGCTTTCGCTATGGTGGGTTATTGGTCCTATTGTCATAGTATCTGTTTATATATTCTTCTGTTGTATTCTATTTATTTATTATATCTTTTGTACCACTTTATATATGAGGGTATAGTCTCTACACTGTAGCACCTTACACCCTCACTGCTAGTCGGTATCCTCTGGCGTACGGGGAGGCATGCTTGATGGCATGTAACCCACTGGCTTGAGGCTCTAGTTGAGTAGATCTCGGGTCGGGATGTTACAAAGTGGTATCAGAGCAGTTTTTTTTCATTTTTCTTACTATTTTTGAATTAGACAGGAGACTAGGAGGTAATGGAATTTGGTAATGAGCCTATGCCTGGGCGTAGCTAACCCATGTATAGGGGAAACCCAAGTCACCTAGGATGAGTAATTGTTATTTTGATTATTCCTGTTACAGTTTATAAGATTTCACCATTGGGTGACGCACATGTCTTATGATATTATTATTATTATTGGGTTATTACAATGGGATTTTCTATATTTAGTCCCAATGAAATGAGGGAGTGTCGTCCATGAATTATTATAGGAACAATAGGAATAATATGCCATTCATTTTTAAATGCCATGTTCATGTTGCATATAGCTAGTGCCTAATCATCATATATTGAAATGTGCTGACATTTCTTGGAAGAATAATATAATTGGACTAATTAATGTGTCTACATCAATCTAAACAATGTTTTCCCACATAATTTGGTTATGGCACCTTAATTATTCAATTATATCATATTGTGGGTTCTGGATCTAGTGGTTCTGGACCAAGATATATGTATTCTATATAAAAGACTACAAACATAAATGAAGTTAAAATTATAAAATAAAAAGGATACCGCTAAATGGGATGCCAATTTCTATATAAAGGGTTTTTTCCTCTGTACCTTGAAATTGACACTCCATATATCAAAATCCCTACTATCATGTGATATGCGACATAAACCTGAACCCAGCCTTAGTAGCAGGTATATGAGAGTGTATCTTATGTTCTTATAGGCCATTATGGTCTTTTACTATTCACCTAGACTTGAATTTTGGATCAGGAAAAGAGGTGTGAATTTTTCATAGGAAGGATGTGTACCTATCCTAGTTATCTATTTATGAATTTTTCAACTTTTAAATTCTCTTATGAGGTGTGCATTTGGCGTTGGAGAATCATGCCACCGTGAAAGCCTCGGTTCGTACGACCTGAAGGCGGTGAAGACCACGCACCAGAGGTGGTGTGCCCTAAGCCACTAGTGATTCCTCCTACAATACCACCTATGGAATCACCTGTTTTTTTTTATATGACACTGACAACCAGTTTTCAGAAGGTTTTTTCTGTATGATACAAAACATGAAAGGTGCCACTCAACTTTTCCTGAAAATGCCAGAGTTGACTCGAGAGTTCCAGTAGAAATATCCTCCCACCTTTTCTAGGGATAAAAGTCCTCATACTGCTGAGTCATGACCAGAGGTTGTGATTTATATCTTTGAGCACTTGGAGACTCCTTCAAAGTGAATGTTCAAGCTTGCTACTTATATGCTATGTGATTTTTCCAAGTGATGGTGGGATTTAATTACCCAGGTAGACTGACATCATAATATGATCTGTTTGGACTTCCAAATGATCATTTTTTATTACTTATTTCCACAGAATTTGAGGGATTACCGACATAGAGAGTTTATGAACCTCCAGTAGGGAGCTATGTCTATCATGAAATATTCTACCCATTTCACTAAGCTACAAAGTTTCTCACTAACTGTAGAGGATGATGATCTTATGATTGCAAGGAGATTCGAGGACAGGATAGTATACTCCATCCTATTGTAGGTCAATATGTTTTGGCTAACTACTATTTCTAAGATAGTCAACCAATCTCTCATTATTGAGAGGAATCTGAGAGAAGGCGATGGTGGAAACCAGGGTGGTTCAACACCCAAACCTACTAGTGGTTCTTACAGCGAATGCATGCATCACTTTGAGGTTTCTCATGGGAGTAGCAGCAGGAAGGTATCTCGGACGAACAACTTATCCATCTCCAGTATGGGAAGACGAGACATAAAAAACCTCAGTGTATGTGTGATCCATTAGACTGTAGTGGTTGTGGTAGGATGGGGTATATCCAGCACTTCTATAGGACCTTTCTATCAGTTCCTAGCGAGCGGTTATATACACCTAACCCACATTCAAGAGCGGTTCTTGTATTATCTTGTCAAGTAGTTAGCTGGAATACCACTTGTCACTTAGGCCGAGGTGGCGGTCAAGGAATAGGTAGTCAGACTCAAGATTCTTAGTTCCAACATAGAAAAATTTCTTAGGGAAATTAGACTATGACTCAGGGTTGTGGTACAGGCTAGTACATGTAGGGCAGTCTATGCTGGAGGAGTAGAGCATTGAACCTTCTATAGTACAAGGTAATATTCTAGTAGCCTCTACTTTAGTGTCTGTTTTGTTTGATACAAGTATTTCACACTCTTTTATATCTAAGGAAATCATGGAGAGCCCGAGCCTCAAGATCAAACACTTCTGTGGTGTGATGATGCTTGATACCCTGTTAGGTATCTGATAAGAGAGTGTTCACTGTTGTAAGTATTTCCCCTTGAGATAGGTGGATATATCTTCATATGTAATCTTTTCGTCCTCGACATGATGGGATTCGACATAATTATCAGTATGGACTGGTTAGTTCCCTATTGATCTCATATTGATTGTTATCACCATAGGGTGGTAGACATGTGCATAAGGGAGACTGGGATGTCTAAGATACGTGATCAAGACTTAAGCATCAGGGGATGGGTAGTGTGATAGCCCAGATCGCCAGTCTCTTCTTGGATGATCAGGGCTTATGACTCTTTGTTTTCCCTCCTATGGTGGATCATTTTAGGGATGTCTTCCCTGAATATTTTTCTGGGCTACCTCCAGTGCAGGAGGTAGAGTTTACCATTGATCTAGTGTTAGGATCATCACCAATGAACATTCCTCCTTATAAGATGACACCTATGTAAATTCTAGAGCTTAAGAAATAGTTGGAGGATATGGAGGCTAAAAACTTTATATGACCCATCACTTCTCCTTTGGGTTCACCGGTCTTTGTCAAGAAGGCGGACAATACCCTCAGGCTTTGTGTGGATTATAGATGGTTGAACTAACTTATGGTAAATAATGAGTATCCACTACCTCAAATAGACGAACTATTTGATCATCTTTGAGGAGAAATAGGGTTTTCAAATATTGATTTTAAGTCAGGATATCATTAGGTGCATGTCAGATCTTCGTACATACCTTGCACAACTATTAGGATTGGGTATGGTCTATATGAGTACCTGGTAATGTCGTTCGGTATCATGAATGAAACTGCAGTTTTCATGGCTCTAATGAATTGGGTTTTCCACCTATATCTAGATTCATTCATGGTAGTCTTTATTGAAGATATCTTAGAGTATTCATTATCTCGACACAACTATGCCAAACATCTTGAGATTGTGTTGAATGCACTGATAGAGCATCAGCTATATGCTAAGATCATCAAATGCCACTTCTAGATCGAAAAAGTGCACTTATTAGGTCATATCATCTTGGAGTTAGGAGTTAAATAGACCCATAGAAAATAATATTTGTAGTTTCCTAGGAGCATCCTAAGAACATTGTTCACATACGAAGTTTTTTGGGGATAGTTGGATATTACAGACGCTTCATCTAGGATTTCTCACACTTGGAGATCCTCTTAAGGGCTTGAATAAAAAGGGTTTGAAAATCATATGGTCAAATGCTTTTGAAGTAGCCTTTCAAGAGTTTAAGGACATATTGACTTCAGTATCGATCCTGATTTTGATGGAGTCGGAAAGGATTTATATTGTTTACTATGATGCACCAGGTATTGGGATAAGATCTATTCTGATGCAAGATGAGAGAGTTGTATTATACAAGTCTCGTCAGTTGAGGCCTCATGAGCGGAATTATCCAATGCACAACCTCAATTTAGTAGCATTTGTTAATTCTTTATGTTGTTGGAGACACTATTTACTTGGAAAACGTTTTGTGGTATTCAAATATCACAAAAGCCTCAATTACATCTTTATGAAGTGTGATCTGAATCTCAAGCAGTGTATATGGGTAGAGTATCTATAGTTATTCTATTTTAAGCTTGCCTAAATTCCTAGAAAAGGAAATGTTTTAGCCGATGCTCTGAGCCGAAAGACTTAGACACAGGCGGTTCAAGAGGTGAGTGGTGAGTGGAAGCTCATGAGATTGTTTTCATAGATTCATGTTGTGGTTCATGAGGATCATGGGAGGAATATCATCTTAGATTTAGCAATGACCTCTACCCTTCTAGAACAGGTGAGAATGAGGAAAATTTCTGATCGTGGGGGCTTAGTCCTAAGGGAAATCATTTCAAAAGATGATTCATCTTCTAGTTGGACTATGGAAGAGGATTAGACTTTATGATTTCTTGGGTGTGTTTGGGTCCCAGAAGATATCAGAAAGGAGATGATGTGGGAACTTCATGCCTCAGTTTGTGCAATACATCCCAGTGTCACCAAGATGTATCAAAACTTATGTATCTAGTATTTTTAGCCTACTATGAAATTCGATATTTCCGACTTCATCACTCAGTGTTCCACCTGTCAATAGGTGAAATGAGAACATCAATGTCTGATAAGACTTTTGCAACCATTTTCCATTCTCAAGTGGAAATGGGATGATGTTTGTATGGATTTTTTGACAGGTTTTCCCTAATCACCTCATTGAAAAAATACAGT
This sequence comes from Viscum album, assembly GCA_963277665.1. NCBI lineage: Eukaryota > Viridiplantae > Streptophyta > Magnoliopsida > Santalales > Viscaceae > Viscum > Viscum album. Next base: position 733,787,513 of record OY728147.1, on the reverse strand, counting down.
TTGGGTTGTCGTTGACTGTTTGATGAAGTTAAAACACTTCTCACCTATTTGAGATACCTTTTCAATTGATAAAATAGGGAGTCTATACATCAATGAGGTCATACGTCTTCATGGAGCTCTGCAATCTATTGTTTCTGACAGGGATGCTCGATTCACGTCTTAGTTCTGGAAGGGGTTTCAGAAGGATTTTGGTATATAGGTTCTTCTGAGCATGACCTATCACCCTCAGACCGGGAAAACAAATAGAGCGCACGATTCAAGTGTTAGAGGAAATGCTTCGTGCATGTGCCCTTTATTTTGGGTGTTATTGGGAGAAACAAATACCCATTGTTGATTTCACATATAATAACATCTTTCAAAATACCATCGAGATGGATCCTTACAATTCCTTATATGGTCAGACTTTTTGTTCACCTCTATGTTGGTTAGAGGTAGGTGAGTTAGTTTTACTTAGACCTCGTCTCATCCCGGAGACTTCAGGGCTGGTCCAGTTGATCAAAAAGTGCATGTTGACAGCTCAGTCTAGACAACAGTCATATGCTAATCAGCGCTGATGACCTTATGAGTTCAAGTTCATAGATCAAGTTATCTTTTGAGTCTCAACTAGGTTGGTCCATCGACGTATTTAGAGGAATGTTAAGATTTCGCCTTAATTCATTGTACCCTTCGAGATTTTGAAATAAAATGGACCATTAGCTTACTGAATAACACTTCCTTAGAGATACTGGTCTATGCATGATATATTTCACATATCTCAGCTTCGACAGTATTATCTATACCCATAAAACGTATTCCATCCTGATGAGGTTAAGTTAGATGTGGATGATTCTTTTGAGGAGTATCTTGTGAATATTTTTGATCAGAGCATGATGATACTCTGAGGTAGTTCAACCTCTTTAGTACGAGTGATATAGAAGCACAACTGAGTACAGGACAAAACCTAGGAAAGGGATGATGATATATGACCTTAATGTTCAGAAATATTCTCAAATGATACCTCATTACCCTAATAAGGCTAGCTCAGGGGTGAGTTTCCTTAAGAAGGGGGGTTGTAACAACCCAAATTTTCCCAAAGGCATGACTCAGTTGTTTTTAGATTAAATTTCTTACTTCATCCCTTGTAATGGTACCTAATGAATCCACAAAGGTCACGAGGGTGTCCAGGGATTTTTAGGATATTTAATCCTCTGAATTTGGAGAAATAGACAATACAAGATGTTTCAGAGGGGAGGAGGGGGCCACATACGATCCCAGACGCACATCCGTGTGTGTTGCAGAAGGGTTTGGGACAATGCCTTTCACACAACCTGTGCATGGTTACACAAACTATGTGCCTAGCCTATGTGAGGTCCCTCCCTAGGCAGTGAAGGAAACACAGTTTGCGCACGATTCATCCAAATCGTGCGCACCCATTTTTTTGGGTGAAACTACATTTTTGCTCTTAATGAAGTTAAAACCTTAACCCTCCTTCCTCCCTTATCAATTTATAGGGGATGGATTATCCTCCATCTCCCGTGATCTCCCCCAAATCCTAATCTAGGCTTCTTGATAATTCTCTCATCTGGGCACTGAATCAAGCATTGTCGGAAGCATTGGATCTGAATCGATAAGATCTCCAATCATCTTTCTTCCTATCTCAGTTTCTTTTCATATCACTTGTGCTATTTTAGTGTGGGATCAATCATCCCATTTTCAGGGCATTAGTCCATTCTTCATTTTTCTTCTGATCTACTTCAAATTTGAATTCGATATTGGATAAGGAGTCATCTACGACCCTAAAGTAGGTGGTATAGTTGTTTACCCACAAATTCGAGTTGTTTTAATAGCTTAGTTGATGTGTTGCGTGCTAGTCGTTGTCATGCATCTCTTTAAAATGTGTTCCTCATTTCTAAATAATTATACGCATGTTTTTATACTCCCATAGACCCTTGATAAGTGATCATAGGATATCGACCTCAACCATTTCCACCCCTTTGGGTGTACAGGCTTGAATTTCCCATTCTTTGTAATTCATTAAATGGACCAAACAATATCTAAGTTTTCATATTAGATTATAAATGGATTTTCCAACTTTTATATAAATTTTGAATGGTCCAAAACAACTTCTAAGCATTTGGATCAACCTTGATTAAGAATTTCCATGCCTTGAATAATCAAATGGATTCTTTATATTGACTGGAAATGGGTGGAAAGGCCACACCTCTTGTTATATAATTAATAAATGTAAATTTTATGGTATGTTACGCCCTTGGTTGTATTGGGATTGATGGTATTTATGAATTAGAGGTAATCAATCAAGTTATTACTACTATTATTATTATTCCATTGACATTGGCTGATGAATGATGGTTAAAGGACTTATTGAGAATGACACTACACTCTCCCTTCCATCGGGTGATGAGCATGATGTCTCTCCCCATTATACTTTTACTTGGGTGATGGGAATGACGTTCCACATTCCTATATTTTAGGTGTTGGGCATGACAACTCACCCCACCCGTCTCGAGTGATGAGAATAAAGTCTTGTATTTATTATGAGATTCAGGACATATACCCTTTGCTAGAGCCAATATCTTGTTAGATTGGTTATGGACACTTGAGTTACAGCCTAGGTCCAGCCAACACCTAGTATCCATGTATTTTTCTACTTACATCCTCACGTAGTTAGTGAATATTGGTACATAAAGTATATAAATATATTATATATATATTATCACTATATATATGTGTATTATAGCATCCCGCCTTTTTATCACATAAACTTTCATTACATTTTACAAAACTGAGGATCTTTAAGGTTTAGTGTCTTGGAAACTAGGAACATAAAACATGAAAACATAAAACATTCTTGTTAAACACTTGAAAGGATTCTCCTCATGTTCATCCTAGGTTCATTACTGCATCTCAAACCTGGGGACATACATCAAAAGAAAGGGTGAGCAGAAGGCCCAGTAAGGGAACAAGAGAAACATTTAACATGTGAACTTGAGATACATCAACTATGTCATGAAAAAGAACTTTAAGGCATGAGAAAGAAATTATGTGGCATATCATAATAAAAATAACATTTTTCATAACTTTAAGATGTGGCTACATCATTTAACATAGACAATTGTGAACATATCACCAAGGTCCATCCCCAAGGTGTCATTTGAAAATTACCAAGGTTATTCACCAAGATATCGTGAAAATTGTAATCTCTAGTGGTTACATCATTACCTGATGCATTGAAGCGCTATCAGGGCGCACCCTTAAATTTGACATTATTATCATGTGAGCCACATATATCATAATAAATCATTTCATAAACAACCCATATAGCATAAAATAAATGGGTTTCATTTCATAATCATAACATTTTAAAAAATGCTTTAAAGACATGATCTTTACATCACTTTAAACCCACAGAAGGGGAGAGAGGGTCTCATGTATGTAAATCCCAGAATTTAAAATAAAACATTTTGGTATATATTTGAATACCCTTTTTGAAGAAAGATCTTTGATTATTCACTTAATAAAATAAAATTACTTTAGAAAAATAGAGAGACATTTTGAGACGGAAATTCTGCAGCATAACAGCTATGTTTTGGGGTTTTAGAAAACATTGAAAAGAGAGGGGACATGGGTCAAACACTCATAAATGACCCATAAAATAGTAGAGGGATAGAATATAAATGATTTGAGAACATGGTAATAAAATTTGAAAGATATACCATATGAAATGAAGAACATGAAAGGAAGACAAAAATAAGATTTCTCTTATGAAAATTCGGCATCCCAACGGCGTCACTTAAACTTCAACAAAAATGAATTGACGAGATCAAATAGGGTCTCTCATCATATGAACATAAAAGATCAGTATGATAGATATAGAGATCATACCCCAAAATAATAAAAAAGGAACTTGAAATACTTGACATGAAAGTAGATCTTTGAAAAATGAGAAAGGCGAACGAATCCCTTAAAAATTCGGCAGCCTAACGGCGTCACTTAAACTTCAACCAAAAATGAATTGACAAGATCAAAATAGGGTCTATCATCATATGAATATAAGGGTTCAGTATGATAGATATATAGATCATACCCCAACATAACAAAAAGTAACTTGAAAGACCTGACATGAAAATAGATCTTGAAAACGAGAAGGGTGAAAGAATCCCTTAAAAATTCGGCAGCCTAACGACGCCACTTAAAACTTCAAAATACTGAATTGAAGAGATAAAATGGGGTCTCTAATCATATGATCATAAAAGATAAGTATGATAGATATAGAGATCATACCCCAACATAATAAAAAGTAACTTGAAAGAATTGACAAGAAAATAGAACTTGAAAATGAGAAGGGTGAAAGAATCTGTTACAAAAATTTCGGCAGCCTAACGGCGCCACATAAACTTTCATAAAATGAAATGATGAGACTAAGAGGGGGTATCTCATCATATGAAAATAAGGACATTATAATTAATATAAAAGAACATCCTCCAACATAAGAACATGGAGCATAAAAGGAATGACATAAAAGAGATTACTTGAAAAGAAAGAGAGAGGTCGGATCCCTTACCTTAAAACGTAACTCTTAAAACTCAAAGGTTGGGACCTTGAGGGCTTGGGGTCACCTTGGGAGGACTCCTTGGGAGGTAATGAGACCAGAATTTTGTTGGGGAGAGTGGGGAGTCGAAATGGATGAGAGGATGTCTTGGTATTTATAGGGAAAGTGAGGGGACAAGGCATTAATGGCCAAGGGACACCTCAAAAGTGGTTTTCTCAAAACCATGTGCTCTCCCATGGTATTTCCCATGGAGTTAGGCCACATGGGGCCCCCCATACAATAATCCATCACCTTTGGTCGACCATCCCTTAAAATATCTCATGGAATCATCATGACACAGTTATGATGTCATTAAACATACCGAAACCCTAAAACTGTATTTTTACTATTCACTGAAAATTCAACTTTTTCAGAAAGATCCCAAAATTTCACCTTAACCAAATATCAATGATCTGATTTCAAAAATGAACTCCATTTTATAAAAATAATTTTCTAATTATTTTTAATTTAATTTTTAAATAAATACACTATTCACCAAAAATTCATTTTTTTCAGAAAAATCCCCAAAAATTACCATACCATAATATCGACGCTTTGAGTTCAAAAATGAAATCCATTTTATAAAAATAATTTTCTAAATATTTTTAATTAAAAAACACTATTCACCCAAAAAAACTAATACTTGAATAATAATATATGAAACTGTTATTTAACCATTTTATTGAATCACATTACTTAATCAAGGTGCCTAGATTATATTAATACTTTCTTTAAGTGAGATTACTAATCCATTTGGTCACATTACTAATCCTAAGCATAAAATCACTATTCATAATTTACTATTCATCAAAAATTAAGTTGATCTTATTAGACTCTAAATTTCATACTGAACATAATTATAGAAGACCATTTTTTGAAAATCATTACACATTTTTAATTATTTAAGGTTTACATAAACATTTTTAAAATATCCTTTTTCTAAAATTCATTAAAAATATGCATACTATATTTATCCGGTCATTTGAAAATTCATAAAATTCATCATAATAAGAAATCGAAATTTTTATTTAAAACAAAGGATTACACAAGGCAGTTATGGTCTCCTTACATAGCCCCTTATCACACCAGCATAGGACCTAAGTGTAAGGTGTGCTAAGGTGAGGGAATCCGAGGGAGGCTCGACCAACATCGCACGAGTAGTAATTTCTATTAGTTTGAACTTCTCACGAAGGCGATTCCGTTCTAACTTCACACGATGAAGTTCGGCTTGGGTTTGGTCCAGAGAAAAGCCCAGTGGTGCTACCTTCTTCCCAAGTTCTGTTAGATGGGCTTCGATTGGTCCAAGACTACTGGGTGAGGCCATCAAATCTTCTTTCTATATTAATTAACCAAGATTACTTGTATTTAGAGACAATAATCAAAATGTTTAGTTTCCAGCGGTCATATTGACCAATGGTCACATAACATTCAAAACCCAACGGTCTCATTTTAATTATACTCATTTTATCAAATGAAACATTTTTGTTGAGTATAAAAATAAAATAAAATAACACAAAAAATTAGGAAACAAGATTTCGGGTCGTTACAATCTTCCCCCCTTAAGAAATTGCGTCCTTGCAATTTTTAAAATTGGGTTTTGAAATTTCATTGAAAGTCCCACATCGGAAAAGGAGTTAGTAAAATTATTACTTTAAAAGAAAGAAAGGGAAGTAAAAAGGTCGTCCGAGTTAACCCATACTAGGATCCCATGTAAGAAAACATGGACATGGAAGAAAAAACAAAGGGTCAAGTTCGGGGGGAGAATGATAGAAAACATGATTAGGAGAAAGTTAACCATAAGAAAATCCCAAACTTATGATGTGTGTAAACGGTCTTTGATTACCTAGTAGGAAACGTAAACCAACAACATTTTTGTTTTACGTTCCATTTCATAATTTTGAGGAATTCATTTACTACATAGAACAGAATCATAAGAAAATATACCTACCTTCAAGTAGAGTTTCATCCTTTAATAAGTCTCTACTAAAACTAATATTTTCTCCAAATGATGAGAATTCAAAAACACTTGGTCTCATAAAAAGCACAAGAATCATCTTCTAGATAATCACATAATCCACCAAAGATTAACTATCTATTTCTTATATTATCCCAAAAATAGAAAGGGTAAGATAAAAAACTCTTCAAAAAGAAATAATCCCATAGGAAGGGAAACTTCTTTAAATCTTCAAAATTACATGATACTACCCAAAGTTCATCATAGACCATTCCATAAATAACTGTCCTTAAAATTCATCAAAATAAACCAAACTAAGATTGAAACCCAAGTACAAGAAGGATTTGATAACATAGTCTTCCAAAATAAACTTCATCATTCATCTCCAAACAACATAAACCACTCCTAACATCTTATAACAAAAGTAACTAACCTAAACATATTTTTCCCAAGATAGGTTAATCATTTCCATAAGTACCCTATATTACCATAAGTTCACCTTAAATTCGTTGTTCCTTCAAAATATAATTCAACCTTTACTCCTTAAAGAAAATACCGTAGTAATCTATTTACCTCGATCAAATAGGGTTACCAAAATAGTTAACATCTTCCAAAATAATAATCATATTTTAATACCCTAATCATCTCTGTCATATTAATACGGCAATCATCACATTTTCTATCACATTGGTTGTTGGGACATGTTCTTCCATTTCCCACCATTAACTAAGAAGAGAAAGTATAACTAGGGGCTTAAATTCTTAACCAATAATCATGAAAAGGAACTTAAATCATATTAGGATAACTTGTAGAAGAAAAGTATACCCTAACTTTTGATCCCCTAGGTTTCAAACTAGGTTATTCATGATCATATATTCTTATGCGAGTCTTTATTTTTATTTTATCTTTGTTCCTTTAATAATGGTTCATATTAAGCTTATGAATTTACCAAAGCATATCCCCCGGGAGTGTCGTAACCAAGAGTGCAGCAAGGCCCGTTGTCGTGTACCAATTCCCGTTCGAGTTTAGCTTAAAGCGGTGTTTTCGGGTTTTACCCCTATGTACATCTGTGCCAGAGCCACCTCTACCTGCTCGTATCCAGACAGGGATGTATTTTCTTGGCAACCCCTTACTCAATACTCACCAAAATGCCAGGAAGATTTCCTATATATAAACATTTCTATAGGCTTCTTCTTAAAGTTTTCATATCCTAATTTCCACAAATAACTAAACCATCCTTTGATACCAACTATAGCATCCTGCCTTTTTATCACATAAACTTTCATTACATTTTACAAAACTGAGGATCTTTAAGGTTTAGTGTCTTGGAAACCAGGAACATAAAACATAAAAACATAAAACATTCTTGTTAAACACTTGAAAGGCTTCTCCTCATGTTCATCCTAGGTTCATTACTTCATCTCAAACCTGGGGACATACATCAAAAGAAAGGGTGAGCATAAGGCCCAGTAAGGGAACAAGAGAAACATTTAACATGTGAACTTGAGATACATCAACTATGTCATGAAAAAGAACTTTAAGGCGTGAGAAAGAAATCATGTGGCATATCATAATAAAAATAACATTTTTCATAACTTTAAGATGTGGCTACATCATTTAACATAGACAATCATGAACATATCACCAAGGTCCATCCCCAAGGTGTCATTTGAAATTTACCAAGGTTATTCACCAAGATATCGTGAGAATTGTAATCTCTAGTGGTCACATCATTACCCAATGCATTGGAGCGCTATCAGGGCGCACCCTTAAATTTGACTTTATTATCATGTGATCCACATATATCATCATAAATAATTTCATAAACAACCCATATAGCATAAAATAAATGGGTTTCATTTCATAATCATAACGTTTTAAAAACTGCTTTAAAGACATGATCTTTACGTCACTTTAAACCCACAGAAGGGGAGAGCGGGTCTCATGTATGTAAATCCCAGAATTTAAAATAAAACATTTTGGTATATATTTGAATACCCCTTTTGAAGAAAGATCTTTGATTATTCACTTAATAAAATAAAATTACTTTAGAAAAAGATAGAGACATTTTGAGATGGAAATTCTGCAGCATAACGACTATGTTTCGGGGTTTTAGAAAACATTGAAAAGAGAGGGGACATGGTTCAAACACTCATAAATGACCCATAAAACAGTAGAGGGACAGAATATAAAGGATTTTAGAACATGGTAATAAAATTTGAAAGATATACCATATGAAATTAAGAACATGAAAGGAAGACAAAAATAAGATTTCTCTTATGAAAATTCGGCATCCCAACGGCGTCACTTAAACTTCAACAAAAATGAATTGACGAGATCAAATAGGGTCTCTCATCATATGAAAATAAAAGATCAGTATGATAGATATAGATATCATACCCCAAAATAATAAAAAAAGAACTTGAAATACTTGACATGAAAGTAGATCTTTGAAAAATGAGAAAGGCGAACGAATCCCTTAAAAATTCGGTATCCTAACGACGTCACTTAAACTTCAACCAAAAATGAATTGACAAGATCAAAATAGGTTCTCTCATCATATGAACATAAGGGTTCAGTATGATAGATATAGAGATCATACCCCAACATAATAAAAAGGAACTTGAAAGACCTGACATGAAAATAGATCTTGAAAACGAGAAGGGTGAAAGAATCCCTTAAAAATTCGGCAGCCTAACGGTGCCACTTAAAACTTCAAAATACTGAATTGAAGAGATAAAATGGGTTCTCTCATCATATTATCATAAAAGATCAGTATGATATATATAGAGATCATACCCCAACATAATAATAAGGAACTTGAAAGACTTGACAAGAAAATAGAACTTGAAAATGAGAAGGGTGAAAGAATCCATTACAAAAATTTTGGCAGCCTAACGGCGCCACATAAACTTTCATAAAATGAAATGATTAGAGTAAGAGGGGGTATCTCATAATATGAAAATAAGAAGGAAATTATAATGAATATAAAATAACATCCTCCAACATAAGAACATGGATCATAAAAGGAATGACATAAAAGAGATTACTTGAAAAGAAAAAGAGAGGTCGGATCCCTTACCTTAAAACGTAACTCTTAAAACTCAAAGGTTGGGAACTTGAGGGCTTGGGGGAACCTTGGGAGGACTCCTTGGGAGGTAATGAGACCATAATTTCGTTGGGGAGAGTGGGGAGTCGAAATGGATGAGAGGATGGCTTGGTATTTATAGGGAAAGTGAGGGGACAAGGCATTAATGGCCAAGGGACACCTCAAAAGTGGTTTTCTCAAAACCATGTGCTCTCCCATGGTATTTCCCATGGAGTTAGGCCACATGGGCCCCCCCATACAATAATTCATCACCTTTGGTCGACCATCCCTTAAAATATCTCATGGAATCATCATGACACATTTATGATGTCATTAAACATACCGAAACCCTAAAACTGTATTTTTACTATTCACTGAAAATTCAACTTTCTCAGAAAGATCCCAAAATTTCACCTTAACCAAATATCAATGATCTGATTTCAAAAATTAACTCCATTTTATAAAAATAATTTTCTAATTATTTTTAATTTAATTTTTAAATAAATACACTATTCACCGAAAATTCATTTTTTTCAGAAAAATCCCCAAAAATTACCATAACATAATATCAACGCTTTGAGTTCAAAAATGAAATCCATTTTATAAAAATAATTTTCTAAATATTTTTAATTAAATTTTTAATTAAAAAACACTATTCACCCGAAAAAACTAATACTTGAATAATAATATATGAAACCGTTATTTAACCATTTTATTGAATCACATTACTTAATCAAGGTGCCTAGATTATATTAATACTTTCTTTAAGTGAGATTACTAATCCATTTGGTTACATTACTAATCCTAAGCATAAAATCACTATTCATAATTTATTATTCATCAAAAATTAAGTTGATCTTATTAGACTCAAAATTTCATACTGAACATAATTGTAGAAGACCATTTTTTGAAAATCATTACACATTTTTAATTATTTAAGGTTTACATAAACATTTTTAAAATATCCTTTTTCTAAAATTCATCAAAAATATGCATACTATATTTATCCGGTCATTTGAAAATTCATAAACTTCATCATAAGAAGAAATCAAAATTTTTATTTAAAACAAAGGATTACACAAGGTAGTTTTGGTCTCCTTACATAGCCCCTTATCACACCAGCATAGGACCTAAGTGTAAGGTGTGCTAAGGTGAGGGAATCCGAGGGAGGCTCGGCCAACATCGCATGAGTAGTAATTTCTATCAGTTTGAACTTCTCGTGAAGGCGATTCCATTCTAACTTCACACGATGAAGTTCGTCTTGGGTTTGGTCCAGAGCAAAGCCCAGTGGTGCTACCTCCTTCCCAAGTTCTGTTAGATGGGCTTTGATTGGTCCAAGACTACTGGGTGAGGCCATAAAATCTTCTTTCTATATTAATTAACCAAGATTACTTGTATTTAGAGACAATAATCAAAACATTTAGTTTCCAGCGGTCATATTGACTAATGGTCACATAACAGTCAAAACTCAATGGTCTCATTTTAATTATACTCATGTTATCAAATGAAACATTTTTGTTGAGTATAAAAATGAAATAAAATAACACAAAAAATTAGGAAACAAGATTTCGGGTCGTTACATGTATGGTTACTATTCAGACTCACATACTGACCTATTCCAAAGCAGGTAGAGCCAGCCAGGTGTCCTGTAAGAACCTGGGCCAACTTTTATTTATTTATTCAGCTTTATCTCTAGAAAAAGGGAATTCCTAGGTGTGGCCTTTTCGAACCCTCCACACAAGGGAACCCACCTACCCATGAGGATGTCATCCCAGAGAGAGCCCCAGCTGGGAAGGAGCACCAGTTTGGATTATTTCTAGACACTGTTGGTGGTGGCCTATTGGGATTTTATCACACACCCTACTCAGACTGCCTTTGGTACCTGAGTAGATTACTTATTTGAAGGTATAGATAATGGAAATCACCCTGCTATAGATGCTTGATTCATTTACATATAGTATGGAGCATGGGAGTAGAGGATTGAGCATATTCTCAAGATTCTAGTGGAGTAGTCTTTTGTCCTTTGTGTATCTTTATATAGCATGTTGTATATGCATGTTCCATGTTTCCCCTTTTTTGTATATCAGCATTCCATTACATCATTTTATATGACTTATCCTAATGGTCGTTGTCAAAAAGCAGCATGTTTTAGGTAGGTTCTCCATTTCATTTGGCCTTTAAATTTAAGAATCATTAATTGATTGCTTTTCTTTACTCATTTTAATGATAAATGGTGATGTATGATTTTTAGAGAAATTGTTTGATGTGAAATGAGTATGGAATTGCATGGATTTTTTTTATTTAAGTTCGCGCACTATGTGTTGGTTAAAATTCCCAGTTGGATTTTATAAATGGTATTTGGATTCTAAATAGTGTTTTGGTCTTTCAAATGTATTTATAAATGGTGTATTTGATCCTTTGTAAATGGTTGATTACTTAATGGTTGCTTGAGGCTCATTTGACACTTTTATAAATTGGTTCTCTTTTGAAAACTCTCCTTGGATTATCCTATTTCCTTGCTTGTTTTGAATGATATGGGAGGTCCTCAGTATGTGACTCCCTTATAATATAATGGATGAAAGGCAATAGATTGTCCGGTGGGGTGATTCGGGGGTTAGTGATTGTGTGTGTTCATGTTCTATATATATATATATATTCATGGTTGGTTGCATATTTTATTTTGTTTGGAACACCCCCTCTTGAGACATGAAATGAGAACCTAGAATAACTAGCAGATTTTATAGGAATGGTTGCTGCACTAGTTTAGATTATACACTAGCTAGTGGCCCTTAGTATGGACCCTTCTCTGCTTTGGGATTGTGACCCTTGGTTAAGCTAGGTAGGGTAATACTAAGCGTGTGGGAGAATTGATGTCATTAGGTGAGGCATGTCTACGGGATGATTCATGTTTTAGTATGTTCAAGATCATCCACTGAGCTCCTAGGTTCTCCCATGTACTTTGGCGCATATTTGTCTGTGACAGATGATTGTGGTTCCTTGTTTGGTTAGTTACTCCTATGTGTTATTTTCCATTTCCCTTGTTGTGTGTTTGTTCTTCCTACTTCCTTGTATGGTGTATCTCTCTGCCAAAGGTGATAAAAATGGTTTTCAAATGTTTGTGGAAATTTTTTTGAGAAGGGTTTACAACTCCTTTCCCCTTTTTAAATAAAAACATCATTCTTTCTCTATCCCTCTTTCTTTAAAATGTGAAAGCTTTCTACTTGAAAAAATATAGTTTCAAATAAAAATGGTAATGGACTATGAGTTTTAATACCCACTTCTATAGTTTCAACTTTGTTTTTATCTTACGGTACTGCTTCTAGATTGGATTCGGTTGCCGTGTGGTGATGTTGGTTTAGTGGTCGGTGGTAACCCACAGGGTCACATGGAGGTATGTGCGGTTTTATTTATTTTCCGCTGCTAGTGTTTATCTTTTTATTTATCTATTTATTTGCTTTTATTTGTCATTTTTTATGGTCCAAATCATCCTCAAATTCTTTATTTTAATATCTGACACTAGTTTCCAGCCCGAGAGGATCGAGAACACCATGCGAGCCTTGTCTCAGATCGAGTCAGGTGTCGGGTTAGATGGAAACCCGAATTGGTTCGTGACACTGATGAAATCGGCATACACACAACGATGACAATTTATAAAACAAAGATACATGAGGGATGAGTCATAGACCACCTACCTCATGTTTATAGAACTCTCCTCGTCCAATATGAGCCTTTAGTTTGGCCTGGATCAAAAGGGATTAGAATAATAGACCAATGCCCTGAAAATAGAGCATATGAGTCTGCATGTAAATAATTCCGTCAAGGAGAAAAGAAATGAATAACAACTCAAGAGGAATCGAGTACTTACCACTTTACATCCAATATGACAAATAGGGATCAAATTATACTTCGGGTTGGAGAACAGGATAAAAATCTATCAAAGAGGGATTGAGAGCTTAAAAAATGGGATATGAGAGGTGTTCTATAGGAATTAGCTAAGGAGGAAGGGGTAAGGTTAAACATTCATTAAGGGAAATTTGATCATTTTACCCAAGAAAAATAGAGTTTCACAGTTTGGTTTCATGGTTGTCCAATCCATGCATCAACTGTGCAAAAAGGCTCTACTAAAATCTACAGACAATCCACACAAGTGTGCGGCCCCTGGCACATGGTTAGGGAAAACCATACGTCCTACTTCACCCCTTTGTTTAGTACCCACACAGTTAGGGAACCTGTGTGAACTGTCTGCATGATTTCTTCTAATCGTGCAACCAATGTATTTTTTTCCACCGATCGGGGTTCCGAGCTCCGAACAATCCTCGAACACCCCCGTAACCTCTGTGAACTCATTAGACATCCATATTAGGTCCAAAACAAATAATTAGATCAAAATGTTAAGTATTCACACCTGAGATAAAAACTAGGTTCTTACAAAAGGAATATGTGACCAATATGTTCCCACATTATATAGTTCTTAAACCATATAGATTTCATACTTTTATTATAACAAGGGCAGGTGGATTATCCTTTTATACTCCAACCTAATAAGTTATCATATGCTGAGAAGAAATTAATTTTCCATAACAAAGTGTCCCAAAAGATAAATATTTCATTAGCTTCCGAGTCAAAATTCATTACGCCATCTGCCCAAAAATCTTACTGCTCATAAATCAAAGGTTTTATATAAACATAAATTTTATTTTCAAGTCCTTTCGATCCACCAATTAAATATGAAAGTAACAAAAATGGTTTCTTCATATATACCCATGGGGGAAGGTTGTATAGAACCAACACCACTAGTTAGGTACTATTTTTTTCACTAACCATGGACTTAAATAGGTTAAAACCATCTGTTTTTAAACCCAGTCAAACATTACAACCATCCCAGGAAAAGTCTAGGTGTCTTTGATCAAAATCTTTCCATTCTAAAGAATCCACTGGGTGAGTTAATTTATCAACCTCTTTTTTCTCTCTAAATTTCAAGTCATCGGTTTAACAATTTTTAATGACACGAAGAATCTATTCAGTCTCAATTTTAGTGGGAAAAATAACTGATTTGCTTAGCAACAACTTGTTTCCCTTGACTGAAGACCCTACCGGAAAGAATATGACTACCTTGATTAATCTTATTGTCCTTCCACCTAGATGAATAGAAAATAGTACAAGTATTGAATTGTGCATTCTCTTTTATAAGCAACACATAGTTATTGTGGAACACATCAATGGTCTCATATGTAAAACCAAGGTCGTCGATCAACTTCTGAGCTTAATAAAATGACTTTGGAATATTCACTCCGGCAGGGAGTGCCTTCTTCAACAATACCAACAACATGTCGAATGATTTGTTTGTCCACTAATTCAAGGCCTTGAGGTGTATCAATTCAATGATGAATGAAAATTTACTAAATTTAGTGAGTTTATGATATAACTCAGTACATGCATAATCAATAATTTCAAAGAATTTCAATGCTTCTCCATCTGCAGAAGAACGGGGATTACTCCCTCAAATTTCATAATTTATGACATTATTGTCTTTAGGTTGAAACAGATGCATCATATCATTGAGCATTATGTTCATTAGATAAATTGTTTTCAAATCAACATCCATATGAAATTTTTTTTGATTGTTGACACAAAACAGACTCTTCTCCATGACGTGTCCATGTCATATAGTTTTTCAAAAACCCATTCATAAACAGATGTTCTCTAACACTATATCGTTTGAAGAGATATCTTTTTACATATTTTCTACGTGTACAACTAATAAAATCACTTTGAAATCCATTGGTGAAGTCCACAAATTGCTTAATCCCCTCATAATATTTAGCAAAAAACCTATCCGGCATATCAATCCATCTCTTATCCGTATCTGTATTTAATAGAAATAAAATAATTGAAAAATCTTATTTAAATTATAAAGAAACTCATATCATTAAAACTTACGAACCAATCAAGACACAATTTGCGGAAAATTTTGAAGGAGATGAAAAAAAATACTTAGTGATACCAAACAAATTGGGGGAAGTTATCAAATATGGCATAAATAATAGATGAAAACACAATTAAGAATAATAATGAACACTATATCCAACACTATGATGACCTCTTCGAATATCATAATTCATACCCTATAAATTATATTGATCAAATAATTTACACATATAGATTATAATGCAATATCTGACATGGATTAACTACACATACATGTGCATGCACCTACACACACATAAATTCTATAAATAATTGATTCAAACAAGAACAAGGGGTAAAAATTCAAAAAATAAATACATTTGATGGTTTTATAGAAGTGAAACCAAAAAATACATTTGAAACTCTCGGAAACAAATTGGATTCAATACCAATAACAAGCATTTAAGAATTTTTTAGGTATGATTTCTTTTAAATAAAAACCAATTCTCAAAAATTTAAATCACTAACAAAAGGTTTTTTTTTTCCAAGTAGACAAACATAAAAATATGTCCAAGAATTGGCTAGGAATCCAGACCCAAAATAATAATTCAATCATCTTTCTATGCTTTATATCAAATAATAGAGTTGGGGATCAACTCCATTACACCTAAGAATACATGGGTTGGATCCTCATCTGCAAATCAAAATTTCAAGTATAAAACATTAACATATAATGTAAACAAAATAAAAAATGTAAACCCATAGGTATAGTATAAAAAACAACAATGAAATAAATTTGATGAGTGTCATGGGGTGAGACATGAAACCCAACATTAAAATGCAACTTCACCAAGTAGGTTCCCCCATTTCATGGGCTTGACTCCATTGTAATTCAAAATATCATTATAGCACCTGAGCATCCATTAATAACATACATTCCTCACCTTCCAATTATGGCATGAAGGGGGAAAAATAATAGAATCAAATAAAGTTATAAATGATGAGATTAATTTGACGAGCTCATAACATGCAACAACTCTCTCAATCAGGAACTTTATGAAGTATAACTAACATTTCAAAGATGAATAATAATCATTATGGCCAGAATGAAAGGGAAATACATATTTAATTACTAGAATCATAATTGAATTCCATGTCAATCTTAATCAACAACTAGATTATAAACAAAATTTCCTACCTTGTAGCAAGAAATTCAACATTATAAATTATCAATGGGGAAAATATTCTTCTCAAAAGCACATATATGGGCAAACAAAGTGGAAAAATGTTTTCAATATTTTAAATTTTAAAAGACAAATGCAATGAACAACTCAGATGGAGGGGTGATCGATGGCGGGTCATGGGGGGCAACATGATGGGTGATCGACTATAGGGTGTGACAGGGGGATCGATGGGGGTGGGAGGGCTCCACAGAGGTGGGAGGGCTTCATGGCGGGGTGTGTGACATGTTCCTATCACGGGGTGTGTAAAAAACTTATATAACCTAAGTTAAAATGTATTATAGTGGGTTACCTAGGTTGTCTCTAGAGAGGAGTGTTCAACAATGGTGTTTGTCACATAAAATAAGAGAAAGAAGTGATGTTGTTTTTAAAATTGTTTGATTTAGAAAATACAAGAAAGAAACTAAATAAAGTAAAGAAATTAAGTGAAAGTTTTAAAAAAAATTGACAAATGATGTGATTTAAATTAGTGATATGAAATAGTGATTAGGTTAGGGTCAGTTTTCCAATTGTAATTCTATCAAATTTCACTTTACCCAATTCTCTTCTACTAAGTCGTTAAGAGTGAGAATTCACAATCATTTCTCCTCACTCCTTTGGTCAAAAAAATAATGTGAGAATAATCCTTAATAAAACCTCATATTGGTATACTCTCATTCCAATGTGTAATATATTTGTAGCAAATACCCCCAATTATCTTAGGCAATTGCCAATCGGGTCTTGTTCATCCCAAGCAATCAAGAACATTCACTACTCCTCCCACACGTACCGGTGATCACCGAGTACTTCACCACTAAGTCCTGGTCTATTCCATCGTATATAAATGATAATATAGTGAAGGGAGATATTGATCCTTGAACAAATAAAAATAAACAACAGAATCTAAAATCAGATACAATCGTACATGATAATAAAAACTATTATAAGAAATTGAAATCGATTCGCAGAAGAGAAAAGAGGATATTAAAACATTAAGTACAAGAACTCAAGAATTACAAAAGGGTAAACCTACCCCTATCCAATCACTCAGAATATCTACCACACCATGGTAAGGGTAACGGAGTTGAAGTGGGAATAAGAAGTCATTACAAAGCTAATAAGAACAAAAGAAATAAAAGCAAGAACATAAATTTTGATCCTCCAGAATCTGTCCTCCAGAAGCTTGCCTTTGTTATGCCCACCCTCCATCCGAACCAAGCCAAGATCCCTTATTATAAGATGTGGGAAATTTAGTTTAATGTAGATCCTCAAAATATAAAATCCTTTGGACATGTGGAAAGGAATATATGGCTTAATTAGTGAGTTTAACTTCTTCTGGATGCCAAACACCATTTCACCCACTCCACTTGGACGCGCCCAAAAATGCCTTGATGAGCTTATTATTTTATGAGATTTAATGTGAACCGTCCCTTGAAAGTTATATGTCGAAACCATCTGAAATAACCTCATTTTAAGGTCGGTTGAATGAGATATTTCATATTTAATGTAGTGGGGTCCATTCTGCCATTCAGACTGATTTCTCCATCTGATTGATTTTTCTGTACTATTGGGTTTTGAATTGGTTCTTGGTCTAGAAGATAAAATTGAAGCCCATGATAATATTAAGCCTAAAAAAGGGATTCACTTCAATTGGATCAATAATATAAAAATTATGCCTGAAAAACAAAATCTCCAAAAAACTGTCAATTTTACAGAATTACCCCATTTTCACATTTAAGCCCAAAATACACCAAAAACATATAAATGATGAAAATATACTCAAATTGAATAATTGGTAGGGATTAAATCATTGAAAAACATATTAATAAGAATGAAAATATTAACTCTATCAATTCCCCCACACTTATCACTTGGACTCCTGGACAAGTCAGAATCAAAATAAAATCAAAGCAAATTCAAAACACATATCCATGAGACCCACCAATTTGAAAACAAGAAATAAAATATATCAAGCTTTCTCAAAAACTATTATTTCAAGTTATTAATTTCAGATCATTCAATATATTTCCACTTCATTTCTCCTCCCATGTGCACAAAACACTTACCTAACTTTCATTATCTCTCATCACACAAATTTCAATTTTTTAGCAATGTCTTTCTCATCCAAACTCATACAAGTGTCATCATAGGCTTGATAAATTCCTATATATCCACCCGATGTGAGTCAAAGACATATTTTTATCATTAGAACTTTCCAAGGTTGTTCTATGGATTTAGGTTGGTAGGATTTAGATGTGAAAATTCTGAGGCTGAATGAAGAGGCTTTGGCTTGTTTTGAAGCAAAATTGCATTACTCTAATTTTTACACAAGTATGGTATCCTCTTCACCCCCATTAGTATAAAATGAACTCTGTCATCATGAAATATCAAGGAATGTTCACACAGTTCATCATTTCAATAGCAAACATTTCAATCTTCTCAAACATAATATTTCTTGAAAGCTCTAGAAAAGGCACAACTTTCATTCTCTTTTAGAAGCTTCAGAAAGTCACAACTTCTCTTATCATGAAAGCTCCAAAAAAGGCACAACTTCCAGAATAATGATTTTTTTAGCAGCAATAACATCTCTCCAACATTTTATTTTCACCCAAAGTATCCTCAAATAAGGTAGCAGAATACAATACATCTTCCCCCACACTTAAGTTCAACTAGATCATGCAGTTTTACTTCAAGAGCAGGTTAGATAGGGAAAATTGGCTTTTAATGTGGCTATCCTAATAGTATGTTCATGGATTCTAAAGGATACAAGTATTAAATGTTTAATTTAGGCCATTATAAAAAGGATTTTATTGAAAAGGGGGCTTTAAAACCAAAGAAATGCCTCAATTATTTAAAACACATGTACCTTAAACCCTTAAGTTTTGATAAGAATAAATCAAATTCTGATTAAATCAAGCATTGTTTAATTCTCTCAAGAAGTGGGGTGAATGTAAAGAATGTGAAAAAATAGGTTCATAAGCCTCATGGGAATGCGATTTCAAATATAAAGATAGCGATGTGTGGCATGGGATTCAAAAATCAGAGTACATTTCATGAAATTCCCAAAGAATTGAACTTGAAACAAAGTCATTTTCAGCATTCATTTAAGCCTAGTTTCATGGAATAAACTATTTCTCCCATGCACATGGGTTTCAAAAATTTAAAAGATAATCATTTCAGTGAAAAAGTTTCAAAAACACACAAAAATTTAAAAAGAAACACACAAAATTTGAAACACACACACATTTTAACAAATAAAAATCCTAAAATATAAAGGTTCCCTCCCCCACACCTAAATGATGCAGTGTCCACAATGAATTCAAATGGATTTAACATGTAAGAGTATTTGAAATTGAATCACATAAATCAAGAAAATGTAAAGGATAGGTACGACCTGATGGAGTTTATTGATAAACAGGTTGGAGGAGTGTGATCTCCTCCAATGGCTCTAATGGCATGGTCCCATGGAATTTCTTCAGCCTGTGCCCATTGATAGTGAATGGATCCTTCTCTCCATAATTCACAATCTTCACAACACCAAAAGGATATACATGAGTAACTATAAATGGACCTTCCCATCTAGAACGAAGTTTACCTGGCATTAGTTTGAGTCTTGAATTGAATAACAACAATTTGTCTCCAGTATAGAAGTCTTTTGGTTGGATCAGTTTGTCATGATCCACTCTTGTTCTCTCTTTATAAATCCTGGAATTTTCAAATGCTTCCCTTCTAATTTCTTCCAGTTCCTGTAACAACAATCTTCTCTCTTTCCCAGGACTTTCCCAATCAGGTCTTGTTCATCCCAAGCAATCAAGAACATTCACTACTCCTCCCACACATACCGGTGATCACTGGGTACTTCACCACTAAGTCATGGTCTATTTCATTGTATATAAACTAGAACCTAGTGGAGGGAGATATTGATACTTGACCAAATAAAAATAAACAACAGAATCTAAAATCATATACAATCGTACATGTTAATAAAAACCGTTATAAGAAATTGAAATTGATTCACAGAAGAGAAAAGAGGATATTAAAACATTAAGTTCAAGAACTCAAGAATTAAAAAAGGGTAAACCTACCCCTCCCCAATCACTCAGAAGATCTACCCCACCATGGTAAGGGTAACCGAGTTGAAGTGGGAAGGAGAAGTCATTACAAAGCTTAGAAGAACAAAAGAAAGAAAAGTAAGAACATAAATTTTGATTCTCCATAATCTGTCCTCCAGAAGTTTTCCTCTGTTATGCCCACCCTCCATCCGAACCAAACCAAGCTCCCTTCTTATAAGATGTGGAAAATTTAGTTTTCTATCAATCCTCAAAATATAAAAGCCTTTGGACAGGTGGGAAGGACGATATGGCTTGATTAGTGAGTTTAACTTCTTCTAGCCGCCAAACATTGTTTCACCCACTCCACTTGGATATGCCCAAAAGATGCCTTGATGAGATTATTATTTTATAATATTTAATGTGAACCGTCCCTTGAAAGTTCTATGTCGAAACCAGCTGAAATAACCTCATTTGAAGGTCGGTTGAATGAGATATTGCATATTTAATGTAGTGGGATCCATTCTGCCAGCCAAACTGATTTCTCCATTTGATTGATTTTTCTGTACCATTGGGTTTCGAATTGGGTCTTGGTCCAGAAGACAAAATTGAAGCCCACGAGCATATTAAGCCTAAAAAAAGGATTCACTTCAATTGGATCAATAATATAAATGTTATGCCTGAAAAACAGAAGCTCCAAAAAACTGTCAATTTTACAGAATTACCTCATTTTCACATTTAAGCCCAAAATACACCAAAAACACATAAATGATGAAAATATACTCAAATTGAATAATTGGGAGGGATTAAATCATTGAAAAACATATTAATAATAATGAAAATATTAACTCTATCAGTGCGATGGTGGCAGGATGGCTCGACGGTGGTGGGACTACGGACGACACTGTGCGAAGGCGGGGGGTTGGGGGAACGAGGTTGCGGGAGTAGCGGGGTGAACGAGAGGGAGTGAGAGGAAATTAGGGATGAGAGTTAAAAAAGTACAATGACCTCCATTTGGAAATCGCTAATAAGGTATATAGCGACCTCCAAATGGTGATCACCCAGATCCTCCCTCCACAAAAGATCAAATTTACACTAGTGTAAGGAATGAAGACAATGATATAGCAGGAGAAACATGCTGGGGGGAGGACAATGATATGTCAAAGAAAAGTCAATGGTGGGAAGAAGGAGATAATAGGAGGAGGAGGCGATCAACTAGGGTTTTCTAGAGAGGAGAGCGACGACAGAGGAGTGGTGGGCGACGATGAGACGAGCACACAGGGGGAGGCGACGACGGACTATGGTTTTCGGGAGATGAGAGAGATAGTGTGGGAGAGGAGGGCGACACCGCAAGATTGAAGAACAATTGTGCAGGAGTGGACGACGACAAGACACACGTGAAGGAGTTGACAACGAGTTAGAGTTTTCAGAAGAGAAGAGCGACGAGGAGGGAGAAGAGGGCGACAATGTTGGGGCTCGGAACCCGGCGCCGCAGCAGAAGTAGTCGTTGCCGAAAACACACGAGAGGAGAAGATTTCACCCGAAAGCTTTTTATCACCCGAAGGTATTTTATACACATCACCCGAAGGATTTTTAACAACACCCGAAGGCCTTTTACAACGCAACACTTATACCCATGAACGTATCATTTTTGTTCGTACCGCCGATCATCACAACCGGGACATGCCGTTTGATCTCCGCAACCAAGAGGACTTTCGATACATGGCATTGTCATCATCATCGTCTTCAATCATCGTCGCCGACACACCATCGTTGTCGTGATCACCATCTTCGCTTCGCGCCAGTTACCGCAAACGCGACAACCCCTTCGTTGCTCTCTCTTGGTGGCTACATCTTTGTCAGCCCACATTCCAAAACATGCTACCACATCTTCTTATATAGACACCTCGCCCATATCTCCATTAATGCGGTCAACATTCATAATTCCATCATAATTCCATCAATTAATATTGGGAACAACTCTTCATTAATGTTGGGAGAAAATCCTCTATTAATGTTGAGAAAATCCCTCAATTAATAATTTTCTCTCTCTTCATTATTTAAAATTTAAATCAAATAATCCTAACAATCTCCACCTTGATTTAAAAATTCAAATACTCCATATGCATCTCCACCATCTGGGCCTCTGTGATCGTCGGCTCCACCAAGCTCTGAATGTCAACCAATAAACGAAACACGTCGCATGACACTTGCGGTCAAGAAGACTTTCGATATTCCAGTAACACTACTGATACCGTCGTCATTTCCGATGACATCCGAGTCCTGAGTTCTTGATAAGTTGCTCCACCAGATGATTGCCACTATGTTCTGCAACCGAGCACTTCAACCAATCCTTCTGATACTACTGTTGGGGCTCTTACTACTGTTGGGGCTCAGAGCCCGACGCCAAAGCGGAATCCAAGAAAACACACAGACAAAACAGGATTTGAAGGTGACAACCACAAAAGTGCATTGGAGGAGCCGACGATCACATAGGCCTATTTACATTTTCTCTATTCTTGATAGTATCCTGAAATCATGAAGTGACATTCTGGGAGTCGCACGGCGGATCTGGATGAACTTCCTCTCTTGGTATCTATGAGTTCCAGTGTGGGATCTCTTCCGGTTTGCGCTTCCTCCGTGTTGGTCTGCATGATTGTTTTGGCGGTTGAGGTATATTTGGATCGGACAAGGGAGGTTGCTCCATCTTCCCCTCCGTTGCATTCGCAGCTATCAGTTGGGGGAACGTTCAAATCTGCTTTGCTCGGTGGTCCGACTGCACCCTCGAGGGCTTATCTTCTTCTAATTCCACCAATATCTCTTTCCTTGGAAGAGATAGAATCAGCGGAAGCGTACCACAAATGGTCTCTTGTCGCCAAATTCGGTCCCGATCACCCTTCTTTGTCGATCTTCGAACGGTTTGTCGGATCCTGGAACCTCTCCAGCCTTGCTTCAATTTCCTCTTTGAACTGCATGTCGTTCTGCATCTACCTATTTTCGGATATGGACTTTATAATAGCTTGGGCTAGGGAATTGCGTTTTTGTGAGTGAAGACGATTTCAGTTATTTTGATGGTCCTATGACGTGTATTTAGGTTGGGAATCACCATCGGCTTCCATTTGGATTCATCTGGTTTTCTGCTTTCTTTTCACAATCTTGCTATTCTAAAGGCAATTGGAAATGATTTCTGTAGCTTCCTGGGTGCCGAGAAAGGTTTCACAATCCACTGGTTTTCCGCTTTCTTTTATGAATATCTCTTTATGGAAGAAACTATTTTCGAATCCGATTAGATTTTGCTCGCACTGCTATCTTCAGGGACACTCTCTCTCGAAGTGCAGAAGCAAGGTTCATGCAGATGTGCATCTCCAGGCTCATGAGGATTCTAAAGTTTCTACTAAGAGACAGGATCGTCCTTCACAGGTGGGCGTTCTTGCTAAAGGCACCGTCTCTACAGAAGTCCCTCAAGTTGACGATTCTTTGTCAGCTATGGTCTATACCAGGACTTATCCTCTATCTGATTTGATGACTTCTTCCTCATTTTCTGATGCAGTCTTGATAGACATAATCTTGGGCTTGGAGGAGTCTCCTATTGGTGGTTGTCATTCCTCCGAAGGACACACTCCTCCAGTTAAAGTGGTTACTTCTCTTGGCACATCGTTTTAAGTCAAGCTCCTCTTGGACCAGTGTCATCTCCAAACCAAGGTGTGACTTTCACAGGCACCCCCAGTGCTGTCAGTGTTTCTGTTCTAATGATAAACTCTATTGTT
Source organism: Viscum album (assembly GCA_963277665.1). Lineage (NCBI taxonomy): Eukaryota > Viridiplantae > Streptophyta > Magnoliopsida > Santalales > Viscaceae > Viscum > Viscum album. The sequence continues at coordinate 733,762,940 of OY728147.1, read as the reverse complement.
CATTCAGGGGTAAGGACTATCTATTATTTTGATGATTTTTTATGGCCATGACTCTGCATTTCACTCAATTTTTTAGTTCTTATTATTTGTTCCACTATTCTCACTGGAAGTGTGGCTGGAAAAGTTCCAAAATTTTCTGTATCTCCTAGGCTAAAATAGCTAGAAGATGTTTCAGTTCCCTCAGAAGAAACATCTGTCTCCTCCAAAGGCTTCAGTTCGTCAGTTGAGGTTACCCAAGAATTAAAAGTCTATATGAATTTTAAAGGTTATTATAAGAAGAAATAGAAAAATAAAAGATCCTCTGCTTCGGGAGGGGTGAAAACTCATTCTAGGTTGAACTCCCTTTAGGCTGCTCCATCCACCCTCATCCAAGGTTTCCCAGGTACCCGAACCTTCTGAACTCCTTTTCCATGTCTACTACACTGATATGGAATGCCAGTGGCATTGGTTCCCTGAACAAATGTGTGAACTTTTCTTAAATGATACGCTGCAAATGCATTTCATTACTTTCTATTTTGGAACTGAAACACAAGGCGCCTACAATCCAGAAATTTGCTTTCATGTTACATATGGATCATCACTTCCATGAAAGCCCTATTAATGTCTGAATTTGGCTGTTCTGGAATAAACTGCTTCGGGTTGAGTTCATCAATGCCTCATCTCTGCAGATCACTGTAAATATCAACGATTCATTAGCATGTTTTTTCATGAAAGTAGTCAGATCTAATTTTATGATTAAAATCAACATGGAGAAATCATATGATAAAATGTAACAATATTTTATTTCCAAAGTCTTCAGGAGGCGCGACTTCTCTGAATGGGTTTGTGATATCTTCTTTCACAGCTTCTCCTCTTCCTGGTTTATGATCTCTATAATGGGGAGAAGGTATGGATTTTTTAAGTCAGTTCTTGGTCTCTGTGAGGGGGATCCTCTCTCCCCAAGCTTATTTATCCTTGTTTAAGATGTTCTTAGTTGGATCTTAAACCATGACATTTAAAGTGGTAGGGAGAAACCATACAAAGGACGGTGTGGTTTTGTTGGCATCTCCCACTTATTCTTTGCGAGTGATATTATGTTCTTTTTCAATGGAAGAAGAAATTCTATAAAAAGGTTCAAAGAGATTATTATCGAATATTGTAGGAGTGGTCAAACTATCAACACCAACAAGTGTAGTGTTTACATTCCAAAAAAATGTTCATGAAGGCAATATATGATCATTGAATCTAGACTTAGAATCTATAGGAGAAAACTGCCTATGGAATATTTGGGAGCCCCCTTGTCAAACAAAAATGTTAGTATTCAGGAATCTGAAGATATTATCAGTAGGATTACGGTTAGAATTACCAATTGGAAGAGAAAATTTCACTCTTTTGGAGGTAGGGTCACACTTGTTAACAATGTCCTTCCATTCTAATGCATGTTCTAACAGTCATTTGAGCCCCTAAATTTGTTATCAGAAGAATTGAGAAAAATTTCAATAGTTTTATTTGGATTGCTTCTCAAGAGGGGAAACACTATTGGGCTAGTTGGGCAAGGATGGCTAGGCCCTTTGAGGAGGCTGGAATTAACCTAAAAAGTATTGAAGAGACAATGCGGTGTATGCAAGCTAAACACGCATGAGATTGTTTCTCCGGACAGTTTATTTAGGTAAGATTTATTCGAAAAAAGTACGGTCCATCTCCAGTTTACTGGCTTAAAGGGAAGATGAAGGGATCTCTCTTGTGGAACAATCTTAGGGACTCCATTGTTATCTTGCAAAATAATTCAAGATGTATTATCGGTAGGGGTAACATTCTCTTCTGGAAAGACAACTGTACTAGAAAAACTCTGTACTTCCCAGGGTGTCCAGGTTCAGACTCAAGCTTCCACCAAACGAGTTTGCATCCGAAATTCATTATAGCTGCGTTGGACTCAGAAAAGGATTTTGTTCTCTAGAATCCAGTCGGTTGAAGAGCCTAATTCATGTTTCTTCACCCCAGCAGCTTTGGGTTTGTTTAGTATCTCCTCTTTTCAGAGTCATCCATGTTCCCTGCAACGAGGATACATGGGATGGTCTCTTATGTTGTAACCTTTTTTCAGGAAAGTTGAACATTTTAATATGGGACATTCGAAACCGTGCTGTACCTGTGGATGATGAAGTGTAGAAAAAAGGTATCATGATGGCATCAAAGTGCTTGTATTTTTCTAACACAAAGCTAGAATCTGTTCTTCATCTGTTTGGTGAAGTGGGATGAGCTCGTTATATCTGGTTTTATCTCGGAGGATGAAAGGAAGCAGAAGCCCAGCTCCAATCAGATAATAATTTCCTTTCTATTTATTTTCAGGACCAGGACGAGCCTTTAGGATTCCTGGCTAGGCGAAACTTCCTCACTGCAGGTTACTGGGTTCTCTGGGATTTATGCAATGATAGCCATAATGGGACCTGGCATACTGAAAGCTCTATAAAAGTGAAACTTCCTCAACTACTGCATCCATTTTTTCTCTTGATTAGGGCTACGCCCGACCAGTGGGTGTGCTGGAAGGCACCATTTTAGGGCCTTAAGCTAAACACAGGCTGTTCTTGTTCACATGGTATCGTGTGAGGTGGTGGTTTGATAATCTTCTCAAAAGTTGGCTCCCTTCATTGGGACGGTATGGTATTTATTTGTGGGTTACATCATTTCTATCCACTGACATGGAATGTCACTATCTATAATGAGTAAAAAATTTTGTGAGTTTTTTTTTATAATAACTCATGTTGAAAGCCATTTTTATTTTTGTTTTTTAATAACTGACATTAAAACTATACTTGTAACATTAACTGTTTTCATGTCAGTTTTCAACTGATGATAAAAGTGAGAAATAACTGATGTTAAATGAGTTACATTTCAGTAGTGTATAAAGTAGTGTATAAAGTATGCTCGGCAAGAGTTCCATCATGGAATGGAGAAATATTTTATTTTCATGACATATCTTTATGATTGTCAATTTGATTTCTTATTTGTTCCCACTAATTCTCCCCGATGAAAAATATTTGAAAATGTTGGATGAATACAATTTTTTTTAAGAGATAAAGAAATAAATTCATTACTTCAATGAGAAACATGAAAACCCATAAAATGTTTACCTTTTCCACATTATTCTATGAGAATATAAAATAAATCATATCCACATGGGGAATACACTTTTTTGCTTATAGAAAACCTTTAAAACTCATAGCAAGAAAATTGAAGCCCTTATATGCATTTTAGAGCATCATATCCACAACTTATGTTCAATCATGTAAGAAATAACTAGAGTTTGGATAAATCCATAGGAGAATCAACTTTGGTTTACTCCCTGCATTTGAAGACAATGAACATTACCCAATGCATTAGAAAGATATATCGAGCTCTCCCGTTGTATAGACTGTATCAGGCTCACCCATCGTATAAGGTGTATCAGGCTCACCCATCATAATCTATAATGCTCAAGTATCATATCATGAATAAAATATTTTAATCTTGCACATTTTCATCGTAAATCCCTTGAAAAATCTCTTTTGAACCAATAAATAAAACACTTTTGGATATCAAAATACTCTTTCATTTGGAAATCTTATTTTAAAACGGATTTTTTTAGAACAAAGGCAAAAATGTTTTATTTAAAGAACCATGGAATTTTATAAAGTGAAGTGATTATTAAAAGGTCATGATGGTGGGAAAAGGCAGTCAAGCCGTATATGTTAAAACAAAGCATTCATTTTGTATTTTGTAAAGAAAGTCAAAACATTACGTATGTAATATGCAAAAATATTCATTTTGAATAAATGTGAATGAAAGCTAAAGGAGAGATAAAATAGTCTATTAAATTCATTTATATAAACATTTTTACATCCATAATAAATTTTATGATTTTGGGCATAAAGAAGAATGATTTGAAAAGAAATCTTTTAAACATTTAAAATATGCTTTTAAGTTAAAGTACCCCTTACCTTGGGTTCGACTTGTCACACACATTCTTTATCTTCCCGAATAATAAATTTATTTTAATTATTTATTTGATTGATAATGTTTTTCAAATTTATTATTTCTTTTATTTAATTTTTACCCATGTCATATTCAATTACTTAATCAATTAAGTTCATGTCAAACGTTTTGAGGATATTCGACTCATGTCCAAAATGACTTTGGTAGGTTAAATGGATCATGATTAAATCATTTCCAGAATCTTAACTATGTTATAATCTTATTTTTTATACATTAATTATACACACATGAAACTCAACTCGGCTGATGAGGACTCTTCAGGTGCATCCATTAGACCCAAGATCAAATCCGGGCGGAGACATATTTTCGGCTACTATAGCAGTACTATAACAAGTACTGTTTAGTACTATAACACTCAAAACTATTCATCTGTTTCACTGGTTCGGTCCTCGAGTCCTTCAAGACCTTCAGGCCACTTAAGGCCTTCAAGCTAGTAAGACTTTCAGGCCACCTCAAGTCCTTTGGGCCACCTCAAGGGTTTCGGGCCACCTCAAGGGTTTCATGCCACCTAAAGGCCTTTGGGCCACATGAGATGCAGACGCAACCAAACATATTTCAAAGGAATAAGACTTCAGATGAGGATTCAGAGCAGGTGCATTCACTAGAGCCGAGTTAACTGGAATTGAAAGAATGTGAGTGTATGACATTGCCATCGGTACCGGACATATGCATCTCTGCACATGACAACTAGCCGACTAGCCTTGCAAAGGTGGAGAGCTGACATCAAGATATATGATGAGGAGGGGAAATTCCATGTAGTCTATTTGGGATGCATTTCTCTAGGGCCTTTGGGTCATATAATGTGTCTCTAATCCTACGTGTCATATAAGGGTTCCCCTTCAACCCTTAAAAGGGGGATTATAAAAAATAAATAAAAAAATGAAGGCCTTCAGGCCATTCAGGTATACAATAATTATACTTTTAGGACCAACCATGTAAGGTGGTTATGAAAATTGAATGACATTACATTATGGAGACAGTAGTACGTACACATGAGGAATGTTTCAATTTTTCAACAAACGTGTAGGAAAGAAGGTATGTATACTTTTATCTTTTCAGAATTATGATTATATCATAAATATCATATTCTTTATTTATATCCATTTATATATACCCGCTATGTGAGGCGGTGATGTAAAATAAAATACATCAGTTCGCAAGACGGTTGTCTTCACATACACATGAGTGATGCTTTTATTTTTTGTTTGATGATAAATAAAGAATTAGAATATTTATTTATAATTTCAAAATGAATTTTATATCATATATATCATATTATTTCTTTTGGATCCATTACTTTGACCAATCATAAGATTCGATGATGAAAAATGAAATACATCATCTTCACTGGACGGTAGTCCTTATGTAGACACAAAATATGTTTCGTTTTTCTATTAGATGGGAAAATAATTGAAAAAATGGTTATTCAATCACTACTACAAAATAGGCCTTTAAAAATGCTAAAATTGACATTTATCAATGCTAGAAAAGCGCTGACTACCAGAGCGTGATTAAAAGCCCTAAAATTTTATTAATGCAAGAAAAGCACTGATAATGGGGTCATTTATCATCGCTTTTAGAAGCACTGATAAAGGGTGGATACTATAGTGTGCAGCTAAATTTACATCACACTCCAACACTAGAAACAACAGATCATAGGTTCAAATACAGATTATAAATGAAATAAAATTTTCAACACAAATACAAGAAAAAAACACCATATTATAGAAATTTCAAACATCGATTTATACAATTACAAGAGTATGTACAAATTATCGCAGACATTCAGAAACATCAATGTTCTTTTGTCTTTGGCCCCTAACCCCCCACTCATGTTATTTCCAAGAAAACTATCCTAGCTCGAGCAAAATAATGTACCTATATACGAAAACAATTCTTATGTTAGTAATACTATAAAAAAATATAAAGTGCTAATTTTAAACTAAACTTCGAGTCATACCGAGAACACTGTGTATCAAATTGAATTATGATTGATTCTTGTATGCCACACCATTTATTTTTCGTCTTTAAACATTATCTATGTGAAAATTAACAAAATAAATATAAGATAAAATTGATAAGGAAAATTAATTAAGTAATAGAAAATAGAATGATGAGAAAACAATCTTAGTGTGTTTTCTCGGTTTTAGTGATGTGCTGCGTGTTTTAAACTAAAATGAAACTTGTATATTGAAAACATGAACTTAGAGTCATGTCGGCTACACAGTGCGTCAGATTGAGGTGTGGTTGATTCCTATAAATCACAAATGACTTATGGATCGTTGTCATAAAGTGTCAAAACAATCCGAATGTGTTTGCTTGGTTTTGAGTATGTCACTTTTGTTTCTTACTAAAATGTCATTTTAAAATGGAAACATGCACTTTGAGTTATACCAGTCATATCATGTGTTGGTTTGACGTGAGGATGATTCATACATGTCACGAATGACTTATGAGTCATTTTCCTAAATTATCAAGACAATTTGGGCGTGTTTTCTCAGTTTTCAGTGAGTGCGATCTTTTGAACTAAAATGTCAATTTTAAACTGAGAACGGACACTTTGAGTCATATCGGACACACCGTGTATCAGATTGAGGTGTGACTAATTCCTACACTTCACAAATGACTTATGGATCATTGTCCTAAAATATCAAAACAATCCAAATGCATTTTCTTGGTTTTGAGTATGTCGGTTGCCATTTTTACTAAAATTAATGTCAATTTTAAATAAAAAGACACACTTTGAGTCATACCGGTCACACAGTGCGTCAGATTGAGGTGTGACTGATTCCTATACATCAAAAATGACTTATGGATTGTTTTCCTAATGTATCAAAATAATCTTAATGCGTTTGCTTGACTTTTAGTATGTCACTTGTGTTTCTTACTAAAATGTCATTTTAAACTGGAAAAACGCACTTCAAGTCATACCAGTCACATCGTGTGTCAGTTTGATATGAGAATGGTTCCTACATGCCACAAATGACTTATGAATTGTTTTCCTAAATTATCAAGACAATATGAGCATGTTTTCTTGGTTTTCAGTGAGTGACAAATTTTGAACTAAAATATCAATTTTAAACTGATAAAGGACACTTTGAGTCATATCAGGTACATCATGTATTTGATTGAGGTGCAGCTAATTTCTACTTGTCAAAAATGACTTATGGATCGGTTTTCTAAATTATTAAAATAATCCTAATGTGTTTCCTTAGTTTTGAGTATGTCATTTGTCTTTTTTACTAAAATAAAAGTCAATTTTAAATAAAAAGAAACACTTGGAGTCATACCAGCCATACAATGCATCCGATTAAGGTACAACTGATTCATACACATCAAAAATGACTTATTGATCGTTTTCTTAGAGTATCAAAACAAACTGAATGCGTTTTCTTGGTTTTGAGTAAGCCATTTGTGTTTTTTTACTAAAATGTCATTCTAAACAGGAAACACACACTTTGAGTCATGCTGGTAACATCGTGTATTAGTTTTATGTGAGATTGATTCCTACACGGAAAAAATGACTTATGAATCATTTTTCTAAATTATCAAGATAATATGAGCTTGTTTTCTTGGTTTTCAATGAGTGACACTTTTTGAACTAAAATATCTATTTTAAACTGATAACAGACACTTTAAGACGTACCAAGCACATCGTGTATCAGATTCAGGTTAGACTGATTCTTACATGTCACAAATGACTTATGGATCATTTTCCTAAAGTATCAAAACAATGTAAATGAATTTGCTTAGGTTTTGAGTATGTCACTTGTCTTTTTTTTCTAAAATTAATGTCAATTTTAAATAAAAAGACACACTTAGAGTCATACCAGTCATATCGTGTGTCATATTGAGGTGCGGCTGATTCATACACGTCAAAAATAACTTATTCATTATTTTCATAATTTATCAAAACAATCCGAATGTGTTTTCTCAGTTTTGAGTATATCACTTGTGTTTTTTTACTAAGATGTCATTTTAAACTAGAAACACACACTTTGAGTGATACCGATCACATCGTGTGTCTTCTTGATGTGAGGATGATTCCTACATGTCAAAAATGACTCATAAACCATTATCCTAAATTGTCAAGGCAATCTAAGCGTGTTTTCTCAGTTTTTAGCGAGTGACACTTTTTGAACTAAAATGTCAATTTTAAAGTGATAACGGACACTTTGAGTCATACCAGACACATCGTGTATCATATTGAGGTACAAATGATTCCTACAAGTTACAAATGACTTATGGATCATTGTTCTAAATTATCAAAACAATCCAAATATGTTTTCTCAGTTTTGAGTATACCAGTTGTCTATTTTACGAAAATTTGTATCAATTTTAAATAAAAAGACACACTTGGAGTCATATCAGTCACACCGTGCGTCGGACTGAGGCAAGGATGATTCATATATATTAAAAATAACTTATGGATCATTTTCCTAAAGAATCAAAACAATCCAAATGTGTTTTCTCTGTTTTGAGAATGTCGCTTGTCTTTACTAAAATGTCATTTTAAACTCGAAACACGTACTTGAAGTCATATCGATCACATCATGTGTTAGTTTGACTTGATACTAATTTCTACAAGTCAAAAACGACTTTTAAATCATTTTCCTAAATTATCAAGACAATTTGAGTGTGTTTGCTTGGTTTTTAGTGAGTGACACTTTTTGAACTAAAATGTCAATTTTAAACTGATAACAGACACTTTGAGTAATACCGATGATATCATGTATCAAATTGAGGTGATACTGATTCTTACACATCAAAAATTACTTATGGATCATTTTCCTAAAGTATCAAAACAATACAAACGCGTTTTCTCAGTTTTGAGTATGCCAGTTGTATTTTTTACTAAAATTAATGTTAATTTTAAATAAAAAGACACACATGGAGTTATGCCGGTCACACCGTACATCTGATTGAGATGAGACTGATTCCTACACATTGAAAATGATTTATAGATCATTATCCTAAAGTATCAAGACAATCTGAATGTGATTTCTTGGTTTTGAGTATATCACTTTTCTTTTTTACTAAAATGTAATTTTAAACTGGAAACAAGTACTTTGAGTCATACTGGTCATATCGTGCATCAGTTTCATGTGATACTGATTCCTACATGTCATAAATGACTTATGAATTGTTTTCTTAAATTATCAAGACAATCTGAGTATGTTTTCTCGATTTTTAGTGAGTGACACTTTTTGAACTAAAATGTCAATTCTAAACTGATAACAGACCCTTTGAGTCATATCGGGCACATCGTGTATCATATTGAGGTTAGTATGATTCCTACACGTCAAAAATGATTTATCTATCATTTTCCTAAAGTATAAAAACAATTTGAATGCGTTTTCTCTGGTTTTGAGTATATCACTTGTCTTTTTTACTAAAATGAATGTCAATTTTAAATAAAAAGACCCATTTGGAGTCATGCCAGTCACACCATGTGTCAGATTGAGGTGCGGATGATTCCAACACATCAAAAACGACTTCTGGATCATTGTCCCGATGTATCAAAACAATTCAAATGTGTTTTCTTGGTTTTGAGTATGCCACTTGTGTTTTTTACTAAAATATCATTTTAAATTGGAAACATGCACTTTGAGTGATACCGGTCATATCATGTGTCAGTTTGATGTGAGGATGATTCCTAATCATCAAAAATTACTTATAAATCATTTTCCTAAATTATCAATACAATCTGAACATGTTTTTTTGGTTTTCAGCGAGTGAAACTTTTTGAACTAAAATTTCAATTTTAAATTGATAACGAACACTTTGGGTTATACCAGGAACAATTTTTATCAGATTGATGTATGATTGATTCCTACAATTCAAAAATGAATTATGGAACATTTTACTAAATTATCAAAACAATCTGTATGCGTTTTCTTAGTTTTGAGTATGCCACTTGCCTTTTTTAATAAAATTAATATCAATTTCAAATAAAAAGACACATTTGGAGTCATACCGGTCACACTGTGCATTATATTGTGGTGTGACTGATTCCTAAATGTTACAAATGACTTATGGGTCATTTTACTAAAGTATAAAAACAATCTGAATGTGTTTTCTTGGTTTTGAGTATAAAATGTCATTTTATACTGGAAACATGCACGTGAAGTCATATCGGTCACATCGTGTGTCAGTTTGATGTGAGACTAATTCCTACATATCAAAAATGACTTATGAATCATTTTTCTAAATTATCAAGATAATATTGAGTGTGTTTTTTTGGTTTTCAGTAAGTGAAACTTTTGAACTAAAATGTCAATTTTAAACTAATAATGGACCGAGCACATCGTGTATCAGATTGATGTGATGCTGATTCAAACATGTCACAAATGACTTATGGATCGTTTTTCTAAAGTATAAAAACAATATGAATGTGTTTGTTAGGTTTTGAGTATTACAATTTTCTTTTTTTACTAAAATTAATGTCAATTTTAAATAAAAATAGACACATATAGTCATACTGATCACAGCGTGCATCAGATTGAGGTGAGACAAATTACTACATATCGAAAATGATTTATGAATTGTTTTTATGAAGTATAAAAACAATTCGAATGTGTCAGATCGTTTTTGAGTATGCCACTTGTGTTTTTTTACTAAAATGTCATTTTAAACTGGAAACATACCAGTCACATCGTGCATCAGTTTGACATGAGACTGATTCATACACATCAAAAATGACTTATGAATCATTATACTAAATTATCAAGAAAATAAAATCATTTTTTCTCAGCTTTTAGTGAGTAACACATGTTTTGAACTAACACGTCAATTTTAAACTAATAATGGACACTTGAGTCATTTTGGGCACACCGTGTATCATATTGAGATGTGGATGATTTCTAAACATCAAAAATGAATTATGGATCATTTTTCTAAATTATCGAATAATTTGAATGCATTTTCTTGGTTTTGACTATTTCAGTTGTATTTTTTACTAAAATTAATGTCAATTTTAAATAAAAAGACACACTTGGAGTGATGTCATATCGACCACACTTTGCATCATATTAAGTTGTAGATGATTCCTATATATCATAAATGACTTATGGGTCATTTTCCTAAAGTATAAAAAAATCTTAATGTGTTTGCTTAGTTTTGAGTATGTGATGTGTGTTTTGAACTAAAATGTAAATTATAAACTAAATACATACAATTAGAGTCATACCAAGCACACTGTGTATTGGATTGAGGTATGGATGATTGAGTATGTGATATGTGTTTTGATTTCAACTATCTGAAAAAAAAATCCAGAAAAGAGAGAACATGTTCAATTCCGATGGAAGAGGAAACCTAATGTTTCCTCAAACACTTCATTTTTCAAGCAGCATGAGTTTCTTATTCCATTAGAAAGGAACATGTTCTTGACCCATTTCCTTTTTGTCATTATCTCAGTTGCTAACTCGAAGTCCAATCTCTCATGAGCACGAGAAGCTTCGAATAAACCCCCAACTCGAGAAAAAGAATCCACCTGTATAAGTAAACAATTCTTATGTTAGTAATAATATAAAGAAATAAATTAAACATAAATATGAAATAATGTATTCCTAGTACCATTGTTTTAAACTACGATTCCAAAATATAACATTTTTGATTCACCCATTTTGGATGCATATGAGATGTTTTAGAAGCTCAATCCCAACAATATGATATATTTAACCAATTTACAATAACATAACATTCATGTATTACACAAAATTCCCATAAAAACTTTTATCCTTTTGGGTTGGTGTAAAACTCATATATAAACATTTTCCTTCTTATTTTCTACAGAAAAACCATCGCAACACATTATATATTCTTGGATTATACTAAACATTAGTGCATCCCTTTATTTATTCCTAGAAAACATTAACCATTAGTGTAAACCTATTAGCATTAATTGATTGAGCTAAAATAAATATTTACATTTGAGTTTTTATGGAACATAATAAAATATATATTTCCCTTTTACCACCATAGAGAGTACAAACTCTATGATAAACCATTTACTTTTGATGGAAAAAAATTAAGTGTGAACCATTATGTATTTTCAGAAGATACTAAACTCTATTATAAATTTTTTACCCCTTTTGATAATATTAAACATCAGTATAGCCATTTGTAGCATCCAAATGAAACTAAAATCTAGTGCATCCATTAAGTCTTCTTTGATTACGTTATATATTATTATATCCTTTTCAATATTCTCGGTGATGATAATCTCTAACATAGCATCAAAATTATTTGTTCATAAAAATAGGAACATCCCTATTCTCAAGTATTTTTTATTGATAATGATGATGGGTTTTTTATTAATGGGCTTGTGAACATGGATCGTTTTACATAATGAATGTGCACATACATATTAGTGATGAACCAGCAAACACATTTTTTTTATGGTGAGCCGGTGAACAAGTATCTATATGCATAATAAGGATAGGTTAAGCACCTCTACTCATGTAATTATTGTGAGATTCTATGTGATATAATAGTAGGATGATTTAATTTCACATCATGTGCATTCAAAATAATCAGTTTTAGTCAATCCATTTAACTAATTTAAACTTTATTTGTTACTTTATGGATTTCACAAGCATTTGTGATATTATATCATGCATCTAATTGATGATCGAATAGCCTAAATAATTCCACCACCCACCAAAGTGAAACCATTGTATTGTTCTTTTCTTCTATCATTTACCAACACTCATAATGGAACTCTAGCGATGAAATTAGTCTAATTTTATTCTAAAAATGATAAGGAAATTAACAAAAAAAATAGATCAAATGATGATAAAATTAACTAAGTAGTAGGAAGTCACCTCTTCGTGATGCCTATATACACATTGACACTGTGTTTTATACTCATTTATAAAAAAATTCATTTCCTCCATTATGAATCTCCTTGATAAATAGATCAAAAATAATATATAATCATTCTGATACTAATGATTCATAGTCCAAATAAACTTCTAAGGTCATAGCTCGTACTAGATCACAAACATAACATGTAATCACCTAAATTTATTATCGGAAAACATTTTGACACCATGTACAATGCTCACTCATCTCTAAACAAATTTAATTATTATTTTGAGTATGTAGGTTGTCAAAAATCACGGTAATACTAGGAAAATATAGACAAAAAATGATTAATAAATATTTTTAATGAAATTATAATTACCTTTAGAAATTACTTGTTTGGGGATGCTGGTCTTTTGATGGTTTATGGTCTCTCTCATAAATTTTCAAACATAATATCCATAATCGTTTTCATTATCTTGCATCAGACACTGTAGAAACATTGACCAAAATAAGTATATTGTTTTGAAATATGTTTTGATAGTTAAATATTTCTATATATACCTTAATTTGTCTATATTTGAAGTAATCCACAAGCTTTTTGTGTTCAGTTATTGACTTCATGCCATGATTTGGCCTATATTTAGGGATCACCCTATCATAGAAAAAATATTTTTAAAACACAAACTGAAACATATAATTCAAATTTTATCTATAAAATGTTGAATACAATGTATTACAAATTCACAATACACATCATGTGTGGTTTGTTTGTTGGATACCCATGAATTGGATCCAAAAAAATAAATATTTTGGGTATCCATATTGAGTGTGATCAACATATCATGCTTTCCAAAAAAATAAAATAAAAAGCAAATAAGTAATGAAAAAAATAAAAAAATATTTTATGTTATTAGATTGTAGAGTTTTACTCCTGCATTGTAGGCATCAAAAAAAGGTCTATCATCTGATATTTTTTTCTCAAATGCATCGTATAGATCATATTTCTTCTTATCAATTTTTTCCTTCTCCAAAAAAGTTTTGTCCGTAGAAATGATATAGGGATTAATGAATCCAAATTGTGTATCACATGTTTTCCCTTTATATAGTATTAAAATAAATGCCCATAGAAAATATGAATAGTTATTAACTTTAATGAACATATTAGATCACTATTTGGACAGATGTATTACGAAAATGTACATTATGTATGTATTCATAACTCAGAATCCCATCCATTCAAACTTGAGAATCTCATTTATACTCTCGATAACAACTATGTTTGTAATAAAAGTTCCAAATATTTCTTCTCCATATGGAATGTAAGAAATATTTCATATTTAAATGTAGTCTCAGCATAAATTTGTAATGATAATAAATGTTGATGTGGAACTGGCGGGGAGAAGGTACTCTCAGAAGATCCTTTTGATTTATTGGTTGATTTACTAGATTGTCTTGATCGGACATTTGGTTTCCCTGTGCTTTATCCGTCTGTAATACCATACTTCACTTGAGACCTTTTTCATTAACTATTATAGGTTTTTCGTAAGAAAATTTTTGTAAAAGACATGCCTCATGTATTTTTATAATACTATATGACCATGCTACAAAAGTTCCAATAACATCATTGATTGTTGTAATATCCGGATCATCAAGTGGAATAGACAACTCAGCAGTCGGATCCTGAGCTACCTTAATCCCTACTCTCATGTGATCGTTTTGGAGTTATTTATTGTGTAGCTTCTATCCTAGGATATTATACATCGTTCCCTTCACAACAAGGCGGTGCATGGGTGTTGACAGTGAGAAATCACATACAACTTTACCCTGCAGAATTTTACTAAGAAGTTTCTTGATTCACATTTAGGAGTGATTAATGACAAAATTTATTACCTTGGGTAAGGTATGTGGTTGAGGGTAATGACTATACTCAAAGCCAATAGGGTCATTTGGTTCTTCTTGTGCGGATCTTTGTTCCACCATTAACTCGCTTTGATCCTTTCTTATATATTAGTCTTCCAAACTAGATTGGACAATAATATCTTGAAAAACATATATTTTTTTTTGAAATCCTTTCATTATCTTATATGTATCTTCTTGTGGTTTTATCTCCTTGAGATATTTTCAAGGAGACACTCTAAAACCTACTCCTCTAACAGAACCATATTGTTCTGACCGCTTCAAAGCTACTAAAAGTAGTTTTTCTTTCGGTGTGGTCGCTGCTGATTCTTATGTCTAAACCGTATAAAAAAATATATGAATGAAAATAGATATTTTTATGTAATATTGTTATAAAACATACCGAATTACTATTATGACATACTTACACATGTTTCACATACTGTTTTTGTGTTTTCATCAACTAGTTTACCCTCCTTATTTACGTGAGCCTCCTTTCATAGTACATTATGTGCGATGGAAATGGATTTAGATTTGGATCCATCAATATTCATATAAAAAAGGAACATATGTTGTTTCATATCACATAAAACTTTTATTTTTGATTTAAAATACTTATCAATTTCTTCTCTAGTGAAGCGTACTTCATATTTACTTTGTGATAGTCGTACAATGGTTTTGATGCACATTATTTATTTTCAACACTCTTCTTCTATTTCATAAATTAACAATTTTGAATCAAATTGGATAAAATAAATAATATCAAATAATATATTATCAACTAAAATGCGCCTAAAATGATTTCTCATCACGATGAATGATGAAAGAATTCCATTTTTCATGCTTTATAGTGTGTTCATAACTAACTGATTGGTGGGGATTTACTTTCCCCTAAGCATTTCTAAGATATAACTTGGTAAGAAGAGTCTGGAAACCTTTATAGGCTTTTTTAGTGTCCATTAAGACATATTTCTTACAGAAATATTATAAAATAAATGAACTATGTAAGGAATAATGAAAATTAAATCAACATTTCATTATATAATATTTCGGTAAAATAGAGAAAGTATATTGCAACATTACTTTTATATCTTCTCGAAGAGATTCCTTTGTTATAGGTTGTATGTGGAGCCACAAATCTATATAAATAGGCACATTCATTCTCGGTGTGACCCCAACATAACTAATGGATATTGACTTGTTAGGGTTAACAAGTTGACCTCGTTGATTCCAAACAACCTCAAATTTTATACCCCTTACTTCTTACCTTGATAATTTTGTTACTATGATATTGTGTCATTCTTGTTTTATTCATCAACATGCTATAGATCCCCTAATAATTCTACAGTTTTAGTATCAACAGTCCATTCTTTCTCAGGATTGGTAACATCATCTGGTGTAGAAGAAATGTTCTGCATGAGTAGTCAAACATTTAATTTGGATTATGTTAATTTTGTAGAGAATAGATGATATTATGATAAAAAACAGAGAATATTAAAAAACACTTTAACCTTCTTATTGAAATCTATTTATTTTTTTAAAGTTTGAAGAGATTTGACTCCTCTATCAACAATCCAAATCCCCTCTTTATGAACCCATTTAACGTACCATACATTGTCTACATTGAAACCACTATAAACTGATTGTGATCTCTCAATGAAAAGGTCACCCTTGATTGAATTTTCATCTAACCCTACAGTTTTTTTAGTTTCTAGCAAGACAATCGACCAATTATTATTTTTTGGATCTAAGATATATATTACTTACACTGCTTGTGATGCTATTATGAACGAATCATTGTTTTCCCCTTCCATGCATAAATTTACCTTCACAAATCCCATTTCATCAACTTTCACTGCACTTCTATTTTCAACACATTTTCATTGGAAAATCGATACTTGAAATGTTGTATAATCCAACTCATATATTTGTTTGATAATAGCTAAATATGAAATATTTTCATAAATTTGATTTCTATCCTTGGAACCAAATATGTGCATCGCTTTACCCTCAAGCATAACTCTACTATTTTTCATTGTATTACATTCATCTTGATTTTTTGTATAGAACATATAACCATTGATTACAAATCCAGTGTAAGATATAACATTTTCATTTGGTCCCCCAGTTAGCCATTGAAGCTGTTCAACAATTGAATTCATATTTTTAGATAACTCCTTATAAATTTAATCTCAGAACCATCCTATAAACAGTTGATTATGTGTATTTGATATCTATCCTTCATCCTTTGATGGATTCTAATATCTAAGAATTACTTTGTGGCCTTGAATGTATGGATCAATATCTTCACTATTAGGTAAAATGTAAAGGTGTGATTGATCCCGCTTTGTGATGGTAATTGTAACGTTATCTCTTTCAAAAATCCCTTCACCCATAAGGTGTTCGCTGTGATGAGACTTTGTGAGACCGATGTTTCCAACATATGATAGGTATTTGATATATAATCCAACAACTTTTTCAACAATATATCGTTCTAAAATATAACCTCCTTGATGACTTTGATTCTTAACATACCCTTTCAAAATCCTCATATACCGTTCAATGGGGTACATCCATCTGTAATAGAAAGGACCACAGAGTCAAACCTCTATAACCAAGCTAACCATCAGGTGGAACATTATATCAATGAATGATGATGGGAAGAACATCTCTAATTCACATAATAAGACTACAACCTCCTAATTCATGATTTTCAACTTCTTTGAGTTTGTAATTTTACTGCATATGGCTTTGAAAAAGAAGTTCATTCTGGTTAATGTATGTCGTACATTTTTAGGCATAATGAAATGTAAAGAAATGAGCATCAAATCTTATATCAAAATATGACAATCATGTGATTTTAGTCCCTCTAACATCAAATTAGTCATTGACATGAAATTATTGATATTTTATTAATATCCTTGTGAAACTTTTACACCATTAAAGCAAATGAAAAATTGCAATTTTTTCTATCTGGATAGAGTGTAAGATATCGGAGGAATAAAATTTCGCCCTTTATGCTTCACCGGTGCCAACTCTTCCCATATCCCCATGTCAATCATGTCCAACCTAGTCTTGATGCCATCTTTTGTTTTTCCAGAAACATTTAGTAACATGCCAATAAAACTACCAAATACATTTTTTCTATACGCACGACATCAAGAAAATATCCGACATACAAAAAATTACAATACGGTAATTCAATGAAATTTGATATCTTTTTCCAACCTAATTTTGTAAGTTTTTTCTAAAATGGTTTACCGAAAATAGTTTCAATATATTTTACTTTATCAAACAGTTTATCACCCGTTAGTGGAGATGGTGTTGTACCTTGTTTAGAATTATCATAGAATATTGTCATCCAGGATTGGTATTTATATCATCGAGGTAAAAATTTATGATTTCCTAAAAACACAGTCTTTGAGGAATGTTTTAAATGAACCGAGCATGTGCATTCTTCACAAATGAGACACCCCAACATTCCTTTAATGATATAGTATGACAAAATTTCATTATCAAGAAAGTCATTTATCATCCCATACAACATGACCCTCAATGTGAATTCTTCATTTCTATGAGCATCATACATTGTAACATATGTATTCCACATCAATGTCAGTTCTTCGATCATTGGATCCAAATTGACATTGATATCATTACTGGGTTACTTTGGTCTATATATAAGCAGAGAAAACATATTGTATTTGTGCTTCTATATAACCATGGAGGTAAGTTATAATTTACCAACATGGCAGACCATATACTTCGAGTAATACTCTATACACCAAAATGATTTATTCTATCTTTAGATAACACAATAAAAAAGTTTCTCAGCTCATTTCCAAATTTAGGATACTTGTAATCAATTTTCTTCCACTGAGGAGAATCTTCCGGATGATATAGGTTCCCATCATTAATTCTTGTATCTTTATGCCATGTCAATTGTCTTGTGGTTTCATGGCATCCAAATAGTCTTCTAATTTGTGGAATGATAGGAAATTACTATACATATTTTAAAGGACTTGATTCATTTTTTTGTATCGATCCACACCACACTTAGGAATTTTGTGAGTGATTCATGGTCCTTGCGAAACAATATGAAATTATTTAGACAAACATGCATTTTTTAGATACCATGCTCATTGAACACATCATTCATTTATCATCATATATTCGACATAGAAGTTCATTTTAATCTGGTATCATATCATTCAAGAGGCCAAGTAGTTATGTAAAGATGACGTTTCTCCATCCATTTCCAGCTTTCAAATTATATAACTTCAATACATCTAATAATGTTGTGTATTTAGTACAACCGGTATACAATGGTCTCTTAGAAAAACTATTTAACTCCTCAAACAACTTTGGACAATCAAGAATGTCATATTCTATTTCTATTTTTATTTCTTCCAAGAAATCTTCATCACCATTGACACTTATATTCATATTAAATGGTCTATAAACCACAGTATCATCCCAATCACTATGCACGTTCAGTTTTTTACCGTGTTTAGTCCAACATTTATAGATTTGATCTATTCCATGAAAAATCATATTTTATTCCAAATATTCCAAACTGATTTTTCTTGAATAACAACAACGTAAACACAAAAAAAGGATTTTAAAAGGTTCGTATGCATGCTCTATTACAAACATGATGAACTCTTTAACTCTATATTAATAATCTTTTGTCATAAGATTAGTGTGAATCCATTTTTGATTCATATCTAACTTATTAGGTTCATAAAATATTCAGTTTGTAGAAAAATAAATAAATACACATTAGATATTCATTATCAAATGTGAAAGTTATAGATAATTCTAATAAGGGGAACCCAACATTTGATTGTTTCAAATAATTTTAGTATGGTTTGAAGGAAATGAGTAATTAAATATAAGAAAATAATTAATCTAATATAGTAGGTGTTATACTCTAAATTCATTAAAAATGATCACCGATACTCGATATGGGATGACTACTACTTAGAGTAGTTCAAGAAACATAGGTGCATGTCCAGAAGAGATGGGGGATGCGTCTCAATCAAAAAAATACAATAATAACTATTTGAGAGATAAAGTTGATGAGGATGAGAGTTGTCTCCTTAAATTTTTTTAAATTACCACATCTTAATTTAAAATTTCAAATCTCATTTCAAAACCACTTCCAAAATTCAAAAGGCTGCTTTTTTAATTTTTAAAACCCCGCTTGAAATTCGTTTTTTAATTCCCCATGAAAATTGACCAATTTTTTTCCTAACACTTAATGGGATACGAACCCCCCTTTTCTATAAAAACTATTATTATCTAGTTAATTCTTTTAAAATCATATTAAAAAAACCATTAACAATAAATTAAAAGTTTTAAACCATTTCCATAGAAGTATGTACACTTTTAAATGTTTAAAACCTTACAGGTTCACTTTAAAATCACTTCATGAGTTTCAAAACTCTGAATCCATTATAGTTCATTTTAAGGGGAAAACTCATGTTTTTCATTTTAAAACTCACTTTATCATTTAAAACCAAGTTTTATTTTTCAAAACTAAAATTTAAAATAGGCATGAACATAAAATGCTAAGTAGGCCCCTACCCATTCTAAAGAAAATAATGATTATTAAAAATTTCATAAAAATTTTATAAAACTGACATGAATGAAACATTTTTTAGAAGGTAGTGGTAAATTAACAATTTAAATCTTAACATGATTTTCCTGGACTACCTGCCTAAATGCCTAGGTTCCCATGGGCTTTTCAAAATACAATCAAGGGACTATTCATTTATCAAAAACCAATTTCATTAATTATCACACAGGAAACCACAAATCCAAGATTCCACATGCCATACAATTTATTAAAGAATCAACATCAAGAAGGTTTTACAAATATTCATGTCATTGAAAAATATTTTTCAAAAGATCATGAGGTGTTAGGCAGAGTATGTGTGTGATATTGGGATTAGGTTTGATTTGAATTTAGAAGAGTGTGAGTCGAATTATAGGTGTACTAGTACCTGGGGGGAGAGAATGATAGCGATTTTTGTTTTTGTTTTTAAAGGAACCAACCATGAAGTTACATCAACTTTTGAGTTTGTACATTGTTGTGGGTGTTTAGAAGATCATGGGATGATTTTGATTGTTTAGGAATTGTGATATAGCAATGAGATAACACGTCGATTGGTGAAACTGAGCATCTTTAGTGAAAATTTAGCTATAGGAGGACTGAATAATGTTTTTTCATGAGTTATGCTACCTCACTTTATTTTGATAAAGTAACCTGAATATTCACATGTCTTAGATATTTGTTCACGAAAGGAAAGTACTATTTGGTACATATTTATATTATGATATGTTGAGTACTTTTAGTAAATCTAAATTTATTTTTAAATCAAGATTTTAAATGGTATAAATATACTTAGTTAAGTATTCCATTTTATACCTTGTCTTGTATTACAAAGAAATTCATTTCCTTTCACTATAACCTAAATGAATTATAAGTCAATGAACAATACTCAAACTTGATTTAGTGATTGAATTAATGATGAGATAATGTCTGGGTTGATTAAGTGGGAAGGAATGATTTGTTATGATAACTTATTATCATTAATTTTTTTGATTTTTGAAACTAAACTAATTTTTTTTATGTACTAAATGTGTCTGTTTTATTAAATAATTATGTATGGGTTTGGTTTTATATAAGTACCTTAAATAAATAGTTTTTTTCATGAAACCAAAACCTTAGGTATTTTCATTCTTTAAAAAGTTTTACTAAATCATAATTTTACATTACTATTAGGACACGTGATTCTAGTAGTAAAAGAACCATGGTATCAATCTATATACAATTGGGATTTACTTTTCCCTTTAATAACATCAAAAAAACATTATAAATGTTTTTGAGTATCCATCATGGAGTGTCTATACATTAGAAATCCATGGATATAAATAAACAGTTGAAAACGAATAATCAGAATAAAGGATTTATAAGAAAAATAACTAAAAAATCACTTATTATATAAAACAAAAGAGTATTTCATAACCAGGTCTCTTTGTAATGGAAAATAAATTTCAAATAGAGATGATTTTCAATTTTTCCAACGAAAGAACATCCCAAAATAAACCATCAACTAAGGCACATATCGAACATCTCCATGTGACCCATGATCACTTACCTCCACAAAAATTTCCATAAATGGACTACATGAATGAAATCCAAATTATGACCATAACCTAAAAATATATATGAAAACATAAAATCTATATATACCCATATGGGTGTGTATGTAGGGTGTGAGCTAAACAGGACTAGTAAGATTTCACTGAATAGTCAATTAAATTTCATTTATAAAACATTTCACAAAAAATAGTATGAACACCATTTAAAAAAATATTTCAAAAAATGAAATTATAATGGAATGAAATATCATACATTTATCTCTTTTTGAAATACCAAGGTAAAACCTTTTTGGAAAATAAAATACATCCATGATTAAGATCAATACCTTTACACTCATGTGGATAAAGAAATTTCATTTAAAATCATTCTTTCAAAGTCCAATTTTTACCAACCAATGGATGGAATAATACATTTAAAAGTGAAAGCACTTTAAAATATTAAAAATTTCAACCTGAGAGCTTATGAAAATAAATCAAAATCTATAAATCCCCAGTCTTAAACATTACTTAATATTGAGTTAAGTCAATAATTTGACTTTCATTCACATCAATGATCTTTTTAGGTTTAGTGATTTATAGAATTAGGTCATAACACATACATAAAAATTAAATACTACAAATTAGACACTTCTACTCACTATCCATTTTTTTCACAAAACAAAAACTTTTAAAAAGAAACATGGTTTCATTTCATGTTTAAACATCATAATCTTTCCTTGATCCCATCCTTAACTCTATTCTTCTTTAAATCCTATAAAAACATTTCAAAACTTGGGATGAGCATAAAAAGCTCAGTACTGGATTAAGGGGTCCGAGCCGGGACGGGCCAGGCTTACCCTGCAAAAAATTGGGCCGCTGACCACTATTTAGGTCGGGCTGGGCCGACCCGAACAACCTCATGAGGTGACCTGAGCCTGACCTCGGGTCGGCCCAAACCATCGGGCCGGGCCGGGATTTTTCAAGTTAGGCCATGGTGGGCTTTTATTATTTTCAAAATAATTGTTTTAAAACTTTTTTTAAACATTTTTTTAAAATTTATTTAAAACAGTTTTTTACTTTTATTTTTAAATGCATGTTTTTTAGATGTATTTTTTTAAATGTTTAATATGTTTTTTGTAAAAATGTTTATTTTATTTTTTATTAAAATTTTACAGTGGGTGGATATGTTATTTTTTTCATCTAAATAGATTTATATATGTGAATCTATATATATTATGTGGAAATTGTAAAAAAAATTAATGAGGGGTTGGGAGATGCACAATAGTAGGTGAGTTTATTACATTGTTATTTAGACATTTTTTAACTTATTTATAATTTTTTAAGCGTTTGTTAATTTTTTTTATTTAAACATTTTTATTTAAACCATTTTTAACATCTATTTAAAACATTTTTTTTACATTTATCTTTAAATGATTAATTTAATTTTTTTTTAATTTTTTTAAACGCATGTTTTTTACAAGTATTTTTTTAAAAGATTTAACTTTTTTTTAATTTTAATATAAAATGTTTTTTTAAGTGTTTGTTTAAAAAAATTAATTTAAATGTTTGATTTAATAAATTTTTTTAAACATTTTTTTAAACTGTTTTTTAGCATTTGTTTAAAATAATTTTTACATTTATTATTAAACATTTAATTTAAAATGTTTTTTTCAACGCGTGTTTTTTACATGTATTTTTTTTAAATATGTTTTATGTAAACACATTTTTTATTAACATTTTACAGTGGATGGATATGTTATTTTTTTCAAAATAGATTTATATATATGTGTAAATTTATATATATTATGTGCAAATTGAAAAAAAATTAATAAGGAATTGGGGGATGCACAACAGTGAGTGAGTTTAAAGTGTTGTTATTTAAACGTTTTTTATCATTTATTTAAATTGTTTTTTATGTTTATTTTTTTAACATGTTTATGAAAAGTATTTTTAAGCATTTGTTTAATTTAAAACATTTTTTTTAAACGCATATTATTTACAAGTATTTTTATTAAGCGTTCAATTTTTTTTGTAAGAACGTTTATTTTCTATTTTATTAACATTTTACAGTGGGGGGATATGTTATTTTTCTTCTAAACAAATTTATATATGTGAATCTATATATATTATCTGAAAATAAATAATGAGAGTTTGGGGGTGTGCAGTAGTGGGTGAGTTAATTTTTTTTCTAAATAGATTTATATATGTATATATATTATATGTAATATATGCAAGTTTCATCATATTTAAAAAAAATTAATGAGGTTGGGGGGTGTTTGAACAAAATTGGGTTAGTAGATATTTTTTTGTTAATATATATATATATATATATATATATATATATATATATATATATGAGAAAATTGTAAAAAAATAATTAGGGGTTGGGAGACGCGTCACCGTGGGCGGGTTAAATTTTTTTTCTAAATAGATTTATATATAATATATACAAGTTTCAACATAATTAAAAAAATTAATGAGGTGGGGGGCGTGCACCAACATCATTAAGCAAGTATGTTATTTTTTTATTAATATACAATGAGTTATTATATATAAAATATTAAATCATTGATATATATATATATTATTAATAGCTTTGTTTATATATATATATTATACTAAATCATATATATATATATATATTATTAATGAATTTTTAAAAGTCACACTTAATTGATATATATATTATAAATGGATTTGTTTATATATATATATATATATTGTATCAAATCATTGATATATATATTATTAATTGATTTGTTTATATATATATATACATATATATAATATGCAAGTTTCATCATATTTAAAAAAATTAACGAGGTTGGGGGTGTGTGCGAACATCATTGGGTGAGTGTGTTATTTTTTTGTTAATATATAATTAGTTATTAAATATATATAATGTTAAATGATTGATATATATAATATGAGAAAATTGTAAAAATAATAATTAGGTATTGGGGGTGTGCCGTAGTGGGCGAGTTAATTTTTTTTCTAAATAGATTTATATATGTATAGTATGTATAATATATGCTAGATGCAACATACTTAAAAAATTAATGATGTTGTGGGACGTGCACAAACATCATTAAGTGAGTGTGTTATTTTTTAATTAATATACAACAAGTTATTATATATATAATATTAAATCATTGATATATATATTAATAGCTTTGTTTGTATATATATATTATATTAAATCATTTATATATATATATGTATATTATTAATGGATTTTTAAAATCCACACTTAATTGATATATATTATTAATGACTTTGTTTATATATATACATATATAATTATATATCGTTATAGACACACACACACACACACTATAATTATATATAATAATAGTTATATGTATATATATTATTTTTTGTTAATATATAAAGATATATATATATATATATATACATATATCATTGATATATATATATATATATACAGTCTAGTGATAATATAACAGGTGCAGCGCCTGGGCCAGTTGGTCCAGGCACAGCCTTGGAAGCTTGAGGTAGGGGGATCAAATCTCCCTACCAAAAGCTTCCCGTTGTATTTTTTTACAGTGGGATGAGCTTCGTATGAGCCAGCAGGCCGGGCTTTTTGGGGCCGACCCATCTTGGCCCGCGGGCCTTCTTGGGCAGTCTCAGGCCCGACCTGATGAACCTACGGCCCGAGCCTGGCCTGGCCCGATGCGGGCTTTGCCGAGCCGGGCCGCTTGGGCTTTCGGGTCGCCGGGCCAAAATCACACCCCTATACTGGAAACACAAATAAAAAAACTGTTAGACTTATGAAAACATGTAAACCATGAATGCTTTATCATAAAGTAATACTTTTCACGGATCAGTGGGGCGGGATTTTTCGGGTCGGTCCGTCCTGGCCCGCAGGCCTTCTTGGATAGGCTCAGGCCCGGCCTGATGAACCTATGGCCCGAGCCTAGCCTGACCCGACGCGGGCTTTGCCGGGTCGGGCCGCTCGGGCTTTCGGGCCGTCGGGCCAAAATTACACCCCTATACTGGATACAAAAATAAAGAAAATTGTTAGCGTTGCGAAAACATGTAAACCATGAATACTTTATCATAAAGTAATACTTTTCACGGGTCAGCGGGGCAGGATTTTTTGGGTCGGCCCGTCCTGGCCCGCGAGCCTTCTTGGACAGGCCCAAGCCCGACCTAATGAACCTATGGCCCGAGCCTGGCCTGGCCCGACGCGGCCTTTGCCCGACCGGGCCGCTCAAGCTTACGGGTCGTCGAGCCAAAATTACACCCCTATACCGGATACACAAATAAAGAAAATTGTTAGCCTTGAGAAAACATGTAAACCATGAATACTTTATCATAAAGTAATACTTTTCACCTTTATGAAGTAGTAAATACTCTTCAATGAATATAAGCTCATTGTTTACCCTTTTTTTACTCAAATGATTACTATAAAACCCATCGAAAGCACATATAACCTATAAAGGTAACTTCCTACATAATCATACTTAAATGGAATAACTATACAGTTGACTTCCATACATATCACTCTTACAAATGGAATAGTCATACGACCGACTTCCATACCCAATGCATTGAAGGTTATAACATAACCACCCATCCTTGGTTTATCATGGAACCACCCATCTTTGTTTTATCACGTAACTACCCGTCAAATGTCTAAGTACCATTATATAATCATAACACATAAATGATTGCAATTATCAATATTTCACTCAGAAAATTTCATTTGCAATCACAAGAAATCATTTCAAGCTATTGAAAAAGTCAATCCACTTCCAAAACCATTTTCAATACCAAAATACCCAAAAAGGGAATAAGAGATTTCTTTTTTCCTTTTAAAAAAATTATGTCTTATAGAGGAAGACAAATATCAAATAACGGTTACGGTGATAGAGAAGTCATTGCCACTGTATACGTCAAAAACATTCTTTTTATCGTTTAGTAAAATGATTTGTATAAAAAAGATTTCTTTTGAAAACATTTTAATGAAATTATAAGTCAAAGGGGTTGATTATACACTGTATAAAAGAATGTGGTGTATAAGATCAAAATATGTCTCAATGAAAGAAGATTGAGACGAAATCCCTTACCTTAAGTACAACTCATCATGTACAATCGTTATATTCCTAAATAATAAAAATATGTTAATTTTTAATTTCTTTAGAACCTTTTTCAATCTTATTATTCATTTTATATCACTTATTACCATGTTATAAAAACTACATAATTATTTAAGTTCACATTGAACGTTTTGTCGATATTCGGTACTTGAGTCAAAAATGAACTTGTTATGATGTAAATTGTCCATGTGGTCATAAGTAAATCATCTTCAAAATAATATTCATGTCATAATAATCACTTTTATACATAAATTATAATGTTAAATAAAACCATTTATTTATGGTATAAAAAATGAACAATGTTATATTCATAGAGATGGTAGGTCGTACGTATGCATGAGTAACATTTTCCATTTTTCATTGATCATTATAGAAATAAGGTACTTATTATTTTATCTTTCCATAATTATCATAATATTATTAACAAAATAATAATAATTTAAATATACTTATATATATATATATCATACAAGTGATGTGGCAAATAAAAATGATTCACATCGCTTCGTGGAGGTGATAGTTCACACGCACGCACGAACGATGTTATCATTTTTATGTGTATGGAAATAATGAACATAATTTAAATATTATTCTTTTACAATGATAAATATGTCATGAATATCATATATAAATAGTGTGGATATATGATAATGAAAAATGAACTATATTAGTTCGCGGGCCGGTAGTTCGCCATACACACAAACGAAATGTTCATTTTTCATTTGATGAAATTGGAGATTGATTTAGGTGATGATATTAACATAATATAATCTTAGTATATTGAAGATACTAGATTTATCATTTCATAATGGATGAAGAATATTTAAAGGAAGTGGAAGAAAACATAAAATAGAAACACTTAAAAAACGATACCTCTTCTTCAGTTGATAACCTTTGAAGAACACATTAACACATCTAAGAATGATGTTCTTACTAAAATAAGGCCTCAAGAATGTGGGGAGATATTCTAGGAAAGGTTTTGGGAAGATCTGGGCTGAACCAAATGGTTCTTGAAGTGTGGGTACTAGAGAATAGTGTGTACCTTTTTATAGGAGAGGGAAGGGGTACCCTTAGAAACTCTTAAAATATTAATTTAATATAATTTTTTTAATCCAAATGACTCTAACATGAGATATGTATAAGATAAGATGAGTATAGTTTTAAATCCTCTCATCCAATAATTTTTAAACATGTATTAATTTTATTTTAAACCTCATCTTTTCATTTTACCCTTAATTTTTCTCTTTTAATTTTAATTATGGTAACACCATTTTAAATATTAAGAGCCTATAAATTTTACTTATATGGGTTCAATTTCTCATAATTGGACACTTTATGAACTTTTAGACCTTATTATAGCCACTTTTAAAATTTTAAACTATTTATAGGATTTTCAAATAATTTAATAAATTATTATTTTTATAAAATATCAATTATGTAAATTTTGATACTATTCATTTTATTGAATTTAAATAAAATCCAAAAAAAGAGATAAATTCGAAAAAACCATTTACTAGACTTATAACATGACATATTCACCTAGAAAATTTGTGGAGGACATCAAATATTTCAAATTATATTTATTTTAATATTATTAGTATCATTTATTTGATTCTTCCTTTAATAAATCTTTTATTGCATCATCATTGTGTCATAATTAAATTTAATTATTTATTTTCTAAAAAATATAAATAAATTACCATGATGTATGTAATATTTTTAGATTTCTAATGACTATTTATAGTTGAGGAGATCACTTATATAATCCCATATTAACATTGTTTTAGTAATAAGAGACATGTTTATGATATTTTTATTTTTTACTTTAAATAAAATGTTATTAATGTCATAATCACACCCAAGTGGCTTCCAAAGGCCACAATTTCGACCCAAGTATTGTCTTGGTCGGCAATAACTCATATAATAATATTAGGACAAATGGTAGGGTATTTTCATATTATTATAATATTATTTTACCCTTATATACCTGATTTACCCTTTAACTATAGTAAATAGAATATTAAAGTTACTCTTCACTAAAAATTATTTCGATCCTATTAGACCAAATTTTTCATACTAATTACAACCATGTATGTCAGTTTTTCAAAATTCAATTCACAGAAGTGGTTAAATTAGATTTAACACTAATCCTGTTGATGGATCGAGAAAACGAGTTTTTAAAAAGTAAAAACCATCAAAAGATTGACATGTGTTTATATAAAATTTCAATGTGAATTTACTTCTAAAGACCAAGATTTAATTAAATGATAAAAAATTAATTTAACTATACCTTAAAACCAATTAAAAGGTTAATAAAAAATTTAAATAAATTAGATGAAAAAGAAGTTTTGAATTAAAATGCTGTATTTTTTACTATTCATTAAAATATGAAATTTATCAGAAAAATACCAAAATTTCAACTAAAGTAAATTTTGATGTTCCAATTTCAAAAAAGAGGTTTATTTTATCAAATAGAACTTATAAAATTGCCAAAAATAGATTTAAAATGAGTTCTCCATCAAAAGGAAGTAAAACTACCTTTAAAAAATATTCGAGTATTTTATGCTTAAAATTGGATTTATTCTCATTTTAAGCCTATAAAATTTATTAAAATAAAGTAAGAAATATTTAATAAACATGTGTAAACATAATATATTTAGTTTTGTTCATTCCTTCCAATACAACTGTTACATGTTAACTACCATTTAAAATAATAATATTAATAATGTATTATTTTTCGGTATAACTCAATATTGTGTGCAACGTAAGATTTTGGAGAAACACATTGTTGTGTGTCGGGTATGCTATCGGACATAACATCGCTGTTAAGGTAAAATCACTATCTAATTCATAAATATTAATAAATATAAAAAGGTCTTATTCTGTAATTACCTAGGATGTTATGAAATCAATTTTATTCATTCAAAACATTTCTCAAAACACATTTTATAATAAAAACAAAAAGTAAACTCATCCATAAATTAAATATGGAATATAAATCAAATGAGATTCATTATAAAAATGATGTATAATAATAGTAAATAAAAATAAATTGCTGCAACATATCCATTAAATGTAAAAAGGGATGTAAACAATGTGTGTAGCGGGGATCTCTAAGATAATAATATCAAATGAAAAATCATCATGGGAATATCACTGGATCCTAGGGTGTAAAAATATTAAACATATCCCATTAGAATCAACAACCTGAGGGTTCCCATCTATAACAACACCATCGATAAAGAAATAAGGCTATCACATTCCTAACACTATAGGTGAAGAAACATGGATATTACATCACTAACGATATGGTAAAAACAATAAGGACATCATGTCCTTACACTATGACACACAAAATATCACTAACATAGTTACCTTGGTTTCCCATGAAAAAATAAAAGTGTAGGTGAGAAAAAAATATGAACATGATCAATTTATAAATCGATAATAAATCATAACCAATAAATCTCATCTCACCTCCAACACCCTCTCAAGAAATATCCACCTATGACATCATAAAAGCATCACAAAATAATAATCAATACACTTCCCATAACACTATTACAAAAAAGGCCTTTAAAAGAATTGACCTTTATCAGTGCTAGTAAAAAGTGCTCATAAAGAGTACTTGTTATCAACATTTTTTAGCACTGATAAAAAATACTCCTTTTCAACTCTTTTTTAGCACGGATAAAGGGTACCCTTTATCAATGCTTTATTTTTAGCACTCATAAATTATACCCTTTATTAGAGATTTTATTAGCACCCATAAAGAGATCCTTTGTCAGTGCTTTTTTAGTGCTGATAAATGTCAATAAATAAATAAAAAATAAAAAATAGTTTATTAAAAAAATTAAAAAAAAGTACATTGAGAAAAATATTAATCATTTTATTAATTAAATAATTATTAATATTGTTAATAAATAGTATATATTAAATAAAAATATATATGAATTTATATAAATATGATTTATATAATAACAAATATTTATGCTTTACATTAAATAGTAATATATTTCATTAGTGAATAATGGTTTATAATTAAAAATTAATATGAATTAAAAATATGGACTAATTGTATGAAGTAATATAAATAATTGAATGCCATTTTAATTTAAAATTTAACATATATCAAATGTGTGTTATATTGATTTAACATATACACAATTAATGCATTTTATATACAAAACACACACAAATATTTACATAATTAATGAAATCTTATATAGAAACACATACACCTAATATTTATGTACCTTGGGCCTACAGGTTATGCACGGGTTCCCCTTCAACCCTTAAAAGGGGGATTATCTATAATAAAATTAAAAAAAGAAGGCCTTCAGGCCATTCGGGCACCTAATATTTATGCAATTTATTAAAATTTTAATATTAATTTTATAATTTCATTATAACACGATACATTAAATATATCATGTATTTAATTGTGGTAAATTTTGTTGATTTATTTTTAATTTTATTACAGTTAAGTATTAATTCATTTTTAATATGTTTTATTTTTTATTTTTTTATTTTCTTGGGAATTTAATCAATTTATATTATATATATATATATATATTATATGTTTTATTATTTTCAATATGTATTTTTTTTCAATATATATCCATATTTTTTAATAATAATTATTTAATTAGTAAAAAATAACCATTTTTTTAATATTGTTAAAGTGTACTCATTTTTAATTTTTCAATTTTACTCATTTTTAACATACATGCACTTAAGATTAAATATTCATTAATAATGTTAAAAATATATTTGTAAAAAATATTTATAAATAACTATATTTATAAATATATATTTACTATATTTATACATTTATATATTTATATTTATAAATAAATAAATATTATTTTTTTAAAAAGTATTTATATAATTATAAATTTATAATTATATATATTTAAATAATTATAAAATTATAATAAATTTATTTAAATAATGAATATATTTTCTATATTTATATTTATAAATATATATTATCACGAACCAACCCGGGTCGACCACGAACTAGTCACCCGAGCCGGTCCGCGGCATGGCCCGGAGGGCGTTCCCGATCCCCACGGGCTGGCAACCAGTGTCGGGCATCAAGATTTAATCATTGGGAATGATTTTAGCCCAAAAAAAACCATGATCAAAACAGAATAGAAACTAAACAAAACAGACAAACACTAACAACAGAAATAAAATAAAATCCACGCGACCAACATACCTCCACGTGGCCTCGCAGGTCACCACCCAAACAAAGGACCAACCTCGCTCCAACACTGAGCGACACAAACCAAGAAACCTAAACAAAGGAACCTGCAACTGAAATGGTAAGAGATAGGTGTGAGTACAAAAAAAATACTCAGTAGGTGAGCCCAACAACAAATCCCAAAGCATAGACAATAAAAAAGAATTCACAAAACTAGGTTTGAACTACAATGTATTTGTCACGATCTGTCCTCGGGGCCCGTGCCGTGACTACCCCAAGCCCGCCTTCTATAGGCCAGGGGCTGGCGATTAGCACCAAGGCGTAATTCCCGGTAAAAAGGGAAGACATTGCCTTTGTAAAGTAAACAAACACCACAGAGCAAGCAAGCAGAAGTAAACACTAAGTAAAAACTCGATACAACAGTAAGTGCGGAAAAAAGTAAGTGGGCCAGAATACAAACCCAAACTAAAAGTAAAGTACAACTAAAAAGGAGAGTACATCAACTGAAAAGTAAAGCCGCAGCCTCGATCCGTCCACTGGAAGTCCCACCTGAAGGGTGGGTACAGATAGCCTCCACAGCTCCTCGGGTCCAGCCG
This sequence comes from Viscum album, assembly GCA_963277665.1. Classification (NCBI taxonomy): domain Eukaryota; kingdom Viridiplantae; phylum Streptophyta; class Magnoliopsida; order Santalales; family Viscaceae; genus Viscum; species Viscum album. Next base: position 733,730,151 of record OY728147.1, on the reverse strand, counting down.
TCCGCTCCGAGTACGTCCCGCCCAGTGGTCCACCTCCGGGTACCGACCTGCTCCTCGTACCTCAACCACGATCAGTGCTGTCCATCGTCTGCAACCAACACAACGTAGTGCGGGCATAGTCCGTGCAGGGGTGAGTATAAACTACTCAGTAGGGACCCCGAGACCCCCTAAGGTCTCCCAGAATCCACAAAGGATAATCCACAAAGGAAAGATACAATCACGAAGTAACATCCGAAACTACTTAGGTATATGCCCATACATATACCTAAGTCACCAATTCCAGTTCGGCTCCAACATCCGAGCCCAAGTTCGATCACGTCCACACAGGATAGCACAACACAATCCACATAGGAAAGCAAAACAAGATTCAGATCACACAGGTATACTTCTTCGTATGACGATAGAGATGATTAGATATAGCCACTGATTCATCTAAGCCGTCGGACCCACAAAGGATCGATGGGTAATAACCCCTACAATGACCCAAAAAGGATCTGACCCACATAGGATCGATAGGTAACTAACCCCCGCAATGACCCACACAGGATCAGACCCACACAGGATCTGTAGGCGCTGACCCACACAGGACCGCTGAGCGCTGACCCACACAGGACCTGACCTACACAGGATCGGTAGCACTGATCCACGTAGGATCGCTGAGTGCTGTAGTCGTCGCCGTCGAATCCACGGAGGATTTCTACACAGTTTTCAACGTCGTCGCCGTCGCAGACAGCTCTAGGGTTCCCGCACACAACAAGCTCGTTCGGGAGGGTCCGCTCCACGATCCGAGGGGCTGATACATCAACTAACACATAGACTAGAGTTGATGTATCCAAAAGTTCCGTATCATCAACATGAACTCAACGTTATAGACGGTGCGTCAATCAGACGCCCGGTCTGAGAGTTATTGGGTTTTTCGTCCAAGGGTCCCGGTTGGTTTTTAAGTCAAAACCAACCCGACCGTACTCCAACTACATCCAAACCTCAATCGGAGTAATCCAAAAGGTCCGTCTCACCAATATGAATCCATCAAAGTCGACGGCACGTCAATTGGACGTCCAGAGATCAAGTTATAAGCATTTCCGCTCCGAGGGCCTGGTTGGTTTCGTGTACGAACCAACCCGGACAAACCAAAAGTACTCCTAAACCTTGAGTGTAATAGACTGAAACGACCGTCTCGATCCAAGGATCGCTACACAACTAAAGGTGCGTCGATCGGAGGCCCGTAGCTCAAGTTATGGGCATCAGACCAAAAAGTCTGGTATTAGGGGGGTTCGGGCCCGGTCCGCCCCGGCCCAGCACCCCCTGGGTCGGCCCGAACCGGGTCGACCCGACCCGGGTCCGGCTCGCTTGGGCGCGGACCATCCCAGCCTAGGCCCGGCCCGGCCTGGCGGCCTGGTCCGGTGGACCGGCCAAGGCAGCCGGCCCGGCGCGCTGGCGCCAGCCAGGGGCTCGGCCGTTTCGGCTGAGCGAAGGGACGCGAGGGGAGGTGGCTGCTTCCCGTTTCTTGTAACTGCGGCCCCATGTGGGGGACGCTTTTCTGCCCATCCGGGGGTTGAAACCCCCAGCTCTTCTCCTGTCCGGCCAACCCACTCCGGCCGACCGGCTGTTGCCGCCATGGGACCGGCAAGGGCCGGTCCCCCTGCTCCGACGCCGGCGGCCCGGAACTGGCCGCCGGTTCCTCTGCTCTTCCGTGGACTGGAACCGGCCATGACCTTGGTTCGTCCGGCGCGGTGTGACGGTGCCGCGCCCATCCACCGTAGCCCTACTCCGGCCGCGGTGCTTTTGTGGTTCTCTGGCACGGCGCGACGGCGCCACATCTTTGGTTCGCCTTCAACGGCGCAACGCGATGGCGCGACACTTCTTCCCCTCTTCTTAATAATTCCCGCGCTGTGCTTCGGCACCATGTTGCTTTATTCGTGTCGCATCAATATCAAACAACCAAAAAGGGGAGGAGAGTCGGTTGTGTTCGTGCGGTCCGACCTCCTCCCGTTATTGCGATGACAGACGGCCCCAAATAGACGATAAACCAACGATGAAGTAATCGGGAACGAACGAAATAAATAAAGCCCTACCTCATCAAATCGTTGAGCGAGGGTTCATCACGGAAATAACCGTCGCAGAAGAAGACGTCGCGGAAGGAGAATCGTCGCGTCGCAGATAAAGGATTTGTCGGCGTCGCGTCTTCAATCTCTGAGGATCCGGCGTTTTTATCGACCTTCATCGGAGGTCGGCATTCTTCGCGTTTTTCGCGTTCTTTGCGTTCTTTGCGAGGAGGAAAAACTTCAAGAACCTGAGTGAATTCTCCCCAGCCTCTCACAACCCAACAACTTTAATAAAATAAGAGTTTTCATATTTTATTAACACACCAGCCAACGATTTGAATTTCAAAAAAAAGAAACAATCAATTAATTGAATTAATTGAGGAGTTTAAAACCGCCCAATTAATGAGGCGTTTATTAACTAGATGAAACGCATGGGTTGACTTCATTAAAAAGGGGGTGCGGGTGCGTTTCTCAATTAAATGAGGGGGGTTGAAAAACCAAGGTGGGGCTCATGTGGGCCCCACCCCACAAATATCCTACCTAGTGGTGTAGGATATTGTGGGTCCCACTTTAACCCCTTAACTTAGGTTAAAAAACTTAAATAAAATAAATGGTGCGACCAATTTATTTTATTCATTTACTTAACCTGAAAATTTAAAAACCACACCCGAGCAAACGCAACTCCGGAAAAGGTGTTTCTAAGCAATTACCGGCACTGCGATTCCAACGGTGCCCTTGGAATCTGAATCCGAGCACCGGTTCAAAAGTTAGAAAAACCCGCTCATTCGTTCAATAAACGTACCCGAGCTAAACTTTGGAAAAAGATTCTGGGCACACCGGGCCTCGGAATTAGGTGCCATCAGAAACTGTGTTCTTGTAAAAATTCCCAAGAAAATTAAGAAGAAAAAAAAATTTCCTTCAATTTTTCGGGTCTTTACATCACTTCCACGACTTTACGTCCCCGTAAAGATACATCAAAAACTAGGGAAACAAATGTGGGTACTGAGCACGCATCTGAGCCTCCCGCTCCCAAGTGCTCTCCTGGAGGTTCCCGTGCTGCCAACTGATGCGCATAAGAGGAATCGACCGTCCACGTAGGACCCGCTCCTGTCGATCCTCAATCTCCACTGGGACCTCCACAAAAGTCGCCCCATCATCAACGTCCAGCTCCCCATGGTCAATGATATGCGTCGGGTCGTGCACATATCTCCTCAGCTGAGATACATGGAAGATGTCGTGCACCCGATGCAACTGAGGTGGTAGAGCCAGGCGATAAGCCACCTCGCCAATCCTGCTAAGGACCTGGAATGGTCCGATGAAGCATGGAGACAACTTTCCGCCTCGACCAAATCTCCGTAATCCACGTCAAGGTGAGACCCGCAAGAAGGCGTGGTCGCCATCCTCAAACTCCAGTGGCCTCCGCCTCCTGTCAGCATAAGACTTATGCCGGCTATGAGCTGTCCTCATCCGCTCCTGAATGAACTGGACCTTCTCTGTCGTGGCCTGGACCATCTCCGGTCCCACAAGTGCTGACTCCCCAGGGTCTGTCCAGCACAGAGGTGATCTGCAAGGTCGGCCGTACAACGCCTCGTAAGGTTCTATCCTGATGGTGGAGTGGTAGATGTTGTTGTATGAGAACTTCACCAAGGGTAGGTGGTCCTCCCAGCTACGACCAAAGTCGAGGTCACATGCGCGGAGCATGTCCTCGAGAGTCTGAATGGTCCTCTCCGTCTGACCATCTGTCTGAGGGTGAAAGGCGGTACTCAGACGTAGCTGCATCCCGAATGCCTCCTGCAACCCCTTCAAAAGCTGGGAAGTAAAGCGAGCATCTTGATCAGAGACGATAGATGATGGCACACCATGAAGCCGTACAACCTCCTGAACGTAGAGACGTCCCAAGCTCTCCACTGAGACCTGTTCTCTGATGGGTAAGAAGTGAGACGATTTGGTGGGTCGGTCGACAATCACCCAAATGGCGTCGTGACCTCTGGAAGTGCGTGGAAGTCTAGTCACGAAGTCCATAGATATCCCGTCCCACTTCCACTCCGGGACCTCCAAGGTCTGTACCAAGCCTGCTGGTACCTGGTGCTCTGCCTTCACCTGCTGGCAGGTGAGGCATCGAGAAACAAACTCTGCCACAACCTTCTTCATGACCGGCCACTAGTGCTATCGTCTGAGATCCTGGTACATCTTCGCCACTCCAGGATGTACCGCAAAAGGGGAAGTGTGAAACTCTCTCAACACCTCCTCTCATAAAGCAAATGGTACCAAGGTACGTCCTCTGAAAAGGACGTCGTGCTCTCCTCTTAAAGAGTAACCATCAGGTGCCTGTCCTGAGGATATCTGTGCACGCCGCGTCTCACAGTCGGCGTCCCCACGCTGTGCCTCTCTGACCTGCTGCAGTAGTGGAGGAGTGACTGTGAGTGACTAAAGGAAGGCTTCTCCATCTCTATCCACGAAGGATATCTACAAAGCGGCTAGCTTCTCTGTCGCCTCCCCAAGTAGCTGAATGCCCGTCCTCCTGATGAGATCATCGGCTACTACGTTCCCCTTTCCAGGAGTATAGAATATCTCAAAGTCATAGTCTTGGAGGAACTCGAGCCATCGCCACTGTCTCACGTTCAGGTCCTTCTGCGAGAAGATTTACCTGAGACTCTGATGGTTAGAATAGACTATAAAGTGCTCGCCCATCAGATAGTGTCTCCATGTCTTCAGAGTGAAGACCACTGCTGCTAACTCCAGGTCATGGGTAGCGTAGTTCTGCTCATGCGGCCTCAACTGACGTGATCCATAGGCAATCACTGCCCACTCCTGCATCAAGACACATTCGAGTCCAGTCCCTGATGCGTCGCAGTAGACTACGTACCCTACTCCCTCCTCCGGTAGCCTCAAGATAGGGGCGCTGGTCAATCTATGTCTCAGCTCCTAGAAGCTTTGATGACATCTATCTGACCACACAAAGGGTTTCCCCTTCTTCGTCAAAGCTGAGAGTGGCACCGCAACTCTAGAGAAGTCTGGAACAAATCTCCGATAGTATCCAGCTAGTCCCAAGAAACTCCGCACCTCCATCACGCTCCTGGGTGGCTCCCAAGCTAGCACTGCCTCGATCTTCGCAGGATCCACCGCAACTCCCGCCTCAGAGATGACATGTCCCAAGAAGTGGACCTCGCATATCCAGAAATGATACTTCAAGAGATTTCCATAAATCTGGTGCTCTCAGAGTGTGTCTAGTACAACCCGTAAGTGGTAGGCGTGCTCCTCATCAGTCGTCGAGTAAATAAAAATGTCATCGATGAAGACCACGACAAATCAATCGAGGTATGGATGAAAGATCCTGTTCATGAGGGCCATGAACACTGCTATAGAATTGGTTATGCCGAATGGCATAACCAAGAACTCATAGTGGCTGTACCGACATTTGAAGGCCGTCTTCTGCATGTACTCGTCCCGAACTCTGAGCTGATGATAGCCTGATCTAAGGTTTATCTTCGAGAACCACCGTTCTCCCTTGAGATGATCGAAGAGGTCATCAATACTCGGTAGTGGATACTTATTCCTCACTGTCACTTGGTTCAGGCGAGGATAGTAGACACAAAGTCGCAAGCTCCCATCCACCTTCTTGGCGAACAATATCAGGGAAGCCCAGGGTGAAACACCGGGCTGGATGAATCCCTTGCCCTGCAAGTCCTCCAACTGTACCCGTAGCTCTCGAAGCTCAGCGGGGGCCATCTGATATGCTGGAGTGGATATCGGGGCTGTCCTGGGGTACAGGTCAATATAAAAGTCTACCTCTCTACGAGGAGGTAGTCCCAGAACATCATCGGGGAAAACGTCTGCATACTGATCCACCACTGCAGGAAAACTAGGACTCCGCACGTCAACTGCTCCTAGGATGAGGCTAGCCAACTGATGAGTGATGGGATGTCCTATCCTCTGCGAGAGTCCATCCTGTGCTGCGAAGGTTCCCTTCTCGCCAGTGAAGGTGAACCTGCTCTCGTCGATGCGTACATATCGCACCTTGCGCCTAATACAGTCAATATGAGCATGGACTGTAGATAACCAATCCATGCCCAAGATGACGTCGTAAGGCCTCGACGCCGCTACAAAAAGATCCCAGCTGAATATCTCACCTCCTAGAGTAAGCTCACACTGCCGGCACCAGTGCGTAATCATCGAGTCTGCTTCCGTAGGAGTGTTTAGCCGTAAGGATCGAGCCAACAGCTCTGTCGGAATCTCCGAGCTCCGAACAAGGGAAGCGACTATGAAAGAATGACTCGCTCCTGTGTCTATAAGAACTGCAGTAAGGGTGTAATAGACACAGATAGTACCTCAAATCATCTTGGGAAAGCCGTGGTCATAGGCCTCCGCTGCCTGAAGCTGTGCCTGTCTCTGCCCGCCAGCTCCCTGTGGTCAGGGTGGACCTCCTGGTGGTGGTGGTGGTAGAGCCTCAAAGCGTCTCCCACCACCTGCTGCTTGGCCAACTCCTCTGCCTCATCCGCCTGCTCCCTGCGGACCGCCATGGTCAACCCTCTTCCTCTGACTGGGTGGCCCCTCAACCATCTGCTGCTCCTCCACACGACGGGTCAGGCAGTCATGAGCCATATGGCCCTGCCCGCCGCATGCATAGCACTGTCTGCCTCTCGAAAGATGGGCTCCACACTGTGTGCCCCACACCACTAAGCCAGTGTCTTAAGGTCGTCTTCCTGGGGGTCTGGTCTGCCTGGACCCATGAGTCATCCGTCGACTGCCTGCTACAGAAGACTCTGCTACGTGCCACCCTGCGATAGGTCTCGCTGCTGATGTAGGCTCAGCAAGGAAGCTCTAGATCATAAGGGCTCACTCCAATACCCATGCCTACATCAGAATGCTGAGGGAGATCAGTGATGCCCTGATCTTATGCCTCAACCCCTAATCAAAGGTCCAGGCCCGAAAGAATGGGTCTCGTACCATGTCCTTCGAATAGCGCGAGAGATCTGTAAATCTCGCCGAGTACTGGGCAATTGTCAAGCTGCCCTGCCGCAGCTGTAGAAGCTCTTGGATGCGCACCACACAGAGGGTGGCTGTGAAGAACTCCGAGCGAAAGAGGTTCTCAAAGTCCATCTAGAAGAGAGATGCCTCGTCGTGCACCTGGAGCATCAAGCTCCACCATCTGCCTGCTACCGCGTGCAGGAGGTTCGCTACGAGGATCACCATGAGGTCTGCTGGTGTCCTCACTAACCTGAAAACTCATACAACTACCTCCAGCCAATCCTCAGCTTCCTGAGGGTCCATCTCCCCACAGAACCTGGGCGGTCGCTGGTGCTAAAACTCGTGCAGTGCACTAAGGTGACGTGCATTGTCAGCAGCTGGGGCTGGTAGCATTGGTGGCTCAACGGGTAGAGGTACCGCCAGTGCCTCTACTGTCAAAGGGACCTGTACCGAGGCCTCATCGCTCTGTGGGCTGTCATCACGTACAACGCTCGGAACCCTAGCTGGCTGCTGTCGTGGGGCCATCCTAAAAAGGAAACAGGTGTGCCACAGTTAAACAATATACCTGGTGATCTGACACAAAGTAATCATAAAGAAAACTTATAACACAAATGCAATCAATGTTTTCATGCATTATGTCGGAAATCAGAAGTCAGGGTCCTGGTGTACGGATACGTCGGCCGCCACACCAACACTGGACTACCTGGACTGATAACCACACTCAATACTCTTAACACTATTGCTTCACATAGAAAAAGATCAGATTCCTGAGTTCTGTGGTAGAACCGAACTCCTCTGATACCAATTTGTCACGACCCGTCCTCGGGGCCTGTGCCGTGACTACCCCAAGCCCGCCTTCCATAGGCCAGGGGCTGGCGACTAACACCAAGGCGTAATTCCCGGTAAAAAGGGAAGGCATTGCCTTTGTAAAGTAAATAAACACCACAGAGCAAGAAAGCAGAAGTAAACACTAAGTAAAAACTGGATACCACAGTAAGTGCGGAAAAAAGTAAGTGGGCCAGAATACAAACCCAAACTGAAAGTAAAGTATAACTGAAAAGGAGAGTACAACAACTAAAAAGTAAAGCCGCAGCCTCAAGCCGTCCACTGGAAGTCCCACCTGAAGGGTGGGTACAGATAGCCTCCACTGCTCCTTAGGTCCAGCCGTCTGCTCCGAGTACGTCCCGCCTAGTGGTCCACCTCTGGGTACCGACCTGCTCCTCGTACCTCAACTACGATCAGCGCTGTTCGTCGTCTACAACCAACACAACGTAGTGCGGGCATAACCCGTGCAGGGGTGAGTATAAGCTACTCAGTAGGGACCCCGAGACCCCTGAAGGTCTCCCAGAATACACAAAGGATAATCCAAAAAGGAAAGATACAATCACGAAGTAACATCCGACACTGCTTAGGTATATGCCCATAAATATACCTAAGTCACCAATTCCAGTTCGGCTCCAACATCCGAGCCCAAGTTTGATCATGTCCACACAGGATAGCACAACACAATCCACATAGGAAAGAAAAACAAGATTTAACTCACACAAGTATACTTCTTCGTATGATGATAGAGATGATCAGATATAGCCACTGATTCATCTAAGCCGTCAGACCCACAAAGGATCGATGGGTACTAACCCCCGCAATGACCCAAAAAGGATCTGACCCACACATGATCGATATGTAACTAACCCCCGCAATGACCCACACAGGATCAGACCCACATAGGATCTGTAGGCGCTGGCCCACACAGGACTGCTGAGTGCTAACCCACACAGGATCTGAACCACACAGGATCGGTAGAACTGATCCACGTAGGATTGCTGAGTGCTCTAGTCGTCGCCGTCGAATCCACGGAGGATTTCTGCACAGTCATCAACGTTGTCGCCGTCGCAGCCAGCTCTAGGGTTCCCGCACATAGCAAGCTCGTTCGGGAGGGTCTGCTCCATGAACCGAGGGGCTGATATGTCAAATGAAACATAGACCAGAGTTGATGTATCCAAAAGTTCCGTATCGTCAACAGGAACTCAACGTCACAGACGACGCGTCAATCGGACGCCCGGTCTGAGAGTTATTGGCCTTTTCGTCCAAGGGGCCCGGTTGGTTTTTAATTAAAAACCAACCCGACCATAACCCAACTATGTCCAAACCTTGAGTGGAGTAATCCAAAAGGTCCGTCTCACCAAGAGGAATCCATCAAAGTCGACGACACGTCAATCAGACGTCTATAAGCGTTTCTGCTCCGAGGGCCTGATTGGTTTTGTGTACGAACCAACCCGGACAAACACAAAGTTCTTCAAAACCTTGAGTGTAATATACCTAAACGACCGTCTCGATCCAAGGATCTCTAGGAAACTAATGGTGCATTGATCGGAGGCCCGTAGCTCAAGTTATGGGCATCAGACCGAAAAGTCCGGTATTAGGGGGGTTCGGGCCCGGTCCGACCTGGCCCGGTACCCCCTAGGTCGGCCCGAACCGGGTCGACCCGACCTGGGTCCGGGTCTGGCTCGCTTGGGCGTGGCCCGGTCTAGTTGGCGCGGCCTGGTCTGGTGGCCTGGTGTGGCGGACCGTCCAGGGCAGCTGGCCCAGCGCGCTGGCGCCAGCTAGGGGCTCGACTGTTTCGACCGAGTGAAGGGACGCGGGGGGGGGGGGGGGGTGCTTCCCATTTTTTGTAACCGCGACCCCATGTGGGGGCCGATTTGCTGGCCAGCCGGGGGTTGAAACCCCCGTCTCTTCCCCTGTCCGGCCGGCCGGCTGTTGCCGCCACGGGACCGGCAAGGGCCGGTCCCCCTGCTCCGACGCCGGCGGCCCGGAACCGGCTGCCGGTTCCTCTGCTCTGCCGCGGCCCAGAACCGGCCGCGACCTTGGTCCGTCCGGCGCGGCGTGACTGCGTCGCGCCCATCCACTGCGGCCCCGCTCCGGCCGCGGTGCTTTTGTGGTTCTCCAGCATAGCGCGACGGCGCCGCGTCTTTGGTTCATCTTCAACGGCACGGCGCGACGGCGCGACGCTTCTTCCCCACTCCTTAATAATTCCCGCGCGGTGCTTCGGCACCGCGTTTCTTTGTTCATGCCGCATCAATATCAAACAACCAAAAAAGGGTAGGAGAGTCGGCCGTGTTCGTGCGGTCTGACCTCCTCCCGTTATTACGATGACAGGCGGCCCCAAATAGACGATAAACCAACGATGAAGTAATCAGGAACAAACGAAATAAATAAACCCTTACCTCGTCGAATCGTTGAGTGAGGGTTCGTCGCAGAAATAACTGTCGCGGAAGAAGACGTCGCAGAAGGAGAATCGTCGCATCGTGGAGAACGGATTCGTCGGCGTCGCGTCATCGATCTCCGAGGATCCGACGTTCTTGTTGACCTTCGTCGGAGGTCGGCGTTCTTCGCGTTCTTCGTGAGGAGGAAGAACTTCAAGAACCTGAGTGAATTCTCCCCAGCCTCTCACAACCCAACAACTTTAATAAAATAAGAGTTGTCTTATTTTATTAACACACCAGCCAATGATTTGAATTTCAAAAAAAAGAAACAATAAATTAATTGAATTAATTGAGGAGTTTAAAACCGCCCAATTAATGAGGCGTTTATTAACCAGATGAAACGCATGGGTTGACTTCATTAAAAAGGGGGTGCGGGTGTGTTTCTCAATTAAAGGAGGGGGTTTGAAAAAAAAGGTGGGGCTCGTGTGGGCCCCACCCCAAAAATATCCTACCTAGTGGTGTAGGATATTGTGGGTCCCACATTAACCCCTTAACTTAGGTTAAACAACTTAAATAAAATAAATGGTGCGACCAATTTATTTTATTCATTTACTTAACCCGAAAATTTAAAAACCACACCCGAGCAAACGCAACTCCGGAAAAGGTGTTTCTAAGCAATTACCGGCACTGCGATTCCAACGGTGCCCTCAGAATCCGAATCCGAGCACTGATTCAAAAGTTAGAAAAACCCTCTTGTTCGTTCACTGAACGTACCCGAGGTAAACTTCGGAAAAAGATTTCGGGCACACTGGGCCTCAGAATTAGGTTCCGTCAGAAACTGCGTTCTTGTAAAAATTCCCAAGAAAATTAAGATGGAAAAAAAAATTTCCTTGAATTTTTCAGGTCATTACAGTATTAAAAGTATGCTTTCATAAATATTTCACTTGAAAACAAAACACGAATCATTTCCCTTGTTCATTTTCAAAAGTTATATTCCTTTCATTAGTGCCAATGGAATTTTCAAATGGAGAATAATGTTACATTTCAGATTTTACAAAAAGAGAATAAAACATTTTCATTTGAAACCATTTTCACAAAAAGAACAAAGTACCAAAAGGAACAGTAGAAACCACACGGTAAGGGAAATGCAGCTATAAAAACAAACACTACACTGATCACTACTAACAATAGAAAGCCAAAAGACATGGGTCAAACCTAGGAGCTCATGAACAATCCAGAACAAACCATACATGTGACTCATCCTAAAGGCATGCCCTAAATCGATGACGTCATAACGCCCTAACGCTCGGCATATCCCTACATGGCCTAACCGAGGGGCCCAATCCCCATAGCAGTAATAACTCAGTATTCCCTTGCTATGGGGCCACTAGCCAATGCATAATCTAAAATAGTGCGACAATCGTTCTCAGAAGATTAACTCACTATTCTAGGTTCTCATGTCAACACAAGCAATAAAAAGGGGTGAGTCAACAAATACTAGTCAAGTAATTCAACAAATGCATTATCATCTTACACCATCAACACACACATAACAAAAACACCCCTGAGTACCCCAAGGAACAAGACCCTTGCCTTTAAACCATTATCACACAAGGGAAGACCCAATCCAAGGTAACCCCCATCTTTCATCAACCAACAAGGCGAGTACCCATTCCAAGGAGGGTTTTCCGATGAAAGCATTTTTATTTAAAGTGCCAACCAGGCCTTAAAAACCATTTAATACCAAAACGTTTCCAAAAGACGCAACACACGCCATCCTGTTGAAAACCAGAAACACACTTAGAACCTCATTTAAGAAACTCAAATCATCATTTTAAATCTGAAACACATTGGTGTCACAAGTAAAACCCATTTTCCAATATCCAAACGCACCCACTTTCATCAATAGCCAAATGGGCCTTTTATAATTTTTTTAAGGAACACTATTTCTCAAATGAAATCCAAAAATTTATTCATGCACCAAATAAAAACATTTTTCATCAAACAATAATCACACTTAAAGTTTCCAAAATCAAGTTTAAAGGTCAAATGAGCATTTTCTCTATTCAAGTTTTAAGAGAACACCATTTTCCATAAACAATACACCTGCCATTTTACACACACCAAAACCATTTCAAAACACACTTCAACATGACTTTCACATTTCATAAAGAACCCATTTAGCAATATCACAAGAAAAACACAGAATTAAAATCCAAGAACAATACTTCCAGTGAAATTCAAGAGATAAACAACTTCCGTTTTCAGCAGGTTACCACACTAAAAATAACTATTTAATACTACTTTAAATTTACTAAAAATCAATGAAAAGATAAGGAATAAATAAATTTTAAATTTAAAGGCAAGTGCAGTGGGAGACCTACCTTGACTTGCAAACTGAACTCGATGACACAACACACCTCACGCAGGCGCGTACGCACATGCAAGCCGAAGACTACTGCGTTGCGGAATTATTCTGCCAACGCCCTGAAAAAAATACCAAAACAACCAAAACAGCCAACCACTGATATAAAATAAGTTCAAACAGATTCATCTCACAAAATTTACCTCAGCGTAGAGATGCGCTCGACCCACGGGGTCGTGCGCTCTAGTCATAAGGGGTGGCGCGCTCAGGCACATAGACTATCGGGGGTCGCGCACCGACCGTTAGGTGCGCCACTGTCCGGCGCAAGGCATCGGTGGTTGGCTGGACCGCGGAAGGCCGGAACGCGACCAAACGAAGGTGCGGTGGTCGGGAAACGTAGCGCAGGCGCGCTGGAGGAAGTCGGAATGCTGGAGGGTGTGCCAGAGTGCCGGGAAAAAGGCCGGGAGTGCCCGAGATGCTGAAACGGTGGTCGGAGGGCTGCTGTCCAGAGGCGAGGCTCTCTGGATCTCGGCCAGAGGTCACCGGAGGGGGTCGGAGGCCACTGGCCGGCGGTGGGGCTCACTGGAAGGGCTAGCAGGGGGTGCCAAAGCGCTGGCCGGCAGCGGAGGGCCTGGGTGTGAATAGGAGGCTGACCGGATATGCTGAGGGGGGGCGCTGGCAAGATCGGAGCAACCTAGCAAGGGAGCTGGGTTAGCGTGGGGCGGTGGAGACCTGCGGTGGAGAATCACCGTGTTGCACCACTGGAAGGAGGGGGGAGAGGTCTGTCGTGCCGCTGGGAAGGAAGAAAGGAGGGCATGCACAAGGTTCTACAGGGAGATGCAGAGGTGACGAAGGGGTCCAGGGGGTGTCTGGGTGCGGCGCGTAGGAACAGGGAAGAGGGGGGGGGGGGGGCGAGGGGTTAGGTTAGGGTTTCATTCATTTTTTTAATAATAATAATAACAATAATAATAAAACCATAAATAAAAATAATAAAAAGACCATAATAATTATAATAAGAATAAAAATTAATAACAATAAAATAATAAATATTGATAATAATATTAATAAAAATAATAAACATAAAACTAATAAAGTTATAATAATAAGACTAATAAAAAAACAAAAACAAAAACAAAAATAATAACAATAATAACACCTCATTAATAATAATACTATTGATTACATAATAACATTATTATTATTTTTACAACCTAAAGATTTAACCTAATTTGTTTGTATAAAGCTTTACTTATTTTTAATCGTTAGATACTTGCACGGATACTCGGGATAACGACGCGACTACTGCCCGTTGTGCGGTGACCGTGCATGGGTCCGAAACCCATGAAGAATATTAAACGATGAAAATTTTAAGTCGGGACCCAGGCCGGACCTTGGCGCGATGAATCGGAGCCAAGAAATAATAAAATATAAATAAGTTAAGAAGTCTGGGTGTGGCAAATCTCCCCACCACAGACACTTTCTTCCCCCAGAAAGTTACCCAATCGAACGATAAACAAAGCTCGAATCAATGCCTGGTTGAAAACAAAAGGAACCACAATACAAGAGAACGGGAGAACACGAAAGGGTTCTCCCCACCACAAGATCTCAACTAGTGCGAAAATTTATCACTCAAACACACCACCCCGGGAGGGGGGGGGGGGGCGACGCAGAAACTCCCAACTAACCCAAACTAACCTTTATAGCACGAGTGAAACAACACCTCCGCTAAAACTTAGTCATTGACCAAAAACCCCCAAAACTAGAGAGAAACATCCAAGAGGAACTAAACCCACGAAGTAAACTCGAGCATTACCACAAACGTCGATCCTTCCATCGACACTTACATCTCCAAATGAACACAGTCAAACTGAGATTAACCCATACAAGGTTCAAACACACTTTTAAAGAAAAACGTACAATTCAGAGAATCATAATTCAGAAAAACTAGACTGTTTGGATTACAAACGAACACATCCATCCCAACTTCACGATGAAACAATGGACCTAAAATAATGCCAAAACTTTAACAGTGGAAGAACAAGAACGGAAGGACTTTAAATGTTTTGTTGGCAACACGGAACACCAAAACCCGAACTGAGGCTTCACACCCCCGACAACTCCTGACTACGCATGAGCTTCACCCCAAGACCTATGGTTGGGGATCTGATGGTTGAAGCATCTCCAGCCTCACAGTCAGGCACTGGAATCTTCTGGTCACAGTTTCTTCCTCAGGTGACGCTTCCTGCAAAGCTTCTCTAGATGATCCAGACACCTGAAATGATGGCACGTCTTCGGAGGGGTGTGACATGAAGACTTGTACACCATAAACGTCCATATTGACGGTACACCATTAGACGGTCCGGCGAACTAGAAGTTAGAGCCATTGTGGAGAAATATTTATAAACAAATTTACCTGACACACTCTGCTCGTCAGATGGGGGACCTTCACGAGCAACTGGATACGGTGGATTGCCAACCGTTTGCGCTCTAGAAACCAACTCAGCTAAGAACACCTCATGAACCAACTTCTCAAAAGTGATGCTCCCAAAAAGGTAGGACTCGCTCCTTGATCTATGGAAGAAGACCCCTGATGAAGGGAGAAGTATTCATCTAGTACTGCGACACTACCCCCAGAAAAAGAGACACAAGATCCTTGAAATGGTCAACATACGCTTTCACCATCTGCTGGCCATGTTGAACACACATGAGCTCTTCCATTTTCTTCATCTTCACCTCCAAAAGTATAAAACATCGAATGAAGACAACTTTAAAGATATACCACATCATCCCAACTTCAGTAATGGAGGGGAAAACAACTCCTACTTGTCCAGATCTAGAACTTCGAACAGACCCAAAACAACATGCAATCTAACAGCTTCGAGAGTTCCCAATACCCTGAAGACATGCTTGACCTCTTCAAGCCACTCCACTATCTCTAACAGACTCCATTCACCATGAAGGACAGACAATGTCCAAGAAAAACCAAAAACTGGGCATGACTCATCAAAACTCTGGGGACCTTTCTGGGCGGCATTTCTGATCAACATATATAACACCAAGACGAAACCGATATCAATTGAAGCAACATCGATAAAGCACCCTCATCCAAAAATGACCAGCTCAAAAAAAGAAAACCAAACAACCACAAACACAACCCAAAATTACCTATCCAAAATTACCATTTCATTTTAGATTCCAAAACCTCGTTTTTTTGATTTCAAAACCGCTTTATTTCAAGACCACTTTCCAAATACCAAATCCACTTTTCAAACCAAAATCAATTTCCAAAACCATTTTCCTCTTTAAAAGCCAATATAGAAAACAAGGTAAATACTTTAATTTCAAACACACCCAGGTAATCCCATGAACCGTTGCACATGTCTTCATCCACTTTCATTCATATGCACCAATACAAACTTTCCACGCATCCTCTCACATGTGCAAACATTCATAAGGAGTACCTGAGGTTTCACCCCAAACCATTATCGACCAATTTCCAAGAAAACACCAGTTTTCCAAACCAAAGGCTTTCAGTTTTAAAACCCATTTCATAAATTTAAATTCATTTAAAAGAAATCAGTCCCATTTCCAAAAACCCTTTTTTTCATTTCCAAAAACACACTTACACCAACCAGAACAAAAACGACACTCAACTTTCATCAAACCACCGGAGTGAGGGACTAGCAGTCACACATAACCTGGCGACATGGTAGTGGGCCATGCCTCAAGTAAGTGTCAACAACTAGGAGGAATTCAAACAGTGTGTCCAGACTCCACATGGGTCACTACTCCATGTGAGATCACGATGTAACATCGGTTTACCTCCGTTGTCATCCCTCAATCCAAAACAAACCAGAACGAAACAAAGACTCAATTCCCGGACTATCCATGGAGACTCAAGGGGCATAATGGGCGAGGGTTCATGACTTCTTTCCCATACCTACCTCTCGAGTCCCGAAAATCCTAATCTCCATTTACCAGACACCCCAAATAACAAGAACCTGCCTCTGATACCATTTTTTCATGAACCAACCCGGGTCGAACCCGAACCGGTCACCCAAACCGGTCTGCGGCATGGCCCGAAGGGAGTTCCCGATCCCCATGGGCTGGAAACTAGTGCCTGACATCAAGATTTAATTGTTGGGAATGATTTTAGCCCAAAAAAAGCCAGGATCAAAAAAGAATAGAAACTAAAAAAAACAGACAAACACTAACAACAGAAATAAAATAAAAGCCACGTGACGAACATACCTCCACGTGACCTCGCAGGTCACCACCCAACAAAAGGACCAAAATCGCTCAAACACTGAGCGGCACAAACCAAGAAACCTGAACAAAGGAACTTGCAACTGAAATGGTAAAAGATAGGCTTGATCACAAAAAAATACTCAGTAGGTGAGCCCAACAACAAATCCCAAAGCACTGCAAATAAATAAAGAATTCACAAATCCAGGTTTGAACTACAATGTATTAAAAGTATGATTTCATAAATATTTCACTTGAAAACAAAACACGAATCATTTCCCTTATTTGTTTTCAAAATTTAGATTCCTTTCATTAGTGCCAATGGCATTTTGAAATGGAGAATAATGTTACATTTCAGATTTTACACAAAGAGAATAAAACATTTTCATTTGAAACCATTTTCACAAAAAGAAAAAAGTACCAAAAGGAATAGTATAAACCACACAACAAGGGAAATGTAGCTATAAAAACAAACACTACACTGATCACTACTAACAACAGAAAGCCAAAAGACATGGGTCAAACCTAGGAGCTCATGAACAATCCAGAACATACCATACATGTGACTCATCTTGAAGGCATGTCCTAACTTGATGACGTCATAACACCATAACACTCGGTATAGACCTACATGGCCTAACCAAGGGGCCCAATCCCTATAGCAGCAATAACTCGGTATTCCCCTGCTATGGGGCCACTAGCTAGTGCGTAATCTGAACTAGTGAAACAATCATTCTCAGAAGATTCACTCACTATGCCAGGTTTTCATGTCAACACAAGCAATAAAAAGGGGGTGAGTCAACAAATACTAGTCAATAAATTCAACAAATTCATTATCTTCTTACACCATCAACACACACACAACAAAAACACCCCCGAGTACCCCAAGGAACAAGACCCTTGCCTTTAAACCATTATCACACAAGGGAATCCCCAAGCTAAGGTAACACCCATCTTTCATCAACCAACAAGGCGAGGACCCATTCCAAGGATGGTTTTCTGATGAAACCATTTTTATTTAAAGTGCCAACAGGGCCTCAAAAACCATTTAATACCAAAACGTTTCCAAAAGACGCAACACACGCCATCCCGTTGAAAACCAGAAACACACTTAGAACCTCATTTAAGAAACTCAAATCAGTATTTTAAAACTGAAACACATTGGTGTCACAAGTAAAACCATTTTACAATATCAAAACGCACCCACTTTCATCAAGATCCAAATGGGCCTTTTATAACTTTTTGAAGGAACACTATTTCTCAAATGAAATCCAAACATCTATTCACGCGCCAAAGGAAAACATAGTTTAAATATTTCTACAATTTATATATTAGAATATAAATATTAATTTTGAAGATAAAAATATTTCCTACATCATGATATTTTATTTAATTTTTAGAAATCAAATAAATAAAAATATTTTTGACACAATAATGATGCAGTGTTTACCTCATTAACGAATGATTTAAATAAATAAGATTATAAAGATTAAAAGAATATAAAAATCTTGTTCAATTTTTATAGGATTATTTTATTTATAACTTGAGTCATCTTATATTTTACTTTAATAAGTTTTGGACCTTTATAAACCTAAAATCATTATATAATAAAATAATATTTTTAAAAATTCATAAAGAGCCCCTCCTCCCCTTATAAAAATTCCTCACTTATAACCTATTTTTCACACTTCTATATCCCATTAGATTGTCAAAACTCTGGTAAATTAAGCTTCATACATCCCTTTTCTCCTACTAGAAGCCTTAATTTAGGTAGAAGACACTTTAAGTAATCCTTTTGGTTCAAACCAAAAGGAGTGACACGATTTAAAAGTAACTTCTTCTGTTAAGTTCTTTTATTTTATTTTATTTCTCCACCCCCTAAACTGTTTTTATTCCATTCATTTATAAAAACAACATTATCCTCAATATAGTAGGTTTTTGTTATGATAATTATTCGAACTAAACTTACAGACACCTACATCTAATGGTTAAAGAGCATAATTTTTCTATGGATGGCGAACTACAGCCTCACGAAATGATAATTGTTCAATTATCTCATACCGCCTATCATGGTGGCCAATATGATTGAACTATAGTTATATGTGATATATATTATATTTATATTTTTTCTATTATTTTGTATTTTCCATTTATAGAATACCTTTATTGTTTCCATAAGGGATAAATGTGATAATTTCATTTGCAGAAGTGCGGACTACCACCACCTTAGAGTGATATAACTCGTTCATACCATATGTGGAATGTATAAAAGATTTAGATAATTAGATTTATGGATTGTATTTCAAATCATAATGAGAAAATTTATTGTCTAGAAAAGTATATTATAATTATGATGGAGATATGGAATCCCTTGTCTTTATAGGAGAGAACTCTTCATCTGAATCATGTCTAGATCCACCTCCAGTAGCTCTCATTAATGAAATTATTAGAGAAGAATAGTAGACATGACCTATGAATGGGAAAGGTATATTTAGAATAAATAATATAAATATTTTGTATGGATAAATTGAAGTGTTTCCTAAATAACTACCTAGACACCTACCTAAGCATAATTTTGAGTATTCCATTTATCTAATCCTTGATGTAAAACCAATATCAATGACTCACTATAGGATGACTATAATATAATTAGTGAAACTAAATAAAAACTATAAGATTTGTGTGATAAGGGATTTATATGCCATAGTGTTTCACCATGGGGATCCCTTATTCTTTTTTTTGAGAAGAAATATGGATCTAGGAGGTTTTGGATCAATTATAGGGAAATCAATGTCATTACTATAAAGAACATGTATCCACTTCCTCACATCGATGAATTATTTGATCAAATTAAAGGATCCTAATATTTTTCAATGATTGATCTTCATTATAGGTATCATAAATAGTGAATACATAAGGATGTTATTCCAAATATGACATGTCATATGAGGTTTGGACATTATGAATTTATAGTAATCCCATTTATATTAACAAATACACCCTCTTTTTTAAAGGCTCTAATGACTAAAAAAATTAAAGGATCATCTTGATAATTTCATTGTGTTATTTATTGATGATATCTTGATATATTTTAGAATTATTTTTGACCACAAGATTCATTTGTGAATCATTCTTAAGACTCTTAGAGAAAAAGTGTTATATGTAAAATTTAAAAAATGTGAATTTTGGATTTATGAAGTTTCTTTTCTCATTCATGTTATATCTAAGTATGAAATATCAGTTTATCCTTTAAATAAAATATTAGTGATGGAATTTACAACTATAACAAATTTAATATAGGTATGTAGTTTCCATGGATTAACAAGTCACTATTGACAATTTTTTTCAAAAAAAAAAATTAATTAGTTAACCCATTAACCATGTTGACTTGTAAAGGGGTTATTTAATATGAGAATAAGAATGTAAATAAAGTTTTAAATAATTAAATAGTAGGGTGTTAAATGCACTGATACTAACTTTACCATCATGAAGGGATGAATTTGTGATATATTGTGATTCATTAAATAAGGGCTTGGATGTGTCCTAATGAAAAATTATAGAGTTATTACCTATGAATCAAGGAAATAAAAAGATTCATGAACATAATTATTAAACCCATGATCTTTAGTTGGTAGTTATAAAATTTTCATTGAAGATATAGAGGAATTACTTAGAGGAGGTGTGTATGCAACAATCATGTGAACAAGGGGGATTTTCCCTCTTTCCCTCTCAATATACCCTATTCTCTCCCTTCTCTCTCTATTTTTTTTTTCCATTTTCTCTTATCCATATCTTTTTTTGTATTGATTAGAATGACATTTCATCGGTGGTACTAGATTTTTCTCAGTGAGAGTAAGTTAAAACCCTTAGTTTCTTTCATTTGTGTCAAATTATTTTGTATATATTTAATTAAATATATTTTTTGTGTATTAATTTTCAGATATGGTGATTCTTATGATGGAAAATTTGATTTGAATAACCTCTTATCACTATAATAACATCTGTTTTGTGAGTTTTATTTATATTTGAGGTAAGTGTCCCTCTATAAAGTATTTTTCCATTGGGATACCTAGTTTTATTTAATTTCCTTTAGATTTTATTAATGAAATAGACATGAAAAATGTTTCTTGATAACTACTTTAGGGTTATTCATTTTTTTATTTGTTTTATTAGATAATTTTTTGGTTTAACATGGGTTTTGATTTAAAATAATATTTATGTATGTGATGAATCTGAGAAAATGTTTTAAAGATTTTTTTTCTTAAATAATTTTGAATGATGTTTTAAAAAGGGAATGATGTTTTGAACTATGTTTCCTTGATTTTGGTATTTATATTAATTTAAGGGCTTTCTTGTTTGTATGAATTGATTATGGGATTCACATGCGAGACCATGGGTGTGTGTTGGTAACCTCAAATGGTCTAACCCTATTATATATCATTCATATTCTAGGAATTATGTATTTTTTAGACTGTGAGAGATAATAAAACAGACTATGTGACCCAATAAAACTGTGAGAGCTCCAAAACTTTTGTTATTCATATAAGATAATAGAGTAATATAAGAGAATTTCCTATTTAACTTTATTCCCATAGGTTATATCCCTCATTTTTCATATGTTGTACTTGGTTGAGATATGTTTTTACCTTATGCCCATTTAGATTTTTGAATGTTGATATTGATTATTCCATGTTTCCCTTGGTCATGTTGTATATTTTTTCCCTTCATGCAACTAAAGTAGTTAAGATTGTTTTTATATGGATAAATTATTTAAAAATGTTTTACAACATATTATTTTATGGAAAAAATAGTATTTAAAAAATTAATGTTTTTAAACTAGAACTATAACACACCTGATTTGAGGTAAGTGAATGTATTTCTTGTTTTCATGTTTTAAGTTGGTCCCTTTGGGGTCTAGGAAGCATTGGAGGGCTGGTGGGTTGAAGGATGTGGGGGATTTTACTTTATAGGATTTACTATACCATGGGACCGACTATGGTGATGGTTGTGGTCTGGAGAATCTTGGTGTTCTAGGTGTGGGAGTTGTCCAGGTTGGAGGGACTTCACCATGCCTTAACAATGACCATTTTTGTGGGTCTGGGGGATGAGAGGCTCGCCTATTGAAAATTATCATACCAAAATTCATAGTGGATGGGCATGGTGGTTGCATGTAGTGGGTCTCAAATGGGTGATATACAAAATGGACTAGGAAAATGAATCACATCATGGTCCTAGGTGTGTTGTTGGTTGAAGCCAACCATTTTTAAACCACCCAAAATGGAATGGGTGAACGCATCACACTATGGTCCTGAGTGTGGTTTCAATCATCATGGTTGGTAAAAAAAGGCTTTTTTTCCATCAAATATAGGGTAGGGTGACCAAATTAAAGAGGGAAATAAGGGTTGAGATATATGGAAATATTAAATTCAATTTTAAACCTATTTCAATCTTAAATAACAAACATTCTCCCTATCCTCAATTTGGAAATCGATATAGGCATTTCATGATGATCAGTTTTCTAAAGAAGCTCTTCCTCTTGGTTTTTGATGTATGATTGGTCTCAAAATAAGCGTCTTATCTAACAATAAAATATTATATAGAACTCAAAGACATTAGATTTTTAAAAATTATACATGTGATTTTTTATGAAACCTCATGGATGAAACCTCCCAGATATCTTATAAAGCATTATCTACTTTTCAAGGAAATGCTGGTTTTCTAAAAATGAATAGTGAATCTTGATTTTAAAGATAAGTGATTTTATAATGTGAATATATACATATATGTAGAATCATGTGAGTTCATGATTCATATGGAAAGGGACTCATTGGGTTAGATATGATCTAGATTCCAATTTTTTGCTCAAGGGATTTAAATACCATGTGACGATTTGGGTTTGGAGGGATGAGTACCACACACAAGTATGGTCTCTTCAATGGTCTTGCTTTGTTAAGATGTCAATTGGGTGTGTGAGTTGAATGGGTGTGTGTTCATGAAATATGATACCTTCATGTTGTGATTTATTGTTCATGGATATAGTATACATACATTTACTATACTTTTTATCCTCTTCTATTTTTGATATATATACATATATATACATATATATACATATTATCATTATGATATGACTTATTCTTATCTTAGTGTCATTTGTGGGAAGTATTGGGGATTACTATTTGGGTTATATACTCACCCGTACATATTCACCTTGGTATGTATGAAGAATATATTTACTATGATACATGTTCAAGGAACATTTTATAGATTTTTAGTGGAGAATATTGATGCTACAACCATGTAATTTGGGAGTTAGATCTTAGAGATTGTATTACTATGGAGTTGTCATGGTGCGACATTGGTGCCTTGGAGTCTTTTATGACTTGGTATGTTGTAGACCAACTATTATCTATTTTTCTATTGTATATACGATATCATTCTTATTCTATCATTGGGATTTTGGTTGGTTTTTATATCATGAATTATATTTAATTTATCCTATTGTAATTGTCTATTGAGGTTGGTGTTCTGTATGTAAGGTCAAATCATGCCCTGTGATTTGGTAATGATCTTGGAATTTATTAGCATTCTTTAGTGTCATCACCCCTCCCACCAAAGATACTGTAATAAATGGAGAGAGATGGTGACCCATGAGTCCCGCCTCCAGTAGGCCTCGGGTTGATGACTAGCACCAAGGGTATAAAAATCCCATAAAGGGGAAGAATTATCCTATGTATAAAAACAAGATCAAGTGATAAGATGAATCATCTACATCCCACTCCATTAAATAATGTAAAAAGGAACCAAAACCATACCACAATGCATGTATAAATAAAATTGATACAAATAAAAGTATCCATATATAAATACCCAAAAGAAAAGATAAAGCAGAAATGCAACAACTATCCAAATTTCCCTGCTATTAATATCCAGCACGATCCACATAGTCCTCCTAGAAACCTAAAAATAATTTTATATACATAGGGTGAGCATAAAAGTATACTTAGTTGGTAAAACAATGTATATCATGAACATGTGAAAGAACCATAATAATAAATCCGTCAGAAAATAGAAGAACCAAAATTCCTAAAAAGGTCAAATATCCATAGAAATCTCACCAGGGCATGCTCACCAAATAATACAAGCCAAGTACAATACCATAATATGAATCATATCGATAAATGGAACCCTGTACCACTTTTCCCACTGAACTACCATTCTCACACCCAAACTCCATATTTCATGGCACTCCCATATCTTTCGAATAACATACATCACTACCCTATAGCATGGTTTCATCACATCATGCTCGCCGACACTTGGGCCAATTCCTCATAGCACGGTTACATCTCATCTCATCCGAAGATTCCTGGGCTGTCAAATAACAACCACTATTATAACCAGAGTAGTAGGAAATAATGAAAATTAAAGATATCAACCTATTTTCCTCTTATTACAATGCACAACCCCCATAATAAGCCTCCCCATAGCACAATCATATCACATATTGTCCGAAGACACCTGGGCCACCACCCCACAACACGATCACATCACCTCTCACCTAAAGACACATGGTCCATAACCTAGTGCACTAATAGACATATGTCCAAGAAATCCTATGAATGTCTACTTGCATGGAAGACATAGTGGGAAATCACAGATAAAAATCCATCCATTATCATCACCGAGGTGTTGGAAAAAACACCCCATGTGAATATATGGGTATTGTCACATAGTGCTCGATGCAGTTGGGGTGCGTATATAAATATAAAGGAACATACAATATATATATATATATATATATATATATATATATATATATATAATCCACACAACAGACAAAACTATGGTTTCAGAACAAATAACTAACTAACTCACAACATCCCCACCTTTTCTTCCACCTTTAAATGAAGAAAATAAATAACATACATATGTCAGTATCCACTTCCCAAATTTCATTACAATCCAAAAAAATTAAATTTAAATGAACCATTTCCTTAATTATTTTTCAACAAGCACATTTAACCACACAAACCATTATTAATTTGTTTATCAACCATTTCCAACCCATCAAGAAAACCAAAACCTAGTCATTTCAATCATTAATTAATAATTATTCCATCACTACTTGGGGATCTAGAATAACACAACCACACAACAGAAGCAGATCTTCATCCCCATAAAACCATCACCCTCCTCCGCCACAAGAATAGCCAAACAAATGATTACCTCACTGCCCAAAATCATAGCCAAACAAACCATCACCTCACCACCCCAAAAGTAAGACCAAACAAACCAACACCTTGACACCCCAAAAGCATGACCACATCTCACCCATTGTCCCACACAACCCAACTACACATCGCAACTACACATCACCTCCCTATAACATGACCACACATCACAGTACATTATAGAACATTTTATAGATTTAGAAAGAAACTTTTACCAATTCTACTTATTTATTTTAGGGGTTTTATCTCATAATCCATAATCCTAGGGAAACTATTCAATTATATAAATATAGTTAATTATATGATATATAATTTAGGGTGATATCACACAACACACAATAGGTTTTCCATATCACAAATTCTACTATACAAAAAAATACCCCAACTACCATGATTTTCATCAGCAAATTTATCCCGTCAATCCATGATATCGCAAATAATATAAAAGCTATAAAATCCTTCAAAACATCCCCTTTCCCATAGATTAATTTTAATATATTGATTTATCTTCATTAAGTTGAATGAAACCATATTTAGAAAATATATCAGAATTAAACCCCTCTCACACAAAACACAAAAGTGAGAAACAAGGGATTCCTTACATGGAAGAAAGAATCTTCATGTGATTTGCTACACCAAAACAATGGTTGTGCACAGGTTGGTATTTCCAATAAAAGAAACTAAAAACAATTTAAGTAGGGTTACATGACTCCAAGGTAAGGTATTCGGGACCTCTAGTCTTGAGAGAAAGCAAATAGGAAGGAACAAAGGGTAGTTTCCTTGTTTTTAGAGTCAATAAATATGAAATGATAATAATTTAAGATTGTAAAATATTTAATTAACCAATTATTGTGGATATCATAAACTCTATTTGTAAGGAATCATTTATAGTCTTGGCCATCATAGGAATTAAAGGATATAATTATCCTCAAAAAAACAGCCTTTGAATTCCCCTGATTCACATGGCTGAAATACCCACATGGCCATTTTTACATTACTAAAGGAAATATCCACATGGAAAATTCCACATAGATGAAATCCCCATGAATCCAAAATCCTCACATAACCATTTTCATATATAAGACTCATCCACATATAAAATTCATCCACATATCCAATTCACATAGGCGATCTCTCACATAGTTGATTCATGTAGCCGATCATCCACTTAGCTGATTCACGTAGCTGATCTCTAATGCAGCTAATTCACATAGATGATCCAACCATGTAACTGATTCAACTGACCATGAGAGAAAGCAACTTACTATTCCAACTGACCACATGACCAACCTACCTACCGTGTGAACAAACAACTAACCATGTTAACCAACCACATGACTAATCTACCTACTACATGAATAAAAAATGAGCGTGCCAACCAACCACAAGACCAAACAAGTGACCACAAGAAGGAAAATTATAAGAAATATAAAAAAATACTCCTAACACCATCCATCCACCATAATTGGAAAAGTAACTAGACACGAAGGCTTGGAACATTACATCAAATTCCTCTAAAAAATTATTGTCCTTGATATTATAAACCAAACCTAAGAAAGAAAGGGTTCCAAAAACCACCCAATAAGATACCTCTCAAGGTTTTCATTACACCACTTACACTACCACCAGCCAAAATTTCCAACCAAAACACACAAAAACAACCCAAAAAACTATATCTCCACACCACCACACCACCATAAAACCACCATAGAACCATTTCAACCTCAACGCAACTCAAATCAATAACCGTTATAAATAAAAAAACACACCACCCTAAATATACAAATTAGAAAATTTCATCCTCCATGTCAAGACACTATCTATTATGGATTGAACTAACTATCCCATATGGGTTTAATCACATCATAGTATAATTCATCTCAATTAGGAATAATGTAATTCCCTTTTCATATGTGAGAACTTTATCACATATCATACACAATTAAACCAACACATCTCATAAAGAAAAAATATTTTAAACATAACATCATCTAGGAAAAACAAGAAAAAGAAAGGAAAAATTAAAATGGATCTGGGTATTGGGAACACATATGTGTCTCTAAATTCTAAGTAATATACTATAGGACACTATACCTCTATAATAAATATACTAAGATAATGGTTCATCCTTTCCATACCTTATCTCGATGATCCTCGATCTCTACTAGATGCTCCACAAATGTCGTGTCATCATTGATATCTAAATATCCCCATGTAATGAAATTAGAATCATCATTAAGGTATTGATGAATATGATACATGAAAAAATCATCATGGATCCTCTCTAGTGTTGGTGGAAATGCCAAATGATAATATAGCTTGACAAATTTCCCCAACACCTCAAAGGGCCCAAAAAACTGGGAGAAATATTACACCCCCTTCCAAACCTCTAATTACCATGTTGAGGGGAAACTTTTAAAACATGTGGTCTCTAAAATCAAACTCTAAGGGCCTCCTCCTACAATTCGTATAATACTTCTTATGGTGATAAGTTGCTTTCATCCTCTCATGAACAAGTTGAACCTTTTATGTCATTCTCTGAACCACATCAGGATCAAGAACTAATGCCTCCCTAACTTCCATCTAGAAAAATGGAGAATGAAATGGCTGCCCATAAAATGCCTCAAATGGAGTCATGACAATGGAAAATTGGTAACCGTTATTATTATCAAAATCAACCAAAGGAAAGTGTTGTTCCCATGATCTATGAAAGTATAAGATGAACACTCGCAACATATCATCTAGTCTCTGGATAGTTTTCTCTATATTCCCATCCATTTGAGGGGGGAAAGTAGTGCTGCGGTGAAACTGAGATCCAAAATAATGATAAAATCCCCTCCAAACTCATGAGGTAAAACATGTGTCTTGATCCAAGAAAATGGGCCTATAAACTCCATGAAACCACACCACCTCATCTATATACCTCCTTTCTAAATCATCCGTGATGCCTAACACCTTGATGGCTAGGAAGTAGGAATTTTTTTTCAATCGATCTACCAATACACAAATAGGATTATAGCCTCCCTGATATTGGGGTAAACCTATATAAAAATCCATAGAGATTTATTATTATTTAAAATATGTAATGTCTAAAGGCTGTAACAAACCACTAGGAATATGATACCCGACCTTTAACTGATGGAAAACTAAACACTTCTACACAAACTCCGCTACTGACCGTTATATCTTGGGCCACAAAAAATGTGTCCTCAATCCATTATACATCTTGGAAACTCCTAGGTGTAATTACAAAAGTGATATATGAAACTCATACATGACTCTATTAGGAATCCCTACTAGAAAAAATATCCTACCTTGAAACAACATTTGGTTCTGACCATCCTCTGACCATCCTTCCATAACATCACCATGGAAAACACAATTGTGAATCACCTTTTCCTTTGAATCTCTCCATTGATAGTATTTCACCTACTACTTCAAAAAAAGGTTTCACTATCTTCTACAACAACAAAAAAAATCTACCATAAACCACCCTATAATCTATGTACATGGATTCCAACTCCTCCATCACTCTAAAAATATCACCAAACTCTCTAAGCACATTATTCTATAACTTCCTACTCAAATAATTGACTATAGCATTCTATTTTTCTGGGTTGTAGGAGATCTCAAAATCATAATCCTAAAGAAACTTCATCCACCTATGATATTTCTAATTTATATAACACTAAGAAAATATACAACTCAAGATATTTTGATCCATGAAAACCACAAAGTGCTCCCCAATGTGGTAATTTCACCACAAATTCCATGCAAAAAAACCATTTCTAACTCTAGATCATGGGTGGAACAGTTGCACTATGTGGAAATAACTGAATAGACCCATAAGAGATTACTGATTTATGATACATCAAGATTCATCCTAATCCCAAATGGAAAGAGTCACAAAACATCTCAAACACCACCTATTACTATGGAAACTGGAGTACTGAAGCACTGATCAATTTCCCCTTCGGGTAGTTGAATGCTACCAGACACTTATCAGTCCAGATAAAATCTTAGTTTTTCCTGGTCAAATATTTCAACAGATCCACAATCTATGAGAACCTCTGGTAATATCCCATAAGTCTAAGTAAGATATTAACCTATTCCACAATCTTGAATACTTCTAAAGAAACAGATATCTCAACCATCGATGGGTCCACAACCACACCCTGTTGGGACACCTCATGCCCAAGGAAATAAACCCCTCATGTCCAAAACTTACACTTGGACAACTTTCCATAGAGATGGTGGCATCAAAGAACCTGTAAGATGTCTTTGATATTATTGAAATGATCTTTCTATGATATCAAGTAGATCAATGTGTCTTTTATGAACATGACTATGAACTTGTCTAATAATTCATAGAACATGAAGTTCATGAGCACCATGAACATAAATGGTGTGTTCCTTACACCGAATGACATGAAAATGAAATTGAAGTTCTCATACCTACATTTGATGGTAGTATTCTATATATCGCCCTCTTTCACCATCAACTAGTGATACCCAGACCACAGATTGACATCAGTTTACCAAATCACCTCTCTCAACTGGTTAAAAAGATAACATATCCTTCGAAGAGGGTAATTATTTTTTACTATTACTTGATTCAACCCACGATAGTCTATACATAACCCCATTGTACCATATTCCTTCTTGGAGAAAAACATTGGAGCACCCCAATGTGAAACACTAGTCTAGATAAAACCTTTCTTCAATAGATCATCTATCTAAATTCTTAACTCTCGCCACTCAGAGGGTTCCTTTTTATAGGGATCCATCAAAATTAGGGAATCACCGGGTTGTAGATATATCCTGAACTCAAAATCACATCATGAGGGAAGTGTCACAACCTCCTTAGGAAAAAAAATCTAGGAACTCCCTGAAAACCACGGGATCCTCCTCTACACTAGCATCAATTAACTACACAAATAACTCTTCCATCATAGAAAAATGGGGTTCCACATGTCTATTTCCCAACTGATGGACACACTCAATAATGAAAACCAAAAATTTTACATCCATATCTGATAACAGAACTCTCCTCTAGAAGTAGTTGATAACAACACATATAGTATATAACTAGGCTATGCTAAGAATGACATCATACAAGTCATCTGTATTAAGAAAAGATCCCCATAGGGACTGATGTGGCCCCATCATTAGTATACACCCCCGACACACATCATGTTGGAGTTGGTGTCCTTGGACCAACTGTTTTTACTTTTATTACATGTATATTGGATGTATTGAATATTAATTAAACATATTATTACATATTTTTCATCATTCTGTATGAATTTAATGAATTAATATCCTAGAGTATTTTTTGCATTGATAAGGTTGTAGCAGTTCCCCGCTATGATGAGAACCTTGCAGTGCTATGACAATATTCTTAATATATTTATTCATTTGGATAACATACTATGATGGGAAACATAGTATTTAGACCATCAGGTGAGAGTACTCATAAGCATATGAGGCTTCTTCTCATGAAGTTCTCACTTGGTAAAAGATGATAAATTATGAGAACAAACTTTCCAGTAGGAATTCCACATGTTTTTGGTGTCATCAGATATTTCTATCTATTATCGTGTGTAATGGTTCTTAGAATTTATGATTATAATTAATATATGACATAACTCATGCACTTATATTTTCTAACAAAAACCGTGACATCATATGTTTGCGGCAAGGTAAGGTACATTGGGTGCATCACAATTGAGATGTCATTAATGGAAAATTAAAAGAAGGATCTTCCCTTCCATCTTTTTGGAAATTGGCATCTCTTCCATTTTATTGGAATAGAACCATCACCCTGAATTCCATGGCCATGGTGTAATGACATGTTTATTCAAAGTAGTCAAAGAAAGACATATCAAGCATATAGGTTGGTGACATATATGTGCAACATTATGGATGATATATTGTGATAAAGGGATTATATTATATAGTGAGTATTCATATATGGTTTTAATTATTGTGATATTAAGTTCTTTCTCTTGGGTTACTTGACCTATTTTCAAATAGTAATCTTGGAATTTAGGAAATCCCACCTAATTCCAACGAGGAAGAACCCTAGAGGGTCACACACTAAGTGTTTCCATTGATCATGATTAATTTTTATTTTAATTTAATTAATTAATTAAATTTTATTCTCAAGACTGAGGAATAATTTTTTTCATGTTTTATTGATCGCATAAATTAAATAAATATTTTTCACCAGTGTGAATAAAATATATTTATTTATTTTATTGAATATTTAATAAATATATATTTACTAGTTTGTGAATAAAATATTTATTTAAGATAATAAAATATTTTATTTGGGTATTCAATAAATTCTAGAAGAGTTGAAATGGACCAAGGCTGAGTCCGGTGACAAATATTAACTAACAAGTTAGTTAAATAATACTTTTTATTGCATAATTTGGAATTTACAACAAAATAATAATAATAATATTTTATTATGTTTCATGGGGATTATTAAATATTTTTATATTATTTAATGACTGGAATGCATAAAATAATTACTTTAACCTAAACCCTAGATCTATAAATAGACAGTTATGTCTATTGCATTGAGCATAAATTGGTGTAACCAAAATATAGAATTGTTGTGTATAATGAATTCTCTCTCGACTCTTCCTTCTCTCTACCTCTCAAGAACAAGAAATGCAAGAGTGATTTTTTCAAGAACAATGAATTAACGATCAAGAAATAAGAATAAAAGGTATTTGATTCATAGAACTAGAACCTAGAGATCAAGTGTTATTTCTCAAATATCACAAGAGAATGTGTGGATCACCACTAGAGGGATTCTATCCTTGGATCCTCATAGCACAACAAAGACAATCCAAAAGGGAATTTTTCAGAAGATCATCATTCATCATCAAAGAAAAATCTTATGCCCATGTATTAATTTGTTTTGATATTAAATAAATAAATTGTAAATTTGATGTTCAGGATCCTCATCCATGGTTTCAGATAAGGATAATTAAAATAAAATTTAATATATCACCCAGAATGGCATGCTTCCAATACACTAAGAACTAATAAGTTGTATCAGAGTGGTCACATTTAAATTTATAATTATTTATTTCATTGTTGATATATGATCAATTGTGGATAGATTTTCATTTCATATTACTAATTATTTAATTTGATTTAAATTAATTTTTTTACATATTAATAATGATTCGTTCAATGTTTAATTTTCTTAACGATTTAAGAACAGATGAAGAACGACCAAAGATTCCATTTGGAAACTATTAATTTTGGCCGGTAAGATAGGGTCACATAGAATGTACTCGGAAGTACACATCGTGTACTATAGTTAACTACATCTGGATGCACTAAGGGATACACAACATTCCATGTAATAATTACACACAGTGTATGCCACATGTTGATTGGCCAACCAGGCATATAGTTTTTGGATTACACGTCATGGATCAATGTACACACCCTGTAGTCTATTCATGTTAGTGGCATAAATAACACAATTCGTGTGGTCATTATAAATGGTCAAAACCATGTGAGACTAAAAAACTAGAGAATTTATGATATACATAGTGTGTATGAGTTGTACATGATGTTTAGTTCATCAATTCCCACATTTGAAACACAAGTTAAAGACCCAAGTGTGTATCTCAGACACACGAAAAGCAGAACACATGACATGTAGCTGGCCTATACACATTGTGTATTTTTGATGAGGTACAAAATAAAGATATAGTCATGCACCCTAGATACACGAAAACCAAGATACATAGTGTGTAGATGGTCTGTACACACCGTGTAGTCTCCCATTAAAGGAAAAAATTAAAAATTAAATTAAATTGAAAATTTCAGCAATAAAACCTTATTTTATTATTTGGAACAATCATGCGTGTTTGAAAATTTAACAATTGTTATAAATAATATTAAATTCTTAATTAATTTATTGTAATTAATATTTAATTATTTGTTCTTCTATTTATTTTCCATGAATACCATAAATGATGGGTATCTCCAATTAATTTTGGATGATTTTTAAGATGAATGAGAATTAATTAATTAATTAATTAATTAAGTAATGAAATTACATTCCTATTAATAATAAATAAATGAATTATATCTAGTTATTTTTGAATATTCGTTACATGTATGATTTATCATGAGCTTGACCAAGACCTCTGTATGTTTTGGATTTTTTAATTTAATTTATTGCATCAGTTTGAAAATATTTATTATTAAATTAAATATTATGGAATGTGTTTCATACCTCCCTCTATTATTATATAGGACCTACATGTCCAATGATATTTATATAATCACATTTTAACCAATCCTTTGGTTATCCTCACCCGCATGCGAGTCATAAATACATGTAATTAATGGAGTATCTCAAGGCATGCGGAGGTGGTTCAAGACCGAACCCTTGTGATTTCAAATCATGTGATACACAAGAGGAAAGTTAGAATGCTGTAACTCATTCCATGATAGTCAATAAGAGTTATTTATACTTGTTAAAAGGTTCATTTAATGTCCACTTATTAAATCAATCATTATATAAAGCTCATGAATGTGTCATTTAATAAATTATTCATTTCTTCCTATGCATTTATTTATTTTATGGATGCAAGTACATGATCACATAAATAAATAAATTAATGTGTAAAAATAGAAATTAAATAAATTAATTAGGCATAAATTATTTATCTTTCATGGTTAGTTAATTAAGTATAATCCACTTAATATTAACAATACATGTCAAGGATAAAATAAGATAAAAATTTAGGCATAATTAATTAAAATCAATCAATTAAATATTAAGTCAAACATGGCCTTCCATTACATTATTATAAATGAAATCCTTAAAACAAAGTGTTTGACCAACCCTATTTGGGTCACTTAATTTAAATGTGTAGTTATTATGAAGGTTATTGGTTTACATAACCATATTAAATCAAGAGAAGTAACCCTCTCTAGACTTGATGTAACTTAGAGGCAAGTGTTGAGGAAATCCAATTCAGGATTTAAGGATAGGGAAGTCTACTCAATGAATCAAGGATATGAAAGCCCATAGTTTTCAAAGACCTACTTACCTAAATAATTTCAATTATCTTTTCCAACTCTTGTTGGGGTTACGTGAAGAGGTATATGGATCCATTCCACTAGAATATAATAAAAACTACACATTACAAGTTCAATGGTGAGGGACATTGGGACTTGATAAAATTTTGGGAGATTTAATAAAAATTAATAAAATAAAATTAATTTATTATTTATCACATGATTTATAATCAAGAAAAGGAAAATTACTAATAATATAATATTTTAATTGTATAATAAAATGGAAATATCATCATCCACATTATCCCTATGATCAATATTGGAGAAATACAACCTCCTTGTTGGAAGTAACCTATAGGAGTGGTTTAGACACCTTCGAGTTGTTCTACTCCATGAAAGAAATTTTATGTGATAGAATCCTCTATGGATGATCCACCTACTAAATAGGTGACTTTTGAAGAGTTCCTGGTGTATGAAAAGAATTTGAGTAATGCGGTCGTCATTCAATGTTTTATGCTCTTTTATATTTCTATTCAACTCATGAAGTGTCATGAAAACATGGATTCATATATCATACTTGATAACCTTAATTGTATTTACCAGGGGAGAGATGGATATGAAAATTTTGAGATATCCAAGGTGGTATTTCAAGAAATCCTGGAGAGGGTTCCCCAACTGGGCCTCATGTAGTCAAGCTCATTGGCTACATTGAGTGTCTAGAGGTTCAAGGGTTTAAACTCCTTGAAGAACTGGGCACTGATCTCATTCTAAAATCACTCCCTCCGATATTATCCAAATTTGTATTAAATTTTAATATGAACAACATTGAGAATTATCTTCTATATTTTCGAACTCTCCTTCACCAAGTAGATAAAGATACAAAGAATGAAAATCCTTTGGTCCTTATAGTGAACAAACATAAAGGGAAAGTGAAGAGATTTAAGACCAAATTTTCTTTACACCCTTCGAAGAATAAGAATATCAAAGGGAAATCAAGGAAATAAGATGTTTTCTATTTCATATATGGAAATAATGGATACTAGAAGAAAATTTTTACCCATCCAAAGAAGCAAGGGGAAGCTTAAAGTGCATTTTATATCAACTGAAATTTACCTGTTTCTAAAAATTGGGTACTAGATACAACTTTTGGTGCTCACATATGTATTTAAATATAGTAACCAAATAGATTTATAAATATTTACCAAGGGGAGGTATATCTACGAGAATCCAACGTAGATAAACTTGTTGCTGTAACTATCAAGGACTACAACCTCATGTTACTAACTGAAATGAACTGGGGTTTAAAGGGTTTTTATTATGGGTATTTAGTTACTAAAAACATTATATTAGTATCCAAACTCGACACATATGGTTTTAATTTCATATTTGGAAATAAATTTTGCTTCTTTAATAAATATGTAATTTTTTATGGTAAGGAACAATTAAATAATAGTCTTTATGTGTTATACTACACAAACCAAGTAATGAAAATTGGAAATGAATCAACCCCACATAACTCATACCACACCCAAAATTGGCATCACCAGATAGGTTATGTAAACAAAAAGTAGTTGAATAATCTACATCAAGATGGATATTTAGATTCTCTTGAACTAAATCCACTTGGTGTATGTCACACTTGTTTATATGGTAAAATAATCTAATCCCCATTTAGTGGGAAATGTAAAGGGGCCAAAGATCTTCTTGAATTAGTTCACACCGATGTGTGTGGACCATTTCCTATTGAAGAAAGGGGTGGTTCCTCATACATCATATATTTTACTGATGATTTTAATGGATATGGATATGTATACTTAATGAGGTATAAGTTCGATTCTTTTGATAAATTCAAGGAATATAAGAATGAAGTTGATAACTAGCTTAGTGAGAAGATTAAAAAAACTATACTAAGAACATGGTGGAGAATATATTAATTAGGGATTAATTGATTTTTTATGGGAGTTTAGGATACTATCTCAATTAAATCCTCCTTATACGCCTTAGTAGAATGGTGTAAGAAAAAGGAGGAACCACACCTTGTTCGACCTGATGATATCAATGATGAGTCATGCGAGTCTTCTGTTATCCTTTTGGGGATACATGATATAAATAGCATAAAAAATACAAAACCAAGTGCCAAGTTAAGTATAAAATGGTATACTATAACAATTATGGAATAGAAAGAAACCCATGTTTTCATACTTAAATGTGTGGGGTTTTAAATCATTTGTTAAGGCCTCTTCAGGTAACAAACTTACACCCAAGGCACAAAGTATACCTTTATAGGATATCCAAATGAAACAAGGTGATATTATATATATATAACCCCTTAGATAAAAATGTTATAGTGTAAATACATACCGTATTACTTGAGAGGGAGAACATATATAAAAGATATAGTGGGAGAAATATATAATTCGATGAAGTTTAGGCTCAAAGTACACGAGAGTTGGTACATGAACTGATTTCAAAAATCCCCATGGAATAAGAAACTATTTCGAAGAAATAAGTACTAAATAGGAGTATAAGAGAGGTTAGGGAACTAGAAAGTTATAGTTTTCTATTCACTAAAGATAATGAATCATTATTCATTTATAATAATGATTCTCTAACTTATAAAGAAGTAGTAAGTGTCATATATGTTTCCATGTGCCAAGAAACCATGAATTCTAAAATGGATTCCATGTACCATAACCAATTATGGATTTTTATAGATCCTATAATGGATGTAAATACCATTGGTTACATATGGTTAATTAAGAAGAAAATAGACATGGAAGGAAAAGTTAGTACTAATAAGTAACAACTAGTTGAAAAAGGGTTTAAACAACATCAAGGCATTGACTATGATGAAAAAATTTCACTAGTTTCAATGCTTAAATCCATTAGTATTATACTTTCCATTAAGGCTTAACATAACTATGATATTTAGAAAATGGATGTCAAAAATATCCTTGATTAACATGAACCTTCAAAAAAATTTCTATATAAAACAACCTGAAGGGTTCACGAATCCCAAGGATGCTAATAAGATATGAAAATTAAAAAAATAATTTATATATTTAAGAAAGAATCTCAATCATGTATTTTTTTTGATGAATCCATAAAAGAATTTGGTTTCATAAATAATGAGTGTGATCCTTGTGTATATAAATACTTAAGTGGGAGTGAAATAATTTTCTTAATAGTATCTTTTGAAGACATATTACTCATTGGAAATGAAATTTCAATCTTATAGTCTATTAAGGAAGGGTTGAATAAATGTTTCTATATAAAGGACTTGGGTGAGGCATCATGTATTATTGGGATTAATATCCATTGTGAAAGATAAAATAGGTTTCTTGGATTAAGTAAAATTACATACATTGATATGATGTTGAAGAGATTCAGTACAGAACAATCCAAGAGAAGTTTGTTTCCAATATCACATGACATTCATCTTTCTAGGAAAATGTATCCTTAGACACATGAGAAAAGAAATAGAATGAAAATTATTCGATATGAATCAGTGATTAGGTCAGTCATGTATGATATTTTATATACTAGGCTAGACTTTTTCAATGCATTAAGCATGGTAAGAAGATATGAAGTTGATCTAAGTGACCTCCATCAGATGACAATCAAGAATACCCTTGAGCATCTAAGTTATAATAAGGATATGTTTCTGGTTTATTGAGGAGATAATGAACTATTCATCAAAGGATATGTAGATTCTATTTTCTAAGATGATTAAGAGGACATGAAGTTACAAATGGGATACTTCTTCCCTTTGAATGGAGGTTATGTGAGCTGGAAGCGCTCAAAGTAGTCTGTGGTTGCATATTCTATAGTAGAGTCTGGGTATATTGCGGTTTCTAAGGTAGCTTAAGAAATAGTATGTATGAAAAACTTCATCCAAGATATTGATGTGACACCTAAAATTAAAGATCCAATCAAAATCTACTATGATAATACTACAATGACGGCTCTTGAAAAAGAGTCAAGATCACATCAGCGGATGAAGCACATATTTAGAAAGTATAACCTCTTGAGGTATTTTTTTAGAGAGGTGGGGTTGTAGTTAGAAGTATTTCCATTGAATACATTGTGTTTTACATCTTGAATAAATCCTTGACTCATTGAAACATGATATCATTTGAGGTCTAGCAGATAGAAAGTCATCGATAGTTAGCTCCAGTCCAAGTGGGATTTTGTTGGAGTTGGTTTCCTAGGAAAAACTATTTATACTTTTATTACATGTATATTCGATGTAAAAAATATTAATTAAACATATTATTACACATTGTTAATTTTTTTGCATGGATTTAATGTAATAATGTTCAAGAGTATTTTTCATTGATACACTCATAGCAGTTCCCCGCTATGATGAGAACTTTTAAGTGCTATGAAAATATTCTGAATATAGTTATATAGTTGGATAACATACTATGATGATACACATTGTATTTAGATAATCAGGTTTGAGTACTCATAAGTGGATGATGCTTCTTCTCAAGAAGTTCACACATGATAATATCTAAGATGGGAGATTATGAGAACAAACCCGCCAGTAGGAATTCCACATGTTTTTAGAGTCATCAGATATTTCTATCTGTGAGAACATGCAATGGTTCTTAGACATTAATATTATCATTAATTCATGTCATGATTCACACAATTAGATTTTATGATGAAAATTGTGATGGAATATGTTCATAGAGAGGTAGGGTATGTTGGGTGCATCATGGTTGACATTCCATTAAAGGATAAGTCGAGGAGGGATTTTTCCATTCCATATTTATAGAAGATGATATATCGACCCTTTGATTGGAATATAATGTTTACCCTAAATTCTATGGACATGTTGTAATGACATGTTTATTCTAGATAGTAAAAGAAATATTTATCAAACATATAGGTTGATTACATGGATTTCCAACCTTCTTGATGAAATATTGTGACAAAGAGATTATATTACACAATGGGAATTTGTATGTGGTTTTTTCCATTGTGACATTAAATTATTTCTCTTGGGTGCCTTGACTAGTTTTTATATTGTAATCTTTGACTTTAGGTAAGTCTTCTTAATGCCAATGAGAAATAATCCACAGGGTTATACACTAAATGTTTCTATTGATCTCGATTAAATTATATTTGAATTTAATTAATGGAATAAATATTATTCTCAAGACTAAGGAATAATTTTATTCAAGTTTTTATTGATCACACAAATTAAAGAAATATTTATTCACAAGATTACGAATAAAATATATTTATTTATTTTGTTGAATATTTAATAAATATTTATTTACTAGTTTTTAAATAAAATATTTATTTAAGAGAATAAAATATTTTATTTGGGTATTCAATAAATTATCGAGGAGTTCAAATTTACCAAGACTGCGTTTAGCGATAAATATTAATTAACAATCTGGTTAAATAATAATTGTTATTACGCAAGTTGGCACACATAAAAAAATAATAATAATATTATTTTATTGTATGAAATAGGGTTTATTAAATATTATTATATTATTTAATGATCTTCCTACATTAAATAATTTTGTTAACCTAAACCATGGCTCTATGAATAGACCTTTATGTCTATTGTGTAGAGAATCAATGGGTGTACTCGAAATAGAGA
This sequence comes from Viscum album, assembly GCA_963277665.1. NCBI lineage: Eukaryota > Viridiplantae > Streptophyta > Magnoliopsida > Santalales > Viscaceae > Viscum > Viscum album. The sequence goes on along the minus strand of OY728147.1, from coordinate 733,690,405 downwards.
ATTGTGCAAACAACAAATTATCTCTCGACTACTTATTCTCTCCCCTCTTAATAATGAGAAGCACAAGAGATATTACTTAAAGATCGAAGAATGAATGATCAATAACGAATAAAACAAGACATTTTATCCACCGTGCTAGCACCGGAAGATAAATTGGCATTAATCAGAGATCATAGAAGTACATGTGGATCACCTCTAGTGTGATTCTATACATGGATCCTCATAGAACAATGGAGGAAATATGAAAGGATATTTTAGGATGATTAACATTCATCAATGAATAAAGATCCTAAGCCTAGGTATTTATTTATTTTTATATATATAAAAATAAAATATAAATTTTACTTGCATGATCCTTTCTCATGGTTTTGGGATATGATAATTAAAATAAATTTTAATATATATCCCACCAATGCTTGATTCTGCTGTACATGAAACCAACACATAAAAAAATCTGTTCTAGCCTCCCATTGATGTAGTCAACAACTAGGGCACAAAAATCCTCTCTACATATAGTCCCATAGAACAGACAAGAGTAGGTGAAACCAAGGTGTATGAAGCTCTGAAATAAAACAAGGAACAAACAAGGTTGGAAGATAAACTGAGCATACCTCAAATGATCTCTAGCCCCTCTGGTGCTACTGCATATGAAACTGACCACACACATATCTTCTACCTCTCTACTACAGGCCACCTCCAAGAACACACTCAAGTTGAAGTTATTGGCCACAAGGAATATCCTAAGGTCAGCCTCCACCTACTCCATCCGTTATTAGTGGAGAATAATCTTGTTTCCCCTACTACTAAAACAAACTTGCTGGAAACTACTACTAGAGTTGATGCTGAACCTGACCACCTCCACCAAAATAATATCGATGAACCATTGGGAACTGGTTCAAGTGATGACCACAAAATTCACATAGAAATTACACTAGTTAAAAGTCCCTAGGAAAATCCCAAAAACCACTAGCCTTAAAAGGATGAAAAGAAATCTCCTGAGGTCGAATATCTACTGGTTGAAACCTCAAAGGTCATGGTACTTGATACCTACCACTAAAAATTATGGTCCTCAAGGAAACTTTTTGGCTCCCCTCTTGCAGTAAACCTCCTCTTGAGTGTATCTGCTCGATCACCTTTGTCTTATTTTAAACCTCTATATATGTTGGAAATGTAACAGGAGTAACTATATAATAGATATAAGTATGGATCACCTCTTCAAGAAATCTCACAAAAGAATACCCATATAGAAAAATATCTAGGAAAAAATTTAGAAGGCCTTTTGAACTTGATTCTCAGCTCCCGCACTGGCATACTCCCCTATAGAGGAGAAATAAGTCCCTACCTCTCTACTGACTTCATGGTTGACAAAAGGAACTCTGCTTAGAACTCTTTTTGAAAATTGACCAATGATACATAATCCTCTTTCCTCTCACCCAGATATATCTTCCACCTCATACGTGCCCCCCACATCTGACTGGATACCAAAGGGACTTAGTACCCCATCAGGGCCTATATCAAACTTAAATTGATCTTGAGCTCCTCTAACCACCTATATATCTTCACATCTAAAACAATAACCTCATATTTTTTCAAATCATATCACTGAAAAGTGTGTAATATCCTATTCCACTGATCCTCCTCCTCAACCATATCAACCCTTTGGTGATCATCCATATCATTCTGTTGGACCTCGATAGCCTGAACCAATAACAAACGACATACAAGATCCATAGTTAAAAAAGGAAACAAATATTTCATAAGCCTAGGTAGTATGAAATATTATTTTTTTATTAGGATTAATTTTAATTCAATTTAATACTTTTAACTTTTCCAAAAAATCCCAACTCAAACAGGAAAAAAAGTCATCATGATGCATGTACCTCGCATAGGTCTCCACCCAACAAATAGGCCCACCTCACTTGTCCATTCAATAATATTAGAGTCCGAGCATTGGATCTTGGGCCCCCCCCTAAAATCTAGGGTCCTAGTTTGTCTCCTTGGCCTATGTCAAGCACCAAGGTTGAGTGACACTATGGCCATACCAACCCGTGAAATCCTCACTATGCCTAACTCTAAAATCCATCCTATCCCTCAACCATCACCTCTGATACTGGTCTGTCACAACTCCCTCCTACCAAAGATACTGCAATAAAGGGAGAGAGATGATGACCCCCAAGTCCTGTCCCCAGTAGGCCCCAGGTTGGCGACTAGAACCAAGGGTATCGAAATATCATCAATGGAAGGCATTAACCTCTATATAAAAACAATATCATGAGATAAAATTAATTATCCACAAGAAACACCATGACATAATATAAAAAAAAACCAAAAACCATCCCACAATGCATGTATAAATAAAATTTATACAGTTAAAAGTTTCCAAATGTAAATACCCCCAAAAATATAAAGTAGTGATAAAAAAACTTTACAAAGGTGTGAGATAGTAATATACAACATGGTCCATGTAGTCTACCTTGAAACCTAAAAACCAATTTATATATGTAGGGTGAGCAAACTAGTATAATCAGTAGTAAAACCAAATTCTCTCATGCACATATAAAAAAAATACTAATGCAATCATGGGAAAATAGTGAAACCAACAGTACCTAAACAGGTCAAATATCCATCCCATCACCACCAAGGTTCCCTCACCAAATAACATGAGCTAAGTATAATAACATAATGTGAATCACATCAATAAAGGGAATCCCACACGTCTTTCCAATTGATTTTATACTCTCACAACCCAACTTTGTACATTATATCACTCCCATCTCTTTCAAATAACATATACCACCACCCTATAGCATGGACACATCAAATCATTACCTCAGACACCTGGGCCACACCCCACAACACAGTCACATCTCATCTTTCCTAAAGACACATGGGCCATCACATCACAACCACTTCCATAACTAGAGTAATAGGTTATTGTGAACACGAATAACTTTAATCACTTTTACTCCTCTTACCATGCATGACCCCCACCATATGCTTCCCACAACATGACCATATCATGTACATCTCACCTGAAGACACCTGAGACACCTTCCCATAGCAAGGTCACATCACAACTCGCCTGAAGACACCTGGGACATCACCTAGTACACTAACAGACCTATGACCATCATATCCTGTTCATATCTACTTTGTGTCAGGATGATTTCACCTAATATTTGTGGAATATTAGTATATTATAATAATTATGGTTTTAATTATAAAATATATTTTGTAGATTCATGGTGGATCCTGAAAGGCTTTTCCCCATACTCTGCATATTCCATTGGGTGTATATAGATTTGATTATGATTGATATATGTAAAGGTGAAAAATATTCATCATAAGGGGGAATATATTGACATCTTCACCATCCACCTTAGTATGAGATTAGTGGTTACTGTAGGACATAGGGATATGAATCGTTTGGATCATTTTAGGGGATTCTCTATTATTTTGGATATTGGTCGCATATCAGCTACACCGACCTTGGTAACATTTTCTTTGATTTATGAGATATTATGGAATTTTTTTTATAAATAAATGTTTGATTATCTATTTATTTTTCTATGTTATGATTTTTTTGTTTGATTCTATTTTTGGAATTGTTTGTTTTTATTTTTTTAAGGACATCCAATGTATTAATAGGTCATAAAAAATTTACAGGTTGAATTTGGGTCATGGTTATTGTTGGGACCAAGCTGATGATCAAGGTGATGAAGGTTTCAAGTGTTGTATTTTCTTGTCAAGGTATGTTTTGAAGAAAGGAAATTACTTCACTTTGTTTTGTGGAAATAATTGTTTTGGGTGTTTTTGAAAAGAATCAGACCCATGTTAATTGTAACGATGCCTTTCTGGTTTGTATTTCATATAAATCATGAGTTGATGTGAGAACTTGTGATGCAAGATTGATAAATGAAAAGGGGAGTGAATGAGATGCTGCCAGTAGAAAAAGAATTGTATTCAGATTGTTTTTTTTAAACAATCAGAAAAGAAAGAAGTGGTGCCTATTGTTTTTCAAAATAATCAGAAAAGAAATAAGTGGTGTGTATTGTTTTTCAAAACAATCAGAAAAGAAAGCAGTGGTGCCTATTGTTTTTCAAAACAATTAGAAAACAATTGTATCTAGATTATATCGATTGTCTTTCAAAACAATTGTATACAGATTATATCGATTGTCTTTTAAAAAAATTGGATATATAGTTAAAGTGAAAATAGATACCGATTGAATAGGTAATACTGGTTTAAAAGGGGGATGCCGATGGGAAAGGTGATGCCGATGGAAGATGAGACACCGATTATTTTTCAAAACAATCGTATTTGGGTAGAATAAAAGGAATGAGATGGTGTCGATTGAGAATGAATCATATTCACATTGTTTTGTATCGTATCCCAACATATCTTTGTCTTTAGATTGTATTTGATCATGTCCAACAATTGTAACCAGGATGATAGTATCCATAATGATCATAACCAGAATGACCGTAATTAGAATAATTGTATCCAGTGTGATCGTAATCAGAATGATCGTATCCAAAATGATCGTAATTAGAATGATTGTATCCAGCATGATCATATCCAGAATGATCGTAACCAGAATGATCGTAACCAACAATAATAACCATCAATCATATCCAAGATGATTGTATTCCGGATAATAGTATCACTTTCATTTTTATTCATAAAAGACCATGCTTGAGTTGAGATGAACAAAAAGAAGCAGGAATTAATAGAATGTTACAATAATTTCCAACTGAATTCAGATGATGCTAAAATTGATCCTCAATGATTTTAAAGTCATAAATATAGTCATGATACAAGCACATGTTGGTGAATGGAGTGTTTTTTCTCAAGTGGGTAAATAGAAAATAAAAGATAAGTATACTGATGAATGAATTGTCAAATGGGGAGCCTTTAATTTCAAAAGAGTGATTGTATCTCAAGTGGAGAAGTCCATTTCTTAAAACAAATTCAACTGGGATGGTATCAAGCATTGTTTTGAAGAAATCAAAATGAGAGAATTAGTTTCAGACCCATATATTGCTCATCAATTGTAATTTTATTGACATTTGAAATGGGAGTTTGGGAAATAAGAGATGAAGATTTTAGAATATTTGAGAAGAATCGAGAAGCATTTATAAAGTCATAATTTCTTTGATATTTCAGGAGAAATTTATTTTGGGTGAATTTAAGTGAGTAAAAAAGCATTTTGGGATTCTAGCCTAAACATGTTTTGGGTCACCTATAAAAGGCGTTAAGTACATTGTACTCGTGTGACTTGCAGAAGAGAGAGAAGCTTTAGGTTTCTATAGAGAAGAAGAGATAAATTCTGTTCTGATTGACAATTGTTTTGGGTGGTGCCGATTCATTCATATTCTATTCAGAATGAAAATTTTATTTAGGAATTGAAGTGGAACCGATTCAACTCTATTGTTTTCTATCTAAATATTGAATTGGGATCTTTGTATTGAAAAAATAATACTAGGATCTTTGTTTTGAAAGAATCGTAATGGAAGCTTTGTATTGAAAAAATCAGACTGGGTGCTTGGTTTTGAAAGAATTGTAATGGGAGCATTGTATTGAAAAAATAAGTCTGGGAGCTTTATATTGAAAGAATCGGACTGGGATCTTTGTATTGAAAGAATTAGGTTGGGAGCTTTTTTGGAAAGAATCGTACTCAGAGGAATTAGACTCAGTGTTTGTAATGACCCGAAGCTTATCGTACATTGACATTACATTACTTTTGCGGAATACTTAGTACATAACAAAAACACACACACAAGGATCGTAATAGTTTAGTGTATTTGGAAACTCGGAATATAATCTTCTAATCCTGGTGAAAGATCTTCAACATCTCCCATAAAGATCTTCTTTTTTTTTACCTAAAACCTTTCTTTATATCCTGGGGAAAAGAAAACATAAAAGGGTGAGCTCAAATGCTCAGTAAGGGTAAACAAAAGAAATATCAATCACATAATTTTCATAAGAACATAACATTTTTGTAAATCTTAACCTGCAAAAGAGAGCATAATTTCATAACATGGGATAAATCATAGTAGTGAAATGAAATCATAACATAAAACATTACTCATTGTGGCATACACACATAATCATAGAGAATCATTTCTTGTTAGTCAAGACTCATTGCCAAGACTATCTTAGTGGACAAAGTCCCTTTCTGAATCGAGTAATCCTCGTTTCAGTCCTGTTTCACTGAACCGGTATAACCTACCATTCCAGCCATGTCTATCTCATGAGATATGAAATCTTTACCCAATGCATTGGAGGGATATATAGGTCCCACCCATCTCTTAATGAATCCTTTCTTATGTGTGCCACAAAATCATAAATCATACATCATTGCATAACCCATGTAATAAAAATGGGATTCTTAAACAACATGACATCATAAAACCATTCATATAAGATAAAGGAATTCATAAACATAATTCCATCACAACATAGTCAAATCAATGTAAAAATATGGATAGAAACATAACCCTTTATTATCTTAGATGGAAAATAATTTTGATAAAACACTTGAAATGAATTCTTGAGGAAAATATCCTTTCTTCTTCAAAATCAATTTCTTTTCACAAAACATCATACAATTTTAAACGAAAGAGATTTTATTAAAAATAGTCATGAAATATTTTGGAGGAAGGTTCATGAAAATAAGGCTTTATAAAACCGTAAAAATCCGTTCGTGCCGTATAAGTTAAAAAAAACATTCTTTTTTTACTTTTGTCGAAAAAGTCAAAATGTACCTCGTACGAAAAACGACAAAAGATTCCTTTCATATCTTTTACTAAAAACTCACCAAAGGGTAAAATTGGATTTAAAACATTGTAGGTGGATGGAAATAATATTACATATTGAGGAAACATGGATGTGGATGATAAGATACACCCCAGTAAATACTTACGAATAAACAATCTCGGATAAAAATGAGATTGTGATATTCCCCTTACCTTAGGTCCGACTTGCTTTGTAAGTGTCCGAACCTCCTGTATAATGATTTAAATCATGTTATTGACTTATTACAGAATCATATTCATTGTTATGATATCATATATGGTTCACTTATGACATTATATTACCCGTTCTTTTGTAAATTCCATGTTAAAGAAGCGTTTTGGGTAAAATCGTTTCATTTATCGTAGGTGTTTTGACTTGTTGTTCTTGACATCATTATTACTTATATCATGATTTACTTACTTCCAGAATATAAAATATGATTTATATATCATATATATTCAGTATATATATATATATATAAATGAAAAACACCGTTCATGGAGACGGTAGTCCGTACGTACGCATGAACGCTGTTTTCCTTTCCTTATTGTCTTGAAATGGAAGTAAGTAGATGACATACATATGTATATATATACATAAATCCAGTAGCTTTATAATGTCATATATTTCATTATTATTTCTTATATATACATTATAATCATTCTTAAATGGTTAACATGGAGAATGAATCTCATCGCGTCGTGGAGACGGTATTCCGTACGTACGCACGAGCGATGATATCATTTCTATAAATATTGAATTGAATTGGAGTGGATTATACAATATATCAGAATCAATATGATGTTTTAATAACTATGTATAGTTATTCTTTACACCATTATACCCATCCATGTAAGGTGGTGGTGGAAAATAGATTACACCACGGCGTGGAGACGGTATTCCGTACGTACGCACGCGCGGTGATTTCTTTTTCCGTAGGATGTATAGATGGTGAAATAGGGTTGTTTCATACTTATAATAACATATCAGTATATGAGTGATACTGATGTTATTACTTCATAATGAAACAACCTAAGAAGAAGAAGTGGAAGAAGAAATAAAGATGAAAGAATTGGTAACGGTAATTACCTCTTCTTTGAAGTGCCTCTTTGAGACCTCCTCTTAGAGCACTAAAATTGGTATTTGAGTAAGACCATAACTTCTAGGATGTTGCTAGGGAAGTGGAGAAGAGATTTTGGCAGGGTTTGGCCGAGCTTGAGAGCTCAAATTGGTGTGAGGAGGAGGGGGAGGAGGTGTCCTTTTATAGGGGAGGAGAGGGGCACCTTAGGAATTCTTAAAAATATTAATTTATAATAAATCTAACCCCACTTAAAAACCTCCAAAAATGACTCATATTCGAATATTAGATGAGATAGGGTTGTAATCTCATCAACCAATCAAATTTAGACATGTTTGGATATTATTTTAAACCTTATCAATTAGATTTAACTCTAAGTTAAATAATTTAACTTTTACCGTGTCTTTTTGTTTTCTTTCACTATATGGTTAATACACTTACTATAACATGCCAATCGAACCCCAAATTGTTTATTATTAATATACATATCCTTATCTAAGTTATTTGGCCGAACCTTAGATTTTTAGGAATAAAATAACAATTAATAATATAATATTTGATTTAAAAACTATTTTGTGTCAATTTTGACACTATTTGATATATGATTTTTGTGAAAGTCATAACAGAATTATATGTTCTAACCAAGTTGATTAAATCAAAATTAATATATCATAGTAACCTAGAAAATTAGTGGAATTTATAAAAAATCTCAAATTACATTTATTTTGGTGCTTATAACATCAATTATGTCAATATTTCATTAATAAGATAATTACTGCATCATCGTTGTGTCATAAATAAATTAAATTATTTGATGTCTAAAAATTACAAATAAAATACCATCATGTAGGAAATCTTTTTAGCTTTCTAATGAATATTTACAATCGAATTTATCTTATGTATAACCCCATATTAAAAATGATTTACTTATTAAACTTTGATTTTAACTATTTTAACCCTTCTTTAAATAAATTAATAATAAATGTCCTAATCTAATCCAAGTGGGCCTAAATGGTCATATTTTATTCCTAAGTTTGTTTTTGGTCGAATTACACTTGTCCAATAGAATTAGGACATGTGTTAGGGTAATAGTAATATCATATTTACCCTTAGTTACCCTATTTACTATTAACCGCGGTAAAAAAAAAAGTAAAAAGTTACTATTCACCAAAAATTATTTTCATCTCATTGAACCACATTTTAGTCCTTGATATTAACCGTGTCTCTCGGATTTTCGAAATTCCATTCACAGAAGCGGTAAAATTAAGTTTTATGCAAAATTCAGTTTTTAACCTACCACTTAGTAGTTTCACTATTCATCAAAAAATGAAGGTTTTCAGAAAAATGCCAAAATTTCATCCTAAGCTATATTTCATATTCCGAATTCAAAAATGAAGTCTATTTTACCAAATTCATAACATAGAAATTGCATTAATTAATTTTATAATTAAATCCCGCTGTTAAAACAAATAGCGTGTTTTTAAGAAACAATATCTATCAAAAGATTGACACTTGATTATGTCTGGTTTAAATGTGAAATTACATCCAATGACCAACATTGTATTAAATTGTAAAAATATAGTCTAAATATACTTTAAAACCACTCAAATTAATGATTTATCACTATTAATTATTTTGATTAAAAAAGTTGTTTTTAATTATAATTTAGTAATTTTCACTATTCATCAGAATATGAAAGTTATCCGAAAAGTACCAAAATTTCACCTTAGGCTAAATTCGATACTCCGAATCCATGAATGAAGTTCATTTTGAAAAATAAGATTTACAGAATTTTAAAAAGTGGTTATTACTATTCATAACGGCTAGTTTTAATAATATTTTAATAGCAAATCGTTGTTTAGTGAAACTCAGTATTGCGTATTACACACGCTATCGAGGAAGGTCGCGATTGCGTGTAATGCAAGGCAAGTCAAGGATGCGTGTTGTGAAAGCTCCTTTTGGTGTAGCGTACAACACAAGATATTAAAATTAAAAAGAATATTTTTTATAAAATCTTGGGCTGTTACATTCTACCCCCCTTAAAATGAATTTCGCCCTCGAAATTCGTCGGGGTTATAAATGGTTTACTATTCGAAAGTTTCTTTAATAGAAACCCACATCGTAAAAAGGAATATCAAAACCAATCTTTAAAAACAAAAGTATGAAACGTAACGGTTACCCAAATAAACAAATCATTGGGTTTCCACATAGGTGAAAATATGGATATGGAAGAGAAATCTAACCATCATGTTCTGATGGAGAGTGGTAGAGAACATGGCTATGGAAAATCTAGCAATCACAAAGCCATAAATTTGTGATGATCTAAGGTACCATCTGATTCATCAGATATAAGATCACTTGGACAACATTTTTGGTTTTCAAGATCGTTTCCCTAAAGTTAAAGAATTTGAATTAGAATAAATACTTTCTTTATTTTGGTACAATCTCACTATTGTTCGTGCTTTTAACAATTTCCACTTCATCTCTTAAATAAATGAAGTTGAATTTGTTATTCATGAAGTGTTAGCAGATCATGTGATAGAATGACAGGTCATTCCATCTGTCTCAAACAAAAGGTTAGCAAAACTTATATACATAAGTCGATCTATAGTGAGATTAATCATATATGGTTCCTAAAATGGACTTATACTTCATATATCATACTGATTAATAAAACTAGTTTCTACTAAACAGGGACTTCCTGTAGGTCAGTGGTAGGCGATAAAGGTCAGTCGCACTTCAGTTGTGTGTTCGATTCCCACAGCCTTGTCCGAAGCGATGGGTTGTCGCCCGTCCTGCAGGTTGTCCTTTTTCTAAAACTACATTACTATAACATCCTATCAAAAATATCAAAAAAAAGAACTTCTTTAGGCTTATCCATAATACTGCAGTCCACTTTCATAACATAGTGAAAATTATTACCAGAGATTTAATACTATCATTAATCCCCATATATATGTCTTGTTGGTCACATTCCAAACATTCAAAGGCCTTAATCATGTATTCTCTTGAATACCCATTGAACCATAGTGAAAACTTGAATGTAGTTAAAAGTTAACACCTTCCACATACCAAAATTCTCAAAATTGTATATACTCAAACCATGATATCACTTAGTCCTTATATCAATCATGAGCTCATGAATACTGTTAAACATTTAATTTTCTCATTTTCCCTTCATTATGCGCATAATATCTCAATCACTTTGAATACCACATTAGACCAATACATAAATATTCCAATACTCCATGATACAACATTATTTTGGAATCCCATTACATAAACACTTAATCATTCCACCACATCATTGTCATATTCAACATCGCCAATAGTGATCGCATGTGACTTCCCTTTGTCCTTTGCCTTAAGTGGTTGCTCATGTTGATCATCACTAACCCTTGGATTAGGGCATTTATTGGCATAATGTCCCATCTCCTTGCACTTGAAACATTGAAGTGTTGGTGGTGCGTTCTCTGCAGTGTTTTCTTTATTCACATCATTAGAAAACCTTTTTCCATTACTTCGACACTCAACTGCTCGATGACCTTCTTTTCCACACTTAAAACATTTTCTAGTCCCTTTAAGACAATCTCCACCATGCTTCTTTCCACACTTTGTGCATAAGGAAACATTCATCTTCTTTTCACCATTATTCTGAGATTTCTCCTTGAACTCCATCTTTCGTTTCTTGTCAAAACCATGAGATGGATATGTAACACCAAATTCCATTTCTACCTTGATAACACAACAAACAATTTCTTCATAGCAACTGATGTCTCTTATAGCTAATGCCCTTCGAAGACTTGGTTTTAAGCCACTGAAAAATCGATCAACTTTACTTCCAGGTTGGATGATAATGCCGGATGCATACCTTGCAAGTCTTGTAAAATTCGCTTCGTATATACCAACAGATTCATCATCCTTCTGTTTCAGCTCAAGAAACTCCTTTTCCATCTTCGTTCGAAGAATACGAGGGAAGTACTTACTGAAAAACAAGTTCTTGAACTCGTCCCATTCCATGGACTCAATTTCATCTCTTGGCCTCGTATTCTTGATAAGATTCCACCATTGATCAGCTTCACCTTCCAAACGATATACTGCTAAGATGACTTTATCATGTTCAGAACATTGAAGAACTGAAAATATCTTTTCAGTAGTACTAATCCATTGTTCAGCAACTAATGGATCAGTAGACCCACTGAAAGAAGGCGGACGCTGCCTCATGAAGGATTCAACAGAATGTTGCTCCTTCCTTTGCTCGTTTGGAAGTCCTGCATGATTCATAGCTTGAGAAAGTTGTGTGAGCATGGCTACAAGATTTTGCATTCCAGCTCCCATATCGTTTGGTTGCTCAGGGGGACAATCATTGCATTGTCCATTGCATTGATCAACACGGTTCCTTCGGGTTCCAGCCATCGTCTAAAACCCCAAAAGAATAGTGTGAGAGGCAAATATAATGCTAGGGAAAACAACATAATAAAGGGGTAGTACCCTCAATATCTAACATCTTAGGTTAAATTCTAAGATCGTTAACGCAATTCTAGGACTATAAACTATACGTATACTTAACCTTAGAGACATCCCTAGACATACCTTAGAAATATCTATAGGGATCTCACTAACGTTTTCGCATCCTAGTTTCCAAAGGTTGACTAAACCTTTCCTCTGATACCAACTGTAGAGACCCTAAGCCTGACGTACATGTACATTACATTACTTTTTCGGAATACTTAGTACATAACAAAAACCCACACACAAGGATCGTAATAGTTTAGTGTCTTTGGAAACTCGGAATATAATCTTCTAATCCTGGTGAAAGATCTTCAACATCTCCCATAAAGATCTTCTTTTTTTTTATACCTAAAACCTTTCTTTATATCCTGGGGAAAAGAAAACATAAAAGGGTGAGCTCAAATGCTCAGTAAGGGTAAACAAAAGAAATATCAATCACATAATTTTCATAAGAACATAACATTTTTGTAAATCTTAACCTGCAAAAGAGAGCATAATTTCATAACATGGGATAAATCATAGTAGTGAAATGAAATCATAACATAAAACATTACTCATTGTGGCATACACACATAATCATAGAGAATCATTTCTTGTTATTCAAGACTCATTGCCAAGACTATCTTAGTGGACAAAGTCCCTTTCTGAATCGAGTAATCCTCGTTTCAGTCCTGTTTCACTGAACCGGTATAACCTACCATTCCAGCCATGTCTATCTCATGAGATATGAAATCTTTACCCAATGCATTGGAGGGATATATAGGTCCCACCCATCTCTTAATGAATCCTTTCTTATGTGTGCCACAAAATCATAAATCATACATCATTGCATAACCCATGTAATAAAAATGGGATTCTTAAACAACATGACATCATAAAACCATTCATATAAGATAAAGGAATTCATAAACATAATTCCATCACAACATAGTCAAATCAATGTAAAAATATGGATAGAAACAGAACCCTTTATTATCTTAGATGGAAAATAATTTTGATAAAACACTTGAAATGAATTCTTGAGGAAAATATCCTTTCTTCTTCAAAATCAATTTCTTTTCACAAAACATCATACAATTTTAAAAGAAAGAGATTTTATTAAAAATAGTCATGAAATATTTTGGAGGAAGGTTCATGAAAATAAGGCTTTATAAAACCGTAAAAATCCGTTCGTGCCGTATAAGTTAAAAAAAACATTCTTTTTTTACTTTTGTCGAAAAAGTCAAAATGTACCTCGTACGAAAAACGACAAAAGATTCCTTTCATATCTTTTACTAAAAACTCACCAAAGGGTAAAATTGGATTTAAAACATTGTAGGTGGATGGAAATAATATTACATATTGAGGAAACATGGATGTGGATGATAAGATACACCCCAGTAAATACTTACGAATAAACAATCTCGGATAAAAATGAGATTGTGATATTCCCCTTACCTTAGGTCCGACTTGCTTTGTAAGTGTCCGAACCTCCTGTATAATGATTTAAATCATGTTATTGACTTATTACAGAATCATATTCATTGTTATGATATCATATATGGTTCACTTATGACATTATATTACCCGTTCTTTTGTAAATTCCATGTTAAAGAAGCGTTTTGGGTAAAATCGTTTCATTTATCGTAGGTGTTTTGACTTGTTGTTCTTGACATCATTATTACTTATATCATGATTTACTTACTTCTAGAATATAAAATATGATTTATATATCATATATATTCAGTATATATATATATATATAAAAATGAAAAACACCATTCATGGAGACGGTAGTCCGTACGTACGCATGAACGCTGTTTTCCTTTCCTTATTGTCTTGAAATGGAAGTAAGTAGATGACATACATATGTATATATATACATAAATCCAGTAGCTTTATAATGTCATATATTTCATTATTATTTCTTATATATACATTATAATCATTCTTAAATGGTTAACATGGAGAATGAATCTCATCGCGTCGTGGAGACGGTATTCCGTACGTACGCACGAGCGATGATATCATTTCTATAAATATTGAATTGAATTGGAGTGGATTATACAATATATCAGAATCAATATGATGTTGTAATAACTATGTATAGTTATTCTTTACACCATTATACCCATCCATGTAAGGTGGTGGTGGAAAATAGATTACACCACGGCGTGGAGACGGTATTCCGTACGTACGCACGCGCGGTGATTTCTTTTTCCGTAGGATGGATAGATGGTGAAATAGGGTTGTTTCATACTTATAATAACATATCAGTATATGAGTGATACTGATGTTATTACTTCATAATGAAACAACCTAAGAAGAAGAAGTGGAAGAAGAAATAAAGATGAAAGAATTGGTAACGGTAATTACCTCTTCTTTGAAGTGCCTCTTTGAGTCCTCCTCTTAGAGCACTAAAATTGGTCTTTGAGTAAGACCATAACTTCTAGGATGTTGCTAGGGAAGTGTAGAAGAGATTTTGGCAGGGGTTGTCCGAGCTTGAGAGCTCAAATTGGTGTGAGGAGGAGGGGGAGGAGGTGTCCTTTTATAGGGGAGGAGAGGGGCACCTTAGGAATTCTTAAAAATATTAATTTATAATAAATCTAACCCCACTTAAAAACCTCCAAAAATGACTCATATTCGAATATTAGATGATATAGGGTTGTAATCTCATCAACCAATCAAATTTAGACATGTTTGGATATTATTTTAAACCTTATCAATTAGATTTAACTCTAAGTTAAATAATTTAACTTTTACCGTGTCTTTTTGTTTTCTTTCACTATATGGTTAATACACTTACTATAACATGCCAAGCGAACCCCAAATTGTTTATTATTAATATACATATCCTTATCTAAGTTATTTGGCCGAACCTTAGATTTTTAGGAATAAAATAACAATTAATAATATAATATTTGATTTAAAAACTATTTTGTGTCAATTTTGACACTATTTGATATATGATTTTTGTGAAAGTCATAACAGAATTATATGTTCTAACCAAGTTGATTAAATCAACATTAATATATCATAGTAACCTAGAAAATTAGTGGAATTCATAAAAAATCTCAAATTACATTTATTTTGGTGCTTATAACATCAATTATGTCAATATTTCATTAATAAGATAATTACTGCATCATCGTTGTGTCATAAATAAATTAAATTATTTGATGTCTAAAAATTACAAATAAAATACCATCATGTAGGAAATCTTTTTAGCTTTCTAATGAATATTTACAATCGAATTTATCTTATGTATAACCCCATATTAAAAATGATTTACTTATTAAACTTTGATTTTAACTATTTTAACCCTTCTTTAAATAAATTAATAATAAATGTCCTAATCTAATCCAAGTGGGCCTAAATGGTCATATTTTATTCCTAAGTTTGTTTTTGGTCGAATTACACTTGTCCAATAGAATTAGGACATGTGTTAGGGTAATAGTAATATCATATTTACCCTTAGTTACCCTATTTACTATTAACCGCGGTAAAAAAAAAGTAAAAAGTTACTATTCACCAAAAATTATTTTCATCTCATTGAACCACATTTTAGTCCTTGATATTAACCGTGTCTCTCGGATTTTCGAAATTCCATTCACAGAAGCGGCAAAATTAAGTTTTATGCAAAATTCAGTTTTTAACCTACCACTTAGTAGTTTCACTATTCATCAAAAAATGAAGGTTTTCAGAAAAATGCCAAAATTTCATCCTAAGCTATATTTCATATTCCGAATTCAAAAATGAAGTCTATTTTACCAAATTCATAACATAGAAATTGCATTAATTAATTTTATAATTAAATCCCGCTGTTAAAACAAATAGCGTGTTTTTAAGAAACAATATCTATCAAAAGATTGACACTTGATTATGTCTGGTTTAAATGTGAAATTACATCCAATGACCAACATTGTATTAAATTGTAAAAATAGTCTAAATATACTTTAAAACCACTCAAATTAATGATTTATCACTATTAATTATTTTGATTAAAAAAGTTGTTTTTAATTATAATTTAGTAATTTTCACTATTCATCAGAATATGAAAGTTATCCGAAAAGTACCAAAATTTCACCTTAGGCTAAATTCGATACTCCGAATCCATGAATGAAGTTCATTTTGAAAAATAAGATTTACAGAATTTTAAAAAGTGGTTATTACTATTCATAACGGCTAGTTTTAATAATATTTTAATAGCAAATCGTTGTTTAGTGAAACTCAGTATTGCGTATTACACACGCTATCGAGGAAGGTCGCGATTGCGTGTAATGCAAGGCAAGTCAAGGATGCGTGTTGTGAAAGCTCCTTTTGGTGTAGCGTACAACACAAGATATTAAAATTAAAAAGAATATTTTTTATAAAATCTTGGGCTGTTACAGTGTTTCATAACAAAGTCCAGGTAATTGTTACCTTTATTCTGGGTAAAGAATTAATGAATTTTATTAAAATTTGAATAAATTTGTTGAATTGAAAAGAAGCTCAGGTAACTTGAGTTGTTACAAAGCAATTGTATTACTCTATTATGCTAAGAGGGTGCACACACACTAGTGGGATTGATTCGTTGTGATACATGAGTGTAAGGGTATATCCTTCTCATTGTAATCCAAGGATTGTTTTCTAAGTGGATTTCATGGTATTGGATCATTTCCAAACCATAACAAGGTCGTAGATATTCTTATTCAATAGTGAACCTTGTAAATATTTGTGTTCCTTTGAATATGTTTTGAGTTAGTTTTTAGCAGGGAATTTAAATCTATAATAGGAGGTGAAGGTTGTTTCAATTGAAAAGAAACATAAAACAAAAAGATTATAACTGATTCACCCCTCCCCCTCTTAGTGATACATTACTCAGACTATGAACTTTCAATTGGTATTAATAGAAATATTTCCTTCTCTATTCTTTGCTGATGGAGAGCGTGAACTATGTGAACATTAAAGGTATTCTAATTTTTTATGGAAAGAACTATAATATCTAGAATGATATAATGTTTCCATATCTTATGTCTATCAGTTATAATGTTCTTGAAGCTGCAACAATTGGGTTTCCTCCCATTGATGATAGTTCTACACTTACACTGGTTGACAAGAAGTTTCATGAGAATGATGGAAGGGCCAATAATGCTATATTATCATCACTTTATGAAAGTTATTTCTTGAAAGTGAAAGGTTTTTCCACATCTAAAGGTATATGGGATAAATTAAAAAACATATACAAAGGAAATAAAAAAGTTAAGAAGGAAAAGTTACAAATATGGAGATTGAAGTATGAATATTTGAAGATGGGTGAGCAGGAATCTGTTGGGGAGTTCTTTACCAGGGTGAATGACATTGAGAGTATTATTAGATGTCTTGGTGAAAAGCTTAAGGATTCTACAGTTGTTGAAAAGATCTTAAGAATCCTATCTGATAAATTCTATGAAAAAGTTTCTTCATTAGAAGACAGAGATCCTGAAACATTATCTCTTAATGATTTATATATCACTCATATCACCTATGAAATGAGAAGAGATAATGCTATAAAGAGAAAAAAAGGTTGATAAAGAAATGTCTTTCAAGGTTATAAAGAAAGAAAAGTCAAAGAATATTGTTATTGAAGATGAATCTGGTGATTCTGACTCTGAAAATGAGGTTTGTAAAAATCTCAATGAAATCCTATCCTTGTTTTCTAACATTGTGAAAAGAGGTACATGGAAATACAAAGGGAAACTTCCCTTGATTTTTTTTGAATGGGGAGGTGTTAGTCACTTTGCGGATAATTTTCATTGAAGAAAGAAATAATATTATAGATATACTGAAGAAAGAAATATAAGGATATCATGGTAGAAAAAGGTAGACAAAGGAAAAGAAAATAAATTATTTAAATCAAAAAGAAGAAGTTTCTTCTCCAAAGATGATAAAGAAGAAGAGGGTGATGCTGAATCCTAAAAATCCATTGAGTATGGTAATAAAAATAAATTCATTACAATAGTGAATGATGATGAATTTGGATGCATTAGTTCTAAAGAATAAGAAACTCAGCTTGAAATGCATCTGAAATAAGAGTTGAAAGAATGTTTGAGAAAGATCAGAAGTCTTGAAAAGAAAAAAAAGTTGAAATATGAATTATCAAGAAACCAAGAATGTTTTTCTGGTGAGAAGGAAAATATTATTAAATAGATTTATTCTTTGAAGAAATATCTTAAAGAAGAAAAGAATTGTATCGAGCATTTAGAGGTGAAGTTGAAAGTAAACTAAGAATAGTTAGATCTTGTCCAATAAAACTCTTTGAATCTAAAAAGAAAAGTTTGTTTCCAAAACTCTATCACTGAAGTTGGTGAATGTTCTCATAATGTGAAACTTGATAAGGTTCAACAAAATATACCTTAAAAGGGTTATAATAATAATGGAATTGTTTTTGAAATGAAGAAAGCTGGGAATGTTATGTATGTGGCCAAGACCAACAAGGTTGGGAATGTTTTGAAACATTATGAATCTGGAAATGTTTCCAATACTTTTGGTTATGATAATATTTAAAATAAGAGAAGTAATATTATTGATAATAGAAAGTTTGGTGAATTGGAAAAGAAATAGAAGAAGGTGGATGAGAAACACATTCACAATTCTGATCAGTATGGAGGTTTTAGAGGAAAATACTCTTTCTATGGGTATTGCTAGTATTGTGGGGGATTCGGGCACACAACAAGTATGTGTTAGTTCAATAAAAAACATTACTATTATCCCACAGGTTATGAAAGGAATAGATTTATGGGGATTCAATCTACTCAATGAAAGAAAAATGATAAGGTTGTCTTGAAAAAATATGAAAAGAATGAAGTGAAGTTTGAAAATAGGTTCCAACCCTTGGAAACTATTTTTGAAAGAGGTGAACAACCTAGACACCCTACAAAAGGATGTCTTGTTTTGCTACCGGCTCAGTAAAAGATTCTCAATTCTCAAAAGTCGAAGGTGAAAAATGAAAATAATAGAGAAAAATATATTATTGTTGAAACTGGATTAAAATCATTGAAAGGAGAATGAACCTGGATACCTGATAGTGGGTGTTCTTCTCACAAGACCAGAGACCTATAATTTTTTAAGGATGTGAAAGATTTTAATGAAGGCACTGTGACATTTGGAAATAAATAATCATTGAAAATCAAAGGTTTTGTGTCATCCATCATTAGTAAAGAAAAGTTGAAATATAAGAAAACATTGTATTTTGACAGCCTGAAACACAATCTTCTAATTGTTTCACAATTATGTGAGGAGGGTAACAAAGTTATCTTCAAGAAATATGGATTTGTTGTAAATATTTAAGAATATGGAAAGATTGTTACAAGAGGTAAATGTATGAAAGGAATCATGTTTCAGGTTGGGGATTCACAAAACTCTTGTTATATAAGTATGGTAGAATATAATTAGTTATGGCATAAAAGTCTTGGGCATATGTGTTAGAGAAACATGAGTAAGTTATCTAAAAGTGATAGTGTTCGAGACATTCCCTATTTTCTAAGAAGGATATATTTGTGTTGCATTATTTTCCATAAAATAAAGATTACAAATTTTTTGCATAAGAAAGTTTATATTTGTTAAAAACAATCCCTGGAGTTGATCCATTCTGATATATGTGGTTCAATGATAAAAAAAATCAACACATGAAGATAAGTGCTTCATTACTTTCATTGAGGATTTTACCCGCATTACTTGTGTTATATACATGAACCACAAATCGAATGCTTTGAAAATGTTTAAAAGTTTCAGAATAAAAGTTGAGAAAGAATGTGAGTATTTTGTGATGAAGTTGAGAACTAATAATGGTGGTGAATATAAAAGTGAAGAGTTTGAAAACTATCTTGAGAATCATAGACTTATACATGAGTATATCACTCCATACACTCCCTAAAAAATGGGGTTTCTAAAAGAAATAATAGAAGACTGGTGGAAATGGGAAGAACCATGTTACTTGAGCATGGCCTTTCTCATTACTTTTGGAGGCAAGCCATGAGTACTAATATTTATATTCAGAACTATTGTTTCTATAGGCCTCAATCAGGTATGACTCCCTATGAATTTATTTAAGGAAAAACTCCAAGTTTGAATCACTTTAGAGTTTTTGGGAGTCTTTGTATTATAAAAAAGAAAAGTGGAAACTATGGTAAGTTTGAGAAAAAAAGGTGAGGATGGAATCTTTCTTGGATACTCTCTAGAAAGAAGAGGATAAAAATTCTACAACAAAGAAACAAAAATTATTGTTGATTAGTTGATGTGAAAGTGATTGATGTATCTGAGAAAGAGAAACATGTTCAAGCATATAATGAAGTTGAGCATGTTGGAGAAAACAATTTTGATAAGGATACAGAGAAGTGTATTCCTTATCAAGAATAAGAATCAGACTTAGCTATTTGAAGTGATGAAGACAATCAAAAATCTTATCCAAGGCTAAAGAAACATGTGGAAGTACGGAATATAATTGATTATTAACAACAGAAGGTTCAAACAAGAAGAACAACCAATTCTATTACACATATAACTTTGTATTCAAAAGTGGAACAAAGTGACATGAAAGAAGATTTTGAGCATTTGGAATGGGTTCAATCCATGAATGAATAATTGTATCATATTGAAAATAATAATACATGGGAACTTATACCCATGCCTAAAAACAAAAACATCATTTAAACAAAATGGGTTTTCCTAAACAATCTGAATAAAGAAGGTGAGGTTATAATAAACAAAGTAAGATTGGTGTGAAAATGGTACTCACACATTGAGGGTATTGATTTTGATGAAACCTTTGCTCCTATGGAAATAATTGAAACAATCCGAATCTTTCTTTCTATTTCTACACATAAATCTATAAGATCTTTCAAATGGATGTTAAATATTCATCCCTAAATGGTGATATTGAAGAAGAGGTTTATATTAAACAACCTTGTGGCTTTTTTATTGGAAAATATGAAGGTTATGTGTGAAGATTAAAAAAGGCATTGTATGGACTAATACAAGCTCCAAGGTCATGGTATTCCAAATTGGATAAATGTTTAAAAAAGATGAATTTTATCAAAGTAAGAATGGATAACAATCTTTACATAAGATAAAATCAAGAGTATTATCCCATTGTAATTGTTTATGTTGATGATATTATCTTTACCGGGAATAATGAAGGAATATGTGAAGGATTTTCTGAAGAAATGAAGAATGTATTTGAAATTTCCATGTTGGGAGAAATTAAATACTTTCTTGGGTTACAAATTCAGAAAAAGAAAGAATACATTTTCATCTCCCAAGAAAAGTAAGCAAAAGAACTTATCAAGAGGTTTGGCATGGAAAATTCAAAACTTGTTTCCACACCCATTTCAGTGGGAACAAAATTGGGTAAAGATGGAGATAGAAAATAAGTGGATCAGAAAGAGTATCAAAAGCTGATTAGAAGTCTATTTTATTTTACTGCCTCAAGACCTAACATTGTTTATGGTGTTACCTTATGTGAAAATTTTCAGAGTGATCTAAGAGAATAACATATTATTGCTGGAAAAATAATTCTCAGATACATTAAAGGCACAAAAAAAATTATAATTAGGTATTGAACCTCAAATAATATTGATTTAATTGGGTATTCTGATGAATATTGGGCAGGAAATGTTGATGATAAAAGACCTATATCTGGTAGTGTATTCTTTTTGGGAAAGAATTGTGTTAGTTGGTATTCAAAAAAACAAAACTCAGTAACTCTCAGTATAGCTGAATATGAGTATGTTGCTGATACTCAAGCCTCTACTCAACTTATGTGAATGAAAACACAATTGGAAGACTTACTTGTTAAAGTAAAGTTACCCTTGGTCTTGGGTTGTGACAATCAAAGTACAGTCAATCTCACCAAGAATCCAGTGTAACATTCTCATTCAAAACATATTGAAATCAAATATAATTTCATCAAAGAGAATGTGGAGAAGAGTGAATTGAAGCTGGAGTATGTTCCAACATCGTAACAAGTTGCTGATATCTTCACAAAACCTTTATCGAAGGAATCATTCTAAAAAATGAGGTTGAACATGGGTGTCTAACATATTTAACTTCAAGGTTGGGGTATGTGTATCTGTCCCCTCTCTCATATTACCTTTGGATTGTTTTCTCAAGGGGTAGAATTGTTTTGTTTCATAAATATATTTCTTAAAAGAGAGATTTGTGGGTAAGCTATGGATTCAGCATTATTTTCTGTGTGAACTATTCTAACTGTTTGTTGGAGTGGCTATTGGAAAAGAAATTGAATTGTTTTCCAAAAAGAATGTAGAAAATAAAGAGGTGGTCATGATCAATATTTTTGGATAGTAGGGTTTTTATATTAATGATTCTTGTTTCCTACAATGAGTTAGCTCACATAGGCTTAGAATTGTTGATATGTAATCCATTTCTTGAGTTTACAAAGTTCAGTGATTTATGAAACTTGGTTGAAAAAAAAATTCAAAGGGGGATATTGTTGGCACTAAGCTGATGATCAAGGTGATGAAGGTTTCAAGTGTTGTTTTTATTGTCAAGGTATGTTTTGAAGAAAGGAAATTAATTCACTTTTTTTGGTGGAAACAATTGTTTTGGGTTTGTTTTGAAAAGAAATAAACCCATTTTAATTATGACGATGCTTTACTGGTTTGTATTTCATATAAATCACGAGTTGATGTGAGAACTTGTGATGAAAGATTGATAAAGTAAATGGGGAGTGAAAGAGATGCTTCTAATTGAAAAAGAATTGTATTCAGATTGTTTTTTTAAATAATCAGAAAAGAAAGCAGTGGTGCCTATTATTTTTCAAAATAATACTAAAAGAAAGCAGTGATTCCTATTGTTTTTCAAAACAATCAGAAAAGAAAGCAGTGGTGCCTATTGTTTTTCAAAACAATTAGAAAAAAATCGTATCAAGATTGTATCAATTTTATTTCAAAACAATCATATCCAGATTGTATCGATTGTCTTGCAAAACAATTGGATACCTAGTGGAAGTGAAAAGTGATGACAATTGAATAGGTAATTCCGGTTGAAAAGGGTGATTCTGTTGGGAAAGGTAATGTCAATGGAAGATGAGACACTGATTTTTTTTTAAAATAATTTTATTTGAGTAGAATAAAAGGAATGATATAGAGTTGATTGAGAATGAATTATATTCATATTGTTTTGTATCATATCAGGGTAGAAATTTTTCTTTAGATTGTATTTGATCATGTCCAACAATCGTAACTAGGATGATCGTATCCAGAATGATCGTAACCAGAATGATCGTAATCAGAATGATCATATCTATCATGATCGTAACTAGTTTGATCATATCCAAAATGATTGTAATCATAATGATTGTATCTAGTATGATCATAACCAGAATGATCGTATCCAGAACAATCGTATTCAGAATGATCACATCCATCATGATCGTATCCAGAATGATCGTAACCAAAATGATCGTAACCAGTAATCATAACCAGCAATTGTATCCAGAATGATTTCATTTAGGATAATAGTATCCATACCATTTGTATTCATAAAATATCATGCTTGGGTTGAGATGAAAATAAAGAAGCAGGAATGAATGGAAAGTTACAATAATTTCCAACTGAATTCATATGATGCTAAAGCTGATCCTCAATGATTTAAAAGTCATGAAGATAATCATGATACAAGTACATTTTGGTGAATGAAGTTTATTTTATCATGTGGGAAAAGAGAAAATAAAATAGAATGAGACTGATGAATTAATTTTCAAAGGGGAAGCCTTTCATTTTAAAAGAGTGATTTTATCTCAAGTGGAGAAGTGCATTTGTTCAAAAAAATTCAATTGGTAGGGTATCAAGCATTATTTTGAAGAAATTAGTATGAGATAATCAGTTTCAAACCCATGTATTTCTCATCAATTGTAATTGTATTGACATTTGAAATGAGAGTCTAGAAAAAAAGAGATGAAGATTTTAGAAGATTCTAGAACAATCAAGAAGCATTGAAGAAGTCATAATTACTATGATATTTTAGGAGAAATTCAGATTTGGGTGAATTTAAGTGAGTGGGAAAGTGTTTTAGGATTCATGCCTAAACTTTTTTTAGGTCACCTATAAAAGGCATAAAGTAAATTATACTTGTGTGACTTGAAAAAGAGAGAGAAGCTCTAGGTTTCTAGAGAGAAGAAGAGATCAATTCTGTTCAGATTGACAATTTTTTTGGGTGGGGTCGACTCATTCATATTCTATTCGGCATGACAATTGTATTTGGGAATTGAAGTAATGAAAATTCAACTCAATTGTTTTATATCTGAAAATCAGATTAGGAGTTTTGTATTAAAAAAATCAGAGTTGGAGATTGGGTTTTAAAGAATCGTAATGGGATCTTCGTATTGAAAAAATCAGTCTGGGTGCTTGGTTTTGAAATAATCATAACGGGATCTTTGTATTAAAAAAATCAAATTAGGAGATTCGTGTTAAAAGAATTGGACTGAGATCTTTTTATTGAAAGAATCAGACTAAGAGATTTGTTATAAAAGAATCGTACTCAGAGGAATCAGAGTCCGTGTTTCATAACAAATTCCAGGTAGTTCTTAATTTTCTTCTGGGTAAGGAATTGATGAATTGTATTAAAATTTTAATACATTTGTTGAATTGAAAAGAAACTCATGTAACATGAGTTGTTACAAAACAATTGTATTACTATATTGTGCTAAGAGGGTGTACACACACCAGTGGGATTGTTTCATAGTTCTACATGAGTGTAAGGGTATATCCTACTCGTAGTAATCTAAGGATTGTTTTCTTAGTGGATTGTATGGTATTGGATCATTTTCAAACCATACCAAGGACATATCTATTCTTATTGAATAGTAAACCTTGTAAATATTTTTGTTCCTTTAGATGTGGGTTGAGTTTGTTTTCAGTAGGGAATTGAAATCTCTAACAGGAGGAGAAGGTTGTTTCAATTGAAAAGAAACATAAAAGAAAAAGAGTATCACTGATTCACCCCTCCCCCTCTCATTGATACATTACTACAACTAGTAACTTTCAGTTATTTGGTTCCTAGGTGTGAAATCATTCCCAATTATGAAATTTTTATACTCTAGTGTTTATCTTTAGCTTATGGAAATCATCCACACATTTTAGGTCTTATGGCGAGTTGGATCAGGTGATGTGTTACATGTTTTATCATATTCGATAGAAAACCTAAACCCCCTTCATGGATTATTTGTATACTATTTTATAGCATTGATTAATATATATATATATATATCTAAACATATTTTGAATGTGACCTTTGACATTGGGTTTTAGAATAACTGGGGTTGAATAACAGATAATTTTGAATAGCATTTCTACCTCATTGTATGTGCCTCACATGCCTCCATGTTTTTCAAACTTTTTGATCCCTAGAGGGTTTCCCATTGAGGTGCATGAAATGGTGGAGAATCTGGATGAATTTATTCTCTTGGTCTCTATGGGTATTGGTGGGGCCCTAATATCTCTTCTGGATGGTTCTTCCTCTATGTTGGTCTACGTGAATTTTTTAGGCATTGAGGTATCTTTGGATCAGAAAAGGGAGGTTTCTCCATCATTCCATTCATTTCATTCCATCCAGTAGCTATCAGTCGGAGGGGAATTCATATAATATTTTCTTAGATATTGGTTCTTGATCATAATCTAGTTAAACTGTCTGTAATCCATGTAGATCCTAAGGGACCCATCCACCTTCTTGAAAAAAATCACAGGTGAACCCCATGAAGAAGTGCCAGGTCAGATAAAACCCTAGGGCTCTAAATCCTCAAAATACCACTTGAGCTATGGGAGCTCAGTATGTGTCATTCTATATGAAGGAATGAACAATGAATATTCTCCTATAAAATGATTAATATTAAACTCTACCTCTCTCTCAGGATGTAATCCATAAAAATCTTCAGGAAAGATGTCTATAAAACAATCTACTATGGGAGGAAAATCTTCTAGGTGTACTTCTTTCTCCTCCATTAAGAGACTAGAAATATGGGTGGAAACTTTACCTATCCCATGATAATCTAGTCTAGCTATACTATCCTGGACACACCACTCAACCTTGTGTAGATAACTGTTTCCCTCTAGTGATGTAAATGATACCCTATGGAGATAGCAGTCTGTAAAGGTGTGATATGGGACCAAATAATCCATACCGAGAATGTAATTGAATCCTATCATCTTGAGAAAAAAGAGGTCCCACAAGTAAGGATAAATACCTACCTCAAGGGGATGGTCTCTGCATTGGCATATTCCCTATAACCATACACCCAATGGTGTATCTAGGGTCACTAAACCACATTAATACCAAATTTCCATCATAAGACTTTCCATGATATATAAAGAGACAAAGGAGTATGAAACACCCATATTAAATAAAAAAGATACTATAGTGGAGTCGACTAGAATAGTATCTAGTACTGTAGATGTTCATGTACTCTGATCCTTGGGTATCTGTTGTAAATAATTCAAATAACCGGATCCATGACCCTGTCCTACAATTAGACTACCCTGAGTATGTTTTCTCTACTAACGCTGATGATATGAGTTTTGGCTACCTTGAACAAGACCACCTCCTTGGATGGTACTTCTCATTCTACTAAAAATTCCCATATGACTCAATGTAGAAGAACCTACCCCTAAAGGTGGATTTGGTGTGAATCCTCTTTTACTGGAAGTAAATATAAAGGTCTGATAGAATCTCTAAATATGCCCCATACGACTGCAAGCACGAAACTCCATCAGGTCTATATCATACTAAGGATTTATATGCCCCTTGATTAGCCAATAAAAACACATATCTTGATTAAATTTTAATGGTATTAAATGTTCATTTTTGATCTTATGGGCCTGAGGTAGTGGATTTTAATTTTGAACATCCATTCTCATCATTTGTGCACTTCATACCTAATGTTCACCAATTTAGGCCCAATGTTTCATCGGATTTTAAAGAATTTAATTATCTATATTTTAATTTTTAATTTTTGGAAATGGATATAAACATAAATATGAACATTTTTCATTCATAGATCAATGGAGTATTCATAAAGGATGATGAGGATATTTGGAGATGAAAGGAAACAATTCTGGAGAAGGCAGATTGGATAGCATCCCACTGATGAGAATGTGGGGCCCACAATACAGGCCCAATTAGACCCAAATTTCATGGGTGTCTTGAGGACATATATAGGAACAACTTATTCTTCTTGATATAGTGATAATTCGTCCTAAATGGTGGTGATTAAGGCAACCCAAGTTGAAGATGCAAATCTGGGCCAGATTCTGTGGCCCAGAAAAACAGACCACCATTTAAATCATATCTCCCGAACCAAAATGTATTTTGGGCTGATATTTTACAAGATATTAGGGGAAATCCGGGGATTTATTTAAGTATACTATTGACCACTCCAATTATGCCTTCTAGAAGGTGATTTAGGCACGTCTGTTCGATGGATGCATGCTGGCTCCCACTTCGAGGCAAGAGTTGAAAAGTCTTCTATGCATTAAATGTCCACCCACCTTTCCACAACACAATTAATTGAAGGCACATGGGATGATGGGGGCTCAGCCAAAGGCTTAAAAAATTCATATTTAAGGCAGTATTGGTGGATGTTTTATGAATCTTGGTGCTTTACTTTCATTGTAATGTTGTTATGCCAAATTGTCTTTGTAACGTTCTTCTTTTGTATGTAAGTTGTTTGAATCACCTTAGTTTTCAATAAAAGTTATTTTTCTTCTCTTTTATGTTCTTATTATTTTCACATTGATACCGTTGCCCCAAGGTTTGATCTTATTCACACCAGCACTTGTGAATTTATTCACACAACGGTGGAGTGATCGTTTCATTGTTTTATTTTTCTTCTTCAATCCCGCCCCTATGAGTCTACTTTCCGCTTCCTTTGAGATCATAGAATCAATGGAGGGATAAACCCTTATGGGTTGGTCCTAGGGAGTTTCATGGGAAAGATTGGATGTTATTTTATGATCTTAAATTCTGTAATCATTTCATTATTTTAAGATTTCCATTTGATTATTTATTTTCTTCTTTGTCTTCGCCAACTTTAACAATGACACATTTCGAGTGCTAGTACGATCCAATTCCTTGGAGTGGTCATTAAATTGAACCTCTAAGTGCATTGGTGATTAGACTTGTAATTTTTTAGGTATTAAATTGGTGAATTATGTTGAGGAATTATATCATTTTGTGGATAGGTCTTGAATTAGTGAAAGGGACGTTATAAGAAAATAAATACCTTCAATCTAACCCTAGTAACAACTTAGGATCAACTCATCTCCATTAATTGTTTTAGACTAAGTAATTGTATGTTTTTTTATTTTGTTATTTAAATTAAATCACTAGTTATTCAAATCAATTCAATCAGAATAGTTGGCCCCTTCATAGCCAAATCCTTCCAAAATCAGAGTGTCTTTAGGTTCCTTCTTCGATCCCTGTGGATTCGACCCCTACCTGTACTAGAACGACCACATACCTGTAGGGTAAATTTGGGTGACACCAAATTTTGGTGCCATTTCCGGGGACCCAAGTAAGTTATCTTAGACACTATCATCCTTTTCTCACCCCACGTTCTCTATTCTCACCCCATCTCTCTTATCTTTACCCCTTTCTGTTTGTGTGTGTCCTAAGAATATAGAATCCAACTTTCTGTCTTCTCCAATGGAGTATCTTCCAAATTACCATGTCACAAACTCATGCTGGAATCAAATGGAAAATCAATATTGGGAATCCCCTAAATTAGAAAATTTCTTTGATCAACCCTTGATTAATTACCACACACCTGGTGACATGTACAATCATTGGGATGATGAATATTTTAAGGATAAATTTCCATCCCTCTCAGGGATGGTTGAAGAGATGAATCTTGGGGAAGTCTATGATGATCAACCAAATAAAAATTCTATTCCTAAAACACTGATTGAAAAATTGTGTAATCAAATGGATATAATGAGTTCCGAGGTATCTTCTTTGATATTAGAACTACAACGCATTAATACTTGTGAGGAACTCATCCCTACACCAATTGTACCTTCCAAAACCTTATGTGGAGTGTCTAGTTTCCCACAGACCTCTCATGAATTTATTGAAGAACCGAAATTTGAATTTGGAGTAGGGGAAGTGAATCAAGAAATTGTTGAAAGGTCTTTAAATCAAGAAGAAATTGATTTCATGTATTCACAAGAGAGAAATTTGACATCGTGGATTGAGTCTCCTAAGTATAACTCTATTGATGATTTTTCAAAAACACCAATCCCTGAACCATTGAGAGAAATAAAAAACATTGAGCTCATACCCACTCCTAGAATTTAAATGGACACTTTTGGGGATGAATCATATTTTTATAAGGAACCTATTCATTCTAAATTTTTTTTAGAAGAAACTGATTTTGATTCAAATTGCCAATCTTCTTTAAGAAAATTCAATAAACAAAAACTCAAAATCATTTTCCTTCCTACCCCACTCGAGTATCCCATCATTTGTGTTAAGAAAGATCTCAGGGTTTTCATTCATTCATATCATGAAACCAAAAAAGGGGGGTTGATCTTTGATTTATTAGGAAAGACTACAGAAGAAAAAAGATCAACCATTTTTGATATTCCTTGGATTTTCCCATTCATTTTAGAAAATAGGAATATTCATGAATCAAATTCAAAATCTTCTTACCAACCACAAGGGATACGCATTCTCAATCATGTTTAAGTGGAGAATGATGAGGTCATTAAAATTTTTAAAGTTGGAATTGGATAAGTTGGGGGGTTCAAGTCGTGCTAAAGACGTTAAATTAAGCGCTGCATGGGAGGAAACCTGTGGGTTTCAAGTTTCCAATCATTTTGTTGTTTTAATAAAATTTATATTTCAAATAGGATTAGTGGATCATTTTGATATAATTTTATTCTACCTTAGATTGTTGACTTATTCTTCTTTTATGAGCATGGATGGGTATGAAAGGGGAGCACCGTATTCATCTGTGTCATGCGATGTGATCCCTGAGTAATACCTTACCCAGAAATTTAAAAGAAGACAATGTATCATCAGTTTATTTTATTTTATTTTATGTTTTTTAGGTATTTAAAAAAATAGATTGTTGAACTGTTCTTATTTTATGAGTAAGGATGGGTATTAAAGGGGAGCACCGTATTCATCCGTGTCACGCGGTGTGATCCCCGAGTAATACCTTACCCAGAAAATTTAAAGAAGACAATGTATCATTAGTTTGATTTTTTAAAATTTAAAAAAAAATAAAAAACAAGGAAAACCATAAAATTTTTGATACTTGGTATTAAATAAATTGTTGTGTTGTTTGTTTTTTACAATTTTTTTTCCTTTTTATGGTTCAGGAACTATTTTGGGTGATACATGTTCAATCAAGGAGGTGCCTACATCCCCCAAGAGATCAAAGGAGTAATCTGGAGCATCATGAAATTCAACTTCAAAAACCAGGTGAATTTGTTCCATGTTTATCATTTTCAATTTCCTATTTGAACTTCTATCCTAACCCCCTTCTAAATTTTCTTTTCTTTAAACACTGGGGAAAGTGTTATTCTATGTTGGGGGGAGATGAAATAATTTTTTTTGATCTTGTGTGCAAAAAAAAAGCATGGAAGGAAAAATTTCATTAACCTTGAACATGATAACACACATTTCAAACTCTGAAATTGGATATCAAATAATTTTGAATGCCTTGATTCTAATTTTAATGTATGTTTATGTTTATGTGCATAGATTTTGGAAAGTAAAATTGTTCGATGTGATTTTTCACCGTTTATATTTTCATCCATTATTTAAAAAAACACAATCCACATCCTTTAGATTGTGGGGTATTAGTTTGAATTCTTGGGGTCCATAATAAATGGCATAGGGTTGGTGATCATTTTAATTTTAACATGAGTATTCAAAAAAAAATCAATTGCACGTAGAGAAATGAATTGACCTAATGTGTGGCTTTCGGCACTTGGGGATCGTGACTCCATAGTTGTCTGGCCCGGAGTTGGGCATTTTATCTCTATTTATGGTAATTTGAATTTGTTTTTGATTGAGTTTACTAGAGATGATGCCCAAGTTTGTGAGCTTCACTTGGTTCCCTAAGGTCTTTGAGCCTGGGAGTCATCGGCAAAGTCTTGCTACATGGGTTGACTCGATTGAGTTCAATTTCAATTACCATGGAAAAATTGAAAAAAAAAACAAAAAAAAACAAATAAAAAATGAGTACTCATCTTAATATTAAAATTTGATTTCTTCTAGAGCTTCCATATTTTCTCTCTCGAATGAAAATGAACCCCCTTGTCTATTGTGACGCACAACACTTCATCATGCTTAATTGAATTTAGATGAAATATGGCGATGAATTTGAATAGAGGAATGGGCTTGGGATTGGGATATGCCTATGGAAATAGCTTGTTTTAAATGATTTTTATGGGCTTCATAATTGTTTTGGTATGAGGTCCTTGGGGGAGCAATGTGTATTAAAATGTTTTTTGGAAAATGGAATTTGAATTTCATATTTTTGAGATTTATTTTGATCGGGACTAGAAAAACTAAAGTTGGGGGGTGTGATTAGACAATAAAAACACATATCTTGATTACATTTTAATGGTATTAAATGTTCATTTTTGATCTTATGGGCATGAGTTAGTGGATTTTAATTTTGAACATCCATTCTCATCATTTGTGCACTTCATGCTTAATGTGCACCAATTTAGGCCCAATGTTTCATCTGATTTTAAAGAATTTAATTATCCATATTTTAATTTTATATTTTGGGAAATGGATATACACATAAATATGAACACTTTTCATTCAGGGATCAATGGAGTATTCATAAAGGATGACAGACCCAATGTTTCTTCTTTTGCATATAAGTTGTTTGAATCACCTTAGTTTTCAATAAAAGTTATTTTTCTTCTCTTTTCTGTTCTTCTTATTTTCACATTGATACCATTTCCCTAAGGTGTGATCTTATTCACACCAGCACTTGTGAATTTATTCACACAACGGTGGAGTGATCGTTTCATTGTTTTATTTTTCTTCTTCAATCCTACCCCTATGAGTCTACTTTCTGCTTCATTTGAGATCAAAGAATCAATGGAGGGATAAACCCTTATGGGTTGGTCCTAGGGAGTTTCATGGGGAAGATTGGATATTATTTTATGGTCTTAAATTCTTTAATCATTTCATTATTTTAATATTTCCATTTGATGATTTATTTTCTTCTTTGTCTTCTCCAACTTTAACAATGCCACATTTTGAGTGCTAGTATAATCCAATTCCTTGGAGTGATCATTAAATTGATCCTCTAAGTGCATTGGTGATTAGACTTGGAATTTTTTAGGGATTAAATTGGTGAATGATGTTGAGGAATTATATCATTTTGTGGATATGTCTTGAATTAGTGAAATGAACGTTATAAGAAAATAAATACATTAAATCTAACCCTAGTAAAAACTTAGGATCAACTCATCTCCATTAATTGTTTTAGACTAAGTAATTGTGTGTTTTTTATTTTGTTCTTTAAATTAAATCACTAGTTATTCAAATCAATTCAATCTGAATAGTTGGCCACTTTATAGCCAAATCCATCCAAAATCAGAGTGTCTTTAGGTTCATTCTTCGGTCCCTGTGGATTCGACCCCTACCTGTACTACAATGACTGCATACCTGTAGGGTAAATTTGGGCGACACCACCCCTACCATCCACATTGATGGCATAAAACAGAGCTTCTAGTGAAGTTATGATAACTTCCCCTAATATAACGTGAAACATTGAGGCAACATTTCCTGCTACCAGAAGAAATAATGATATGCCTTAGTATTAATCCTTTATTCTCAGTACTATCACCTTCCCTCATGTTTCTCTCAGTGATAAGATCCAGATTAATAGTCATAAATAATGTAGGTAGGAAAGAATATTCACCTGATTATAGATGGAATACTAGATACCATACTCAAAGCATCTATCACATGATCACTCATCACTGGATAGAAGTAGAGAAAAGCACTATAACTCAGTAAAACACACTGAATAACCCATGACTAAAATAACACCCTACTCTAGATGCATGAAATATCTATATTAGTAAACTATTAGTGTCTAGTGAAATAATTGATCATAAAATAAAGTATGTAAATCATCCCATACCATGACTTGATGATGAACACCTTGGGTAATCACTTACCATTAGTGCTTGGCCAAATCATGCATAATATAAGTTTAAATCTGAACACTTCACTCTGAGGTGTCTCTAGATGATCAAATATTGATAGAGTGGCCTCCATACAACACTCAACAGCTTGTGGACTGCCATACCTTGAGAAGGTGGGATGATGCTACTGCTAGAACTCATGAGTTAGATCAACCATTGTAGTTACATGTCATGGGGCACCCTGTATAGACTGCATTAGATGTAGAAAAATCTCATCAAGATGAGCCTCAGTTCCTAGATCAGGTATAGTAGGTAGTTCCTCAAGTGGCACTCCGGATGGTAAGACTAATGGCTCAGGGCCCACAGCATCTAGAGCATGGTCGTTGCGACCCTCCTAGTGCACGACACAAGGACTCCATTGTGTAATTGGTATAAAAATGTCAAGAACATTCCTCAGATCAATATTTAAGAATAGATAGAATATCTATCAGAATTATAACATAAAAATAAGGGATCACTACCCCCAAGATATACTACCCCAACTACCCTCTTAGGAGGCTAGGTATTGGAATGTGTTCAAGTATATATTATAGGGGTTCCAGTAGGTGAAGGGTCAACTATACTTTAAATCTTAATTTACTATCAACCATTTCATTTTCAAGTCTTTTTTTTTCATTAAAGTTTTCATTTGCTTATTTACATGTACAAATCTTTGTTTAAAACGGGTTACCATTCCCAGTGAATCAAGGACCATACACCTAATCACTGAAATTGACACCCATTTAATTATATTTAACCCTATCTACATCCATTATCACAATGTAATGGGTAATATATGATGTACTGACTTAGTAAACTAACCATTCCAATCCTCAAGGGACCATACACCTCATGAATTGAAACTATAAATAACTCAATAATAGCCAAAGAGTAGAATAGGAATAATATAACTACTGTAGCATCACTCAACAATCACAGGAAACACAAATAATGAAAGTAGTAAAATTCACAGATATGGCATGAAATATGAATGACATGAATTATATATGCCTAAGATGATACATGTAACAATGATCCTTTCCCTCATCTCATCGGGCCAAGGATTTAAAATGTAATCATTAATCATAGTAATAATATTAACTATCACATAACATGTGCATCACCCAATGGTGAAAGGATATAAACTATAATAGGAAATATAAAGAACAAAAATTATTATTTTATGTAACTCTACATTTACCCCAAACATGGGTTAGCTAATACCAAGAATGTATTATAACTAAGTTGACTACATTGTTGAGCATGTAAAATTAGATGCTCAGTTTTACTAGAATTTTGTAGTATAGTAGGAACCCTAGGTTATCTCTAGATGGAACCTTAGATCATTAAATAGAAAATATGTTTTTGATTATTAAAATTAAAGGGTAATGGTATTTTGAAAAACTTGGGGGTTGATAATTTAAGAATACAATAGAAAAATTAAAGTTATAAACAAACTAGAAATGAAAAAAATTAATTAAGCGTGATCAACTTGGGAAAATATCATGATGCTCGTCCTTCATCACTTAAATAGATAGGTTTATGGTATTTTAATACATATTTTTAACACCTATAAATATTATATTAATGATTTTAAACTAATATACCTCCTAGGGTTTAACTGAAAACACAAGAAAATTCACTGGTTACCACCAATGATTGGGTGATTTGTGTTCAATTTCATAACTGAAACTCACCAAGGAAACACAAAAATAACCTGATGAACTATCCATGTTTGTAAGTTTTTTATTTTTTATACCATGAAATAAATTTTCATGGCCTTGATAGTGTTTATGAGTGTTTAATTGACCAATATGAACCACCCAAACACCACAATTAAAATAGAGAAAAAGAAATGGTGAACAGTGTGTTAAACATCACATTAAAGGGTACCCCCAAACACGATCATATGAGTCAAGTATGATATAACAGTACATAAATCAATAAAATAAAAATATATGATGTTGAAAAAAACATAAAAACCTAGAATTTAAAATACCATTCAATTATTACAAAAACAAAGCTCAGGATTTACAACACATTCCTCCACGAGTGATTACGAGGAGTTTAGAACTCTATAGGAGGGGAGGAAGAAGAATATGTTGAAATATAACTTACCATAACCTCAAAAATTTATAGGTATTATTATATAACTCCTTTTTTACTCCAAAATGGCAGCAAATTTCCTCACAATTGAACTCCTAAACGTGGTTCCCAAGGTGTTATTTTATAGCCAAAATGAGAGGTGGTTTTGGGAACCCTAATTTCAAAAAACCAATTGGACCATGGTTTTGGGTCACTATAAAATCTTATATCACTTTTCACAAAACTAAAAACTTTTTGTAAGACCTAATTTATATATCCATGTCAAATTTTGTTTTTGAATAATTTATATAATAAGATATATTTGAAAAATATAGAGGTAGCCTTTTGACTTTGTGTAGATTCATTTTATTAGACATATCAGTTTGGTTGTGCCTCTTAATGGATGAATTGGGCTTGGTTTCCTTCATTAAAGTTTAATACCACTAAATTTTAGTTCATATGACAAAATTTAAGCTTAAATAGATTCATTTATTAGTAATAATGTTTGGTTGAGTCTACTATTGTGCTTGGATTCATACGCAGTTTGGGATGCATTTCTTGAACTTCATTGTGGATCCTCTAAATCACCTCCACCTACAATGAAAATATCAAAACAAGTGAAATATACCTTTTTTATAGTGATAAATATTAAATTATTGAATCAATTATGAAGTGAATTTTTTAAATAATAATTTAAATTTAGAATAAAAAACCAGTTTAACATAGTGGTGTAAGGGTAAAAATGAATAGGAAATCATGGTGCGATAACACCCCAAACCTAAAAATTTGCACTCCCGGGAAAAGTATTGTATCCTAACCAAGTCACATTACTAAATAAAATGGGAGAAAACTTCCAAGATTTTTTTTAAATAAAATTCATCATGTATAATTTATGAAATCAAATTTAATATCATTTTTCTTCTCCCACATTAAAATTTGTTTAACATCATTTGTTCACCCATACAACATGTCGCAACCTACCTCACTTATAAATTTTTCCTATTTACACAAGGAACATACAAAATTAGAGTTATTATCTTTTCCTAGATTTCATGTGATCTTACGATATGATTTCCAAGATTATAAGTTCTCTACCAGTAGAAACTAGTGTGCTAATCAAGAGGACTTCCAACAGGTTGTTATGAGGTTCATGAGTTGGTAGGATTTAATGTATAAAAATTTGAGGCTGAAGATGAGTGTATAATCTATTAAGTACAAAACATGTAAAAATTCAGCAATTATTCACAATTAATGTACACACTCAACCCCTCACAAAGTGTATCACTTACAAATCACTATCCCCATTCTCTATTTGTGTGGGTCATAATAGATTAGTGAATAATAATAAGTAAACTTACTATTTTACCCATTTTTATTCTTTTGTTAAGTTATTTTTTCAATGTATAGACCTATATATTTTTTACAATTTTTATTGAAGGTCAATAGGGAAATATTTTTAAAACAATGATATAATATAGTTTATAAACCCACTTCCCAAGGAGAATGTAGGCACCCATTCTATCAACCCATAACAATTATTATCTCGCAATAATTCCCATGAAAACACCCTATCCCCCACACTTTCTGAATGTAAAACAAGAATTTACACAAGATATGGGAAGGTAGGGATAAATTATCCTGTAATGTGTCTACCTAACAATCATTTCATGGGATTTAAGGATTAAGAAGGGTAAAATGTCAAGGTGGAAAAATAGTGGTTAATTGTACAAAGGTATTTTCAATGAATGATAGAATCTATCATGATTGTAACACACTTGAATGTTATGGATTCAAATATAATCAAGTAAAGTTATAGTTTATTTACATGACCCAAGACTCTCTAGAAACTGATTAAAATAAAGAATATGTTGTAAAGGGCCTTTCATGTATCTTGGGAAAGGGAATAAGATATTGGTTAGTGCTAATCAGACAAGGGTTTCAAAAATATATTAAAAACATAATAATTAATTGAAAATACAAATTCTAGAAAAGGATTTCATATCAAAATTCATTTGAAAAACAATTTTCCAAAAAAAATTCAATTTTCCACACAATAAACTCAAGCTTGAAATTTTTTTCGGATATTCTTTTGAAGATCAATATTTATCTAAAAACACAAAATAATGAAAAAGAAATAAAAAATGGAAACACATTTTTTTGTTTTTTTTCTACTATATTTTTTCTAACTATTAAATGTCACCCTCCCCCACACTTTAAAATTAGATTGTCCCCAATGAAAGTATTTTTAATAAATAGACAAGTAAATAAAGGTAGGAATAAGGGACACCCTACTAGGTGGTGTTATATGTGGCATCTATCAGTTATATTTCCTCCATGAGATGCTTTGGAAAATCCTCATAGAAGTGTTTGAGCCTTTACCATTGATAGTAAACCTATATCCACTCTTCTCATGAAAAAATTATATATCACTAAAAGGGTAAACATTAGTAATAGTATAAGGACCAATCCATTAGGAATGAATCTTACTTGGGTGGATATTTAGACTAGAATTATACATGGGGACCTTCTTAGCAATATGAAAATTTCACTGATGAATCATCCCATCATGTATTGCCTTTGTTTTATTTTTATATATTAGAGAGGTCTCATATACATCATGCTGAATTTCTTCCTACTCCTGAATCTATAACTTTCTATACTCACCTACATATGATAGATTCATATTGCATTGTTTAATAGCTTAATATGCATGGTGATATACCCCTAATGGGAGGTGACATGACTTTCCAAACACAATCATGTATTGTGACATTCTAATCAGGGTTATAAAATCTATACGATACACCTAAAGTGAATCATCCAAGAAAAAACTCCAATCTTCCCTATTGGGTTGTACCATATTTTCCAAGATTCTCTTAAATTCTTGATTTGAGATTTATGCTTGTCTGTTAGTTTGGGGGTGATATGCAGTGGATAATTTATAAACAACCCCATACTTATAGAGTATATTTTTCATGTTACAATTGAAAAAAAATTGAACCCTTATCACTAATTATGAATCTCGGTAAACCAAACCAACTGAAAATATAGTACCTCACAAAATCAGAAACCACTAGAGAGTCATCAGTCTTGGTAGACTTTGCTTCCACCAATTTAGAGACATATTCCACAACCAATTATATTTACACAAAGCCAAATTTATTTGGAAAATTCCCCATGAAGTCAATGCGCCATGCATCAAAGATCTCACAAAATAACTTGGGATGTTGGGGAATTTCATTCCTCTTAGAGATATTCCATGTGAATTGACATCAAGTACATGAATTAAAAACTTATGGGAATATATATATAATGTTGGACAATAAATTCCCATGTCATGTACCTTTCAAGCTATCCATTGAGAGGCAAAGTGGCCCCATAAGCCAAAGTGTGGAAAAGGTCAACAAAGTAGTGAAATCATGGTCAGTGACACACTGATGAACACCTTGGTCACTAAAATTTGTCCACAAATATGGGTAATCCAAAATGTACCATTGTGAATCATGATTAAGTATCTCAGATTTTTAAGTGTTGAAATTAGTGGGGACCCTAGATACTGCTAGAAAATTCACAATGCCTTCCTACCAAGGGGTAAGGTCCACAACATCACAAAGGTTCTTATGAGGAAATAATTCTCCAATGGGGAGGGATAAGTTAACATAGTTGTCTAATGATGGGGAAATAATACTAATATGTTCAGCTACAACATTTTACACTACTCTCTTATCATGAATCTCAAGGTAAAACTTCTCAAGGATGATGATCTACCGAATGAGTCGGGGCTTAACTTTAGTTTTATTTAGGAGAAAATGAAGGGAAACATGATCAGAAAAGACAATTATTTTTGACCAAATAATATATAAATGGAATTTTCCAAGGAAAAAACAATATAAATAAGTTCTTTTTCAATGGTCATCCTAGTAAATTTCAAGGGTATGTTAGTCATACACAATGGCACAAGGAGCCTTCTCAACCCTTTGTGATAAAACTTCCCCAACAACAATGTTAGAGGCATTACACATAAGTTTGAAGGGGAGATCCCACCTAGGTGGTTAGATGATGAGGGGTGATGTGAGAATCCTTTTTAGTGAATTGAAATCATCCTCAAAATTTTTATAAAAAAAATTCATAATCCTTTTGAAACAATCGAGATAGGGTAAGTGCGATCTTAATAAAGTCTTTATTGAATCAGTAGTAAAAACTAACATGACCCAAAAAAGAGCAAACCTCATGAAAAAATTTTGTATATAGAAGGGTTTAAATTAATTCTATTTTTTATTTATCTACTTGAATTAACTCATTTTAAATAACGTTCCCAAGAAGTATCCCTTGTTCAACTATAAAATGAAATTTCTTATAATTTAATACAAGATCTTTTTCTACGGAATAGTGGAGGATAGAACCTTGGTGTGACAAATAGTCATCAAATTAAGTACCATAAAACTTTGAAATAATCCATAAAAACTTCCATGAAATTTCCAAGGTAGTCTAAAAATATACTCAACATAAAACATTGAAAAGTACTAGGAGCATTAGAGAGATAAAAAGGCATACTTCAATATGAAAAATTGTTGAATGGAAAGATAAATATTGTATTTTCTTGATCCTCAAGGGCTATATGGATTTAAAAAAACCCAAATAGCCACCATGGAAAAAATAATGAGACTTACAAGTCAGTATTTCTAACAATTGTTCAATTAAAGGTAGAGGAAAGGGGTCTTTTCATGTGGCAAGATTTATCCAACGGTAGTCAATATAGACTTTCCAACTATTTTCCCATGTGTTAGAACCAATTAATTCCTTTTATTTGATATTACTATTATTCTAGCTTTTTTGGAACAATTTACACTAGTCTAAGCCATTCACTATCATATATATCATAAATAATCCCAGTAGCAAGTAATTTACAGATTTCCAATTTTACCAATTCTAGGAGAGTGGTATTTAACTAAAGTTGAGCCTGCATTATAAGATTAGCCTCATAATATAAAATTATATTATTCATAAAAATAGATGGGATAATCCTAGGAATATCTGATAATGTCCATCCTATCACCTTTTTTCACTCTCTCAAAAGTTTGATCAATTTTGATTCCTTCTTTGGAAATAGGTTGTTGGAAATAATGATGGTAAATTGGTCAATACCCTCAAGGTATGCATATTTTAAATTAGATGTAATTGGTTTTAATTCCAACACCGGTATTTTTTGTATTGAGGGAGGTGATTTAGTGAGAGTGAGTTCCATGAAACTATCTATCTACTAATGTTTATTATCTATGGAAAGAGAATCAATGGAAATGAGATTTCCAGAATCATCAACTATCATGGGTACCTTAGAATGAATACACACATAAATAAAAGCACAAAATTTACACTTTTCTGAACCCACACAACACTCAAAAAAATGAATAAAAAATAAACTCATCCAAGAGTGAAAAAGAAGAAAATGAATCAGAGTATGGGTCAAGGAGAGAGTGCTGTGTGTGTGTGTCATTAGAGAGCACTTCCATCGAATAGATAGGAAGAGTGGAGTTCTCTTCAATGGGGTGTTTCATAGCTTTAATGATATTAAAACTTACCTTTTCTCCACTGAAATCCACAGAAAACATACCATTTTGAATGTTGATGATCATACTTACTATTTTAAGGAATGTCCTCCCAAGTATGAGAGGAGCATGTACTTGGGTTTGGGTATCTTCCATATCCATAAATAGAGTTTGATCACTTCTGATGGGAATGTTGTTCTCCGGTTGGTGATTTGAATGTTGATTTCTTTTGGTTGAAGCTCTCCAAACTAAAGATAAGTGTACATAGAGTAAGGAATCACATTAATTGAAGCACCAAAATCTAGAATTTCATTATAAAAGAAGGTCTATCCTATGGTAAAAGGTATAGTGAAAGTGCATGGATCCTTGAATTTTGTTGGAATTTCCAGTTGTATTAAGGCTAAGATATTCCTTCCCAGGATGACTCTCTTATTCCCCTTTATTCATCTTCTATGGGTGGAAATCTCTTTAAGAAATTTTTTATATCTTGGGATTTGTTTAACTACATCCAGTAAAGGAATGTTAACTTGAACCTTTTTAAATTAATCCATTATCTCTTTATCAATATCATTATAAAAATTTCTTAGATTTATAGAGTCTTTGGGGAAAAGGAAGAGGAAGGGATTGTTAGTGGAATCCTCAATGACAAATTGTTTATCATTTTTGTTTTGTTTTTC
Source organism: Viscum album (assembly GCA_963277665.1). NCBI lineage: Eukaryota > Viridiplantae > Streptophyta > Magnoliopsida > Santalales > Viscaceae > Viscum > Viscum album. The sequence continues at coordinate 733,648,536 of OY728147.1, read as the reverse complement.
ATCATTAGAATATTTTGAGGGTAGGGAAAGATTGTTTTTAGGAGGGGTACATACCTTTTTTGTATAATCATTTGAAGAAAAAAATTATTTGTCACTACGAAGTGTGATTACACATACATTACCTATTTATTTTGTATTATCAATAATTTGGGGTGGTATTTTTCTATAACATTGCATATTTATCTCACTGATGGAATTTTCCAATTATCCCACTTGAGTTAAAATGTTTGAATAGTTGATTGAATGGTCTATTGGAATTGGAGGTTCTGGGTTACCATTTTGTTCACCATGTCCTCGAGCCTTGGTTCAGATTTGGGAGTACGAGGATCGTTTCAAGACATTGAAGGATAATAAGGTTGTATACCTTGACCTTATTTATACCAATTATATTTAGGATAGATTGAGTTTCCTCTTTTTAGGTATTATGGTTATGACTCAAACTTGGTGTTTGGATTTTATCTGAATGGTTCTTTCTTGAAGTGAGGTTCTTGTTGGAATAGAAACCTAGGGAATTCTGCTACAAAATAATCAGATGAATTCTAAAGGTGCAAGCACTGGTTATAAAAATGAATGTTATCATAAAAAATACCAAAATGTAATGGAATAGAAGGAGAGTGTTAATTAACCTGTTCTTGAGATAATTTCCTTATAATGGTATGCATCTCATCAATTTTATAATCTTTCTTTTGTTCTAAGGATTAATGACTTACCTCATGAATGCCTCGAGTGGGTGCAATTTCCTGTGTACCAAATTGTAGTTCATTTTTATCCATGTTATCTATTAAATCACGAGTGATGGAAGGGTTTTTATCAATAAGGGAACTACTGGATTTATTATCTATCATTATTCAATCCATGGGGAAAATTCGCTCATATAAGTATTTAATTAGCAATTTTTCATGAATTTGGTGGTGGGGCCAACTTGAACAAAGTATTTTGAATCTCTCCCAATATTTGTGAATGGTTTCTCCTTATGATTTACTATTCTTAGAGATTTATTTTCTAATTGATATAGTTCAGGATATATTGTATAACTTCTCTAGAATGTTTCATTTCAGGTCACTCTATCCCCCAATTGTGGTAGGAAGATAGTATATCCAGTCTTTGGCTACACCATCAATGGAGAAAGGGAAGGCCCTAAAAATAAGGAGATCCTCAGACACATTTTGGGGTTTCCTGGTGGATCACACTATGTAAAAATCCTTGAGATTTTTTGAGGGTCCTCACTAGGAAGACCATAAAATTTAGGAATTAGGTGGATGAGGCCCGATCTCAGCTCAAAGTTAGCTACTTTTTCAGAATATTTGATGTACTCAAGTTGGTACTCCACATCTGGGGTTGACAGTTCTTATAAAATTCGATTATTGGAAGCCATGATTTCTAGAGTTTTATTTCATTAAATTTTTGATTGGTTTAGGGATGTTTTATAATCTACTAGTAGTTTCTCAATGCCACCTAATTTTCCTAAATTATATGACCTAATTTTTTAATGATGTATTTATTAAATATCATGGTCAATTTCAAAAAGTTTTTCTTTTCCTGAACGGGTCATACAAATAAGTTGTGAATTTTGTTTTTTTATAATGGATAATGGATAAAATAAAATCACTTAATAAGAATTAAAATAGAAAATTAAATATAATGTTATATTACAGAATTAGAGAGAGAGAGAGAAAATAAGGGAGAGATAGGGAGAACACATGAAAAAAACAAAAACAACAAAAAGGAAGGGGAGATATTGAAAGTATTAATAAATAAAAAGGAAAATAAAGAAATAAAATGAAAAAATAAATAAAAATTATATTGGATCCCCGTAAAGGGAACCAAAATTTGTTTGCATTGTCAAGCGCGTTAAATTAGATGATTAATTTTACTATAATATCTACAGTATAATAGGAACCCTATGTCATCTATTAACAAATCCTTAGATCATTAATTAAAAAATATGGTTCTGATTATTAAAATTAAAAGGTAATGGTAATTTTTATTACTTTTTGGTTGATAATTTAATAAGACAATATAAAAAGGAAAGTGATAAAACAAAGAAGAAATGAAAAAAATCAATTAAGCGGGATCCACTCAGGAAAATCTCATGATGGTCATTCTTCATCGCTTCAATAGATAAGGTTATGATATTTTAATACATATTTTTTAACACCTATAACTAGGATATTACTAAGATTAAACTAGTATACCTCCTAGGGTTCATTCGAAAACACAAGAAGATTCACCGGATACCACTAATGATTTGGTGATTTGTGTTTGACTTAATAACCAAAACTCACCAAGGAAACACATGAAGAAATTGATGCACTACCCACATTTGTAAGTTTTTTATTTGTGATACCATAAAATAAATTCTCGTAGAATTTAAATTTTTTATGATAGTTCAACTAACCAATATGAACCACACAAACACCTCAATTAAAAGGGAGAAGAAGAAATGGTGAACGGTGTGTGAAACATCACATGAAAGGGTACCCCCAGACATGATCATATGAGTTGAGTATGAAATAATAGTACATTATTCAATATAATAAAAATATAGGATCATGAAAAACAATACAAAAACTTGTAATTTAAATGGCCATTCAATGATTATAAAATAAAGCTTGAGATTTACAACATGTTCCTCTCTAGGTTATCACGAGGAGTTTAGAACTCCATGGGAGGGAAGGATGAAAAATATGTTGAAGTAGAAATTATCATAGCCTCTATAAATTCTAGGGATGATGATAGAACTAATTTTTTTACTCTAAAATGGTAGAAAATTTCCTCATGGTCGAACTCTTAAATGTGGTTCCCAAGGTGTTCTTTTATATCCAAAATGGGAGGTGGTTTTGGCCTCCCTATTTTTAAGAAACCACTTAGACCATGGATTTGGGCCACTACAAAATCCAATATCTTTTTTTTTAAAACATATTTTTTTAGAGATACTTTATATCTCCATTTCAAATTTTGTGGCCGTATAATTTATATAATAACAGATATTTTCATGATACATAGGCAAACTTTTCACTATGTGGAGATTCACTTTATTAGAGAGATTGGTTTGTTTGGGCATAATAATGGACTAATTGGGATTAGGTTCCTTCACAAAAGTTTTATCCTATGAAATTTTGGATCATATCAAAAAATTTCATCCCAAACATATTCAAATATTAGTAATAGTGTGCGGTTGAGTCCACTAGTGTTTATGGATTCATGACCAGTTTGGGACACATTTATTTAACTTCATTGTGGATCCTCAAAATCACCTCCACTTACAATGAAAATAACAAGACAAGTGAAATTGAGCTTTTTAATAGTGATAAATATTAAATTACTAAATCAATCATGAAGTTCAATTTTCTATAATAATTTAAATTTAGAATAAAAAATCAGTTTAATACCGTGGTGTAAGGGTAAAAATGAAAAGAAAAACACAATGTGATCACAAGTTCGATATAATTTATAATATCCTATCTATTGTATCCAAATAGTAAATCAATAAAAGAAATATTTGATACCACTTTGTGATATCCTAGAACCAGTTTCCACTCAAAAGTTACCCAAGTCCGATTGTCCATAAGGCCACAAGAACATCTCTCTAAATGCTAGAGGATGCTGACTAGCTATAAGAGCCTTGGTTGTGTCCATTTATAGACTATAAAATCATTACTAGAGTGGAGAAAACAAATAAATTTAATAATAGGTAAATAACGGAAGCAATATAACACAACAGAAATAGGCACTAAAGACACTATACTAGTAATCCACTATAGAAGAAGAAGATATGAATAATAAATAACATAAGAAAATGAGAGTAATACTCAAAAGATGATGATAATGAGTTTCATGTGTCTAAAAAATATGAAAAAAAGTATGCATGGAAGTATGCAATACATTCCATACAGAAGAAACAAAAATAATCCAACAACTATCCAAGCATCCCAAGCTTCATCTTGGTCATCTGCTACCAAGTTCCATCCTAACGCAAGCAAGCAATACCAGGTTTCCAAGGAGAGACACTTCAATTTTTTAACACCTTCATACATTTAATCTTCCTAGGTACCAATGGAAGCCTGTATAGGGTGCGGGATAAATCATTGTAGGCTTCCAACAATGGTTTCTATACTATCTAGTTAGTGTAATATAAACTAAAATAGTGTGCATGCAATCATATATAAAAAATAAAAGTAGTATAGTAATGTAAATACACTGATACCTACTTAAAAATCTACTGGAAATGTCTCTAAACATTATATCATTATGTTAATTAATTATTTTCCAGTTTATATATCAATTCATGTGAGGTATAACATTACTAACATAATTATATAACAATAATAATAAAGGGTCTAATGTATAACAAGGCATCCATGATGATGATGATAATAATGAAGAGGATCCAAGGTAATTTCCAAGTAATCCTGAACCTCAGGGGTTTATCCAACTTAGAAATAACTTGTATCCTGGCTATAGGGGTGTCTGAGTGTAATCCAAGGGGAATTTTCCAAGGCATTCCACAACAATCTGATTATAACCAATTCCTAGGATCTCATCCAATGTAAATCAAGAAAAGAAATGACTGGGACCTATTGGTGTATCCATGGTGCCCATGTCTATAAATGTCACTCTTGATCTAAGGAGTGTATATAAGGAATCCTATAAAAATAATGGAGGGATCCTATGGCGTCATTTAGGGCATCCATAGGTAGACAAGGATTAGGTTCCAAGGTGGGTATCTCTCTTGGAAACTGGCACACTTGAATCGGAATGACATCTTTGAGTGCTCAAGGAATTCTCTCAAGAATCCAAGGCTAGATCGAGTCTAACCACACCTATAATAGTGAACAGATACATATAAAATATACACCATATATGTAAATCATTATTTATTTAAGGACATGCAATACTCATGACTTTTAATATGTCAATTGGTTCATTCTATTTTCTATCATACAAGTGATAAGGCTAAAAGAACATGAAACCATTTATTAGTTCATTTAAGTCATAATCAATTAATTAGGTTCACTCTTTTACCTTCCATTAGGCATGGAAAGGGGTTCTACAGACATAAAACCAAGTCATTCATTTACATTTAAATAGGTCAAGTGATATATACAGATATACTTTCCAATTACCATTTAAAGGTTCATTAATTGATTTAAAACAATTACCTTAGAAGGTATAAGTGATATCTTCACATGTAATAACAATTAATAATTCATTAATTTAATTGAAAACTTAACTTTATAATTATTAAGTCAGAGCACACCCAAACGGTGGCGCATATAGACATAACAATATACTAAATACATAAAAAAATGAGAACTCTACTTGGGGTGGTCAACGTTGAGGTCATAACCTCAAAAAATGAATAGAATACATAACACAAGTCTTATAATACCATTATAATGACTATAAGCATGAAATATTAATTAAAAATGAATCATCGAATGAAATCAGCATGAGCACAACAAAGAACCTTTATAAAATGGTGAGAGTTGAGGGATGAGTCATAGACCACCTGCCTCGAGGTTATAAAACATTCTTCATCCAGTATCATCCATTAGTTTATCCTAGATTAGAAGAGATCTAAATAATGGATCAATTTTATAAAAATAATTCATATGTGCTTGCATCTAAATAACTATGTTGAGAGGAAGAGAAACAAATATTGGATCAAGAAGAATCAAGTACTTATTGATGCACATCCAAAGTGAAGAACAAGGATTGAATCATACTATAGGTCATATAATGGGAGAAAAACCTATCAAAGAGGGATTTAGAGCTTCAAAAATGGGATAGGATAGGTGTTCAATTATCTATAATTCTACAAGGATGAAGGGGGTAATGTTAAACATTCATTAAAGAGAATTTGATCATTTTACATGAGAAAAAAGGCACATAGTTTGGTCGCACTATTGGCCAAACCATGCACCAACCATACAAAAATGATCTTTTAAAAACTGGAAACCATATGCATGGGTTTATGTCCCCTAGTGCACAATTCTGGAAAACTGTGCGCCCTACTTCACCCCTTTGTCCATTACCCTCATGGTTAGGGAAACCATGCGAACTAGCCCACACAATTTCTACTAACCATGCATCCAGTGTATTTTTCCAACCTTCCGGGGTTCTAAGCTCTGAAAAACCCTCAGAAACCCCCATAAACTATTTAATATCATTAATCATCTGTATTAGGTCCAAAACAAAAAGACTTAGGCCAAAATTTTAAATATCCATACTTGAGATAAAAACTGAGTTCTTAAAGAAAGTATTTGTGACCAAGATATGTATACTTTATACAATGCTTAAGCCATATAGATTTATTACTTTTATTACAATAATGAAAGTGTAGTCCTTATTATTTACTCTAACTTGATAGTTTAGAATAAAATGGGAAGTAATTAATTATCCATAAAAATTGGTCCGAAGTTTAAAAATTCCTTAGCTACCAAGTCAAAATTCATTACACAATTTGCCCAAAATTCTTACAGCTCATCAATCAAAGGTTTCATATAAAAATAAATTTTATTTCCAGGTCCCCTCAATCCATCAATTAAAGTTGAATGTAACAAAAATGGTTGCTTCATACATACCCATGGAGGAAGGTTTTATGGAACCAACACCACTAGCCACATACTATGTGTCACACTAACCATGGAATTAAATGGGTTAAAATAATCTGCTTCCAAAGCCTGTCGAATATTATAACCATCTCAGGAAAAGTCTGGGTGTCTTTGATCAAACTCTTTCCATGCCAAAGAATCAGATTGGTGAGTTAATTTTCCAAACTCTTTTTTTCTCTTTGAATTCCAAGTCATCATTTTTTCAATTTTAGATGACATTAATAATCTCTTTAGTCTCAGTTTCGGTGGGATATAATGCATCTGCTTAGCAGCAACTTGTTTCCATTGATTCTAGATTCCATCAGGATGAATCTGACTACCTTGATTAATCTTATTGGCCTTCCATCTATGAAAATTAGAAAATAAATAAGTATTTAATTTCAAATTCTCTTTTCTGAAAAACATACAATTATTGAAGCACACATAAATGGTATCATATTTAAAACCGAGGTCATCAATCAACTTGTGATATTGATAGAATGACTCTGTAATATTTTCTCCAATAGGGATTTCCTTCTTCAATAATACCAACACCAAGTCAAATGAGGTGTCTATCCACTGATTCAAGACCTTCAGGTGTAACAATTCAATGATGGACAACAATTTACTAAATTTAGTGATTCCATGATATAATTCAGCACGTTCATTGTAAAGAATTTCAAAAATAAAAATAAAATGCTTACCCATCTATAAAATAACTAGGATTACTCCCTCCAAAATCATCATTTACAAAATTACTATCTTCAGGTTGAAACTAAAAAATCGTATCATTGATCATTATGTTTATCAGATAAACTATTCTTGAATCTACATGTATATGAATATTTTCTGATTGGTTAAACAAAACAAAATCTTCGCCATGACATGTTCATGTCTTATTCTTTTTAAAAAACCCATTCATAAATATATTTTCTCTAACACTATCTTATTTTAAGAGATTTCTGTTTTCAATTTTTTTCATGGATAACTAATTAAATCCCTTTGAAATCCACTGATGAAATCCATAAATCACACAATCCCCTAATAATATTTACCCAAAAACCAATTTGTCATATTAATCTAGCTCTTATACATATATGTATTTAATAGAAATCAAATAATTGAAATATATTATTTTAATTCTAAAAAACTCATATCATTAAAACTTACAAAACAACTATGCCAATGTCTGAGGAAAATTTTGAAAGAGATGAAAAAATAATCAATGATACCAAAACATTTGGGGAAGTTATCAAATCTATAATAAATAATATAAAAAACACAATTAAGAACAATAATGAACATTAGATCCAACATTGTAAGGACCTCTTCAAATATCATAATGCAAAGCCTATAAATTATATTGATCAAATAATTTATGCACATTTATTACAATGAAATATCTTACATGGATTAATTGTGCATATGTGTGCATCAAAATACACACACATAAATTCAATAAATAATTCATTCAAACAAGAACGAGGGGGTAAAAATTCAAAAAATAAATATATTTAATGGTTGTTTAGGAGTGAAACCAAAAAATACATTCAAAACACCTGAAAAAAAATAAAATTCAATACCAATACCATGAATTTATGATTTTTTTGGTATGAGTTCATTTAAATAAAAACCAATTCTCTATAATTAAAATAACTAGAAAAAGGTTTTTCCCAAATAGACAAATAGAGAAAGCTATCCTAGAATTGGCTAGGTATCCAAACCCAAAATAACTATTCAATCATCATTCTATACTTTCTTTTAAATAATAGAGTAGGGGATTGGCACTATTACACCTCAAAATATATGGGTTGGATCCTCATCAGGAACTAAAAATTTCAAGTATAAAACATTAACATGAAATAGAAAAAAAAAGAAAAACATAATCCCACAGTCATAGTAGAAATAACATTAAAGAAATAAATTTGATGAGTGTCATGGTGTGATACATGAAATCTAATAGTAAAATGAAACTTCCCCAAGTAGGTTTCCCCATTTTTTGGGTTTAACTCTATTTTAATTCAAAATATTTTTCAAGAACCTAAGGATCCATTGCAAACATACATTCATTTCCTTCTAATTATGGAATGAAAGGGGAAAAAACAAAATGAAATGAAGTTACAAATTATGAGAAAAATTTTATGGGCTCAAAACATAAAAAAACTCTCTTAATCAATAACTTTATGAAGTAGAATTAACATTTCAAATATGAATAATAGTCATCATGACCATAATTAAATGAAAATATATATTTAATTAATAGAATCATAATTGAAAATCCATGTCAATATTAATCAGAAACTAGATTATAAACAAAATTTCTTGACCTGTAGTAATAAATTCAACATTATAAATTATCAAGGGTAAATTATTCTTCTCAAAAGAACATATATGAGAAAAAAAGTGTACAAATCTTTTAAATGTTTGAAATTGTAAAAGACTAATGGAATGTAAAATTCATATGGAGGGGGGCTCGACGGTGGTTATAGGGGAAAAATATGGGGGATTGATGATGGGGTGGGATAGGGGGCTCGACAGGGGATCGAAGAAAGGTCTTGACAGGGGAGGGAGGGATTGACAGGGTCGGAAGGGCTCCATGGAGGTGGGAGGGATCAAAGGCAGGGAGCTACAGAGGTAGGTCATCTTGACGGCAGATGGTACTCCATGGAGGCATTGGTGGGGGGAGTAAGGTTATGAGAGTATTGAGGTGAATGGGAGGGAATGAGAGGAAATTAGTGTGAGGAGTGAAAAAAGTATGGGTCTACCATTTGGTGATTGCTAATAAGGTCTACAACGAACGCTAAATGGTGGTCTCTCAAATAATCTCTCTACAAAAGCTCAATTTTTTACTAATGTAATGGAATAAAGACAATGATATGATAGGAGGAACATGCTAGGGGGGAGGAAAATGACATGTTAGAGAAAATTCAATAGAGGGATAAAAAAGATACCAAGAGGATGTGGCGATCGACTAGGGTCTTCAAGAGAGGAGAGTGACAAAGTGTGAGTAGAGGGAGACGACATGGGATTGGTGGGAGATGGTGAGATGAGGGTGTAAGAGGAGGCAATGGAGGGATACAATTTTAAAGAGAGGAGGGAGACAATGCTGGAAACTAGGTAGATTCCACAAAAGTGAAGGGAGATAGCACGATATTGGACAAAAATGATAAGACGTACGTGTAGGAGGAACCAATGAATCAGCGGAAGTGTACCAAAAATGGTCTCTTGTTACCAAATTCTATCCTTATCAACCTTCTTTGTTGATCTTAGAATGGTTTATTTGATCTTGGAACCTCTCCAACCCTTCTTTAATTTCCTTTTTTAACTTCATTTCGTTTTACATCCACCACTTTTCAGAGATGGACTTTATAAGAGATTAGGCTAGGGAAGTTCATTTTTGTGAAAAAAATGATTTTAGTTATTTTTATGGTCCTATGACATGTATTTAGGTTGGGGATCACCATCAGATTCTGTTTGGATTCATCTGGTTTTTTGCTTTCTTTTCACAATCCTTCTATTTTAAAAGAAATTGTAAATTATTTTTGTAGCTTCCTGTGCGCCAATAAATCTATGTTGCATATGGAAAATAGTATGGTAGCTTGGATTTGTGTGAAAGTGGATTTATTTTCTCCTCTCCCTAAGATATTGTTTGGAAAATATTATATGGATAGAAAATAAATGATATTGACGGGAGAAAAAGATTTATGATGTTTTGTGAGGTAATGTTAAAAAGGGATAAATGAAAAGGGTAGAAGGAGAGAAATGAATTTCTATCCTACTATTGTTTTTAAATTGTCCCAAAATTAGGTTTAATTGGAAGGAAATGATTGTGGAGGGTTATAAATATTTTAAAATTCCAATTTCATCCCTATTATCTACATGTATCATAAAATAATTTCTTTTCTTTTCTTTTAAAAAGATTCACTAAACAAGATGAAGAGAAATTCAAATCATTTATTTTCTTTTACTAAGTTATTGATCCAAAAATAAAGGAGATGAATCACAATCATTTCTTTTCCATTATAATATTTTATAGACTATCAAATAATTTCCTTTATTTCACTAAAATCACACAAAAAATAGTATAATTGAATCGTTCTCTAGGGTGGTCTGAATATCTCTTTATATAAAACACTATATAACTTGAATTTGATTAGATTTTTCTCACACTACTCTCTTCAGGGACACTCTCAATAAGAGTGTAGAAGAAAGGTTAACGAGGATGTAAATATCTAGGATAATGAGGATTCTAAATTTTCTACTAAGGGACATAGTTGTCCTTTATAGGTGGGAGTTATTTCTAAAGGCACCGTTTCTACAGAAGTCCCTCATGTTGATAATTATTCATCTATTTTGGTATATCTTGTGGATAATTTTCTATCTGACTTGATGAAATCTTTCTCATTTTTTGATGTAGTATCAAAAGAATAAATCTTGGACTTGGAGGATTCTCCTATTGGTGGGTGTCATTCCTCAGAAGGCCACACTCCTCTAGTTAATGTGATCACTTCTCTTGGCACATATTTTTGAGTTGGACTCCTCTTGGAACAATGTCATCTCTTAACCAAGGTGTGACTTTCACGGTCACCCCTAGTGCTATCAGTGTTTATGTTCTGATGGGAAAATCTATTTTTCATTTTTTGGGTAAGAACTATCAATTATTTAGATGATTTTTATGGCCATAATTAAGAATTTCATTCAATTTTTTAGTTATGATTCTATTTTCACTGAAAGTGTGGCTGGACAAGTTCCAAATTTTGCTATATCTCCTAGGATAAAAGTTCTATAAGATGTTTCAGTTCCATCAGAAGAAAAACATGTATCCTCGGAAGGATTTAGTTTTTTATCTATGTTTACCCAAGAATTAATAGTCTATATAATTTTTTGAGGTTATTAGAAGAATAAAGATAAAAATAAAAGATCCTCTGCTTCAGGAGGGGTGAAAACTTGCTCTAGGTCCAACTCCCTTTCAGCTACTCCATCCACCCTCATCCAAGGTTTCCTAGGAACTCAAACCTTCTCAAGTCCTTTCCCATGTCTACTATATTGATATGGAATTCTAGTTACATTGGTTCCCTGACCAAATGTATGAACTTTTCTTAAATGATATGATGGAAACACATTTCATTGCTTACTATTTTGGTACCGAAACACAAGTAACCTACAACCCCTAAATTTTATTTCATGTTACATATAGATCATCACATGCATGAAAGCCCTATTAATGTTTGAATTTTTCTATTCTAGAATAATTCTCTTCACTTTGAGTTAATCAATGCATCATCTTAGTAGATCATGGTAAATATCAATGATTCATTGGAATGTTTTTCACGACCGTCATTTATGCTAACTATGAGGATGGAGAAAGGGAAGGATTGTGGTGGATATATCTTCCTTCAATTCCATATCCAATTATTTGTTTTTAAGAGGTGTATTCAACAAAATAATCAATAAATCTAGAAAAGGGGACTCAATAAAGTTTATGGAAGACATTTAAGGTTGCATGGATCTTTATACCTCATGGATCTCAAATTCAACGGTGACTGGTTTACATGGTGCAATAATTATATAGGTAATAATATAATATAGAGAAGGCTTGATAGGTGCTTAAGTAACTTTCATGCAATCTCACCGTTCTCATGTATGACAATCTTGCACCTCGAACAATATCTATCCATTCAACCTATACTACTTCTTCTGATCCAAGATTCTATGGCTTCAAGTTACATCTTCCATTTCTCCAAAGGGTAGATAAAGAAACAATACTTATCTTACTTATTTTATACCATATGTAATAATCTTATTCAAGGTCATACATGGGTAATTTTCTAGAATAAATTTCCTTATCCGAATAAAGATTTATCTGAATGGGTGAATGATCAATCAGAGCCTAGACCAAAGCTAGGATTACTCAACACAAAGACCAGTTACAATAATGGAAGCCTATAGATCTAATGAAATGATTAAATTTTTTCATTAATCTATAGTATTCTTAGACTACTAGATAGAAATAGATAGTAGAGAGTGTAGGTTCTAGGTACAGTGGAAATGTGTGATGGGTCATTCCCAACTTTGATTTTTGTCACAATAGATGATTAATTTGATATTTACATGATTATAAATGTCAGGATGAATGAAATTGAATCAAAGAAAACAAAAAAGTTATAGAACACCAAAACCATGTGCATGATCATCACATTTTATTTATAATTAATTTAATCAATTAAAGAATCACCTTATGAGAATTCTATTTTCGTTGAAGGATATACTAATAGATTTATGTTGTAGCATCATTGTGATTTAGGAATTAAGAGAAGATTATATCTAGTGGTGATCCACACGTGTTCCAAAAATATCCAAATGTCACTATAAGAATCTCCAGGTGCTGGCATGACAGATTCTATCTCTTGTGCCGTTTGCCTTTGGTTGCCTCGATAATTGATTCCAAATTAATCTCCTTGATCTCTCTAGACTAGAGAGTGGGAGGTTAAGGAAGATCTCTCTTTGTTCTTAGGAGTGTTCTTGGATACGAGAGCTCTCTAGGTCTTCAAGAGGATTATAAAAATTCATTGTGCACAATAAAAAATGAACTGTATCTTTTGAAAAAATTATATAATTGAGTTTATATATCGTCAAGGTTAGAAATAAATAATTTCACAAGTGACCTTAATATTTATTTATTCCCTACAAAAATCTATGTGTATAATAATAATAATAATATTATTATTTATTGACATGTGCTAAAATCATGAATTAAAATTAAATATTAGTTATTCAGATAATATTCAATATATATTATATATCAACGGACCATTAAACCTAGTACTCCATTCCTCCATAATATTAATCAGTTTTTGAATAATGAATATTTATTTAATAAAGAAATATCACTTCATTATTCACTAATAAATAAATAAATATTATATTCACTATATAGAAAATAAATATTTATTAAATATTCTTCTCACATAATATTCTCTTGAATAACTGGTGATGAAATATATGCGATCAAGCAAACCTGAAGTATTATTAAACTACATGCGGTGATAATATTTATTCAACTATTTAAATAATAAATAATAATATATTATTTAACTATGATTTTGCATACGTTTAGTGTGTGACCCTCTAGATCTCTTTCTCAGTGGCATTAGGTGATTCATCTTAAAAACAAAGTTATCATATAGAAACATGCCAGCGAACCCATAAAGAAAGAAGTTAAAGTATCAATTACATAATACCTCATACAAATGTTTATTGTGTAATATAATATTTTTATCATGATATATCTAATCAATCATGTTGCATGCTGGTGCCATCAACCTATGTGCTCGATGTCTCTTTCTTTGAATTTTTGGAAACCAAACATTCCTATAGAAAACCATGAACATATATTTATTTAGGCTATATCATTTCCATCAAAGGACCTGAGATATTGACTTCTGTTAAAGAACAGAAGGGACATACCCTTTCTATCATTATTCATTATTTCAATATTACTCATGACACACCCAATGTATCCTACCTCTCCGAAAACATATGTTATCACTATTTTTGTCAATACATCAAAGTATGTGACTTATAATATTAATTAATGATGATCTTAAAGTTTAAGGATCAATACACACATCCACAGATTGGAACATCCAAGGACATATATGAATATTAATTTCCTACTAATGGGTCTCTTTCTCATAATATCCTTTACTAGATATTACCAAGAACATAAACCATGAGAAGGTGCCTCAATGTCCTATGAGTCTCCATCCACGATATCTTGTATCATTTGTGTATCTAAAATGAAATTATTCGACTATAAAACATATATTTAAGAATAGTGTCATAGCATTTCTGAATTATCATCATAGTGGGGAACTGCTATGAGCTTTATGTGTGACAACTACTCTAAAAAAATTACCATATACTATGTTACATGAAGAAAAATCATAACATGATAAGGAGTTTATTAATATTCAAAACTATGAATACATGTTATCATAAATCACAAATAAGTTGGTTCTAGGGAAAACTCAAATAGAATCCCACTTTCATTAGAGCTAAATACTAACAATCATCAGTCCTCTAGGTCTCACATAATACTCATGCTTATATGGAGATATACCTTTAGTCAATGGCTCCACCACATTCTCTTTTGTGGGTACTCTCTTTTCTATAACTTCACGTCTTTGATAAAAATACCTCAAAAGGTTATACTTATGGACTATATGCTTTGTCCGTTGGTGTTACCTTGACACTTTTTCAAGAGCCACTATTGTAGTATTATCATAATAAAATGTGATAGGGTCTTTACTGTTAGGCACCACATAAATATTCTAGACAAAGTTTTAAATCCAAACAGTTTCCTTGGATGCATCAGAAGACTCTATATACTTAGACTTCACTATAAAATAAGTGAAAACTGGATGCTTTGAACTCTTCCAGCTCAAAACTTCTCTGTTGATATAGAAAACATATCCTGACTTTGAATTCAAATAATTTTGATATGTTTTAAAACTATCATTAGTATAACCCATGATGACCAACTCCCAATCTCCTCTATACACCATGAACATATCCTTAGTTCTTCTCAGATACTTGAGGATAACCTTATTATCAAACCAATGTTGTTCTCCTGGATCTTCTTTATATCTACCTACCTTGTTTATTTCATATACAACATCAAGTATAATACATAACATGACATACATGATTGATCCTATCGTTGAAGTGTATGTGGTGTTACTCATTCACTCTTTCTCCTATTGTGTCAGAGGACACATTTTCATAGAAATATGTTTAATATGTAAACCTAGAATCAACCCCCTATTGTATTGTTCCATAATAAATCTCTTTAGTATTTGGTCAATGTATATACTTTGACTTAGTCCAAGAATCCTCTCAGATCTATCACAAATGATCTTGATCTTTAGAATATAGGTTATTTAACCTAATTTTTTCATGGAGAAACACTTTTTTAACCAGTCCTTAAAAAACTATAAGATTGGTATGTCATTTCCATTAAGTAATATGTCATAAACATATGATACCAGGATAACGACTAAAATATCACTAAACCTCTTATAAACACATGTATCACATTCATTCTTAATGAAACAAAATTCTTTTATTGCTTCATCGAATCAAATGTTCTATGACCTAGATGCTTTCATCAATATATAACTGGATCTATGCAACTTGAAAATATTTATGGATATCCTAGAGTCACAAAACCTTATATTTGTGTCATATAGACATATTCCTGAAGTATCCTATTATGGAAATCAGTTTTAATTTATGTCTTCCAAATTTCATAGTCATGGTATGCATTATATAAATTCTAAATCTTATGGATTTAAACATGAGAACAGGTGAAAAAGTTTCATCATATTCAATTACTTAACACTATTAAAACCTTTTATACACTAACATTGATTTATAGATATTTACTTTAAATTCCATGTCTATATTTCTCTCAAATACCCATTTTTACTCTATGGAATTTAAATCAACTGACCCATTGACCAAAACCCAAACTAGGTTCTGATACATGGAATCCATTTCAAAATTCCTAGCTTCTTTCCATTATGAAACTTTTGATCTCTATACTTCCTATTTGTAGGGGATAGGTTTATCATTGTCAACTAATAATGTTCCACCATATTTGGTGACTAGAAAACAGTCTCTCTATTTTCCTTACCCCTCTTGTGCTCCTACATAGTACTTGTGTTTCAAGAAATAGTTTTTTCATGGGGTCCATGGAATTTTTTCCTATACCAACTCTTGTGTATCTTGAGAATCAAATTCATTGAATTTAATCTTTCTCACACTATCCCTTTTGAGGACATGATCCCTCTCAAGAAATACATATTTGTCTAGCGACAATCACTTTCTTTTATGAGGGGTTATATATTTAGTATCTCTTTATTTCCTTAGGAAACCATATGAGGATACTCTTTGTGCATCAGGGTTCTAGTTTTTTTCTTGAGAAGGAATTAAAAAATGATTTGAAACCCCATACATTGGTATGTGACAAAACACATTTATTTACACTATATAACTCAATGAGAATTCAATTTTTCACATTATTTGGTACCCAATTTAATGTATATGCCATATCTTATAATGCATATACCCAAAAGGATACAGGAAGATCTGCATGAATCATCATTGACCTTACTTTTTCTTGAAAAGTATGATTCCTCTTTTCACTAACACGATTCCACTACGATGTGTAAGGTGAAGTGAGTTGAGATAGAATCTGAAATTCCCATAGAAAGTTGATAAACTCTTGGTTAAGATATTCATCACCTCAATCCAAATTAAGCTTCATTATCTTATTTCCAAGTTAATTATTTAATTGTTTCTTCAATTATTTGAATTTCTCAAGGGAATCATAATTATACCTAATTATATAGACACAATAATATCTACTCAAGTCATCAGTAAAATTTATGAAGTAAGCATACCCACCTCTAGCTTCTACTAGAAATGGTCTGCACACATCAGTGTATACCAATCTTAGAAGTTGTGTGGACTATTCAACCTATCCACCGAATAGAGGATTGGTTATTTTTTCTTTATAAACAAGAATGACATCTTTCTAGTGGTTTTAGCTTAAGAGATTCTAAATAACCGTCTTGATAGATATTTTTCAAATGATACTCATTTACATGACCAAGATGGTGATGCCATAATTGGGTGTTATATGGGTCATGTAAAAATTATTTGTTATCAATTGTCAATACTCAGTTTTTTTAATTTAATACATAAATACCATTATTTAAATATTCCATACCACAACATATGTTGTCTTATAAAGAAAAAACTTTTATTTCTAAACATGAAAATAAAAAAATCTGCGTCCAGTCCTGATACATAAATTATATTCTTGGTAACTGTTGGAACATTGTAAAAATTATTTAATACCAAAATCATTCTCATTAGAAATGAAATGTGGTAGTCACTAATGGATAGATCAACTAACCTCACATCATTAATAGCACACAGATCCACCTCTATAGATTTTTTTTTAAATCTACTTGGTTCCTACATTTGGATACAAATATGAGCCCCACAAGCAGTATATAATACCCTATATGTAGATATTGAAAAATTACACTCAATAATGAATACACATTTAGATTCCCCTTGATTATGGATGCATTTATTCTTCCAGTGGCCTTGTTTTCCACATGAAAAACATACTACCTTTTTTTCCTTAGCATGTATCAGGATTTTCCTCTTCTTGGAAGGATGGTTCTCAGGATCTTCATACTTTTTGTGAGTCTTGGGACCCTTTCCCTTATTCTTCATTTTCTTATTCACCATAAGGACCTCGGGTTTGTCATGAACTATGTCCTTATCCACATAGAGAATTAGAGTATGATGTTTCAAAAGGATATTCTAATTATTCCTCATATTATGATTAACAATGAAACTAGAGAAGGTATTGGGTAGTGAGAAAAGTGTGAGATCTGTATGCAACTCATCTGTGAATTTAATCCCTAAGATTTCTAAGCATTCAATGTATCCAATAATCTGGACTACATGATCCCCAACTAGCATATAATCTCTAACCTTAGTTGTAAAAAAAATCATTGGAGACCTCATATCTTGCTTTCATCACCTTCTCTTGATAGAGATCCTGAAGGCGAGACATCATGCTATATGAATCCATTTCCTCATGTTAATTCAAAAGTTCATTGGTCATGGATGATAGCATGAAACACTTAACATCTATAACAAGGTTAAAATTATTATCATAGAGGGAAAACTATTACTCACTAGCTTCATTACCAAGATCATAAAAAATAGATTCTTCCAACATATATAATTTTCTATCATGGTGTACAATAATGAATAAGCGCCATTTAGACAGGAATTTCAAATTACAACTGTATTAACTCATAGTTCCTTGATCTATTAAGTGGACTCCCCAATAATGAAATATTTAAATTGGATTTCCTTAACTCTTTCCTCTCAGATACACCAAGTACTACGTTAGTATTCAACCCTTGATGTGAACTAAGTTAAATCAACCTAAACCTTCATGTCAGTTTTCCACAATAATTGAAAGCACCCTAAATTTAGCTGGTCAAGCACTTTTAAAAATGGTTCGATTTTAACTGAGGTAGTGGAAGACTATACTGACTTAATATATATTTTTGAGGTATTTTATCTTTTATGAGTAAATTTACAATTATTATTTGTATTATATTCTTTCTAATATTATGTAGATTTACTTAAGTGATTAACCATGTCATAGATAATATTTATGCATAAGAAAATTTATTTTATTTCAATTTTGCATTATCATTATTAATCAATTCATCTGATAACAAAAAAACATCCCTAATTAAATAACCATGTAACCTGATAGAAATAAAATAATAAATTAGTATGATCAGGAGCTTTTACTAATGGTTTTTTCTCTAGTGGATGATAAACTAATTGTAAAACTAGGGGGAAAACAACTTCAAACAATTAAGGTTCATGTTATATATTTCCACCTATCCACCTATGTATCTATTTGGATTGGTTTTTCCTTAGTTCCAAACCTGAACCACATCTATTAATATAGTAGGTTCATCCATTACATATGGTTTTAATCACACATGGGTGAGGGGAAGAAGTTCAAAAAAAATAAACCATGGGCACTCAGACCCTTACATAATAAGAGGAGAGATGACACACATGCAAACTATTTAATTTAATAATAAATTAAATGAAAAAATAACATACACAGGTCTTGGTCAAATCTCATGATCATCCATTAACATTAAACTAATTACACATTTAATAAAACTAGCATTCAATTCTTAATAGTTATTATTGTAGATAAATCACACTCAAATAAATTAACTATCATTTTTAATTAATCAAATTTTTTATGATAATTAACATATAAATTTCCTTGAGATTATCATCCATAATAATTTTAAACAAATTAAATAATTTTTTTAAAATTAACTGTGCAAGTAATTTTACTTTGGAGTTAATGTGGTGAATAACCATTCAGATCTAACCAACAAGTATTATACTCGTATATTGTTTAATATTGTGACATGTGGCATACATGAATTATTATTTACTTTCATGAAGTGTATTATCAACTTAATTATTACACATATTATATGATTTTTCTACAACATGTTATGCTTTAATGCATGTAGAGTAATAGTTGTAGTATGACTCATACATGATATGTAGATCTGAACATTATGCAGATATTAATTAAACATTTATATATGTTAAAACCCATCACATGATGCGTCCTATCAACTTAATGACTACATGAAATCACATGTTGATAAGGTTTAAATGGTATAATAAATTAATTTTAATTTTTCATAATTTGGTATAAGTACATGGTGTGTACAATTCAGCTACACAACATGTACCTTTCTAACTGTCTATCCATGAAACACGCCTAGGGAATCCACATGTAAACCATGCCACATGAAATATTGGAGTACATAGTGTGTAGATGGGATACATGGCATGTGGTCTCCATGTTACATGGTCACTAGTTAGATAGACTTTATAATAAGATACATGACTCGTCTGTGACTACAATACTACAAGGCGTGTATGTGGGCTACACGACGTGTACTCTAAATGACTGTACTCTAGGTTGGCTCACTCAACATGCAATGTAAAATTAAACACACTGTGTAATAAATTCACTTACCTCTAATTAATTCTAAATTAATTATTGGTGCATTTGACACTAATAGATGACATATAGTTATGGTTACATGACATGTGTTGTTGTGTTATCCGATCCGAATCCTCAACATCACCATATGAGATATTTGATTTTATTTCACCAATAAAACAAATAAATTTGATTAGATCTACATGAAAATAAAGAGGAAGAATAATATATCACAATTAAGTTTAAAGAAATATTAAACTTGAATTGAAAACTAAATTAAAAATTTGTAAACCAATAAATGATCATTAAATAATTATAATTAATCATGTGATCCCTTTGATACCACTTGTAGGTTTTGGGCATAGAGAAAATGTGTGATGAGTTATGCAAAAATTTAGTTTTTTTATGATTGAAGATCAATTCAAGATTCACATGATGATAAAAATCATGATCAATTGAATTGAATAAAAAAATAGACAAGGGAATGAATCCAGAACTAAGAATAGAATCATCACATATTATTTATAATTAATTTAATCAATTAAAGGATTACATTGTCATAATTATTTCTTTATTGATGGATCTAAAAATAGATATATATTGTATCATCATTGTGTTGTAGGAAGAAAGAGAAAATTCCCTCTAGTGGTGATCCACACGTGTTCCACAAATCTCCGAACATCACTGTAGGAATCTCTGGGTTCTAGCACAGAAGATCCTATCTCTTTCCTTGTTCATCTTTGATCACCTCAAGAATCACTTCCAAAGAGTTCTATTTGATCTCTCTATAATCGAGAGTGGGAGGTGGTATAAGATCACTCTTCATTCTTGGGAGTGTTCTTGGAGAAGGGATCTCTCTAGGTATCCGAGAGGATTCTACAAATTCATTGTGCACAATAAATTAATTGAATCTATTGAAAAATAATATAATTGGGTTTATATACCACTTGGGTTATAAATAAATAATTGAAAAAGTTACCTTTATTATTTATTTAATCCCTGTGAAACCCCATGTCAATAATAATATTAAAAATATTATTATTTCTTGACATGTTCTAAACTCACGAATTAAAATTAAATATTATTTATTCAAATAATATAAAATATGTATTATTTTTCACCAGACCATTAAAATCGGTCCTCTATTCCACCAAAATATTTATCAGGACTTGAATAATGAAAATTTATTTAATAAATAATTATCACTACATTACTTGTCAATAAATAAGTAAATATAATATTCACTAAATAGAAAATAAATATTTATTAAATATTTTACTCACATAATATTCTCTCAAATAATTGGTGAAAAAATATATGTGATCAATCAAACATGAATAATGATTAAACCAAATGTGTGAATTATATTTATTCAACTTGTTAAATAAAAAACAATAATATATTATTTAACTGAGATTTTGGATACACTTAGAGTGTGACCCTCTAGGACTCTTTATCAGTGGCATTAGGCGAAGAAGTCTAAAGTCCAAGGTTATCATATAGAAACACAGGAAGGAATCCATAGAAAAAGAAATTAATGTATCAATGATATAATACCTCATAGAGACATTTACTATGTAATATAATCCCTTTATCATGATATATCTAATCAGGCATTTTGCATGCTGCTGCCATCAACCTATGTGCTCGATGTCTCTTTTTTTTTGACTTTCCAAAAAGAGAACTTTCCCATAGAACTCATGAAAATTAATTTATTTAGGCTATATCATTTCTATCAAAGGGGTTGAGATATCAACTTATGTTAAAGAATATAAGAGACAAACACTTTCTCACGTTATTCATTAACGCAATACTACTCATGACGCACCCAATGTATCCTACCTCACTGCGAACATATGTCATAATGATTTTCGTTAGTACATAAAAGTACGTGACTTATAATATTCATTAATAACAATATTAAAGTCTAAGGACCAATACATACATCTATAGATAGGAACATCCAATGAAACATATGAATGTATATTTTCTATTAGCAGATCGCATTATCATAATATCCTATACTAGATATTACAAAGGGCATACACCATGAGTTGGTGCATCAAATACTACGATTCACCACCCCTAATAGCCTATATCATTTTTTATGTTAAATTATATCATCAATCAATATAATATATATTTGGAAATAGTTTCATAACACTTATGGATTCTTATCATAGCGGAGAACTACTATGAAATTTTAGTTCAACAACTACTATTAGGACATCATCATATATTATGATACATAGAAGAACAATAATGATGTGATAATAAGTTTATTAATATTAAAAACTATGAATAAATGTTATTATAAAATAAAAATAAGCTGGTTCTAGTGAACAGACTCTAACACAGAAGAGGTTTTATAAAGATCTCACATCAAGTGTCTTGACACATGCCTCTTGTAGGGCATGATTTTTTTTCCTAATGTATAAAATTGGTAGACTAGGGTCGTCTCACTTGAAAAGCATCATAGTCAGTTCAATCATTAATCTTTTTCAACATATTCTATTTTTTTTGGTTTTTATATTATTTATAAAAACAATGGTTTTGGGGCTTTAAAAAACATGAAATTAAAATAATGGAATGAAAAATTAAACCTAAATACAGAAGCACACATAATGATGGTTAGAAAGAAAGGTCTTGGTCTAGGGTTTGATAACATGGTATCACTAATTATTTATTTTTTTAAATTCAATTTGATAAGTCATTTGATGAAACCTCATTAACAAATTAATATCCTTAGATTTATAGAGTGTGATTTTAGCATAATGGTGCCCCAAACCTCATCTCTTACAATAGTAAAAAAATATAACACCTCAAATGATAATGAAATTATTAAATGACCCAGCTTCACTATACAATGTTTCATCCCTTGAGTCACCCCCATCTCCATAATATGAAGGGTTTCCAGAGATATGGGAGGGAAAAAAGAATGAATCAAATAAAAGGAATGGAATTGGAAATAATGTGGTGGTGGATGACCTTTACACCCCTAAAATACTTTCTCATCCACAAAAAATAGAATATAAACTTTTGTAATTGAAGAAAAATAATTAATAGTGTCACAAAACCTCCCCCAGGGCCAAGCCCCAGGTTAGTCACTTATCATTGTAAAGTGAAAAGTGATCATGACAGAAAGATGAAGGAGAGAGAGAGAGAATGAAATTAGGGTTGAAAGATAAAGAGGGATGATAAGAGAAAAGGAAAAAACTTGAATTAAAAATATTTAGATGTGTTACATTAAAAAAGGAATTGAAAATATAAAGAAAAGAAAATGAAAGAAATCTTAAACCAGCAATATCTCTACAACATAGTGCGGTGACAGATCCTTGGGATATAATCCTTTTTCTCTATAACCTGACCTTGTATTTATAGGCTTCAAAATAAACCATGATTTCCATTAATTGTATCATAAATGGGTCTCTCATATTCTCAAGTCATCAAGGAGTCAAAAAGTTGGTTCATGGGAATTTAATTTCATCAAAACTGACATTTTTGGACAGCTACCAAAGGATTCACATCGTTAAGATTTTACACAATGTGTAAAGTGCGGGGCCAACACTTTTCACTATTTTCTTACTAACTGACTTCACATCCTGAAAATATCTCTATTTACATGTCATGTAAATCACTTACATGACCTATAATTTTTTTGGCTCTTTTAACTCCAAATTAACCCAATTATTCATTTTTGAGCCTTTGTCTTGGTCCTTCACACATCCTTTACTCTACCACAACATCAATCCACATTTAAAAATCTGGTGTTTCACCGTGCCGTGAAGTGTCTTCAGCTTGAATAATTTGTTTTTTTCGTTTTTCAAACTTTTTTTGAATCCTTCCATAAATCAAAAAAGTAATTAAATAACAGTAAGAATAATCAATTAAATTGTAAAAAAATTGTGTTTAATATAAAAAATATATACAAAATATGACTCTATCATGTTTGGAGGAAGGAGACCACAACACAATTTTTGTCATGCATGTATTCAGGAGAGGATGTAATATGGAATGATTAACCGTTATCTATAATATGGATCTATATAAAGTGATGGTGAAACTATAATCCCACTATAGACCTCCCTTTTTGAAGATCTTTTCACAAGACCCTTCATGGAGAAAGAGAGGGGATTTCTCTCAATGATTATGGAAATCATTTTTGTTATAAAATTATTCATTTAGTGAAAGACTGTGACAATGACAATATGAAATCAAATCCAAAGGAAATAAAAATATTAGAGGCTATAAAAAGACTTAATCCAAACTGCACTTCGAGCCTAGATGGATTTCCTAGTTCTTTATATATTGTGGATTGGGATTGCATTAAATAAGATCTCATTGGGGGTAGTTCAAAATTATTTCAAGGATGGTCCTGTCCCTTTGGTTACCACTACAACAGTTCTTATACTGATTCCCAAGGTGATCCATACCATCTCCTTTGGTGATTTCTGACCTATTAGCCTATGTAATTTCTTCTACAAGTTCCTTGATATGATTGTCAACAATAGGATATCAAAACTCTTTCCTCACCAAATTTTGTAGGAACAACATGGGTTTCTCAAGGGAAGGAGAATTCATGAGGAAATAGGTTTGGCTCAAGAAATATTTTCTGAGTTTTTTAGGAAAGTATTCGGATCTAATCTTGTGATCAAAGTTTACATAGATAAAGCACATGATAGAATAGATTGAAATTTTATTTTAAAAGTATTTATGAGGAATGAATTCTCTGAATGGGTTTGTGATATATTCTTTCAGGGCTTCTATTCTTCCTAGTTTAAGATCTTTATAATGTGGAGAAGGTATGGATTTTTAAGTCAGTTATTGGTCTCTATGAGGGAGATCATCTCTCTACATGCTTATTTATCCTGTATTAGGAGGTTCTTAGTTGGATATTAAACAAATATATTTAAATTTTTAGGGTGAAAATATACAATGGATGGTGTGGTTTTGTTGGAATATCACACTTATTCATTGTGGATTATATTGTGTTCTTTTTTCAATGGAAGAATAAACTCTATAAAATGGTTAAAAGAGATTATTATTGAACACAAAATAATTGGTCAAAGTATCAACACTAGAAAGAGTAGTTTTTACATTCCCAAAAATGTTTAGGAAGGCAAGAAAAGATAATTGAATCCAAATTTGGGAGCCACCTTGTAAAAAAAAGACAGTATTCAGGATTCTAAAGTTATTATCAATAGGATTATGATTATAATTTCCAATTGGACAAGAAAATTTAACACTTTTGGAGGTAGGATCACACTTGTTAACAATTTCCTTTCTTCTATTCCACTGTATGTTTTAATAGTCATTCGAGCCCCTAAAATTTTTATCATAAGAATTGATTTTTTTTAATAGTTCTATTTGGATTGCATATCAAGAGGGGAAACACCATTAGGAAAGTTGGTAAAGGATGGCTAGGATATTTTTGGGAGGAATTAACCTAAAAAGTATTGAAGATAAAATGAAGTGCATGAAAGCTAAACAAGCATATGATTGTTTTTATGGACAATCTCTTTGGGTAAGATTTATTCAAAAAAGTATGGTCCATCTCCAAATTACTGGATTAAAGGGAATATAAAGGAATATAACTAGTGGAACAATCTTAGGGACTTAATTGTTTGCTTGAAAAACAATAAAAGATGGATTATTGGCTAGGGTTAAATTCTATTCTAGAAAGAAAACTGTACTAGAAAAACTCTCTACTTACCTTGGTGTCTAAGTTTAAACTCAAGCTTCCACCAAGAGAGTTTTCATCCTAAATTCATTAATGCTATATTGAACTCTATGTAATGGATTTTTTTCTCTATCATATAGTTGGTTAAAGATCCTGATTCATGTTTCTTCACCCCAGTAGCTTCGGGTTTGTTTAGTCTCCCCTCTGTTCTCAGACACATCCATGTTACCTATAATGAGGATACATGAGATAATATCTTATGTAGTAACATTTTTCTAGGATCAATGTGCATGTATTTTTCTAACAAAAATATAGAATCTGTTCTTCATCTATTCGATGAAGTGGGATGAGATCGTTATATCTGGTTTTATCTCAGAGGATGAAAGGAAACAGAATCCTTGGTCCAATTAGATGATAATTTCCTTTATATTTATTTTCAAGACTAGGGAGAGCCTTTTGAATTCATGTCTAGTAAAAACTTCCTCACTACAGGTTACTGGGTTCTCTAGGATTTGCGTAATGATATCCATAATGGGGCCTAACATACTGAAATCTCTTTAAAAGTGAAAAATACATAACCACTAAAGCCCATGCCTTACTTTATAGATTATCCTTATGCACTTCAAGAATCATTCTATTATCTGTTATCAAAGTGGATTCAACTTTGCTGGTCCAAAATATTTTTGGTATTTCAAAAGGCCACTAGAGTGTTTCCTACACCTGTAGAGCATGCAGATACAAGATCCAACAATCCATGGAGATTTTATACACTTGGTGAGAAGGAAATTTTTTTGTGGATAGATTAACCACCAAAGGAGTATAGGAGAAAGATTTTATAATATACTATAGATTTGGATCCATTCATTGGTATGGTATTGTATTCATTGGTGGGTTACATCATTTCCACCCTTCTTGATGTTGTTCATTTTTTCTTGCTTATATATACAGTTTCTGTTATAATAATTTTTATTGAAATCATCAAAGTCTCTCGATATCTATATTTAGTAAAAAAATTTGTGACTTTATTTTTTATAATAACTTTTGTTGAAAGCCAATTTTATTGTTTTTTAATAACTGACATTAAAAATATACTCGTAAAATTAACTATATTGACGTCACTTTTTAATCGAAGATAAAAGTGAAAAATAACCGACATTAAATGAGTTACTTTTTAGTAGTGTATAAAGTATGCTCAGAAAGAGTTCCATCATGGAATAGAGAAATAATTTATCAATCAGTATATTCCAATAAATAAATAAAAGACAATAAATTTAAATAATGTTATTTTTTGATGAATCATTCAAGAAAAACATTATGAGAGAATACCCTACTTGGTTATTGTTATATTCACTCAACCCTATTATGATTTTAGCCTATCTCATTAAAAAAACGAGAGGTGGGAGGGGATTTCCTACCAATTCACTTAAAGAATACTCCTTTGGGGTCTATGTATAAGGAAACCTCCTTAAATCATGACATGATCTTTATTTTCTAGACAATAATTCATTTTCTTTAATTCCATAAGACCATTTAGGTTTAATGTTTTAGAGAAGTAAATCATCAAAATTACATAAACAACCCACATATTAAAAGTCAGGACTTCCAAAAAGTTTCCTTTTTTTCCACAATATAAATATTTTAAAATGAATCATGTTTTATTTTCATGATATATCTTCAATATTGTTAACTTTATTTCTTATTTTTTCCCACTAATCCTTAAACCCAATGAAAAATATTTGAAAATGTGGTATGAACACAAAAAGTTCAGTAAGAGATAAAGGAGATAAATTCATTAGTTCTATAAAAAACATGATAACCCATAAAATGTTTACCTTTTCTATATTATTCTCTGAGAATATAAATAAACCATATCCATATGGGGAAAACACTTTTTTATCATAGAAAACCTATAAAACTCATAGTAAGAAAATTGAATCCCTTATAGGTATATTATAGAATAATATTCATAACATATATTCAATCATATAAGAAATAACTAGAGCCCAGCTAAATCCATAGGATAAACCTCTGTTTTATTCCCTACATTTGAAGACATGGAACATTACCTAATGCATTGGAATGTTATATTGAGATCACCCATTGTATAAGATGTATCAGACTCACCCATCATATAAGGTGTATTAGGCTCACCCATCATCATATATAATTATTGAGTAAAATATCATGAACAAAAATATATTAATATTTAACCTTTTCATCATAAATCCCTTGAAAAATCTTTTTTAAACCCATAAAAAAATTTGGATATAAAATTACCCTTTCTTTTGAAAATATTTTTTAAACAAAATATTTATAGAAGAAAGGAAGAAAAGATTTTTTAAAGAACCATGAAATCTTATAAAGGAAATGAAATAATGAATAAAATTAATGATTATGGGAAAAGGAAATCAAGCCATATATGTTAAAATAAAACATTCATTTTTTATTTTGTAAATAAAGTCAAAACATTACATATGTAATATGTAAAAATATTCCTTTTGAAAACATTTATATGAAAGCTAAAGGAGATATAAAACGGTCTTTTAAATTTTTTTATATAAGGATTTTTACATCCATAAAAAAATTAATATTTTGGGAATGAAGAATAATTATTTTAAAAGAATTATTTTAAACATTAAAAATATGGTTTTAAGTTAAAGTAACCCATACCGTGAGTCTGAATTGTCACACGTTCTTTATCATCCCAAATAATAAAATTATTTTAATTATTTACTTGATTAATAATATTTCTAAATTATATTATTTATTTTATTTCACTTTTACCCATGTCATATTCAATTAATTAATCAGTTAAGTTCATGTAGAATGTTTTGAGGATATTGAACTCATATATCCAAAATGACTTTGGTAGGTTGAATATGTCAAAATGGATCATGATGAAATCATTTCTATAATCTTAACCATTTTATAATTATCATTTTTATACATTAATTATACTTTTATAACCAACCGTGTGAGTTAGTTATGAAAAATTAATGACATTACATTATAGAGACAGTAATTCATACGTACGCATGAGTAATGTTTCAATTTTTCAAAAAACATGTAAGAAATAAGGTATATATAATTATATCTTTAAAAAATAATGGTTATATCATACAAATCATATTATTTATTTATATCCTCTTATTTATTCCCTCCATGTGATGCAGAAACGAAAAATAAAATACATTGGTTTTTGAGGTGGTAGTCTGCACGTACACACAAGTGATGTTTTTATTTTTCATTGGATGATAATTAAGAATTAGAATATTTTTTATAATTTTAAAAAAAATTTATATAATATTTATCAAATTATTTCTTTTTTATCCATTACTTTGACCAACCATAATATTTTATGGTGAATAATGAAATACATCATCTTCACGAGATGGTAGTATTCATGTATGCACGAAAGATGTTTACATATTCTATTAAGTGGATAAGTAATTGAAAAAATGGTTATAAAATCACTAATAAAAAATTGGTCTTTTACAATGGTAAAATTGATGTTTATCAGTGCTAGAAAAGTGCTGACAACTAAAGCACAATTAAAATACCTATGCATTTATTAGTGCTAAAAAGTGCTAATAAAGGGGGATACTACAGTGTACTACCAAATGTATAGCACACTATAGCACCGGAAAAAACAGATCATAGGTACAAATACATATTTTAAATGAAATAAAATTATCACACAAATATATGAAAAAACACTATATTATAGAAATTTCAAAAATTGGTTTATATAATTACATGAATAAGTAAAAATTATCACAAACATTCAGAAAAATTAATGTTCCTTTGTCTTTTCCCCCTGACCACCAACTCATGTTATTGCAAAAAAAATTTACCCTAGATCAAGAAAAAGAATGCACCTATATAGGAAAACAACTATTATGATAGTAATACAATAAAAAAAATAAATTAAACAGAAAGTGCTAATTTTAATCTAAATTTTGAGTCATACCAGGAACATTATGTATCATATTGATTTGTAGTTGATTCATGAACGTCGCACCATTTCTTGTTCTCATTAAAGCGTTATCTCTGTGAAAATTAACCAAATAATTATGATATAAAAATGATAAGAAAAATTAATTAAGTAATAGAAGATAGAATGATGAGAAAACAATCTTGGATCATTTTCTTGGTTTTGGTAGTGTGATGTTTTTTTTAAAATAAAATGACACTTGTATATTAAAAACACACAATTGGAGTCATAACAGTCACATAACTTGTCAGATTAAGGAAAATTTGTTTCATACACATCAAAATTGACTTATGTATCATTGTATTAATGTATCAAAATAATATAAATTAATTTTATTGGTTTTGAGTATGTCACTTGTGTTTTTTATAAAAATTCCATTCTAAATCGGAAACATGCACTTTGAGTCATACTGGTTATATTATGTGTCGGCTTGACATGAGTCTGATTCCTACACATAACAAATGACTTATGAATCATGATCCAAAATTATCAAGATAATCCAAGTGTGTTTTCTAATTTTTCAGTGAGTGACACTTTTTGAACTAAAATGTCGATTTTAAACTAATAAAGGACACTTTGAGTCATACTGGGCACATATTGTATCCGATTGAGGTGCAGATGATTCCTACACATCAAAAATGACTTATGGATTGTTTTCTTAAAGTATCAAATCAATTAAAATGAATTTTATTGGTTTTAAGTATGTAAGTTATATTTTTTACTAAAATTAATGTCAATTTTAAATAAAAAGAAACACTTGGAGTCATACCAGTCACACAGTGCATCATATTGCGGTTTTTATGATTTCAACATGTCAAAAATGGATTATTTTTTTTCCTAATGCATCAAAACAATCCAAATGCATTTGATTGGTTTTTATTATGTCACTTGTGTTTTTTACTAAAATTTCATTTTAAAATGGAAACATTCACTTTGAATCATACCAGTCACATCGTGTGTCAGTTTTATGTGAGAATAATTACTACATGTCAAAAATGACTTATGAATAATTTTCCTAAATTATCAAGACAATCTGAGGTTTCTTTATTGGGTTTCAGTGAGTGACACTTTATAAACTAAAAATTTCAATTTTAAACTAACAAAAGACACTTTGAGTCATAACAGACACATCATGTATTGGATTTAGGTGTCTTGGATTTCGACACATCTAAAATGAGTAATGGATCCTTGTATTAAAGTATCAAAACAATTTTCACGAACCGAATATGGTCGCTATAAAAACCGGAACTAAACCCAGCACATGACAAGGCCTAAAGGGTGTTACCGATCCCCACAGGTAGGCACAAGTTCCTGGGTATCATAAAAAAAAATTGTTAATGATTTATCTGAGTTTATAAATTTACAATGACAAACAAGTCCAATAAAACCAATCGAGATTTAAAAAAAACATCTTTTAAAAAATTTCAGAACTGAATTACATGGTTTTAAAGAACTCTTAAAGAATATAACAAGTTAATAAAACCAAAAATGATATCCCAAGAACCTCCACATGGTGAGAGGCACCACCCTCAATCCATCTCCACACCACCGCATCATAATGGACCACTAGAAACCCGAACCATTGATGCAAAAGATGCACCCAAACCTGTGGAAAAAATAACCAAGTCTACTTACACCCAAAGGTGTAAGTAGGGTGTGATCCAAAACCTAGTAGGATACCACCAATAAGATATTACATGTGATAAACATTCAAATATGAAAAGAATGCAAGTTTACAAGGCATGAAATGCTAGTAACAATTTCTAAAAGATCCAACTTAAATAAAAACAATTTTCAAGTGGGTTATTTTAAAGAATAAACACTTTTAAAAATAATGTCAACAGTACTGAATTTTTCAGCCAACCATATCGTATGACTATGGTAATAACAAATTAACTAATGAGCCCAAGTAATGGGAAATTAACTCCTAGGCACTAGCTCACTGTGGGTCCCAGGTACCTCGTATCTCGGTGAGAGTAACCATCACAATATCCTTTCTCGGGCATAGGAGCCACTAGTAGGGATCATACCAATAACCTAGTGGTCCCCCATCACCATCATAATCATCATCATAATCATCATAATCATAGTTTAGTTAGTTTTTTATGTGTCAAACTTGCTATGTGAAACTGAGGCCAAATCCCACGGGATCACTAGAATACTAGTTCACGTACACCCACCTAGATACCAGGGTTTCCCTCTTGTGCTAAAAAAAGTTCAACAAGTAAAGAAATATAATTTAAACATTAAAATACCACTTCCAAATCACACATTCATCAAAAATCCCACATGTATATCATGCAAGTCACATAATCCACTTTTTCATTCAAATGCATTTTGAAATCATACTCACACCAAAATAGCTCACAACAATTTTCACATTTCTGTAACACTTACAAAAATCATTTAAACAATTTTATAAAACATTTCCAAGATATTCCAACTCACATAAAATTCCACACACACATCGCATAATACTTCTTTCATCAACAAAATTAATTTTGCACATCACACTCACACAAAACAGCCCACAAACGTGTTTTGTCCCTCTCTTGCCATTTGATAAAACATTTCAACAATTTATAATACATTCTGAAATTTTTGACATCTTAAATCACCACTTTACCTTTCAAAACCCCATATTATGTGAACAAACTCACCCAAACAGTACATATACACCCTTTTCCCACTTTTTTAACGAAATAAAACATTTACAATTTTCACAAAATAATCCAAAATGGTATTACTATGTCTTTCACACAAAATAGATTTCCAAACCCCCTTTCAAGGACAAAATCACACCAAAACCCTACCAAAGTAGAATTTGAATCCCCTGTAACATTTATTAAACCATTATTAAGTACTATAAAATTGGATAAAATTATACCACAAAAGAAACACAAGAAAAAACACACATTTTCACAAAACATTTTCAAGGAGTGAAACAAGGTTTAACACATAAAACCTATTCAAAAACCCTACTTTAAACCTAAAAGAACACCATACCATACTAAATCCGAATTTTCATCCCAAAAAATATTTAAAAAACCACCTGCATATGTTATAACATCAACCCAAAGATTCCCACAACATTTACACATGGAAAACGCACTATTTGAAACAAAGTGAAACTATAAAATTAACCGCTTAACAAAATCCATAAAAAATGGTTTTAGAAAAATGAAAATCATATGAGGAACATTGAAAATAATTAAATCAAGCATGATAACTCATCAAAACATACAGAATTGGAACACTAACAAGGCGAGGCCTGAATTGACTCCTCGGTACAAGGGGTAGACCTCCATTCCAAATTTCCAAAGGAACATACATGAGAATCATAGTGGGTATCTCCACCATAACAACTAACTATCTTAATCGACAAGCATGGGAAAACATAGGAAGAACCCAAATTTAAAGAGTTGGGACAACTGCACGCTTAATCCGCATAGTTTGAGAAACCGTGCGCTAACCATGTGGATCCTTATACTTGCATGGTTTTCTAGGGCATGGTTACTACTAGCCATGAAAAAACTGTGCACTCAACCTGTCTAGAAAAATTCCCAACCATGCTACAAAAATTCCATGGAAACTAAAGTGAAAAACAATGACATTGGGCGATAACATGGGCACGAGGCCCTCCACCTCTTTCCACCAAATGGGAACAACAGATAAAAGACAATGACACCAGAGGTTTAAACTATTCCCATCATTCATAATGAGGATAAGACTTTGGACATGTGTTTGAACGACCCTGGGACTTCCCCTGACTACGCACCAGCTTCACTCTGGGGCCTATGGCTGGAGCCCAAAAGATTGAAGCATATTTGTCCTCACAGTTAGGATTTGGAACCCCTTTATGGAACTTTTTATTTTTGTGCCACAAAAAACTACAAAGCAATCCTAGAAAAGTTTTACAAGACATAACACACTCTAAACTCATCTTTCCTTAACCTGACATTTCACAGAAACAAGGTATTAGAAGATGCACACACATCACCCCTTGTTTCTTTGGATGAGAAACAAAAGGAGGAAAGGATATATAGAAAAAAATTCCTCTAAACAAAGGATGTTAATATTTTCTGAAAGGAGACACACTTCTAACAAAACAAAGACCTTAAAAATATTATATAACTTCACCTTTACAGTCAAACAAGCATGCGACATCACAACACGTCATTGAAAAAGACCAATGGGAATGATATAAACAATACATTGAGGGGGGACCTTATGAAACATCTCCAAACACCAAAAAATTCTAGAAAATGGCCATAACATCTTCTCATGACCAGATTTCTTACACTGGTGGTTTAACGTAAATCCCGGCTTTGAAGAGACTATGAAGGACCCCGAGGCCCTCGTAGAAACCATCCATATACTCATCCCCCCGAACAACCCCATACTACTTCCACCTTTGATGAATCAGGTAACTTAAGAAACGAAGGTCTATTTAAACCTTCCCCGAGCACTCTCTCGCTACAAGAGGACCCTCAAAACAAAAAAGGAAAGGGTTTAGACTTATTATTCAAAGATCGAGAAAATATTCCATATATTGATCAACTAGAGGATTTTCCAACAGTGAAATAATCCGGGTTGTACTTCAGTAGTGCACTAACCCTTAATGGGGGAATACCTTATCTAACTAGAAAACCCAAGTACCCAACCAAGATGGTACATTGGTTAAAATGTTACACAAACTAGATCCAAACACATGAAGGGAACCACCATAAAGGCATCCCAAAAAATTTCTCATAAGAGACAATTAACCGGACCTTCAACCCAACATACCAACCAGACACAAACCCAAAACACAGTTCAAACAAGAGGGGTTATTAGACTCAAAACATACCACAACATCAACATTTTAAAAAACACATAATATACACCATCCCAAACCAGTCATCAAGACATCAAGTTTTCCTTTAAAAACATTTCTTTGAAAACAAACTGTTCAATGGTTAGCGTATCCACCAATGGTACCAAATGGGCCTCACACATGCATGTTTCTGTACCACACCAGAAACCCTCCTCATATCTATCCTAGAACTCATCCAACCAGTCTATTAACCATCAATAATCCCATATAATCCCATGCATGTTGTCGCTTATGTAAATACCAAAGGTTAAAACAAAAATTCTTTCCACTTTTCAAAACCAAAACAATCAACCAATACTTCCTTTTTTCTAAAACCACTAACCATGAAATAAAAATCCCAATCATTTAAATTAATACTCAGTTTCCAGTCATATATATCAATTTTAAAACATCCCATCCCATTAAAACACCTTTAAATAGTTTAGAAAACTATATTGGTAACACTTTTTCAAAACCAACTTTAACATAATTTCCTACTTTCAAAAGAGGTGTAAACACACCATTTTACATTTCAAAACAATTATGAAAATTTAGTTCCACAATTTCACAAAAAAACCATTCCATCTTTATTATAAAATCATTTCACAAAAACATCACGCTTCTTAGAACCAAGTCATTTTTTTATTTAAAACCAAACATCCAAGATTTCAAAACTAAAGAACATAAGACAATGTGAGAGGAAACTAGTTTCAGTGGGTTACTTGGACATATGGTTGGAAAACATATCAAAATCAAATATCCATAAAAAATAGTTCTCTAGGGAAATATATCCAACTCCACATGGCTTTCCAGGCCCTGCGAGCTCACTAAGACCATTAAACCAACTCTCTTTTCATTTCCCCTAATCATCATCAAACCAAGAAAACCAAAGGACTCAGAAAAATACCAACTCCCCCTAGAGACTTGAATCCCATCACGGGGTGTGCTGTCCTGGCACACTACCCATAATAAGAATGTCAAGTCCCGATAGTCCTAACTCCAGACTATCCTGACTGTTCCCCAAATAACATGACCCAAAAGAGAAAACCTCCTTTGATACCATTTTGTCACGAAATGAATCTGGTTTCCATAAAAACCGACACCAAACCCAGCCCATGATATGGGGAGAAGGGAATTTCTTGTCCCCAAAGGATTTCACAAGTTCCCATGTATCATTAAACAGAAATTGGGAATGATTTACCTGAGTTTATAAACATACAATGACAAACAAGTCTAATAAAACCAATCTGGACTTAAAAAAACCCTCTTTTACAAAATTTCAGAACTGAATTACATGGTTTTAAACAACTGTAAAAGACTATAAAAAATTAATAAAACCAAAAAGGACATCCCAATAACCACCACATGGTGAGATCCACCACCCTCAATCCATCTCCACAACACTACATCACGATGGACCTCTAAAAACACGATCCGTTGGCACAAAACTGTACCCAAAACTGCGACAAAAATAACCAAGTCTACTTACACCCAAAGGTGTAAGTAGGGTATGAGAAAAAGCCTAGTAGGATACAACCACAAAGATATTCCTTTTGATAAACATTCAAAGATGAAAAAATGCAAGTTTTCAAGACACAAAATGCTAGTAACAATTTCTAAATGATACAACTTAAATAAAAGCAGTTTCCAAGTGGGCTATTTGAAAGAATCAACACTTTTAGAAATAATTTCAACGCTACATAATTTTTAAACTAATCATACCGTATTCCGATGGTAAGAATGAAGTAACTAATGAGCACAAGTAATGGGAAATTAACCCTTAGGAACTAGCTCGCTGTGGGTCCTAGGTTCCTCATATCTCGGTGAGAGTAACCATAAAAATATCCCTTCTTGTGAACACAAGCCACTAGTAGTGATAATAACCATAAACTAGTGGTAAAACCACCAACACCATCATCATAGTTTATTTTTTTTGTAACTGTCAAACTTGCTACGTGAAACTGAGGTCAAACCCCACAGGATCACTAGCATACTAGTGCACGTCTACCCACCTAGATACTCAGGTTTCTTTCTTGTGATCAAACAAGTTCAAAAATTCAAGAAATATAATTTTCACATGAAAATACCACTTACACATCACACATTCACCAAACATCCCACATTTATATCACACAAGTCACATAATCCACTTTTTCATTCAAATGCCTTTTGAAACCATACTCACACCAAAATAGCCCACAACACTTTTCATATTTCTTTAACACTTCCAAAAATACTTTAATTTTTTTTATAAAACCTTTATAAGATAGTCCAACTCACATAACATCCCACACAAACATCACATAATATTTCTTTCATCAACAAAATTAATTTTTTACATCACACTCATACAAAAGAGCCCACAAATGTGTTTCGCCCCTCTCTTTCCATTGGATAAAACATTTCAACAATTTATAAATTTTTTTAAAAATGTTTAACATCTTAAATCACCAAATTAACTTTAAAAAACCCATATTAGGTGAACACACTCACCCAAAAAGTACATACACAACATTTTCCCTCTCTGTTTAACCAAATAAAACACTTACAATTTTCACATAACAATCCCAAATGGTATAACTATTTCCTGCACACAAAACCCATTTCAAAACCCCCTTTCAAGGCCAAAATCACACCAAGAACCTACCTATTCCTAATTAAATCCCTTTCAACATTTATTAAACCATTATCAAGTAATATAAAATAACCTCAAATTATACCATAAAAGATACACATGAAAAACACACATTTTCATAAAACAATTTCAAGGAGTGAAACATGGTTTTACACACAAAAACTATTCAAAAACCCTACTTTAAATGAAAAAGACCACCAATAACCTACCAAAGAATAATTTTTATCCAAAAAAATATTTAACAAACCACTTTCATATGTTATAACATCAACCCAAAGATTACGACAAGGTTTACACATGGAAACACCAAATTTGAAACAAAGTGCAACTATAAAATTAACCGCCTAACAAAATCCATCAAAAATGGTTTTTAAAAAATGAACAACATATGAGTAACATTAAAAATAATTAAATCAAGCATGATAACTCATAAAAAAATGATTACACATGGAATCACCAACCTTTTGAATCAAAACCCCCAAATCTTGGTGCGAAACATCAACCACACCACTGCCGAAACTCAGGGAAGTGAAATCCAACCTAAAACCCAAATATTTGACTGAAAAGACACCAAATAAAACATTATGTTTTAACCATAACTTCTTCACATTTTATAACTTCATGAAAGAGGGAGAAAAGCCTAAGGAGAAGGAGGGAACTGATGAGAGAAACACTAACATGAAGAAATCTTGAAGTAATTGGCCCAAATCCACCAATAGTTGAATCTTGAAGTAACCAAAACTGGTAGAGACGCTAGAAGGAATAATTGTAGGTCAAGTGGGTATTGAATTTGTAGAAAAAGAGTGAAATTTGAAGGAGTTGTAAAAGAAACATTTTACATCTTCAAATCTGGGATATTTGAGAATGATTAATAAATATCGCCCCAATCAGTAGGGGAGATAAGCTCCAAAGAGGGGGAAGAGTGCATGAGAGCGTGACTTGGTTATGTGGGATCGGGTGAGAGTTTGAATCACTGAAAATGTAACAGCCCGAGATTTTATGAAAACTATTATTTTTAATTTTATTAATGTCTTGTGTTGTACGCTACACCAAAAAGAGCTTGCACAACACGCATTATTGACTTTCCTTCCATTACACGCAATCACGACCTTCCTCGATAGCTTGCGTCGTACGCAATACCGAGTTTCACTAAACAACAATATGCTATTAAAACTAGCCGTTATGAATAGTAATAACCACTTTTTGAAATTTTATAAATTTTATTTTTCAAAATGGACTTCATTTTTGGATTCGGAATATCGAAATTAGCCTAGGGTGAAATTTTGGTATTTTTCTGAAAACTTTCAATTTTTGATGAATAGTGAAATCACTAAGTGGTAGGTTAAAAAACTGAATTTTGCATAAAACTTAATTTTACCGCTTCTGTGAATGGAATTTCGAAAATCCGAGAGACACGGTTAATATCAAGGACTAAAATGTGGTTCAATGAGATGAAAATAATTTTTTTGGTGAATAGTAACTTTTTACTTTTTTTTTACCGCGGTTAATAGTAAATAGGGTAACTAAAGGTAAATATGATATTAATATTACCCTAACACATGTCCTAATTCTATTGGACAAGTGTAATTCGACCAAAAACAAACTTAGGAATAAAATATGACCATTTAGGCCCACTTGGATTAGATTAGGACATTTATTATTAATTTATTTAAAGAAGGGTTAAAATAGTTAAAATCAAAGTTTAATAAGTAAATCATTTTTAATATGGGGTTATACATAAGATAAATTCGATTGTAAATATTCATTAGAAAGCTAAAAAGATTTCCTACATGATGGTATTTTATTTGTAATTTTTAGACATCAAATAATTTAATTTATTTATGACACAACGATGATGCAGTAATTATCTTATTAATGAAATATTGACATAATTGATGTTATAAGCACCAAAATAAATGTAATTTGAGATTTTTTATGAATTCCACTAATTTTCTAGGTTACTATGATATATTAATGTTGATTTAATCAACTTGGTTCGAACATTTAATTCTGTTATGACTTTCACAAAAATCATATATCAAATAGTGTCAAAATTGACACAAAATAGTTTTTAAATCAAATATTATATTATTAATTGTTATTTTATTCCTAAAAATCTAAGGTTCGGACGAATGACTTAGATAAGGATATATTTATTAATAATATACAATTTTGGGTTCGTTTGTCATGTTATAGTAAGTGTATTAACCATATAGTGAAAGAAAACAAAAAGACACGATAAAAGTTAAATTATTTATCTTAGAGTTAAATCTAATTGATAAGGTTAAAATAATATCCTAAACTTGTCTAAATTCTATTGGTTGATAGGATTTTGACCCATCCCCACTTTATCTTCGAAATAAGACCCTTTGGAACCATTATAAACCGATTTTGACTTTAATATAAAATAATATTTT
Source organism: Viscum album (assembly GCA_963277665.1). NCBI lineage: Eukaryota > Viridiplantae > Streptophyta > Magnoliopsida > Santalales > Viscaceae > Viscum > Viscum album. The sequence continues at coordinate 733,608,702 of OY728147.1, read as the reverse complement.
GAGATATTCCTAAGGTGCCCCTCTCCTCCCTTATAAAAGGACACCTCCTCCCCCTCCTCCTCACACCAATTTGAGCATTCAAGCTCGGCCAACCCCTGCAAAAATCTCTTATCCAATTCCCTAGAAACATCCTATAGGTTCTGGTCTTCCTCAAAGACCAATTCTAGTGCCCTAAGAGGAGGTCTCAAAGAGGCACTTCAAAGAAGAGGTAATTACCGTTACCAATTCTTTCATTTTTATTTCTTCTTCCACTTATTCTTCTTAGGTTGTTTCATTATGAAGTAATAACATCAGCATCACTCATATACTGATATGTTATTATAAGTATGAAACAACCCTATTTCACCATCTATCCATCCTACGGAAAAAGAAATCACCGCGCGTGCGTACGTACGGAATACCGTCTCCACGCCGTGGTGTAATCTATTTTCCACCACCACCTTACATGGATGGGTATAATGGTGTAAAGAATAACTATACATAGTTATTACAACATCATATTGATTCTGATATATTGTATAATTCACTCCAATTCAATTCAATACTTATAGAAATGATATCATCGCTCGTGCGTACGTACGGACTACCGTCTCCACGACGCGATGAGATTCATTCTCCATATTAACCATTTAAGAATGATTATAAAGTATATATAAGAAATAATAATGAAATATATGACATTATAAAGATACTGGATTTATGTATATATATACATATGTATGTCATCTACTTACTTCCATTTCAAGACAATAAGGAAAGGAAAACAACGTTCATGCGTACGTACGGACTACCGTCTCCATGAACGGTGTTTTTCATTTTATTTATCTACCTATTATATATATATATATATACTGAATATATATGATATATAAATCATATTTTATATTCTGGAAGTAAGTAAATCATGATATAAGTAATAATGATGTCAAGAACAACAAGTCAAAACACCTACGATAAATGAAATGATTTTACCCAAAACGCTTCTTTAACATGGAATTTACAAAAGAACGGGTAATATAATGTCATAAGTGAACCATATATGATATCATAACAATGAATATGATTCTGTAATAAGTCAATGACATTATTTAAATCATTATACAGGAGGTTCGGACACATACGAAGCAAATCGGACCTAAGGTAAGGGAAATATCACAATCTCATTTTTATCCGAGATTGTTTATTAGTAAGTATTTACTGGGGTGTATTTTATCATCCACATCTATGTTTCATCAATATGTAATATTATTTCCATCCACCTACAATTGTTTAAATCCATTTTTACCCTTCGGTGAGTTTTTAGTAATATGTATGAAAGGAATCTTTTGTTGTTTTTCGTACGAAGTACTTTTTGACTTTTCCGACAAAAGTACGAAGAATGTTTTTTTAAACTTATACGGCATGAATGGATTTTTAAAACATTATTCCCAAGAAGATTCCTTTACAAGTTTTCAAGTTTATTTTTAATCAACTTCTTTTAGTTTATAATTGTATGACATGTTAAGAAAAGAAAAGTGTTTTTGAAGTAGAAAGGATATTTTCCTCAAGAATGAAGTTCAAGTATTTTATCAAAATTATTTTCCATCTAAGATAATAAAAGGGTTCTGTTTTTATCCATATTATTACATGGATTTGATTATGTTGTGATGGAAATATTTTAATGAATTCCTTTATCTTATATGAATTGTTTTATGATGTCATGTTGTTTAAGAATCCCATTTTTATTACATGGGTTATGAAATGATGTATGATTTATGATTATGTGGAACACATAAGAAAGGATTCATTATAATATGGGTGGGACCTATATCTCCCTCCAATGCATTGGTTAAAGATTTTATATCTCATGAGATAGACATGGCTGAAATGGTAGGTTATACCGGTTCAGTGAAACAGGACTGAAACGAGGGTTACTCGATTCAGAAAGGGACTTTGTCCACTAAGATAGTCTTGGCAATGAGTCTTGACTAACAAGAAATGATTTTCTATGATTATGTGTGTATGCCACAAAGTTTCATGTTTTAAGTTATGATTATTGGGATTACATTTCACTTCTATGATTTATCCCATGTTATGATATTATGAGCTTTTTTGCAGGTTAAGATTTCCAAAAGCTATGTTCTTATATATATGATGTGATTGATATTTCTTTTGTTTACCCTTACTGAGCATTTGAGCTCACCCTTTTATGTTTTCTTTTCCCCAGGATATAAAGAAAGGTTTTAGGTAAAAAAAAAAGGGATGACCTTTATGGGAGATATTGAAGAACTTTCACCACGATTAGAAGATTACGTTCCGAGTTTCCAAAGACACTAAACTATTACGATCCTTTAGTGTGTGTTTTTGTTATGTACTAAGTATTCCGCAAATGTAATGTAATGTCCATGTACGTCAAGCTTCGGGTCTCTACAGTTGGTATTAGAGGAAAGGTTTAGTCAACCTTTGGAAACTAGGATGCGAAAACGTTAGTGAGATCCCTAGAGATATTTCTAAGGTATGTCTAGGGATGTCCCTAAGGATAAGTATACATATAAGATATAGTCCTAGAACTATGGTAACGATCATAGAATTTAACCTAAGAAGTTAGATATTGACGATACTCCCCCTTTGTTATGTTGTTTTCCCTAGCATGATTTTTGCCTCTCACACTATTCTTTTTGGGTTTTAGAAAATGGCTGGAAACAAGGTGATTCACGATAATGGAGGATATGATGGACAATGGAATGATATTTTTCATGAGCAACAAAATGAAATGGGATTTGGAAGTCCAAACATCATTATTATGCCGAATCAGCAATCTCATAATATGATCAATAAAGTAAAATTTGGTAAGTTTCCTGACTCGGCTAATAAGAGAAAGATGGAGTTTCATGAAGATCATAGAGGAAAGAAAGTTCAATTTCCCCTATGTAATTCATGTGGGAAGAGGCATCAAGGAGAATGTTTCAAAGGAACTAGAAGATGCTTTGGGTGTGGAAAAGAAGGACACAAAGCAAGTAAGTGCAAAGGAAAAGGTTCAATTAACACCATGGATGAGGATAATGGTATTGCTACGACATCAACAATGGTAAAATGCTTTAAATGTGGAATATACGGGCATTATGCAAACCAATGCCCTAAGGGAAAGTCTCATGAAGAGAATCAGTATGGTCGTATGGGAAGTATTTATGTTGACGATGATGAAGAAACTACAAATGATATGTGAGATGAAAGAAATGTTGAAGCTCGGTCAATGGTCTAAGAATGTAGTGGAATGATTACATTTTTATCATGTGTAGTGTTGGAATAAGGAGACATCTAAGGATTGTTACATTGTTGTCTTTCCTTAAGTGTATGATGAATGGTACCAGTAACCATGAAAGGTTATTCAGATACTTTTGTAAAGTAGATGATAAGTGCATAATGAAAGGATAAGAATACAATGAGATGTTTGATTGTATTCATGAGCTCATGATTGATATAAGGACTAAGTGATATCATGGTTTGAGTATAAATAATTTTGAGGATTTTGGTATGTGGAAAGAGTTAACTTTTAACAGCACTCATGTTTTCAATAAGGTTCAATGGGTATTCAAGAGAATACATGATTAAGGACTTTGAATGTTTGGAATGTGACCAAAAAAAACATATCTTATGATATATGGGGATCAACGATGGTATTAAATCTATGGTAATCATTTTCACTATGTTATGAGAGTGGACTGGAGTATTATGGATAAGCCTAAAGATTAGAATGGATTATGTTGAACATAAGTTAGTATTGTTTAAGGATAGAAGTTTTTTCGATATTATTGATGGGATGTTATAGTAATATAGTTTTATAAAAAGGACAACCTGCAGGACGGGCGACAGCCCATCGCTTCGGACAAGGCTGTAGGAATCGAACCCACAACCGAAGTGCGACTGGCCTTTATCGCCTACCACTGACCTACAGGAAGTCCCTGTTTAGTAGAAACTAGTTTTATTATATTAAGCAGTATGATATATGAAGTATAAGTCCATTTTAGGAACCGTATATGATTAATCTCACTATAGAATGACTTATGTATATTTAATAACTTTTGCTAACCTTTTGTTTGAGACAGATGGAATGAACAGTCATTCTATCACATGATCTACTAACACTTCATGAATAACAAATTCAACTTCATTTATTTAAGAGATGAAGTGGAAATTGTTCAAGGCACGAACAACAGTGAGATTGTACCAAAATAAAGTAAGTATTTATTCTAAGAAAATTTTCAACTTTAGGGAAATGATCTTGAAAACCAAAAATGTTGTCCTAGTGATCTTATACCTGATGAATCAGATGGTACCTTATATCATCACAAATCTATGGATTTGTGATTACTGGCTTTTCCATAGCCATGTTCTCTACCACTCTCCATCAGAACATGATGGTTAGATTTTTCTTCCATATCCATATTTTCACCTATGTGGAAACCCAGTGATTAGTTTATTTGGGTAATTATTACATTTCATACTTTAGTTTTTAAAGCCATGTTTTGGTATTCCTTTTTACGATGTGGGTTTCTATTAAAGAAACTTTCGAATAGTAAACTATTTATAACCCCGACGAATTTCGAGGGCGAAATTCATTTTAAGGGGGGTAGAATGTAACAGCCCGAGATTTTATGAAAACTATTATTTTTAATTTTATTAATGTCTTGTGTTGTACGCTACACCAAAAAGAGCTTGCACAACACGCATTCTTGACTTTCCTTCCATTACACGCAATCACGACCTTCCTCGATAGCTTGCGTCGTACGCAATACCGAGTTTCACTAAACAACAATATGCTATTAAAACTAGCCGTTATGAATAGTAATAACCACTTTTTGAAATTTTATAAATTTTATTTTTCAAAATGGACTTCATTTTTGGATTCGGAATATCGAAATTAGCCTAGGGTGAAATTTTGGTATTTTTCTGAAAACTTTCAATTTTTGATGAATAGTGAAATCACTAAGTGGTAGGTTAAAAAACTGAATTTTGCATAAAACTTAATTTTACCGCTTCTGTGAATGGAATTTCGAAAATCCGAGAGACACGATTAATATCAAGGACTAAAATGTGGTTCAATGAGATGAAAATAATTTTTTTGGTGAATAGTAACTTTTTACTTTTTTTTTACCGCGATTAATAGTAAATAGGGTAACTAAAGGTAAATATGATATTAATATTACCCTAACACATGTCCTAATTCTATTGGACAAGTGTAATTCGACCAAAAACAAACTTAGGAATAAAATATGACCATTTAGGCCCACTTGGATTAGATTAGGACATTTATTATTAATTTATTTAAAGAAGGGTTAAAATAGTTAAAATCAAAGTTTAATAAGTAAATAATTTTTAATATGGGGTTATACATAAGATATATTCGATTGTAAATATTCATTAGAAAGCTAAAAAGATTTCCTACATGATGGTATTTTATTTGTAATTTTTAGACATCAAATAATTTAATTTATTTATGACACAACGATGATGCAGTAATTATCTTATTAATGAAATATTGACATAATTGATGTTATAAGCACCAAAATAAATGTAATTTGAGATTTTTTATGAATTCAACTAATTTTCTAGGTTACTATGATATATTAATGTTGATTTAATCAACTTGGTTCGAACATTTAATTCTGTTATGACTTTCACAAAAATCATATATCAAATAGTGTCAAAATTGACACAAAATAGTTTTTAAATCAAATATTATATTATTAGTTGTTATTTTATTCCTAAAAATCTAAGGTTCGGCCAAATGACTTAGATAAGGATATATTTATTAATAATATACAATTTTGGGTTCGTTTGTCATGTTATAGTAAGTGTATTAACCATATAGTGAAAGAAAACAAAAAGACACGGTAAAAGTTAAATTATTTATCTTAGAGTTAAATCTAATTGATAAGGTTAAAATAATATCCTAAACTTGTCTAAATTCTATTGGTTGATAGGATTTTGACCCATCCCCACTTTAGCTTTGAAATAAGACCCTTTGGAACCATTATAAACCGATTTTGACTTTAATATAAAATAATATTTTGAGATATTCCTAAGGTGCCCCTCTCCTCCCTTATAAAAGGACACCTCCTCCCCCTCCTCCTCACACCAATTTGAGCATTCAAGCTCGGCAAACCCCTGCCAAAATCTCTTCTCCACTTCCCTAGAAACATCCTATAGGTTCTGGTCTTCCTCAAAGACCAATTCTAGTGCCCTAAGAGGAGGTCTCAAAGAGGCACTTCAAAGAAGAGGTAATTACCGTTACCAATTCTTTCATTTTTATTTCTTCTTCCACTTATTCTTCTTAGGTTGTTTCATTATGAAGTAATAACATCAGCATAACTCATATACTGATATGTTATTATAAGTATGAAACAACCCTATTTCACCATCTATCCATCCTACGGAAAAAGAAATCACCGCGCGTGCGTACGTACGGAATACCGTCTCCACGCCGTGGTGTAATCTATTTTCCACCACCACCTTACATGGATGGGTATAATGGTGTAAAGAATAACTATACATATTTATTACAACATCATATTGATTCTGATATATTGTATAATTCACTCCAATTCAATTCAATACTTATAGAAATGATATCATCGCTCGTGCGTACGTACGGACTACCGTCTCCACGACGCGATGAGATTCATTCTCCATATTAACCATTTAAGAATGATTATAAAGTATATATAAGAAATAATAATGAAATATATGACATTATAAAGATACTGGATTTATGTATATATATACATATGTATGTCATCTACTTACTTCCATTTCAAGACAATAAGGAAAGGAAAACAACGTTCATGCGTACGTACGGACTACCGTCTCCATGAACGGTGTTTTTCATTTTATTTATCTACCTATTATATATATATATATACTGAATATATATGATATATAAATCATATTTTATATTCTGGAAGTAAGTAAATCATGATATAAGTAATAATTATGTCAAGAACAACAAGTCAAAACACCTACGATAAATGAAATGATTTTACCCAAAACGCTTCTTTAACATGGAATTTACAAAAGAACGGGTAATATAATGTCATAAGTGAACCATATATGATATCATAACAATGAATATGATTCTGTAATAAGTCAATGACATTATTTAAATCATTATACAGGAGGTTCGGACACATACGAAGCAAATCGGACCTAAGGTAAGGGAAATATCACAATCTCATTTTTATCCGAGATTGTTTATTAGTAAGTATTTACTGGGGTGTATTTTATCATCCACATCTATGTTTCATCAATATGTAATATTATTTCCATCCACCTACAATTGTTTAAATCCATTTTTACCCTTCGGTGAGTTTTTAGTAATATGTATGAAAGGAATCTTTTGTCGTTTTTCGTACGAAGTACTTTTTGACTTTTCCGACAAAAGTACGAAGAATGTTTTTTTTAACTTATACGGCATGAATGGATTTTTAAAACATTATTCCCAAGAAGATTCCTTTACAAGTTTTCAAGTTTATTTTTAATCAACTTCTTTTAGTTTATAATTGTATGACATGTTAAGAAAAGAAAAGTGTTTTTGAAGTAGAAAGGATATTTTCCTCAAGAATGAAGTTCAAGTATTTTATCAAAATTATTTTCCATCTAAGATAATAAAAGGGTTCTGTTTTTATCCATATTATTACATGGATTTGATTATGTTGTGATGGAAATATTTTAATGAATTCCTTTATCTTATATGAATTGTTTTATGATGTCATGTTGTTTAAGAATCCCATTTTTATTACATGGGTTATGAAATGATGTATGATTTATGATTATGTGGCACACATAAGAAAGGATTCATTATAAGATGGGTGGGACCTATATCTCCCTCCAATGCATTGGGTAAAGATTTTATATCTCATGAGATAGACATGGCTGAAATGGTAGGTTATACCGGTTCAGTGAAACAGGACTGAAACGAGGGTTACTCGATTCAGAAAGGGACTTTGTCCACTAAGATAGTCTTGGCAATGAGTCTTGACTAACAAGAAATGATTTTCTATGATTATGTGTGTATGACACAAAGTTTCATGTTTTAAGTTATGATTATTGGGATTACATTTCACTTCTATGATTTATCCCATGTTATGATATTATGAGCTTTTTTGCAGGTTAAGATTTCCAAAAGCTATGTTCTTATATATATGATGTGATTGATATTTCTTTTGTTTACCCTTACTGAGCATTTGAGCTCACCCTTTTATGTTTTCTTTTCCCCAGGATATAAATAAAGGTTTTAGGTAAAAAAAGGGATGACCTTTATGGGAGATATTGAAGAACTTTCACCACGATTAGAAGATTACGTTCCGAGTTTCCAAAGACACTAAACTATTACGATCCTTTAGTGTGTGTTTTTGTTATGTACTAAGTATTCCGCAAATGTAATGTAATGTCCATGTACGTCAAGCTTCGGGTATCTACAGAAAAAACATAAATTTTGAATGCAATATTAATGAATTAAAGAAATATTTTAAATAAGAAAATGAGAATTCGGGCTGGACGAACACCTTAATAAAAAACCCAAATCCATCATTATTATGGATTCCTATGGAGTCCAAATTGATATGGTGGTTTTAATATACTATGGGATTCCAATTGGGAAGTGTAATGGTTGTAAAATGTGGAAAAATGAAGGATTTATAAAAGAAACAAAATTTATTTTTAAATCTTGAAATTAGCTCATAGTTTGGCCCAAATCTTGAAAACCCACCATTTCAACCAAAATGAATGTGAAACCCCCAAAACAAATCAATAATGGAAATTAAATGAAAGATACCTTTAAAATAAGTTGTGGATATGAAAATTCTCCCCAACATAAAACATTAAGCCCTCGAAAAGCCACAACAAGGCCAAAGGAAAAAACAAAACCCAACTGAAAGGCCAAAATAGACTCCTTTTCCAAGTTTCGCCTTCCCCCAAAAGGCCAAAACACCTCTAACTGATCAATAAAGGAAGAAATACTCTCACCAACCAAAACATACAACACTTATTGAAATGATCAAGTGTATTCATATTTTATCCCAAAATAAAACTCCTCAAACACTATTTGAACAATATTAAAACAATTTACCCAAACGAACAACAATAACAAACAAGGTTACACTTACCTTACTTTAACCAGACCGTTGGGAATTCTCCACTCCCAACGTTTACCCAAGGAAGATGTAGGTAGTTATATAGCTCTGAACAAGACTATCTACCACCAAGATAAGACCAAGGACCAATCTAAGTTACTAGTATGGGGAGACACAAATGGGATCCCCACCATAAGAGACAACTCAAATTTTCCCAAGACAGGATCAGGACACTAACAGGGGGAGGCCCGAACGGACTCCCCGATAAAAGGGGTAGACCTCTATTATAAATTTTCAAAGGAACATACATGAGAATCATAGTGGGTCTCCCCACCATAACAACCAACCATCTTAACAGACCGACATGGGCCGACACAGGAAGAACCCAAATTTAAAGAGTTGGGATGGCCACATGGTTAATCCGCACAATTTGAGAAATCATGTGCTAATCATGTGGATCCTTCTACTTGCATGGTTTTCTAAGGCATGGTTACAACTAAACATGTGAAAATAGTGTGATAAACCTATCTAGCCAAATTATAAACCATACTCCAATAAAATCAATGGAAACCAAAGGGGAAAATAATGACATTGGGCAATAACATGGGCAAGAGGCCCTCCACCTCTTTCCATCAAATGGGAACAAAAAGAGGAAAGACAATGACACAAGATGTTTAAACTATTATCATATTTCATAATGAGGATAGGGATTTGTACAAGGGTTATAATGACCCTGGTAATTCCCCTGACTACACACCAACTTCACTCCGGGGCCTATGGTTGGAGCCCAAAAGATTGAAGAATCATTAGCCTCACAGTTAGGCTTTGGAAACCCCTATATATAACTTCTTCTTTCTATGCCACAAACAACTACACCGCAATCTTAGACAAGTTTTCCAAGACATAACACACTCCAAACTCATCTTTCCTTAACCCCACATTTCACAGAAATAAGGGTTTAGAAGATGCACACATATTACCCCTTGTTTCCTTAGATGAGAAACGAAAGGAGGAAAGGATATATAGAAACATCTTCCTCTAAACAAAGTATGTCAATATTTCCTAAAAGGATATACACTTCTGAAAAAACAAATACCCACAAATGATTGTATAACTTCACCTTTATAGTCAAATGAGCACACGACATCCCAACGCGTCACTGAACATGACCAATGCTAATGATAGAAATAGTACATTGAGGGGGGACCTTATGAAACATCTAAAAACATCACACAATTCTTGAAAATGTCCACAACAACCTCTCATGACCAGATTTCACAAACTGGTGGTTTAACGTAAACCCCTACTTTGAAGAGACTACAAAGGACCTAGAGACCCTTTTAGACACCATCCAGATACTCATCCCCATGAACAACCCTAGACTACTTCCACCTTCAACGAATAAGGTAACTTAAGAAACTGAGGTCTCCTTAAACCTTACATGAGAACTCTACTGATACAAGAGGATCCACAAAACCAAAAAGTAAAGGGTTTCGACTCATTCTAAAAATATCAAGAAAATATTCCTTATATTGATCAAATGAAGGATTTTCCAACGGTGAAACAATTCGGGTTGTACTTCAGTAGTGCACTAACCCTTAATGGGGGTGTACCTTATCCAACGAGAAAAACCAAGTACCCAAACAAGCTAGTCCATTGGTCAATGCATTCTAGAAACTAGATCCAAACACATTAAGGGAACCATCATAATGGCATCCCGAAACATTTCTCAGAAGAGACCACTAATCGGCCCTTTAACCCAGTTTACCGACCAAACACAAACCCAAAACACAGTTCAAACAAGAGGGGTTCTTAGACTCAAAACATCCCACAACATCAACATTTTAAAAAACACATAATACAAAACATCCCAAACTAGTCATCAAGACATCAATTTTTCCTTTAAAAACATTTCTTTGAAAACAAACGGTTCAACGGTTAGCGTATCCACCAATGGTACCCCATGGGCCTCACACATGCATGTTTCTATGCCATACTAGGCACCCTCCTCATATCCATCCTGACACTCATCTATTTATTCCATTAACTATCCATCATCCCATATAACCCTATGCATGTGGTCGCTCGTGGAAATACCAAAGGTTAAAGATTTTTTTTCCACTTTTCAAAACAAAAACAATCAACCAATACTTCCTTTTTCCCAAGACCGCTAACCATGAAATCAAAATCCCAATCATTCAAATGAATACTCATTTTCTAGTCATATACATTAATTTCAAAACATCTCATCCCATTAAAATACCTTTTAATAGTTTACAAAACTCAATTGGGTAGACTTTTTCAAAACCAACTTTAACTTAATTTCTTGCTTTCAAAAGAGGTGTAAACACACAATTTTCCATTTCAAAACAATGACAAAAATTTAGTTACACCATTTCAAAAATAAAACCATTCCATCTTTATTATAAAATCATTTCCCAGAAACATTATGCTTTTTAAAACCAAGTCATTTTTTCTTTAAAAACAAATATCCAAGATTTCAAAACTAAAGAACACAGGACAATGTGATAGGAAAATAGTATCAGTGGGTTACTTGGAAATATGGTTGGAGGCCATATGATAATAACTTAACCATCACTAAGAGTGATCTAGGGAAATATCCCTAGCTTCACATGGATTTTCAGGCCCTGCGAGCTCACTGAGACCATTAAACAAACTCTCTTTTCATTTAACATAATCATCATCAAACCAAGAAAACCAAAGGACACATACAAATTTTGACTTCTTAGAGAGACTCGAATCTCTTCATGGGGTGTGATGGCTTGGAACACTACTCATAACTGTAATTTCAAGTCTCGACAGTCCTAACTCTAGACTATCCTGACTGTTCCCCAAATAACATGACCCAAAAGAGAGAACCTCCTTTGATACCATTTTGTCACGAACTGAATATGGTCGCCATCAAGATTGACACCAAACCCTGACCATGACAAGGCTTGAAGGGCGTTTTCGATCCCCATGGGCTGGAACAAGTGCTCAGGTATCATAAAATAAAAATTTGTAATGATTTAATCAAGTTTATAAACATACAATAACATACAAGTCCAATAAAACCAATCTGTATTTTTCAAAAAATCCATCTTTTAAAATATTTCAGAACTGAATTACATGGTTTAAAACAAATCTCAAAGACTATAACAGATGAATAAAACCAAAAAGTACATCCCAATAACCTCTACATGGAAATATGCACTTCCCTCAAGCCATATCCACAACACCGCATCATGATGGACCGCTAAAAACCACAACCGTTTCCACAAAACTATACCCAAACCTGCGACAAAAATAACCAAGTCTACTTACACCCTAAGGTGTAAGTAGGGTGTGAGCCAAAGACCAGTAGGATGCCACCACCAAGAGATTCCATGTGATAAACATTCAAAGATGAAACACATGCAAGTTTTCAAGACGTGAAATGATAGTAACAATTTATAAAAGATGTAACTTAAATAAAAGCAATTTTCAAGCGGGCTATTTTAAAGAATAAACACTTTTAAAAATAATGTTAATGATACTGAATTTTTCAGCCAACCATACCATATGCCGATGGTAGCACAAAGTAACTAATGAGAATAAGCAATGAGAAAGTAACCCCTAGGCACTAGCTCGCTATGTGTCCCAGGTACCTCGTATCTCGGTGAAAGTAACCATAACAATACCCTTATCATGCACACGAGTCACTAGTAGGGAGAATACCCATAACCTAGTTTCCCCCCATCATCATCATCATAGTTTAGTTAGTATTGTAAGTGTCAAACTTTCCACATGAAACTGAGGCCAAACCCCATGAGATCATTAGAATACTAGTACACGTCCACCCACCAAGAGACCCAGGTTTTCCTCTTGGAACAACTGGAAAATGATCTTATACCCACGGTTCAAAACTGTGGGTATAGACCCCAAAATCGTAGGCATAGGCTATAACCACGATTTGGGGAACCGTGGTCATTGGTGGCATCTGTATAGGTCCAAGATCTATACCCATGGTTTAAAAAAACTATGGGTATAGGTTTTTCCACCGTGCCATAACACTATACCCACGGTTTGGAAACCATGGGTATAACATATTTTTCAAAATAGTGGCCCGTGGGATTCGATCTCACGACCACTTCTCCATTTATGAGTGGCCTTACCACTACCCCATCACCACATATATGTATGTATATATATTTTATTATATACATTTATTTAAACCGTGAGTATAGAGGAATAAACCATGGGTATAGAACTCCCGCCAATTTTTTTTGTTCCCAAGTAAAAAATAAATTTCCCGTGCACACATGGGAAACCTATACCCACAGTTTGTAAAAACCGTGGGTATAGGTTTTTTTATCTGATGACTATACCCACAGTTTTGGGGAAAACCGTGGGCATAGATCACCTTATCCTCACAGTTTTGGGCAAACCATGGGTATAGGAATTTTTGATACCCTATACCCACGGTTTGGAAAAAACCATGGGATAGGGTAGCCTATGCCCACAGTTTGGGGAAACCGTGGGCATAGGCTATCAAAAAATGCCTATACCCATGGTTTTCCCCAAAACCGTGGGTATAGGTCCATTTTCTAGTAGTGTGGGCAAAAACAAGTTCAACAAATCAAGAAATATAATTTTCATCTGAAAATACCACTTCCACATCACACATTCACCAAAAATCCCACATGTATATCATTTAAGTCACATAATCCACTTTTTCATTCAAATGCATTTTGAAATCATACTCACACCAAAATATCCGACAACACTTTTCACATTTCTTTAACACTTCCAAAAATACTTTAACCAATTTTATAAAACCATTATAATATAGTCCAACTCACATAACATACCACACACACATCACATAATACTTCTTTCATCAATAAAATTAATTTTTCAAATCACACTCACACAAAACAGCCCACAAACATATTTTACCCTCTCTTTCTATTTGATAAAACATTTCAGAAATTTATAAAACATTTTGAAAATGTTTGACTTCTTAAATCACCACTTTACCTTTCAAAAACTCATATTAGGAAAACACACTCACCCAAACAGTACATATACACCCTTTTCCCTCTTTGTTTAACCAAATAAAACATTTACAATTTTCAAAAAACAATCCCATAGGGTGTAATTATGTCTTGCACACAAAACCCATTTCAAAACCCCATTTTAAGGCCCAAATCACACCAAACCCCTACCAAATAATAATTTTCATCCATTGAAACATTCATTAAACCATTCGCAGGTACTATAAAATCACCAGAAATTATACCACAAAAGATACACATGAAAAAAACACATTTTTATAAAACACTTTCAAGGAATGAAACAAGTTTTTACACATAAAAACTATCAAAAAACCCTCCTTTAAACCCAACATCACATAAATACCCTACCAAATCAGAATTGGCATCCCAAAAAATATTTAAAAAACCATATTCATATGTTATAACATCAACCCAAATATTACCACAATGTTTAAACATGGAAAACACCCAATTTGAAACAATGCGAAACTATAAAATTAACCGCTTAACAAAATCAATCAAAAATGGTTTTTTCACAATGAAAAACATATGAGGAACATTCAAAATAATTATATAAATCATTATATCTCATCAAAAAGTGATTACAAATGGAATCACCTACCTTTTGAATCAAAACCCCCAAATCCTGGTGCGAAACATCAACCACACCACTGCCGCACCTAAAGGAAGTGAAATCCAACCTAAAACCCAAATATTTGACCAAAAAGACACAAAAAAACCCTATGTTCAAACCCTAACTTTTTGAAATTTTATAACTTCATGAAAGATGGAGGAAACCCTAAGAAGAAGGAAGGAAATGAAGAGAGAAACACTTACTTGAATAAATCTTGAAAAAAATTAACCCAAATCCACCATTAGTTGAATCTTGAAGTAACCAAAACTAGTAGGGAGGATAGAAGGAGTAATATTAGGTCATGTGGGGACTGAATATGTGGAAAAAGAGTGAAAATTGAAGGATTTGTGAAAGAAACATTTTACCTCATCAAATCTGGGAGATTTGATAATGATTAAGAAAGCTCTCCCTAATCCACGGGGTAGATGAGCTCCAAATAAGAGTAGGATAGCATGGAGGCGTGCATTGGGTAAGTGGGCTCGGGTGAGAGTTAGAATCACACAAAAAAAATGAATATTGAATGAGATATTAAAGAATTTAAAAAGTATTTTAAAGCAAGAAATTGGCTTTCGGGCTGACCCAACACCTTAATAAACACCTAAATTCATCATTATTATGGATTACTATGGGGTACAAATTGATATTATTGTTTTAATATATCAGGTTATTCCAATTGGGAAGTGGAATGGGTGTAAAATGTTTAAAAATTAATGATTTATAAAATTAACTAAATTTATTTTTAAATCTAGAAATGGGCTCACGGTTTGGCCCAAATTTTGAAAACCCATCATTTCCACCAAAATGAATGGGAAACACCCAAAACAAAGAAAGAATGGAATTCAAATGAAAAATAACTTTAAAATAATTCATGTATGTGAAAAAAATCCTAACATGTTTTCTTTATTTTTAGTATTTCAGTTGTCTTTTTTTACTTAAATTATTGTTAATTTAAAATAAAAAGAGACACTTGGAGTCATACTGGTCACACAATGTGGTATATTGAGGTGTGTATGATTCATAAAAATCCAAAAATGACTAATGGATCATTTTAGTAAAGTATAAAAACAATATGAATGCGTTTCCTTAGTTTTTGAGTATGTCACTTGTGTTTTTTTACTAAAATACCCTTTTAAACCAGAAACATGCACTTTGAGTCATAACTATTACATCGTGTGTCAGTTTGACATGAGGCTGATTCTTATATGTCACAAATGAATTATGAATCATTTTAGTAAATTATCATGACAATATAATCACATTTTATTGTTTTTCAGCAAGTGAAACTTTTTAAACTAAAATATCAATTTTAAACTAATATCTGACACTTTGAGTCATGACGTGAACATCATGTATTAGATTAACATGCAGAAGATTACAACAAATAAAAAATAACCTATGGATAGTTTTCCTAATGTATAAAAACAATCCAAATGTGTTTGATTGGCTTTTGAGAATGTCACTTGTCTTTTTTACTAAAATTAATGTCAATTCTAAATAAAAATACACACTTAGAGTCATACTGGGTACATCGTGTGTCATATTGAGGTGAATTTGATTCATACTCATCAAAAATTAATAATGGATCGTGTTTCAAAAAGTATCAAAACAATCCAAATGTTTTTTTATCAGTTTTGAGTTTATCACTTGTGTTCTTACTAAGATATAATTTTAAATTGGAAACTTTCACTTGTACTGTTACCGGTAACATCGTGTGTTTGTTTGACATGAGGATAATTCATACACATCATAAATTACTTATTAATATTTTTCCTAAATTACCAATATAATCAGAGTGATTTTTCTTTGTTTTCAGTGAATGATACTTTTTAAACTAAAATTTCAATTTTAAACTCATAACATACACTTTGAGTCATACTGGGCACATAATTTATCAAATTTAGGTACAGATTATTCCTACACATCAAAAACTACTTATGGATCATTTTAATAAAGTATCAAAACAATATGAATGTTTTTGTTCAGTTTTGAGTTTGTTAGTTGTCTTTTTTACTAAAATTAATGTCAATTTTAACTAAAAAGACACACTTGGAGTCATGCTGATCACAACATGCATTAGATTAAGGTAATATTGATTCCTACACATCAAAATGATTTATTGATCATTTTACTAAATTATTAAAACAAACCAAATGTGTTTTATCAGTTTTGAGTATGTCACTTTCGTTTTTTTACTAAAATGTCATTTTAAATTGGAAATATGCCCATGGAGTCATACCATTTATACCATGTTTAAATTTTAATTGATATGGATTCATAATCATCCAAAATTACTTATGAATCATTTTTATAAATTATCAAGGCAATATGAGTGCATTTTCTTGGTTTTCAATGAGTGACACTTTTTGAACTAAAATGTATATTTTAATCTGATAACGGACACTTTGATTCATATCGGGAACATAATGTAAAGTATTGAGGTGCAGTTGGTTTCTATTTGTCACAAATGAATTATGGATATTTTTACTAAAGTATAAAAATAATCTGAATTCATTTTCTTGGTTTTGAGTATATCAGTTTCCTTTTTTACTAAAATAATGTTAATCTCAATTAAAAAGACACACTTGGCATCATATCTATCCCACTATTCGTCAGATTTAGTCAAGGATAATTCCTACAACTTTAAAATGATTTATGAATCATTTTACTAAAGTATAAAAATAATATGAATTTGTTTTCTTGGTTTTTAGTATGGCACTTGTATATTTAACTAAAATGCCATTTTAAACTAGAAACAAGCACTTGAGTCATAATAGTAACATAGTGAGTCGGTTTGATGTGATAGTGAGTCCTAATCATCAAAAATGACTTGTGAATCATTATATTAATTTATCAAGACAATATGAGTGTGTTTTATCAGTTTTCAATGAGTGAAATTTTTTGAACTGATAACTTACACTTTGAGTCATACTGGGCACATCATTTATTTTATTAAGGTGTGAATGATTCCTACACATCGAAAATGAATTGTGTATTATTTTTCAAAAGTATAAAAACAATATGAATGCATTTTCTTGTGGTTTGAGTATGTCACTTTTCCTTTTTACTAAAATTAATGTCAATTTTAAATAAAAAACAAAATTGAAGTCACATCGGGAACACTATGAATTTTATTGAGGTTAATATGATTCTTATACTTCAAAAATGACTTAAGGATACTTTTCTGAAATTATAAAAACAATACAAAATATTTTTCTCATTTTGGAGTACGTCACTTGTGTTTTTTACTAAAATTTCATTTTAAACTGGACACACACACTTTGAGTGGTACCGATCACATCGTGTATCAGTTTAATGTAAGGATGATTCCTATACATAAAAAGTTACTTATTAATAATTTTACTAAATTATCAATACAATATGATCTAATTTTATTTGTTTTTAGTGAGTGACACTTTTTGAACTAGAATGTCAATTTTTAACAGATAACAGATACATTGAGTCATTTTAGCAACATCATGTATCATATTGAGGTGAGAATTATTCCTACAAGTCAATACTTATTTATGGATCATTTTAATAAAGTATAAAAACAAAACATATCCATTTTCTTAGTTTTGAGTATGTCTCTTATCATTTTACTGAAATTAATGTCAATTTTAAATAAAAAGACACAATTGGTGTCATACCGGTCACACCGTTCATCGGATTATGGTGAAACTAATTCCTAAACATCACAAATGAATTATGAATCATTTTAATAAATTATAAAAAAAATATGAATGTGTATTCTTGGTTTTGAGTATATCAATTATCATTTTTACTAAAATGTCATTTTAAACTGGAAACACACACTTAGAGTCAAACTGATCACATTGTGTGTCAGTTTTAAATGAGAATAATTATGACACAACACAAATTAATTATGAATAATTTTATTAAATTATTAAGATAATTAAAGTGAATTTGCTAGATTTTTAGAGAGTGACAATTTTTGAACTAAAATGTCAATTTTAAACTAATAACATACACTTTGAGTCATACCGGGAACATTGTGTATCGGATTAAGGTGAAATAGATTCTAACACATAAAAAATGACTTATGTATTGTTTATATAATGTATCAAAACAATATGAGTTCATTTTATTAATTTTTAGTATAAAAGTTGTCTTTTCTATTATAATTAATGTCAATTTTAAATAAAAAGATACACTTGGAGTCATATTGGTCACACCGTGCATTATATGTAGGTGAGGCTAATTCCTACATGTTGAAAATTATTTATGGATCATTTTTATAAAGTATCAAAAAAATAAAAATGAATTTTATTAGTTTTGATTATGTCACTTTTTTTTACTAAAATGTCATTTTTACTTGGAAACAATCACTTTGAGTCATACCGATCACATCATGTGTCAGTTTGACTTGATAATGATTCTTACATATCACAAATAACTTATGATTATTTTTTCATAATTATCAAGACAATATGAGTGTGTTTTCTTACTTTTAAGTGAGTGATACACATTTTAAACTAAAATGTAAATTTTAAATTGATAATGGACACTTTGATTCATACCAGGCACACTATGTATCAAATTAAGGTGAAGCTAATTCCTACACATCACAAATGAATTATGTATAATTTCCATAAAGTATCAAAATAATCTGAATATGTTTTATTGGTTTTGAGTATGTCAATTTTCTTTTTCACTAAAATTTATGTCAATTTTAAATAAAAAGAAATAGTTGGAGTAATACCAACCACACTTTGCACCAGTTTGATGTGCGGAAAATTCCTACATATCATAAATGACTTGTTGATTGTTATCCTAAAGTATCAAGACAATATTAATGTGTTTTATCAGTTTTGGTTATGTGATGTTTGTTTTGAACTAAAATGTAAATTATAAACTAAAAACATTCAGTCTAAGTCATACTTAACACATTGTGTATCAAATTGAGTATGTGATATATGTTTTTCTATTAACTATCTTTAAAAATTAAGAAAATAGAGAACATGTTCCATTATGATGGAAGATGAAACCTAATGCTACCTAAAAAACTTCACATTTCAGACAGTATGGGGTTTTCTCTTCCATCATAAAGGAACATGTTATTGACCCATTTCCTTGTTTTAATATCTTAGTTGTACTCTCAAAGTACAATGTATCATGAGCAAGAGAAAATTTGAACAAACCACCCCAAATTGAGAAAAATAATCCACATGATAAGAAAAAAATTCTTATATTAGTAATACTATAAGGAAATAAATTAAACATAAATATAAAACAATGTATTCTGAGTCCCATTATTTTAAACTATGATTCCAAACTATAAAAATTTTGATTCACCCATTGTGGTTACATATGAGATATTTTATAAGATCAATCCCAACAACATGATATATTTAACCACTTTAAACTAACATAACATTCCCATATTACAAAAAATCCCCATAAAAAACTTTTTATCATTTTAGGTTAGAGTAAAACTCATATATAAACATTTTCCTTATTATTTCCTATAAAAAATAGCATAACACATTTTATATTCCTAGACTATACTGAACATTAGTGTATCCATTTATTTATCCCTAGAAAACATTAAGCGTTAGTGTAAAAAAATATTATTAATTTATTGAACTAAAATAAATATTTACATTTGAGTTTTTATGGAACATAATAAAATCTATATTTCCCTTTCACCTTCATAGAGAGTAAAAAATCCATGATAAAATATTTACCACATTTGATCAAAAAAACTTTAATGTGACCCATTGTGTATTTTCAGAAGACACTGAACTCCATTATAAATTGTTTACCCCATTTTGAAAATATGAAACATCAATATAACCCTTTGTATCATTAAAATGACACTAAAATCTAGTGCATCCATTAAGTATTCTAGGATTGTACTGTAGATTATTATATATTTTTCTATATTATGGGTGATGATAGAATCTAAGATAAAATCATCATAATTTGTTTATCCTAATGGGAACATCCGTATTATCATGTATATTTTATGGATAACTATGATGAGTTTTTTTATTAATGAGCTTGTGAACATGGATAATTTTTCATAATGAATGTTCACATTCATATTAGTGATGAACTAGTTGACAAATTTTTTGATGGTAATCCAGTGAAAAAGTATCCCTATACCTAATAATTATAGGTTAAACACCTCTACTCATGTAATTATTGTGAGATTCTATGTGATGTAATGGTGGGATGATTTAGTTTCACATTATGCGTGTTCAAAAGAATCAGTTTTAGTCAATCTATTCCACTAATTTAAACATTATGTGTTACTTGTATGTATTTCAAAATAATTTGTGATATTATATCATGTATCTAATTGATGATCGTATAGCCTAAATAATTTCACCACTCACCAAAGTGAAAACACTAAATTTTTCTTTTCTTCTATCATTTACCACCACTCATGATGGAACCCTAGAGAGGGAATTAGTATAATTTTATTCTAAAAATGATAAAGAAATTAACTAATAAAATTAGATAGAATTATGATAAAATTAACTAAATAATTTGTAGGAAGTCATGTCTTCATGATTCCTACATACATTCTTACAACATGTTTTATGCTTGTTTCTAAACAAATTGATTTCCTCCATTATACTTATCCTTGAGAAATAGATCAAAAATAATATATAATCCTTTGAATACTAATGATTTACACCCAAAATATATTTCTAAGATCATATCCAATAGTAGATCACAAATATAGTAGGTAATCAACTAATTTTTTTCCGGAAAACATTATGACACCATGTATGATTCCCAATCATATTTAAACAAATTTACTTCTTCTTTTGAGTATAAAAGTTTTTGAAAGTATTGGAAATACTAATAAAATATATATAATGAAATGATTAAGGAATATTTTTAATGAAATTTTAATTTTCTTTATAAATTACATGTTTGGGGATGCTGGTCTTTTCATGGTTTATGAACTCTCTCATAAATTTAAAATAAAATATCCACAATCATTTTAATTATCTTGGTTCGTACACTATATAAATATTGACCAAAATAAGTAAATTGTTTTGAAATATGCTTTGATAGTAAAATATTTCTATATTAACCAAAATATGTTACCATTTTAAGTAATACACATGCTTTTTATGTTATTTCACTAACTTCATGCCATGATTTAGCCTATATTTAGTGATCACCATATCCTAACAATTTTTTTTAATACACAGACCGAAACATATAATTCAAAGTTTATATATAAAAGGCTGATTGTAGTGTATTGAAAATTCACAATACACATCATGTGTGATCAGTTTGTTGGATATCCATGCATTGGATAAAAAATGAATATTTGGGGTATCTAGATTGAGTATTATCAACATACAGTGATTCCTAAAAAAAAACAAATAAGTAATGTAAAAATAAAAATATATTTTATGTGACTAGATTATAGTGTTTTAACACTAAATTATAAGAATCAAAAAGAGTCTATTGTCTATTATTTTTTCTCAAATTCATCGTATATGTCATCTTTCTTCTTATCAGTTTCTTCCTTCCTTTAAAATCTTTTTTTCTCTAGAAATGATATAGGGATTAATGAATCTAAATCATTATTATCATGTTTTCCATTCATATAGTAGTAATATAAATTCTTATATAAAATATGAAAAATTATTAACTATAATTAACATATTAGATCACTATTTGGATAGACATATTATAAAAAAGTACATAGAGACCATCTATGGAATATAATCTAGAGACCAACTATGTCTATAACAAAAGTTTCAAATATTTGTTATTTATATGGAATATAATAAATATTTTCATCTTTAAATATAGTCTTTGTATGAATTTATAATGATAATTAATGTTGATGTGGAATGGGCGGGGAGAAGGTACTCCCAGAAGGTCCTTTTGATTTATTAGTCGATTCACTAGATTGTCTTGATCCAACCTTTGGTTTCCCCATCGCTTTATCCATCTATAATACCATACCCCACTTAAAACAATTTTTTCAAAAAATTTTATAGGTTTCTTATTAGATTTTTTTTATATAAGCACCTCATGTATCATTATAAGATTATACGATCATGCTACAAATGTTCCAATAGCATCATTGAACATTGTAATATCCATATCATCAAGTGGGACTGGAAACTATGTGATTCGCTCTTGAGATACCTTAATCCTTACTCACATGTGATATTTTTGGATTTATTAATTGTGTATCTTGCGGATATTATACACCATACCCCTCACAAAAAGGCGGTTTATGAGAGTTGACAGATAGAAATCACATAAAACTTTACCCTAAAAAATTTCAATAATATAAATTTGTCAATTTTTTATTTACATTTAGGAGAAAGAGTAATGAAAAAATTGATCACCTATGGTAAGGTAGGTGGTTTAAGGGAATGGAAAGCCTCAAAGAAAATGGGGTCATTTGATTCTTCATATACAGATCTTTGTTCCATCACCAGTTTACTTTGATCCTTTCTCATATATTGGTCTTCTAAGAAAGACCAGACAATAATATATTGAAAATAATATATTTGTGTAAGAAATAATTTCATTATATTATATGTATCTTTTTGTGGTTTTTTATTCTCAAAATACATCCAAGGAGACACTCTAAAACCTAATCCTCTAACATGACCATATTGTTTCGACTGCTTCGAAGCTACTGAAAGTAGTTTTTATTCCAGTGCGATCACTACTGATTCTTGTGTCTAAACCGCATAAAAAAATATGATAATAAATATTTATTTTTATGTAATACTATTTAAATCATAATTAATTACTTTTATGAAATAATTACACATGTTTAACATTCTGCTTTTGTGTTTTCATCAACTATTTTACCCTCCTTATTTAGGAAAGACTCTTCCATAACACATGATGTGGGATGGGATTGGTTTCAGATTTTGATTCATAAATATTCATATAAAAAATAAACATATGTTGTTTTATATCACATTAAACTTTTATTATTGATTTAAAATACATACTAATTACTTCTCTAGTGAAGTGTACCCCATCCCATCATTACGATAAGGGTACATTGGTTTTGATGCACATTAAATATTTCCAAAAATCTTTTGGTATTTCATAAATGAATATTTTTGAATAAAATTGGATAAAATAAATAATGTTAAATAATATATTATTGAATACAATGGACCTGAAATGTTTTCTCATCATGATAATTAATAAAGGAATTCTATGTTTCTAGATTTATAATGTGTTCATAACTAACTGGTGGGTGGGGATTTAATTTCCCCTTAGCATCCCTAATATGTATCTTTTTAAGAAGAGATTGGAAGTCTCTATGGGATTTTCCAATGGCCATTAAGACATCTTTCTTATGGAAATATTTTAAAACAAATAAAATATGTAAGGAATAATGAAAATTAAATGAACATTTCATTATATAAATTTTCATTAAAATATAGAAAGTATAATGTAACATTACCTTTATATCTTCACAAATGATTTCCTTTGTTATAGGCTAGATATAGAGCCATGAATATATATTAATCGGAACATTCATCCTCATTGTGACCCCAACATAACAAATGAACATTGGCTTTTTAGGGTCAACATGTTGGCCACATTGATTCCATCCATCCTAAAATATTATACCCTTATTTACTTGATAATTTTATTCAACACTATGATGTTGTGTCATTATTATTTTTTCATTAACATGCTTTTGATCCCCTAATAATTTTGTAGTTATAGCATCAATAGTTTGTTCTTCTCTGGGATTGGTAACATCATCATGTGTTGAAGATATTTTATTCATGAGTAGTCAAAAATTTAATTTAGATAAAGTTAACACAGTAGAAAAAAGATAATATTATTAATAAAAACATAGAATATTGAAGAAAAATTTAACCTTCTTATTAAACGCTCTTTTTTAAAGGTTGAATGAATTTGGATCCTATATCGATAATCCAAATTTTTTCTTTGTTTTCCCATATAATATATAAGACATTGTCTATATTTAGGCCGCCATGAATTTATTGTGACCTCCCAATGAAAAGGTCATCCTTGATTAAAATTTCATCTAACCCTATAATTGTTTTGGTCACCAGTAGGATAATCGACCAATTCTTATTTACTGGATCTGAGACATAAAATACTTGAAGTGATTGTGATTCCATTTTTAATGGATCATAATTTTACCCTTCCATAAGGAAATATACCTTCAAAGATCCCATTTCATCAGCTTTCACTGCACTCCTATTTTCAACCCATTTTCAACAGAAAATCATCACTTTAAATGTTGTATAATCCAACTCGTATATCTATTCTATAATGCCAAAATATGTCACATTAACCTAAATTTTATTTCTATCCTTAGAACCAGATATGTGCACCACTTTATCCCCAATTTCAACTCCACTATTTTTCATCATACTACATTAATCGTGTTCTTTTGTATAGAACATATAACCATTGATTACAAAACTATTTTAAGGTATAAAATTTTCATTTGGTCCACTGGGTGGCCATTGAAATCATTCAACAAATAAATTCATATTTTCAAATAAATACTCATAAATTTGATCTCAAAACCATCCTATAAACTGTTTATTATGTGTATTTGATATCTATTCTTCATCCCTTAATGGATTAA
The DNA here is from genome assembly GCA_963277665.1 of Viscum album. NCBI lineage: Eukaryota > Viridiplantae > Streptophyta > Magnoliopsida > Santalales > Viscaceae > Viscum > Viscum album. The sequence continues at coordinate 733,583,316 of OY728147.1, read as the reverse complement.
AATCTTTAAGAATTTATTTGTGGGATTTAATGTATGGATCAACATCTTCACTGTTATGTAAAATATGAAGGTGCTCTTGCTCCCACTCTATGATGGTAATTGTAACAAAATATCTTTTGAAAATACCTTTGCCCATATATAATCCTCTCTGATGAGACTTTAGGAGAAAAATTTTGTCAACATATGATAGGTAATCAGTATAGAATTAAATTGATTCTTCAATAATATATCGTTATGCAATACAAAATTCTGGCCAATTTTGATTCTTGAGATACCCTTTCAGAATCATAATATACCTTTCAATGGGGTATATCTATCTATAATGGATAGGACCACATATTTGAACATCTTTAACTAATTTAACCATCAGGTGGACCATTATATCAAAGAATGATGGTGGGAATAACATATATAATTCGCATAATAATACAAAAGCCTCCTTATTCCTGATTGGAAACTTCAATAGGTTTATAACTTTACTGCATATGGTTTTGAAAAATAAGAAGTGTCTAGTTAATATATGTCATATATTTTTAAGAATAATGAAACATAAATCAATTTTCATCAAATATTGCATCAAAACATGACAATCAAGTGATTTTAGTGCATGTAAGTTCATGTTAGTCATTTACACGACATTATTGATATTTGATGAATAAACCTATGGAACTTTTACACCATTAAGGAAAATATAAAATTCAATTTTTTCTATTTGGATAGAGTGTAAGCCACTGGAGGAAGAAAATTTTTCCCTGTACCCTTCACTGGTACCGACTCTTCACTTATCCCCATGTTAATTATTTCCAACCAATCCTTGATGCCAAATTTTGTTTTTACCGGAACATTTAGTAATGTTCCAATAACAATATCAAATAAATGTTTTCTTATATGTATGCCATCATGAAAATGTATAACATACAAATAATTTTAATATGGTAATTCAAATAAAATTAATCTCTTTTACCAACCTGATTTCATAAGGTTTTTCGAAAATGGTTTTCCAAAAATAGTGTCAATATCTTTTACTTTATCAAATAGTTGAATACTCATTAGTGGAGACTATATTGTACCTTGTTTGGTATTCCGATCGAATACTGTCACCCCAGATTGATTTTTATGTCATCGAGGTGAAATTTTTTGATGTCCTAAAATAATTGTCTTCGAGGAATGTTTCAACTAATTTGAGTGTGTTAATTCTTCACAAATGGGACACCCCAACATTACATTAATGCTATAGCATAAAAAATTTCCATAAAAAGGAAAGTCATTTATTTCCCCATAAAACATGGCCCTCAATGTGCATTATTCATTTCTATGAGAATCATACATTGTAAAATATCTATCCCACATAAATTTCAGATCTTCAATCAATTGATCAAAATATATATCAATATAATTATAGGTTAATTTGTTCTAGATAGAAATAGAGATAACATAATGTATTTTCACTTTCTTCATAATAATGGCGACAAGTTATAATTTACCCACATGATAAACTATATACTATGAGTAATACTTTGTACACCAAAAGGATTTATTCCATCTTTATATAATAAATGAAAAACGTTTCTCGGCTCATTTCCAAATTCAGGATACTCATAATCATTTTTTTCCACTAATGAGAATCTACTGGATGACATAGGTTACCATATCTAATTCTTGTATCTGTATTCCATGTCAATTGTCTCTTGGTTTCATGACATCCATATATTATTCTAAACCCTGGAATGATATGAAATTACCATATAGTTTTTAAAGGACTTGATTCATTTTTCTTGTATCAATACACACCACACTTATGGAATTTTATGAGCACTTCATGGTCCTTGAAAATAAATATGCAATCCTTTGGAGAAACAAGTATTTTTTAGAGATCATGTCCATTAAAAACCGCATTTGTTTACCATCATATGTTTTTCATGGAAGTTTATTTTCTTCTGGTATCATATCATTCAGGATACCAAGTAGTTATATAAATTTTGAGTCACTACATCCACTGTCATATTTCAAATTATATAACTTCAATATAGCTGAAAATGTAGTCTATTTAGTAAAAAAAATATACAATGGTCTCTTAACACAAATATTTAAATTCTTAAAAATCTTTGGACAATGAAGAAGGTCATATTCAATTTCTATTTTGATTTCTTCCATGAAATATCCATTGTCATTGACACTGGTGTTCATATCAAATGATCTATAAACCATAGTATTATCCCAATTAGTGTGCATGTTCAGTATTACCTCATGTTTAGTCCAACATTTATAGCTCTAATTTATTCCATGATAAATAAAATGTTCATCTAAATATTCGATTTTTTTTCTTTAATAACAATAACATAAACATAGACACAAGATTAGAGAAGGGTCATATGAATTCTCTATTTCAAACATGATGAACTCTTTAACTCTATATTCATAGTCTCTTATCAGAATTTTTTTTTCATCCATTTTTTATTCAAATCCGTCATATTAGTTTCATAAAATATTCATTTTGTAAAATAAATTAAATAGATATAGACAAGATATTCATTATCAAAGGTGAAAGTTATAGACAATTCTAATAAGGGGAACCCAAAATTTGATTGTTTCAAATAATTTTAGTATGGTTTGAAGGAAATGGGTAATTTAATTTAAGAAAATAATTACTTAAGTATGGTAGGTTTTATCCTCTAAATTCATACAAAATAATAAATGGTACCCAATATGACTTGTCTACTAATCAGATTTGTTTAAAAAACATTGGTGAATGCCAACAAGAGATGGGGGATGAGTCTTAAGTATAAAAATGAAATAATAACTGTTTGGGAGATAAAGTTGATGAGGATGATAGTTGTCCCCATAAAACTTATTAAATTACCACATCTTAATTTAAAATTTAAAATATCATATTAAAACATGTTTCAAAATTAAAACATCAACTTTTTTAATTTTTAAAACCCCTCTTGAAATACTTTTGTTGAAAATCCCACATGAAAATTGACCAATTTTTTTCAAAACACTTAATGGTATACGAACCCCCTTTTCTATAAAAACGGTTAGCATCAAGTGAAAAATTTTAAAATCATATCAAAAACCATTAAAAATAAATTAAAATTTTAAAAATATTTTAATGGAAAAATTTAAACTTTGAAATTTTTAAAAATTTATAGGTTCACTTTGAAATCACTTTACGAGTTTCATGACACTGAATCCATTTTGGTTCATTTTAAGGGGAAACCTCATTTTTTCATTTCAAAAACCAATTTAACATTTAAAACCAAGTTTCCCTTTTCAAAAATAAAATTTAAAATAGGCTTGACCATAAAAAATCCATATAGGTCATCATCCTTTCTAAACAAAAGTATGATTATTAAACATTTCCTAAACATTTTATAAAGTTGGCATGGATACACCATTTTATAGAATATAGTATTAAATTAAAAATTTAAATCCTAACATTATTGTCTTGGACTACCCACGTAAATAACGATGTTACCATGGGATCTTTAAAAACTAAATTAAGGGACTATTCATTTATCGAAAACCAATTTCATCAAATGTCAAAAAAGAAGCCACAGATCCAAGATTTCACAATTATTCAAGAATAAACATCAAAAGTATTTACAAATATTCTTGACATTGAAAATTATTTTCCAAAATATCATGAGGTTTAGACAGAGTCTTTGTGTTATATTGGGATTAGGTTTGATTTGAATTTATCTGATTTTGAGTTGAATTGGTGGTGTTCTAAAACCTAGGGTTAGAGAAAGATAACAATTTTGTTATTTTTTTGGAAAGGAAACAACCATGAAGTTACACCGATTTCTAAGTTTGTACATTATTGTGTGTGTTTTGAATATCATGGGATGATTTACATTGTTTATGAATTGTGAAAGAGCGATACAATAACACATCAATGGGTGAAAATAATAATTTTTAGTGATAATTTAGCCAGAGGAGGATTGAATAATATTTTTTTCATGATATTGGGTGTGGTTGGATGGAAACCACATCACGCGTGTTGTTCATATTATATATTTTTTCTCAGTTTATTGTGTAATGTTTGTTAAACAAGTTTAATTGTTTAAAAATTAGTTATTATATGAAATTAAATTTCTTTCAAGTTTTCTTTAATAATTTACATTTTTTTATTTATATAATTTCATGCTTAGAAATTATACAAGATCCAAATCATTTTAAGATCCATAAATTAATGTTACTATCATATGTTTGGGTTATGTCACCTCACTTAATTTAGATAAAGTAACCTGAATGTTCACATGTCTTAAAACTCTGTACAAGAAATAAAATAACTATTTGGTATATATTTATGTTCTGATATATTGAGTACTTTTAGTGAAAATTAATTTTGTTTCAAATCATGAGTTTAAATGGTATGTATATACTTAGTTACATATTCCATTTTATACAATGTTTTGTATTAAAAATAAATTCACTTCCTTTCACTATAACCTAAATGAATTACAAGTCAACGATCAATACATAAACATGATTTAGTTATTCCATCAATGGTGAGATAATGGTTTGGTTAATTAAGTGGTAATGAATGATTTTTTATGATAATTTATTAAGTATCATCAATGTTTTTGATTTTTGAAACTAAACTAAAAACTTTTTAAGTACTAAATGTGTATGTTTTCTTAAATAATTATGTATGGATTTGGTTATACATAAATACCATAAATAAATTTCTTCTTTATGAAACTGAAACCTTAGGTATTTTTATTCTTTAAATTTTTTTAATAAATAATAATTTTACAATACTAAGAGGGCATGTGATTCTAGTAGTGAAAGAACTGAAATATCAATCTATATAAAACTGAGATTCACTTTACCCTTTAATAATATTAAAAAACATTTTAAAGTTTTATGAGTATCCAACATAGTGTGTCTATACATTAGTTATCCATGGATATAAACTAAATAGTTAAAAATAAATAACCAGAATAAAGGATTTATAAAAAAATAACTAAAAACTCACTTATTATATAAAAATGAGAGTAATACATAATCATATATCTTTTTAAAGGAAAATAAAATTAAAATTGAGAATATTTCTAAATTTTCCAATAGAACTTCCCAATATAAACCAACAACGAAGGAACTACTCAAACATATCAATGTAACCTATGGTCACTTACCTCCACCAAAATGTACATAAATTGAATACATGAATGACATCAAAATTGAGATAATTACATTATAACATATATGAAAACATAAAATCTATATATACCCATATGGGTGTGTATGTAGGATGCGATCTAAAGAGGCATAATAAGATTTCACCAAATAGTTAATTAAATTTCATTTATAAAACATTTCACAAAAAAATGTATGAATACCATTTTAAAAAATGTTTCAAAAAATGATAGTATAAACGAATGAAATATCTTTCATTTATATCTTTTCAAAATACCAAGGTAAAACTTTTTTGGAAAATAAAATACAACCATGATTAAGATCAATAAATTTATACGAATGTAGATAAAAATATTTTGTTTAAAATAATTATTTAAAAATATAATATTTACAGACCAATAGATGGAATCATACATTTAAAATAGAAAACACTTTAAAGTATTAAAAATCATAACTTTAGGACTTTTGAAAATAAATCAAAATCAATTTTATTCAATCCAAAAATCTCTCAAAATAAATTTTATAATAAAACAAAATCAAACATAAATTAAATATGGAATATAGATAAAATGAGATCAATTATAACAATGATCTATAATAAAGTAAACAAAAATTAATTTCTCCAACATTTCCATGAAATATAAAAAGGGATAAAAACAATGTGTATAGCGGGGATCTCTAAGATAATATCATCAAATGAAAAATCATCTTGTGAATCTCATTGGATTAAAGGGTGTAAAAATATTAAACATATACAAGTAGAATCAACAACCCAAGGGTTTCCATCTATAATAACACCATCGAAAAAGAAATAAGGCCATCACATCCCAAACACTATAGGTGAAGCAATATGGATATTACATTAGTAATGGTATGGGAAAAGTAATAAAGGGACCATGTACAGATACTATGACACACAAAAGATCACTAACATGGTCACCTTAGTTTCCCATGTCATAGTAAAAGTGGAGGTGATAAGAAAATATGAACATGATCAATTTATAAATAAATAATAAAACATAAGAAATAAAACTCATCTCACCTCCATCACCCACTCAAGAAATATCAACTTATCGCATCATACAAGCATCACATAATAATAATCAATACACTTCCCATAAAAGGAAAATAGCCTATAAAAATCACTAACCAAAGGGTTCCTAATAAGGGTGATAAAATCCTAATGATTTTATTTTAATAAAGTGACAACATACCTTTAATGACTAGATGGGTGAAAATATTGTTACAAAACCATCCTTGTATAAACTAAGGATACCATTTATAAATTTCAAAAAGGCCTAAAAATCATCATGTAATACCATGTTATAAATATCCTTTAAAAACATTGTACATATAAAAATATTGAAAACAAATCCTTACTCTAATTGGATTCAACTAATAATCATACAAATTATTTTTTTAAAAACCCTTAAACTATTAGTTACATCCTTTGGAGCTTATAATAGGGTTAAACCCATTTTTCATTCATCTTATTCATTTAAAATATCCTCTTATGCATTTACATAAACACTTAAAAATAATAAATCAATGGTTTTATAATTAAGGTTATAATCCCCATGAAAACCATTTATGGCCTACATAGAAAGCATCAAAAAAATATTATAAACCCATAATGGGTATCAAATAATTATTTACCTTTGAGAATACATTTACATACATGGGGGTAATACATAGAAAAATAGAGAAAAAATAGAGGAAGTATAAGATTTCTCTTTTACATTGGTCATATGATATAGGGTGTAGAGGAGATCTAAATTGAGTTAAATCAAGTGGAAAAAATCAGAAAGCAATTATTGAACAAAAGAACACAAAAAGAAGAAAAAAATTGATAAACTCTTAAATCACTCACATGCTAGAAAATATATTGGTAAAAGTACCTTACACGAAACCCAAATAAGAAATAAATGAGTAAGTGAGGAGGAGAAAATAACATACCTTGTATTTGACATTTGATTCGACTGAGAGAAAGCAGAGACATCACGAAATCTTGGATTCGTTCGAGCCCTCATTTGAGCCTTGTATTCGTTCAAGCCTTGATTCAAGCCATGGATTTGAGGAGGAGGAGCACTGGCTGCATGGGACTTCTACAAAATCTTGAGATATCATGAATGAAATACATGCTTTAGGATTCTTTAAATAGATTGGGGAGACTTTTATCTACACTTCAGAAAAATCTCTGATAAAGATATCTTTTTACAGCACTAAATTAACAAGCGCTAAAGAAAGATATCTTTATCAGTGCTAAAGTAGTGGTGATAAAAGGCATCTTTATCAGTGCTAAAACTTTAGCAATGGCAAAGGATTTATAAATATAATTATAAATACAAACATTTGTAAAATTATTTTTATAATTATATATTTATTTATTATATTTTTTTAACTATTGAAATATATAAATATTTATTTATAATTATATAAATTATTTTTTAAAAAATAATTTTTTTCTTTAAAATTATAAATATTTAATTTTGTAAATATCATAAATATAAATTGATAAATATATTTATAAATAAATATATATTTATATATATTTATTTTTAATTATAAACATATTTATAGCATTATATAAATTCATATAATTATATATATAATTAATAAATATATGTAAATATAAATATAGTAAATATATTCATCACTTAAATATATTTATTATAATTTTATAATTATATATATTTTCATATCATTATATATATATATATAATTATATTTATTTATGGTTGAGGCTTAAAGGCCTCATTATTACAAAATAAAAGAAAGGTGTGAAGTCAAGGGAACATACAAGTACACATCCACAAAAAGGATAAAAGATTCATCAACCCATTTTAGAGCGGGTACTCATACTATGAAGAGGGAGTCTTCCACCCCTACCGTGGCAGTGTCATCCCCTCCTCCAGATCTTGACCTATATCCATGGCCCATCACCATCATCTTCAGAGTGTTCAACAACAACATTAATCTTAGTGTTTTCAACTTCAGTCACTCCATCGCCTTGCTTCACATCATCATTGCTACTAGATGATGCAAGAATATCAAAATAATTAAGATTACTTACAATTATATTTACCTTGGTCTTCAAAGTTTAAGAAGAGGTGTTGCTTGTTAGAAGAACATGAGCCCTCATCTTTACTTCCTTCGACATCACCACCATCAGATCAGGAGTCTGGTGATCAGTCATAGTTTGAGAGTGTGCAAGAACACCTGAAGTGGAATGGTCATTGATATGATTAGAATCAATAATCTTTTTTCCCAATGCAGCTTCATTGATAGGAGTGTGCTCTCCTTTTATAACTTGCTTGTTGGGATGAAGAACCCCCTTACAACCTTGCATTTTTCTCCCAGGATTTGTAGCAGTCAGTGTAGGTGTCACCATACCACTGTGAGGTTTCCCATAGGATCTAGATACAATCATACCTGAGCTATATGGTAATCGAGGAATTATTGGAGACAAGTCCTTTAAGTGAGCATGATACCTGACCTTCACTCGAGCAGGAGGTAGCTCCATTTCAAGAGGTTTTAGATGCATTTCAATTCCCAACTACTACTTATTTCCATCAATAGATGTAATCCATATTTTTTTATTGAGGCATCCTCTATGTGAGGGGTTGAGGAAGAAGAAAACTCTGAAAATTTCACCCTTTCCGTAGACCCAAAATGACCATCAGAGTTCATTATTTAAATATGTTTTTTTATAATTTTATAATTATAAATATATTTACATCATTATACATATTTATATAATTATATACAAACATATTTAATAAATAAATATAAATATAAATATAGTAAATATATTCATTATTTAAATATATTTATTATAATTTTATAATTATTTAAAGATACATTTTTTTATTTATAACTATGTAAATAATTTTAAAAAAATATTTATATATTTATATCATTATATATATTTATATAATTATATATATATATTTAATAAACATATATAAATATAAATATAAATATAAATATAGATATAAATATAAATATAAATATAAATATAAATATAAATATAAATATAAATATAAATATAAATATAAATATAAATACAAATATAAATATAAATATAAATATAAATATAAATATAAATACAAATATAAATATAAATATAAATATAAATATAAATATAAATATAAATATAAATATAAATATAAATATAAATATAAATATAAATATAAATATAAATATAAATATAAATATAAATATAAATATAAATATAAATACAAATATAAATATAAATATAAATATAAATATAAATATAGTATATATATTCATTGTTTAAATAATTTTATTATAATTTTATAATTAGATAAATATATATAATTATTTATTTATAATTTTATAAATAATTTTTTAAAAAATAATATTTTTTTATTTATAATTATAAATATATAAATTTATAAATAGAGTAAATATAAATTTATAAATATATTTATTTATAAATTTTTATTTACAAATATATTTTAAACATTATTGATGATTATATAATCTTAATTGCATGTATGTTAATTTTTTTTGAAATTGAATAATTAAAAATGAGAAAACATTAAAAATATTGAAAACATGTATACGTTTTATTAATTAAATATAAATTATAAAAAAAAGAATATATATTGAAATAATGATGAATAAATTTCAAAATATTAAAACATAGTAAATAAAAATATATAAATAAATAATAGAAAATGATTAAACTCCAAAAAAATAAAAAATAAAAAGTAAAATATATTAATAAAATAAATAATACCCAATTGTAATAACATTAAAAATAAATAAATAGAATTTAATCATTAAAAAAAATAATATATTAAATGTATCGTGTTATAATGAAATTCTAAAACAAATACTAGAATTTGAATAAATTGCATAAATATTAGGTGTATGTGTTTCTATATAAGATCTAATTAATTATGTTAATATTTGTGTGTGTGCATTGTATATAAAAATGAATTAATTATGTATATGTATGTGAAATCAATCTAACACATGTTTGATATATGTTAAATTTAAAAATAAAACAACATTCAATTATTCCCATTACTCGATTCAATTAGTCAATATTTTTAATTAATATTAATTTTTAATTATAACCAGTCTTCACTAAATATATGACTTATTTAATGTAAGCATAAATATTTTTATTATATAAATCATATTTTAGGAAAAATTATATACATTGATATATATATATATATATAAATATATATGAATATATTTATATATTAAAAGTATTAATGAATAATTATGTATAAAACCATTAAAAATGAATAAGACATTAATATGTTTTTAATTATTACATTTTATTAATTTTCTATATTTATATTTAATATATATTATTTATTACTAAATATATATTTTTAAACTTATTAAATTTTATTAATAATTGTTTCATTAATAATTTTTTAATATTTTTTTAATTTATTCATTATTAATTTTTTTGTTTAATTGTTATAATTTATTCTTTTTTAATTTTTTTATTTATTTATACAATTTTTTATTTTATATATCTATATTTAATATATACTATTTATTAATATATATATATTTTAAATTTATTCATTTTTATCAATAATTTTTTAATAAAGAAAAACTTTAATATTTTTCTTAATTTACAAATCTATAATTTTTATTTATTAAATTAAATTATTTTATTCATTTTATATATCTATATATTTAATATATACTATTTGTTAATATTTATAATTAATATATATATATATATATATTAGATTTATTCTTTTTTATCAATAATTATTTAATTAATATTTTTTTAAATATTTTGTAATTTAGTCATTTTTATTTTTTATTTGACTAATTATTTCATTTTTTTCAGGACCTTTATCAGTGCTAAAAATAAAGAGATGATAAATGGTACCCTTTATCAACTTTAAAAATAAAGTGTTGATAAAAGGTACCTTTTATATGATAAAAAAAGCATCGATAAAGGCCAACATTGTTAAAGGACTGTTATTTAGTATTGAATAAACATAATAATATTTTTGTATATGGGAGATACTGATGTTATTATATCACAGTGGTTAGGATAGGTTTGATGGAGGTAAAAGAATAAAGAAAACGAAATCACTTGGTTAAGAACTATACCTCTTCTTTGGACAACCTGCTTAGGTTTATACTTAAAACCTTCTTAGGATGGTATTATGATAAGTTTAGGACTTCTAGTACATGGGGAGGGGTGTTTGGAATGAATTTGGTAATTGTTTTTCCATGCTAAGAGTCTCTTTATGCATGGAGAAGAGAGTAGATGGGGTGTTATTTTATATGCGAAGAAGATGACACACTTGGAATTTTTCAAACAATTAAACTATACTAATGTATTAAGCAACGAAAATGGATAAAAAATCCACCATTTTAGAACAAGGGAGGTTCTATGTTTTCAATATTACCATAAAATAGGATTTATAAAAGTGTTTAATTCATTTTAACACTTTTCATTTTAGTTTTATCTGTTTTAAATTATTTTAACTTTAACCATGGTAACTGCATTTTTTTACCAAAGATACTATTAAAAATGACCAAAAATGAAAGTGGAATCATTAAAAAAGTTTTACATTATTATTTAAAATAGTTTTTTCATTTTATTAAATTATATTTCTATCAGTGAAAGAAATCACTTTTAAAATAAACTCGTAAACGTGATGAAAAATAGTTTTCCAGAAAAATACATTTTTTTGTACAAAAATGTTTTAATACCAAAATCAAGTATAATTTTTAATCCAATGAAATTTATTGGATTATGTTTAATCAAATGGAAATAATTAAATATTAATATCAATAAAAAATATAATGTGACTTTGTAAATACATAAAGAAAAGATAGTTTTCATAAAAAATGATATTTTCTATTATTAAAAAAAATCATTTTTTAGAAAATGCCAAAAAAATAACTCTTAGCTAATTTTGACTTGATAATATTAAAAAATTTATCCTTTTTTAAATTAAAATTTTAAAATTTAAAAATTTATATTTTAAATTAAACTATATAATACATATAACCAAATATAGTGAGAATAAAACTATTTCTTTTTTTATTGAAAAACTACTTAATATTATTATAATGAATATAAATATATAAAATATAATTCATGAATATTAATAAGGAATGAAATTTATTTAATATTAACATTACATATGTTGTTACATTCTTCCCCCCATTTAGAAATTACATCCTCACAATTTTATTTTGTACTTAATTAAGTGGGTCTATTTTTCATTCATAGCATTTTCTGATTCCCATATTGATTCTTCAACCACATGGGTTTTACAAAAAAACATAACTTGATGAATCATGTTATTCTAAAACACATTCTCTCTCCAATCAAGAATTTGAACTAGTTATTCCAGATATTAAATATTCTCTTCTTACTGTACTACTTTAGGGGTCAACACATCAGATGCATGTAGAACATACTTCCATAACAATAAAACATGAAACAAATAATATATATAGGATATAATTTGAGGAAAATACACTCATTAAAAAACTGATCCAACATTCTCCATAATTTATTACAGTACAAAAGACCACATACTTACCTTCCCCTTTCTACCAAAATAGTTAATTTTTTTACATGAAGATAATTTATAGAAAACATGATCGCTTACCTTGAATGAAATATATTTCCTCAATTTATATTCATAACTATTTTCTTTAATATGATATTACCTCATATGTTGTTGAATCATATTTAAATTATCTTCTATCTCTTCTACCATCTCAGTTCTTAAAAAATTATTTCACCCACTTTTTCCCAATAAACTGGTGTCTAAAACTATTTTCTATATAATGCCTCAAAAGGTACCATCTATATATTGAAATGAATATTATTATTATAAGAAAAATAAATTAATGAATGATGTTTATCCCAAATTACCTGAAAATCAATTGAGCTGGATCTACACATGTCTTCCAAATTCTGAATTATTAATTCTGACTGTCCATCATATTTAGGATGCATTGCTGTACTAAAATTTAATTCACTACCCAAAGACTTCTTAAGGCCTTTCAAAAAATAAGAAGTAAACCTATGATCACAATTAGATATAATAGAGAGAAGAATTTCATGTAAACTGACTATCTCATTGAGACACATTTAAGAAAGATGATCTAAAGAAACAATATCTAAAATAGGAAAGAAATGTGAAAATTTACTCAATCGATCAATAATAACCCAAATTTCATTATTAACTCAATATGTAATTGGAAATCCAACCATGAAATCAATAGATAGATTTTCCCATTTCCAGTCTAGCACTGGAATGGACTTAATAATCCCTTTTTATAATCGTTGTTAAGCTATAACCAATTTACAAGTCAATCATTTCATGGAATAATATACAATATATTTCATTATTACATCCCATTAATAATAAATTTTAAGGTATCTACACCTCTTAGTATTACCGAAATGAACAAAAATTGGTGAGTTGTGAGCTTCACTCATAAATTACTTTTCAACTGGTTGGTAGATGGTATAAATAACCTTTTACCTGATATCAAAACACCTTAATTATCAATGTTAAATTCTAGAAACATACATTTATTTAGTAGTTATAAATTTTCTTTCAAATCATATTCTTCCTTATGATCATTCTTAATTATATCTAATAATTATTACTATAATGAAATCTAAAACAAAATAGAGGAATTTTTTACATGCACAATTTCTAGGCCAAAATTCACCATATAATTTACTAAAGGATCATGTTACAATATCATCATGGTTAATAATGTATTATCATTTCGATTCAAATAATTATATACTTTGTTTGTTTTTATTGTATGGAAATGAATCATGCAATAATAACCCTTTATTATTTCAAGCCATCTTTTCTACCTATTATTTAACTCTTTTTGAGTTAATATATACTTAAAAAATTTATAATCAATAAATATTTAACATTTTCCTCCATATAAATGATGTCCCCTAATTTTAAAAGAAAAAACCACATTAGATAGTTCTAGGTCATTTGTAGGATAATTTATATCACGAGGTTTTGAATTGATGTGAAACATAAGCATTTACCTAATTAATCAACATCAGAATACAATCAAGTCACCTCAAATAAGCATTACTATAGATGAATAAATAACCATTTCTGGAGGTAATGGAAAAATGGGAGCATTCACCAATCCTATTTTATGTTAAAAAAACTTTCATCACACTCTTTCATCCAGATGAATTTAAATCCTCTTTGAGTTAACTTAGTTAGTATGACAGATAACTAAGAAATGTTTTCAACAAACCATCAGTAATAACCCATAAAAATATTTGTCACATTTTTAGGTCTTGTCCATTCTTCGACCACTTTAGTTTTATCAGGGTTGACAATTATTCCATCTTTAGAAATAATATACCCTACGAATGAAATCTTCTACCACCAAAATTCACAAATAAAAAATTTTCAATATAACTTCTTTTATTTCATGGTTTTAAAAACAATATTTCATTTTCTTTCACGGTTCTTAAAAATTTTAGTTTATTCCAAAATATCATCGGTAAACACAACAACAAACTTTTCCAAATAGTCATAGAAAACACTACTCATAAGATCCATGAATACAATGGGTGAATTATAATACCAAAATGGAATAACCAAAAAATCATAATGCCCATATATAGTTCTAAATTTCATATTTGGAATATCTTCCTCCATCACCTTAAACTGATAGTATCCTGACCTAAGATCAACCTTTAAAAAATATCATGCTCCCTGGAGCTAATCAAACAAATCATCGATATGAGGTAAATGATATTTTTTTCTCAATAGCGATGTTATTCAATGATCATCTATAAATAAAAATACTTATTGAACCATCATTATTTTTAACAAATAAAATAAGTTTATCCCATGGTTAGGTACTAGGACAAATGAAACCTTCATTAAAAAATGCATTCAAATTATTTTTCAATTCCAAAACTTATACTTATCTATTAGATAAGTGGGTTTTTGAAATTTTCTTAATAGTAATAACTAATTCAATAGTAAGTAGAACCCCCTGATTAGGACTAATTCTAGACAAATCATTAAGAAAAACATCCATATACTCATTCACTACTGGTACATCACAAGTTTAAGCAATTTCTTTGTTTAAAAAAATGATCCAGGTAACTTTAATTGCCACATCTAATCAATTTATTGGATTCTTGATATGTTATCAATGGTATAAAATCATTGAATATAACTTTATTAGCTCTAAAATCTATATTATCATGATAAAATGTAATCTAATACATACCTAGAATAACATGAATCTCTACTTTGGGTAGTTCAACAAGGTTTATAGGAAAACCATCCCACTAACAACGATAAGAATATTCTTATAAATATCAGTTTCTTTAATACTTCCACCATGAGTTTTATCCAAAATTTATATCTTCTTTTCATAAAGTGATATTATAATTTTACTTATAGATTTTTCAGAAATGATTGAATGAAAAGATCTAGAGTTGAACAACACATCAATATAATTCATAAAAAAACAAGTAACAAACCTATCATCAGTTCATTAAATGGACCAACATCAACCATAGTATAATAAAATTATTTTCTACACTATTTTTTTTCTTTCAGTCTTAATGGTTTCATCTATGAGTAACTAACTTCAAACACACGTTATCATAATGACCAAACACATTGTAATTAAAAAATCTTACTATTGTAAGAATATATATTACCCCATTCTTAGATTGGTCGTGAATGTTTTATTTTATTTCCTGAGCCATATTACCAAACATACAACACCAGTAAATCATTCTAGATCCTATCTAACATTCCCAAATTTTTTAATGCACTTGGAAATTGTTCAAGACTTACTTACAGATTTCATAGTTGATTGATTCTTCATTGTTTTCCACGTTGACCACTTCTTTATCTTGTAATCACAAGGAACATAAGTGTCAGAAAACTATAACTCAACATTATCAGTAAAATAAAAAATATTCACATAACATTTAAATTTCTATGAGGCTAATTATTTTTATGAACTTATGTTAAATATCGAGTAAAATCTATTAATTGTACTTTAATGGCCCGAAATACAATCTGGTTCCTACCTGGCCGATCCTATAAAACTTTATTCATATGGAACCACAAAATTATCCTCATTTTGCCTCAATTACATGAATTATTTCCACATTTTGAGTTAAAAAACCTTAGGTAAATAGTTCCCCAAGAAACGATTCTTAAATGTATCCCATTCCATAACATCAAACTCATCTCACTCTATTATTCTTATCCAATGATCACCATTGATCAAATTCACCTTCAAAATGGTAAATATAGAGAGGTAAATTTTGATGTTATAAAAATCCCATGAATTTTAATATCTTTTATATAACATTGATCCATCCTTCGGCTACCACTGGATCCGAGGTTTTATAAAAATATAGAGGGTGATGCATTATAAAATTCTCTATAATGGACATGTTCGTATGTAGTAAATTTGTTTGATCTCTAACATGGATTCTAACACCATTTATATTCGACATCAATTGAGTCATCACTATAACAGACTACTCAGTTCCAATTCAAACCATTCTAGGCTATTGATTTGGAAGGATATTTTCCTCTTGATACCTTCCTTCCTCAGCTTCCCTATTTCCTATATAGAAAAACATTATGAATAGATATAAATTAGACAAATAATCATTTTAATTTTTAAATTCTATATCATGTCAACTTAACCATAAAGTAGACTCTCCCAAGGGTATTTTATTTATATTATCTTAACCTCTAAATTTATCTAAACCTTCACTTTAGTACTAACTATAAAGACCTATCCTTAAAAATTACATAATATTGAGTTTTTATATAATAATTTCCTTTATTGAATTACCAAAAACCATTTGTTTTTATGGTTTTTGAGAATTAGATCATCATAATTACACAACAAACCCACATATTACAAATTTTATACTTCCACTCAGTATATATTTTTCCCATGATATAAAAATTTTAAAATGAAAAATGCTTTCTTTTTATGAGGTATCTATATGAGTTTCAACTTAATTTATTATTTGTTCATAATAATTTATAAACCCTATAAAATACATTGGTTAAAGTGGGATGAGTATACAAAATATCAGTAAGGAATATAAAAGAAAGAAATTTGTTAGTTCAGTGAAAAACATAAAACCCACAAAATGTTTACCTTTTCCACATAATTATTTGAGAATATAAAATAAACCATATCCACATGAGTAAAATACTTTTTTCTCAAATAAAACCATTATATCCCATAGAAAGAAAATTGAAACCCTTTTAGGAATTTTAGATAATCATATTCATAATCCATGTTCACTTATGTAAAAAATAATTGGATACCAATTGAATCCATGAGATAAACCTTCCTAGTTAACTCCATCTTTATTTCCTTTGATAGTAAGGAACATTACCCAAATCATTAGAAAGTTATATCGGTCTCACCCATTGTATAACCTATATTGGGATCACCCATCATATAAAATTTATTGATCTTACCTATAATAATCTTTAATTCACATGTACCACATCATGAAAAAAAAATTTATGCTTGATCCTTTTCATCATAAAACCATTGAAAATATATTTTGAACCCATAAAAAAACTCTTTCAGATATCGAAATACCCTTTCCTTTTAAAATAATTTTTTTTGAAAAAATGAAAATTTCAAAATAAAGGGGAAAATGTTTTATTTGAAAAACCATGTAATCTTGTAAAGGAATCCAAATAATGAATAACTGTCTTGACGGTGGGAAAATGTATATCAATTCGTATATATTAAAATAGAACATTCCTTTTTTTTATTTTGTAAAGAACATCAAAACTATTTTAATAATGGTTTCTCTAGGCCTAACCAAATAGTACTTTTAGATTACCATATCATGTATCCAGTGAGTCATGCATGATGTTTTCTTACCATAATAGTGTTGATATTTTCGCATCGAATATTTAAATAGTAATGTTCATTGATTAAATATCATATCAAATGTTTATAGCAGTTCCTAGTCAATAATGAGGACCCAGGATACTGTGACATTATTCTTAAACATATGAATTATGGTCTAAATACATCATAATGAATGGACATAGATGATGTTTGGCTATTAGGTGTTGGGGTCTCATAAGTATTGAGACTTATTCTCATAAATTTCACACTTTGTGATCATGAGTAGATGAGATCCTGAAGAATAAACTGCCAATAGAAACACCACATGTTTTAGGTGTCATTAGTAGTTCTTATCTGTGAACATGTGTAATGGTCTCCTAACTTGAGATTATTATCAATGTACACTAATTTATTTCATACTTTTATGCCAAGAAAAACTAAAAAAATTGAAGTCATAGAGAGGTGTCTTGAAATGGGTGTTTCATTGGTGGTATTAAATTGATAGAATAATTAGGATATAATTTTTTACTTCAAAAAGGAATTTATATCTTAGGGATAGTTGACTAGAATGGTAGTACATTCACTAAATTCATGGCCATGGTATTAGAAGGTAAGTCTATATAGTTAATTCAATGAATAATAAAGAAATAAAGGATGATGACATGAAGTGTGCATTCTTCTTTATGAGATATCATGAGACAAATAGATTATATTACATAGTGTATATTCGTAATAATGTTTTCATTGCTATGAATTTTTCTTATCTATATAGAGGTCATGATGGGTTGTTGTACTCTACATCTAGTTTATGAATAATATTCACTACTATCGAGATAAGGTCACAGCGGGTCACATATAATTGGGTATTCAAGAGTCCTTCTTATTATAATGAATAGGTGTATGGTGGGCCCCATCATAGGGTCTGAGATATGCTTAAAAATAAAAAAACGCTAATGAATAAATAAATTCATTATTATTCGAGCATAGAATAATTGTGTTGAATTTATTTATTAAAATTATTCACAAGGTATTAAGATAATAAAAGATAAAATATTAAATGAATTAATATTATTTTAATATTCAAGGTTCATTTAATATTAATGAGAATTATGAGTTGAGTTAATGACTCGATTTTATTATGCAACATATTTTCTATATATTACAAGTAATTAATAAAAAATAAATTATGTTTATGAAACATCTAGTTCATTGTAACATGTCATTGATGGATTATTTACTGTACATTTTATATACAGGGGATAGAGAATACTTTATGGGTGTTTAATTCCAACTATATAAGAAAATAGAAGCCTAATTACATGGTACTATTCATTTCCTCGAATTTGAGAACTCCTCTCTCTTCCTTCCCACATCCTAGAGAGAGAAAGAATCCTTACAAGTGCTAAATCCGAGAACACCTTTATGGATCAATGGAAGGGATTTGTGGTGATCATCGGGACATCGAAGGCATCATCAGACTTCTACTATAGTACTCAGATTCTGATAAATGATGTTCGTATAGACTCTTGAAGTGTGTGTCGATGATCTAGATGGGTTCGACCTTAGATCTATCAATAAATTATTTTTAGTGAAAAGCTAATATCAAACACACCATCAATTCGAATGAGGTAATAATTTTTTAATTTTTTTCTTAAATAAATTCACATGACCTCTTCAAACCTATATAAGGTTTGGGATCTTGGAAAATGATGAAGGTATGTTCCTCTGGTGATGAAAATTTTAAAATCTCTAACCCACCGGCTTCTGTTGTGTTCCATAAATAAAAAATTGGTATCAGGGGTATCATGTGAATTTTTTAAACCAAGAAAAATACAATTTTCTTTAAATTAAGTAGAAGGCTTCGTTTTGGTCCCACCATATTCAACCATGCATCGTTCCAATTTCGGACGACCAAGTCATGACCATCAAAAAAATTAATACAGATTGTTTATGGGTTTTTATGGATATATAAATTTAAGAACCTACATTTTTATATATGTTATTTTTACCCTAAATTAGTATGAAGTAGTTCTTCTGATGAATATTTTTTGTTTAGGTTTCGATTAGAATAGTATTTTTAGGAGGAACCATTCCCACATGCTTGTGTAAATTCCTAAAAACAAACATTGTTATAGAATAGAAACAAAAAAACCATGGAATAAGGGAGGCACTGTGGATGTATGTTAACAAGAAAATTAAAATTTATAAATCCTATTAAAATAGGCTCTTGAGAATTTGAAATAAAAAATAAAATATTTGTATAGGGGGTCAGTGTAAAGTGGAAATCAATGTGGTTGATAGAAAAAGTTTACAATTTTTTTAAAAGGCAATAGTTGAAATATTCCCTAAGAACCCAAAGAAATAATAATAATAAAATTAAAAATGTTGAATCTTCCTGTTGAAGAAAAATACAAGGGTAGTCTCCATCCTATACTGCCACTTCCTCCCTGTCACCATCCTTCCCCAGGGACACCCTGTGCTCACTGGCCACCATCAGCCTCATTTTGTAGTCACCATCCTGGTGCCACACCCCTCCCAATTTCTTGAGTTCCCATAGTTACCGCGACCTCTTAAGTTTCCTAGATTCATTATCAACCTCCATCTACCGTCCACCGTCGTGTCCTCCCCGACCTACATCCTCCGTTGATCAGTATCCCGATGTCATCACCACATTCGGTCACCATTGTTACCCATGGCTAGCTGTCAACCTCTACCTTCACTAGCCGCCGTTCACTGCTATTGATACCCACCTCATTTATTCCACCCTTACCGTGTCTGGTGCGACCCTTCTTCCTAGATCAGTGACCCCTCAGGGAAACCCTCTATCCGATAGAGATCATTGCACATGCCTCCTTATATAGACCAGTCAAACCACTAGCTAAACTAGGTTGGACCAACCCAAAATGGTTTTGGGCGAGTCCTACCTCACCCACCATCGATTTTCACGGGTTCTACCCCATCCACAATAAATTTAAGTGAGTTATGGGGTTCAGAAAAAGTTATTTAATGAAGTTAAAATTTTAATTTATATTTTTGGATTTAAAAAATATTAAATTTAACATTCGTGAAAATGATTTAGTTTTATTATAAAAAATAAATTAATTTCTAGACCAAATGATATATATTTATTTGAAATAAAATAAATCATTTAATTTATTTAATTTCTATAAAAAATTTTTTTATCACATTTTAATGTTTTTTTTATTTTTTTTACCTATCAAATGGTCTTAACCATTGACCGCCCATTGCTTCTATGAATTTAAATTTATTTAATTAATTATTACAACTACATGTGATGATTATAATAATTATTCATTTATTGACGATCTTTACATCAACATTCTTATTTTAATATGTATAAGGGCATGCATGTCATCTATTTATCTTCATGTATTTTTGTGTTTTCCGATACCACCTATCCTCTGAGTGAGTATTTATATATTTTTATGATGAAATTGTAAGTCATGGACCATGCTGAGAAGAGTCCCTATCCCAGATGAGATTTGAAAACATCAGACCAGGGTGCGAGCTGTGATATGATTCAAGACCAACTCAAGTATTATACACCTTAGGTCATAGTTGATCAATTGAGTTTAAATATATCAACCAATACAAAATTCTCAAGATCATCAAAGAATTTTATTTTATTTATTCATTATTTATTATTTTATGAATATGAATTTTAGTAGGATCATATAAAATAATAAACTGAAAACACATAAAGACAAGATGGATGTTTTATATTAATGTAAATTTCATTTGTGAGTGAAAACATAGTATGAACTTATTTAATATGAAAAATAATTATATTCATAAATAAATAATAAAAACTCTAAAAGAAATATTAAGTCACAAATTCCTTCCATCATTCGAATTTGAACAAAATTGGATGTACAAAGTGCTCCTAAAATGCACAAGAGCCTCAACCCAGTTAGTGAGGACCCATCAAGTGCATCCAAGAGACCTGAGTTCAAGACCAGGTGGAGATATAATTTCTGGGTACTATAGCAGTACTGTAGTATGAACTGTAGCATACACTATTTGGTACTCTAACAGTCGGGACTATTCATCCATTTGGCCTTTTGGGCCACCGGGTTGGGCCTTGGGTCAGTAAGGCTTTCGGGCCACCTCAAGGCCTTTGACCACCTCAAGGCCTTCAGGACACCTGAAATTGTGCTTAAATGATCAAAAATACACTATAAGGAATAGACTCCAAATGAGGATTCAGAGCAAGCCCATTCACCAGAGCAGAAGCTAAGAAGATTTTTCAGAAAGAGATGGTATATAATTGCCATTGGAACTAGCCTATGCTTTCATCGGAAGCCTAGCCAAACAAGCCATGTGAAGGTGGAGACATGATATCATAATTAAGAAGCTATGGAGGAGCAGTTCCAAGTATAGTTTGTATATTTCCTAAGACCTACGGGTCATGTAATCTCTAAGCCTACGGGCCTTGTAAGGGTTACCCCTCATCCCTTGAAAGGGGGGTTATCAAAAATCAATAAAAAAGGCCTTAGAGTAGAGTGCTCGTTAACCCTATTTGAGGGTGGACCCTACTACTAGGGAGTTTATATGAGTGTGATAAGTTAACTTAACTAAATTTGGAAGCAAATAATTAATCATAACTAGTTTTTTTTTGAATATTTTTAAGAAAAGTGTTGAGAAAATTATGTTTATGATTTATAGAGTCTGGGACTTTAGTTAATAGTTTAAGGATCCAAGAGTCAATGCTATTGGCCAGTCAAACACCTACATTGAAACTCTCCAAGTAGTGGCATATCCATAGTTTGGAATACGAAGATAAGTTTTAAGGGTCCATTACACTAGAAACTCTAACAATAGAGTATTTTGAATCTATTATTGAGGGATAATACATTTTGATAAAGTAGTGGGATACATTTAATGATTTAATTAATGAGTAATGTCAAATTGGTAATCAAGATAAAATTACTAACTTGCTAGTTTTTATTTTTGTGGAAAATGGAAAGTAATACCACAATTATACTATGATTAATATTGGAAAAAGTCATTTTCATAACTAGCATGAGTTTCCAAAGAGTAGTATAGGTGCTTGTGCAAAGTACTATGATATAAGAAATTCAAGGTGCTTGAGTTCCTTATACCCATTGAGCCACCTTAGGAAGTGAGGGTGTTAACTATTCTTATAGGAGACTCATGTATAGCACATTCATTTTTACATAATAATTTTATCATCGATGCACAATTAATTGAGGAATAATCATCAGGAAGTGGATGGTTCGACATATTGTCTCATCTAGGAGAAGTTTTTGAGGTGACAATGAAGCAATATATGAATGGGTTGATGATTACACTAAAATTGTATAAATTGAAATATGAAAAAATTTATTCCAACACATTCCATTCTTATATCTTTATCCTCAACTTTCTCTAGTTTTTTTAGGATTAAAAAAATGAATAGTAAATGGAAAAAAATATTCATTACCTATTGGGTAATGTTTTCCATGAAAATAAGAACTTTAATAAAGTATAATATTTAGTTTCTATGGTGAAAAAATTAAAATACAAGGAAAAAGATTAATAGAAACTCTGATGCCAAAGGCACCTTTGTAGAATTTTCAAAGAAAAGAGGAAAGAAATTATACAGGTGGATATTTTCTTCTCATGTAATGAGATAAATCTATAAAAGTTTAAATACAATGAACTGAATTAATAAGAAAGTAGTTTCTTCTTCTATAGGTATACTCATAAATTATAAGTAATGGTTCTACTTTACTTAGGTATTAAATAATAAATGCCTATCAAAAATGTGTATTGAAATATAGTAACAAGTAATAAAATAAACTTTACAATAAGTAAGGAAAATTATTCAAGTGGATAAGAATGGGTGATTCCTAAGTCAGTGGTGAGAAGTAGACAACTTATAATTTCCAAGTTTAATAATTATAGTTGATCTTTTATATTGTATTACCAAAACATTTATCAGACATGTCTATTGTACACAAGGATACATTATTCTATTTTGGAATCAATGGTTTTTGTGGCATTTAATACTCAACTAATAGTTAATAAGTACTTGAGTCACTGTCAATACATGATGAAAATAAAATTTAAGACTCATTTATACACAATTTTGGAAAGAAATTTTTTTTATGGTAAAACTGAGTAGTTTTAAAGGATATACCATGTGTGGTATTTAAACTCCTTAGTGATAAAGAACATAGGTATTATCAACACATTTTGTTTTAGATTAAAGAACCATTAGAAATAAAGGTAAGCCACAAAACTTTCATAATTTGTTCATCTTGAGATCATGTACTATTCTAAGGTTAGGCTAGAGGTAAATTTATATAATTCATCAGATTTAGTTAGGATTAATAAGGAATGAAAAAGTGAAGTAGTAAATATGCATGGTTTTAAGATATGAGTAGATTTGGTCCTTTGTGTCAAATAATATATAGACCAAGTATTAGTCATTCAATATAATGTAGCATGAAGTAATTCCGAAATGCACATTTCCTTATACAAATAAAATATATGACGTTACCAAGGAGGATTGATGATGATTTTTACATGAAAAAATTGATCAACAAAATGGATCATGGAGTAATTCCTAAATGCACATTTCTTTATACACACTAGTTTCATGATTTATGTAAAGGTAGAATAAACATTTAGTTTCATATGAATTTAGAAAATTCCATTATTTTCCATGACATTTTTTACAAATAGTAGTGTTATCCCATAACCTTATGCTAATTATTATAAAAAATGGAAATCCTATGAGTTATAGTATGATATAAATCCATCATTTCATAATAAAATGTTCTTATATGAAAATTGTTTGTTAAAGTTATAAACAAACTTGCCTCAAGAAAAACACCAAGTGAATATCTATTAATATCTAAAAGTTAATATAGGATATTATATAAATCCTTATGATAAAAAGGTTATAGTCAAGTGGAAGTCTATATTTATATAAAAGGGTTTACATCTCTATTCGAGATAGTTGGAGCAAGACAAAATTGGATTTATTTAATGTCAAAGATGCACAAGTGGTTGGAAAAGGAACAAGTTCCACAAGAGGTTTTGGAAATAGAATGTTTCAAAGACACATACTATATAGGAAGGTTAATACCATAGAAATAGTTTTACAGTAATTATGGATCGTGATACATTATTCATTGAGAGTAATGATTCCTAAAATTAAGAATTATATGGAAACAAGCTAAGATTACCAAGATTAGTTAAAATTTTATAATGGATTCAATGTATCAAAGTAAATGGGCTTATTGTTTTGAATATTGTATTGGGTATTCAAGTGAGACTATACATGGGTGGTACAATCATGGTACCAATAAGGCTCAATTGGTAACACCAATTCATTATGCCTAAATCTATTAGAATATTACTTATCATAGCTACTTTATATGATCTTTAAATAGGGAAGTGGATATCAAGACCACCAATATTGTATGGTATTTATATGATGAAAAAAAGGGTTGGTGACCCCATCGAATGCCAATAAGGGGTGAAAGTTAAAAAATATAGTTTTGGATTAAACCAAGCAACAAGATCATAGAATATTCATTTATAATGGGGTTTTTTACATGTCTACAAAAGGTTTGTTGGAGTGAAACTATTTTCCATGTAAAACATGTGTTATAACATATAGAAAACAACCATTGATATTAAAGTTTGTTAAGACCATAATGAAAAGTAACACTCTAGATATTGACTTAAAGTAGCAACTTAAGTTTAGGGAACAAGATATACTGAGGTAGATCTAATGGGTTTTTAGACCAAGTAAAAAAGTACATATAATGAGAAGGTATTGAAAAATAAATGTTATATAAATTTGAGAAAAAATTGTTACCAATGTCACATGGCATAAATCTATCCAAGAAGAAATGTATGAGACATAGGAGGAGATTAAATTGGTGAGTAAAATTCCATATGACTTTGTGATGGATCAATAACATATTCCATGATATATACATGATATGATACTACCAAAATACAATTTATGGTAGAAAAATATCATTTACATTCATGAGAAATTCATGAGAAGCAGTCAAAACTACCCATTTGCACTTGAGAAATTATATGGGAAATATACCTAGTAGTTGGAGAGGAATGGATAATAGTTATAAGGGGACACAAACTAGTCTTACATCAGATCAATATGATCTAATATAATAGTCAGGATAAGGTAACGGGAAAGGGAATCTCATTCAATATAGTGGTATCCATATTTTCAAAAACCGAGTGTGTTGCAGATTCTGATGCAGTTAAAGAAGTAGTGTAAAATACACAATGATTTGTTCCAGTTATTGGAATCAAACCTAGTAAGTAAAGTTTTATCATAATTTAATTTATGAATATCTACAATTGGCATTATACAAGATGTCATGTTTTGATAGTGGAAAAAAGGAATATACTTGGGGATTTCATCTCTCAAGGAGTCTTACTCAAGGAGGTAAAGTCACAAATAGAAGAATAGAAACATAGATGAGATGTGGAAAACCCATTTACTAAATCCAAAACTAAGAAGAATAATGATCTTATCATGTGAGAGCTAACAAGGTTCATTAGAAATTTATCTCTAGTGTATGTGGGAGTGTTATAACAGTGGGTTCCATAGACCCAACTAAAAAATACATTTAGATTACAATATCTTGTATACAATGAGTTATTCATGATGTTTTCTTACCATAATAGTGTTGATATTTCTACATCCACTATTTACCTGGTAATGTCCATATATTACATGTCATACCAAAAGGATATAGTAGTTATCAGGATATAATAAGGACCAAGAGATACTATGACATTAATATTAAACATATTTCCTAATGTCAAGATACATCATACTGAATGGATAAATATGATGTATGACTATTAGGTGCTGGGGGATCATAATAATTAAGACTTGTTTTCATGAATTTTACAGTTGGAGATCTCTAGTAGATGATGTCATGAGGACTGAACCACTAATCGGAACAACACTTGTTTCAGGTGTCATTGGTAGTTTATATCTATGAACTTGTGTAATGGTATACTAACTTAATATTATTAAAAATTTATACTATTTTATTTCATACATTTAGGTAAAGAAAAAACTATTACACTTAAGTTGTAGTGAGGTATATTTAATTGGGTGCAACATTAGTAGTATGTAATTTATTGAATAATCAAGATAGAATTTGTTGTTTTTGAAAGGAAATAATATCTCAAGCCTAGTTGATATGGATGATAGTAACTTCACTAAATCCATGGACATGGTATAATAAGGTAAGTCCACCCAGTTAAGTCAGCAAATAATAAAGCAACAATGGATGATAACATGAAGTGCGCATCTTGCTTTATGATATCTTTATATACAAAGAGATTATATTACAAGATGTGAGTTCACATGAAGGTTGTTATTGAAATGACTTTTCCTTATCTCCTTAGGGGCCTTTATGGGTTGATAGAATCCACTCCTGGTCTGTGAATAGTATTTACTACTATCAAGATAAAGGCCTAGAGGGTCACACACAATAGCATATTTAAGAATCTTCCTTATTCTGATGAATAGGTGTATAGGAAATGGTGGACCCCACCACAGGGTCTCAGATATGTCAAAAAAAATGATCTCCATTGAATAAATAAATAAATTATTATTCAATCACATAATAATTAAGTTGAATTTATTTATTAAAAGTATTCATAAGGTATTAAGTGAAAACTTGTGAAGATATTATACGAATGAATATTATTTTAATATTCATGGTTCATTTAATAGTTTTTGGAATTATGAGTTGAGTTAATCACTCAATTTTATCACATAATATATTTATTATATATTATAAGTTAGTGATAAAATATAGATAACATTTTTGATGCAGTTATTATTTAATAACAAGTCATTGGTGACTTATTTAGTGGCTGTATTATATATGGGGGTTACAGAACCCTTTATGGGTGTTTGATTACCTCTATATAAGAAAATAAGATCTCAATTCTATGGTAATATTAATTCCATCTAATTTTAGAGCTCTACTCTCTTTGATTCTGTATCCTAAAGAGAAGAAGACTCCTTTCAAGGACTTGATCCAAGAATACCATCACAGATCGAAAGAAGGGACTCATGTAGATTGTCGGGATATAGAATCCATCATCATACTTCCATGATATCAACCAAAATATGAAAAATGAAATTCCCACAAAATCTTAAAGCATGTGTGAATGATATAGAGGGTTTTAGACTTGGATCTTCAAGAAATGATTACCGGAAATGAGTTATCATTGAGGGAACCTTCAATTTAAATGAGGTAACTATTCATTTAATTTTTTTTCTTAAATAAATTCAGATGATCTCCTAAGACATATACCAGGGCTTGGATTACTGGATATGAAAAATTTACATCACTCTCATGATGAACATTTTCAAATCCCCAGCCCACCATCTTCTGCTACACACCCCGATACCAACAAAAAGTATCATATGTAATACATAAAAATAATCCTTTTCAATAAATTTATAAGAAATAAAAAGGATGGATAATGTTAAATTTTAAATTCATTTTTATAAGGGTTTTTACATCCATTTTTTTAATATTTTGGACATGAAGAAAAAACATTTATTTAGGTTAGAATTACGTTTTATGTTAAAGAATCCCTAACCTTGAGTCCAAATTGTCACACACATTCTTTATCTTCCAAAAAAATAAATTTAGGTTAATTATTTATTATTTATAACCTTTTCAAGTTTATATTTCACTTTTATCTATGACTTATTCAACTAATTAATCAATCAAGTTCACTTTGGATGTTTTGAGGATATTCGTCTCATATATTCAAAATGGATGTGGTAGGTTGAATATGGATAAATGAATCATGAATATATCGTTTATGAATTACTAAAAAAGTTTTATAATTGTAATTTTTATAAATTAATTATACTTTTAAAACCAATCATGTAATTTGGTTATAAGAAATGAATTATATTACATCATAGAGATAATAACCTATCCATACACATGAGTAACGTTTCCATTTTTCAAAGAACATGAGGAAAATAATCTAAGTATCATTTTATCATTATAAAATGATTATTATATAATAAATATCATATAATTTATTTATATATACTTATATATACCATTCATATGAATAAATGATGAAAAATAAAATACACTGGTTCATGAGGCGGTAGTCCGCACACACACATGAGCGATGTTTTCATTTTTCATTGGATGGTAAAGAAATAATTAAAATATTAGTTTTCTATTTTAAATAAACTTTATATGATATATATTGTATTATTTCATTTGTATCCACTACTTTTTTCATCCATAATATTTGGTGACGAAAAATGAAGTACACCATCTTAATGTGGTGGTAGTCCGTACATATACATGAAACATGTCATCATTTTCTATTAGATGGATAAATAGATGAAAATTGGGTATACCATAAACATAATAACATTTAAGTATATTTAAGATACCGATGTTATTATATCACAATGTTTATGATAGTATTTAAGTAGGTAAAAGAATAAATAAAAAGGAAACACTCTGTTAAGAACAATACCACTTGTTTAGAAAATGTCCTTATATTTATAACTAATTCCTTTATAAGATGGTATTTTGATCAAACTAAGAAATCTAATATGTGGGGAGGGATTTCAGTATGGGATTTTGGAAGGTATTTTATGATCTAGGAGGCTTCTTATTTATGGATAATAGAGGATAGATAATGTCCTTTTATAAGGGAGGAAGAGGACCCCCTTGAAATCTTTCAAAATATTAAAACATCTTAATCCCTTAATCAAGAAAAATGGCTCCAAAATGGGCTATTTTTAATAAGGGAGGGTATAGGGTCAAAATATGACCATAAAATAGGATTTATACAAGTTTTATGTCATTTTAACCCTTATCATTTTAGTTTTAACCATTTTAACCCGTTTTTACTCTTACAGTGGTTACCAAATTTTTTTACCAGATTTACCATTCATAATGGAAAAAAATAAAAGTGGAATAATTACCAAATATTCAAATTATGATTAAAAATAAAGATTTCATCTTATAAAATTTAATTTCAATAAGTGAAATAAATTACTTTTAAAATAAACCTGTAGAACGCGATAATAAACAAATTTTCAGAAAAATTTGTTTTTAAGTATAAAAATTTTTTTATACCAAAATACAGCGTAATATTGATTTAAGTGAGAGTTATTATATTATTTTTAATCAATCTATAAAAAAATTAAATTTTATAAAAAATAATAAAATGGAATGTGACTTTGTAAATACATGAATAGAAAGATAGTTTTCTTAAAAATCAGTATTTTATACTATTTAATCCAAAAACAAATTTTTCAGAAAATACATAAAAAATCACTATATGATAAGTTTGAATTGATTATTTCAAAAAAGGAATCCATTTTTTTCAAATTAAAATTCTTAAATTCTAAAATTAATCTTTAAAATAAAACCATATAATACATATAATTTTTTAATAATAAAACCATTTCTTTTTTGATTTAGAAATTACTTAATATTATTATAATAGATATTAATCTATAAAATATAATCCATGAATATTAATAAGGAATGAAATTTACTTAATATTATCATTACATTGGTTCTTAAACTCTGAAAAATAGGATAATATATGAATTGGGATGTTAGAGCAACCTAGGACATAAATGAAATTAGGTTTTATGATGTTCTTAATATAGATGGTGAAATTTTCAAGAGAATACAAGAAAATACCTTAATATCACATAAGATAATATTCCCTAGTAGTCGAATCATAAGTGGAATAAAGAAATAATAGTGTTTCATAAAGCATAAGATTAAATTAGAGATATTACATCTACCTTCTGGATAAAAGAGGAAGTAAAGATCATTCTAGGTGAGGCATAAAATTATTCATTTAAAGATAAGCTCTTGGGACCGATTAAAGTGACATAGAACAGTGCTTGATGAAGGATTAAAAAGGGATGAGTGGGGGGGGGGATAAAGGCTTAATCACTCTTGGGACCGATTAAAGTGACATAGAACAGTGCTTGATGAAGGATTAAAAAGGGATGAGTGGGGGGGGGGGATAAAGGCTTAATCAGACAAGGTTGATTGAAAAATTTTTGGGATAAGAAATTTAGTGTTCAAATTAGGTTTTGAAATTACTAAAATACCCTTATATTAAGTGGATTTTACCACATGCCTACTAGGTACTCGGTATAGGGACACCAGGTACCTTGTGGTCAATATATAATAACTTACAACCACCAAAACAATATTGAGTTCCCAATACCATACCACTAGGTACCTAGTTCATTCTATACCTTTGCTCCACTTTCTTTTTCTAATTTCTTCCTAAAACCCCTTAATTACTCTATTACTTCAGAACCACTTTAAAATAGAATTAAATGGATAAAATTTAGGGTAATTACATAAATATAATGGTTTTTGTAATTATAAAATCTCATATATTAGGTTTTTTCCTAAATAATATTTAATTATATTTCTAAGAGAATAATCCTAACCATTGGATCCTCATCTCCGCATCATGCTCTTCTGTTTCATCTTAGAACTTATTATATTTCAACCTAACTCAAAAAAGAGGTATCACCATGCATCACAACACCTTTTGATTTTTAAAGATAGGATTATCTATATAGGATGGGTTAACATTAAACTCAATATCATCATGTCAGATCATGTGTGAGGGGATGCATAGAACCTTTCTCAACTAAAGCACATGGAAGATGTTATGCATGGAACCAAATTTTAAAGGTAAGGTAGATGATAATAACCCACATGAATTCTTCCCAAGATAATTAATGTCCTGAAAAATCTTGGGGTTATTTTCCCTTTCTTTCCCATTCATTGGTGACCAATCTCAAAAAAACTTGTAAGAATAAATAATCACCAAATTTGAATTATAAGGATTTCCTTTGATGATAATCACAATATTTTTACTAACATTGAGAGGTGAAGAGTGTTTTACAATATATTTCACATACTCTATCATCTATGATATGGTATTAGGCTCAATTACTAATGATTCACCAATTTTATTCTAGGAATAAATTAAAAACATAGTTTTCTATATAAATCATTTAATATATCCATTTTAATAGACAACTAGAAACAATTATTATAGGAAAATTCTACAAAATAGATGTGATGCTCTTATGAGCCATCAAAATTTAGAATTCAAGCACAAAGTATATGCTCAAGAATATGAAAAGTTCACATAGAATGGCTATTAGTTTTTGGATGAAAAGTGGTACTCAATTTCACCTATGAACACAATGCATGGTGAATCATTTGAAATAACCAAGACTTAAGAATATAGTCCCTATTATAAACAATGTTATCTATTATTCTTTGGATATTCACTATCTCTTTAACATATAATTTTACAAGATCACGCATATAGGAATATTACTTGATTAGTATAAATTGAGATATCTTGGTCATATCATCCATGATCACCCAAACAGTGTAACATCCCAACTCGAATAAATAGGCCCAAGACTAAATGACACTTGATCTCAAGCACACATCCATATAAACCATAGGACATATGGCATTCTGTATCATGCTCAATGATTTAGGTTGGGATGTTACGAAATGGCATCAGTGGATAGTCTATCTTTTTTTCCGGTTTTGAGGAGTTAGTAGACAAGTGGCATAAGAATGTGTCAAATATTCTGATGGAACTCATTATAGCATATAATTAACACCATTATTTAGGGAATTCTAGGTCACTAAAGAATGGGATTTATGTACATGGTTTAATCGTTCTAACCAAATTTTTTCACTTCATGTGACACACATTGATTTTTGGGGTTTTGATTTCATATCGATTTGGATCATGGATATATTAGTAAGAATAATTTCGTGCATAATATTCAGAACATAGGATCCCCATGAAATATAGCCTATTTGGGTTTAGAGCACTTTGATAGATGTGGAATTAGGGGTAGGACTAGCAGTTTCTTGACCCGATGGTTCAAAATCAAACTCTTATTGGATTCTGAGTAAAGATCCTAGGTGATTAGACATTGGAAAGTCAGAGCATGGGAGGATCCTCAATGGATCAATCTGACACCTATGTGATGGATGGTGTGTAATAAATATCATTAGTAGGAGATGCCTTTTCTAATGTGAAGCACTGTGAGTACTTGAGTTAGTGGAGAGGGAACCTTGTGGAGTGTGGACATTGAAAGAGGAATTTGACATACGGATTGAAGTATTGTGACTCATGGATAAATGACTCTATGATGATCCAATAATTTAGTTTTCATGCCTTTATAGAAAATCCTTGGTTCATAAGTGTTCATGCACCTAGTTTCACATGATGTTGGTTGAACTGGTGGAAGTGGGTTAGTGAGTGGACCATTGAGAATGCTAGAGTTTTTTTGATGAATCCAAAAGGGTTAATGGAAGTAGGCCATTGGCAATTTTTGTTCATGGTCACCCTCAAAGTATGAAACTGGTGCATTTGGCATGAATCTCATACGTATTGACAACCTAGAGGATTCTTTGATCATAGTTATCTCTATGGTGTGTGATTACATTAGAAATGGATTAGGGTAATATTTTTCTATCCATAGAGTTTATTGTTGGATGAAAATGTCATGGTTCAGTGTAGAATCTTGCATGAGGGGATAAGATCTATATGGTTGGAAATTCAAAACTCAGGCTAGGGATGATGAAGTATGTTATACATATTGAGAAAGTGTCATTGTATATAGTGAATTTTTTTCTAAAAAACCAGGTTTTTGTTGTGATTTATTGATAATGAGGTTTAAATCGACAATCATAGTTAGTCCTTGTGTTCAATTAAAGACAAGTCAGGGGATATGTAGATTGTTGTAATCATTGTGAGGTTATTGTAATTATACTCCTTTAGTTGGGAGCATCAACCTATCATGTTTCAAATTACCTCTCTTGTGGGAAGTGTCATGGTCTTATATAAGATTGATAGTTGAATGATCACAGTGACTTCATAAGACCTATGTGTGGTGGAATCAATAGAATCTAGTTTCTCATTACATGTCTAATATTTTATTTTAATGTATCATTGGATGGAGACTTGATGTGGGGTTTCCAATCAAGGTAGAATTTGTGAAAAACGAGAGGGAGTCAGATTGTTGTTGAATTGATGCATAGTTGGGAGCCTTGTGTCTGGTGCAAGTGGTTGGTGAACCAATTATGGAAATTCCTTCAATGTCAGTTTAGACTTTGGTAGGGATTTTGGATTTATTTAACTGTGCCAATGATGCTAAAGGAATCATGATCAGTAACTTCTTGGTTTTTTTATTAGGTCATGTACCTTTGTAAGTATTCATCTAGATGTGAACCGATTGGTGTTTCTACATTATTTTTAATGTTTTAGTTTATAAATACATCAAACTCATTTAATTAACTATAACTTAGGTTTTTAAGGATTGGATGTGACCTTTTTTTAAAGGTTATAATGATTGGGTTGTATTGATCTATCAAGACTCATTAGTTTAACTTAGAACCTATAACAGGGTTTGGGTATCGAATTTTAACCCATTATTTCTTTGGAATCGAGCATGATAGAGCATGAACACACCAGGAATGTTGTAGGACTACCAAAATCTGATATGTATAAAAATTAATATGGTGGGGAGAACTATGATTATTTGAAAGGAATAAGTTTAATAAATAGAGGCGTGTCATGTTGGGTGGATTTTATGATCACAGTTTTATGTTTCAATAATAGTGAGATTTTGTCTTGGCTTCTGATATTCATGATTAGAGTCTTGCTATGGGAGCATGGTGGATGTTTCTAGGTGAGCATAGACTTGAGGCGATGAGTTGTAACTCAAGGATGGAACATAGAGGAATACCTATGGATGGAAATTTATGTAGATTAGAAGGAATATTTTACTTGCTTCTATAACTTCTCAAGATTTATAAGTTCTATGTTGGGAAGATTGGAATGGCCTGCACTGTCACATATCTTGAATTTTGGTGGAAACATGAATTTTTTGTATGATGGATGGTTTTTTTGAGAAACGGGTGTCAAACATAGGTATGAACTTTATAAAAACTTATAAGAGGTTTGTAAAGACTTTAATAATGTCTCAGAGGTCATATCATGGATCAATTATTTAGTAAAGGAGTCCCAGAGTAGTTGGGTCTTCTGTAGAAACCACTGGCCAGCTGGTGGGGTTGGTGGTAGTCCTTATACCCAGCAGGCCACATCAGTTAGCCAGCATACCCCGACTAGCTATTCACTGGGGTGCACTAGGCATGGGTATATTAATGTCCTTTTAAGCCCTTTTATGTCTAATCCCCCCTTAGTATTTAGTCCTTGGTCTTGAATTTTTATAATGAATTTGGTTTTCCACTCATATATTCCTCCCTCCATGACCTTACATTGATATGAGGTAGATCTAGCAAAGATCTACTGGTAAATCTTCATGATATACTCTGTTCTTCTTCAAACTTCTACTTCCTCATGTGGTGGTGGATCATCATGTTGTTATTCTTGGATGATCCTCTCAGCATGTTTAATCATTTTTTATCATTTTACATATATTTCTCTTTAAATTATCTTCTACTCGATCATATTGTTTCTTTATTTATCATTGACTTGTTTTTAGATAGAAAATTGGATAAAAATTCCATTGGATCTTGATGAGATAGTTTGATATTGATGGGGATTTGTATTGGCATGGTTATAGGATGTCTCGTGATGAAGAACGTGTTCTGTTGATGTGTGATTCATTGGAGTAACATCACTTGGTTAGTTTTCTTCAAAATTTTATAATTCAATTATATTAAATTGGTCTTTGTTTTGTTACCACCCGATATGCATTTTTACCAAAATGATGCTGGATGTATATTACAAACCTCCCATAGATGACTGATTGAGGTTCCGGCTAGGCGATTAATTCTGATATATATTTTTGAAATCATGCCTTTTTTAATTTGAATGTGATTCTACTTTTAATTATTAAATTAATTATAATGTATTAATAATTAATTATTTTAAATTCTTGGTAATGAGATAGAAACTCAGGGAAGTTTATATAGGCATAGTAAACTTGGATGGATCTGACAAAGTTGTTGGGATTTTCATGTTTGGGATTTGACTCCATTTGAGGTAGGTGGTACCATGTAATATACACTATATTTAATGCTTGGTGTATTGGAATATGTTATGAGATTATCTACATTTGGTGAACCCTTAATTCATAATTGTATTATGATCATGTAATGATTAATTAGTTAAAGATTCTAAAGGCATAACCAATTAAAGGAAAAATTCCTAATGCTTAATTAATTAATAATAATTAATAATTAATTAATTAAATGAAACATTCCTAATATAGTTGGACACCTTGGGGAATTTTTGTGCTATAAAAGACCTATTTCCCATGAGACTATGTATGATGAATTTTTCCATTAGTATACTTAGATAAACTTTTTGACTTTTTTTGATCTTGATCACACATGTAGATGCTATGACTCATAATGATATGATGGGAATTGTTTTAATGTGCACTATTTTTTTCTTTGATGTGCTATCTTTATTGACATAACTTGTCGACCATGCTTATTATTGATCACATATAGGTGCATGTGTAGTCTTTGAGACCCATTATGATGATTTTTTACAGAAGTATGCCTATGTAACTTGTTTCACCATGTTTAATGATGATCACATGTATTTATATGGTGATACTAAATACTCATTATGAAATGATATGCCTTTATTATATGCTTTACCCTATATTGTGAGTTACTAGGACTTTGAGGTATTATTCTTGGTGATCAGAATAGGTGGACCTGCATGACATAGTTATCCATTAGATGGGGAATGCACATGACTTGTGATGATATAGATAATGGAAGCTAGAACATGGTAGGGATATGATGATGCCTCATGGATTCCATGTGATTCAATTAATTACTAGTGTATTCCAATTAATATGTTGCTCATGGTTTAGTGGATGTCGAGTATCATGATAACTAGATTCCTAGAGGATTCTGAGAACATGAGTCACTTGATGCCTTGTGGATTCCAAGAAGCTTGTTCACATGATATTGAGCTATATGTTTACCAACCTTGTGGATAGTTCTTGATTATTACTGATATATTGACTTTCCTTCTAAAATGGAGATGAATCAGGTATGTCCAGGGTTTGTGGGAGCTTGGTAAGTGCATTACCACTTGGTACATAGTTGTTATTTATTTTGTGTGTTTGGTGATATTATGTTATGCTTCTGTAGTTATATTTTTTCTATTTACATTCTAATAAACTTATTACATGCACATAAAATGCATATTACTAGTTGGGAACTAGATCACGTAGGTGGTGTCATACTGAGTTGTACTCACACCCTACTCAGGAAGACATGAAAGTTTTGTGCTAGAGATTTCCTAATTTGTTGTAGGTATAAGATAGCATAAGTCTTGGGTTTGATCATTGAGTGGGATATCACAAAATGATACTGAAGATTGGGATGAGATGAATCTTGGGATTTTAGATCATTTTTACTTATTTTCTATCAGGTATATGATTTTCCTGGTGGGTGATCGATGTCTTTCTTCTAGTTTTGATTGTCGAGTTTATTGTTTTTGTATTCTTTCATACAATTGGTATAATTTCGGTTCCACTTACTATGATTCTATAATGATTACATATTTGGCCATTTACATGCTATTTTTTACTCTTATTGATGGTATATTCTATCTAGGACTCCACCTTATACCTTCACTACTAATCAGTAGCCTTTGGCATATGAGTACGCATACTTGAGGTCATATGGAATTTCAGATTGGCCTCAGGGATTCGGGTTAGGATGTTACACAAAACATCTTGAGCTCACAAGGACCTAGGTATAGAAGTCACAAAATACATTTTTATTTCATCCCATTTATATATCACTAGTGGAAATAGATTTAGAGTAACCTTAGGATGTTGATTCTCTTCCTTTAACCATTGATAGTCAAGTCATCTTGTGAGAAGTTTTTCAATATATTTCTGTATGTCAAACCATAAAAATCTTGATGAATATCATGATACAGCTCTGTGATTCTAGGGTATACTACCCATAAAGAAGAAATATATTCCTTTATAACTTCTAATTTTATATTTTTAGGAACTATGAGTAATTTATACACATATAATAAGGATTGTAAATCTTGGAACTATCAATCAAGGATATCCTCACCATTGAGTTACACACAAATAATGATACAATCATAATTAGATATCTAGGAGTCCTTGAAACACTTCATGATAGAAGAGATGATATAGACATGGTGTTGACCTGATCCAATATGATCTTCAATCTTATCCAATTACATTCCATCCATAAGACATGTTAACCTCCATTGTTACTTTACCTCTATCACCTTGTGACTGTGAAAATTTTAACTGAGAATATTAAAAATTACATATCCATTTCTAGGATAATATAGGATATTAACAACAAATTACTATAGATAATACACATATAAAAACTCCATTAGATTCAAATAAAATTGAGAAATGATATATTTGAGGTTTTTTTGTTTGGTTAAAACTGCAAAGCACTCGCTAAAAAATAAATACTCAAATATTTTAATGCATTAACTATAGTGTCCAATTCCAAATCATGTGTAGGGTAGTTATTTTCATGGGAAAAAATTTGACTACAACTACATTCCACTACCTAAGGATACTACATGTGAATATAACTAAGAACAATAAAGGATTTGTCATGATACACCTCAAATCCTTCGCCCAATTGAGGTAACATAAGAATAGGAATGTAGGTCAACGTACACTTCAATTATTGAAAGTATAATTTACACTTGTCAAAACACACAAATATAGTCATTTTATTTGTCATAGATATCATAGGAATATAAAAATTTGAGAAATACTTAATAAATTGGTAGTAGTATCCTATGAGTATAAAGAAAATCACCATTTCAAAGACATATGAATGAAATTTGTAGAACATTACCTATCACACCTTCTCAAGATCCACTAAAATTATAACTTGTAAAATTACATGCCTAAGGAATTACACCTCATATATCCAAAAATAAAATTTGGATAGATTTTCATACACCCGATAATCTCATGGAGTCTCCAAGATGATACAAAGATGCCAATCATGCTCAACCTGAGATCTATAATTTATTAGAACTTCACATATAAATAAAATGAAAAATGAGTCTATGAACATATGAAATATTCTATTCATTAAACCCATGGACACTATTTGAGTATGAGTCAACCCAAATAGAATTAAAAAATACATAAAAAGACAATATCAACTATCAAATAAAATCTTTAGAATATCATCAGGTCTGAATCAAAGGTTATGATATCCTAAGTAATGATTGATTATGTATAACCACTTTTATACTTCTAATTTATCAAATATATTATCAAATTAGGA
This sequence comes from Viscum album, assembly GCA_963277665.1. Lineage (NCBI taxonomy): Eukaryota > Viridiplantae > Streptophyta > Magnoliopsida > Santalales > Viscaceae > Viscum > Viscum album. The sequence goes on along the minus strand of OY728147.1, from coordinate 733,543,846 downwards.
TAACTAGTAATTATTATTTATCATCACCTAATTCATGTTTGGATAATCTTTATAGAAGATTGTAATCCTATATTCCTTCTTGGGAAGGATAAATATAGCACCTCAATGAGATGTTCTTAGTCTTATGGCACATTTTATAAAAGATCCTACAACTATATATTTAATGACCTTATATTAGTTAATTCTATTTGGTATAAGGGAATCAATATATTTTATTCTAGGTAGTAAGTTAATAAAATATTCCTCATCTTTCTTAGGAGGTAATCCTAATACATCCTCAAGAAATATTTTCGGAAAAATATCCACCACTAGAGGTAAATCATGACACTAATTAGGTTCCACTGCACCTAGGATGATGTATCCATTTTTGAGGTGATAGTCTAAACCTAACCTTAACCATGACCTGATCAAATATCCTATAGAACCCACTCTCCAAATATTATATATTGAGTAAGAGTTAAATATAAGAAAGACACTCTTATAGAATAGTAGTCGATATTGTCTTGAAATTGGTCCTCGTAATCCATTTCTAGAATGATGTTAGATGGATATATATTCAAAACCATAAGATCCTAGAAATTCCATTATGATGCTGCATCAAAGAAATATGCCAGAAACTTATTTTTCTTATTTAACCTATAAATAATCATGTATAAAGATACGGATTCCACTTAAAGTTCATAAAGTGACATCATTTTAGAAAATATAAAACCATATAAAGAAATATATTAAATAAAGCATAATCTAAAGTAGTGGATACCAGAAGAGTACCACTAATATTTGATGACCCAAATCTAATATCACCAACAGACTGATCAGCAATATATACTATTCTCAAACTATCATACCGAATATAAGATGAAAAATTGTTCACTTAATATTACATAGTAGATACACAACCTTAAATAATGCACCATCGTTTGGAACTAATCTCCCAGTAGGTGATCAATTTCTTCCAATAGGTCGAGCCACTTACTTATCCTGTGATGCCTAATTTTTTTGAGGTTTCTATTTGTATACACTATGTTAGAATAAACTTTATAAATTATTGTACCAAACACATGTATAGAATTGTTTTATCTGAAAGGTGTATTTGATCTTTATATTCCCATAGTGCATACACTGGTGATGCAATATAGGAGGTATTCTTGAATTTGGAGATAGTGGTAATCTATTTCTATACATTCCTTGGAAAAACTACCGCGACCATCTCCTCCTATCATCACTTAGGACCATCAGAGGAAATAATGCCTATAGTTTTACCATGAAACATGCTACCTACTCCCAAGACTCCCTTAGATCCACTTTTATAAAAGATAAATTTTCACCAATTTATAAAATGTTAATAGATTAAAGATAATTAAAAAACTCTACAGTGGATATTTCATTCCCATATCAAATAATATCCTATTTTATTCCTCATCACCACTCATATATGAAGAAAATATATTTAAATATTTTAACATAGTGAATAATTTTTATCAAAGAATATTCCCTTACTTAGATCCAAGAAATTTTGAGATTTTAGATGATGCAAGGTGCCAGGTTAAAAATATTCAAAGATTAACTCTTGGAAGATCTTATCAGTAAGACCGGGTTATTTCATATATTTTAACATATAATTCCATTATTAATGAGATACCCCTTTAAAAATTATGGTGTCTAATCAAAATCAATACTACTATGATGTCTCAATGCTCTAAAAAACTTTGGGATATAGTTAATCCACTAACCAACTTCCAGAGAAGATGAATTTCCCTAAAATTTAAATGATTTTTAAATTTAAATCCCTTATAATTTTAGAGTCCAAAGGATCCATTTGAAGAGAAACTGGAACCAAATATTATAGTAATTATCTAATCCACTCCAATATCTGACGACCAACAATAGGTTGAGCTTGTAGTGCATGGTCATATTTCACTTCATACATCATTGGAGTTGGTTATGTTGGATATAAACTCTATAATAGTGTATATAATGAGATTAAAACCTTTCCAAATGATAAACAATATAATTTTCTTAAAATAAATCACTCATATTGGGTCTAACCCTATTCCCTCTATCATCATTCATTTATTTCAATACTTTTCATTTTAAAAAATATTTTGAAGATTAATAAAATATTTTTACTTGATCAAGAAATAACTCTTAAAATATTTAAATTATTCTTCTAATATAATATAATGTAAGTGAACTATCAACAATATCGAAATATTTTACAATAAAAAGGAATTGATGACTCATATTAACCTAATCATTAATAATTAATATATTGCAAGACACTACTCATTTATTGTTAATGTTTTTGTAAAAATGAATCATCAATTTGTATTGATATTAATATAAATATACATATAAAAGAACAAATAATGTCATGATATCTTACCTATGCCAACCTATTGGTGCCTATTATAATTCACAAGACTCAATAATTAAGATTTTATAAGAGAAGAGAAAATATATGATCTAGGAATATCCATAGTAACTCAATGTTACACTATAAGTATATTTATTAGGCATATTTATGGGTTACTTTTAGAGTCTCAATAGTTCTATCCCCTAACTTCCTTGAATTCCTAAACCATTTATACCTTAGTATGTGATTTGGTACCATTTTGTATTATCATTTCCTGAATACTCATAAGATACCAGATCCACATCACCACAAAACCTCATGAGAATATCCTAATTACTAGAGGATATAATAAAAGTGAAGGGATAAATGATCATTTTTTGAGAGCTGATTTACCCACATAATGTGTTGGAAATAATGGAATAAGATAAACAATGATAATTATTATGACACACATGGATATAGATGGGTAAAAGGGTCTCAAACTCAATGTAGGTGATAATGTACATTCATTAAAACACTACCATAATAAAAAAACATACAAATGGTAAGAGAAAGTGTAATCAAAGAAAAAATTGGATACATACAAAGTGTGTAAACCATACATAGATCTATAAAACCAAAAGTATTTACTAAAGTGAATACTCTCCCAAGGAGATAAAATGTATATTGCCTATAAATCAACCAATGGACCACCTTCTATGAGTCTAAAAAGATACCACCCAAACTCTATTCTCTATGTGAATCCTTCCCCCATGAATGGGTGAATTACCTTTACCCATTTCTTTTAAAAAATTATATACATCCAACCTCAGATGGTCTCAAATAGGGTGTGAGTATTATATACACAATATGTAGTCAACACCCACCCCTAACCACTTATGATAAGTTAAAGTATATATAAAGAACCAGGAAAAAAGAATAAGAAGAAAAAAATAAACATTCATAATAATTCTATTTATTATAAATCTTAATAATAGTAATAAACATCCTATACCATGAGAGTTTATACATGTCATACATGATTTTAGATTAATTAGAAATCTGAGACAAATGGAATACAAGAGTTGGTGTATAACACCCATCCCATTTTAGAGGAAATGGAATCATGTATATAATATTCAAGATGATTTATTTATACAACCCATTTAAAGATAGGGGAATGCATATGTAATAATAGAGCTTCAATTATAAAGGTCAAAATCACTTAAGATGAAATTAAAACTTGAGGTAAGATTTTTGTGTTACAATCTCACCTTTTTATCAAGATTTTCTATGATTAAATTTATGATGATGAAATTATATAACATATCTCTTATAAATACCATTTATTTTATTCCACTATGGTTATTTTTAGATATTACAAGATTTTATTTCATTTATATTTCTATAATTATAAAAAATCATGAATATTTTTAATAAAAACCAATTATTTTTTCTATTTGGCTGGGAATGTTTTCTTTAATGTCCATATTTTATTTACAACGCCTTAAATAATGTTTTTAATATTATCTAATGATTTATTAAAGTAAAATTTCCCAAGTTTTAGTTTCTAAAAAACATTTAAATGGGATCTTCTTGTTAATTTTTGAATGTGGCATTTTTTACCAAATTTGTGAATGAAATATTTGTTTTATAATTTAATGTATGAATGGATTTGACCATTTTAATGAATAGTATTTACTTTGAATCTTATTTAACATGTCTTAATGGTTCTTTTCAAAGAAATTTTTATCTTAATATTCTTGAATTTTTTAGATTTGAAATAATTATTTTCAAAATGAAAAGGGGATTTTCCTCAAAAAACATTCCAATGATATTTTAAAAGTATTTTAATTTATTTAAACATATTTGATAAATCTTATGCTTTACCAGTGATATACTCTAATGATACCACCCAGCTTATTTCTCTAGATGAATCATGGTCATGTTGTTTAATTTATTGACTTGGGAAAATGTTAACATTGTGTATGCCAATTTTTTTAATATGAATGATTATATTGATTATGTATTGAAATTTTATTGATTTATTTCATATGATGAATGCATTAGACTTACTAAGTGATGGGAAAGGATTGTTATAGACCCTTTATTCCTCATAAGTTATTATGAAACAAACTAGTTTGGGTACTTGGCATACAACTTACCTATTTATATATGATTCCTTGGCATGAGGACTTGATATAAAGATTATGATGTAAAAAATTATACATTCTGTCATTATGAAATTAGTTATTGTTATCCATTTGATTATTTATATTGTTATTTTATCAATGTATATATCCCTCTTTTTATGATATTAGTTGTATGGAATATTTTATTATTATTTTTTATCTATCATATTATTTATTCATTATTTATCATTTGATATATTAAAATTTAATATTTCCCTTAATGATCATTTGAGCCCACCCTTTATTATGTTTTCCTTTTACTAGGTTACAAAGAAGGGATTTATGAATGATTTTAGGGATATAATTGAAGAAATGATAAAGTTATCACAAGAATATTAAGTTTTATTTCATATTTGGAAATGTAATTTGAGAATCATGTATATATCTATTATTAAAAAAGAACTAAACTATTTGATCCTTCAGGATGTGATATCTTGTATCTTGTTCCAATTTAGTAAAATAACTAATGGATCCATGTTACTAGAGTCGGGATGATATAGTAGGCATAAAATTAAATTTAGTATAAACATTGGGAATTAGATTTAGGAAAACATATATTAGGGAACAAAACCCTATGAAAGTCTCTAAGGATAAGTCCAAGTATAGTATTGTATCATTAATTTTTAGTAAAGTAGATATTGTTTTGTTTTCCAAGAAAATACATACATGTCTTAATACTGGTAAGTAGATGTGGTTGTTTCCCAGATGCACCTAGGATTAATAACTCTAAAAGGGGTGGATTTGCTATTAAATCGATCATCATTGATGTAGAATAATTGGGTGTAATTCTACACACCTAGCTAGATACTCTTGATGTATATGATTTAGTTGATTCACATACTCTTTATGAACTGTTGTGAAATATTTGAAAATATCTTTATGATTTAAGGACATTCATAAAGATAATAAGTTTATAAATATGATATTATCTATGAACAAAATTTCAATTTATTTTAAGTGTGACACTAGATTTATAATTATATAATATGATTTAATAATTCATAATGTTATGGGATAATTCAGTATATTCGATTAATTTATAAATGATTACTAGTAGAAGGAATGGATGCCGTATCAATTAATGTAATATATATGGGGATTTATCTCATAGGAAAGACAATGAATCTGGATCTTGAGCTAGATTAGAAAAAATTAGAAGTGTATTAAGGTAGATGACTCAAGTTATAACTAATAAACTTCCTCATATAGAGAAGCCTGTTGAAGTCCAACATGGTGAAACATTTTTAGACCACTTAATGCAAATAAAACCACCATCATTCAGTGTGACTTCCAATCCTTTAGTATATGAGTAATGAATAAAGTCTTTGGAGAATATATTTCTATCTTTAGGAAGTATTTAAATAGAGGAAGTTATCATGGAATTTTATCTTCTTAAAGGAGACACTGAACAATGGTTGTCATTGATCCAGAACATTAAAGTGTCAAAGGAAATAAATAACATGTATTTGAATAATTTTAAGGAGATATTATTTTTAAAATATTTTCCTCATGTGAAATTAGATAATATAGAGAGTAAATTCCACAATCTATAGAAAAGGATGGAGAAAATATTGTCTAATGTGAAGATAACTTTACATGGTTAGTAACTCATGCAATGAATTATATATGTAATCCAAGGAGTATGGTTGTTTATTTATTTGATGGGATAAATCTTATACTTTTAAGGGAATTATTTTGTTATTAATTTTTTGTATATTATGATATAATATCATAATCCATCAAAATATAGAAATAATTCTCCATGTTTTATGTTTTATAGGGAAAACATGAAAAGAAGTGGGTTACTGAGCACTTTGGAAAATGAAATACAGAAAAGGGAAGAAGGTTAGGGTGAAACTTATAACTTGTAAAAATTATGGAAATAAAAAACACATAACATGCTTTATGTGAATGAGAATTTTCTTCCTATGTAAAGAGAAATTCCATCAAGATCATGATTATAAGGGAAGAAAGAAGCTGTCAATATCAAATGCTTTAACTATAAGGAGATGAGGCCCTATTTGAATGAATTTCACAAGCATTAATGGAATTTTACTTAGAAAAGGGCAAGAGAGAATGGATAATCTTATACAATAACTACAATTGAGGGTTATGTTCCTAATGTTTTATTGGTAGGTATGACGATTATAGCCTCAAATTTAGATAATTATTTATTTAATTATGTATATTTTCACTCATTTATATATTTAATGTTTTCAAAGAGAATTATATATTTCCCTTTCAATTTAAGAAGAAAGTTTTAAATCATGAAATGTAGTTTAAATTTTATTTAAATGAATATATTTCATTCAATTCACATTACAACACATCAAAATGTCCTATTTTACAACTTACATAAAAAAATATATGGTTTAATTTGATATAATCCTTAGTATGGATTGTCTTTCAAATTATAATGAGAAAATTTATCATCTAAAGAAAAATATTACAATTATTATGAAGATATGGAATATTTTTTCTTTATAGGGGAGAATAATTCATCTTAATCATGTCTATATCCACCTCTAGTATCTAAATTTAATGAAATTATTGATGAATAATAGTATACACAACCTATTAATGGGAGAAGTATATTTAGAATAGATGATATATATATTTTTCATGAATAAAATGATGTGTTTCCTAAAGAACTACATGAAAAACCACCTAAGAATAATTTTGATTATTCCATTGATCTAATCAGTAATGAAAAACCAATATAAAAGACTCCCTACAAAATGGTTATAGTGTAATTAGTGGAACTAATGTAACAACTGTAGAAGTTTTGTGATAAGGGATTTATATTCCATAGTGTTTCACCATGGGGAGCCCCAATTTTTTTTGTTAAGAAGAAAGTTGTTTCTATGAGGGTTTGAATCTATTATATATAAATCAATGTCATTACTATAAAGACATGTATGAACTACCCCACATTTATGAATTGTTTGATCAACTTCAAGAAGATTAATAAATTTCAATTATTGATCTTCATTCTAGGTATTATAAACTATGAGTAAAGAAGCAGGATATTCCAAAATGAAATTTTATATGAGGCATGTAAATTATGAATTTATAGTAATCCTATTTGTATCAACTCATTAACCCAATTTTTAATGCATATAATGAATAGATAATTCAAGGATTATCTTGATAATTTCATTGTGGTATTTATTGATGATATCATGATATATTTTATATTTTTTTATGATCACAAGATTTATTTGTGAATCATTCTTAAGACTCTTAAATAAAATGAGTTCTATGTAAAATTTAAAAAATGTGAATTTGGGATTTAGAAAGTTTCTTTTCTGGTTCATGTTTTATATAATTAGGAAATATCATGTGATCATTTAATTAAAGAGTTAGTTATGGAATGTCCCACACGAAAAAATATAATCTAGGTATGTAGTTTCCTTGCATTAAAAAGTTATTATTCATGAATTTTTCAAAAAATTATTGATTAGTTAACTCATTAACCATGTTTACATATAAAGGGGTTACGTTCATATAGAATTAGAATGTAAATAAGTATTTAATGAATTAAATAGGATGTTGTTAAATGCAGTGATATAGACTTTACCATCAGGAAGGGATGGATTTGTGATATATAGTTATTAATTACATAAGGGACATGGATGTGTCCTTATGAAGAACGATAGAGTTATTACCTATGAATTAATGAAATTAATGATTCATGAACATAATTATCCATACCATTATCTTTAGTTGGAATCCATAAAATTTTCATTGATGATATAGAATAATTACCTAGAGGTGGTGTGTACACAATAGGCGTGTGCACAAGGGGGACTTTTTTCCCTCTCACTATACCCTATTCTCTCCATTCTATCTATAAATTTATTACATTATGTCTCATAAATATCTCCTTTGGTATTGATTAGAATGATTTTTTATCACTGGTACAAGATTTTCCTTAGTTATAGAAATTTGAATGCCTTTGTTTTTTTCATTTGTGTAAAAGTATTTTGTATATATTTAATTAAATATATTTTTTGTGTTTTAGTTCTTAGGGATAGGGATTATTATGGTTGAAACATTGATTCTAATATCCTGTTATTAGTGTAATAAAATCGTTTTTGTGAGTTTTATTTTTATTTGAGGTTAGTGTCTCTATATAAGGTAATTTACCTTTTGAGTACCTCATTTTCATGCATTTCACTTGGATTTTATTATTAAAATGGTCCTGAAAAATATTTCTTGAGAACTAATTTATGTTTTTTCATTTTTTTCATTTATTGTATTAGATAAATTTATGGTTTTACATTCGTTTTGATTTTAAAAAATATTTATGAATTCAATGTTTCTAATAAAATGTTTTAAAGATTTTGTTTGTTTCTTAAATAATTTTGAAATATGATTTAAAATAAAATGGCATTGTGAAGTATATTTTGTAAGGACCCCACCACAGTTTCCCATAGTTGGTGCCTTATTTTAAAACATTTTCATGATTATAGGTAATAAAACCCCAAAGGACCTAGTAGTTTAGTAGTTTTGTAAATCTAGATACATACATAAGTTCAAAATTACAACTTGAAAAGAAAAATCAACATATAAGTTTTATTGGGAACATCCACCATTCTAAGATTATCCTTGTAGATCAATAATAAAAAACCTCTTCATGTCCTGAGAAAATGAAACATAAGACAGGGTTGAGCTCAAATTCCCAGTAAGCATAAACAATATAGTAGAATATATATAAACATTTGGAAAGTTGAAAAACTAAAAACATATGCCTTTAACAAATAATAAACTCGAACACATTATGGATAGAATAAGATTTGAGTAAGTAATGCCATAATAAAGCATAATCATGGGTATTCTACTAGTCAAATAAACACTTGAATCATCAATACTATTTTCATAGTGAGGGAATGCATAATGTGGGACATCATCACTATACCATCAAGGCCTCGTTCCAAGACCATACATAATCATTTTGTCAAGGCCTTGTGCCAAGACCGTAGTTTGTCTCATGAGACCCACCGATGCACTGAGGGGCTATAACGGGCCCCACTCGATACTTACTAAGTCCAATTCATTCATCATATGAATGGTTTGAACATAAACAACATACACATTCATATTTAAACTAACATATTAAATGTAAATAACTTTCCCTAGTCATTAAGCATAAACATTAACCATTCAGAGTAAATTGGTGAATAGTTTTAATATAGAACTTTCATAGTCAAACTAATCATAAACCATTAAATTAAATATGGTATATGATATAATACTATATAAACCTCAATGAATTACAATATTACACAAAGGATGTTGACATAGATGAATATACCTCTAAATGAGACTATTGAAAAATCCTTGAGGAAATAATCCTTAAACATTCTAAAGTGTCCCATACCACCTTGAAAAATTCAAATAATAATCCCTTTGAATATCATGAGAATAATGAGACTCTTTTTATGATATACCAACAGGAATTACATACACCATAAGTAAGAAGTAAGTGGTGAACAAGGAATATATCTCATAAAAGATAAAGTGAGATGAGAAAAATCCTTTTTACTTTGGAAAGAAGAGTTCTTTTGAAAAATCCCTTGTATTTTCCATGAAATCAGTTTTTAAACATGAATATCTCAGAAAATAAAATAATATGAAATTTTAATTATTTTTTAGGTATAAATTATGTCCCACTGAATTGAAATCATGTAAAAAGAGTTCTTAATATTCTTTAGAACTAAATCTTTTTAGAGAATTTTAAGAAAAGTATTAAAGAGAATTTTAAAGTGGAAAGAGACGTTTGTTCTATTAAATATATAAATGATTAAAGATAATTATTCATGATAAAATGAGTGTTTTTATAATGATAATGGTGTCTTAAAACAGATTTTGGAGTACACATTAAAATGAGTAACAATTCGAAAAGATCCCCTGAAATGGGTTTGTATTTCAAAAATAATTTTGAAAGTTCCTATTAAAACAAGAAAATTCCCATAAAATAAGGAATTATTCTAGTTGTTAAACATATATATAACACTCACAAATAATTTATTAGTATTACATAATTATACATAAGAATTTCATATAGGTAATTAGACAATGAAATTAACCCGAATGAAAATGGAAGTTCAGGTGGAAAACCCTTACAACGTTGTAATCAAACAATTCGTATGCCCAAAAATTAATAATATTAAAATTATACAATTAATAAAATGAAAATAAATATATTACTGATATGTGATATCAATTGGCAGTATAAATACACTATACACAAGTATTAGTAGTGGATATTGAAAATCTCACAAAAATGGAAGTGAGATGAAGAAACCTTCACCTTAAGTTCGAATGTGTTACGCTCTTGAAATCAAGGTACTAGAATATGAAATTATACTTATTAATAACTTATTTAAGAACCTATTAGACATGTATTTATTTTATCATAATTTAGTTTAGTTTATTTATTTATTTATTTATTGATAAGTTATTATATTGAATTTCGTCGTTCTCGAGTGTTCATTTTCTTTATTTTCATAATCGGTTCACTTGTTCATAAGTAATGGAGTTCATGTGGAAAGGATTTAAATCTACATAATTGAAATTAAATATTATTTATGATCATATATAAGTTTTAATGGTCATTTATATCATTTGTTTACATGGATAGAGGATGAATCATTAGATGAAAACCACTTCGATTATTTGGTTGTATTTGGATTATTATGAACTAGTTTTGTCATATAAATTAATAATATGTACATACACTGGTTCCTAAATATTAATTAGGTTATAAAAAATATATCATAGTATGGTTCAACCATATAAATGGTTTATTTACTATTAATGAAGGAAAAATTGAAGAATGGAATTTCGTCATCCACGAAGGTTATAAATTGGAACCTCCGGGACATTGATTTCACTTATAAAAATAAAAGGGAGGGAGTAAGAATATTGATGACGGTTATTACATTCATATGATATAATTAAATTATATATATTATAATGTATATTTCATGGTCATTTGGATATAGGAGTTGAGGATAGAAAAATAAAATAGATGAACTTGAAAGTAAAAGAAAAGTTGAGAGATCCCTTATGAAAATTATGCAGCCTAACCTCGTCGCTTAAAATTTCATAAATGTAACTGATGAGAGAAAAAGTGTATATCATCATAAGAAAATAAAAAGGACTGTAATAGGAATAAATAATATCAAACCCCAACTTATGATAATGGGAATTCAAAGAGATAACATAAAAGAAGTATTGGCTAAAAGAGGAAGGTGAAATATTCCCTTATCTTGAAGAGTAACTCCTAGAACTTGAAGGTTGGGACCTTGGGGGCATAAAGACACCTTAGGAGGACTCCTAGGGAGGTAAAACCACCATATATTTGAGTATGGATGATTTTTAATGAAATAAAACGAAGGGATGAGTGGGTATTTATAGTAAAACAGAGATTTTTTTTATTAATTTAAAAAGACACCTCATTAGTGGTTTTTGTAAAACCACGGGCTTTCCCAGGGTATTTTTCCATGGTATTATCCAATTGAAACACCTAATATATTATTTTACTGTATAAAAGTCTACCATAATTTTATTTTAATTATTACATCATTATGATGTCCTTAAACATACTGAAAACTCAAAAATGTATTTTTCATATTCACGGAAAATTCAAGTATTTTAGAAAATCAAAAAAATTAACCCGAACCATTTTTCGACGTGTAGAATTAAAAATTGAAATCCATTTTTGGAAAATAATTTTCTAAATATTTTTAATTTAATTTTAAAATAAAAACATAATTTATTATAAAAAACAACATTAAAACCATAACTCGTTTTATAACAACATGAGAAATTAATCAAGGTCCCATAAAATTATATCACGACAATAAGAAAATAAAGTAACAATTTATGATTAAATTTTAGGAAAATAAATTTCCATTTTAAATTATTATATTAATCAAAAAATTGCAATTAAAATATTTATGACATGAAAAAATACCAAAACTTATACTATGATCGTTTTTCCACTTTTAAGATGTCTAAATTGTATTTATACATTCATGGGTGAAGTTTCTATTTTTTTTTCCAATTAGATATTCATTAATATTCATAAGGTTTTGTTACTATTAATAAGGTTATGTTACTATTCACCAAAAATTATGTTTGTCTTGTTAGACTCTAAATATCTTTCTGAATGCAACCGTGTCTATCAGTTTTTCAAAATTCAAATTGCAGAGTTAGGAAATTTATATTTATTGGATATGTTATAACAAAGTGGTGTTTTTTAGAGACTTAGTGTTTCACGCATTAAATTTTAAATCTATTTGTAAATTCTTGGGGTGTTACATTATACCCTCCTTACAAAAATTTCATCCTTGAAATATGAAATTTAATTTCAAAAGATGATGGTTGATACTTAAAAATTCACTTGTGGGAAAACCACATCAAGAATATAGTTAAAATGTCACGAACCAGGCCGGGTTTCCATCCGAACCGGTCCGCAGTATGGCCCGAAGGGTGTTCCTAATCCCCAAGGGTTGGTATAAGTTCTCGAGTATCCAAACATTACATGGGAACGATTTACCCAACAAAAATTGACATAAAACAATCAACATGATAAATAGATTGAAACAGAAGATCTATCAAACAAACAAGACCTTAAACTAAAAAAAAACTTAAAGGTCTACAACTCGATCCAATAACTAAAAAGAAAATACAATGAAGGAAATTAAAACACTGACTCAAACCTCTCGGAAAAAGAGAGACCACATCAACACCACTCTGAAAGAGATGAAAAACTGCAACATGAACCTCCATCGCAGAGTTCAATGCATCGACCTGGAATACAAAATAAATAGAGTCTACATACACCCAAAGGTGTATGTAGGGTGTGAGACAAAATCCCAGTAGGACTTCACCCAATAAAAATGTTCCATGCAAAAATATTAATTGACAATTACATTTGCAATTTTAATTAAAGAAAAGAAGTAAATGCTGGAACAATTTTAAAGAAAACGCAAGTAAGGAAAACAGTTTCAAATGGAACAACTTAAATTAGAAGACACACACACCCTTAATTTTTAAAATAACCAATGCGTCACACTAACGAGCGTAAAGTAACCAATGAGCACCAAATATGGGAGAGGCCTTGTGGGTGTTAGCTTGCTTGGGCCCCTAGATCTTCGTGTCTTAGTGAAATGTGGATTAGAAGGCCACGAATCTTATAAAATGTGTCTTAGAAGACCACGACCCTCAGAAAATGTGTCTTAGAATGACATGACCCTCAGAAAACGTGGATTAGAAGGCCATGACCCTCAGAAAAGGATATGTTTAGTTAGTGTGGCAATCGTCAGTCCTACCAGTGAAACAGGGTCGAGTCACTCTGGAACACTATCCCACTAGTATAGTCCACCCTCCTAGCTACCCGGGATTCCCTCTTTGTGCTCAATCAAGTTTCAAGTTCATGTCACACGTCACACTTATGCATAAAATCCCAACAGGGTACTTTCATACATCGAACCATCATTTGAACACCCAAAAACCTCTTTAAAAACCACACGCACTCCAAAAAAACCTTTCAAAAATTAATCTTCATAGGTTACATACTCAATTAAAACATTTTCATAGTTTAAATTCACTTATCATTTAACAAACCCCCACTCACACACATAAAAACCCTTTTGAAATAATTCGCACACTAAAACATTTTTCAAACATGTTTACCACTAGTGACATAATTTAATAAACCATTGAAAAAAAACTTTAAAGAAATAGTAAAATAATGTCACATGGCTTCACACACACTAAAGTAACAATTTATACATTCAAATGTATTCCAACACCAAACGAAATCGAATACAATTATAAAGTATGATCTGATCCACAAAAATTGTTGTATGGAAAATCTTGAACCATATGTAAAACACATTTTCACAAACCTCCAAATTTAATAAACCAAGAGTAAAAGATTATAAAAAAATTTCAAGTAATAACTTGGCGTCACCCATTAAAATCAAGCCAAAATTTTTCTATGACCAAACGCACCCGACACCATGTCAAAAACAAAGTTTTCACCACTTGAAAAAATTGATAAGCTAACCGCATAATTTAGAAATCACTAACAACTAACTAGATAAAAGTTCACAATAGAAAACACACACGTAACATAAACATGGTACTAAAAAATTTCAATACAAATAACATTTCAATGAAAAACTACTTTGCACTACATAAATAATTAAATAATATTTTTATAAAATTAATATTTCAAACAAATTCATCAAATAATAACTTAGATGGGGAACCACCAGCCTTGGGTGAAGAATTTCCCAAAATTGGTTGAATTATTCAATCCCACCTAATGCGCACCATAAACGTACCAAATATGAACCATAAAACATGAAATCGAACCAAGAAAATTTAATATTAAACCCTAAAAATAACCCCATAGCCGCTGAACAACCAAGAACTAAAGATAATCAAAGAAGAAGTAGAGGAATCAATTGAAAGATGGTGTCTCCTAGGACATCGCGCACGCTCGAGGAAAACCATCTAGAGGCCACAAGCAGTGGTAGGGCACCAGATGGGATTCACCGGACGGAGGCTGGCCAGGGGAAGAAGGGGGCGGCGATCTGGGCTGGTCGAGAGGGAGAGCAGGGCAGCAGCGCGGCGTGGCCGAGAGGCGATAGCAGGGGGCGCGATCCCATGGGGAAGACGTTGCAATGGGGCTGGCCGAGGAGGGAGGTGCTGACTTGAAGATCACCGAGAGGTAGTAGCCTGCCAGGGATTGCTGGAAGAGGAGGATAGAGCGCAACCGTAGTCAGTCGAGCCAGTATGGGAGGGTGCGGGATGGCGCAATGGGGTGTTCAAGGGAAAGGTGGCGCTGGAAATGGGAGGAGGGAAGCTCGCGATGAGGTGAAACACACAAGGGAGGTGCAGCGCGATGGAATTATAAGGGGGAGGAGGGTTGTGATGGGATGCAGGGGGAATGGGAGACCCAAAAACCCTTATAAAATAGAGAAAAAAATAAAATCAAAACAAATAAAAACAAAGAGAAATTAATATTAATAAAAATAATAAATATAAATTAATAATAATGATAATAATAATAATAAATTATAACAACTTTAATAATAATAATAATAATAAACTAAAAGAAGAATGATAATAATAAATAAAGTAACTTAATTATCATCAATAATATTGATAAAATTAATCATACTAATAACAAGAATAATAATTTCAAATAATAAAGACATTATTATCATTATTAAGAAAATTACATTATATTTTATTTTTTCCTATTTTGTGTTCGCTCATTGGTTGATTAATTAATTATAATTTATGGTAACAATAATTATAAAAAATAGTGACTTAATAAAATTTTAACAATATCAATAATGATAACTTAATAAAATTTATATTCTTAACACTATTACTACTACTACTAATAATAATAATAATATACACAAACAATATTATTATTATTATCCTCAAAATAATTCCTTGAATTTTTTTAAAACTTCTTATTTTCATTGTATTACAATTTTATTATTCAATACATTTTATTTATCCACGTTAATCATTAGGAAAGTCGCGCTGTGAACAGGGTGAGGTCGCGCGGTGACCCGGGCGAAGTCGCGCGGCTTTGACCCGCGTGTTGAATGCTGCCAAGGCAAAAACATACCATTTTAAAAAAGAACTCAAAATTTTAAAGTCGAGCTTCAAGCCGGACAACCCAATTCCCCGAAATTTAATAAAATAAATAGTGTAAAAGAGGTGGGTATGACAATTCTCCCCACCATAGCGCTTTCTGTCCCAAAAAGCCACAACTAATGCTGAACCCTGAAGTATCAATTGATAGCCCCTTAGGGTTCAAAAATGATCCCTACGAAAAGAAAATTAAAAGAGGCAAACACGTTGTGATCAGAAAAAGTGACTCAAAATAAAACTTCAAGAAACTTGTAAAAATACTTTCTGATCTGTGTCATCTGCCCCACAGAGCTAAAACACCTCCAGTTGATTGATTTTGGAAAAGAACAATTGAGGCCACATAAACCAACTTCACAAGATGAAATACCTCAAGCACCATTGAATGAAAACCACATCGTTTGACTGGAACAGGCAAACAAGACCAACCACACCCAAGGAATACTCTTATCACCTACCACCAAGTCATCTTTAGAAATAGAACTAAAAGGCCAATAGGGGAAAACCCAAAGGGGCTCCCCACCATTAGGAACTTACTAATGCTTGAGACGATATTGGAAAAACCGACATGGGGAGGCATGAGCGGACTCCCCACCATTAAGAAAAAGGCCAACACCAATTTATTCCAACGACATTTAAGAGAGTCCTATCATGGGTCTCCCCACCATTAGAGATGACAGAAGATACAAAACCTTGAAAATTTCCCGATGGAGACCAAACACCCCGCCACAAGGGGCAGGGAGGGAGGGGTCTGACTACTGGGGTGTCAAAAGCATGACCCAATACAAACCATCATTTCCACATCCCTAGATGAGAACCATTCAACTTTTTGACCAATTTACCTGAAAAACCCCATAAAGAGAACTAAAAGTTATTACATCTAGTGGGACACAACTCCCAAGACTTTATGGTGACAAGATGACCACACCTCCTCATGGAAACGAGAAATCCCATGCACCAAAACAAGTCATTCCGAATGTAATAGCTACAAGAAGTGATTTTAACTTCTTTCACCTCTAATACTGATGATAGAAATAAGTTCGGGGTCCCATACACTCTCGGGGTTCATGACCACGCACCAACTTCACTTTGAGGCCTATGTATGGAGCCCTAATGTTTGAAGAATCTCCTCCTTCACAGTCAAGAATGGAATACTCTTGAATAGAGATTCTCCCTTTGGTGTCACATGAAACCACACCACAACCAAGACAACACCAACAAACACAACACACCACGACATATGACTACTCTCTCACAGAACATCCACCAGAACAGAGGTTTAGATGATGCACATGCATCACCTCTTCACCTTCACCATGAAACTTAATAAGGAAAGACGCATGAAAAACACTCCCTAAGAGGAGGACACACTACTATGAAAACAAGGATTCTCGAAGGGTCCCACGAAATCCACCTTTTCCCTTCAAGATAACTCACGATGAAGATGTCACAAAACATGACCCTTACGACTGATGGGAGCACTATAAACCTTTCAAGACATCGGTCAAAACAGATAATTCCGAACCACCTTCAACCTTCCCTGCTGGAATTCCTTTCACCGTTTCTAGGTGAACCGTAATACACTACAATGTCAAACTTCGTACCCAAAAACTCACACAACTCAAAAAGACCAAAACTCCTATTAACATCCCTCGCATCTATCATTCCTCTATGAGAGTACCTGCTTAACTGAAAAGGGAAAAGGGATATAATTAGCATAATCCATGAAAAGGGAGAGTCCTTCGATCAACTGGAGGGCCGAACAATGGCGAATTGCCCGTGGCCGCAATTCAATCACATGTTAATGCTTTATGGGGGGTGGGGGTGGGGATTCACTAGTCAGGAAAGAAAACCATCGAACCAATCAAACTGGTCTAATGGTTAATTCATACCACAAAAGAACACTAAACATTCAGGGGGAACCACTATAGAGGATTCTGAAGAACTTTTCAAAGAAACTACTAACCACACGCTTTCACACCAACTTACCAATAAGAATTCAAACTCAAAACATGAATCATTAAAAAAAGACTCTCGATTTGAAATGCCTCACATCCAACATTTCCAAAATACAAGGACACACCACACAATCACCGGTTATTAAACACTAATGGTGTCCCATGGGCCTCACACGTGCATATTTTTGTTCCACACCTACAACCACCTCATATCCATCCTGGAACTCATCCTCTCATGCCATTAACCATTTCCCTTTTCATATAATCTCATACATGTGGTTTCCCCTGAGAGCACCAAGGATCAGAACCTGACCTTTCCAATTTTCAAAACCAAAAATTCAACCCACACTTTTCAAACCTTACACATCATTTCATTTTTTTAAGCACTACATTTGAAAAAATTTTCGAAGACCAAATCATTTTTTACTTAGAAACCATATTTCCACAAATCCAAAACAAAGAGACAAGGTACGATGCAGGAGGAGACTAGTGTCGGCGGGTGACTGGGACATATGGTTGGTGGCCATACGCCAATCACGCCACTGGCACAGAGAGTATTCTAGGTTTTTGTCCCTAGCTCTACATGGCTTTCCAGACCCTGTGAGCTCACTGGGACCACTGACCTTACTCCCCATTCGTTTACCTTAAATAAGATTATTCACAATGACCAAAGACTCAGACAAACCTCAACTTACTATGGTAACTCGAGTCTCTCCATGAGGTGTGTTGGCCAGACACCTTGCTCGAAGCAAGAATGTCGATTTCTATCACCCTTAACTTTGATCTACCCTGACTCTATCCTAGAATAACACGAACCAAGAAGCAAAACTCCTCTCATACCATTTTTTCATGAACCAAGCCGGGTCTCCATCTGACCTGTTTCCCAACCCGGACTTTGGTATGGCCCAAAGGGTGTTCCTGATCCCCACGGGCTGGCACAAGTGCACGGGTATCAAAACATTACATGGGATTTATTTACCCAAAAAAATAGACATAAAACAACCAACATGATAAATAGACTGAAATAGAATATCTATCAATCAAACAAGCCCTTAAACTAATAACAAACTTAAAGGTCTACAACTCGATACAATAACTAAAAAGAAAAGAAAATGGTGGAAATTAAAAAACTGACTCAAACCTCCCCGCAAAAGAGATACCACATCAACACCACTCTGAAAGAGAAGACCCACTGCAACATGAACCAGCATTGCTGAGTTCAACACATTGACCTGGAATAAAAAAGAAACAGAGTCTACATACACCCAAAGGTGTATGTAGGGTGTGATCCAAAATCCCAGTAGGAAATAACCCAATGAAAATGTTCCACTTAAAGTTATTAATTGACAATTACATTTTCAATTTTAATTAAAGGAAAGCAGTAAATGCTGGAATAGTTTTAAAGAAAACAGGATTAAGGAAAACAGTTTCAAATGGAACAACTTAAATTATAACACACACACACACCCTTACTTTTTAAAATAACCAATGTGTCACACTGACGAGAATAAATTAACCAATGAGCGAAAAATATGGGAGAGGCCTCATGGGTGTTAGCTAGCTTGGGCCTCGAGATCTTCATGTCTCAGTGAATCAAGGCTTAGAAGGCCACGACCCTCAGAAAATGTGGCTTAGAAGGCCACGAACCTCAGAAAATGTGGCTTAGAAGGCCATGACAATCAGAAAACGTGGCTAAGAAGGCCAAGACCCTTAGAAAAACATATGTTTAGTTAGTGTTGCAATCGTCAGTCTTGCCAGTGAAACTGGGTTGAGTCACCTTCAGAACACTATCCCACTAATCTAGTCCATCCTCCCAGCTACCCGAGCTTCCTGATTTGTGCTCAAGCAAGTTTCAAGTTCATGTCACACATCACAATTATGCATAAAATCTCAATAGGGTACTTACACACAACAAACCATCATTTTCACACCCAAAACTCTCTTTAAAAACCACACACACACACAAAAAAACCTTTCAAAACTTAATCTTCATAGGTTACATACTCAATTAAACCATCTGCACAGTTTAATGTCACTTATCATTAAACAAACCCCCACTTACACACATAAATACCCTTTTGAAATAATACACACACTAAAACATTTTTCAAACATGTTTCCCACTAGTGACATAATTTAATAAACCATTGAAAAAAAACTTTAAAGCAATAGTAAAATAATGTCCATTGGCTTCAGACACACTAAAGTAACAATTTATGCATTCAAATGTATTTTAACACCACACACACTCAAATACAATTCTAAAGTATGATCCGTGCCACACAAATAGTTTTATAGAAAACCTTTCACCATTTTTAAAACACATTTTCACAAACCACCTAATTTAATAAACCAAAAGTAAAAGCTTATAAAACAATTTCAAGTAATCACTTGGCATCACCCACTAAACTCAATCCAATCATCTTTTACGACCAAACACACTAGATGTCATGTCAAAAACACAATTTTCACCACTTTCACAAATTGATAAGCTAACCGCATAATTTAAAAATAATTAACAACTAACTAGATAGAAGTTCACAACAGAAAACACACACGTAACATAAACATGGTACTAAACAGTTTCAACACAAATAAAATTTCAATTAAAACCCACTTCACACTACAAAAATAATTAAATAATATGTTAAAAAAATTAACCTTGCAAATATATTCATCAAATAATAACTTAGACGGGGAACCACCTACCTCTGATGAATAATTTCCCAAAATTGGTTGAATTATTCAATCGCTCCTAACGCGCACCACAAACAAACCAAAGGTGAACCCTAAAACATGAAATAAATCCAACACAATTTAAAATTAAACCCTAAAAAGAACCCCATAGCTGCTGGACAATGAAGAAATTGAGATAATCAAAGAATAAGATGAGGAATCAATCGGAAGAGGGAGTCTCATAAGGCATCGCGAGCGCCAGAGGAAAACTAGTTGGAGGCTGCGAGCAGGGGAAGGGAGCCAACCAGGATTGGCCGGACGAAGGCTAGATAGGGGAAGAAGGAGGAGGCGATCTGGGTTGGCTGAGAGGGAGAGCAGGGCAGTGGCACGACGGGGCCGAGAGGCGGTAGAAGTGGGCACAACGGCATGGGGAAGACGTTGCGATGGGGCTGGTCGAGGAGGGAGGTGCCAACTTGAAGATCCATGGGAGGTAGCAGCCTACTGAGGATTGTTGGAAGAGGAGGATGGAGCGTGGCTGGAGTGAGTTGGGACAGTAGGGGAGGGTGTGGGGTGGCACGATAGGGTGTTCAAGGGGAAGGTGGCACCAGACATCGGAGGAGGGAAGCTCGCGGTGAGGTGGAACACACATGAGAGGTGCGACGCGATGGAATTCTAAGGGAGAGGGGGGTTGTGACAGGATGCAGGGGGGGATGAGAGACCCTCAAACCCTAAGAAAATAGAGAAAAAAAGAAAACCAAAACAAATAAAAACAAATATAAATTAATAATAATAATAATAATAAATATAAATTAATAATAATAATAATAATAATAATAAAAATAAATTCTAACAATTGTAATAATAATAATAATAATAAACTAAAACAAGAATGATAATAATAATTAAATTAACTTAATTATCATCAATAATATTAAAAAAATTAATCATACTAATAACCAGAATAAGAATTATAATAATAAAGACATTATTATCATTATAAAGACAATTATATTATATTATATTTTTTTCCTATTTTTTGTTCGCTCGTTTCTTGATTAATTAATTATATTTATGTTAACATAAATTATAAAAAATAGTGACTTAATAAAATGTTAACAATATCAATAATGATTACTTAATAAAATTTTTATTCTTAACACTATTACTAATAATAATAATAATAATAATAATATTCTCAAAAAATATTATTATTATTATCCTTAAAATAATTATGTGATTTTTTTAAACTTATTATTTTCATTGTATTACAATTTTATTATTCAATACATTTTATTTATCCACATTGATCATCGGGAAAGTTGCACGGTGAATAGGGCGAGGTCACACGGTGACTCGGGCGAAGTCGCGCGGCTTCGACCACACGCTTCCCGCGCACTGAATGCTGTCAAGGCAAAAACATAAATTTTTAAATAAGAACTTGAAAATTTAAAGTCGGGCTTCAAGATGAACTACCTGATTCCCTGAAATTTAATAAAATAAATAGTGTAAAAGAGGTGGGTGTGACATAAAATATTCTATTAATAATAGGAAATGAAAATGCCTCAGTTACTACAAAACAACTCATTATAATTGGAAAAAAAGTCCAAGGAAGAATGGAAAAACCATCATTTAGCATCATTAAACTCTAAAACCCATACAATGATCAACTTAAACCATTTCGTAAATGGTTAAAAATTCCAAAATATAACGATTCAACACATTATAATGAAGGCCTCTAAATCTCCAAGATGAACTTATCATTAACCCTTAATCAACAAGAAGTGGATCTAAAATTAACATTCCAAACATGTGAACAACATCATCATGTATCCTCTTGAAATATATTAATAACTAGAATTACCATAAAACCATATTGGAAACATGCATTCCTATGTATTTTTTAAGTAAGATACAATTTTTGGATATATTCCTTAAATCAAAAAGTGTTGTAAAATCCATCGATGATAGCATAGATCACTTCTCAGAAAGTCAATAATTAGTTCCAAGGTAGTCAGTACTTATACGAATCAATAATTTCTTCATCATTATCTCTACATGAGATATATATATTAATGGTGGTCTTTCCCTCAATCATGTGTATTCTAAAAAGTTTAACTTTTGACTGAATCACTTTTCTATTAGACCATTCACCATATGACCTCAAATCCTTAATGAAATAGTACTACAGTACAATACTTATAAATCTCATAATTCCTAAAACTTGTTTTATACTGACAAAATATTCAAATGATATGATTCTTGACTAGGAATATTAATAATTCTACTTCATTTGTGGTAGCATCATAACTTTATCATTATCCAAAATCATCATTTGGGGTATATTCCTTTGATGCTTAGGACATTGATTCGCATAGTGTCCCATCTACTTGATATTGAATCATTGAATATAGGGAAATTCTTTCCTTGTATTATGATTATGATCATGGTGTCCTTTTTATACACACTTGAAGCAAACTCCTTTTCCTCTGAAGCATATACCAAGGTGTTTACTTCCACAATTATCACATGTGGGAAAATACATCTTTTTCTTCTTCCCTTTATCTATGTTTTCCCTGACTTCCTCTTCTTCTTTTTCTTCCCTTCAAATCCATAGGACTCAGAGAATTATTTTCATGCCTTGTCAACACATGATAGTATTTCCTCATATGATGAGGATACTTGGGAGACAACATTCCTTTTAAATGATGGTTAAGACCATCAAAGATATGATCCTTATCACTCTTCACATCTCATGCATTTTTGAAGTTCTCATTTCCTCTGATAAGAACCATTTATAATTAATTCCATATTATATATTAGCTTGTGATATGATGAACTATTTATGAATCTAAACATGGTATAACACATAGCATAAATTTATGCATCATAAATACTAGAACCATATACGTTGGCTACATTGGGGGAATAAATCTTTCATAATGGTGGGTAAATAAAATGTGAATTATCCTAAGCATATCCCTAGGGAGTGTCAATACCAAGAGTGCAACAAGGCACATTGTCGTGTATGAGGATACATCGATTTAAGCCTAAAACTCCTTGTTGGAGTTTTCACTTCTATGTACATCTGTGCCAGAGCCACCTCTACCTATTTGTATCTAGAAATGGATGTATTTTCTAGAAAGATCGACATAATATATTCCTTACCATAATTATAGGACGTTCTTGTATGTTTTTACTCAAATACTACATTAGGGCATTGTTCCTTAATATACATTTTTTAATCTAGTTTCTAAGTTTACTACTAAACTTCCTTTGATACCAACTATAAGGGCCCAGACCAATTTCCCAGAGAAGGTGCCTTATTTTATTACATTGGATTGATTACGAGGAATCAAATCCTAAAGGAACGAGTAGTTTAGTAGTTTTGGAAATACATATACATAGATACGTTCAATATTACAACTTGAAAAGAAAAAGAAACATATAAGTGTTATTGAGAACATCCACCATTCTAAGATTATCCTTGTAGATCAATCATAAAAAAATTCTTCATGTTATGAGAAAATGAAACATAAGAAAGGGGTGAGCTCAAAAACTCAGTAAGATTAAGAAATAAAATTAAAGAAATATAAACATTTGGAAAATTGAATAAATAAAAACATATTCCTTTAACAAAGAATAAACTTGAACACATTTTGGCTGGAATAAGAGTTGAGTAAGTAATGCCATAATAAAACATAATCCTGAGTATTCTAATTGTAGATTAACCACATGAAACATCAATAATACTTTCATTATGAGGTAGTGAATAATGTGGTGTATCATCACTATACCTTTATGTCCTTGTTCCAAGACCATAAATAATAATTTTTTCAAGGCCTTGTTCCAAAACCGTAGTTTGTCTCATGAGATCTACCGATGCACCGAGGGGCTATAGCGGTCCCCACCCAACACTTAATAAGTCAAATTAATTATTAATATGAGTGGGGTGAACATAAAAAACATACGCATTCATATTGAAACTATCATATGAAATGTAAATAATTTTCCCCAGTCATTAAGCATAAACCCTAACCATTCAGAGTAAATTGTTGAATGGTTTTAAGATAGCACATCCACAGTCAAAATAATCATAAACCATTACATTAAATATTGTAGATGATATAATAATAGATAATCCTCAATTAAGTACAATATTCAACAAAGGATTTTGACATAGATGAAGATACTTTTAAATGAGACCTTGGAAAAATGCTTGAGGAAATAATCCTTAAACATTCCAAAGTGTCCTATACCATCATAAAACATTAAAATCATAATCCCTTAGAATATAATGAGAATAATGAGACTCTTGTTATGATATAATAAAGGTAAGTACATACACCACAAGTAATAAGTATGTGGTGAACAAGGAATATATCTCATAAAAGATAAAGTGAGATGAGAAGAATCCTTTTTTACTTTGGAAAGAAGAGTTATTTTGAAAAATCCCTTGTATTTTCCATGAAATTAGTTTTTAAACATAAATATACCAGAAAATAAAATAATATTATATTGAAATTATTTTTTAGGCATAAATGATGTCCCACTGAAGTGAAATCATGTAAAAATAGTTCTTAAGATTCTTTAGAACTAAATCATTTTAGAGCATTTTAATGAAAGTATTAAAGAGAATTTTAAAGTGGAAAGAAAAGTTTATTATATCAAATCTAGAAATGATCCAAGATCATTTTTAATGATAAAATTAGTGTTTTTATAAAAATAATAGTGCCTTAAAACTGATTCTGGTGTACACTTGAAAAAGGGTAACAATTCGAAAAGATCCATTGAATCAGGTTGGTATTTCAGAAAACATTTTTAAAGTTCCTCTTAAAAAAAGTAACTCCCCATAAAATAAGAAATTATTCTGGATGGTAAACATATATAAAACACACACATAGAATTTATGATGAGTACATAATAATACATAAGAATTTCATAGAGGTAATTAGACAGTGAAAGTAACCCGAATGAAAATGGAATTTCGGGTGGAAAACCCTTATTACTTTGTAATCAAATAATTCATATTCCCCAAAATTAATAATATTAAAATAAAACATTGTATAACATAAAAATAAATATATTCATGATATGTTACATCAATGGTCAGTATACATACACCATACACAAGTATTAGTAGTGAATATGGAAAATCTCACAAAAATAGAAGCGAGATGAAGAAACCCTGACCTTAAGTTTGAATGTGTTCCGCTCTTGAACATAAGGTAATGGAATATAAAATTATAATTATTAATAACTTATTTAATAATATATTATACATGTATTTATTTTATCATAATTCTATTTAGTTTATTTATTCCTTTATTGATAAGTTATTATATTGAATTTCGTCGTTCCAGAGTGTTTGTTTTCTTTATTTTCATAATCCGTTCACTTGTTTTTAAGTAATGGAGTTCATGTGGAAAGGATTTAAATCTATAGAATTGAAATTAAATATTATTTATGAAGATAAAAAATTGTTAATGGTCATTTCTATCATTTGGTTACATGTAAAAAGGACAAATCATTAGATGAAAACTACTTTGATTATTTGGTGGTATTTGGATTACTATGAACTAGTTTTGTCATATAAATTAATAATATGTAAATATACTAGTTAATGAATATTAATTAGGTTATAATACATATATTATAGTCTGGTAAAACCATCTAAATGGGTTCATTACCAGTAATGAAGGATAAATTGAAGAACAAAACTTTGTCGTCCACGAAGGTTATAAATTGGAACCTCATCGATGTTGATTTCGCTTATAAAAATAAAAGGGAGGGAGTAAGAATATTGATGATGGTTATTAAATTCACATTATATAATTAAATTATATTTATGATACTATATTTATCATGGTAATTTGGATAGTTGAGGTGAGGAGGGAAAAATTAAAGAGTTGAAATTGAAAATAAAAGAAAAGTTGAGAGATCCCTTATGAAAATTTGGCAGCTTAACGACGTTGCTTAAAATTTAATAAAATGAATTGATGGGATAAAAATAGTATCTAATCATATGGAAATAAAAATTACAGTAATAGTAATACATAATATCAAACCCCAACATATGATAATGGGAATTCAAAGAGATAACATAAAAGAAGTGTTGGCTAAAAGAGGAAGGTGAAATATTCCCTTACCTTGTAGAGTAACTCATAGAACTTAAAGGTTGGGACCTTAGGGGATTAAGGACACCTTGGGAGGAATCCTAGAGAGGTAAAAATAAAATATCATCGAGGATGAGTGATTTTTAATGAAATAAAACAAAGGGATGAGTGGGTATTTATATTAAGAGAGAGAGAAGTTTTTATTAATTTAAAAAGACACCTCCATAGTGGTTTTTGTAAAACCATGGGCTTGACCATGGTATTTTCCCATTGTATTATCCAAATGGTAAACATGATATATAATTTTAATGTACACAGGTCTACTATAATTTTATTTTAATTATTACATCATTATGATTTCATTAAACATACCAAAAACTCAAAATTGTATTTTTACTATTCACTGAAAATTCATGTATTTTAGAAAATTCCCAAAAATTCACCCAAACCATTTTTCAATGCATAGAATTCATAAATGATATTTATTTTTAGAAAATAATTTTCTAAATATTTTTAATTTAATTTTTAAATAAAAAAATATTTTATTTCAAAAAACATCTTTGAAACCATAACTCATTTTATAACACCTTGAGAAATTAATCAAGTTCCCATAAAATTATCTTATGACCATAATACAATAAAGTAACAATTTATGATTAAATTTTATGAAAATAAATTTCCATTTTAAATTATTAAATTAATCAGAAAATTTTAATTAAAATATTTATGACATACAAAATACCAACACTTACTATGATCATTTTTTCACTTTTAAGATGTCTAAATTGTATTTATACATTCAAGGGTGAATTTTCTATTTTTTTTCCAATTTACTATTCATTACTATTCATAAGTTTATGTTACTATTCATAATGGTATGTTACTATTCACTAAAAATTATGTTTGTCTTGTTAGACTCTAAATATTTTACTGAACACAACTGTGTATGTCAGTTTTTCAAAATTCAAGTTGCAGATGTGGAAAATTTATGTTTATTGGATATGTTATAACAAACGGTTGTTTTTTAGAGACTTAGTGTTTCAAGAATTAAATTTTATATCTATTTGTAAATTCTTGGGTTGTTACATTTTTCCATTATTTTGTGATTTGAATTAATTTAAGGGATTTCTTGTTTGTGTGAATTTATTACTAGATTAACATGAGAGGCCTTGGGTTTGTGTTGGTAACCTCAAATGGTTCTATCCTATTATATATCATGAATATTCCAGTAATTATAGCCTTGCTATACCTAACAAGATAGAATATATGACCTGGTGACACTGTGAGAGATCCCAAAAATTATCAAGTTCATGTAAGTGATTGATTGATCTAAGAGCATGTCCTAGTTAAATTTAGGCATAGAGGTTAGAGCCCTCATTTTGCATATTTTGTACTTAGTCGAGATATGTTGTTACTTTATGTCCGTTTTTTGAATGTTGATATTAATTATTCTATTTTCTCATTTGGTTATATTGTATATTTTCCATATTAATTAAATTAATGTAGTTAATTTTGTTTTTATATGAATAAAGGATTTATTATTTTTTTACAACTTGTTATTTTATGGAAAAAACAGTATTTGAAAAATTAATGTTTTTATAATAGAACTATAACACACCTAATTTTAGGTAAGTGAATTTAATTCATGTTTTCATGTTTTTGGTAGGTCTATTTTGGTTTCAAGAATCATTAGAGGGATGGTGGGTAGAAGGATGTTGGGATTTTAATTTATAGGCTTTACTATAATGTGGGGCCGACTATGGTGAAGGTTGTGGTCCCGAGAATTTTGGCACTCCAGGTGTAGTAGTTGGATAGGCCATAGGGACTCCAAATTGATTTAACAATGACCATTTTAGTGGGTATGGTGGCCGAGAGTCTCTCCTATGGGAAATGAGAAGACAAAAAATCCTAGTGGATGGGCATAGTGGTCGCACATAGTGGGTCTCTCATGGGAACTATTCAAAATGTACTAGGAGAATGAAGCACCTCGTGGTCCTAGGAGTGGTTCTTGTTGAATCCAACCATCTATGAACCAACCAAAATGGAATGGGTGAACTCATCACATTGTGTTCCGGGGTGTGGTTCCAACCATCATGATTTGTAAATAGATTATTTACTCCATTAATCATTGGGGAGGGGAACCAAATTCAAGAGGTAAATCATGGGTGAGATATATGGAAATATTAAATCCAATTTTAAACCAATTTCACCCCTAAATAACAAACATTATTCCTCTACTCAAATTTTTACTCGATATAGGCATTTTAGGATGATCTATTTTATGAAGAAGCTCTTCTTCTTGGTTTTTGATGTGTGATTGGACTCACAATAGTTTTCTTCATATCAATAAAACTTTATATATAACTCAAAGAAATTAGTTTTAAAAAAATTAGATTTATGATTGTTGATGAAACTTCATTATTGAAACCTCCTAGATCTCTTATGAAGAATGCTATTATTTTTAAGAAATATATAGTTTTTTGAAAATGAAAAGAGAATCTAGATTTTCAAGATAAGTGATTTTAAAATGTGAATATGGAACTTTGTGTGGAATCATGTGAGTTCATGATTCATATGAAATGAGACTCATTGGGTTAGATTTGATCATGATTAAAATTATCTACTTAAGGGATCTAAATACCAAGTGACATCTTAGGTTTGGAGGTATGAATACTACTCACAAGTATGGTATGTTTAGTGGTCTTTCTTTGTTAAGATTTTTATTGGGTGAGAGAGTTTCATGGGTGTGTGTTTATGACATGGGATCCCTTCATGGTGTGGTTTGTCATTCCTTGCTATAGAATACATACTTTTACTAGAATTTTCATCCTCTTCTAGTTTATATATATATATATACATATTATTTTTTTGAGCTGACTTTTTCCTGTCTTAGTGTCATGTGTGGGAAGTCTTGGTGATTAACTTTTGGGTTATATACTCACCTGTACATATGCACCTTGGTACAAATTAAGACTCTATTTAACATGATACTTGTTCGAGAAACTTTTTATAATTTTCCCATGGAGCATACTAATTCTACAACCATGTAATTTGGGAGTTGGATCTTAGAGAGTGTCTTACTATAGAGTTTTCATAGTGAAAAATCGCTTCCTTGGAGTCTTTTTATGCATTAGGATGTTGTAGAATTACTATTATCTATTTTTTGTTGTATCTATTATATCATTATTATTCTATCATTGTGATTTTGGTTGGTTTTATATCACACATTAGGCTTAATTTATCCTGTTGTAATTGTCTATTGAAGTTGCTGTTTTGTATGTAAGGTCAAATCATCCAGCATGACTTGGTAATGATATTGTAATTTATTGGAAGTCTTTGGTTTCATGAACCCATCCCACCAAATATACAACAATGAAGGGATATAGTGATGACCCCTAAGTTGCACCTCCATTAGGCCTTTGGTTGGCCACTAGCACATAGGGTATAAAAATATCATAAATGGGAGGCATTACCCTATGTATAAAAACAAGATCAGGATATATGATGAATCATCCACATACAACTCCATGATATAATATAAAAAGGAACCAAAACCATCCCAAAATACATGAATAAATAAAATTTATATAGATAAAAGTATCTAAATGTAAATTCTCAAAAACAAAGCTAGAGTAGTGATGAAACAAATTTCCAAAGTTCTAAGATATATTAAGTTCCAAAACGGTCCACATATTCCTACTAAAAATCTGAAAATTAGCTTATATACATAGGGTTATCATATAAGTATACTTAGTAGAAAAATGAATGTATCTCATGAAAATGTGAAAGAAGTATAGTAATGCACCCATGAGAAAATATAAGAACCATAAACACATAAACATGCCAACTATCCATCCCAATATCACTAAAGTATTCTCACCAAATATTTTATGCCAAATATAATAACACAATATGAATCATATCGATAAAGGGTACCTAATAAAACTTTTCCCACTGATTTTCTGCTCTCATACCCCAAATTCATATTTCATTGCACTCCCATATCTCCCAAATAACATATATCATTTTCCCACAACATGATCACATCACATCACTCCTATAGTCACCTGGGCTAAGGCCCTATAACACAGTCACATCTCATCCCACTGGAAGATACCTGGGCCATCACATCACAACCAACACCATAACCAGAGTAGTAGGATATCATGAACATGGAAGATATCACCCTCATAACAAACTATTACAATGCACAATCCCCACCATAAGCCTCCCCATAACACAATCATATCACGTATCTCCTGAAAACACTTGGGCCATCACCTCACAACATGATCGCATCACATATCGCCTAAAGACACATGTTCCATCACCTAGTGCACTAAAAAAAATCTATCCATCATATCATTTGCATATCTATTCGTAGGGAAGAAAGAGAGGGAATGAGCAGATGATCAACCATCAATCCTCTTCATTGGGATGTTGGGAAAATAACCCAAGTGTTAATATATGGGTATCGACACATAGTGCTTGACATGGGTGGGGTGCATATAGAAATAACAAGTAATATATATATATATATATATATATATATATATACATATAAGCCACAAAAATCCCAACCTAAGGGTTCACAATAAATAACTAACCAACTCACAAAATCCCTACCTTTTCTTACACCTCTAAATGAAGAAACTACATAATAGACACAATCTAGGATCCACTTAACACTTTTCATTACAAACCAAATCAATTTAATTTAAATGAAACATTTCCTTCATTATTTATCAACAACCACATTTAACCACACACCCCATTATTAATTTTTTTTGTCAACTATTTCCAACACATCAACCAAACCAAACCCTAATCATTTCAATCATGATTAAATACCTATTCCATCACTACCTGAGAATCTATCAAAACATTGGAACACAAAACAAGAAAATTATCATCCCCATCAAACTATAACCTCACTACCCCACAAGCACAACCAAACAAACCATTACCTCACCACCCCAAATCATATAAAAAAAACAATAACCTTATCACAATAAAAAAATGAACAATTAAACCATCACCTTACCACCCCAAAAACATGACCACATCTCAGCCATCTGACGCACACACTCTAACCACACATAAAAATTATACATAACCACCCCACAAAACGACCACACATCACATCAGATCACAAACCATTTTATAGATTTAGAAAGGGAATTTTATCAATTCCACTTCTTTATTATTGGGGAATTATCTCAAAATCCATAATCCTAGGGAAAATATTTCATTATAAATATATAAGTTATTAACCAATTTCACATTTAGGATGATATCACACAACACATAATAGGGTTTCTATATAACAAAATCTACTGTGTAAAAAAATACCCCAACATCCATGTTTTTCATCTGGGAATTTATCCTATAAATTCATGGTATGACAAATAATATTAAATCTATAAAATCATGAGAATCATTTCCTTTCATATATATTCATTTTAACATATTAATTTATCTTCTTTAATACATATAGAACCATCTTCCCAAAAGATATCAAAATTAAAACCATCACGCATAATACAAAAAATTGAGAAACAAGGGATTGTATACCTAAAAGGAAGAAGATTCATGTGATTCCCTACACCAAAAAAGGTGTTGTAAAAAGGTTGGTATCAACAATGGAAGAAACTCAAACCAATGTTAGTAGGGTTCCATGAATCCATGGGAAGGTCTACAGGACCTCTAGTCTCAAGAGAATGCAAACAAGAAGTAACAAAGGGAGGTTTCCTTGTTTTTAGAGTAAAAAAATATGGAATGATTAGAATTTCAGATTGTAAAAGATTTAATCAACCAATTATTGTGGATATAATTAAATTACATGTGATATGAATATTTTATAGACTTGTTCATCATAAGAAATAAAGTATATAATTATCCTTGAAAAATGGCCTTTGAATGCCCTTGATTTACATGGTCGAATGACCCACATGGTCATTTTAACGTAACTAAAGGAAAAATCCACATAGTTGATTCCACATTGCTAAAATCCCCATGAATCCAAAAGATTCACATAATTATTTTCATGTAGTAGACTCAACCACATTGCTGATTCATCCATATATCTGATTCACGTAGTCGATCTCACACATAGTCAATTCACATAGTCAATCCATCCATATAGCCGATTCACATAGTTGATCACTCATGTATCCAATTCAAATAGCTAATACAACCACATAGATGATTCAACTATCTGAGAACAAAAATGACCACACCAACTGACCTCATGACCAACCTACTTACTGCACGAACAAATAACTGATCATGCCAACTGACTGTATAACCAACCTAACTATCGTGTGAACAAAAAACTAATCATTCCATCCAAATATATGACCAAACTACCTACTACAGGAATAAAAAACTAATTTATCTAAAAAAGAATTAATAAAAAAGTGACCACAATAATTTAACTTATAGGAACTAGAGGAAAAGACTCCTAAAACTATCCATCCACAAGAATTGGCATAGCAATAAGCCAGGATGGCTTGGTATATTACATCAGATGCCTCTCATACGATTCATGTCCTTAAGAATTAAAAAAAACATTAGAAATATATGGTTCTAAATAACCACCCCATGAGATACCTCTCAAGGTTCTCATTACACCAAAAACACTACCACCACCCAAACTCACAAACCAAAACACCAAAAAATAGCCCAAAAACCCACATCACTACAAAACCACACCTCTACACAACCACTAAAGAACCATTTCAACCTCAAAATAGCTCAAACTAACAACTAATAAAACATCAAAAACTACACCACACCAAACACATGAATCATGGAACTTCATGTACCATTTCAAGATTCTATCTATTCAAAGTAGTAGTGACTTTCCCACCTAGGTTTAATCACATCAGATTATAATGTATCAGAATTAGGAGTCAACTCATACCTTTTTCATATGTTAGGTTTTTATCATACATATTACATCAAGAAAATAACACAACTCATAAAGAAAAAGGATTTGAGAAAACACATAATCTAGGAAAAACTAAACAAATAAAGGAAAACTCAAAACATATCTAGGTATTGGGAACACATCTACATCTCTAAATCCCAAGTACTATAATCTAACCACTATACCTCTATAAAATATGAACCAAGAGAATGGTTCACCCAAACAATACCTTCCCTAAATGATCCTGCATCTTTACTGACTTCTCCACAAACATCGTGTTATCCTTGATATTTAACTATCCCCATGAAATGAAACAAGATTTATCATGAAGGTATGAACTAATTGAAGACACATCAAAGACTTCATGGATCCTCTCTATACATGGTGGAAAAACCAATTGATAGTCACCTCTTTAAATCTCCCCAACACCTCAAAGGGTCCAAAAAACCTAGGAGAAAGCTTACTCCTTCTACCAAACCTATGTGATCCTTGTCCAGGGGAATCCTTTAATAACATGTGGTCTCCAAACTAAAACTATA
Organism: Viscum album; assembly: GCA_963277665.1. Classification (NCBI taxonomy): domain Eukaryota; kingdom Viridiplantae; phylum Streptophyta; class Magnoliopsida; order Santalales; family Viscaceae; genus Viscum; species Viscum album. Next base: position 733,509,408 of record OY728147.1, on the reverse strand, counting down.
AGGGCCTACTCCTATAATCAATATATGACTAATTATGGTCCTGAACTACTTTCATCCTCTCACTAACAAGTTGAACCCTTTATGTCATGCTCTACACCACGTTGGGATCAAGAACTGATACCTCCCTAACCTCTATATAGCATAACATATACTGACACAGATGCCCATACAAAGCCTTGAATAGATTCATGCTAATAGAATAATGATAATTTTTTTTAAAATCAAACTCAAGTAAAAGAAATTTTCATTCCCATGATCCATTGAATTATAATATGTGCACCTAAAACATATCCTCTAGTGTATCGATATCCTGCTCAGTCTTCCCATCCATCCAAGGGTGTAAAATATTGATGAGGTGTAACTGCATTCCAAAATAATGTTGAAATCCCATCCACACTCATGAGGTAAAACATGTGTTCTGATCTAAGAAAATGGACATCATAACTTCATGGAACTTCACCACCTCATCTACACACCTCCTCACCAAAATGCATCCATGATGACTGACTACTTGATCACTAGAAAATGGGCCAAATTCATCAATAGATCTATGAATACCTAGACAACATTATAACCTCTCTGAGTTCGGGGTAACCCTATGATGAAATCCATCGACATTTCATCTCATTTCGACTTGGGAACATCCAAAGGCTATATCAAAACACCAAGAACATGATGCTAAACCTTTAATTTATGGATAATGAATCACTTACCCAAAAACTCCACAAGAACCTATTTCATCTTTGGCCAAAAAAATTGTGTCCTCAATCCTTAGTACATCTTGGAAACTCCTAGGTGTATCATTAAAGGTGATATATGAAAATCACATAGGAATACCTTATACATTGCTACCAGAACAAACATCCTCTTCTAAAAGAACATCTGGTTCTAAAAATCATCCATCCATCCTTACAGAGCATCATCATTGACAACATGATTACAAATCACCTTTCCTCTGAGTGTCCCCATTGAGACTCCTCCACCCATTGATTCAAAGAAGGGTTCATTACCATCTACAACAAAAAAGTCTACCATTAAACACCCTATAATCTATGTTAAAGTCTTAAAACTCTTCTGTTTCTCTATAAACATTACCAGACTCTCTATCAACATTATTCTTCAACTTCCTACTCAAAGAATTAGCCACCACTTTACCCTTTCTGGGAGTATAGGAGATCAAAAAATCATAATCTTGAAGAATCTCATCCACCTCTACTACTTCTAATTTAGATCATGTTGAGAAAATACATACCTCAAGATCCTATGATTTGTGAAGACCACAAAGAAATCCCCAATGTGGTAATATCACCACAACTTCTATGCAAACATAATTGCTACTAACTCTAGATCATGGGTGGCATAGTTATGCTCAAGGGGACATAACTGACTATAACCATAATAGATTACTTCCTTATGCTAAATCATGATTCATCCCAATCCCAGATATGAAGCATCACAAAACACCTCAAACACTACCCCATCCTATTGAAACTGGAGTATTGGAGAACTAATCAATTTACCCTCAAGGTAGCCAAATGCTGCCGAAAACTAATCAATACTAATAAAATCCTTGTCCTTATTTTTCAAATATTTAAATAGGGGCATAATCCATGAGAATATGGATATGAACCTCTTATAATATACCACAAGGCTATGGAAGCTATGGACCTCTTCCACAATATCATGGGATTCCCAAGTAACAACTTTCTTGACCTTTGATGGGTCCATAGCCACACCATTTTGGGAAACCATATGCCTAAGTAAATTCACCTCTCATGTCCAAAACATAAACTTGGACAACTTTCTATAGATATGGTAGCATCAAAGAACCTATAAGACATATCTACGATGATCAAAATGATCCTCCTCTGACTTCAAGTTGGTCAATATTCTTTCAATGAACATTGCTATGAACTTATCTTATAATTAATAGAATATGGGGTTTATGATCTCCATGAACATAACTGGTGTGTTTGTGACATTGAAAAACATGACCATGAACTTGAAGTGACCATATCGATATCTAAAGGTAGTATTTGGGATATCTCCCTTTTTCACCCTCAAATGGTGATACCCATGCCACAGATCAACCTTTGAAAACCAACTTGCCTCTCTTAGCTTGTTAAAAAGATAATCTATCCTCAGAAGAGGGTAACAATTTTTACCATTTCCCGATTCAACATCTAGTAGTCCATGAAAAACCTCACACTACCATCCACCTTCTTAGAGGAAAACACTAGAGCAACCCAAAATGACACACTTGTCTAGATAAAAAACTTGTACATCATATCATCAATATAAATTCTTAACTCTCACAACATAGAGGGATCTATTCGATAGGGAACCATAAAAATTGGAGAAGCACTAAGATGTAGATCTAGCATGAACTCAACATCATGTCAAGAGGGTAGTTTCATAACATCCTTAAGAAAAATAGCCAATAAATCCATGATAACCCTGGGATCCTAATCTACACAAGAATCCACTAAATCCATAGACAAATTTTCCATCATAGAAAAAAGTATTTTCACATGTCTATTTCCCAACTGATGGCCTCACTCACCAATAAAAACCACAGGTTGGGCATCCACATATGATAACATGACTCTCTTATAGAAGTAGTTGATAAAATAATATATATAATATAACCAGGTGATGATGAGAATGACATCATAGAAGTGAATTTGTAGCAAGAAAAGATCCCCATTGGACGGATGTGGTCCCATAATAAGTCTACACCCCTGACACACATCATGTTAGAGTTAGTGTCATAGGATGAAGTGTTTATAATTTTATTACATGTATGTTCGATGTATTTAATATTAATTAATTTTTTTTTACATATTTTCATTTTTATACATGGATTTAATTTAATAATTCCCTAGATTATTTGTCTCATTGAAAAAGTCATAGTAGTTCCTGACTATGATGAGAACCTCATAGTGGTATGGAAATATTCTTAATATAGTTTTGTAGTTGGATAACATACTATGATTGGACACATAGTATTTAGACCATCATGTGTGAGTACTCATAAGTGGATGAGGCTTCTTCCTATGAAGTAAAAACTTGGTAATCTCAAATACAAAAGATTATGAGAACAAACCCACCAATAAGAATTATTCATGTTTTTGGTGTCATTTGATATCCCTATATATGCTCAGGTGTAATGGTCCTCATACTTTAAGATTATCATTAATTAATTTCACGATTTTTCACTTATATTTGATGATGAAAACCATGATGACATATGTTCGTGGTGAGGTAGGGTATGTTGGGTGATTCATGATTGGGATGTCATTAATGGATAAGTCGATGAAGGATTTTTCCCTTCCATATTTATGGAAGATGATATCATGTCCATTTTATTGGAACATAACTATCACCCAAAATTCAATGACCATGGGGAAATTATGTGTTTATTCCAAATAATCAATGAAAGATGTTTCAAGCATATAGGTTGGTGGAACAGATGTGGATCCTTCTTGATGAGATATTGTAACAAGGATATTATATTACACAATGAGCATTCATATGTGGCTTTCATTATTGCGATATTGATTTATTTATCTTGGGTGACTTGACCCATTGGTAGATAGTAATCTTGGAATTTTGGAAAGCCCGCCTAATGACAATGAGGAAGAATCCTAGAGGGTCACATAGTTTTTGTTTCCATTAATCTTAATTACATTTTATTTAAATTTAATTAATGTAATAAATATTATTCTCTAGACTAAGGAAAATTTTTATTCAAGTTTTATTGATCGCATAAATTAAATTAATGTTCATTCATCGAATTGTGAATAAAAAATATTTATTTATTTTATTAAATATTTAATAAATATTTATTTACCATTTTGTGAATGAAATATTTATTTAAGAAAAAAATTATTTTATTTGGGTATTAAATAAATTTCGGAGGATTTCGAATGGACCAAGACCGATTCTAGTGACAAATATTAATAAACAAGTTGGTTAAATAATAATTTTTATTTCAAAAGTTGGTATGTGACACAAAATAATAATAATATTTTTTTTATTATGTGACTTATGGATTGTTAAATATTATTATATTATTTAATAACTGATATAAATTAAATAATTACTTTAACCTAAACCTTAGCTCTATAAATAGAGGATTCTATCTATTACATATATCATCGACTGGTGTAATTGAAATAAATTTTTTTTCACATAATGAATTATATATAGACTTTTAATTTTCTCTACCTCTCAAGAACAAGAAACAAAAGAGCGATTTCGATCAAGAATGAACAACATAAGGCATTTGATTCACTACACTATCACTTGGAGATCAAGTGGCATTGGTCAAAGATCATAAGATCACATGTGGATAACTGTTAAAGGGATTATCTTCTTGGATCCTCACAGAACAACAAATACAATCTGAAAGAGTCTTTTCAGATGATCAAAAATCATCAACAAAGAAAGATCTTAATCCCCAATATTCATTTCCTCAGATATTAAATAAATAAATTATAAACTTTACATGAAAGATCCTTTATCATGGTTTTGGGAAATGAAAATTAATACAAAATTTAATATATCACCCACCAACACATGCTTACAATGCACTCAAAACCAACAAGTGGTGTTAGAGAGATCACATTTAAATTTATAATTATTTATTTGATTATTTATATATGAATAATGGTGGCTATATTTCCATTTCATAGTATTAACTCTTTAATTATATTTAAATTCACATGATTTATAATATAAATATTTATTTTTATAGTGTTTCATTTTATTAAAGGTTTAATAATAAATAAATAATAAACAAACATTCCATTGGGAAACTGCTAGTTTTTGGTTGATAAGACAGGGTTACACGATGTGAACTCATAAGTACATGTCTGGTACCCTAGTGCACTGCATATGGATACACTGAGGGATACATGATGTTCTATGTAGTAATTAAATATAGTGTATGACACATGTTGACTGGCCAAAGAGGAGTATAGTTTTCAGATTACACAGTGTGTATTTGTGTAAATGCCCTATAGTCTATTTGTGTTAGAGGCATAAATCGTACAATTCTTATTGTCATTATACTTAGTCAAAACTGTGCGAGACTTACAACATAAAGTATTTATGATTTACACAACATGTATTCATTGTAAAAGATGTGTATTTCATAAATTACCGCATCTCAAACACAAGTCTATGACCCTGGTGTACATCCCGAACACACGGAGCACATAACACATGACATTTAGCAAGTCTGTACACATCATGTAGTCCAGACTAGGTTCACACTATAGACCTAGGTGCGTACCCTGGATACACGACAACAAAGATACACAATATGTATATGGTTTGTACATTCCGTGTAGTCTACCATTAAAGGAAAGAATTAAAAATCACATTAAATTGAAAATTCTAGCATTAAAACCTTATTTTATTTCTTGGGACACCAATGTGTGTTTGAAAATTTAATAATGATTCTAATGAATATTAAATTCTCAATTAATTTATTTTAGTTAATATGTAATTATTGTTTATTCTTTTTATTTTTAATGAATTCCATACATGTTGGATATATCCAATTAATTCTGGATAATAATTAAGATAAAATAGAATTAATTAATTAATTAATTATTTATTTAATGCAAGCGTGTTAATATTGATAGAAAATAAATTAATTCTATCTAGTTACTTCTACATATTCGTTGCATGTATGACTTGTCATGAGCATGGCCAACATCTGTGTATGTGTTGGTTTTATAAATTTAATTTATTGCATAGGTCTACAATTATTTATTATTAAATTAAATATGACAAAAAGTGAGTCATCCCTCCCTCTATTATTATGTAGGACTTATGTGCCAAGGAATATTTATGTAATCCCCTCTTAAACAATCCTTTGGTTCCCCTCACCTGCGTGTGAGTCATAAAAACATGTAATTAATGGATTATCCCAAGGTGCATGGAAGTGGTTCAAGATAGAACTATTGTGATGCCAAATCGGGTGATATATAGGTGGAAAGGTGGAATTATATAACTCATGCCAAGATTTGAACTATGAGTTATTTACCCTTTTAACAAGGCTGATTTAATATCTACTCATTAAATTAACCATTAGATAAAGTTCATGAACATGTCATTTAATTAATTAATTATTTTTTTCTATTCATTTATTTTTTTTATTATGCAATGTTGTGATAACATAAATAATTTAATTAATTTTAAAATTTGGAAACTAAATAAATAATTTATTTTTATATTCTTTATCCATCATGGTTAATTAATTAATTCACATCCAATTAATATTAAAAATACATGTAAAGGATAAAAAAGGTTTAAAATTTATGCATAATTAATTAAAATCCATCAATTAAATATTAAGTCAGAATTGGCCTTCCCTTACTTGGTTAGAAGTGGAATCCTTGAAACTAAGTGTTTGACCAACCGTTTTTGGGAAAATTACTTTTAATGTGGAGTTCTTATGAAGGTTATGGTTTGAATTAACAATCTTACATCATGAGAAGTAACCCTCTCTAGACTTGATGTAACTTGGGGGAGAGTGTTCAGGAAATACAAGTTAGGATATTAGGATAGGGGAGTCCACTCAACAAATCAAGGAGTTGCAATCCCACAATTGTCAACGACCTACCTACCTAAATATCTTTAAGTTTCTTGACCAACCCTCATTGGGGTTATGTGAAGGGGAATATGGATCCTTTCCACTATAATGTCATAACTACAAGACATTATGAGTTTAATGGTGAGGGCTATAATGAAATGGATGGCACATCATCCAAATTATAACTATGATTAAAATTGGAGAAAGAAAACATCCTCATTAGAAGTAAACTATAGGAGTGGTTTAGATTTATTTAAGGTTGTGTTATTCAATGAATGGAAATATTATATTCTAGAATCATTGATGCGTGATCTTCCTACTAAAGAGATGATTGATGAAGAGTTTGTAGTCTATGAAAAACATTTGAGTGATGCGATCAATTTTCAATGTTTGATGATATCTTATATGTCTAGTGAACTCATGAAGTCTCATAAAAATATGGATACATATATTATGCTTGAGAACCTATGTGGTATTTATCTAGAGAGATACATATATGAAATATTTGTGATATCCAAGGTTCTCTTTCAAAGAAATATTAGAGAGGGTTCCCCAACTGGGCCTAACGTAGTCAATATCATTGGATACATTGAGATCCTAGTTGTTCTAGGGTTTAAAACTCTTAAAGGACTAGGAACTAATCTCATTCTAGAATCAATCCCTCCTAGATTCTACATATTTGTTATAAATTTTAATATGAACCACATTGAGAAGTATCTGTGAGATCTTTTTTAAACTCCTTCACTAAGTAGATAAGGATAGAAAGTGAAAAAACCATTCTGTCCTTATGGTGAACAAACAATAAGGGAAAGAGAAGTGTTTTAAGACTAAAGTTTCCTCACACCCTTCCAATAAAAAGAATATCAAGGGGAAAGAAAGGAAATAATATCCTATCTGTTTCACATGTGGTGAGAAGGGCCACTAGAATAAAACCTGTACCCATCCAAATAAGCAAGGGAAATCTTAAATTACATTTGTTATCGAGTTTAATCTATCTGTTTCTATAAATTGGATATTATATTCATATATTGGTGTTCACAAATGTGTTAAAATACACCAAACAAGTAGACTTATAAATATTGACTGAGGGGAGGTAGATCTACGAGTATCCAATAAAGCTAAACTTGCTGTTGTAGATACTAGTGACTACCAACTCACATTTCTAACTAGAATGATCTTGGTTTTAAAGGGATTTTGTTATGAGCCTTTAGTTACCAAAAAAATTATATCAATATCCAGACTAGATACATATGGTTTTATTTTCAAATTTGGAAATAAATGTTTCTTATTTTATAAAGATAGAATTTGTTATGGTAAATAACTATTAAATAATTCTTTTTTATTTGTTATATTACACAAACCAATTAATGGAAATAAATAAAGAATCAACCTCACATGACTCGTATCACATCCAACATTGAATTCACTAGTTATGTTATGCAAAAAAAAAAAAAAATTACTAAACTACATAAAGATAGATATTTAGAACTTTTTTAACTAAAAATACATGGTGTATATCACACTTGTTTAGAAGGTAAAATGATCTAATCCCCATTTACTAGGAAAGGTAAAAGGTCTAAAGAGCTTCTTGAATTAGTTTATACCAATGTGTGTAGACCATTTCCTGTTGCAGTAAAGAGTGGGTTCTCATACTTCATAACATTTACTAATGATTTTAGTGGATATGGATATGTCTAATTTATGATTTATAAGTCATATTATTTTGATAAATTCATGGAATACAATAATGAAGTTGATAGACTGCTTGGTAAACAGATTAAAAACTCTACTCAAACCATGGTTTATAATATCATAATCAAGAATTCATTGATTATTTATAGGAGTTTGAGATACTATATCAACTCACTCCAACTTATAATCCTTGGTGGAGTGGTGTAAGTGAATGGAGGGACCAAACCTTGTTCGATATGATTATATCAATGATGAGTCATGTGAGTCTTCTCTTATCATTTTGGGGATACACATTACAAACAGTAGTAAAAATACAAAACCAAGTTCCAACTAAAGTGGAAGACAACATGCTATACCAATTATGGAATATAAAGAAACCATTTTTTACATACATACATGTGTGGGGTCTAAAATCATTTTTAAGGACTCTTTAGGTAACAAAATTTCACCATGAGGCACAAAGTATAACTTTATTGGATATCTCAAGGAAGCAGGGGGATATTACATATATCACCCCTCATACAAAAAGTTTATAATGGACAAAACTTCATATTCCTTAATAGGGAGAATATATATAAAATAGATAGTGATATAAATTTATTATTTGATGAAGTTGAAGCTTAAGGTATACAAGAGTTGGTATAGAAACAAATTCTATAATGTATCATGGAAGAAGAAACTATTTCATAGACATAAGTACTACGTAGGAGTACAAGAGAGGTTATATAACCAGAACATTATGATTTTCTAGTCACTATGGATGGTGACTCATTATTCAATGATAATAATGATCCTATATTCTATAAGGAAGTAATAAGTGGAATATATATTCACAAGTGGAAAGAAACAACAAATTTTGAAATGGATTCCATGTATCCAAACCAAGTTTGGATATTGGTAGATCCTATAGTGGTTGTAAACATCATTGGTTATAAATGGGTATTTAAGAAGAAACTAGACATCAAAGGACAAGTTAGTACCTATAAGGCATGAACAATTGTAAAAGGGTTTAAATAGTTTCAAGGCATTGACTATGATAACAAATTTTCTCCAATTGAAATGATAAAATCTATTAGAATAATACCTGATATTACAACTTTCTATAACTATAATATTTAAAATATGAATTTCAAAATATCCTTCCTTAATCGAAACCTTCAGAAAGATTTCTATATAGAAAAAACTGAAGGTTTTGTGACTCCAAAAGATGGTTATAAGATATGAAAATTGAAAAAAATACATTTATAGATTAAAGAAATAATCTCAGTAATGGAAAATTCATTTTTATGATTCTATAATAGATTTTTTTTTCATAATGAATGAGTGTGATTCTTATTTCTATGAATTATTTAGTGGGACTGCAATTTTTTTTAATAGTATATACTGATGAAATATTACTCATAGAAAATGAAATTCCAGTCTTACAAACTGTTAAAACATGGTTTAATAATTGTTTCTCTATGAAGTACATGGGAGAGACAACATATATTCTTTGGATAAATATCCATTAGGATAGATCCAAGAGGTTTCTCAGTTTATGTCAAACTACATACATTGAAAAGGTAATGAAGAGATTTACTATGGAACAACCCAAGAGGTGCTTCTTTCCAACATCACATGTCATTCATCTTTCTAAGAAAATGTTTCCTAAAAAACATGAGTAAAGAAGTAGAATGGAATGGATTATATATGCATCAATGATTCAGTTATTCATGTATGATATGTTATGTACAAGGCTATATTTCTTCTAAACATTAAGTGTGGTAGAAAGATATCAAGTTGATATAGGTGACCTATATTGGTTGATAGTCAATATTATCCTTGAGTATTTGAGGCATACTGAGGATATGTTACTAGTTTATGGAGGAGATAAGAAACTAGTCATCAGAGGATATACAGATTCTAGTTTCAATACTAATCAAGATGACATTAAGTCACAAAAGGGATTCATCTCCACTTTGAATGAAGGTGTTGTGTGTTGGAGGAGCTCAAAGCATGATGTGGTCATAGATTCTATGGTAGAGCATTAATATATTTTTCATGACCTGTCCTCGGGGCCCATGTTGTGACCACCCCAAACCCGTCTTCCATAGGCTAGGGGATGGAAACTATCACCAAAGGCGTAAATCCCAATAAAAAGGGAAGGAATTGCCTATATAAAAGTAAAAAAACACAACAGAGTATGCAAAAGAAGAAAGAACTAAGTAATACTGAATAAAAAAGTAAGTGCTGAAAGTAAAGGGGACGGATATACAAGTCCAACAGTAAGTACAGTACAACAGAAAAGCTAGTACAACTACAGTAAAGTAAAATAACAACCACTGAGTCGTACTCTGAGATTCCCACATGAAGGGTGGGTACAGATGGCCTCCTCAGTACCTCGGGTCCGATCGTCCGCTCCATGTACGTCTCGCCAAGTGGTCCACCTCCGGGTACCATCCAGTTCCACAAGCCTCCACCTCGATCAGTGTTGTCTGCCGTCTGCATTCAACACAACGTAGTGCGGGCATAGCCCGTGAAGGGGTGAGTATATAATAACCATTAGGGACCTGAGACCCCCGAAGGTCTCCCAGAATCCACGAAGTATAAACCACAGAATAAAGATACAATCACGAAGTATCAACCAACTCAACTTAGGTATATGCCCATACATATACCTAAGTTATCAATATCAGTTCGGATCCAACTCTCGAGCCCAAACATAACCCAGTCCACAGAGGAAAGAAATTCAATAACATTGAAAGTCAATACTCAGCTCACATAGGTATACATATTTCGTATAGCGATAGAGATGATCAGATGTAGTCACTGATTCATCTAAGCTATAGGACCCACATAGGATACTAGACCAGCTTAGCTGTCTGACCCACCTAGGATACTAGACCAGCTACTCTGTCGAACCCACTCAGGATAGTAGTATAGAAGTCAAACTGTCGGACCCACTTAGGATATAAGTACATTAGTCATCGCTGTCGAACCCATGTATGATTCCAGTATAGTTATCGTCGTCATTGAACCCACGGAGGATTCTAGTACGGTAGTCGTTGCAGTCGCAGCCAAAGCTAGGGTTCCCACATACAACACGCTCAATTCCGGGAGGGTCCACTCCTCGAGCCAAGGGTTTGATACATCAACAATCACAAAGTCCAGATTTAATGTATCTCGAAGTTCCGTCTCGTCAAAAGGAACCCAACACGATAGAAGGCGCGTCAATCAGACGCCCGGTCTGAGAGATATTGGCTTTTCCGTTCCAGGGGCCCGGTTGGAATTACGATAGTTCCAAACCCAACCATTTTCCAAAGTCATCCAAAACTCACTTAGAGTATCACAAAAGGACCGTCTTGTCACGAGGATCCCAGTGTCATAGATGACGCGTCGATCAAAAACACAATCTTAAAGTTATTCACATTTTAAGTTAAACAGGCCCGACCCATCAAGCCCAGTGGGCTGGTGGGTCGGCCCGGCCCGGTGGGGCGTGGCCCGACCCGGCGTGGCGTGGCCCGACCCGGTGAGGCGTGGCCCGACCATCCAGGGCGCGGCCCCACCCGGCGGGGCCCGGAGTGGTGCGGCCAGGCTGGCCGAGTGGTGCGGGGGGGGGGGGGGGGCTGGTTTCCCAAACCGGTGGCACCGAGAGGCACCACCCTCTTGTAAAGCCGGCCTAAGACTACCGGTCTTCCCGACACGAGCGGCCCGCACAGGCTGGCCGCGGTTTTCCCACGCGGCATCTGCCGGTACTGCGACCTCCTTCAACCCGGCCGACAGGTGGCTGGCCGGTTCACTGTCGAAGCGGAACGCGGAGGTTGGGCCGCGGTCCTCAACAGCGCGGTGCCCCTTTTGGTGCCGCAGTCTCCAAGACCGGCTAACTTCAATCGGCCGGTTCTCTTTTGGCCAAGCGGCCCACAGAGTGCGGGCCGCAGTTCTTCTCTACACGGATGACACAAGGACGCTGCTTCCTTTGGTCGTTGTCGCCTCTGATTGCCACCACCAAAATAGTCAAGAACCATCGGAGGGTTGTTGGGTCGTGTTTGTTCGGCCCGCACCCTCCGCGTTAGGCGAATACACAAGGCTGAAGACAATCCAGAAATTCAACGAAGAATGGGGAACAAAAATATTCACATTAAATTGTACAAACCCCTACCTTGATTCTGATGCTCGTTTTTCCGTTTCGTGGAAAGAGGATTCGAAGATGACATCGATTCGTTGATGTCGGGATGCGTCTGAGGAGGAAGCGTAGTCAATGTTTCTTCGTAGATGGCACCTCCTCCCTTGACGTGGAGGAAGAAGAAGAATGACGACATTCCTCATGAGCATCGCCTCACATTCTTTCCTTGGTCGTCGAGAGGATATCGTTCCTCGTGTTCTTCATTGGTGAGGGATGAAGCTCTCCTCCAATTCTCCAAAGGCTCCACCACCAAATATTTTCCAACCAATATAATAGAAATGCTACCCCAATATAATAGAATTTCCATGAAATTCAAAACAATTCAAATGAATTGTTGACACCACAAATTAATTAATAAAGTTATTAATTAATTGTGTTGGAATACTTAATGAGAGGGAAGTGGAGAGGCTCCACCATAATAAATGAGGGGTGTTGTCAAAATAAATAAAGGGGGTGTTAATGGGGAGTTTAAGAGATTTGAGGGGAGGTGAAAAGGTTTGGGTTCGTGTGGGCCCCAACACACTAAATCCTCATATGGGAGGTTATGTGGAGCATGGGCCCCACCCCTAACTTCCTCTTGGAGGAAAATAACCACCTCTAAAAATAAAATTGTGTATCACCAAAATTTTATTTAATTTAAGATAAATCCCCAAAATTATACTTTCAACCAGCAGAAAACACAACTGTGGTAAAGGTCCCCTTAAGAGAATACCAATGCTGTGAGTTCATTGGTGCCCTCAGATTTCAATTCCGAGCACCGGTTCAAAAGATAGAAAAACCCGCACGTATGTTTATTGAACGTACCTGAAAAAAACTTCAGAAATTGATTCCGGGCACACCGGGACTCAGAATTAGGTGCCCTCCAAAACCACATGCTTGTAAAATTCCAAAGTATTTAAGAAAAAATTTTCCTTGAAATTTCCGGGTCTTTACATTACCCCCACCTCAGGGATTTACATCTCTATAAAGCCACAACAGACACTAGGGAAACAAATGAGGGTACTGAGCATGAATCTGAGCTTCCCACTCCCATGTGCTCTCCTAGAGGTTCCCGTGCTGCCAACGAACGCGCACTAGGGGAATCGACTGTCCACGTAGGAACCGCTCCTGTCGATCCTTGATCTCCACCGGGACCTCCATGAATGTCGCCCCGTCATCGATGTCTAGCTCCTCGTGATCGATGATGTGAGTCTGGTCGTGCATGTATCTTCTCAGCTGAGATACATGGAAGACGTCGTGCACCCGATGCAACTGAGATGGAAGGGCCTGGCGGTAAGCCACCTTGCCTACTCTACTGAGGACTTGGAAAGGACTGATGAATCAAGGAGACAACATGCCGCCTCGGCCAAATCTCCGTAGACCTCATCAAAGTGAGACCCTTAGGAAGACGTGGTCTCCATCCTCGAACTCCATTGGTCTCTGTCTCCTATCAGCATAGGACTTCTGTCTACTCTGTGTAGTCTTCATCCGCTCCTGGATGATCTGAACCTTCTTCATCGTAGCCTGAACCATCTCTGGTCCTACAAGTGCTGACTCCCCTAGGTCAGTCCAGCACAGAGGTGATCTGCATGGTCGGCCATACAGTGCCTCGTAAGGGTCCATCCCTATGGTGGAGTGGTAACTGTTGTTGTATGAAAACTCCACCAAGGGTAAGTGATCCTCCCAGCTGCAACAAAAGTCGAGGAAACATGCAAAGAGCCTGTCCTCAAGAGTCTGAATGGTTCTTTCTATCTGGTCATCCATCTGAGGATGGAAGGCGGTGCTCAGATGTATCTGCATCCCAAAAGCCTCCTGTAACCCCTTCCATATCCAGGAAGTTAATCGAGCATCTAGATCAGAAACGATAGACGATGGTGCACAATGAAGCCGTACGATATCCTGAATGTAGAAGCGTCCCAAGCTCTCTACTGAGCCTTGCTCTCTGATCGGTAGGAAGTGGGCCGACTTGGTGAGTCGGTCTACAATCACCTAGATAGAGTCATATCCTCTGGATGTACGTGGAATCCCCGTCACAAAATCCATGGATATCCCATCCCACATCCATTCTGGGACCTCTAAGGGTTGTACCAAGCCTACTGGTACCTGGTGCTCTACCTTCACTTGCTGACAAGTGAGGAATCGTGATACAAACTCTGATACAACCTTCTTCATACCCAGCCACCAGTGCTGTCGTCTGAGGTCCTGATATATCTTTTCCACTCATGGATATACCTATAGAGGGGAAGTGTGAAACTCCCTTAGCACTTCCTCTTGTAATGAAACTGGTACCATAGTACGTCCCCTGAAGAGGATGACATGCTCCCCTCCTTCATAAAATCCATCAAGCACCAAACCTGTGGATATCTGAGAACGTCGCGTCTCATAGTCAACGCCCCCATGCTATGCCTCCATGACTTGCTGAAGAAGTGGAGGAGTGACTATGAGATACTGAAGAAAGGCTGCTCCATCTATATCCACAAAGGATATCTGCAACGCAGCTAGCTGCTCTATCACCTCTCCTGGCAGCTGAATGCCCGATCTTCTGCTGAGAGCATCTAATACAACGTCCCCCTTCCAAGGAGTATAGACTATTTCAAAGTCATAGTCCTGGAAGAACTCAAGCCATCACTGCTGTCTCAGGTTCAGGACCTTCTGCGAGAAGATGTACCTGAGAATATGGTGGTCTGAGTAGACTGTAAAGCGCTCAACCATTAGATAGTGCTGCCACATCTTCAAGGTGAAGACCACTACTGCTAACTCCATGTCATGGGTAGCGTAGTTTTGATCATTTTATCTCAACTTCCATGAACATTATGTGATCACCACTCGCTCCTGCATCAGGACACACCCGAGTCCGGTCCCTGATGTGTCGCAATAAACTATGTACCCAACGCTCTCCTCCGGTAGCCTTAAGATGGGCGCACTGGTCAATCTCTGTCTCAGCTCATGAAAGCTCTGCTGGCATCTATCTGACCACACAAAGTGTTTCCCCTTCTTCGCAAAAGCTGAAATTGGTGCTGCAACTCTTGAGAAGTCTGGACCAAATCTTTGATAGTACCCAACCAGACCCAGGAAACTTTGCACCTCTGTCATGCTCCTGGGTGACTACCAAGAAAGTACTGCCTCAGTCTTTGCTAGATCCACTACAACTCTATCCTCCGAGATGACGTGTACCAAGAAATGAACCTCTTGAATCCAAAACCGACACTTCAAGAGCTTACCATAAAGGTGGTTCTCTTGGAGTGTATCCAGTACAACCCGCAAGTGGTAGAAATGGTCCTCCTCAGTATTCGAGTAAATTAGTATGTCATTGATGAAAACTATGACAAATAGATCAAGGTAAGGATGGAAGATAATGTTCACGAGACTCATGAACACCACTGGAGAATTGGTTACGCTGAAGGGCATAACCAAGAACTCGTAGTGGCCATACCAACACCTGAAGGCCGTATTCTGCACATCCTCGTCTCGAACTCTGAGCTGGTGATAGCCTGACATGAGGTCTATCTTCAAGAACCACCATGCTCCCTTGAACTAATCAAAGAAGTATTCAATCCTTGGGAGTGGGTACTTGTTCTTCACTATCACTTGATTCAGGCGACGGTAATCGACACACAGTCGCAAGCTCCCATACGCCTTCTTGGAGAACAAAATCGGAGAAGCCCAGGGTGAAAAACTGGGTTGGATAAATCCCTTTCCCTATAAGTCCTCCAGCTATACCCACAGCTCACAAAGCTCAGCGAGAGCCATACAATATGATTGAGTAGATATCGGTTCTATCCCGGGGTACAGGTCTATGTAGAAGTCTGCCTTTATGCGTGGAGGTAGTCCTGGAACGTCGTTAGGAAAATCGTCCGCATACTGATTCACCACAACAGGAAAACTAGGACTCCACACATCAACTACTCCGAGGATGATACTAGCCAACTGATGTGTGATCGGATGCCCTCTCCTCTACGAAAGTCTATCCTGCACTGCAAAGGCTCCCTTCTCGCCGGTGAAGGTGAACCTGGTCCCATCCGTGCGGACACATCGCATTTTGTGCCTGATTCATTCGATCTGATCATGGACTGTAGACAAACAGTCCATACCCAAGATGACGTCGTAAGGACTCAAATACACTACAAGAAGATCCCAGCCAAAGCTATCGCCTCCTAGAGTAAGCTCACACTGCCGGTACCAGTGCATAATCGTCGATTCTGCTTCCGTAGGAGTCTCTAGCCGTAAGGATTGAGCCAACGGCTCCATCAGAATCTCCATGCTCCAAACAAGGGAAGTGGAAATAAAATAATGACTCACACCTGTGTCTATAAGTACTGTAGTAAGGGTGGAGTAGACAAAGATAGTACCTAAAATCATCTTAGGTGCGCCATGGTCGTAGGCCTTGACTGCTTGGAGATGAGCATGCACCTATCTGCCAGCTCTCTATGGTTGGGGTGGTCCTCCTAGTTGTGGTGGTGGTAGAGCCTCAAAACATCGTCCACCACCTGCTGCTCGGTTAGCTCCTCTGCTACGTCCGCCCACTCCTGGTGGACCACCCCAGTCGAACCTCTACCTTTGCTAGGGAGGTCCCTTTATTATCTGCTTCTCTCCCTCATGGCGGGTCGGACAGACTCGAAGCATGTGACCCTGACCGCCGCATGCATATCACTGCCTACTCCTCGTATAGCTAGCTTGGTTTCCTGTGCCCTGCACAACTAAACCTGTATCCTATGGTCTCCCACCTGATGGCATGTTCTGCTTGGAACTCTGCATCAACTGTCTACTTCCTGGTGTAGAAGTCTCCGCTATGTGTCGTCCTGCGTTGGGTCTCGCAGCTGGTGTCGACTCAGCAAGAAAGCTCTCTATAAGAAGGGCTCGCTCCAGTAATCCCACCTGCATTGGAATAATGAGGGAGATCATCGAAGCCCTAATCTAATGTCTGAGTCCCTGCTCAAAGGTCCGAGCCCAGAAGAATGGGTCCCGAACCATGTCCGTGGAGTAGCGTGAGAGGTCAATGAACCTCGCTGAGTACTGAGCTACTATCATGCTGCCCTGCTGCAGATGAAGTAAATCCTGAATCCACACTGCACGAAGGGTGGATAGAACAAACTCTGAGATAAAGAGACTCTCGAAGTCTGTCCAAAGTAAAGATGCCTCGTCATGCGCCTGGAGCATCAATATCCACCATATACCTGCTGCTGCGTGCAGGAGACTCGTGATAAGGATCACCGTAAGGTCGGATGGTGTCCTTACTAATATGAAAACTCTAACGATAGCCTCCATCCAATACTCAGCTGCATGTGGGTCCGTCTCTCCCTGCAACCTGGGCGGACTCTAGCACTGGACTCGTGCAACACACTCAGGTGATGTGCACTCTCTACTGTTGGGGCTGGTGGTATCGGTGGCCTAGCGGGTAGTGGTACTGCTAGTGCCTCCGCTGTGATGGGGCCCTACACTGAGGCCTCATCACTTGGTGGGATACCATCTCGTACGTAACTCGGAATCCTAGCTAGCTGCCTTCATGGGTCCATCCTGAAAGAAACAGGTGCGCCACGGTTAAAACAGTATACCCGGTGAGCTAACACAAAGTAATCACAAGAAAAATTTTCAAAGGAAACACACACGCAATCAGTGTTTTCGTGCACTGAGTCGGAAATCAGAGGTCAGGGTCCTGATGTATGGATACGTCAGCCACCGCACCAACACTGGACTCCCTAGACTGAAAACAACACTCAATACTCTTAACACTATTACTTCACAAAAATAATGATCCGATTCCAAAGTTATGTAGTAGAACCGACTCCTCTGATACCAATTTTTCACGACCCGTCCTCGGGGCCCGTGCCGTGACTACCCCAAGCCCACCTTCCATAGGACAGGGGCTGGAGACTACCACCAAAGGAATAAATCTCGATAAAAAGGGAAGGCATTGCCTTTATAAAAGTAAAAAAACACAATAGAGAACACAACATAAGAAATAACTAAGTTATACTGAATAAAAAATTATGTTCTGAACGGAAAGGGGCTGGAAATACAAGCCCAACAGTAAGTACAATACAACAGAAAACATAGTAAAAATGTAGTAAAGTAAAACAACAACCACTGAGTCATCCTACGGGATTCCCACCTGAAGGGTGGGTACACATGGACTCCTCAGCACCTCGGGTCTGGCCGTCCTCTCCGTGTACTTCTCGCCAAGTGGTCCACTTCTGGGTACCGTCCAGCTCCACAAGCCTCCACCTCGATCAGTGCTGTCCGTCATCTGCATCCAACACAACGTAGTGCGGGCATAGCCCATGCAGGGGTGAGTATACGATACTCAGTAGGGACCCCGAGAACCCCCCAAAGGTCTCCCAGAATCAACTAAGGATAAACCACAAAAGAAAGATAAAATCATGAAGTATCAATCAACTCTACTTAGGTATATTCCCATACATATACCTAAGTTATCAATCCTAGTTCAGATCCAACTCTCGACCCCAAACACAACCCAATCCACACAGGAAAGAAAGTCAATCACATCAATGATAATGATTGAAATTCAAGACTCATCTCACATAGGTATAAATCTTTCGTATAGCGATAGAGATGATAAGATTTAGTCACTGATTCATCTAAGCTGTCGGACCCACGTAGGATACTAGACCCGCTAAGCTGTCAGACCCACGTATGATACTAGACCAGCTACTCTATCGGACCCACTTAGGATACTAGTACAAAAGTCAAACAGTCAGACCCACTTAGGATACAAGTACAATATTCATCGCTGTTGAACCCACAGAGGATTCTATAATAGTTGTTGTCGTCATCGAACCCACGGAGGATTCCAGTACGGTAGTCGTTGCAGTCACAGCCAGCTCTAGGGTTCCCGCACACAACACACTCATTTTCGGGAGGGTCCGATCCTTGATCCAAGGTGTCGATACATAAACTATCAAGAATTATAGAGTTGATGTATCCCGAAGTTATTTCTCATCAAAAGGAACCCAATGCGACAGACGACACGTCAATCAGACCCTCAGTCTGAGAGATATTGGCTTTTCCGTTCAGGGGCCCGGTTGGAATTACACTCATTCCAAACCCAGCCATTTTACAAATTTATCCAAAACTCACATATAGTATCGAAAAAGGAACTTCTTTTCACAAGGATCCCAGTTCCACAGACGGTGCGTTGATCGGACGCACGGTCTTAATGTTATTTACATTTTAAGTGTAACAGGACCGACCCGTCAAGCCCAGTGGGCTGGAGGGTCAGCCTAACCTGGTTCGGCTGGTCCGACCCGATAGGGGGGTTGGCCCGGCCCGGCCTGGCGTGGAGCGGCCAGGCCTAGAGCAGCACAACCGGGCCTGACCTGACGTGGCGCGGCCCGGCCCGTGGCTGGCCACGGCTCGGCCCGACTGGCCGATCGGTGTGTGTGTGTGTGTGTGGGGGGGGGGGGGTTCCCGAACCAGTGGTGCCGAGAGGCTCCCCCCTCCTTTTCGGCCGGTCAAAGCTGACCGGTGTTCCCAGCATGAGGGGCACACACGGGCGGGCCATGGTTCTCCCACGCGGCACCTGTGGGTGCCACGACCTCCTTTAACCCGACCGGCATGCGGCCGACCAGTTCACCGCTGAAGCAGCCCGTGGAGCGTGGGCCGCGGTCCTCTGCAGGGTGGTTCCCCTTGTGGCGCCACGGTCTCCAAGACCAGCCGGCTTCGGCTATCCAGTTCTCTTTTGGTCGAGCGGCTCGTGGAGCGCGGTCCGTAGTTCTTCTCTACATGGCCGGTACATGGCCGCCACTTCCTCCGGTCGCCTTGGCCTCCAATTATCACCGCCAAAATAGTCAAGAACCATCGGAGGGTCATCGGGCCATGTTTGCTCGGCCCACACACTCCACGTTAGGAGATAACACAAGGCCGAAGACAATCTATAAATTCAACGAAGAACGGAGAACAAAAATATTCACATAAAATTTTACAAACCCCTACCTTGATTCTGATGCTCATTTTTCCGTGTCGTGGAAAGAGGATTCAAAGATGACGTCGATTCGTTGAAGTCGGGATGAGTCCGAGGAGGAAGTGTAGTCCATGTTTCCTCACGGATGGCGTCTCCTCCCTTGATGTGGAGGAAGAAGAAGAATGACGGCATTTCTCATGAGCATCGCCTCACGTTCTTGCGTCGGTCATCGAGAGGATATCATTCCTCATGTTCTTCGTTGGTGAGGGATGAATCTCTCCTCCAATTCTCCAAAGGCTCCACCACCAAATATTTTCCAACCAATATAATAGAAAGGCTACCCCAATATAATAGAATTGCCATGAAATTCAAAACAATTCAAATGAATTGTTAACACCACAAATTAATTAATAAAGTTATTAATTAATTGTGTTGTCATACTTAATGAGAGGGAGGTGGAGAGGCTCCACCATAATAAATGAGGGGTGTTTTCAAAATAAATAAAGGGGGTGTTAATGGGGAGTTTAAGAGAGTTTAGGGGAGATGAAAAGGTTTGGGTTCGTGTGGGCCCCACCACACTAAATCTTCACATGTGAGATTATGTGGAGTGTGGGTCCCACCCCTAACTTCTTCTTGGAGGAAAATAAACACCTCTAAAAATAAAATTGTGTATCACCACATTTTTATTTAATTTAAGATAAATCCCCAAATTATACTTTCAACCTGCATAAAACACAACTGTGGTAAAGGTACCCTTAAGAGAATACCAATGCTGCGAGTTTATCGGTACCCTCAGATTTTAATTCCGAACACTGATTCAAAAGATAGAAAAACCCGCACGTACGTTTACTGAACGTACCCGAACAAAACTTCAGAAATTGATTCTGAGCACACCGGGGCTCGGAATCAGGTGCCGTCCGAAACCACAGACTCGTAAAATTCCAAAGTATTTAAGAAAAAAATTTCCTTTAAATTTACAGGTATTTACAATATTATTGCTTATGAGGAAGATAAATAAGAAGTATGGATGTGAAACTTCATCCAATATCTCGACATGGTACCTAGTAGTAATGATCCAATCACACTATACTATGATAATAATACAATGGTGGCTATTTCCAAAGATCCAAGCTCACATCTGCGGATGAAGCACATACTTTAGAAGTATCAATTCTTGAGGTATTTTATCAGAGATACGAGGTTATAGTGATTAGGATTTCCGTAGAATAGAATGTAGTGGAAACCTTGACTAATATCTTAACTCAGAAAAACCATGATTATCATGTGAGGTCTAGAGGACTTCAAGTCACATATTGTTTGCTTTAGTATAAGTGGGAGTTTTTTGGAGTTGGTGTCCTATGAAAAACGTTTTATACTTTTATTTCACATATATTCAAAGTATTGAATATTAATCAACCATATAATTACATATTGTTCATTGTTTTATATGGGTTTAATGTAATAATTTCCAAGAATATTTGTCGCATTGATAATATCATAGAAGTTCCATACTACGATGAGAACCTTGAAGTTCTATGAAATCATTATTAATATATTTATATACTTAATAACATACTATGTTAGGATACATAATATTTAAACCGCTATGTGCAAGTAATTGTAAGTGGATGAGGCATCTTATAAATAGCTTCTCACTTGCTAATATCCATGATGGGATATTATGAGAACAAACTCGCTAGTATGAATTATGAATGTTTTTTGTGTCATAAGATATTTCTATTTGTGAGCATGTGTAATGATACTTAGACTTTAATATTATCATTAATTCATTTCATGACTCACACACTTAGATTTGATGATGAAAACTATGATGATATATGTTTGTTGTGAGGTATGTTACATTGGGTGCATCACGATTGACGTTTTATTAATGTATAAGTAGAGGAAGGATTTTTTTCTTCCATATTTATGGAAGCTAATATCTCAAACCTTTGATTATAATATTATCTTCTCCCTAAATTCCATGGACATTGTGTAATGACGTGTTTATTATAGATAGTAAAAGAAAGATGTATCAAACATATTTTTTGGTGAAACTGATGTGAAACCTACCTGATGAGATATTGTGACAAAGATATTATACTACAAAGTGGGAACTTTTATGTGGTTTTTTCCATTGTAACATTAAGTTTTTTCTCTTGGGTTCGATGACCTATTTTTAGACAGTAATCTTGGACTTTAGGCAAGCCTGCCAAATGTCAATGAGAAATAATCCTATAGGGCCACACTCTAAGTGTTTCCTTTGATCTTGATTAAATTTTATTTAAATTTAATTAATGGAATGAATATTATTCTCAAGACTGAGGAATAATACTATTCATGTTTTATTTATTTCATAGATTAAATAAATATTTATCCACTGGATTGTGAATAAAAAAAATATATATTTTATTTATTATTTAATAAATATTTATTTACTAGTTTATGAATAAAATATTTATTTAATAGAATAAAATATTTTATTTGGGTATTCAATAAATACTATACAAGTAAAAATAGATAATACTGAATCTAAGGAAAAATATTATTTAATAGGCTTCTTAAATAATATTTTTATTGTGCAATATGGCACACACCACAAAATAATAATAATTTTTAATTATATTTCATGGGGTTTATTAAATGTTATTATATTTTTTAATGACTATAATGCATTAAATAATTATTTTAACATAAACCACATCTTTATGAATAGACAATTATATTTATTAAGTCGAGCATTGATCTGTGTAATAGAAAAAAAATAATTGTTCCGTACATTGAATTATCTCTCAAATCATTCTTCTCTCTACCTCTCAAGAATGAAAAAATAGAGATTTATTCAAGGAAAAATAATGATAAATCAATAATGAACAAAAAAATACATTTGATAATCTGTGCTAGCTCCTGAAGATCGATTGGAGTTACTTAGAGATCACAAGGGCAAGTGTGGATAACTGTTCGCAGGATTTGATTCTTGGATCCTCATAGAGAAATGTAGGAAATTTGAAAGGGTATTTTCAGATGATTAAAATTTATCAATGAAGAATGATCCTATGCCTAGGTATTAATTTATTTAGATATTGAATAAATAAATTATAAATTTGATATGTAGGATCCTTTCTCATGGTTTCAAGAAATGATAATCAAAAGAAATTTTAAAATATCACCCACCAACACATGCTTGCGCTGCACCCAGAACCAAGACATCAAACTAGCTGGTCAAGCCTCCCACATGCATAATAAACACTAGGGAAACATAAATCTTATCTATGTATAGTTATAGAGAACAGAATAGAGTGGGTATAATAAATTAGTGAGAAACTTCTGAATTAAATAAGGCACAAACAATGTTGGAAGACAAACATTGCATACCTCAAATGACCTCTGACCCCTCTGGCCTTACTACCTCTACCACATGAAATTGACCACACACATATCCTATACCTCTCTGTTAATAAATACCTACATGAACATGCTAATTTTGATGTCTGTAGACACAATTAATATCCTAAGGTTTGCCTCTACCTATTCTATTTGCTCTCAGTGGAGCATAAACAAGCTACCCCTGCTACTCAAATGACCTTGATAGAAACTAATACTGAGGCTGATGATGAACTTGAGCACCTCCACCAAAATTATCTTGAGGAACCATTGGGGACTGGTTCTAGAGATGTCCAGAAAATCCATATACAAATAACATTGGAAACAGTTTCCTTGAAAAAGACCAAAAATGAAAAGCTCCAGAAGTCTAGAAGTGAAGCTATTGAGGTGGAATCTCTATTGGTTGAAACCTCTATGTTCATGGTACCTGAGACCTACCACTGAAAAATCTTTTATTAAGGAACATTTCTTGATCCCATCTTGTAGTAAACCTCCTCTTGAGTGAATCCACTCAATCACCTCTACCTTATTATGAACCTCTAGATACATTGGAATGTTAAAAGGAGTAACTGCATACTGGATGGAAGGAAGAAGTGCCTCCTTTAGAAGTTTCACATGAGACTCCCCATTTGGAAAAAGATATGTGGTAAAATGTATAATGTATTTGAACTTGATTCCCAGATCACATAATAACACACTCCCATGTTGAAGAGAAATAAGATCATTCCTCTCCATTTCCTTCATGGTTGATGGAAGGAACACTTCTAAAAACTCTTTCTGAAGGTAGAACTATGATACATTAGTCTACTTCCACTCACCTAGATACAACATACACATATGATGAATAGATCCCCACATCTAACTGACTTCCAAAGGGAACCAATACCCCACCAGGGCTTGGATCAAAGTGAATGAGATCTCAATATCATCTAACTAGATCAATGTCTCCACATCTAAAACACCACCCTCTTACTTCCTCAAAACATTTCACTAAAAATAATGTAACATCCCCTACCACCGATCATCCATATAAAATAGATCAATCCTATGGAGATAAACTAGATTATACTTCTTAACCCATATATCCTAAACCATATGCATATGATGTCCATGAGCCATAGATAAAAAGGAAAAAAAGGTTTCACAATATCAGGTATTATGAAATTTTATTTTTTTATTAGGACTCATTTTAATTCAAATCATTACTATTAACTTTTAGAAAACAACCAAACTCAAAAAGTAATATAAGTCACCATGATGCAAGTACCTCTCATAGGCCTCTACCTTGTAAACATTACCACCTCACATGGTCGTTCAATAAGTTCAGATTCCAAGAATTGGATCATGAGACCCCTTAAATACTGTGCCCTAGCCAGTGGTCCTAGCTAGTTTCATCCACTAAGGTCAGGTGACATTGTTTTCATTCCAACCCATGAAATCCCCACCATTCCTAACTCTAAACTCTATCCTATCTCTCAACCATCACCTCTAATACCACTCTCTCACAACCCCTCCCTCTAAATATACCATAATGAAGGGAAATTGATGAGAACCCCCAAGGCCAATCTCCAAAAGGCCCCAGGTTGGAAACTAGTACAAAGGCTATAAAAATCTCATCAACGAGATGCATTACCCTCTGTATGAAAACAATATTAGGATATAAAATGAATCATCCATAATAAAATCTGTGAAATAATATAAAAAATAACCAAAACCATCCCACAATTCATTTATAAATAAAAATAATATAGATAAAAGTCTCTAAAAGTAAATACCCAAATGAAAATATAAAGTAGTGACCAAATAACTATCTAAAGGTCCGAACTAGTAATGTCTATAATGGTCATTATAGCCCTCCTAGAAACTTGAAAATCATTTAATATTTTTAAGGTGAGCATACTAGTATAATTAGTAGGAAAACCAGAGTCTCGTGCACATGTGAAAAAATCATTCTAATGATCCTATGAGAAAAACGAATCAATAATACCCAAAAAGGTTAACAATCCATACCAACCTCACTATGGCACACTCAACAAATAACGCAAGGTAAGTATAATAACATTATATTAATCAATTCAATAAAGGGGTCCCCACACTGCTTTCCCACTGATTTTCATCTCTTATACCACAATGTCGTATACAATAATACTCCCATAACTTTTGGATAACATAAACCACCACCCCATAACACAACCACATCAAACAACTCTCATATATTCCTAGGCCACTACCCCACAATATAGTCACATCTCATATTTCCCAAAGACACCTGGGAGATGACATCATAATCACTGATATAACTAGAGTAATAGGGTATTGTGAGCATGAAGGACATAAATCTCATTCACTCATCCTATCATGCATGAAGCCCACCATAAGATTCCCCAAAACATGATCATATCAAATCTCACTTGAATACACCTGATCCAACATCCCATAACATAGTCACATCACATATCTCCCGAAGATACCTAAACTATCACGAAGTTCACTAACACAAATTTTTCCATCATAACCTATGCATATCTAATTGTAGTTTATGTGATTTAACCAAATTTTTTTAATGTCATTATATTATAATAATCGTGTTTTTAAATATAAAATATCTTATGTAGATTCATGGTGAATCCTAAAAGTATTTCCCCACACTCTGCGTATCCCTTTGGGTGTATAAATGCATGATTATGATTGATGTAGGTAAAGGTGAAAAAATTTCATCATATGAGGTAATTAATTGACATATTCACCATCCTCCTTAGTATGAGATTAATGGTTACTAGATTTTATAAGGAGATGAATCGGTTGGAGTATTTTGGGGGATTCCCAGTTAGCTTGGATGTTGGTCATGTATTGGACACACCGACCTTGGTAATATTTTCTTTGATTTATGACATTATATGGAATTTTTGTTATAAACTAATTTTTGATTATCCATTTATTTTTCTATGTTATTATTTTCTTGTTTGATTCAATTTTTGGATTTGTTTGTTTTATTTTTATATATGGTCATCTAATGTATTGATAGGTCATGAAAAATTTATGGGTTGAATCCAGGTCATGGTTATTTTCTTCCCAAGGGTAAAATCACTGATAATGATGAAATTTTGATATTATAGTTTTTATATTTATACTATTGAAATTAACAATGGGCTTTAGGCCTTGGTATGAGTTGGGTTAGGTGATGTGTCATGACGATTTGGGAGGATTAGTTACACATCTCATTATATTTGGAAAAAAATTAAACCACATTTGAGGATTATTTGTATACTATCTTATGTCATTGGTTAACTTGTATGTTTATATCTAAATAGATGTTGAAAGTGACCTTGGAAAATTGGTTTTATAATAAATAATGTTGAATAAAAAAGGAGAATCTTGAACTGCATTTATCTCTCATTGAATGTGCCTCCATGTTTTTTAAACTTTTTGATCCTCGTAGGGTTTCCCTTTAAGTTGCAATAGTTGTGGAAAATACAGATAAATTTATTCTCTTGGTATCTATAGGTATTGGTGGGGCCCTAGGATCTCTTCCAACTAGTGTTTCCCCTGTGTTGGTCTACATGAATATTTTAAGGGTTGAGGTATCTTTGGATCAAACAAGAGAGGTTTCTCTATATTCCCCTCTGTTACATTCTCTCCAGCCACTATCGATCATGGTGAAATTCAAATAGGATTTGATCGGGGGTCTGACTACTCCCTAAAGGGATCAAATCATTCACATTCCACTAACATTTCTTTCATTGGAAGAGATAGAATCCGGGGAAGTGTACCTTTTTCAATCTTCAAATGGTTTGTTAGATCTTGGAACTTCTCCAGCCCTACTACAATTTCCTCTTTGAAATGCATGTCATTTTACATCCACCTCATTTTAGAGACAGTATTTATAAGATACTGGTCTAGGGAAGTTCATTTTTGTGAGTGAATATGATTTCTGTTATTTTGATGGTCCAATGAAGTGTAATTAGGTTGGGAATCTCCGTTGTCTTCCATTTGGATTCATTTGGTTTTCAAATTTCTTTTTCATAACCCTTCATTTCTAAATGCAATTGAAAATATTTTCTATAGCTTCTTGTGTGCTGAAAAATATATGTGTCATATGGAAAACACCATGGTACCTTGTATTTATGTTCATATGGATTTATTTTATCCTCTTCCTAATTTAATCTTTCTAATGGGTCTTCTAAATATATCTTTATAGATAAAATTTTGTACTAGAATCCGATGAATATTTTCTCTCACTACTATCTTTAGGGGAACTATCTCTTAGAGTGAAGACGAAAGGTTCATGAGGATGTGTATCCCTAGGATCATGAGGATAAATTCCATGATTAATAGAATTAAATCAAAGAAATCAAAAAAGTGATGTAATGCCAAAACCATGTGAAGGATCATCCCATATTATTTATAATTAATTTAATCTATTAAATAATTACCTTATGAGAATTATTTCTTAATTGATGCATTTGACAACAGATCTATATTTTACCATAATTTCATTATAGGAATCAAGAAAATATTCCCTATAGAGGTGATCCACATGTGCTCCACAAATATCCAAATTTCACCATATGAATCTCTGGGTGCTAGCATGACCAATCCTATCACTTTCATTATTTGCCTCTGATTTCCTCGAGAATCACTTTTGAATAATTCTCCTAGATCTCTCTAGAATCAAGAGTGGGAGGTGGAGGAAGAGTTTTCTCTATTCTTGGGAGAATTCTTGGAGAAGGGATCTCTCAAGCTGTTCAAAAAGATTTTTCGGATTCATTGTTCACAACAATCAAATGTATTTTCTATTTTAAAAAATAATATAATTTGGTTTATACAATTCTAGGGTTAGAAATTAATAATTGAAAAAATGAACATTAATATTTATTTAATCCTTGAGAAACCCGATTTCAATAATAACAATATTTCTTGACATGCACTAAAATCATGAATTAAAATTAAATATTAGTCATTCAAATAATATTAAATATATATTATTTCTCACTGAACCATTAAAATCAGTCCTCCATTGGTCCACAATATTTATTGGGTCTTAAATAATGAATATTTATTTATTAAATAAATATCACTGTATTATTCTCCAATAAATAAATAAATGTTTTATTCACAAAATAGGAAATAAATATTTATTAAATATTTTTCTCACATAATATTCTCTTGAATAACTAGTGAAAGAATATATGTGATAAATAAAACATTAATAATTATTAAACAATTTGTGGGAATAATATTTAATCAAAATTTTAAATAATAAATAATAATATATTATTTAATAGAGATTATAGATATGTTTACTGTCTTACCCTCTAGGCCTCTTTCTCAGTGGTATTAGGTGAGGTAGCCTAAAGTTCTAGGATAGCATATAGAAACACGCAAAGGAACCCATAGAGAAAAAATTTACTGCCCTAATGACATAATATCTCATACAAATGTTTATTATGTAAAATAATACCTTTATCATGATATCTCTAATAAAGCAGGTTTCACGCTGGTGCCATAAACCTATGTTCTCAACGTCTCTTTCTTTGATTTTCCAAAAATTAATCTTTACCATAGAACACCATTGACATAGATGTATTTAGTCTATACCATTTCCATCAAAAGACCTTAGATATTGACTTCCATTAAAGAACGTAAGCGAAAAATACTTTCTTGCATTATTTATTAATGTAATATTACTCATGATGTTCCCAATGTATCCTAACTCACCACGAACATATGTTATCTTGGTTTGCATAAATACATCAAAGTGTGTGACTTATAATACTCATTAATAATAATATTAAAGTTGTAACGTCCCGAGCCGGGTGCCACTCAACGGGTGCCCCGAGCCCGGTTCGCCACGTGACCTCAAGCGCATTTTCCTAAATGCCAGAGGCTGCCGACTAGCAGCGAGGGCCCAGGTCTGATAGAGGTGAAACTATGCCCTCATTTGTCAAAGTGTAGCACAACGGAATGGAAATAAAACATACAAAAAACAGTGGAAGCAGTAAACCATACACAACTGAAATAATCAACAACAATGGATATAATCAACAGTGTATAAATAATGATGCTACATGTCTCAAGTTCTAAGAAAATAGCTAGAACATGTTATACATCAATACAGTACAGCAAAGCAGAGTACAACAAAACAAATCAAAACAGATGGCAGTGGCATCGTGAGCCTAGGCTCGGTCCCATGCCCTCCTACTCCTTAGCAACAGTCAAGTACCTGTATAGGGACTCTTTACCCTATCTACACCTGTAGAAACATAATCTGTTTGGGCCGAAAAACATGACCCAAACAGGGTGTGAGAAATATATCTCAGTAGGCACCCACCAAAGGCCCGTGCCCAACTACATGCTAACATGCAACAACAGTGTGCAATGGTAAAATGCAATAAAGTGAGTAGTACTAAAAAGTAACTAACTACTAGTTATATTTCCATCTTATTATTCATTTAATCATTCAACTTAGTAACATTCTGTGCTCAACAACACCAAGCCCTCATGCCAACCAAAAGCTTTCCCTCAGGCTAATATAGTAAAACCATGAACTCCGGTTTGCCCTCAGGCTATCCAGAATCCAACCCGCAGCTATTGCCCTTAGGTTTAACAGAAATTTCCCTTAGGCATAGGAAGTGTCACCCTCAGGAACAGAAGTCAAGCCCTCAAGCGTGAAAGGTTGCCCTCAGGCGAAATAACTACAGCCCTCGGGCTAAATAGTGCAGTGACCACAGGCTAATCACAACAACACCCTCAGACTAAACAGGTAAACGGGCCATGCCCAATATGTCAAATGCAGTAAACAAGAAATTCCACTCAAGGCAATTCTACGATTACTACTTTAAAGGCATACCCTTAGGTATCCTGGCCAAACAACTAAACAGTGAAACACACCCCCATGGTGGTTCCAGAACAAAGAAACGATCCCAAAAATCATTTTATTATCACAATTTAATGACCTATACAATTCTAGGAATTAAATATAGCAATATCCTCAGCCACACGACACCCCAACATGGGTTCGTGGCACGAAAATGAACAAAACGCATGATAGTTGGAAATTTACACCAAGCCACCTACCGTATACGCCAATGAGCATTATACCTGAACACCGACTCCAGAAACGCCCGAGAACGACATAGATCTGACAAAGAACAAAACCCATTCAAACGTAAATAACTTTCCATCGAGAAAGAATTCGTAAGAACGGTACCAGGAGAAGAAATGGATTACCTGTGCAGTTCCAATGAGATCGTCCGAAGCCGAATCAGATTCCAGATGAAAACCCGGCAGATCTTCAAAGGTTCGGCTGTCCTCTTTGGCTCCAAAATGGCTCAAATGCCTCCTCTGCCAAATGAGGAGGCTACTGCCTATTTTAAGCTGAAAAAACAAAGTACACGGCATGTACTTCTGAGTACACGGCGTGTACTTTCTTCATTTAACTGTTCCTCTGGCGGCACCACCACCCTATTCATCCGTCGACATGAGTACATGGCATGTACTTCCGAGTACACGGTGTGTACTGTCACCCAGCTGGCGGCTGCTCCACCACCTTACTGTTTTGGCCTGCCGACTGACTACACGGCGTGTAAAGTACCACTACATGGTGTGTAGCCAGTTCCTACACCCTTCTTCACCGACATGGCTACACGCCCCGTGTACCCATCCCACACGGCCAAAAGTACACGACGTGTGAAAAAGTACACGACGTGTAGTACCAAAATTTAGGATTTTTCCCCATTTTCCATATTTTCTCAAAAACACTTAAGGAAAAGGAAAAAGAAGAAGCTCATACCTCAAAAATAAGAACCTTGTTCTTACAAACTTCCCCCCTTATAGCAATTCATCCCCGAATTTCCCTTTCCAGGGTAGAGAAGATAAAGCTTAGAACAACTCTGGCCACTGAGCATGTACGTCGACATCCCACTCCCAGGTCTTGTCCTGCACTCGGCCATGCTTCTATATCACCCGTACGAGAGGAACTAACCGTCCTTGGAGAACCTTCGTACACCTGTCAATGATACGAATCAGATTCTCCTCAAAGGACGCATCGACCTCCAGCTCAACCTCCTCCAGGTGAAATACGTGAGACAGGTCTGAATGATAGCGATGCAACTGAGACACATGGAAGAAGTCATTCATGGATCGGTACCGCTGCGGTAACTATAACCGATAGGCAACCAGCCCGAATCTCTCCAGAATCTCAAATGGCCCCACATACCTCGATGAAAGCTTACCCTGTCTCCGGATCCACTTGTGTCCCAGCCTCGGCGAAATACGCAGGAAAACATGATCCCCGACCACGAAATCCAAAGGTCGTTTGCGGCGATCATCATATGACTTCTGTCGAGACTGCATGGTAGCCATCCACTTATGAATCAACTGGACTTGCTAAGATGTCTCCTGCACGAGCTGTGGTCCCAATAAAGCTGCCTCACCAGCCTCTAACCAGCACAAAGGTGATCGGCATGGCCTACCATATAAAGCCTCGTATGGTGCCATCTTAATAGTTGCCTGAAAACTATTGTTATAGGAAAAATCGACTAAGGGTATATGACTCTCCGAAGAGCCCCCAAAGTCTAGGACGCATGCACACAACATGTACTCAAGAACCTGTATCGTATGCTCTAACTGGCCATCGGTCTGCGGGTGGTATGCTGTGCTCAGAAGCACCTGTGTACCCAGTACCCTCTGAAAACTCTTCCAGAAACGAGACGTAAAGCGGGCGTCCCTATCTGAAATGATAGAACGAGGGACCCCATGAAGACGTACGATCTGTCGGATATACAGCCCCCCAAGATCATCTACACCGAAGGTCTCCTTAATCGGCAAGAAGTGAGATACCTTTTTGAGTCTTTCCACAATAATCCACATGACGTTATTTCCTAGAGGTGACCTCGACAATCCCGTCACAAAATCCATCGCGACATCATCCCATTTCCACTCTAGAATGGGTAACTGCTGTAACAACCCAGCTGGTCTCTGATGCTCTGCCTTCACCTGCTGACAGGTGGAACATCTCATAACGAACCTAGCTACATATCTCTTCATACCCGACCACCAGTACTGACGTCTCAAGTCACAGTACATCTTGGTAACCCCAGGATGAACTGCCCAAGCTGAAGCATGAAACTCCCGCATCATCTCCTCACGTATATCCCCTGGAACACATTCTCGTCTATGGAAATGCAGGACCTCGTTGACGCCTATCGTCTAACCAGGAGAAGGGTCCTCACTTTCCACTGACTCCCGTAGAACTAGGCCTTCTGGATCAGATAGCTGCCTCATCCTCACTTTGTCCAAGAGGGTAGAGGTCATATCTAAATATGAAAGATAAGTCTTCCCCTGACTATCATGCACCTCCAGATGCATCTTAGAGAACAAAGCCATGAGCTTCCACTCACCACTGGCCTCCTTCACTGCCTGTATCTGAGTCTTCCTACTCAGTGCATCAGCTAATGCATTACCTTTTCCAAGTGTATAGGAAATCTCAAAATCGAAGGATTGTTGGTACTCGACCCATCTCATCTGCCTCAGATTCAAGTCACGCTGAGTAAAGATATACTTGAGGCTTTTGTGGTCAGTGAAAACCACAAAATGCTCTCCCAACAAATAATGTCTCCAACAGCGCAATGCATGAACAACTGCATCCAACTCGAGATCATGCGTCGGGTAATTCCTCTCATGTGGACTCAACTGCCAAGATCCGTACGCAACAACTCGGTCGCCCTGCATCAACACTTCTTCCAGCCCAATCCCTGATGCATCATAGTAAACTGTATAGCTCTTCCCATGCTCTGGGAGTATCAGGATTGGTGCTGATGTCAACCTTCCCTTCAGGTCCTGAAAATCTATCTCACATGTTTCTGACCAAACGAACTTCACACCCTTCTTAGTCAGTCCCGTCAACGGTGCTGCTAAGCGGGAGAAGTCCTGTATGAAGCGTCTGTAGTAACCATCCAGCCCTAAGAAACTCCGTATCTCAAACACATTCTTAGGCTGCTCCCAGGAAACTACTACTCTCACCTTCTCTGGGTCTACTGCAACTCCTGCCTCTGAGATGATATGACCCAGGAAGTGAATCTGGTCCTTCCAAAATTGGCACTTCGAGATCTTAGCATATAGACGATGCTCTCTCAGTGTAATCAATGCGATCTCAAGATGGGTGGAATGGTCTTGTCGAGTGTGAGAGTACACCAAGATTTAGTCCACAAATACAACCACAAAAGAATCAAGATACGGATGGAACACACGATTCATTAGAGCCATGAAAACTGCCGGCGCGTTCGTGAGTTTGAACGGCAGAACCACGTACTCGTACAGACCATATCTACTCCGAAGAAGCTGTAAGTGGTATATATGATGGTCTCACGCGCAACTGATGATATCCTGATCTCAAGTCAATCTTCGAGAACACTCGTGCTCCACGAAGCTGATCAAACAGATCATCTATCCTTGGCAAGGGATATCGGTTCTTAACCGTCAACTGGTTTAGCTTCCGATAATCCACACAAAGTCTAAGGGTACTGTCCGCCTTCTTCACAAAAAGGACCGGAGAACCCCAAGGAGAAGTACTGGGTCAGATAAATCCCTTTGGCTGCAACTCCTCTAACTGCCTCTTGAGCTCCTGCAACTTAGGCGTGGCCATCCTATAAGGAGGAATGGACACCGGTGCTGCTCCTGGCACAAGCTCGATAGATAAATCCACCTCTCGCTCTGGAGGTAGACCTGAAAAGTCATCCGGGAAGACATCCATGAAATGATCAACAATTAGAGGGAAATCCATCTGACAAGTCCCCTAATCATCCAGATACAAGCTTGCAATCTGGGTCGTGAATCCACCTCGCCCATGATGCTCTGGTCCAGCTTGACTCGCCTGAACATCCCACTCACCCTTGTATAGAAAATCTCCGCCCTATGGTGACGTGAAACTCACCCTGCGACGATAGTAGTCTACAAAGGCTCAAAAGGGAACCAACCAGTCCATCCCGAGAATGACATCAAAGCTCGTCATCTCAAAGACATAGAGGCCCCATAGAAAGTGACACCCTCCAACCTCAAGGGGGAACTCCTTTCACTGACACACACCAGCCGTCCTAGTCCCCAAGAGAGTGTCTAGCATCATGATATAAGAAGAATAAGAAACACAAAGCCCAAGTCTCTCCACAACGGGTACAGATATGAAACTATGCATAGCACCCATATGAAAAAGTACTAATGATAAGACAGAAGCTACTAAAATAGTACCTCTAACTGTAGAAGGTCCGGGATCCTACTCGTGCTGGGTTTGCTGCACTGTATAAGCCTGCCCAGTGCCGTGACCCTGCGACACAACCTGGCTACCCTCAGCTGTCCCACCCTGTTGCCTCTGAGATCCTGGTGTCTGGCTACCACAGTCATGACCACCATCTCTGCCTTCACGCCCTAACGTATTCCAATCCCCTGACTGGAAAGAATCCACTAGTCTTACTCCCTCATGTGGAGTCTTCACAGAACCCCTCTCACTAGCCACTGGTGGGAACTCCCTGCAAAAGCGCTGCAGATGACCCATCTTGCCGCAAGCTTGGCACTCCACTGGGTCTTGTGGACACTGCGGTCTCTTGTGCCCCTCTCTGCCACACTGGTAGCACCTAATCGGACCACCTAAAGATGCTGCCTAGCTGGTACTACCACCCTGAGAGAAGTCCATTTGTCTCTTCCTCTTGCTAGTAGAAATAGTACCAGTAACTGGTGCTGAACTGCCCTGGCCCACACCACTAGATTGCCACAGGTTCCTCTCAGTAATTACTGCCTGATTCACAATCGCGTGTACAGTAGGCAACCTAAAAACATTTACCAGCGCTCAGATGTCATACCTAAGACCATCCTCAAAACGTCTGGCTTTCAACGTCTCATCACGCACCAGCATGGGTGAAAAATGATGATGCTCGGTGAAGCGAGTAGAATAGTACATCACCGACATAGCGCCCTACTGCAGATTCATTAACTCTCGAGATCTATCTACCCTCAACATCTCTGAAAAGAAGAAGTCATAGAAGACTACCTGAAAATCTTCCCACACCATGTCTCTGTGATGCTCTGACTGGGTGGTAACATCCCACCACCTCTTGGTAGAATCACGCAGCATGTAAGTCGCAAGCTTGAATATCCGCCCTGGAGGCGTCTCCAGATGCTTGAAAATAGTCTTCATCGATCATATACAAGACTCCGCAGCCTGTGGTCCACCATCCCCAAAAAACGTAGGCGGATGCTACTGCTGAAAGATACGCGTCAGCTCGGCCATAGATATGGTAGCCTGTGGTGCTCCCTGAAAGGTCTGCATGAACCGCATAAAGCCTTCACGGAACTGCACCTCCACGCCTGTGTCCGGTATAACAGCTGGCGCCGCATCTGGCTCTGCTGGAGGATCAACTGGTAGCCCATGGCCCACCATCTCCAGAGTATAATCATCGCCGCTCTCCTGGCGAACAACTCACGGTTGTCTTGGAGGCATGACACTACAAGGTCAAAAGCACGCCTCAGATTCAGGATTATTATGACCGAAAAGTGAAGGAACCACAAGGTAAACAAGAGGAAGAAGGCATTCAAAATTTTTAAAACAAGATTACACGGCGTGTACACTAACTACATGGCGTGTACTTGAATTCTATTCCCCTGCTCGGGTCCTTACACACGGCTATGCCACATGGCTTCCGTCGAAAAAAAACTACACGGCATGTATAATATCTACACGGAGTGTACGATGTTATTTTCCAACTGCCCGTGTCATTTGTGGCATGGACGACTACTCGGCTTGAAACTACACGACATGTTACACTCGCACACGGCGTATACACCATCCCATTTCCCTGCCACCCGACTAACACCAAACGATCTGTCCTCGGACAAGTCTACACAGCGTGTCCCAAAGGTACATGGTGTGTTCAGGGAGAGGTGACACCGGCCCGTGTTGTTAGTTACATGACCGAGTCCCTAGGTCACACTACACGACGTGTCCATCATTGACACAGTGTGTTATGTCAAGGAGTTTACCTAACCGTGTTGTTAGTTACACGACCGGACTCTGGGTCAACACTACACGACGTGTACAAAATCAACATGGCGTGTTCACCCCAAGCCTTTCCCTACTTCATGTCGCCGCCCACACGGTTTGTGACACGTGAAGAGACTACACGGCGTGTACTCAAAAGTTCAATTTCCTTCCCAAACAGAAGGTCATACATGGGGTGTTTAAAGATATTACACGGCGTTTATATTGGGTTTCTAGACACTATGCCTCAGAAACTTTCCTGGAACCCAGAAAATACTAAAAACCAACACCTAAGTGTCAAATTCCGATCTGTGAGGGCCCATACTCCCCACGAATCAAATTTTGACATCTTATCTGTGTTATAAAAAATAAACAGTCAATGATCCACCAAATTCTAGTCGATGGGGGCCCATACTTCCAAAAAACCGAATTTTGGCGTCCATTCTATATACAGGCTCAAACCAAAATACTATATCACAAAGCAGGTATTTATCAAGCAACTATCACAACAGCATGATTTTCTCACACATCAACTATCACAACAACATGAAATTTCTAATGCACATACATGGCACGGAAACTATGCATGGAATGTGATATGTAGCATGTGCCTATATAATTCATGAGATATCATACCCTCATCTCATCGGGTTGCAACTAAATAGAACCCACAAATAAATTATAAACAACACAATATTAAGTGCATCACCCAACGGTGAAAACAAATCAACTGTAAATTGCAAAATCAATAAAATTTCAATCATGAGGTAAATTGGATTTTCCCTGTATGCAGGTTAGCTATTCCCAGGCACAACTTATTACCAACTACCGTTCGTCCTATCCCTGACTACGACTCCAAATAGTAAGGCAAAGAAAAGAACTCCTATGATACCACTTTGTAACGTCCCGAGCCGGGTTCCACTCAACGGGTGCCCCGAGCCCGGTTCTCCATGTAACCTCAAGCGCATTTCCCCAAATGCCAGAGGCTACTGACTAAAAGCGAGGGCCCAGGTCTGATAGAGGGGAAACTATGCCCTCATTTTTCAAAGTTTAGCACAGCGGAATAGAAATAAAACATAAAAAAAACAGCGGAAGCAGTAAACCATAGACAACTGAAATAATTAACAGTACTGGATATAACCAACAATGTATAAATAATGATGCTACATGTCTCAAGTTCTAAGAAAACAGCCATAACATGTTATACATCAATACAGTACATCAAAGCAGAGTACAAAAAAATAAAGAAAAATAGCTAGCAACGGCATCGCGAGCCTAGGCTCGGTTCCATGCCCTCATACTCCTTAGAAATAGTCAAGTACCTGTATAGGGACTATTTCCCCTATCTACACCTACAGAAACGTAATCTGTTTGGGCCGAAAAACATGAACCAAAGAGGGTGTGAGAAATATATCTCAGTAGGCAACCACCAAAGGCCTGTGCCCAACTACGTGCTAACATGCAACAATAGTGTGCAGTGGTAAAATGCAATAAAGTGATAAGTACTCAAAAGTAACTAACTACTAGTTATATTGCCATTTTATTATTCATTTAATCATTTAACTTAGTAACATTCTGTTCTCAACATCACCAAGCCCTCAGGCCAACCAAAAGTTTTCCCTCAGGCTAATATAGTAAAACCACACCCTCAGGATTTCCCTCAGGCTATCCAGAATCCAACCCGCAGGTATTGCCCTCAGGCATAATAGAAATTTCCCTCAGGCGTAGGAAGTGTCACCCTCAGGCACAGAAGTCAAGCCCTTAGGCGCGAAGGGTTTCCCTCAAGTGAAATAACTACATCCCTTGGGATAAATAGTGCAGTGCCCACAGGCTAACCACAACAAGGCCCTCAGGCTAAACAGGTAAACAGGCCATGCCCAACATATCAAATGTAGTAAACAAGAAATTCTTCTCAAGGAAATTCTACGATTACTACTTTAAAGGCATACCCTCGGGTATCCTGGCCAAACGTCTAAACAGTGAAACACACCCCCGAGGTGGTTCCGGATCCAAACAACGATCCCAACCAGCATTTTATTATCACAATTTAATCACCTATACAATTCTAGGCATTAAATATATCAATGTACTCAGCCACATGAAACCCCAACATGGTTTCATGGCATGAAAACACAAAAAATGCACGACAGTTGGAAATTTACACCAAGCCACCTACCTTATACGCCAACGAGCGTTATACCCGAACAATGACTCCAGAATCGGCCGAGAATGGTGTAGATCTGACAAAGAACAAAACCCATTCAAACGTAAATAACTTTCCCTCAGGAAAGAATTGTTACGAATGGTACCAGGAGAAGAAAGGGCTTACCCGTGCGGTTCCAACAATATCATCCGATGCCAAATCGGATTCCATACAAACACCCGACAGATCTTCAAAGGTTCGACCATCCTCTTTGGGTCCAAAATGGCTCAAATGCCTCCTCTACCAAATGAGGAGGCTACTGCCTGTTTTAAGCCGAAAAAACAAAGTACACAGCGTGTACTTCTGAGTACACGACATGTACTTCCTTCATTTAACTGTTCCTCTGGCGGCACCGCCACACTGTTCATTTGTCGACATGAGTACATGGCATGTACTTCTGAGTACACGACGTGTACTGTCACCCAGCTAGCGGCTTCTCCACCGCCTTACTATTTTGGCCTGCCAACTGACTACACGGCGTGTAAAGTACCACTACACGGCGTGTAGTCGGTTCCTACACCCTTCGTCGCCAACATGGCTACACGCCCCGTGTACCCATCCCACACGGCCAAAAGTACATGGCGTGTGGAAAAGTACACGGCGTGTAGTACCAAAATTTTGGATTTTTTTCTATTTTCCATATTTTCTCAAAAACACGTAAGGAAAAGGAAAAAGGAGAAGCCCGTACCTCAAAAATAAGAACCGGGTTCTTACAAAAGTCTAAGGATAAACATACACATCCAAAGATAGGAACATCTAATGAAACATATGAATATGGATTTCCTACTATCAAGGTATTGTTCTCATAATATCCTATACTAGATATTACCAAGTGCATACACCATGAGAAGGTGCTTCAAATTCATATTAGTATCCACCCTTGATAGCCTATATCATTTACGTTCCTCAAATGAAATCATCTGACCATAGAATATATATTTAAGAATAGTTTCTTAGCACTTATGGGTTCTCATCAGAGTGGGGGAAATCTATGACCATTTTGTGTGACAACTACTCTTAGTACATTATCAAACACTATGTTACACAGAAGAACAATCATGATGTGATAATAACTTTATTAATATTCCAAACTAGGAATATAGGTTATAATAAAGTACACAGAAGTTGGTTATAGGGAACCCACTCCAATAGACTCCCACTTGAATAAGATTCAACTACTAACAACCTTCATTCCCCTAGTTATCACATTATACTCATGATTCAGTGAATATAGACCTTTAGTCAACGGGTCCATTACATTATCTTCCATGGTTACTCTTCTTACTACATCTTAACCCCTTTGATAAAAATAAATTAAGAGGTGATACTTCCAGAGTATATGTTTTGCCCATTATTGTGACCTTATATATTTTTCAAGAGCCACCACTGCAGTATTATCGCCATACAATGTGATAGGGTCTTTACTGATAGGTAACACATCAATGTCCTAGAAAAACATTCATATAAAAATGTATTCCATGGATACATCAGAAGATACTATATACTCGGACTCCACTATAGAATCAGTGACAATAGGTTTCTCTGAACTCTTCCTGCTCACAACTCCTCCATTGAGATAGAAAACTTATCCCGACTATGACTTCAAATCATTCTGATCTATTTGTAAAATAAAATCATTATAAACCTTCAGGATCATCTCCTCATCTATAATATACACCATGATCATATCCTTTGTTCTTCTTTGATACTTGAGGATAACCTTTACAATAGACCAATGTTGTTCTCCTAGATCTTCTTGAAATCTTCCTACCATGCTTAATGAATAGTCAACATCAACTCTAGTTCATAACTTGACATAAATGATTGATCCTATCTATAAAGGGTATGCGATCTTACTCATTATCTATTTATCTTGTTGTTTTTGAGGAAATTTTTTCTTAGAAATATTTAAATAATGTGACCTTGGAACCAACCCCTTATTAGATTATTCTATTATAAATCTCATTAGTATTTGGTAAATGTTTGTTCTTTGAATTAATACAAACAACCTATTAGATCTTCCACAAATGATCTTGTTCCTTAGAATATAAGATACTTCACCTAATTCCTTAATGGAGAAATACATGTTTAAATAGGCCTTAATAGACAATAAGACCATTATGTAATTTACAATTAGTAATATTTCATCAACATATACTGCTAGGAAAAAGACTGCATTCTCACTAAACCTCTTGTAAACACATGGATCATATTCATTATTAAAGAAAAAAAATTATTTTATAGCTACATCGAACATAATTTTTCAAGACCTGGTTGCTTTCTTCAATCCATAAATTGATATATATAACTTGAAAATATTTTTTTAATCTCCTGGAGTCACAAACCCTTCTAGTTGTGTCATATAAACAACTTCCTAAATGTTCCCATTAATGAAAGAAGTTTTTGGCATCTATCTACCAAATTTCATAGTCAAGGTAATATAGTTTTTAAGGTATAATTTTGTTTTATTTAAACATGAATATTGATGAAAAAATTTCATCATAGTCAATTCATTAATGCTTTTTAAACCCTTTAGCGACTACCCTTGGTTTATATGTATTTACTTTATCTTCCATGTCCAGTTTTCTCTTGATTATGCATTTTCACCTCATAGACTTCACATAAAATAGTGCATCAAACAAAATCCAAACTTTGTTATGATATATTGAATCCATTTCAAAATTCATGGTTTTTTTCCATCTTGAAGCTTCTAATATCTCTACTTTCTATTTTTAGGAGAGAGGTTCATTATTTTCAACCAATAATGTGACATATTCGGTGACTATAAAACTATATCTCTTTGCTTCACTTACTTCTCTTTCACTCATTCTTAGTTTTTATGTTTCAAGAACTAATTCTTCCATGGGTACCTATAAAATCTATTCCTATAACAATGCTTTTTTATCTTGAGCATCAACTTCATTGAATTCAACCTTTCTCCCACTATCCCTTTGGAGGATGTTCTCCCTCTCATGAAAGATAGATTGTATAGTGATATTCAAATTCTTATCTGAGGGTGGTATAGGTTGTATCCCTTTGTTTCCATATGATACCCTATAAATTTAAACCTTTTGACTCATGGTCTTAGTTTTTTTCTTGAGAAGGCCTTAACAAATTGCTCACAACCCCATACATGTGTATGCGACAAAATAGGTTTCTTTCCACTCTATAACTTAAGGGTAATTCCATTTTTTTCTTTAGTTGGTAATAAATATAATGTATATGGCTCATATTGTAATTCATATCCCCAAAATCATAATGGAAGATCTATATGACTCATTATTGACCTTATTATGTCTAAAAAAGTATTGTTTCTCCTTTCAGTAACATAATTCCAATGTAGTATGTAAGCTGGAGTGAGTTGATATATAATATCAAAATCCCGTAGAACATAAAAAAACTCTTGGTTAAGATCTTAGAAACCTCGATGTAGTCAAAGAAACTTTATCTTCTTTCCACGTTGATTATCTACTTCATTATTTAATTATTTTAATTTCTCAAGGGACTCAAACATATACATAATCAAGTGGACATAACCATATCTACACAAGTCATCAATAAAATTTATTAAGTAAGCATAACCCCACCTCTATATTCTTATAGAAATGGTCCTCACACATCAATGTGTACCAATCATAGAAGCTATGTGCCTCTTTCAACCTATCCACTGAAAGGTGGTTTTGTCATTTTTTATTGTAAACAAGCATGTCATCTTTTAATTGGTTTTACCTCAGAAGGGTCTAGATAACTATATTGATAGAGATTTTTCAAACACTTTTCATTTATATAACCAAGAAGGTGATGTCATAGCTGGGTTCTATATGATTCTTGTAAAAATGATTTGTTATCAACTTACGATACACGGTTTTCATAATTTAATACATAAATACTGTTATTTAAATGTTCCATACCGTAAGATATGTTGTCTCTATAAAAGAAACAAATTTTATTTACAAAATGTAGAATAAAACAATTTGTATCTAGGAATGATACATAAATTATGGTCTTTGTATCCATTAGTACATAATAACAATCCTTTAAAACAAAAATCATTCCAATTATAAATGAATTGTGGTAGTCACCAATGACTAGAGCAACAAGCCTCACATAATTGGTTGCTCAAAAATCCACCACTCCACTAGTTATCTTTTATAATCAACTTGGTTCCTACATTTGGATACATATGTGAGAACACAAGTTGTATATAATATCCAATGTGTAGATATTGAAATATTACACTTAATAAAGAACACACCATTAGGTTCCCCTTGCTTATGGATGTAGTTATTCTTCCAATGACCTTGATTTCCACATGAAAAACATACTCCTTCCTTTTCCTTACCCAACCACTAGATCATCCTCTTATTAGAAAGACAATGATCAGGAGATTTAGGCTTATTGTGAGTATTGGACACCTTTTCCATGTTTATCCTTTTCTTATTCACCATAAGGACCACATGTTTGTCATGAACCATGTCCTTATCCACTTAGAGAATTAGATTAATAAGTTCTTAA
The DNA here is from genome assembly GCA_963277665.1 of Viscum album. Lineage (NCBI taxonomy): Eukaryota > Viridiplantae > Streptophyta > Magnoliopsida > Santalales > Viscaceae > Viscum > Viscum album. Next base: position 733,465,921 of record OY728147.1, on the reverse strand, counting down.
AGACTCTTATCATTATTCCACATATTATAGTTAACAGTAAAACTGTATAAGGTCTTGTGTAGTGAGAATAGTATGAGATTTGTATGAAAATCATCTGGGAATTTAATCCCTAAGATGACTAAGCATTCAATGTATCCAATAAGAATGGCTACATGAGGCCTAACTAGCATAGAATATCCAAGCTTATTTGTAAAAAAAGAATTAGAGATCTTGCCTCTCTCTTGTCTCTCCTTCTCTTGATAGAGATCCTAAAGGCGAGACATCATGCTATATGAATCCATGTACCCATGTTGCTTGAAAATATCATTGGTCATGGATGATATCATGAAATACTGAACACATATAACCTCATTCAAATTTCTTCATATAGAAAATATTATTCCTCACTAGACACATTACTAAGAGCATCAGGAATAAGTTTTTCCAGCGCATATAATTTCATTTCATGGCATAGGATAACATGTAAGAACCATTACTACTCTTGCGAGTTTCTGGTAGTGAGAAGGTTATCCTTATCATGTACATATCACAATGATATGTTTGAAGTAATTCTATTGTTCTTCCTATAAATAATATGTTTAGATATTTAGTAATTTATGTGATAAAATTTAGACAAATTAGTAAATATTATATTTACTAATATCCCACTATTTTATAAAAACACAATAACCCTCACCATTGGCTTCAAAATATATTGTTTATTAGAAATTATAGTGGAAGGGATCCATATTACCCTTATCATTAACCCGACTTTGGTTGGTCAAGGAACTTAAATTGTTTTAGGCAGGAATTCCAATTTACAAATTCATTAACTCATAGTTCCTTGATCTGGTGACTGAACTCCCCAATCCAAAAATAATTAAATTGTATTTCCTAAACCCTTTCCTCTCAGTTACACTATGTACTGTTTTGGTAGTTAACCCTTGATGTGATATATGTTATGTTAACCAAAAAATTCATGTTATAATTCCTTGATAATTGAAAGCACCCACAATTTGGCTGGTCAAGTACTTTGAAATATGGTTTTATTTTAACTTAAGTAGTTCAAGGATATACCAACTTAATATATTTAATTTAGGGATTAAATATTTTATTCATAAATTTATAATTATTATATTTATTACATTATTTTCAATAATAAGTGGATTTATATGATTAACCATGTCATATATAATATTTATTCCTAAGAAAATTTATTTTTGTTCTATTTTTCATGATTATTAATTCATTAACTCATGTGATTGTGAGAAAACAACCCTAATGGAATAATCATACAAGTTGACTGAAATAAAATAATGAAGCTGAATGATCACGAGCTTTTACTAATGGTTACTTTATCTTGTGGATCATAAACTAACCGTAGACCTAGGGAGAAAACACCTTGAACCAATTAAGGTTCATTTTACATCTTTCCACCTGTCTACCTATGTATCTCTCTTGGATTGGTTTCTCCTCAGATCAAAACATGAACCACTTCTATTAACATGGGATCTCTATCTATTACATATTATTTTACTCACACATAGGTGAGTGTAAGGGATATACATAAAAGATACCATGAGTGCATAGGCCCTTACAAAATAATAGGAGAGATAGAACACATGCCAACTATTTAATTTAATAAAATATTAAATAAAACCAATCACATAAAAAGGTCTTTGTCTAAGACCATGATCATCCATTAACATGCAATGAGTTATTCTTAACAAAACTAGAATTCAATTCTTAATATGTTTTATTTAAGATAAATCACGCTTGAATGAATTATTATATTTTTAATTATCCAATTATTTTATCTTAATTATCATTTTAATTTTCTCAAGATTCTAATCCATAAAATTTTAAAAATATTAAATATATTTATTTAAAATTTACTATGTATATAAATGTTCCTTGGAGTAAACATGGTGGATTCCCATCCATATCTACCCAAAAAGTATTATAATTATATATTGTTTACTCTTGTGTCATGTGGAATAAATTAATTATCACGTAATTTCATGAAATGTATTATCAATATAATGATTACACTGATTACATGATTTTTCAATCATGTGTTATGCTTCAATGCATGTAGAGTAATAATTTTAGTATGAATCATACATGATATATAGAACCAATTTTTTTTTCCAATATTAATTAAACACTTTCATATATTAAAAACCATCACCTGGAGAGCCCTATCAACTTAATAACCATGCACAAGAACATGTTGATATGGTTTAAACAATATTATAAATTAATTTTCATTATAAATAATTTTCTATAAGTACATGGCGTATACAATTCAGCTACACGACATGTACCCTTCTCACTGTCTATCCATATCACATTATTAGGTAATCGATGTGTATACCATGCCATGAAAAATATTGGTGTACATATCATGTATATGGGATACACAACATGTGGTATCCAAGTTACATGGTCACCAGTCAGGTAGGTCACATAATAAGATACGTGGCCTATCTGTGACTATAGAACTACACACCATGTATGTGGGATACACAGTGTGTACTCAGACTGACCATGTTCCAGGCTAGCTCGAACAACATACAATGTAAAATTGAATGCACCACGTTTAATAAATCCACATTCCTTGAATTAAATTTGAATTAATTCCTGGTGCATTGAACAATAGTATATGGCATGTAGTTATGATTACATGACATTTACTCTTGTATTATATAGTCAAAATCCTAAGAACCTATGAATGAGATATTCAATTTTATTTCGTTCATAAAATTAATCATTTTGATTAGATCTATGATAAATGAAATAATAAGAAGTAGATCTTGAAATTTGGTTTAAATAATGAATAAACTTCAATTGAAAACTAAATTAAAAAGGCATAAATCAATCAATGATCGTTAAATGATTATAAATAATTATATTATCTCTTTGATAACACTTTTAGTTTACGGTCATAGAGGAAGTGTGTGATGGGTCATGCCCAACTTTTATTTTTGTCATGATCAGTGATCAATCCATTATTTACATGATGATAAACTCCCTGATCAATTGAATTGAATCAAAGAATATAGACAAGGGAATAATTCTAAAACCAAGAGAATGATCATCAAATATTATTTATAATTAATTTAATCAATTAAATAATTACATTTTGATAATTCATTCTTCATTCATAGATATGAAAATAGATATACATTTTATTGTCTTTTCATTGCAGGAATCAAGAGAATATTCCCTCTATCAGTGATCCACACAAGTTCCATAAATATCTGAATATCACTGTAGGAATATCCATGTTCTATCATGACAGATCCTATCACATTCATCATGATCCTTTGATCACCATAAAATCAATTCCAAATCATTCTCCTTAATCTCTCTAGACTTGAGAGTGAGAGGTGGAGGAAGATCACTCTCCTTTCTTGGGAGCGTTATTAGAGGAGGGAGTTGTATAGTTCTTCAAGAGGATTCTGCAGATTCATTGTGAACAAAAATATGAATTGTCTCTCTCGAAAAATAATATAATTGGGTTTATATACCACCAGGGTTAGAAATAAATAATTAAAAAAGTTCCCTTATTATTTATTTAATCCCTACAGAACCCCATGTCGATAATAATATTAATAATAATATTATTTCTTGATGTTCACTAAATTTGTGAGTTAAAATTAAATATTATTTATTCAAATAATATCAAATATATATTATTTCTCACCAGGCCATTGAACTCATTCCACCATTCCTCCATAATATTTTTCTATCCTTGAATAATGAAAATTTATTTAATAAATAAATATCATTACATTATTCTCTAATAAATAAATAAATATTATATTTACTAAAAGTAAGTAAATATTTATTAAATATTATTCTCACATAATATTCTCTCTTATAAATGGTTATAGAATATATACGATCAACAAAACATGAATAATTATTAAACCACATGTGAGGATAATATTTACTCAACTTGTTAAGTAAAAAATAGTAATATAATATTTAACTGAGATTCTGGATACACTTAGTGTGTAACCCTTTAGGCCTCTTTCTCAGTGGCATTAGGAGAAGTAGCCTATATTACAAGGATAGAATATTGAAAAATAAAATGAACCCATAGAGAAATAATTTAAGGCTATATTGACATAATACCTCTTATAAACATTTATTATGTATTATAACCCCTTTATCAAGATATCTTTAATTAAGCATGTTGCACAGTGGTTCCATCAACGTATGTGATCGATGTATCTTTCTTTGACTTTATGGAAATTGAACTTTCCCATATAAAACCATGTCCATGTATTTATTTATGCTATATCATTTCCATTAAATGTTTTAAGATAACATCTTTTGTTAAAGAACATAAGGGACAAATCCTTTCTCACATTATTCATTAATGTAATATTACTCATGACACACCTAATATATCCTACCTCACTACGAACATATGTCATTATGATTTTAATCAATACATCTAAGTACATGACTTATAATATTTATTAATAATAATTATAAATTCTAAGGATAAACACACACATATGTAGATAGGAACATCCAAGGAAACATATGAATGTGGATTTACTACTGGAGGGTCTCATTAATATAATATCTGACACTGGATATTACTAGAGGTGTACACTATGAGAAGGTTCCTCAAATTACTATGAGTCTCCACCCCTGATAGATGGTACCATTCATGTCCCTCAAATGATATCATCTTGACATAGAACATATATTTAACAATTGTGTCGAAGCACTTCTGAATTCACATCATAGCGAGGAATTACAATGACCTCTGAGGGAAACAACTTCTATTAGGTCATTATCATATACTATGTTATGCGGAATAAAAACAATGTTGTGATAAGAGTTTATTAATATTAAAAAATATGAATAAAGGATATCATAAAGTAAATATAATTTGGTTATAGGGCACCAAATCTAACAGAGATATGGCTTGAGATATACCTCGCATTAGGTGGCTTGAAAGATGCATGTTGTATGGAATGATATTAGAAAATGTATTTTCCAAATGTAGAACATAGGCTGATCAGGGTCATCTCACTTGAGGAGCATCACCGTCAGTTCAATCACTAATTCTTTTCCACCTTATCTTTTTTCTAGATTTAATATTATTTATGAAAACTATCATTTTGGGGTTTTTGAAAAAAATAAAAACAAAATAATGGAATACTGAATTAAACCTAAACGCAGATATAGATATAATGTAGATTATAAAGAAAGGTCTTGGTTTAGAGTTTGATAATGCAGTTTAAATATTTATTTACTTTTTTAAATTCAAATTGATATGTCATTTTATGAAACATAATTATTGAATTAATATCCTTTGATTTGTTGAGTGTGGGATTTTATCATGAATTCAGGGCACGAAACCTCACCTCCTTTAATAGTGAAATATAATAACAACTCAATCAAGAATGAATTTATTAAAAGACCCAGCTCCACCATATGATGTTTTATCTCTTCAAGAAACCCCATCTCTAACATATGATGGTTTTCCCAAGATAAAGGATGGAAAAAATAATGAATCAATGAAAAGTAAAGGAGTTGGAAATAATGCTATGGTGGACTACTGTCACACCCATGAACTTTTTTTCATCCACTAAAAATAGAATAAAAACTTTTTGAATGTAGCACACTAATTAAGAATGCTGCAAAACCTCCCCCTAGGACAAGCCCCGGGTTAGTCACCTGCCTTTACAAATTGAAAAGAAATCATGATGAAAAGATGAAATAGAGAGAGAAAGATATTAGGGTTGAAAGATAAATATGGATGAAAAATAAGAGGGAAACACTTGAATTAAAAATATGCCGATGTGTTAAATTAAAAAAGGAAATAAAAAGAAAATAAAAAGAAATAAATCCTAAAAGAACAAAATCTTTACATCATAGTGAATCAACTGATCCTTAGGATATGATCCTTTTCTCTATGACCAGGCCATATATTTAATGAATTTGAAATAATACCTTGGTGGCATTAATTTCATAATAAATGGGTATCTTGTGGTCATGATTCATTAAGGGGTCAAAAAGGTGGTTCTTGAGTGTTTAATTTCATGAAAATTATTGTTTTTTAGCAAAGCACGAAGGATTAATGTTGTGTAAATATTACATGAAGTGTAAAGTGAGGGGAAGAAAATTATAATGTATATATTTTGTTGAGTCAGAAGTATTACTTCTTAGTTTTTCATTCCTTTAGTTTTGGAAATCACAAAACACCTTATTTAAACATTTTTACTAACTTTTTATTTCCCATGTGATTTAGTATTTTTTTAGAAAACATTATCTTTTTTACCATACAGAGAAAATTTCTAACACATTAAGAATATAAACTTCCTATTAATCATTATGATCATCAGATTGGGAATTTTTCTGATGAATCAGACTCACCTTTAATCAAGCCAAGAGTTAGACTTTTTTCTTTCTTATCATACTGAAAAAGTCACAACCATAAAGAATTATAATGGTATTGAAACAATTGGAATGATTATCATAAGGAATATCAAATTAACAATTGTTAAGTAAGTCCATTGGACTGAATAAATATTATAATCAGAATACATATAATTATTTCTATCATAAGTAATATCCTTAACATTGTAATGGTGTTAGTAAATAGGATGTCAGAAATTCAGTTACAAATAAGCTTTAAAGTGTCATCTGTACAAGGCGGTTGCAAAAAACTCAAAATTATTACCATTGGATATTAACCTATAAATATAGAGTCATATGAAGATTTTGAAGCAGTATATTTCAGTAACAAATCAATTTATATGAATATTGTTAAGTCACATTACACTAACAAGGTTGTTGACCATTTAAATGGTCCAAATGGACAATTTGATCAGCCAACGTCTTTTTCAAAGGATCCCTTTATGGATTTTCATTTGGACCTTAATTCCAAAAAAATCATCAATGACACTTCAGATCAGGTGCGTACGTACATTGAAAATCATTCCACCTTCAAGGTGATAGACTCTAGTGATCAGATAGTAGCAGGGGATCTATGGACACTGTGACTGTCTCCTCAAGTACCTCTGATGATCTCGCACCTGATTTACCTTCAAAAGATTGTCCAGCGACCCTGATTAGGCCTACAATTCTTTTGGATAAAAAACTTGTGTGCTGATATTAAAACTGACTCTAATGTCTCTGTTGCCTCTTGCAAGAATAAGCAGGAAAAACAATCCATCCCATCTTCCTCTCATGGACCTATAAGGTCAGTAAGGAATAAGGGCTCGAGTGGAACAAAAAAAGGGGGCTCTAGCTCCAAACGCAGGTTCAAATGAATTGTTTATTTTGGAATTTTTAGGGTTTAGCTAACTCTAATACTTTTATTCTGCTTAATAGATTTATTTTTACTCACAAACCAAAATTATTTTCCATTGTTGGGCCCAAAATTAATTTTTCTTCGAAATTATTACACTTGTTCTCTTTTGGCTATAATTTCCTTGGTTCTTGCAAGGATGGTACTTCTACTGAAACTCTCTAGAATTTTTATCATTCATCCTTGTAGTTTGGTAATGTTGTTAAAGCTTCTGAAAAAATGTTTACTTGTGCTTTCTCCTTTGCTAGTGTTCATATGGTTTTCACTCTGATATAAGAAAAAAATAGATATCAAGAACTAAGATCCCTCTGGACAGACCTTCTCTCCCTTTCTAGTTCTGTTCAGGTCCCCTGGCTGGTGATCAGTGATTTTAACGCCATTCTTCTCCCAAGTGAAAATATTGGACCATCACATTCTCCCATCTCAACTAGAGAATTTAAAGCCTCCATTTAGGATTGTGACCTTATTGAAATCAAACTTACTGGTGATAAGTATACTTGGTATAGAAAGTTCCTTAATAGGAAAGTGGCTAGAAAACTTGACAGAGATTTCACTAATACTGTTTCCCTTGATAAATGGGATTCTATATCTAGTATCACCCTACCGAAGGTCAACTTTGATCATCATCCAATTCTTGTCAGCTTTATCCCTAAGGCTTCAAAATCTCCCCTCCCCTTTAAATTTAACAATGCTTGGGCTACGGTCCCAGAATGTTCTAACATGATAAAATATTTCTAGGATGGTATGAGACACCAAAACGATTCTTTTGCTTGCATTTCTAAATTAAAACTTCTGAAGCAACATCTCAAAGGTTGGTGCTACTCTAAAACAAAACAACTCGACGTGGAAATCTCCTCTTTGGAGAATGAACTCACTTGCATTCAAAGCTCCAATACCTACTCTGATTTTTCTCTTGATCCTAAAACTGAAATTACCATTTCTTTGAAGCTTAAATCTCTTTTAAAGATCAAAGATAACATGTGAAAGCAAATCTTTAAAACCAAATGGCTATCGGATGGTGATATAAATACTAAATTCTACAATTATCTTCGAAGAATCAGGAAAATCTATAGACCCATTTCCTTTCTTAGAATAGATAACACTCTTCTTGACACTAAGGATTCCATTTCTAATCATGTTGTTGGTTATTACCACAATTTGTTTAATGGTCCGACAGTTAATAAGGATCTTCTTTTTGACATCATTCCCAACATGGTTACTACTGAGGATAATTATCTTCTCTTAAGAATACCTATGGGTCATTAAATCAAGGACACTATTTTCATTCTCAACCCTGATAGTGCCCCGGGACCTGATGGGTTCAACAATGGTTTCTTCCAGCAATACTGAGATCCCATTCATGTGGATGTTTACAAACTGGTTAAATCCTTTTTCTCCAATGATGTTCTTCCTCATGGGATAAATGCTCAAATTCTTACTCTTATTCCTAAAGTGGACAATGCTGCTGAGATTCACCTTTTCCATCCCATTGCTCTCATCAACATTCCCTATAAAATTATCACTAAACTTCTTGCTAACAAACTCACCTCCATCACTAATAAAATTGTTTCTTGGAACCAATTTGGTTTTATCAAAGGAATAACTATTCAAGACTGTATCTTCCTTTCCTCGGAATGTACTAATATGCTGAATAAAGTCACTAGAGGAGGCAATGTGGCCATTAAGCTAGACATTAGGAAAGCTTTTGACACCATGGATTGGAATTTTATTTTAATAGTTATTAAAAAATTTGGGTTTAATGACTACTTTACTACCATAATCCGTACCTTATTCAATTATGCTTACATTTTTGTGCTGGTCAACGGGTCTCCTAAAGGCTTCTTCAAATGCACCAAGGGGGTTAGGCAAGGTGACCCCCTATCTGCCATTATTTTTTCTATTGCTGAGGGTTATTTAAGTAGACTTCTTACAAGCCTTGTGAATCAAAACAAAATTAATCCCATTCAGGCTTCTAGAAACTTGAATGTTCCCACCCATCTTTTATATACTGACGATATAATTTTATGCGTAAAAGGTGATAAAAGGAACATTCAAAACCTCAAAAGTGCCCTAACACATTTATGAAGATATTTTGGGGAAAGCGATTAGTTGGAACAAATCCTTTGTTTTCTTTGGAAAAAACTTTTCCCCCAACAGAAAAAGTCACATCATTTAGTTCTTAGGTATTAAAGAAGGATCTTTCCCTTTTACTTATTTGGGTGTTCATATATTTTGGGGGAGACCAAAATCCATATATTTTCAAAGCATTGTTGATCAAATCATCAATCAACTATCATCTTGGAAGGGTAAATCTCTTTCTATGGCTGGTAGAGTTTGTCTTGTTAAGTCTAATATTTTTTACAAGATGGTTTACTCGACGATGGTTTATAAGTGGCCTGCCAGTCTTCTCAAAAAAAATCAATGGTTGCATAAAAATTTTTATTTAGACTTGTAGTACGATTGAAAGAAAACTTGTCACCATACCTCGTGCCACTTGTTGTAACCCCCTGGATAAGGGTGGTCTTGGTATTAAGAACCTTAAGCTTTTTAATGAATCTCTTCAAGCTAGAATGACTTGGAATCTAATTCACAGCAACTCTGATTCCCTGGTCTTCCTTAAGAAAAAATTTGTTACCAAGCTTCAGAATATTAACCTGGGTTACATCACTTCTTCCATCTGGCCATCCATTAGACATTCTTTCCTTAAAATCATGAACAACTCTACATGGATGGCTAGTTCTGATTCATCTTTGAATTTCTGGATGGACAACTGGACTGGTGTCCCTTTAATCTCTATACTAACATCCACCACTAGTACTGAGAACACCAGCTCCACTATAAGAGATGTTTTTAACTCTCATGACATCAAACTTCCAAACCACATCAGTCACATCATTGACAATTATCCTTTTACTGACACTAATGATTTTCTTTATTTGGGAAACTGCTTTTAATGGAGTCCTTGATTCTAAAAGTTTCTACAAAAACAATTTTTGTAACTCTGTTTCTAACTTTTCTTAGTTTAAAGCTTTTAGCAAACCTTGGATCAAGCCCTCATGCCTTACTCTCATTTGGCGTGTTTCTCATAATAGGGTCCCCACCGATGTGTGTCTTCAATCCTTTGGGATTTCTCTTTGCTCTTGATGTCATATGTGCAACCAACACCACGAGGATGCTAATCATTTGTTCTTGTCTTGTCCCAAAACTGCAGCTCTTTGGAATTACATTTTTGACATTTTTGATAGCATATGGTCAATTATTGCTACTATTAGCTCTCAACTTCAACACTGTGTGATTTGGGATTCTTCCAAGAAAATCAGGAATCTTTTTTTGGCTGTGGTGACATAACTCCTGCATGTGATCTGGTATGATAGAAATAATTTTATTCATAATAATTGCTCTTTCAACCTCAATGCAGGTAAAACACGTATTCTCATTTCCATCAAGGATGCTGCCTCTCTTCAGAAGGAGCATTGTGACAAATCTATTGGTGATTTTGAGATCCTCCACCATCTTTGGATTGCGGGCTCTTATAGAAAACCTCAACATACCTTTGAAGTCTTCTGGAAAGCCCCGCTTCTAGGATGGATCAATGTGAATGTCGACGGTGCCTCTAGAGGATACCCAGGTCCGGAAGGTTGTGGTGCCATCTTCAGAGACTTTCTTGGCAGATTCCTTGTCTGCTTCTTCAATGGTTGTGGTAAGGCCTTGGATTTGTAAGCGGAAATGTTTGGAGTCATTCATGCGGTGGAATTTTCCAAGCAAAAGGGTTGGAACAAGCTGTGGATTGAATGTGACTCAACCACTGTTGTCCAAGCTATCTGGAAGGGGGTGGTACACCTTGCATGGACGCTTACCTCTTGATGGATGAAATTTATTTCTGTGCTCATGGATCTTAACTTAATTTCCACACACGTGTTCCGCGAAGCGAACATGGTTTCTAATAGTCTGTCCAACAAGGGGGTCAATCAGGTTCTTACCTGGTTGGATGATTTTCCTGATGATTGACTCCCTATTTTCAATAAAGATTGTAATAAGATTTCGTCTTTCAGACTTTTGTAACTTCCTTTCCCTTTAGTAATAAATTGTGCCTTCGTCTTTGACTGAGGCACCACCTCTCTAAAAAAATTAATATTGTAAGTGTGAACTGATCGTTCATAGTATTTTTATTTTTTAGAGATTTGGTATTTCTTAGGAATCCATTTTAGGGTTGTTTCCTTGAAAAAATTTTATTTCGTAATTGCATATGATCATTTTTATGATCGAGTGATGTGGGGGATATGAATATGGTGAGTACGATCCATTAGATTGAGGAATTCTGGGGCTGGGAAGATCGACTCTGATCATCGTAACAAGTTATTTCGGGGATAATAAGGGAGAGAAATTCTGATAATCTTATCAATGTAATTCTTGGTAAGTAAAGACAGACATTACAATAAGTATAATAATGTAGACACCTTTTGTCATGGTTATCGAATACCTAACTATTAAGGTTAAAAGAGGTAAATATTTTAATAGTAGCTTATATGTCATTATTAATGTTACATAGCTATTTTATTTCATGTTTTTATAGGTTTTTATTCATCTATGGTTGTAATAGAATGTTTGTCATCATATTAAAATTTCTATACTATTTGTTTTATCATAATAAATTTGATTACAATAAAAATACTCTGATATAAATCAAATATATTGTGATTATGATTCGTTCACTATGATATAATTAGACCAATTTTGATTTTGATTTTGTGACACTGATAATTAGACTGAGTCTTAGTCTAATAAATTTAATTTAAGCATATTTTTATTTGATTAGATTAAATCTTTTAATCTGTGTTTTTAAACTAAAATTCACCCCATATTGTAAGTATATCCATCATAAGCTACTCTTATGATCTTACAATTGGTATCAGAGTAGTTTTCTACCACTCATATACTTTATGAAATTTTTACTATCTTTACTTATTGAAAGTTGATTAATGTTTTGATATAAAATATATAGTTATAAACTTCATCGCACTAATGTGTATCTATAGAAAGGAATAGTTGTATTTTTTTTAATATGGAAGGTATGAATGTTGTCTCTCTTATTAATTTTAATCCTAGTGGACCTCCTATCTTTTATAGTAACTAGTACTCGCCCGTGAATTCACACAATGATATTACCCAATGCTCTAAAAAATATCCACTACTAGAATATGAATTAGTGCTATGGAAATCAGTATAGTGAAGCACCAATAAAAAATAACTAATATTGAAATTATTATAATAGAAAAGATGAACAAAAAAATAGTGGTTTTTTAATAATCCTGTAGGATCCAACATAATCTAGAAGCTAGCACCAACAAAATCTACTACTGAATGTCAAATCCAGAAAAAATATGATGGGTGACAATGGAGAGAGAAAGGGATTTCTTGCTTCAACATGATACCACGAAAGGATACAACAATGAAGATAAAATTCACCAAAACCTCATGTTTTTCCAGTGTTATCCCCCCTTCATGTTTTTATGATGTAGCAGGATCCTACTATGGGATGGAAATGCTCTAGACTTCTATTTCACCAGAATAAACCACACTACTATGTAAACACAAGAACCCACACTCCATGTAAACTTGTAGTTTTTCTTCAATGGGAATATAAAATCACAGATGGGTAAAATAAGGGAACACAAAGAAAGAAATGAGGAATAAATGTTGTTAGCTAGGAAGGAATATCAACAAATAAAGGAGAATAAAATCAAAATATGAAATTAGAAATTTTCCCATTACCTTGGATTGAGGCTGTTCTTGACCCTCTTTTTCCAGTAAATAGACATCTGAAATCAAAAGTAGTGAAATCTGTTTTAGTCCAAAAAAATGCATAATAAAAATATGGATAATTAGTATAACTAGAAACATACATAATAATTTAGAATATTGTAGTTACCTTAAAAAAAGATATGAAAAATTTCTACTTGCCCATTTTACAGAAGGGTAACTCATGGAGTTTTTACTAAAATATCATCCGCAAATAGTTCCTTATTCCCTACCTCAAAATGACTCAATCAAAATTATAATAGCAAGATTTAAATCTAAAAATGATGGTATATCAAATAAATGTAAATTATTTGATACATGTGAACAACAATCATGGATTGAATTGTGATTTGATACAAAATAAACCTAGCCAAGAACCCCATTATTCAAGCATACATAAAAACAACAACTGTTTCTATTTCAATAATATATTTCAACGGATGAATTTGAAGGGCTCTCTTGAAAAGAGAAAAAAATGTGGGTATTAAACATGAAAAACATATGATCAAAATGTTGAAATACATGTCATGTTAACAAATTCAATCTAAAGATGATATAATACATACCGGTATGCAATTCTTCAGCTGGTTCCAGGGGGTAAGAATAAGGAAAATAAAAATGAATTAGTGCATTCATGAATAGACATTCCTGGAAAAGTCACAATGGTTTCCTAAGATTTACTGTTTGCACTGTCTATACCTGTTTGCACTGTCTATACCTTTCTATACCTGTTGGCACTATCAACAAGATCCATATCTTTTTGCACTGTCTATTATTGTAGTACCTGAAATATAGTTGAAGTGATTATAGTAACATAGACTTACATAGAACCTGAGGGTATTTATAGTTTAATGTAAGGATATCGGAGAATGAACTGGATGCCTTATCTAGTTCCTCAAGATCCTTCCATCTAACAGAAGAATAAAACAAACATTGTGATCCAATATCAATAGATCCTGTTTAATATTACCTGGGAACTCTCTACATAACAATAAGATGTTTTAGTATTTTTAATATGGATACTATACACAAAAAACATCATAGGTTCCGAGTACTTTGTATTATCATATAATTGAATTATTTTTTGAAAGAAATTATCAAGAACTAAAAGTTGTAATAATGGATTTAATACATAAAAGGTTAGCAGATTTTTTGCCCATGTTTCCTATGAAGACCTTTTTCAAAGATTAGTATACAAAATCCATGTCAGGTTCAACTTCTGGGATCATGTCAGAATTATATTCCTAAAACTCATTATGGAAAAAAGCAAAAAAATGATTGAAATGGACAATTAAAATTATGGAAATGAAGAATTCAAAGGGCTGAATATGGATACCATGTGTGTTGTGATATGGCTGTATATGCACCCATTAACTTCCTCATAAATGGAGCTGCTGGAATCACTTCTTACCACGTTGCAAATTGGTTGGTCCAAAGCTACCTTAACATATACATTGTGCCTCAACAACAAACGACAAATTATTATTATTTTCAATAACTCAAATGCATGCTTTGTTGATTACAACAGCATATATACCTTCCAAAATAAAAACATACATAACAGAGTAATATTTAAGAAAAAATTAATTAACACCATAAAAAACACAACATTATAGATATTTGAAAAAAGAAAATGACATCTTCATTTATGAATGAAAAACTGAATATTCATTTTTAAGAAACATGAAATAGAAAACATATTCTCTCACATATAAACATATAAATATATTACAGGAAATAAAAAATAAATGTAACAGAAACGTAAACAACTTCATTAAGAAAACATAACAATTAGACTATTAATAAAAACATTAAATGGAATATTCAGTTGAAAATCAAGCAAAACAGATGCAAAAAACTTCATTAAAAAAATTAAATAATCAAAAATTCAACTAAATTTTCAGTTTGAAACAAAAAAATCAATACGGAATGCATGCTTGGTATATCAACTAAACCAAATGAAATAATAGAAATTTGATATCTATACACAGTATCAACCATAAAAAGAATAGTCAAGAAGACAAGCATATTTAGAGAAAATGTTGTATAAAAAACACATGAAATAAAATAAACGGAAATACAATTTAATATCATACATCATTTGATATCAATATAAAAAAATGATAAACAAATGTAGTTGTTGTTTAAACAAATAAATTATTTTTTCATACCTGAACCCTTATAGAAAAATAATCACTGCTCGAAACCCCTCATTTAGTTTTAGTTTAAACAAATAAATGATAAACAAATTTAGAGTTTCAAAAAAATAGAATAATTTACATGACCTCCATTTTTTTTCATAAAATTCTAGCATGGAAATATGGAATTCAGATACCTGCATTCTAAAGAAACAAATAAAATTATTAAATGACAGGAACAAATAAAATTATTAAATGACAAGAACAAATAAAATTACACAATAAAACTACCCGAAACAATTATTATATAATGTGATCTCATAGAATATCAATGGAATGAAATGAGATTAGTGTTTCTAATTGAAATAGTTAAAATTATATAAAATAATTATGAATAGAAGTTGTTTTTTCATACCTGATACCAAATAGAAGAAGAATTACTTCTTGAGACCACATATCATAGCCTTCAAATATTAAAATATTTAAATAGGGCAACAAAAAATTCACCAATCCATAATAACCTTTAAATGTACAATACCCTGAAAATTAGAGTGGTGTTAGAATTAATGCAACACAGGAAATCAATATAAACCTTGGGAAGGAGATGGTTTAAGAAACAATGCTCATGCAGACCGATAACAAGTAGTTGGAGTATTAGAGTTGGAAATTTATAGTATGACTATATTAGTTAATAGTGTGCAACTGAAAATAAAAAATGATGGAAAAAAAGAAGGTTAATTACATATATTTCAGGGTTGTTTGTAGAAAATAAAGCAAGGGTATATGATTGATAAATATATAAAGAACCTCATATCAGAGATCAGTGGAAAGAGACTGAACCTCTTCTGTCACGAAAGTAATTGTGGTGATACCTCACTATCAATTCTTCCACAGCTCAATGCGCAAATCCATAGACATTCCATGAGTAATCCACTAAGGATTTCTCTCGATAGAAACATCATCAAAGGATCTAAAATCCATGAAATAGTTTAGTCATTGCACGGTCAGGGGAACGAGAACCCTAGGTGGAGCGGAGGACCCGAACATTTTAAATTTAAATGTTACATGAACTATACATGGTAAAGACTACTGAATCGAACATATTATAAATGAGATAATATTTTATAATCATTTAATGTTTTTCCTATTGAGAAATCATAATCATAGAAAATTTAATAACAAAAATGATTTCAGTTTCATTTCAGATGTTCAATTTGATTAAACATGAGTAAGAATTTCCCCTATCATTCCCATACCCATGATTTTCAATTATATACCTTCCATTGCATACATTCACATTAAAGAATTGAAATAATTTAAAACATCCACAGTTGTGAAACTTGAAAGTGATTGTAATTAGATACTTATTAATTTCAAATCAATCTATGAAGATAATATTATCAATCTCTACCACCTGCAAATGAACTAACACTTACATTACAATTAATTCAAATCAATTTAAGAACTTATGGGTGAAAAACCAAAACCAAAACCAAATTCAATTTGAAAAACTGATGCAAAAATTCAATAGCCCAATGAAATGTAATCTATAACTTCTTGGGATAGTATAATTTGATCCCTAACATCCCAATCGGCTACATTCATGAATGAGTCATGTAAATACTACTTAATCTCAAATATCCTCTCACCTAGGAACAATTTTCATCTTATAGAAACCAAGAACAACAATACAAGAAACACAAACCTCTATTTTAATTTTGAATGACTCATTTCATCAACATGAAGCATTTGGAATTGGCAGCACCAAAGAAAATCATCTCCCAACCAATAAACATCAATCCTTGGACAAACAGGAAATGCCCAGATTCTAAAAACCTAGGAGGTCGAAGATAATAACAAAGGATCAGGTTAGCTAATTTACAAATGGAATAATGTACTTCCTTTTCCCATCCTAGAGTTCCTGGAATCAGTACTAGTAGCTAAATCATCCTTCCAGCCACGTACGACATTACTATAGTGGCAAAGCTCAGGGGTCAGGCAACTAAGAAGCAAAGGTTAAATAAGGTAGAGTACTAAAACATGTTGCATGCGCGTACATTGAGGATAGAGTTTTGAATCACTAATATTAACTTTTTCGAGGACGATTTTTCAGAGAATAATCCAACCTAGGAGTTTTTTTGGAAGCACGGAGGAGGTCGATGAGGAGAAAACGCATGCGGAGCCTATAGATGTTGATGAGCCAGAGGCGACAGAGGCTGAGTAGGTAGGAGCCGGAGGCCTAGGTGCCAGACAGGTGTGGGTTTGAAGGGATTCCAATGAAAGGGGAATGACGTACAATAGGGTTTTAGAATTACAAAGTCATCACTGCTCATTGGGAAGTGTTGGAGTATTGGAGGGAAACCGGGATGGGTAGCAGGACACCGACGCTAGTCTGCGTCAATCGTAGCTCAAGTAGAGGTAAATCACGAGCGGTGTAGGGAAAACCTAAGATGGAGCGAAGAAGCATGAAAGCATGGGGTAACGGGGTCGCGGAGGAAGAGGGATGGGGTGAAGGGAGAATCCCGGGTGGAAAGCGCGAGTGAGAAAGGTGAGCTAGGTCTTTTTGCAATGAAGAGGGATTCAGTGGGGGGAGTCACTAAATGTGGAAGAATTTGATGATAGCGGAGGGAGGATGTGGATGTAAGGTAGCAGTGAAGCATGGATCATGGAGGGAAGGGAACGTATGTAGTAGGAAATCCTAATATTAGTATATTTAGTAGATGTGAAAATTGAAACACACCCTATTCAAATAAAAATCTACTGTTTGAAATGTAATAAAATGAATTTGATTAAATTGAATCACATCACATATGTTTCAGAAAATAGGGAACCTAAATGTATCTTGGATAAAAGTCAATGTCAGACTACATTTATTTAGAGGAACCTACACATGAGTGCAGTTACATAATTTAGAAGAACAAATCATGATATTATTATCAATAAAAACTATCAAGCTAAACAAAATCAAGTAACATGAAAAAAATACTAATTACAATAGAGTGACTAGGGAGGAGGAGAATCCATGAAATAAACACTTAATTTCCTGTAGTTAGATTACATTCATAGATTCCAAATTCATGCCATAATAATCACATCTTCTAAAATGAGGAAAACATATATATACACAACTGACCATAATTGTTCAGATAAATAAAAAAGAAGACCCACATGGGTGATTCAGTCCCAAAATATTGTTTTTAAGATCATTTTAAAATGAAAAAATTATATTCATACCCACCTACAGAGTTTTGGAATACATCTAAGTAAATTAAAAAAAGTAAATCAAAATACATAGAGAAGAAAAACAATATATGGTGATTCAAAATACTCATATATTGTTCCCTTAGGGCCTGATTATGCTTTAATTCATCACAACATAATTATCTTCAAGGGAAAAACATATGATAGAAAAGTGTAAAAGACAAATAATTTTTATTTATTCAACCAATTTTTACTGTTCTAAGACTTAAATGGCCTCTGAATTCTACTATATAAGAGAATATAATAAAAATATTTTAGTAGTAATGACAATTAATAGGAAATAAAGTCATTAAAGGCATACATAATTTGAATTGATTCAACCAGATGGAATAATCTAAAACCTTAAATTAAAACTCATTGATCTGCAAGACCACACAAAAAGGGCATAGAAACTTACATGTTATCTTTAGAAGACAGTTTGATCCATAGTTGCAGGCCCCTTGGTTTCCTTCTCCTATTGGTATTTCTAAGTGAATTATCCCATTTATTGAAGTCATCCACAATATAAACTAAATGAGAGTGTAGATATTTTGACTTTAAACAACCGATATCATGAAAAATATGTGGGTATATGAACTTGAACACCAACAGTTTGGATCATGCCCTTGTGGCCAGTAATGTCTTGATGGGTAAAAGTCCCCTGAATTTCAGAAAACCATATCTATTAGCATATTATCATGAACCCGATGATAATAAAAAGGACAAGTGAGTTTAGAGGTTACCTGTAATATATATGTCATTTTTACAAAGCCTAAAAATTAGAAATGGCCATGTTCCAAGGAGGAGAAATGGGAAATAATGAAAGATTGAAAAAAGAAAAAAAATCAAAACATAGATAAAAAAATGATGTGGGTGAGCTGAAAACCATGAAATATGTGAGAAACTACAATGAAATTCACAAAATATGGTTTAGGCACTACTGTTTTAAATTACAATGATGGAGATCATAATTCAATTCTCTTTTACCCGAGAAGTCATCCAACATGAAAAATGGATCCAAATTATTTAATGCAGCCCTAAACATTGACTTGAAATTGTCAAAAACATATACAAAATTTTCCATATCCCATATAACCAAATATAAACTAATAAAGAACCCATGAATCAAAACAGACAGATGACGATTCATGATAATAAAGAAGAAATGATAGTTAAGATGAATGAGAGATATCACCTTTTGAGGATTCTGCTGAAGATTCTCAACCCATGAAGGTATAATCATAGTCAGAGGCCTAGATAAAGTCAGAGGGAGTGGCCGAGGCGAAGTTGAAGGCTGGGAAGGAGGAGAACCCGATTGAGATGAAGGTAGATGATGACTCCGTGTAGTGAGAACCCTAGTTCGACAGCACGAGGGAGAGGAGAAACTGAGGGTAACATCACGACGAAGAGGGATGTAGCGACAGCCGAGACAAATTCGAAGGCCTAGCGGGAGGAGAAACAGATTGAGATGAAGCTTGTGTAGTGAGAACCCTAGGTCGGAGGCCGAGCAGGAGGATAAACTGAAGGTATTGTCGCAGAGTAGAGGGATGGAGCGAGGGTAGCGACTGTACACGGAGGGTAGATGTGGAAGATATGCTGTGATGGAGCGTGGAAGTATGTAGAAGGGACACATGGAAATAAGAAAACCTAAGATTAGTATATTTAGTAGATTAGTAGATGACTATGAATATTTTAGAGATAGAATGAAAACATTTGTAAACAACACTAGAGTTAATAACTTGTTTATTCTTACTTGAAAATACAATATTACTGATAAGGAAGTTTCTCCTTTTACAAATGTTGAGAAGTTAGAATATAAATTAAATTAAAAATTTATATTTACTTTATTTCTTCCTATGATAAAGAATATATATAGTCAGATATCATTATGTGAAGCAACTAATAGTATTTGGACTAAATTATAAGTTACATAGTTTGGTACATCAAAAGTTATGTAAATAAGAAGAGTTGTGCTAAGAGCTGATTACCAAGCCTTTTATTTTCTTCTTGGAGAGTTAGTTTCCAAGATGTACCAAATATTAAAGACTATTATAAATAGTTTATAGTATCTTGAAGAAAAAGAACTTGATGATGATATTATTTTGGAAAATATTATTGATATTATGCCCAATGAGCAGGGATAAAAAATATTAGATATTGATGATACGAGGAAGTTAACTAATCATACTCTTGACAATTTGATTTGGACACTAATGCAGGACAAGGAAATACTTATGAGAGATGTTGAGAAAGCTAAAAAGGAAAATTAAGTTGTTTTTTTTTCTACAAAATCTAATGTACCATCTAATGTTAAGTCAGCTAAGAAAGTTGTGAAATCATTGAGGAATAAAAAAGTTATTGTTCAATTAGATTCTAGAAAATCAAAACATTCCAAAAATGAGTTCGATAATTTTACCAAAAGGATGAATAATATAGTTGTAAATCGAGATTTTAAATACTGATATAAGAAAGGTTATATGGATAAAAGTGATAAGAAAGATTCTAAAGTCACTTGTTATGAATGTATGAAAGTTGGGCACATACGACCTGATTATACAAAGATGAAAAATAAATATATGAAAGAAAAAAATTCTGAAATATATAACAAGAAGTAATACAAATCTA
Organism: Viscum album; assembly: GCA_963277665.1. Classification (NCBI taxonomy): domain Eukaryota; kingdom Viridiplantae; phylum Streptophyta; class Magnoliopsida; order Santalales; family Viscaceae; genus Viscum; species Viscum album. The sequence continues at coordinate 733,444,798 of OY728147.1, read as the reverse complement.
AAGGAAAGAATGTTTTGAATGATTATGATATATGATGTTCCATTGGTGGATATTATTCAGAATGTTCTTCAGATAATGAAATTTACGGTTAGAGGAACATTGGTATTTGTTCTAATGTACCCATATAAATTCAATGTCCCATAGAAAAGAAACACACAGTTGAATATCTTACAAACATTAATTTAAATGAAAATTATCATAATGAGAGGAATTCGACATCTTCTGATGAAAAATATTACTTAGAAGATGATAATTATTTACCTTGTTATGATGAGGTTTCCTGATTTGAGAAATTATTATGAAATGAAAATTGTAAGATTTGTAAAAAACATGACAATGATAAAGATAAACTTGATAAGGAAGATACAATAATAAAGATTTTGAAAATGAAATATTATATCTTTTTAAAGATCTTGGTAAAACTATTTTAGAAAAAGAAACTATTTCAAAATATTTTAAAAAAATTGTTTATAATAAATATTCTTTACAAAATTTATTTTGATAACTTAGTTCCAAATCTATTACTAATGAGGATAATGAATTAGTTTTAAAACTAAAATGTTAAATTTATATCTTGATAAAATTTTTATCTATGTTTACCACTAGTAATGAAAAGCTTGACAAAATTTATAAACCAATTAAACCCCATGGTAACAATTCTAGAATGGGTTTTACATATAAAAAAACTTGTTTTTTATAACAATCACATTATTTGTAAAAGTGGAACTTTTTTCACTAAGTGCCAATGTGGAGAGAATTGGAAGAATAATTGTTCCTTAAAGAGAGTAAAATATCTTATTTTTTACAAAGCCTATTTTTCAAAACAAATTTGGTTCCCTAAAGTTTTTTTCTCACATTACTGGACTTAAGAGGGTTTGGGTTTCGAAAAACTAATATTTTTGTTTTTAGGATAACATATATAATACCTGAAATAAAAAATTTGGTAAATGGATAATGGTTTTTCTAGGTACATGACTAGAAATAAATATTTCTTCAAGAATATAATGAATATAAAAGTTAGAAATTTAAATTTTATAGAAAATTCTCATCCAGAGATTAACAGAATAGGTAACATTATTATTCTTAAAAAATATATTATTTAAAATTTTTATTTATTATAGATCTTATGAAAAACCTTATAAGAATATTAAAATTATGTGATTAAGGTTATATTGTGATATTTAGGAAGTATAAATGTTTAGCACATAGTTTCAAGGATGAATTTATTTTTTCTTCCAATCGACAAGATAATATTTACACACTAAACTTAAAAGACCTTAGGATCCAAGAATTACCTTTCCTTAGTGAAATGGAAGATCAATATTGGTTATGGTATAGACGTGTATGACACTATAACCATATAAATGTATCTAAGTTGACTAATAATGGACTTGATGAGGATCTACCATAACTTAGGTATGATACTTTAAAAGACTGTGAACCTTGTCAATATGGTAAGAAACACAAGTCATATTTAAAATATATTAGTGAATCCTCAACATCTTATACATTATAGTTAGTGGACATTGACTTATTTGGGCCTACACAAACAAAAATTATAGGTGGAAAATATCATATATATGTTTTAGTTGATGATTACACTATATATACTTGGGTCTATTTTCTTACTATGAAATATTAAGCCTTTAGTATTTTAAATCATTTTTAGCCAGAGTTAAAAAATGAGAAAATTATCTACTTGATAACTATTTTTAGTGATCATGGTGGAGAAATTTAAAATTGTGATTCGGAAAAATTTTGTAGTAAGAAAGATATTTAACTTAACTTTTCAACACTTAGAACCCCCTAGAAAAATGGTGTAGTTGAAAGAAGAAATTGGATATTTTTTGAAATAATTAGAACCATGATGAGTGAATAAAAATTACTAATTTTTTGGGGGTTGAAGTTGTTATTACATAAAAATATATTATAAATTGATTTTTAATTAGGAAATTTCTAAACAAAACTCCCTATGAGTTGTGGATAGGTAGAAAACCAAAAGTTTCTTACTTAAATTTTTTTGGTTGAAAAGTATTCATCCTAAATACTAAAGAAAATTAACATAATGTTTTTACCCAAATACAATTAAGGAATATTTTTAGGTTACTCCATTACTTATAAGGATTATAGTGTTTTTAAAAAAAATTCTTGTATAGTTGAAAAAACAGTACGTGTTATGCTTGATGAAACTGATCCTTTTGTTTTCAAACAACCAAAACCTACATCCTAAAATTTTATTTCAAAAACTGATTTTCATCCTTTGTTTGAAATATATTCTTATAAGGAAATAACTCAAGATTTAGTTTCATAAGTTATTCATCAAGAATTTTTTGTACCTACTATTGAAAAATAGGCTTTTGAAAACTCAAGAAGTCAGTTGTTTCTTAGAAATCATACTAGTGAAAGTATCATTGGTGATTTAGATCATCTAGTTTGAACTAGAAGTTAATTAATAAATGAAATTTAACAACTGTATTTATTATCCTAACTTGAGCCTAAGAATAATGATGATGATTTAGGTGATGAGTATTGGATTAAGGAAGTACAAGATGAAATCAATGCATTTTCAAGGAATAAATTCCAGACTTTAGTTGAACAACCTATAGAAACTTCTATAATTCGATTAAAAAGTGTATTTTGAAATAATTGTGATGAAAATGAGATAATTTCTATAAATAATTCTTGTGTGTTTTTATGGATATAATCAATAAGATATAATTGATTATAAAGAAACATATTCTCTGGTAGCAAGTCCTGAAGCTTTTCAAATAGTTTTATCCTTTATTGCATTATTTAATTTAAAACTTTTTCAAATGGATATGAAGTATTATTTTCTTAATAGATATGTTCAGGAGAAATTTTTTGTTGAAAAAAACCTTCTTTTTGAAAATAAAAAACATCAAGAATATGTTTATAAACATACCAATGCTTTATATGTACTTAAAAAAGCCCCTAGAGCTTAGTATGATTGATTAACTATATTTTTGTTAAATTTATTTTAAGGGATATTTAGATCCAACTATTTCTATAAAAAAATTCAACAAAAATATTATTATTGTACAAATTTATGTTTATGACACTTTATTTGGTTCAATTCAAAAATCTTTAACATATTCCTATGCGAATCTTATAAAGTCTGAGTTTGAAATGAGCATGATGAGTGAGTTAACATATTTCTTTAGATTTTAAATTTCAAAAAAACCAGAAGGAACTTTTATATCTCAACATAATTATATAAAATATCTTCTTATGAAATTTATATTTGACTAAACTAAAAGTATTTTCACTCCTATTGGTACCTACAATACTTTAGATTCAGTTGAGGCTGAGAAATGAGTTGGTCAAAGTACTTTTAGAGGAATGATAATATGTTTTCTTTATGTAACTACTAGTCATCTAGATTTACTATTTTACGTATGATAATGTGCAAATAAAAATACAATCTAAAATAATCAAATCCTAAATTTTTAAAAATAATTTTTTATTATCTTAAGGGAACTATGGATTTATGCCTTTTATATCATTCTAGAAAAGGTTTTGAATTAATTTTTTTTCAGATGCGGAATCTTATTGTTGTAGAATGGATAGGAAAATCACATCCCTAACTTTTCATTTGTAAGAAGATTAATTAGTTTCATGGTCATGTAAGAAACAACACATAGTAGCACTTTCCTATATTGAATCCAAATATGTGGCAGCTGGAATTTTATGTGCTCATTATTATAGATGCAACACACACTCACTAACTATGGAATGAGTTTTACAAAAACTCAAACACTTTTTCATAATAAAATTGTCATTTATTTAATTAAAAACTCATCACATCACTCATGTGCTGATCACATATATATTATACACCATTTCCTTTGGGGTTACACACTTAAAGGAGATATAATTGTATAATTCATCAGAACACAAGAACAACATGATATCATTTTTTCTAAACCTATTAGTTCCAATAGATTTGAATATATAAAACATAAGCTATGAATGATCAATGAAAATTACTCATTTATATATATTTCTTTTTTTTCATCTCTTTATACTAAGATACTCATTTTTATATGGGGAGTAAATATGTTTTATGTTTTTCAAAAACATTTAGTTTTCTAAAATTGCTAGTTTTTATAATTTTTTTATCATAATTTGTTTTTGAGACACATTTTTTTCTAAAAAAATTTGATTTAGAATTCTCAAACCATTTTATGGACTCTGAATGTGTTATAATATTTCTGGACTCAAAATTTCTTAAAAACCTTTTCATATTCAAAATTTATGTAATTAGATTTTATTTCAATTTCTTTTCCATAATAAATTTTTATAATAAAACAGTTATATTTAGAATTTATTTTAAATATATTGTAATATATTTTTTTAAGAAACTAATTAGAACATGTTATCCATACCGATGAAACTTTTAACAGTAAAAGGTAATATTCTATTCTTTTAAAAAATTTCACTATTTCATTACTTAATTTTTACTATTGTTATACATTTAGTTATATAAAATAAGTAATTTTTTTTCAAAAAATTATAGATGTTTTCTAAAAGGAATGATCCTTAATCCGATAATAGTATTAAAAACTTGGGGAGTTCAAATATTCTTTTAAAATTTTCTTCATATGAATCATCACTATCAGATCAGATTGGTTTTTTATATCAACCATTTATTATCTTATATAAGTTGAACTATCAACCCCAATTCCAATATAAGGATGGGACACATTGATTAACACATTAGTTCATCAGTGCTTTGTGCTCTCGAGTTTCAACTCCCTTAAAAGTCCCTATTCTATATGTTTTTTTCCTTTTTATATGTTCTCCAGTTTAAAAATTCAGATTCTATGGAGACCAAGGAATATTTGAAAAAATGGTGTGTATTTATGGAGAGGATGGTAGAAATACAATGGTATGAAAAATATGATTCTACTCTCAATAATATCATCTTATTTTAATTATGGGAACCAATAAGTGTTGAAAATATAGATAAATATTTCGATCTTTATTATCCTAAAGTTTTTTCAAAGTTTTATCCATTTGTTCAATTACTAAAAGATGATGGTAATGATAATTTTTCTTTCACTATGATTGTAAAAATGTATAAATTGTCTTATAAGAGAGTTTCATATTGGGTCGGAGTACAATCATAAGGAGAATTCTACCTCCCTTATCATAATATTCATAACAATCTGGGTGGTTTAATAAGAATATGGAAGAAGAATCCTTATTTTCAAAATCTATAAAAGTTAGAAAGGTTTCACCGTTGACTCTGGATAAATGAGTAGTTTCTCTTTGGATGCAAGGTTTTCTAATTCTGAGAAAAGGAGACATAGATACTTTAAAGGTATCAAATTTGTTTGTTTTGGATTATATTATCAATATAAGGAAGAATTACCTTGTCTAGTTCATATTTATTATAATGTATAATATTAAAACCTATTATATCAAATAAAAAATCATTATTTTTTGTTCAGATTTTATAAAAAAATGGTTGTAAAATTTAAGGAGATCTTCAAGGTGACAAACACAACATATCTAGTTTGAGAAAAAATTCCATTTATTAGTGACGATATAGTGTTCATAATGAGGTTAGTGTTTAATACCATGTCAAAAAAGTTTATGGAAAAGGATGATGGTACAACATCGGAGGAAAAACCATCAAGGAAACCTGACAAAGACAATAAAAAGAAAACAAAATCTGAGACTTATCTTCCAAATAAGTCATATAAATAATAGTATATTCCTAGTGATGTTTTTGGAGAAATGATGTAACATGATGCTCAAAATAATCATGGGCCTTCAAAGTTCATAATTGACCCTACTGATGAAAAGGTTTTGAACATTCTGGTTGTCAAAACATTAGGAGAATAAGAGAAAAAAATAAAGCATAATAAATGTTTCTAGAATCCATACATTGTAGAAATGTGTTGAAAGGAGTAAAAAGATATTTTGAGAATGTTTTCATTCACACTTCCGACACCAATAATACCATACAAGAAGTTGGTTTAGTTTTTTAAGAAACATCTATAATCCTTTTTGAGATCCAATCAGTTTCTGATAAGGGAAAGAAAAAGGTTGATGAGGTAAAATCTATTTCATATGTCCCTCACAAAGAATTAATTACTAGACCAAACTGGAAAATAAGATCTCAAAAATAAAAGGTAGTTAGAATAAGATCTTAATAATAAAGTCAATGAATAAGTTAAAGGTAATGAAAATAAAATAAAAATAAGAAAAAGAGGAATTTGAATAAGTATAAGAATAGGTTGAAGTAGAAGAGGAAGAAGAAGAGGAGGAAGAGGAAGAAACTTAAGTGGATGATAGTGTAAAAACCAAGATAAAAAAGTATTTATTAGAATCATCCTCATCCTCATCAATTTTATCCTTCAAGAATTATAATGATGAACAATATAGAATCCCTAAAGAGGAAGAATAATCTTGAGAGAAATAGTCTCAATCATTCTCAAAGAAACAAAAAGATGATCAACATTAAAAAACCAAAGTTGATAAATTCATGGACATCATTGAAATATCATATGAAAATAAATTTTCTAAGGATTTCAGAAATTAATTTTCAAAAAAAGAAAAAAAAATGAAAAAAGTGGAAGTTAGAACTAGTATAACTAAACCTCCCCATCTTGGTTCTGAACAATCAGATTATATAGGAACAATAACTCAAAAATATTTGATTATATTTGTCATGTTTTGAGGAGATTTGGAGATAGTATTCCATACTTTCAAAATCCCGAATCAAGATGATAGCTTATTCAGAATAGTCTTAGTGAGAAATTCGAATCAATAATATTTTTAACAGAATCAGTGATTTAGATTGAATAAGAGTTCAATACATTTCACTAAAATTATTTAAATCACAAAATATCATGAAATCATATTGTAAAATGGTATAACCAAGTCGTTTTTGATATCCTTTTACATGATGAAGAGTTTGATGAAGTAAAAAAACTATTTTTAGATTTATAATTTTACTTTAACAAGTTATCTTCTAACATGGTATATTGAGTAAAGTTTGTTGATGAATTTATATATTCCACCGATGAAAGAACCGATGATGCAAATTTTATGAAACAAAATATTAGGGAAATTGAGTTAGAGATGAGAAGACTATGATATTATAAGATGAAGTGATCATATTGGGGAATTAGAATAAAGAGTTGTTTGAGGAAGTAGAAAGGTTGAAAACTCAAGAAATTACTCAAGAATAAATAATTTCATAACTTGAAAAGAATCAGCATGAGTTCAGGAAAATGAAGGAATTCATCAAGAATAATATAAAGAAAGACTTATTATTTTTCTTTTGAACTCTCAATGTATTTATTTATAAAACTTTTGTAAAACATTTGAAGGTTTTTATTTTTAATGAATTAATTTTTCATTCAATTTTTATTTTCATGAATATTTTCCAATTCTGATTGGTTATATATTATTTTATATTTTTATGGATTATTAGTTATTTTAGTATTGTTTTCTATATTATATTTTATATCATTTCAGGAAACCTAATATTCTATTATCCATTCCTTTTGGAAAATCACCAAGGGAAAGAATGATATATTAAGTGGGATATTATTTTACAAAAGGGGATAAAATTTTATCTAAGGGGGTAGATTTTTTAATTAGGGGGAGAATACGTTCCTTAGGGGGAGAAAAATTCATAAGGGGGAGAAGTTTTCTTTATGTAGTAACTATTATATTTGTTTCCATCATATTTAAAATCATATTTAGAATAGATACAAACTTAGAGAAGTTAAGTTCCAAATAATTACTCTAAATATGAATTTATTTAAAGAAAAAATGACTGTAAAATTTTCAAGTTATTTTTCAATTTATTTTTTTGGTATGTGCCTTACAAAAGAGGGAGATTTTAGAGTCAGAAGTAGTACTTCTTAATTTTACATTCTATTAGTTTTGGAAATCACAATACACTTTCTTAAAACATGTTTACTAAATTTTTTTGTCCTAAGTGTTTTAGTCTGTTTTTATAGAGAAAATTATATTTTTTCATAAAAAGAAAAAGTTATAATACATTATGAATATAAAATTTCTATTAGTCAGTACGATCATCAGATTGGGAATGTGTCTAATAAATTATACTCAACTTAAATCAGACCAAGAGTAAGATTTTTGTCTTATCTATAATACTGAAAAAATTCATGACCATCAGAATAATTATGGACATGAAACAATTAGATTGATCCTCATAAGGATTATCATATTAAAAATTGATAAGGAAGTCCATCAAAATAACTAAAGTTTATAGTAAGAAAAATTATACTTTTTTTATTATATGAAATATCTTTAACACTATAATGGTTTTTATCAATACAATTTTGGGAATTCAGTTACAAATGAGATTTCAAGTGATATCTATCTCCAAGAATTGAAGAAAACATCGAAATATGACCTCTGGAGATTTTCATATAAATATAAAGTCATTAGAAGATTTTGAATCAATATATTTCATTCATAATTCAAGTATTCGGAATATTTCTAAGCACGGACTACTTGTTCTAAGTATTTTTAATTCTTTAGAGAGTCGATAGTTCTAAGGAATCTTTGTCAGGGTTGTTTCCTTACAATCATTTAATTTTGAAACTACATCAGATAATTGTTATGGTCAAGGGATTCTCGGGATAGGAAGATGGTGAACCTAATCCATATAGAAAGGTGGACTTCAATGGTTAGGAAGACATACGCTAATAATCATATCAAGGGATTATAGGTATATAAAGACATAGTAATTCCCATAATTGATATGAGGGATTTCCTGGTAAGGAAATACATACTTAAAGTAAGTATAGAAATATGTATTCCTTTAGTCAAGGTTATTGAATACCTTACTCTTAAAGGAAAAAGAGGTAAATATTTTAATAATTTCTTTTAAGTAATTCTTACATTTTCATAGATATTGTATTTCTTATTTTTAAAAGTTTCTATTCCACTATTCTTGTAATAGAAGGTGACTCATCATATCCCATCTTCTATACTATTTGTTTTATCATTATAACTCTGATTACAATGAACATACTCTCATAAAAATTGGGTCCATTATGATTACAATTCTTTCACTCTGATACAATATGTTTCATTTTGATTCTAATTCTTTCAGTTTGATAATCAGTCCATGTATGAGCCAGATGAATTTACATTATCAGGCTTACGATTTGTTTAGTTTAAATATTTTAAACTATTTTTTAAACTACAATTCACCACCTCATATAAGTATATCCATCATAAGCTAGTCTCATGATCCTATAATTTCATGATGTACTTTATATTCTAAAAATCTCTCTAGTTAAACATCATATAAATTAACTAAATGACTTGTAAAATCATTTTACTTCAATCTTCACTCCAAATCAACCTGATACTTCATTTTTGGGATCCTTTATATTGTCTTTTCACCAATCCATTACTATTCCATAACATCAATCCACCTTAAAAAATTTAGTATCACACCATACCATGAAGTGTCTTTAATCTGTATAATTCATTTTTTATTAATTTTCAAAACAATTTGGTATCCTATCATAAATTAGAAAAAAAATTAAATAAAAACAATAAAAATCAATTAAATGATAAGTTTCTTTGTTTAATAAAAAAATATATATGAAAAATACTACCTTTACATGGATATAGGAAGGATATCACAACAATATTTTCCATTCATGTATTTAGGAGAGGACGTCTTATGGAACGTTTCACCTTTAGCTAGAAGACGGCTCTATGTATAGTGATTTTGAAACTAAAATACTGCATATGTACTACCATTTTGAATATATTATCATAGCCCCCGTCATGAAAAAATATAGGGGTTTTCTCTCAATGATGATGACAATCATTTTTGTGTAAAATTATTCATTCAGTGAAGGATTATGACAATTACTATATGAAACCCAATCTGAAGGAAAGATAAATAATAGAGTCTATAAGAATCCTTAATCCAAACTATTATATAGACATTAATGGCTATCTAAGATCTTTTTATATTGAATATTGGGATTTTATTAAAAAAGATATCATTGGGGAGATTTAATATTATTTCAAGGATGGTCCTCTCTCCTTAGTTACCACCACAACATTTCTCATGTTGATTCCCATGGTGATCCATCCCATTATCTTTAGTGATTTATAACCCATTATCCTATGTAATTTCTCCCACAAGGTCCTTGATATGGTTTTCAAAAATAGGACATAAAAACTCTTTTCTAACCAAATTTAATCGGAAGAACATGGTTTCCTCAAGGGAAGGATCATTCAAGGGGAAATCACGTTGTCTCAAGAAATATTATATGAGCTAGAAATTAATGTTTTCAGATCTAATTTTATGATTGAAATTAACATGAAAAAATAATATGATATAATAGAAAGACATTTTACTTCAAAATTCTTCTGAAGGTGCTACTTCTATGAATAGGTTTGTGATCTCTTCTTTCACAACTTCTCCTGTTCTTGGTTTATGATCTCTATATCAGGTGGAAGGTATGGATTTTTATGTCAGATGTTGGTCTATGTTATTGGTAAACTATATCTACCATGATTATTTATCATGAATTATGATTTTATTATTTGGATACTAAACACAGATATTTAAAGTGGTAGGGAGAAACCATACATAGGCTAGTTTTAACATTTTAAAAAAATTGTCTAGGAAGGGAAGAAAATATAGTTGAATCCAGACTTGAAATCTTCAGGGGAAAACTACCTATGAAATATTTGGGAGCCCCATTATAAAAAAAGTCATTATTTAGGAATTTTAAGGTATTATCAATATTATTACGGTTTAAATTTCCAATTGGAAGATAAAATTCACTCTTTTGGAGGTAGGATCACACTTATTAATAGTTTCCTTTTCTCCATTCCCATGTATTTTCTAACAGTCATTCGAGCCGAAAAAACCATTATCATAATAATTGAGAAAATTTTCAATAGTTATATTTGGATTGATTCTCAAAATGAGAAATAATATTGGGATAAATAGTAAATAATGACTAGGATCTTTGTGGAGGAAGGAATTAACCTAACATGGATTATAGAGACAATGCAGTGTATGCAAGCTAAACACAAATGGGATTATTTCTACAAACAACATGTTTGGGTAATATTTATTAAAAAAAACACGGTCTATCTTTAGTTTACTATATTAATTTGAATATAAAAGGATATCACTGGTGGAACAAACTTAGGGAATCATTTATTATATTGTAAATCAATTCAAGATGGATTATCGACAGAGGTGACATTCTCTTCTGGAAGGAAAATTGGACTAGAAAATCATTATACTTCTTAGGGTTTGTAGTTAATTACTCAAGCTTACACCAAGTGATTTTTCATCTGGAATTCATTAGAGCTATGTTGGAATCAAAGAAAGGGATTTATTTCTATTAAATCTAGTTGGATGAAGATCCTGATTCATGTTTCTTCAAGCCAATAGCTTCATGTTTGTTCATTTTCTCCTCTTTTTCATAGAATCATCCATGTTACTTTCAACGAGGATACAAGGGATGGTCTCTTAATGAGTAAATGTTTTCTAGGAAAGATTAAAATTTTAATGTGGTACATTTGAAACTATTCTATACCAATATATTATGAAGTATAGAAAAAAGGTATCATGATGGCATCAAAGAACATGTTTTGTTCTAACACAAATATTGAATATGTTCTTCATTTATTTAGTTAAGGGGAATTAGATATTTTTATTGAGTTTTATCTTGGATGATTAAAGAAAGTATAATACCATCTCCAATCAGATTATAATTTCCTTTTTATTTATTTTTAGGACCACAGAGGGCCTTTATAATTCCTCGCTAGGACAAAATTTCTCACTAGAGGTTACTGGGTCCTTTGAGAATTATGTAATGATGTCCATAATGGGACTAGGAATAATGAAATCTCTATAAAATTGAAAACTCCCTCAACTAATTCTACCATATTTTCTCTTGAAATGATCCATTACTTACATAATACCCTCAAGAGATGGATCCCGCCATCTTCTATTCTGCATGAAAGTTTTATTAGGTCTAGTCCTGACTAGGGGGTGTGCTAGAAGGCACCATATTAGGGTATTAATATAAAAATAGAATGTTCTTTTTCACATGGTATTATTAAAGGTGGTATTTTGATTCATGACAATAGGGGATTGATGTTCCAAGAATTCAATTCATTTTATTAAAATGGTAATTCTCTCACCACTAAAGCCCACACCTTAATTTCCAGAGTATCCTTATTCTCTTCAAGGAACATTCAATTATATTTTATCAAAGTGTATTCAACATTGATGGTTTAGTAACTTTAGTTTATTTTACAAGGCCACTAGAGTATTTCTTACACCCTTAGATATTTCAAATATAATATCCAATAAGGTGTGGTTATTTTACAGACATGGTGAGAAGGAAACTTTACTACGAACAACTTATCCTCCAAAGGAGTATAGAAGGAATAATTGATAATATTATTAATATTTAGTTCCATTCATTGGGTTGGTATGGTATTTATCTATGGATACATTTTCATGTTACATCATTTCTATCCTTTATTTTGTTCTTCATGTCTTCCTTATACACGCACTTCCTACTCATAACAAAAAGATTGAAATTGTCAATAACTGACACCGAAAGTCTCTCTATATCTATATTTAGTAAAAATGTTTGTGACCTTTTTATAATAACTGATGATGAAATCCTTTTTCATTGTTTTTAATAACTAAAATTAAAAATGTACTTGTAACATCGACTGTTTTCATGTCACTTTTTAACTGATAATAAAAGTAAAAAATAACCAATTTTAAATGAGTTACTTTTTTGTAGTGTATAATGTATGCAAAAAAAGAGTTCCATCATGGAATTGAGAAATATTTTATCCATCAAGATATTCCAATCACTAGTGCAGAAAACATTATTTACGTCGGTTATTTTTCATTTTTTACATCAGTTTTTAGCTGACGTTAATACAGACGACATTATAAATAATGTTTTTTACGTCGATTATTTAAAAACCTACATAAAAAACACAACATCATGTTGTTTATCACGTCGGTTAATTAATAACCGACGTGAAAAAACTGGGGATGGGGGGGGGGATATAACGTCGGTTATTATATAACCACTGTGATAAACCGGGGGTGGGGGGTTTATCACATTGGTTATATAATAACCGACGTTATAAACCCTTGTAGGGGATGTTTATCACATCTGTTATTAAATAACCGACGTGATAAACCCATGGGAAATGGTTTATCACGTCAGTTATATAATAACCGATGTGCTAAACCAGTCCGGGGGGGGGGGGGGGGGGTTATCACGTAGGTTATTAAATAACCGATGTGATAAACCGTTTCCCAGGACTTTTATCATGTCAGTTATTAAATAACTGATGTGATAAACCATTCCACATGTTTTTATCACATCGGTTATTCAAAAAACCGACATGATAAACCCTTCCTAATTTCTTTATCATGTCGGTTATAAAATAATTGATGTGGATGAAATTTTTTTTTAAATTGAATGTAGTCATCTGCTCTCCCCTGAAACAACCAGAAACCAAATCAAGAATTCGTACCACAAAAACAGAAGTAGATCAAAAAAAAAAACTAAAGAAAAATTAAGCATTTACATTGATAACATACAAAAATTACCCCACTTGACAGCCCCCACCACACCCTTGGACTACCCTCGACCCTCTGGACAACCCCAAACACCCCAGGACAGCCCCAAACACCCCGGGACAACCCCCCCCACTAGACTCCCACCACCCCTTGAACAACACCCCCTCACCCAACTTGACAGCCCCCACCACACCCCTAGATAGCCCCCGACCCCCTGGACATCCCCAAACACCCTGGGACAACCCCACCACCCTCTTGAACAACACCCCTCATCCCTCACCCCACTTAACAGCCCCCACCACACCCCTGGGCTGCCCCCAACCCCCTAGACAGCCCCAAACACCTCAGGACAACCCCCACCCTCCTGAAGAGCACCCCCTCACCCCTCACCCCACTTGAAAGCCCCCACCACACACCTGGACTAACCCCCGACCCCCTGGACAGCCCCAAACACCCTGAGAGAACCCCCCACCTTCATGTATCCCCCCACACCCTGGACAACCATCCCCCACCCCATTGGTTCCCCCACCACACCCCTGGACTACCCCCAACCCCCTGGACAGGCCAAACACCCCTAGACAACCCCCCCACCCTGATGTATACCCCCCACACCCTGGACAACACTTCCACACCCCTGGACAGCCCTCACACACCCCTAAAACAGACCAAAAAGTTACCAAAAACAAACTAGAACCCCCTCACCCCACTAGACTGCCCCCACCACACCCTTGGACACTCCCCCCACACCCTTGGACATCACCACCATCCCCTGGACATCCCCCCACCCTCCTGTAGACCCCCACCCCCTAGACAGCACTCCCACATCCCTGGACAGCCCTCCCACACCCTTGAAACAGACCAAAAAGTTACCAAAAAACAGACCAGAACCCCCTCAACCCACTAGACAGCCCCCACTACACCCCTGGACTGCCCCCCATCCCAATGGACACCATGGACCCCCCCACTGGACAACCCCCCACCCTGGAAACCCCCCTCACCCCATAAGACACCCCCCACACCCCTGGACACCCCCTGGACAACCTCCCACTCCCCTGGACAACCCTTCCACCCTCCTAGAAACGCTCCCACCCCCTGGACTGACCACCCACACTCTCATGGACACCCAGGACCCCCACCCCACTAGACAGCCCTCCCAGACCCCTAGACACCCCCACCCCACTGAACACCCCCACCCCACAAGACACCCCCACACCCCTGGACACCCCCTGGACAGCCTCCCACTCCCTTGGACAACCTTTCCACCCTCCTAGAAATGCTCCCACCCCCTGGACTGCCCCCCCCACTCTCATGGAAACCCAGGACCCCACCCCACCGGACAACCCTCCCAAACCCCTAGACACCCCCACCCCACTGAACACCCCCCACACCCTTACAACCCCTCCCCCCAGACCAAAAGTTATACAAGAAAAACCATCATAAGTAGACCAAAACAAGAAGTAGAGAAAAATTAAAAATTCACATATATAACATTCAAAACTTACACTGTCAACTTCAAAAAAAAAACTAAATCCAACCTAAATGACTACCAAATACACAATTACAACAATAATATTCAAAATTACATTTTACATTACAAACAACTAAAATTAAATCAAACCTGTAAAATAATTTGACCACTCCACTTGTAAGTGTTTGATGTATTTAGCACTATAGGGTTCAGGGTCATCAAAAAGCTACAAATGAAAAGGATAGTAGTTAAAGTGTATAATGAATAAATCAAATTGAAATATTATGGAAAATTTTAAGAGGAAATCTTACCAGGTCAAAATTCACAACTATCCCAGTTGTTATTATTTCATACTTAAATCTTAACATATAATATCTACATTCGACGACTCCTTTTTTTCCATGAAAATTCTGTTTGAATGAGTGTAAATTAAATATATTATTTCTATGTAATAAATCAAAAAGTACAAATTATAAATGGATATTTACCTTCACATTTACATATTTGACCTTTTCACTCCTTTTCTTTGTGTTTTTTTTTGAAAGTAGGCCCATGCCATTTTAGAAAATAATACGAATGGGGTAAATTTAAAATTCATTATAATATATAAAACTATTGAAAAATTGAAACTTAATTTTCCAATATATTCTTAAAACATTCCCGCACATCATCATGGACAGAGCATATCCAATAAAGTGCTTTCTCCCTTGGGAAAAAAACCCCTAACATCTAATGATCACCGATAAAAGTAAATTTAAGGTTAGTGGTTTTTTATGTTAAAAGATAATGAAATTGTTGAGAGAGATGTGTTTCATACCTCTCAAAAAAAGGCATCATCCAACATTGTGTGACTATATTATTTTCAAGTCTTTCAGCAATATAAAGAATTCATTGTTCCTCATCCAATGCACATGCTTCAAGGGAAATCAACTGTGGGTCAATGAATCCACATACATCTATCAACTCATTCCTCTCAAAAATTTTATAAGGATACCTAATACAAAACAGACATAAGTATACATTTTTAATAAATATAATACAGGGAAAAGGTGTTAATACTTACATGGAAAAAAGTTTCACCACATTGATTCCCAGCTTATCTTCAGTAACAAGATCCATGATATCAGTTTTCATAATCCCCACACTTATTTCATGTCTAAAAACATGATCTTCCATTGGAAACTCATAATGACCCACCAAAAAATTTGAATATCTTGACAATCTTTCAAGACTACTAGAATCTGTATCTGATGTCATAACCATATGTCTTTGTTGTTGACTATAAAGTATTTCTTTACCATTGAAGTATTCCTATAAAAATAAATATAAAAATATATTAGTTTTCAAATGATAAAAAAACTTTAATAAAAAAATAAAATAAAATATATAACATTCATACCTCTATGGTAATGAGTCGAAGTAGTCTGGATGGAAAAATTAAAAAATGGATGATACTATGTCCAAATTTTGTCACCTCATCTATAGGTAATGGTACTCGAGATGATCTATCTATAATATCCTGTACAGTGACCCTCTGATTCTCTACCTCTAATTGTTGATTATGAACTGTATCTCCTAAACAATATACCAACCCATATGAAACTATATGATGTTGAGGATCATCAACATACAACTCGCAATAAGCAGGAAGCTGCGGTGGAGGAGTAGGATAAAAAATGGGGTCTGTAGGCTGAGGTGGGGGGTGGGAGCTAGTGGCGGAGGTGGAGGACAAATAATGGGGTCTGCAGGGGGAGGTGGAGGAGTGGGAGCTATAGTCTGAAATTGTCTTTTCACGTCTGCAAACATAGACTGTACCGACACTCTAATCTTTGCCTCCATCGTCGAATTAATATTATGAACTTCAGCCTCCAAGGATTATATTTTTTTATAAACCCTCTCAATGTTGGAAGTTGAAGAATGTGGAAACAATTTTCTTATCGATACACCTTTTGGATATCCTCTTACACGACCAGGATGTTCAGGCTTTCCCAATGCTACATATAAAATATCTTTCCTCCCAGTAGCTGTAAATGCCCCTTGTGAACTCTGCTCCTTAAGAGAGTCCTGTATTAATTAATTGAACATTTATGTAATGATTGAAATTATATGAAGAAAATAGTTAACTTAAATAAATAAAATAGATATCTTACAATCCTCTCATCTACGATTCTCGATTCTTCCGAAAGATATTTCCCTTTTTTACCTTCCAAGCTCTCTTCCATTTTTCATGTCTAGATGGAGGGGATGGAGGGGCCACCTCTCCAGAGCTTGAAGACTCATCTCTTAGTTGTTGAAATTTTTCCGCCATCATTTGTTCTTCCAAAAATGCATAACCTCCCCGAGATAAACTATGAGGGTATAAATTTTTATATTGGATATTCTGATGAGATTTCCTTGTTTACTATAAATTAAGAATAATAAATCATTAACAAAACATTAATAAGATCATTTATATAAGAAAGGTTACAAACGTTTACATTTCCCTTACCAAAAATGACTATTTTCTTCTACTTTCATAAAACTGTCTCCATGTGTCTTCATCTATAAAAGGATGTATACAACATGGATTGTCATGACTTCTATGACCATAAATGAAATCAGATGAGAGGGTTGATTTGAAATCCCTCCATCTCCTAGAAGCCAATGATAAGCATTTCTTCCTGACACCTCCAATGTCAGGAATATCAAATGTCATCTGATAAATAAGAGGTTAAACATATTATATATACTAGAAACATTTAAAGAATAGTCAAACAATGGAAAAATATCTTACCAAAATCGTCTCCCACAATTGAGAGATTATCTCTTTATCCACACTTCTCCAGTCATCATACAGAATGCTTACTTTTCTATTAGCCTGAGTTGATACAAAAATCTTAAAATATTTTGCATTTGGACCTCTAGGAATATCATCATCATCAAAATCAATGACAATCCTATGATCCTACATACGGGAAAGTACTAATTTTGGTAAACGTGTGCACCCACGTTTACCAACCTTTGAACTCTTTGTCGTAATAGGAGCACATGAGGAAGATTGGGGAATATCAAGAGGAGCATGTGAATGTTCCTCCCCAGAGGTATGACCAATATGCTCATCTCCAGAATCATGTGGTTGATCAACTGAATGATCTTCCATTATCCTTCAAATCAAAAAAAACAAACATTAGTTCACAAATATAAAAATTCAAATATTTTAATACAACTGTAATCAGAAAATAGAAAAGTGTACTAAGTTACGTAATAGTAAACATTGGTAATATGGTAAGCATGTTAAATAATGGTAAAGATGGTCATGGTCAGGATGGTAAACATGGTAAACATGGTAAACTTGGTGAACCTGGTAAACATGGTAAAGTAATTGTCACTGAACAAAAATAATAGATATATAATTCATGTAATGGTAAGCATGATAAAGTAAACTAAAAAAACTTAAAACAAACAAAAACTTATACTTATTTTGTTTTCATACATGTTTTAATAAATAAAACACTAACAATATCTAACATTTTATAAAAACAATAAATGTAAACAATAAAAAAACATATGTTACCTGTAATTTTAGGAATGTAAAAATGGATTGTTTTCCCAAATTCCTTCTTCGTGATCGTTCCTTATGGAACAAACCATGTCTTCAAAATTCTCATCATTATGTTCTGTTAATCAATCCGTGGAAGTAGGGATCTCACATAAATCAACACCTTCATCAAGTTCATCCTCACCAACATATTGTTTTTTCCCTTGTAAAACAACAACCCACTACATATCTGATTGATCTACTACATAGAAAATTTGTTTTGCATGTGTTTCCATTATAGAAGAATCAGATATGTCTTCCATTCTATTCATATTAACAAGTGTCATTCCAAATTCATTGTGTCTGACACTATTGTTACCGACAAACCATTTACAGTTAAAAACAAGAACTTCAATTTTAAAATAATCAACCTCCCATATGTCTTCAATCACTCCATAATATGCACTTGATGCAGAAATTGGGTTTTTTTCCTTAGCACTCGAAAAATGCATTGCTTCTGCAAACACCAATACACCAATATTCTGAACTGCACCTCTGTTATCCTGAGCTTTCGTATAAAATGTATAGCCATTAATGTCATAACCAGACTATGTTATCACATTTAAACATGGACCACCCACTATCAATTTTAATGTCTCTGATACATCTGATCTACCAAGAAAGGTCTTTTTAAACCATGATAAAAAAGTTTTTTTTGTGCTCATTCAAAATCCACATTTCTTTCTTCTTTGGATGACATTGTTTCAACTCTTTAATATGCAATGTGATATATGGTTGAGCATTAGGTATGTTATTCAAGATGTATGATTCTAACTTCTTCATCTGTTCAGCTGACAATGATTTGAATTTCAAGCCACAAATCCACTTTCCCTCATTATTAACTCGTTTATGGAGAGATAGAGGAAAACCTATGTTTTGTGCCGCAACCAAGTAGCTTGTACAAAACTCTGATACCTCGTTAGAAATATACTTTTCAATAATGGAGGCTTCAGGTCGATATGGATTTTTAACATACCCCTTTAATATTTTCATATAACTTTCCAAAGGATACATCCAACGAAGATATACAGGTCTACAAAGCTTTATTTCTTGAACCATATGAATCATTAAATGTACCATTATATCAAAAAAAAGTTGGAGGAAAATAAATTTCCAATTAACAAAGTATAAAAATTTCATCATTTTCCAAAATGTTCAAAGCATTCACATCAATCACCTTGTTACAAATTGAATTGAAAAAATAACACAACTTCATTATTGTCTTTCTGAAACGGATGGGAAATATTCCACACAATGCAACTGGTAGAATTTGTTGCATAATGACGTGACAATCATGTGATTTCATACCTATCAACTTCAAGTCCTTCAATGAGATTTTTTTACATTTGAAGAATAACCTTGAGGCACTTTGATATCATAAAGACACTGACAAAAGATAATTTTCTCCCTCTTTGATAATGTATGACAATATGGGGGAAGAAATGTTCGTCTTCCTTTAAAAGTGGGAGCTAACTCCAAATGTATTCCCATTGATAGTAAGTCTAATCTTGAATTCAACCCATCTTTTGTCTTTCCTTTAATATCTAAAAAAGTTCCAATCAAACAATCACAGATATTATTCTCCACATGCATGACATCAATATTTTGTTTAACTTCATGTTACCTCCAATATGGTAGCTCAAAAAATATTGACATTTTCTTCCAAATATGTCTATCATTACCATATTTCTGTGTCTTTCCTAATGTCACATCAAGGTTTTTCACCCTCTCAAAATACAGATCAAGGGATAAAGGTTTTGGAGCAGTATCAAATTCCTGTGATCCATTGAATGACTTTTTTAGTATTCTATAAGGGTGATCAATAGGCAAAAAAATTCAATGACCCATGTACACTGTTTTCCTCCCATGATGCAATTGACAGTATAATGTCTGTTGTTCGCAAATTGGACATGCTTTATTCCCTTTAACACTGTATCCAGAAGAAATTTCCATACATTGGGAAGTCATTTATAGTGAACAGAAGCACTGCATGTAGTTGAAAATATTCCATTTTATAAGAATCATACACCCTAATACCATCGGCCCATAATAGTTTCAAATCATCAATCAACGGTGACACATATACATCAATATCAATACCGGGTTGCTTTGGACCAGATATCATTATACTCAAAATGACATATTTGTGATTCATAAAAACTTCAATAGAGAGGTTGTAAATTACCAATAAAAGAATCCATGAACTATGTGTGCTACTTCGGGTTCGGTATGGATTCATTCCATCTGTGCACAACCCTAGTCTGAGATTTCTAATTTCATTTCCAAATGTAGAATACTGCACATCAATTTTCTTCCATTGTGGACAATCAGCTGGATGACGTATTTTTCCATCACATACCTGCTCATCAGCATGCCATCTTAACCTTTTTGCATCATGTGAATTAGCAAATAAACGTTTGAAACAATGAATTATAAGAAGATATCAAAATACCTTTAAAGGGATCTTTGTAATCTCTACATCAGCCTATGATTTTTCTTTCACCTTATACCATGATGTACCAAATTTAGGACACTCTAACAGAAATTCATATTCCTTCCTATATATAATGAAGTCATTCAGAAATTCATGTATTTTCTTGTATCCCAATCCTATCAGGCATAATATTTTCTTGGCCTTATAATGTGAATTTGGAAGATCGTTATCTTTTGTAAGAATGTCTTTCATCAATTGTAGCAGCTCTGTAAAACTTCTATCACTCCATCCATGTTTCGTCTTCAGGTTAATCAATCTTAATACCGCCGAAAAAACCGTAAAATCTGTACAGCTAGGATATAATGGTTTTTCAGCATCACCATATAGATGCACAACTGCCGGTTCTATCTCAATTTGTTCTACTACAATATCGTGAATCATTTCTTCAATTCCATCAGAGTTACCATCTTGAGAATCATCATCATGAGTGACATTACATCTAGTTTCACCATGAAAAATCCAAGGGCTGTAACTTGGATTAAAACCATGACAAATCAGATGATATTTTATCTCTCTACTTTTCAACTTATTCATTTTCAAACATTTCAGGCATGGACAGAAAAAATGTCACTACTTGGAACATTTCATTTAGAAAAATCCAAAAAGGAATCAACACCTTCCTCATATTCATTGCTCATTTGATGTACCATAATCCAACTTTGACTCATTATTACCTATAAAAAATATCAAAAATATATATATTTTTAAGATAAGACAAATAAATGTTTATATGAAAAAATCATAATTTGAATATAAAATAATTTTGAAATATAAAACAAATCTATGCATATTTAAAAAAATATGCTTGAATATTATTTTAAAAACAAAAAATAGTTATATATAACAATTTTAAATTCCATTGAATAAAAGAAAACCATGAGACCTACAATGGTTGATAGAAAATTGAAAAAATGGAGTAAACCTGAGAATCAAATAAAATTTGAAATAAAAATTCAGATGGAGAAACTCACAATGTAAAGCCAATCATAACAGCGCAATCATCATGTCTTAATCTTAGAAACCATGATGCAGTAGTCAATCCCAACTGACACTTATCCCCCACCCCCTTGGACACCCCCTGGACACCACCACCCCCTTGTATATCCCCCACCCCTTGGACACCACCCCCACCCCCTTGGACACCCCATAGACACCACCACACCCTTGGACAGCCCCACCCCTCTTGGACACCCCCACCCCTGTAAAGCCCCCACCCCTCTAGACATCACCCCCACCCCTCCTGGACACCACCCCCACCCCCTACCCCCTTGGACACCCCTAGACACACCTTGGACACCCCCAACCCTCTGCACAGCCCCCCACCTCCTGGACAGCCCCCACCCCTCTAGACAGCACCCCCACCCCTCCAGGACACCACCCCCACCCCTACCCCCTTGGACACCCCCTGGACAGCCCCACCCTTCTAGATATCACCCCCAACCCCTCTTGGACACCACCCCACACCCTACACCCTTGGAAACCCCCTGGACACCCTCTAACCCTCTGGACAGCCCCCACCCCTGGACATCCCCACCCCTCTAGACAGCACACCCCATCCCTCTTGGACACCGCCCCCACCCCCTACCCCCTTGGACACCCCTAGACCCCTAACCCTCTGGACAACCCCCACCCCCCGGACAACCCCCAAACACCCTGAACAGGCCCCCACCCCCTTGAACAGCCCCCCCACTCACCCCCTTGGACCCCCACACCCCTGGACTGCCCCCCACCTCCATGGACACCCTGGACAGCCCCCAACCCCTTGGACAGCCACTAACCCTCTTGACAGCCCCCCCCAAAAAAAACCATGGGATTTTAACCTCAAGCTACTAGTTTTGGCATATCTAGAGATTTTAACCTCAAGCTACTAGTTTTGGTATCATGCCATTATTCAAAATGAGAACTATGAATTGTATCTCCTACTAGTATACAATGTTATATTGTGCAATGAATCAGTTCTTAATAGCATATGAAGACTTATAATAGTCCATGAAAATAAGCGACGTAAATAGATTATGTAACAACAAAAAAGTGATACCGAAAATAGAAACAACCAAGGATCCAAAACAAACATTCCACCATGAAAAACCATATATATACTTATAAAATAAATCACACTGGTACACGGAATGAGTGTATCACAATGGTTTACATATAAATTTCAGTAATATAGGGTAATGAGATCATTAGTTGTCAATGAAAACAAAAATTACCATAAATGTTAGGCATTCACGAAACAAAAACAAACGAAATAGAAGTAGGTGAAGCTTACATGAATATTGCGAGTCGATCTAATAGATCCTGGGATAATAAATAAGATGATGATGAAAAAATGAGGTAAGAGGGTTCGAAATCAAAGAATCTTACCTAGTTTAAACAAAAAAAATTGCAAAACGTAAATATAGACTATCCGAAAAAAAAACGAAAGAAATAAAGCCGTGGGAGGCTTACCTGAGTGTAGCGAATTGAGTTGATAGATCCGAGGAGAGTAAAGATGATAAACGATGATGGAAAAAAGAGTTTAACGCAACGAGATTGATGAGTCAATTAAGGTTTACTGCGTGAGAGAGACGAGTCACCGGACTGTCGATCGAAAAATCATAAATAACAATCCACGGGGAGTGTTAATTTTTTAAATATTTTATGACATCGGTTATTTAATAACCGACATTATAAATTGTTTTTATTACATTTATAATGTCAGTTATTATAATAACCAATGTTATAAATGTATTAGATATGGCTTTTTTTACATCGGTTATTTTATAACCAACGTAAAAAAATCCGCGTGTTGGTTTTTTATGCCAGTTATAGAATAACCGACATAAAAAATACATCATAAATCACAGTTTTTTACGTCAGTTATTTTATAATCAACGTAAAAAATTATGCGGGTTGTTTTGTTACGTCGGTTATCAAATAACCGACGTCAAAAAAGCCTCAAAAGCCGCTTTTTTTTACGTCAGTTATTTTATAACCGACGTAAAAAATTCGTAGATAACTCATTTTTAATGTCGGTTAAAAAATAACCGACGTAAAAAACACCGCACTTTGGTTTTTTACGTCGGTTAATTTATAACCGACGTAAAAAATGAACGCGCTTGATTTTTAATGTCGGTTATTAAAATAACCGACGTTAAAAATTTACTCACCGCATTTTTTACGTCGGTTATAAAATAACCGACATAAACAACCACGTTTCACAGATTATCACATCAGTTATATATAACCGATATAAAATATAGTGATGTAAATAACATTTTTTTCACTAGTGAATAAACAAATAAATTCCAATAAATTAAAATCATGTTATTTTTTTTTTTCAGAAAATACATTCAAGAAAATCATTATTAGAAAAAACCCCACTTGTTTATGGTTATATTAACTCAGACCTATGATGATGTTATCCTAAATCAACAATAAAATGTGTAGTGTGAGGGGATTTCATAAAAATTCAATTATTTAATACTTAATTTGGGTCTATGTTTAGGGACCCAACCTTAAATCATTACACAATCTTGATTTTTTAGACAATAATTCATTTTCTTGATTTCTAGAAAATCTTTTAGGTTCAGATTTTTTAAGAAGTATATCATAAATATTACATAACAAACCCAAATATTAAAAAATTTATACTTTCAATCAATATTATTTTTTCTCAAAATATAAATATTTTAAAATGTATCATGTTTTATTTTGATTACATATCTTCATTATTGTCAACTTCATTTGTTCTTTATCCTTACTCATCCTTATATCTGGTGGAAAATATTTGAAAACTTTTGATGAGTAGAAAAAGCACAATTAGAGATATAAAAGAAAGAAATCCATTAGTTCAGGGGAAAAAATGAAAACCACATAATTTTTTTTACCATTTCCACATTATTCACTAATCATATAAAATAAATGATATTCACATTGTGAAAACAATTTTTTCTCATAGAAAACATTTAAATCCAAAAATAAGAAAACTAATTCCCTTGTAGAAATTTTAGAGAATCAAATACAAAAAATCTGTTCAATCATGTAAGAAATAACTCAAGACCAACTAAATACATAGGATACACCACTTTTACTCACTCCATGCCTTTTAATATAAGGAACATTACCCAATTCACTTGAAAGATATATTGGGATCACCATTCGTATAAGCTGTATCAGGATCACTTATTATATAAGATGTATTGGGATCACCCATCATCATCTATAATGCTTAATAACCATCTCATGAACCTGAAAATTTATATCCACAAATTTCATCATAAAAACATTGAAAAATATCTTTTTAACCCATAAGAAAAACAATTTTGGATATTGAAATTCCATTTCATTGGAAAACTTTTTTTAAAAAACAAAAAAAATATAAGAACAAAGACAAAAATATTTTCTTTAATGAACCATGAAAACTTATAAAGGAATGCAAAAAATGAATAAATTTAATGATGTTGAAAAAATGAAGTCAATCCATATATGTTAAAATAGAACATTCATTTTTTTAAAGAAATTCAAAACATTCCGTATGTAATATGTAAAAATATTCCCCTTGAATACATTTTTAAGAAATCCAAAGGAGTGCTAAAATAGTATTTTAAATTCATTTATATAAGGATTTTTATATCCATAATTTTTTTTATGATTTTGGAAATGAAGAAGAAATATTTGAAGAGAAATATTTCAAACATTCACAATATGGTTTTAAGTTAATATACCCCTTACATTGAGTCCGACTTGTCACACACATTCTTTATCATCATGAAAAATAAACTTATTTTAATTATTTACTTGAATAATAATAATTATAAAGTTTATTATATATTTTATTTCACTTTTACCAATTTTATATTCAATTACTTAATAAATTAAGTTCACATTGGATGTTTTGAGGATATTTGACTCACATGTCCAGAATGACTTTGGTAGGTTGACTATGACCAAATTTATCATGATTATATCATTTATAGAATCTTATCCATGTTGTAATTATCATTTTGATACCTTAATTATTATTTTAGGACCAACCATGTAAGGTGGTCATGAAAAATTAATTACTTCACATCATGAAGATGATAGTCCATACGTATGCATGAGTAATGTTTCCATTTTTCAATGAATGTGTGGGAAATAATATAAGTATAAATTTATCTTTCTAGAATTATTATTACATAATAAATAAAATATACTCTATTTATATCCACTTATATATACTATCAATGTTAGGTGGTGATGAAAAATAAAATACCTCGGTTCGCGAGCTGATAGTCTGCATGTACACATGAGCGATGTTTTGGATCCATTGATTTTTACACCCATATGATTTGGGGATGAAATATTAAATACATCATCTTAATGAGGTAGTAGTCCTCTTGTACACAAAAACAATTTTTTTATTTTCAATTAGATGGGTAAATAAGTAAAATAAAAGTTATAAAATAAACATAATAATATATATGTATATGGGAAATACTGATGTTATTATATCACAACATTTAGGAGAGGTCTAAAGAAGTTTAAAGAACAATGAAAAAGAAATCATTTAGTTAAGAAATATACCTATTCTTCGGAAAACCTTCTTATAATGAACTAAATTTTATCAAAGTTGTGACTCATTTTTTTGGATTTAATTACTTATTTTAGCCCTTGTAATGGTAAGTAATAGATTAAAATAAATCTCGAGGTTGTATGGGTCTAGTTTGGAGTCTGGAGCCCCATAATTTGGAGAAATAGACTGGGCTACACAATTAGGATACACCATGAACCTCATCCCACATGGTTTCCTTAAATCTGAGGGTTGTTTCAAAGGGGAGTAGGGGGATTGATGGTTTCTATGGAACAATACGATCCAAAGTGCATGCTTGCGTGGGTTTCATAGGGGTTTGGGATGGTGCATTTAACAATCCTTGAAAATAGTTAGGAAAATCATTCCCTAGTCCATGTGGAGTCCCTCCTTAAAGAGTGGAGGAATCATGGTTTGTACACAATTTTTCTAAACAATGTGGCCAATACAACCCCATTGTTTGGGTGAAATCACATTTTTACATTAATGAAATTAAAACCTCAACTCTCCTTCATCCATTCTCATTTCCCAGTGTATGGATTATCCTCCCTCTCCCATGATCTATCCTAAAGAATAATCCAATATTCTTAATAATTATATCATATGGTCATCAAGTTAAGATCCATCAGAAGCATTATATCCACATTGGTATGATCTCCAATAATATTTCATTCCATATAACTTTCACTTAATACTAATTGCGCTATTTTGGTGCAAGATCATTCACCCAATATTTTGGGAGTTGGCCCGTTCATTATTTTTCTCAGAATATACATCAAATATGAATATGAAATTGTATTAGGAGTTAACTATGACCCTAAGGTAAGAAGTATAGTTGTTTCCCCTCAATGTATAGTTGATTCCATAGCTTCCCCAATGTGTCATGTTCCATCCATAGCCACACATCACCATAAAACATGTTCATCATTTATAAATAAATATATGCATGTTTTTATACTCCCAGAGACCCTTTCTAAGTGATTGGATGATTTCAACCTGAACCATATACGTCCCTTTGGGAATTTTATCTTGAATTACCCATTTTGTATAATTTTTTAAATGGGAAAAACATCATCTAAGTGTTTTGATTGTCTTGTAAATGGATTTTTACCAGATTAATATAAATGTTAGATAGATCATAAAATATTAAGTGTTCATCTTGACCATGATTTGGAATTTCCATGCCTTGATTAATTAAATAGGTTATTTATATTGAGTAAAAATTGGTGGCAAGGCCATTATTCTTATTATATAAATAATAAAGGTGAATTGTATGGTATGCGACACCCTCGGTTGTGTTTGGCTTGATGATCTTGATGTATTAGAGGTAATCCCACATGTTATTACTACTACTATTATTATAATAATTATTCCCTTGACATTGGATAGTGAACGAGGGTTAAGAGACTTGTTGAGAATGACATTTTACTCTCCCTTACACTAGGTGTTGAGCAAGAAGTCTCTCACCATTATAATTTTACTTAGGCGAGAGACATAAAGTTCAACATTCCTCTATTTTGGGTGTTGGTTATGATGAATCATACCACCTATCTCAAGTGATGATCATGAAGTCTCACATTCATTATAATATTTAGGGCATGTAGCCTTTTTTGGAGCCTATACCTTGTCAGTCTGGTTATAGACACTTGATTTACACCCTAAGTCCAACCAAAATCTAGTATCCATGTATATTCCTACTTACATCTTCAGGTACTTAGGGAATATAGGTGTATACAGTATATGACTATAAAATATGCATATTGTTACTATATATATGTATGGTTTCTATTCAGAATCGCATACCAGCCTATACCAAAGTAGGCAGAGCCAACTAGGTTTCTTGCTGAAACCTAAGATGAATTTTATTTATTTATTGGAATTTTTATATTATTCATTATACTTGAAAACTATTTTTTCCATATATATAGTATGGATTATTTATAAAAACCATTGGTGGTGGCCTATTATGATTTTATCTCTCACCCACCTCAGGCCTCCTTTGGTACCTGATTAGATTACTTGTTTGCATGTTTGGATAAGGGAAAGCGCCTTACTGTAGATTATTGACTCATTTACTTATATTATAGAGAATATTATAATAGGAATTATAATATTCTCAAGATGATAGTGGAGCAGTCTTTTTTACTTTTTTTATGTTTGTATAACATTTATATATGATTTACCCTTGTTTCCCCTTTTCATATATCAATATTCCATGAAATCATTGTATATGACTTAGCTAGTTAGATTTTGATATTATTACAGCTGATTGATTATTGTTCTTCCACAGTTGTTCATTATGTATGTTTCTTCTATGACATTCTATTATATCATGGTTTCGCTACGGTGGGTTACTAGTCTTATTGTCATGCTATCTATTTATATATGAATCTTTTGTATTTTGTTTATTTATTATATCTTCTATTCCATTATGATATGTGGGTATAGTCTCTTCACAATACTACCTTACACCCTTTCCACTATTCAGTAGCCTCTAGTGTATGGGGAGGTGCACTTGATGCCACATGACCCACCGTCATAGGGAATCGACTGAGTGGATCCCGGGTCGGGATGTTACAAAATGGTATCAAAGTGGTCATTTTACTTTTGTATTACTTTTTGGGAATTAGAATGGAGACTAAGAGGTAATTATCCAGTTCCTGGGAGTAGCTAAACTACATATAGGGGAAAACCAAATGACCTAGGATGGGTTATTGTTGTTTTGATTATGCCTGTTAAAGTTGATACCACTTCACCCTTGGGTGACAGACATGTCTTATGTTATTATTTTTATTGTGTTATTTCAATGATATTTAATTTATTTTGGCAAGATGAAATGATGTAGTATCATTCATACATCATTATAGGCACAATAGGACTAACATGGCATGCATTTTTCCATACCATGTCTATTTATTGTGTTCATTTTCATATTTCATATAGTTAGTTAATAATTATCCTATATTGAACTGTGTTGAAATTTCATGTAGGGAGAGTATAATTGTACTAATTAAAGTTTCTAAATTAATATAAATGGTGTTTTTCTATATAAATTTGTGATGTAATCTTAATTATCCAAT
Organism: Viscum album; assembly: GCA_963277665.1. Lineage (NCBI taxonomy): Eukaryota > Viridiplantae > Streptophyta > Magnoliopsida > Santalales > Viscaceae > Viscum > Viscum album. The sequence goes on along the minus strand of OY728147.1, from coordinate 733,415,004 downwards.
TCTACCACATTGTGGGATTTGAACCTGATGGTTCTGGACCGAGATATTTGTATTCTATATACAATAATATCAAATTAAATGAAATTTAAATTTTAAAGTAAAAAGGTTACCACTAAATGGGATGCTAATTGAATAGTAATGGGTGTTTTACTATATAGATTTCAATTGATACACCATATATCAAAACCCCTACTATCATGTGATATGAAACATAGTCCCAAAACCGGCCTTATCCGTGGGTTGATGGGAGTTTCTCTTATATTTTTATGACCAATTATGGTATTTTACTATTCAATTAGACCTATCTTTTGGAGACGGTAGAGAGGTGGGATATTTTCATAGGAAGGATATGTACCTTTCCTAGTTATCTAATTGTGAATTTTTAAACTTTTAAATTTTATTCTAAGGCATGAATTTGGAATTTTAGAATCATGCCACCATGAAAGCCTTTGGTCGTACACCCTAAAGGTAGTGGAGAACATGCATCATAGGTAGTCGTCCCTGAGACACCAGTGATTCCTACTATAGTTCCACCTATGGAACCACCTGGTGTTCATGATATGGGAGTTGATTCCCAGTTTAAATAAGTTTTTTTCCATATGATGAAAAACATGCAAGGAGTTACTCAACCTACCCCAACTATGGCAGAGTTGACTCAGGAGATCCAATAGTACAATCCTATCACTTGTTTGGGGGATGGAATACCTCATGATATTGAGTCATGGATAGAGGCCGTGATTTCTTTCTTTGATAACCTAGAGATGTCTCAAAACTAGAGGGTCAAACTTGCTGCTTATATGCTACATGATTATACCAAGCGATGGTAGGATGTAATTAACCTGGAAGATAGACATTGAAATATGATCTGGATAGACTTCTAGGTGATCTTTTATAATTACTTCTTTCCACAGACTATGAGGGATGACTGGGATAGAGAGTTTATGAACCTCCCATTGGGAGCCATATTCATCAGGGAGTATTCTTCTTATTTCATTGAGTTGTTGTGTTTATCCCAAACTTCAGTCAGCGAGGATCTACACCTACCCCACATTCCAGAGTGGGGACTATATTATCTCATTAGGTATGAAACTGGAATACCTTTTTCCACATAGGATGAGGTGAAAGTTGAGACCGAGGTAGTCAGAATCAAGATTATTAGTGCCATTAGAGCGGGCATTCTTTGGGAAGCCAGGTTGTGACTCGGGGCTGTAGTATAGGCCACTTACATATAGTGTAGCATATGTTGGAGGAGAAGAGTGAAAAACCATCAAAATTATGAGGTAATATTCTAATAGCCTATATTTTAGTGTCTACATTTTATTTGATATAGGGGTGTCACAATATTTTATATCTGAAGAATTCATGGGGAGTCGAGGCCTTGAGATCAAACACTTATGTGGTGTGATGATTCTTGATACACCATTAGGTATCTGATCAGAGGTAATTATCTATTGTAAGGATTGTTCCCTTGATATAGGTTCATATCTCATCGTCTATAAGTTTATCATCCTCGACATGAATAGATTTGACATAATTATTGGGATGGATTGGTTAGCTCCATATTGAGCCCATATTGTTTTTTATATCCAAAGTGTGAAACTTACATCACCTAAGGATAGTAGACTTGTTAAGAATAGAGAATGGGATGTCCAAGATACACATTTAGGACCTGATCATCAGGGGTTGGAAAGTGTGAAAACCCAAATTACTAGTATATTATTAGATTATTAGAGGTTAAAACTTGTTGTTTTCTCTGTTATGGTCAATCATTTCAGGTATATATTCCCTAATTATTTTTCTAGGCTACCTCTTGAGAGAGAGGTAGAGTTTACTATTGAGATAGTTCTAGGATTAGTAACAGCTACCATTCCTCCTTATATGATGTCACAAATGGAGATTTTAGAGATCAGGATATAGTTAGAGGATCTGGAGGCTAATGGATTTATACACCCCATAACTTCTACTTAGGGATCACATATCCTATTTTCAATTAAGGTAGATAGTACCATCAGGATTTTCATGGATTACAGTTGTTTGAACCAAATTATAATAAAGAAATGGTATCCACTTCCTTGAATAGAAACCTCTCTAATCATCTCCACGGAGTGAGAGTTTTTTCAAATATTGGTTTGAGGCCGAGATACCATCCAATGCATATGATATCTTTGTACATACCTCACTCATCTTTTAGCTGTAGGTATATTCTATATGAGTACCTGATAATGTTTTTTTGTCTCATGAATGAACCTATAGTTTTCGTGGCTCTAATAAATTAGGGTTTCCACCAATATCTAGATTCATTCATGGTATTCCTAGTTGAATATATATTAGTGTATTCATGTTCTCAACATGAAAATTCCAAACATCTTGAGATTATACAGAATACACTTAGATAAAATTACATTTATGCTAAGATAATACAATTGCACTTATAGATTGAAAACATTCACTTCCTGGGTCATATAACCTCAGATTCATGAGTTTTAGTTGACCTAGGGTAGGTGATAACTATAGTTTAGTGGGATAATCCCAAGAAAATATTTTACATATAATGTTTTTTTGGATATCTAGATTTTACTGGCGCTTCATCCACAATTTATTATGTATTTAAATTCCTATTATAGGATTCAATAAATAGGGTGTGAAATTCATATGGTTATAATATTGTAAAGTAGAATATCAAGAGTTAAAGGGAATATTGACTTCATCATTGATATTGATTCATCTAGAGCTAGATAAGAGCAATATTTTTTACTTTGATGCATTAGGTATCGGGTTGGGAGCTATTTAAATATAGGACAAGAATGTCATAGTGTATGGGTCTCATCAGTTGAGGCCACAAAACTAGAATTACCCAATGAACAGCCATGAGATAGCTGTATTTGTTCATTATTTATGCTTTTGGGGAAAATATTTACTTAGAGATAGTTTTTTGGTATTCAAGAATCACAAAAGTCTCAAGTACATATTTATATAGCGTGATCTAAATACTAGGCCGTGAAGATGGGTTGAGTATCTATAATCCTTCAATTACGAGCTCTATGACATGCCTATAAAAGGAAATGATATAGACAATTATTTGAGATGAAAGACTTTGAAATAGGTGGTTTAGGAGGCTAGTGGAGAGTGGTATCTCATTGCCTTGTTTTTAGAGTTTCATATTGAGGTTGAGGAGGATCATGATTGGACTATCCTCTTAGATTTATTAGTGGAATATTTCCTTATATAATGAGTGGGAATGAGGAAACTTTATGATCCTAAGGGACTAGACCTAAGGGAAATAATTTTAGATGAAAATTCATCTTCTGGTTAGATTGTGGATGAGGATTAGACTTTACACTTTCATGGGTGTGTTTGGGTCCCATAAGACATCTGAGAGGAACCAATGTTAGAATTTCTTGCCTCAGTTTTGGCAGTACATCCAGTTTTCACCAAGATATATTGAAAATTAGAGCACCAGTATAGGTGGCCTACTATGAAATGCATGTTTTCAAACTTTATCACTCGGTGTTCCACCTTCTAGCAGGTGATGATAGAACATCATCATTTGAAAGAACTTTTGTAGTGATTTTCCATTCCTGAGTGGAGATTTGATGATGTTTATTTGGATTTTGTGATGGGTCTTCCCTGACCACCTCATGGAAATGAAATATTATTGGTTATAATTGACCATTTGACAAAGGTCACACACTTAATACATACGGAATAGAATTTTTTAGTAGAAGATCTAGGGAGAATATATGCTAGGGAGGTCATACATCTTCATGGAGATCCATGATATATCATTTATGATAGGAATGCTTGATTAAAATCCATGATCTAGAAGGGGTTATAGAAGTACATGGGTACATATTTGATTCTAATCATGACCAATTACCCTAAGACTGAGGGAAATACAAAGTGTATGATTCATGTGTTAGAGGACATTCTTCGTGCACGTGTCCTTGATTTTGGGGGTTATTTGGAGAATCATATACACCATGTTGAGTTTTCATATAATAATATATTAGAGGATACCCTCGAGACACCTACTTATGAGGGATTATATGGTAGGAATTTCCATTCACCTATATGATGGTTAGAGGTAAGGGAGGAAACTTTACTTGGACCTCATCTCATCCACGATACTTCAGAGTAGGTTTAGTTGATCAGAACGAAAATTTTGACAGCTCAGTCCAGAAAATAGTCATATACTAACCGAAAACAATGAAATCTTACGTATGAGGTCAGATATCAGGTTTTATTGTGAGTCTCACCCAGGTTGGGCCATCCATGTATTCATAGGCAGGGTAATATTTCACCTCGATTCATTGAACCTTTTGAAATTTTGAAACTAGTCAAACCAGTGGCATACTGAATAACAATTCTTAAAAGATACCGGTATATATATGATGTCTTTCATGTATCTTAGATTCACTTATTTTATCCAGACCCATTTCACATATCCCATAATAAAGAGGTTGATTCAGATATGGATTCTTCTTTTGAAGAGTATCTAGTGTGTATCATTGATCAGAGAATAAAGATACTTCAAGGTATGTTAGTCTCTTTAGTATGATTAATATAGAATCATGACCGAGTACATGATGAAATTTGGGAGTAGGATGATGATATACAAGTGTTTCTAAAATTATACCTCATTAACCTCAGAAGGACAACTCACAGATGAGTTTCTTTGAAAAGGTGAGGTTGTAACAACCTAGGCTTTATAAAAGGTATAAATCATTTGTTTTTTTGATTAAATTACTTAGTTTGGCCCATATAATGGTACCAAATGGATTCACAGAGGTCACAAGGGTTTCTAAGGCTTGTTCAGAGCCCAGATCCCTAGAATTTGGAGAAATAGACTGGGTGACTGGTTAGTAGAAACCATTCCACAATAATCGCATGGTTTCCCTAATTGTGCGTAGTGTTTAGAGGGGGGAAAGGAAAAATAGTTTGTCTAAAATCGTGAAATCCTATGATAAAACCCAAGAGGATTGTAGAGTATTTTGGGATAATACCTTTCACATTGATGGCACACAGTTAGGAAAACCATGCGCGTAGCCTTTTCGGGGTCCCTCTATAGATAGGTGAGGAAGCACAATTTGTGAATGGTTTAGCCAAACCGTGTTTCCAAACCATGCATCCCCATATTATGGGTGAAATTACATTTGTTCCCTCAAAAATTGAAATTATAACCCTCCTTCATCCTTTCTCATTTTCAAGTGGATGGATTCTCCTTCCTCTCCCATGATCTCCCCCAAATCCTAATCAATGATTTTTGATAATTCTCTCATCTGGGTACCAAATCAACTGCTGTTAGAAGCATTGGATCCATGTTAGTAAGATCTATAATCCTCTTACCTCCTATCCCAATTTCTATTCATATCTCTCTACCTTTTTTTGTGAGATCTCATTCAACCTATTTTCTATGTATTTTTTTGTTATTATTTTTCTTCCAATACAATTAAAATATGAAGAAAATATTAGATGGGTAGTTTTTATGCACCTAAGGTAGGTGGTTTAGTTGTTTCCATAAATGTTTAGTTGTTTTTATAGCTTCATCAATGTGCTGCATGCCTACTATTATTGTGCATCACCTTCAAAAGTGTTCTTCATTTCTAAATAATTATATGCATGTTTTTATACTCCCACAGATCCCTGTTAAGTGATTAAAAATCTTTGACCTCAACCATAGACACCCCTTTGGATGTACAAGCTTGAATTTACCCTTTTGTATAATTTAATAAATGGAAAATACACCATATAAGTGTTTGGATTGGATGGTAAATGGATTTTACCACTTTTATATAAATGTTCAAAGGATCATAACACCTTATAAGTGTTCATATTGAACTTGATTATAAATTTCCATACCATCACTAATTAAATGACTTCTTTATATTTACCAGAAATGTGTGAAAAGGGTACACATCTGGTTATATAATTAATAAATGTGAAATTTATGATATGTGATGCCCTTGGTTGTATTGGGCTTGATGATATTGATTCATTAGAGGTAATACCTCAAGTTATTATTTTTACTACTACTATTATTCCATTGAAATTGGATGGTGAACGATGGTTAAGGTACTTTTTGAGCATGTCATTTCAGTCTCCCCTACGTTGTTCGCTAAGCATGACATATCTCACCATTATAGTTTTACCTGGGCAATGGGAATGGCATTCCATGTTCCTATATTTTAGGTGTTGGGAATGATGACTCACCCCACCTATCTCAAGTAATGAGAATGAAATCTCACTTTATTTACGTGATTCAGGGCATGTACCCTTTACTGGAGCCTATAGCTCATTAGACTGGTTATAGATGCTTGAGTTATGCCCCAGGTCTAGACAAAACTTAGTATCCATGTATATTTCAACTTACATCCTCATGTAGTAAGTGAATATATGTTTTTACAATATACAAATATACTATATATATATATATATATATATTATTACTCTATATATGTATGGTTACTATTCAGACTCACATACCATCCTATGCCAAAGAAAGTAGAGCCTTCCAGGATTCTTGTAGGAACATGAGTTGAATTTTATTTATTTATTCATATTTTTCTATTATTCATTATAAATTCACAATAGTTTTTCTATATACAGAGGATGAATTATCTCTAGACACCATTGGTGGTGTCCTATTGGGATTTTATCTCACACCCTACTTCGGTCGCCTTTGGTACCTGAGTAGATTACCTACCTGTAGGTATAGATAAGGGAAAGTGACATGATATATATTATTGATTCATTTAATTATAGCATGATTCATGGTAGTGAAGTATCTATAATATTCTTGATATGGTAGTGGAGTAGACTTTTGTCCTTTTTGAATCTTAATATAGTATGGTTTATATGCTTGTCCCTTGTTTCCATTTTTTTGTATATCAGCATGCCATGAAATCATTGTATCTGATTCAGCCTATTGGATTTTGATATTATTACTATTTTATGATAATTTATATTCCTTATTTTTTAATTATATCTATTTACTTTGTTCCATTCTGTTATATTATTCGTCCACTATGGCAGGTTACTGGTCCTATTGTCATAGTGTTTGTTTATATATGTTTCCGCTGTATTTTATTTATTTATTATATACTTTTTTACATTCTTATATGAGGGTATAGTCTCCCAAATGTACCAAATTACAACCTCAATGATATTTTAAATTCTTTAGCATATTGGGAGGTGTGATTGGGGCCATGTGACCCATCGACTTGGGGAACCAGTTGAGTGAATCCTGGGTTAGGACGTTACACTACTTAGGTTTATGCCTAAATCCTTATTAGAATGGTATTATGTTCAAAATAGGAACTATAGAACATGAGGAGGGATGTTATTAAGGGTTTTGAGTAGAGTTTTTCAAGGTAAGAGTCTCTTTAATTTTGGAGAAGAGATGATAGGAGGTGTCCTTTTATAAGAGAGAGAGATGAAACAGTTGAATCTTTTTAAAATATTAAAATATATTAATGTATTACTCAATAAAAATGGATAAAAAATATATGATTTTATAATAATTATGAATATATGGTTTCAATATGACTATAAAATTAGATCTATATTGGTGTTTATGTCATTTTAATACTTTTCATTTTAGTTTTAACATTATTAACATGTTTTAACTCTTACCATGGGAACTGAATTTTTTTAATAGTTACTATTAAAAATGACCAAAAGTGATAGTGAAATAATTCAAAAAGTTATAAATTATAATTATAAATATGGTTTCTATTTTATTAAATTCAATTTCAATAGGTGATAGAAATTTATTTTAAAATAAATATATAAAACACAATGAAAATAATTTTATAGAAAAATTTATTTTTATGTATAAAATTTTTATACCAAATTCAAGTATAATTTTGAATATAATGAAATTTATTAGATTATGTATAATAAAATTTAACTAATTAAATTTTAAAACCAATTAAAAATATAATGTGACTTTGTAAATACATGAATGAAAATAAAACATTCTTAAAAAATGACATTTTTTACTATTCAACCAAAAATCAACCTTTTCATATAATTCCCAAAAATTACCTCTTAAATAATTTTAAATTCCCTATATTAAAAATTCTATCTATTTTTTTTAAATTAAAACTCTAAAATTTTAATATAAATCTTTTAAATAAGACTATATAATGTGTGTAACCAAAATTAGTAAGAATAAAACTATTTCCATTTTGATTGAAAAATTACTTAATATTCATATAATGAATATAAATATATAAAATATGATTCTTGAATATTAATAAGGAATAAAATTGATTTAATATTAACATTACCCTACCTGTTAAATTCTTCCACTTTTAAAAATTATGTTCTCATTATTTTATTCAGTACTTAAGAAAGTGAGGATATTTTTTAGTCATAATTTGTTTTGATTCCCATACTACTAATTCAACCACATGGTTTTTACATGAAGCATTAAATTTATGAATCAAATTATTCAGAAAAAAAATCTCTCTATTTTCAGTAATAGGAACTGGTTGATCCTCATATGAAATATTCTATTCAAACTGTACTACTTTAGGGATCAAAACATTAGATGCATATGACACATAATTTAGGAAACACATATTGTAACTGGGATAGACATGGAAGAAAGGACACTCAGTAATATCAAATAAAAAATTCCCGATAATTTCTTATGGTCCAATGGATAATAAAATTAACTTCCCCTTTCTAAGAAAATGCAAAACATTTTTACATGGAGATACTTTATGGAAAACACGATCACCTACCTTGAATGAAAGATATTTCCTCTAGTTATCTTCATAAGTATTTTAACTACACTGATATTCCCTCGAATACTGTTGAATCATCTTTACCTTTCCATCCATATCTTCTACTAACTATAGTCCCAAAAACTTCATTTCACCTACGTTTCCCCAACAAACTGGTGTCCAAAACAATTTTCAATATAATACCTCAAAAGGTACCATATGTATATTAGAATGAATGATATTATTATAAGAAAACTCAATTAATGAATGATATTGGTCCCAAATCCCGTGATAATAAATTTACCCATAACCAAGTATTTCTTCCTAATTCTGAATCATTAATTTAAGATGTCCATCAATTTGAGGATGTAATGTTTTACTAAAATTTAATTCAGAACCTAATGAATTTTTAAGGACTTTAATAAAACTAGAAGTACACTTGTGATATTGGTCAGATAAAATGGATAAAGAAATTCAATGTAACCTAACTATCTCCTTGAGATATAGTCGATAAATGCGATCTAAAGAAATTTTATCTCAAATAGGAATGAAATTAGAAAATTCAGTCAATCGATCAACAATAACCCAAATTGCACTATTAAATCAATATGTATTTTGAAACTCACCATGAAATCCACTGATATATTTTCCCATTTTTAGTTTGTCACTATAAAAGATTAAATCATCCTTTTGATAATTATCATATATCTTTAACCTATTTAATAGTCAAACATTTCATGGTAAACTCTGCAATATCTTTCATTAGTACATCCCATTATTAATACTCTCAAAGTCCTATATACATCTTAGTACTTATAGGGTGAACAAAAAAGGGAGAGTTGTGAGCTTCACTATTCAATTCCTTTCTCAACCTGTAGATAGATGGCATAAAAACCATTCTCGAAATATCAAAACATCTTATTTTCCATTGTTAAATTCATTCAACATACCTATATTTACTAGATGTACCCTTTCTTGAAAATAACAATCTTGCATTGATGTATTATTAATTTTATATGATAATGATGACTACACTGACACCTGAAATAAAATAGTGGAAGTTATTTCATGCCTAATTTATAGGAAAAAATATGCCAAATAATTTACCTAAGGATCATATTAAAATTGCAGCATGGTTAATGATGTAGTATATTTTTAATTCAAAAAATAATTTAATTTTTTGATTTTACTAGATGGTAATGAATCATGCAATCATATTCCTTTATTAGTTTAATCCATCTTCTCTACCTCATGTTCAACTATTTCTGTGTTAGTATAACCTTAAAACTTTAATTATTAGTAGATATTTCACATTTTACTTGATATAAAATATGTCTCAAAATTTTTAATGAAAAAAACACAACAGCTAATTCTATATCATGTGTAAGATAATTAATATCATGAGGTTTCAATTGATGTGAAACCTGAGAAATTTCATAGGTTTTTTAACCTGATGGATCATTTATTCAATGTTGACCAATTTACATGGTGCAATAATTAGAGTGGAAATAGATGAATATGGAGAAATCTAGATAGATTCTTAGATAAAATTCATTAAATCTCCCCATTCTCACATATAATGGTCTTACAACTAGATCAGTCTCTATTCATTTACTCTCTGCTACTTCTTCAGATCCAAGAATCTTCACTGCTAAGGTGAATCTTCCATTTCTCTAAAGGGTGGATAGAGAATTAATCCCTTTCTTACCTATTTTATACCATATGGAATTATCTTACTCAAAGTAATGAAAGGGTAATATTCAAGAATAAATTGCACAATATGAATAAATCATTATTAGAATGGATGAATGAGTAATTAGAGCCTAAAAAAAATCTATAAAAACTCCACACAAATATCATTTATCTTTAAATAAGCCTCTAAATCCAATGAAAGGATGAATTTTTTTCATTACTCTTTAGTAATCTTAGACTACTAGAATATAGTATATGACTATAGAGAGGGGGTCTCGCGAAAGTGATCTCTTTAGTTTACTAGAGGATGGATATCACAGTATTTTTTTTCATGTATGTATTCATGAGAGAATGTTTTATGGAAATATTATCCTTTGTCTTAATATTGGCTCTATATATTGTGAAATTGAAACTGTAAGTCAGCAGGTGACCTACCATTTTGAATATCTTCTCACAAGTCCCCATCAGGAAGTAAGAGAGGGGATTTCTCTCAATGATGATTGAAATCAATTTTGAAATAAAATTATTTATTCAGGGAAGGACTATAATAATGAATATATGAAAGCCAATATGGAAGAAAATTAAATATCAGAGGCTATAAAATCCTTTAATCCAACATTCACTCTGATCCTTGATGGATTTATTGGATTCATCTATATTGTAGTATGGAATTTCATTTTAAAATATCTAATTATATTGGTTCAATATTATTTTAGGGATGGTCCAATGCCTTTGGTTACCACCACAACATTCCTCATATTGATTCCCTTGGTGATCCATCCCACCAACATTGGTGACTTATGACCCATTAGTTTATGAAATTTCTCATACAAGGTCCTTACTATGGTTATCAACAAGAGGATATCAAAACTCTTTCATCACCAAATTTTAGAGGAACAATGTGGTTTTATAAAGGGCATGATAAATATAGGGGAAATAGTTTTGGATCAAGAAATTATATATGTGTTTGAAAAGAAAGTAGTGGGATCTATTTTTATGATTAAAATTGACATAGAGAAAGAAAATGATAGAATGTAATGACATATTATTTTGAAATTATTCTGGAGGCCCAACTTATTTAAATGGATTTGCGATCTGTTATTTAATAAATTCTACAGAGACCTTGTTTTTTTCCTTAAATGACCTTTAAATATATCATTAAATATTTTCTAGTCTAGGAGCTGATATGAAATGTGATTTCAAGTCCCGATGTTCTTGGAATTAATTTTATATAAAAACTAAATATTTTTAAAATTTTTCATGCATGGTTTATTAATTGAAAAATGATTAATCTTAAATGGTTATTTAGATAAAAAATATAATACCATAGTTGAATATTAAATGCAGGTTTTAGCATAGGCACAATCAGAAATTGGTAGGAACAAAACATTCTAATTTCACAACCGTTGATGGGTGTATTTAATAAAAAATAAATAATTAAATTTATTTATTTTATTAAATGACCTAAAAAAATATTTTTCTATAAATATGACTTTATGAAAGGATCTCCAAATTTATCTTCATAACCATGGGACTATTAAGAGGATTATCTTTCTTCCTTTCATTGGAATTCAGAATTCAATGATGACGAAACTCCTGATACAGGAAGACTGAGGAATATAAAATGCAACAACTTATCTCATTAATTGGAGAGAACATTATTCCTTGATGAAAGATCCAAATTAAGATAGAAATTTTCAATTTTTGGACTCTTCCTCTATTGATTAAATATATAGATCATGATCGAATCGATCTCTTGATCTATATCAATTTAAATTCATTTCATACTATCATGTACCAATTTTCAATTTTTTAATAAATCATTATCTATTCAAGGTTTTATCACCCAAATCCCCCCAATTTTTATTCATTGACCATAAATTCTTTATCAATTATTGTTACAATTCTTTGGTAATTTTCCCCCACCAATTATTCACATTCTTATATATAGGGATAGGGGGCCATGTATTGATATTTCTGGGAGGGATCGGGCCCAATCGAGCCCTCAGAATCACTACGGTTTCATGTGTGATAAAAGATATGTGGAATCAAGGATAAAAAAGGGTTGATTTTCAGGTTTTTGATGAATTTTTTTATCCATGATCCAAATCAGAGATAGAGATGATGTATGACTTGTGAGGCGAGGATGAGGATTTAAAAAAACCAATGAAAAATCCATTTCCAGAAAACAAATGATTGAAAAAATGACAGAATATTTATCCTTTGATTTTGAATGGTGAGGAGGCATGATCTGAGAATGAAAGGAATGATTTGGAACACTAGAATTATATATCAATTTTTGTGAAAAAACTGACTACACAGCATGTACTATGGTGAGTACACATCGTGTAGTTCCCCTTTTGATGCGACCCTACAGTTTTTGAAAAAGTTAAGAATCACATTCCGTGTTACCCTCCCTGAGTGGAAAAACCATTTGATGAAGCACATGGGAAGGAACCCATGTGGGAGGAAACGTTGTGTACCATAGTATAGGGGCACAAGAAATCCTACACATACATGAACAAAAGGATGGGTAGGACCTCTGGTGGAAGAGGCATGCCGTATGGTCCACATACATGTTGTGTAGTGCTATACAAGTAGTGATCTATATACCAAAAAAGACATGTCTTGACATAGTAATGGGACTACATACTATGTGTGTCCTATTATATTCTATATACTCATAATTCATTTTTTATAAAATTAATCTTCCCATATATCCTTCGTTTGGACTTAGATTTGGGATTGTGACTAGCCTATCTGGAGTGTTTTTTTCATATAGAATCTGATCTTGTATCTCCTTCATTTGGACTCAGATTTCAGACCATGAGTATTTTATCCTATTTTTTCCATATAAAATTCAATGTTGGCCTCATATGTGGGTTTTTAGATACGACGTGAGATATTCCAAGTGTGAATATTCTTTATGCAATTCTTGATGAAGGAAGTGATTAGGAAATATCACCAAATACTACTACAATGGATCCCTCATACTGAGATATGGTATGGGTAGAATACCTATCTATAGAGTGGAAACCTCATGTGGGATAGGGAATGGTTCCATTATCTACTCTTAGAGTGGCACCCTACTACTGGGATAGGTCATGGGACCTCTACCTATCCACAAAGTGGCACCCTCCTATAGTGTCATGGTATGGGTACTCAAGAATGAGAGTGGAACCCTCCCACAGAGTCATTGTAAGGGTCCTCAAATATGGGAGTGGAACCCTTCTATCAGGCAGAGAATGTGTCATATATATTCTATCTAAGTGGAACCCTCTAGTTGGGCTAGGCATGGGTCCTCTACTGACTATTAGAGTAGAACCCTCCAGCTAGGCTAGGCATGGTCCTCTACCAACTATTAGAGTGGAACCCTACAAATAGGATAGGCATGGGTCCTCTATCAACTATTAGAGTGGAACCATCCATCTAGGCTAGTCATGGGTCCTATATCAACTATTAGATTGGCACCCTTTAGTTGGGATGGGCATGGGTTCTCTACCGATTACTTGAATAGAACCCTCTTATTGGGACATGGGGTGGGTCCTATAGCTATCTACTAAGTTACAACCTCCTGTTGAAGTAGGGAATGTGTCCTCTACCGATAGATTATACCCATAATTTATGAATCACATTCAAAAGGCATGTCTTGACTTGGATGTCTCATAAGAAAGATGCATGAGATGAAGAGCATTAATGATGGACCCCCTTGGAATGGATGGAAATCATTACTAGGATTGGGTGTGAGATGTAGATCACATTTATCTCTGATTTTAGATTATTTGTATTGATTATATATATATATATCCATTTCATTAGATGTTTTAACTTTGTTTATTTTGGTTGAGCTATCTAATGTCATTTCCTATCATGTCTCTTATGGATCCCCCTTTAGCTTTCAAGGAATCCTACTGGGTATGTATATAATCACCCATGTATGAAATTTTACTATATATATTGTGTCTTATGTAGATGAAGAATAGGTTGTCGATGGTTACAAAGGAGCATAGGGATACCTGGGACATTTGACCATGTATGGTTGTCAGAGCATGGAGATTTTCAAATGGGCTCTATTATAAATTTATTTTTTATTTTTTATGGATTGGACATATTTCTAGTTGGATGTGTATTTTTTCCCCTTACTTTTCAGATTACATTATCATAGTTTTTTACACCCTAGAGGTTTTACATGCATGAATTATTCTCTAGATGTTGCATATTTTATTATTATTCCTCTACACTTTTCATTGAGATGGTTGGGTGTGTGAATATAGGTATATTAGGAAAATTAATTCCATAATAGATATTCTTTTTGGTTCCTGCCACTATCCCCTATCCTATGAAGGTGGTCTTGGGGTAGTTGTGGTTGAAGCCCCATTGGGTTGGGTCATGACAGATTGGTATCAGAGCTGGTTTTTTCTTTGGTATGGTGTTTGGAGTAGTCCCCTTACAATAATTTGGTTTGGATTTTGGGAAAACATGTCAAAGTATCTCAACTGTGACTCTCAGTCTAGGGATCCCAATTTTAGTATGGTGGTCGATGTATCCATTCACCAGGCCCTTGAATACCTAATTGCAAAATCGGAATACTGAGACATTAGTTGCAGGGAACATTGGTACATGAAAAATATAGGTTTGAAATTTTTCAATATCCTTATTTTTTTATCTTTCCATTGTATAAATATGATCATCTAACCGTGGTATGCCTTGATTAAAATTTTAGGATGCTTCTATGACTAGAACTATTTTGGTTAATGGTTACGTATCGTGACAATGATCCGATGAGTGATGAGGCCTCAGTTCAGAGGAAATCATGTGATATTATTCTTCTAGATGGATAGGTAGTATTACCCCCACCTATTGAGAAGTAAATCATTCCATCAGATAAGGATGATGATACGTGCAATCTTAGTGCACTTCATGAGTTCTTGCATTATAGGCCGCTGAGGTTTCACAGTGATCAATATAAAAAAGTAGTGGAGTATTGGCTGTAGTTGGTGATCTATGTTTTCAAGATTATCCAGACACTGATTGATTAGGTGGCTGTGTGGGAAAATAGACTTTTCCACAAAGAATCTTGGTGCTGGTGGAGTCTTGTTACATAGATGCATGATGAGTCAAGACATTCTTGGAATGACTTCTAGAAGCTATTATGTGAGGAGAACTGGCCATCATACTTGTGTTTTGTTTAGAATTGGGAGCTTCTAAAGCTAGAGTAGGGAGGGATGACAATGAATTAGTATGATTTTAGGTTTACATACCTTAAATGGTACTCCCTTGATATGATTGGGATGGATACTTTCAGGATATGAAGTTTGAGTAGAGTCTCCAAAGTGATATCCATTCAAGTGTAGTACCCTTTTTCAATCCCAACTATACTAAGGTATTGGAGTGGTAACTGGTGATGGAGAGCTTCCTCGTAGAGGGACACCATGTAGATGGAGCTGGAAGTGGTAAGGATAGAGCTAAGACATTTGTATCATCTAGAAGGCACTAGTCAACATGATCTCAACACAAGAGATATTCCTAGGACCAGTCTCAAGAATGTGGTTAGGGGTAGCATAAAAGACCAGGGAAACCAAAAGTGGGGCAGTTCTATGCATGTGATTGGAGAGGTCACATGACATGTGATTTCTTTACCTGATGGGTTGAGTAGCACTAAAATATATTAGAAATACCACCATGAAAGAGGAAATTCTACGACCAGTGATATCCCATGTGAGCGAAGGGTGGCCCCCAGAGAGTCATAGTTGGAATAGGATTAGGTAGAGCTCCAGGAGGAGGATCTATGGTTGGTGGGTTATACTAAGAGATCCTTCCACCACCATAACCAAATAACCCAAGTTAGGCTTAGTGAGTTGGAGGTCAAGGGTGCAGATAACTGCAGGATATGAACACATATGATCCGACAACACAAAATATCATTAGAGGTATTATATGTGTTTATTCTAATATTTCCTTAGTATTATTAGACATAAATTATAGTCATTCTATCTTATCTTTACTCCTTGTGTGAGAGTATAATCTCCTAGTTGAGGATTTATCCCCACTACTTTGTCTGGAGGTTCATATGGGGAACACTTCTTCTATATCTTTTATCTCCCTATAGTGAGAGATATCACTTGGTGGATAAAGGTTCTAATGGGAACTTTTTGTCATCATGATGGAACCTTATGATGTTATCTTGGGTTTGTATTGGTTATCCATGGTCCAAGACTATATTGAGTATCACCGTATATGAGTCAAATGTCTTCGCACTGATCAGATGATATTCTCTTTTATGGGAGAGAGAGATCTCATGTAAGGATGAGTGTGTTTTTAAAGTAGGAGGCTTCAGCCCAAAACCCATTAGTTAGAAAGTATATCCCTTGGTGTGGTAGGCTCTTCAAGAATCTATAATCCTTATGGTGTGGAGGATTATATGGTTTTCTTCCATGATGACGTTCCGGGACTAACTGTAAGGTGGGACATGGAGTAATGAATATAATCTCATCTCGATACCACTATGATATCTTCTATGAAATATCATATGGTCCCTACCAAGCTTTGGGGTCTGTGGCTGTAGTTATAGGACCTTCAGAAGAAGTGTTTTATCAAAATCAGTGTGTCCCCTAGGCATATTTTTTTTTGTTCATGAAAAATACTGATGAGATCTTTTGTATTTTGTGTATTATCATCACCTAGACTAGGGAATGATAATGAAAATTTACCCCTTACCGAGGATTTACAACCTCTTTGATTATTTGTACAGAATGAGTTAGTTCTTGAAGATCATTATCAGTTATTTCTAACACCAGTTTAGAGTTTTAAAGGATGATATTATGAAGTTGAATTAATATTTCTATATGGTCATTATGAGTTCCTGTCAATGTCGTTTGATGTGGAGAATTCTAATGACATGTTTATATATTCGATGAAAAAAATTACAGCCATACTTGGACCATTTCATGTTTGTCTTTATCGAATTAATACACACATATTCCTTGATAGAGGAGGATAATGAAGAGTACTTGAGGATAGGCCTAGATTTTATTTAAGATAAACATCTTTATGGTATGGTTTCAATGTTCCAGTTCTAGATTCGAGAGGTTCCCTTATTGGGGAATGCCATTTTTTATCATGGATTAGTTGTGGAATCAGTAATGATCGATGTAGTGCTTTCTTGGGAGCCACCCAAGAGTGGTTCAGAGGTGAGGAGTTTCTTTGGAATGGAGGGGTACTATAGGTGGTCTGTGGTAGAATTATCTAGGATTTCAGTCTCTTTGACCAGCCTAGTGTGAAAAGGGAAGAAATTTACCTGGACTGATTAGTTCCAGAGAGGCTCTATGGAGTTGAGGCTAAGGATAAAAAGTTATCATGTTTTGAGACTACCATAGGATGGTGTGAAATACATAATTTATTGTTATACCTTAGGATCTAGTATTGTTTATGTGTTTATGTGAATACAGGAAGTTATCACACATGGGTCGATGTAGTTGATACCCACAAGCACAAATATGAGACTCACAACTTAGAGTTGGCAGTGGTAGTCATTTTTCTAAGGATGTAGAGGCACTATGTTCTAGGAGATCCCTTTGTTGTTTAATCAGACCATTAGAGTCTCAAGTATGTCTTCATGTAGAGAAAATTTGACTCAAGACATAGGGGATGGTTGGAGTTCTTGTAATACAATAACATTGAGATATTCTATACTTCAGGGAAGGGAAACATGGTAGAATATGCATTTAGTAGTAATTAAAAGATTTTTTTGGTGAAGGAGTATTCTAAGTAGTTAGTTTCATTACAACTAGCCCTAGTCGACTAGGAAGGTATAAATTTTCATTAGTCTATGGCATTGAATCCTTAGACCCCTTAGCATGTGAGAGTCCTAGTTGGGAGACATAAACTATGTGGTATTTTGTGGCCATATATCTTAAAGAGATTCACTAATGGATTTTCTAAAAGTGGAAATCACATCAACATTTTCTAGGGATGTATGGTGGTCTCAGTCACAATGCGGGAAGTGGTGATGAGAGAGATTCACACAACTCACTTGTATATAGATCTTGGAGTGTTAAATATGAAAAAATACCTTTAACCATATATTTATTTGGCCAAAATGAGATGAAGTATGGAAACATTTATCTCTTGGTGCCTCACCTGTCAGTATGTGAAGGTTGAGAACAAGGTTTTGGGAGTTGTTTTGTATCCACTTGATTAACCAGAGTGTAAATAGGATGAAATATCACAGAACTTTATGACAGGTATTCCATAGAAAGTGAGATACCTTGAATCCAACCATGTGATAGTTGACCGACATACATAGTCGATGCACTTCCTTGCAATCAGAGAGAAAAGTTTGGTGGGGATTTTGGATATGTTGTATGTATGGGTTATTTGTTCGTCTTCATGGGGTGACCCTAACTATTGTATCCAACCATTATGCATGGTTCACATCATGATTGTGGAGAGGCCTGCAAGCGGAATTTGAGACCCAAATGAGGATGAGTATAGCCTTTCACACCCCAAAAAATGGGAAGAATGATCACACTATCCATGTGTTAGAGGATATGTTGAGGTATTACATGTTATAATTTTTCTAGAGTGGGGAGGATTAACTTCCATTAGTAGAGTTTTCATACAATAATAGATACCACTCTACAATCTGAAAAACACCTTACTAAGGCCTTTACGGGAGACCCTACAAGTCACTATTGTGCTAGATAAACACAACAAAATGAATCTCTTATTGGGTAGAAGATGGTGCAGGTTACAATAGAGAAGGTCCATGTTATCAATGAGAAGATGAGGATAGACTAGAGAAGACAAAGATCTTTAAAAGAACCATATTGTAGGCCCTTGGAGTTTGAGTAGGGATACAATGTTTTCCTGAGAGCCTCCTATGATGAGGATTGTAGTGATTTGTCTAGGAGGAAAGCCTTCCATGAGGCTAATCCGGATACTTGATATCTTTTATAGGGTTGGAAAGGTTTCTTACCACATTATAACACCACCACAGTTGGATTGGGTTCATGGAGTCTTCTATTTGTCATAGCTAAGGAGATATGTGAATGACCCCACACACATTATTGACAAGGGTTACATGGATAATAGGGATGGAGTCACTTTTACAGATCACCTAGTGGTGATTGAGGATCGGTAGGATAGGAACCTACATGGATAGATCATACCGTTGGTTCATGTGTTATAAAATCATGGAAGCATGTAAGAGAGCTCATGGGTCTAAGAGATCCAGATGTGGGCTCAATATCCCAAGATTTTTGTTTACTTTTTCCTTTCAAAGATAACAATATTAAAGTGGGGAATGTTTTAGAGACCTTGTTTTTACCTTGTATGACTTTGAAAAATATCTTGAAATTTTTTTGGAGCTAGGTGCTGAGATGAAGTGTGATTTTGAGTCCTGGTGCGACTATAAATAATTTTACCAAAATATCAAATATATTAATTATGAGGCGCACACAACTTCTTAAGGGGAATGGAAAAAATATTAAACCTAATATCATATTGAAAATTTGAGACTAAAATTGTATATAGAACATGAGTTTTACCCTAAGAGTGACTTAAAATTGTTTAGTATGGGGTGTTCAAATACTGTTATTATTGGCAGGTGTATTTAATTTAAATAAATAATTATTTTTATTAATTTTATAAAAGGTCCAGAAAATCAAATTTACGTATAAAGATTTTGTTATCTATGGATATCTCGGTTTATCCACATAAACCTATGACCATTGAGTGGATTATCCTTCCTAATATCATTGGGGGAATCAAGATCTAATGATAAAGAAACTCTGTATCCATGAAGATTGAGGTGAAGAAAACACAAAAAATTATCTCATTTGTTAGAGGCTACATTCTTTATCGAGGAATGATTCAAATTGAGGTAGGAATCATGAATTTGCGTATTCTTCCCCTATTGATTAAATATATTGAAAATAAAAAAAACCATCTCTTAATATATGTCAATTGAAAACATTTACATGCACTAATGTACCGATTTTCAATTGTGTATTAAATACGCATTTGTTGCACCATTTTTTCTTACCAAAATATCCCAAATTTGTATTTGTTGGTCAAGAAAGATTAGATAATGATTATTACACCTTTATTGGTTCTTTCCCACCACTCTTTCTTCACGTTCTTCACCATTAATCTATAGGGATATGGCTAGAAATTACCGGGTGGGATCAAGCCCGATGAAACCCCCCGAATCACGATGTCTTCATGAAAAAAGAATTATTTGGAAAATCAAGGATGAACGGGGATGATTGGATTGTTTTGGGTGAATGATTTTTTGACCAAGGATACAAATCCTAGATGGTGGAGACATAAGATGGGTGTGGTGTGTATGATAGTTTAATTAACCAATCAAAAATTGGTTTCTAGTAAGGGATGATTGAAAATAAAAAAAGCTTCTCATTAAATTTAAGGTTGCGAGGAGGTGAGATCCAAGGAGGAGATTCCAAATAAAGAATCAAGGAATACGATCTAAATTTCTATGAAAAACCTGACTACACGATGTGTAATATGAAGAACACATACTACGTAGTTCCCATTTGGATACAACACAAGGGATTTGAAAAAAGTTAAGGATCACACACCGCGTGACTGGGTCACATGCAGTGTGACACTCCCTAGGTGGACATGCCTTGTGGTGGAGAAAACAATAAGGAACCTATGTAGGAGGAAAAACTGTGTACCATAGTACATGAACACAAGAAATCCTACACAGACCTGGCCAAGAGGATGGATAGGACCCTAAGTGGCTAAGGCACACCGTGTAGTCCACCAACATGCCATTTAGTGCTAAATGAGTTGCGATCCATGTGCCAATAGGGACATGACCAGGAATAGAAGTTAGACCACATGCCATGTGGGTGCTCTTACATATTTTGTATCGATGATTTCCTTTTGAGGAAAATACAACCTCTCATATCTCCTTTTTTTAGACTCATATTGTTTCCTACGAGTTTCCCACTCTATGTGTTTTTTCACATAGAAGGTGATAGGGGTCTATGATGTATATTTTGATATATGATGAGATATTTTACAAATGTAAAACTTTTTTAGGTGATATTCGATGATAGAGGTGACTAGGAAGGATCACCACAGACAACTAGAGTGGCACCCTCTTACTAGGATAAGGTATGGTTCCTCTACCTATCAATAGAGTGGAAACCTCCTGCAAGATTGGGCATGGGTCTTCTATATACTCTCATAGAAAACCCTCCTACTGGTATAGAGAATGTGTTCTATAACTATACACCGAGTGGAAACCTCTTATAGACTTAGGGTATGGGTCCACGATTATGAGAGTGGAACCCTCCCATGGAGTTAGGTTTTTGGTACTCAATTACGAGAGTGGCACCCTCCTACTAAGGTAGGTGTCGGTCCTTTATCTGCTATCCAAGTGACACCCTTCAACTGGGCTGGGCATGGTTTATCTACTGATTATTTGAGTGTAAACCTCCTATTGGGTTGTATATGGGTCATATATCGACAATTAGAGTGGAACCCTCTAGTTGGGATGTGAATGGGTCCTCTACTAACTATTTGAGTGGCACCCTCTAGCTGGGATGGGCATGGGTCCTCTTCTGGCTATTAGAGTTTCACCCTCCAGATGGGATGGGCATGCGTCCTCTACTGATTACTTTGGTGGAACCCATTTTCTGGGATATGGAATGAGTACATTAGCTATCTATTGGTTGGAACCCTCTTGTTATTTCAAGAAATAGGTCCTCTACCAAAAGAATGTTACCCTTGACTCTACGGTACAATGGAGATATGTGTCTTGACTTGGATGTCTCTTCAGACAGATGAAAAAATGCTGGGAATCAATGATGGACCCCCTTTAAATTTATGGAACCCCTTCATAGGCTAGGTTGTGGGATATATATCCCCTTTATCTCTCATTTGGGATTTATTAGATTGAGTATATATATTAATATTATATATATATATATATACACATGTAATTGGATGTTGTTACTCTCTTAATTTGAGTTGAGTTTTATCCTTTATTTTCCTATCATGTCTCTTACTTCTGCCCTTTAAACTTTTGGGGAACCCTATAGGGTATGTGTATACTCACCCTTACATAGGATTTTCTGGCACATAACGTGTCTTATATAGATGACTGAAAGGTCAAAAACAATTAGAGTGAAGAATTGGGATACCTGGAGCATTTGACCACGTATGGTGGTCGGATCTCAGATATTCAAAGTTGGTCACTCTCAGAATTTACTTTTCTAGCTTTGTTAGGTTGGGAGAACTTTTTTTGGGTGTTTATTTTTTCCCCTATTTATTTTTTAGTTTACATTATCGTACTCTTGTACTCCCCAAAGGTTTTACATGCATGTCCTATTCTCTAGATTCATCCTATTTTATTATTATTACTTTAAAATTTTTATTGATATGGTTAGCTGTGTGAATACAAGTACATTAGGAAAATTTATCCCATGATAGATATTCCTTTTGTTAGTTTTTACTAGCCCTTGTCCTATGGAGGCTGACTTGAGGTAGTTGCAGTTCATGACCCATTGGGTCATGTCATGAAAAATTATTCTCTTCCTGGTTTATGATCTCTATAATGGGGAGAATGTATGGGTTTTTTAGGTAAGTTATTTTTCTCAATTAGGGATATCCTCTCTCCCAAATATTATTTATCTTGGATTAGGATGTTCTTAGTTGGTTCTTAAACAATGATATTTAATGTGGTAGGGAGAAATCATAAAAAGGATAGTGTAGTTTTATTGGCATATCAAAATAATTATTTGTGTATGATATTATGTTATTATTAAATGGAAGAGGAAACACTATAAAAATGTTCAAATACATTCTTACTGAATATAGATATATTGTTCAAATTATCAACACCAACAAGAGTAGTGTTTATATTTCAAAAAAATGTTTAGGAGGGCACAAAAAGAACATCGAATCTAGACATAGAATATCTAAGAGAAAAATACCTATGGAATATTTTGGCACCCCCTTTTTAATAAAAAAATTATATATTAATGAATAATAAGTTAACATTCATAGGATTATGGTTAGAGTTCTCAATTGGAAGAGATAATTTTACTCTTTTGGATATAGGATCACACTTGTTAAGAGTGTCCTTTATTCCATTCCCATGCATGTTCTAATACTCATTAGATCCCTTAATTTTTTTTCATAATAATTGAGAAAATTTTCAATAGTTATATTTTTATTTCTTCTCAAGAGGGGACACAAAATTGAGCTAGTTGAGAAATGATGGCTACACCCTTTTAAGAGGGATGAATTAACCTACAAACGATTGATAGAGACAATACATTGTTTGGAAGCTAAACACGCTTGGAATTATTTTGCTGCATAATATATTTGGGTAAAATTTATTTGAGAAAAAGTATGGTACATCTATAGTTTACTATTTTAAAGGGAATATGATGGAATCTCACTAGTGAGCCAATATTAGGGAATCCATTTTCATCTCAAAAAACAATTAAGGATAGATTATTGGTAGGGGTAACATTGCCTTCTTAAAATACAACAAGACTAGAAAAAATATATACTTATTTGGGTGTCCAATTATGGATTAAATATTCCAAAAAGATAGTTTTCATCTTGAATTGATTAAAAATATATTATACTCAATGAAATTTATTTTGTTTTCTAGCATCTAGTTGGTTTAAGAGCCTGATTTTTGTTTCTTCACTAAAGATGCTTTGGGTTTGTTCTGTCTCTCCTCTTTTTATAAACTCATCCATGTCCCCTAAAATGAAGATACAATGGATAATATCTTATGGAGTAATTTTTTTCTAAGATTGATTAAAATTTTATTATGTTACATTCAAAACTGTTCTGTACCTATGGAAGATGATGTGCATAAAAAAGGTATCATGGTGGAATCAATGTGAATGTATTATTCTAACAAGAAGATAGAATCTGTTCATTATTTGTTTTATGAAGGGTAATAAGTTTGTTATATCTGGTTTTATCCAATAGGATGGAAGGAAATAGAATCCCAAATCCATTTAGATGATATTTTTCTTCCTATTTATTTTTAATACAAGGGATATCCTTTAAACTTCCTAGATAAGTGAAGCATCCTCACATTAGGTTACTAGGTTCTCTAGGATTTATGTAATTATGGCTATAATGGGCTTGGAATACGGAACTCTATATAAGAGTGTAAAATAACTCAAATACTTTATCAATTTTTTTTCTTGAAAAGAGCTATTACATCCTTCCTGCTATCAGGGGATGAATCCTTCCATCTGATATTTTGTTGAAAGTTTGATCAGGGCTGGGCCTGACTTGTGGGTGTGCTAGAATGCACTATTTTAAGGACACGAGATAAATAGATGAAATTATTATTCCAAATTTATCATACTAGCTGGTGGTTTGATTCACTATAATATTGTATTGATGTTCTTATATTTATCCTCATTTTATAGTAATTGAAATTCTCTCACCACTAAAGTCTGCACCTTAATTTTTGGATTATCCTTCTTCTATTTGAGGAAAATTCCATTATCTATTATAAGAGTAAATTAAATTTTGATAGACCTGTATGTTTTGGGTATTTCACAAGGCCACTAGAGTATTTCCCAAACCATTATATCTTACAAAGATAATATCCAATCAGGTGTGGATATTTTACACACTTTATGAGAAGAAAACTTTTCTATGGACATCTTAGAATTTAAAGGAGTATAAAAGAAATAATTTATAATATTATGAGGATTTGGTTCCCTTCATAGGGATTTTGTGGTATTTATTTGGGGAGATTCTCTTGGGATACATCATTTATGTCATCCTTGTTGTTGTTCTTTTTTTTCTTCCTTTTACCTTCACCTCCTATTCGTATTTTTTGGGAAATTATTAATCACTCACATAAAAAGTTTCTATATCTACATTTAGTCAAAATATTATACATTTTTTTATAATAAATTATATTTAAAGATATTTTAATTATTGTTTTTTAATAAGTGACATTAAAACTAT
Source organism: Viscum album (assembly GCA_963277665.1). Lineage (NCBI taxonomy): Eukaryota > Viridiplantae > Streptophyta > Magnoliopsida > Santalales > Viscaceae > Viscum > Viscum album. The sequence continues at coordinate 733,389,592 of OY728147.1, read as the reverse complement.
ACTTGTAATATCAACTGTATTCATGTCACTTTTAAACTCATGATAAAAGAAAAAAATAATTGATGTTAAATGAGTTACTTTTCAGTAGTGTATAATGTACCGTTAAAAAGAGTTACATCATAGAATATAGAAATGTTTTATCAATCATGATATTCTAATAAATAAATTAAATCCCAATAAATTAAAATCATGTTATTTTTTTAGAAAACTCATTAAAGGAATACATTATTTGAGAAACCCCACATGGTTGTGGTTATATTGACTCATCCCTATGAAAATGTTAGCACAACTCAATAATAAAATGATAGTTTTGAGGGTATTTTATACCAATTCAATTATAGAATACTTCTTTGGGGCCTATTTATAAGGAAAAAACCTTAAAAAATTACATAATGTTATTTTTTTATATAATTAATCATTTTACTACATTCCAAAAGACCATTTCGGTTTATGGTTTTAGTGATTTAAATAATCAAAATAATAAAAAACACTCACATATTAGAAATTTATTAATTCCAATTAGTGTAATTTTTCTCATAATATAAATTTTTAAAATGAATTATATCTTATTTTCATGACATATCTTCATGAATATAAACTTCATTTATTCTATTTTACCACTCATCCTTTAACTCGATGAAAAATATTTGAAAATGTGGGATGAGAACAAAATCACAGTAAGAGATATAAAAGGGAAAAAATACATTATATTAGTGAAAAACAAGAAAACCCATAATATTTTTACATTTTCCACATTATTATTTGATCATATAAAATAAATCATATTAATATGGTTAAATCATTTTTTTCTCATATAAAACCATTAAAAACATAGAAAGAAAATTGAATCCCTTGTAGGGATTTTAGAGAATCACATTCATAGCCTATGTTCAATTTTGTAAGAAATAAGTGAATCTTAGATAAATCCATTTTACAAACCTATTTGCTTTATTCCTTCTTTACTTTTAAGATAAGTAACATTACATAATGCATTAGAAGGATATATCATGATCACCCATTTTATAAGATGTATCAGGCCCACCTATCATATAAAATGTATCCAGATTATCCATCATCATATATAATTCTTAAGTACCATTTATAGAAAATAAAAGTATAATCTTTCACCTTTTCATCATAAATACCTGAAAAAATATCCATAGAACTAATAAGAAAAACACTTTTAGATATCAAAATGCCATTTCCTTTGAAAACCCTTTTTTTGAAAAACAAATCAGAACAAAGAGAAATAGGTTTTCATTAAAATACCATGAACTCTTATAAAGGAATCCATATAATTTCTAAAGTTCATAATGGAGGGAAAAGTAAGTCAAACCATATTTGTTAAAATAGAAAATTCATTTTGTATATTGAAATGAATTTCAAAACATTCCATATGTAATATGTAAAAAGATTCATTTTAATAAATTTTTATGATAGAAAAAGGATAATTAAAATGGTCTTTTAGATTCATTTTTGTAATTTTTTTACATTCGTAATTTTTTAATATTTTGGACATGAACAATAAAATTTTAAAATAAATATTTTAAATGCTTACAATATGGTTTCATGTTAAAGTACCCCTTACCTTGAGTCTAACATGTCACCCAAGTTCATTATCTTCATGAATAATAAAATTGTTATAATTATTTACTTGATTAATAATTTTTTTTTCATGCTTACTATTTATTTTATTTTAGTTTTAACCATGAAATATTCACATATTTAATCAATTAAGTACACATCATATGTTTTAAGGATATTTGACTCATATGTAAAAAATAACATTGGTAGATTGACTATGAAAAAATGGTTAATTATTATATCATTTACATAATATTAAAAATGTTTTAATTATAATTTTTATTCATTAATTATACTTTTAGGACCAACCATGTGATATGGTTATGAAAAATGAATTATGTTACATCATTGAGACGATAATATGTACATACACATGAGTAATATTCTTATTTTTCAATGAACAAGTGGGAAAAGAGGTAAATATAATATTATATTTAAAAAATAATGATTATATCATAAATATAATATCATATTATTTACATAAAATTATATAAACCATACATTTGAGGATGTGATGAAAAATAGAATACATTGGTTCACGAGGTAGGGGTTTGCACATACAGACATGAAATGTTTTTATTTTTCATTGGATTGTAAAAAAAGATTTAAAATATTTATTCATAATTTTAAAATTAAATTTATATCATAAATATTATATGAATTCTTTGTTTTATTACTTTGGAAAAACATAATATCAGGTGAAGAAAAATGAAATACATCGTCTTTACAAGGCGGTAGTCCCCATGTATGCAAGGAAGATGTTTTAATTATCAATTAAATGGATAAATAATTGATAAAATGGTTATTAAATAAACATAATAATATTTAATGATATGATAGATACTGATTTTATTATATCATAATGGTTAGGAGAGTTTTGAAATAGGTAAACGAATAATGAAAAATGAATCACTCAGTTAAGAACTATACCTCTTCTTCAGACAACCTGATTATGGTTATACCTAAATACTTCATATAATGGTATTATAATAAAAAAAGGACCTATATAAATGAGGAGGGATATTATAAATGGATTTGTGTAGAGTTTATCTATGATAATAATATCTTTAAGTATAGAGAAAAGAGGATATGGGGTGTCCTTTTATTAGTGTGGGAGATGACACTCTAGGAATTTTTCAAAAGAATAAAATATATTAATGTCATAATCAATCCAGATTTCTCCAAAATATACCAATTTTATAATAAGGTAGGGGATATGTTTTCAGTATGTCTATAAAATATTATTTATAAATTTTTTTTGGTTATTTTAACACTTTTTATTTTATTTTTAACCATTTTAAAATGTTTTTTCTATTACCATGGTAATTTCCATTTTTACTAGTTACTATTAAAAATTACTAAAATTGAAAGTATAATATTTAAAAAGGTTTGAAATTATGATTCCAAATATAGTTCCAATTTAATAAATTCAATTTATATAAGTTAGAGAAATTAATTTGAAAATACCTATAAAACCCGTTGAAAGACATTTTTACAGAAAATTTAATTTGTACGTATTAAAATGTTTCTATACAAAAATCAAGTATAATGTTGAATCCAATGAAATTTATTGGATTATTTTGAATCGAATAAAACTAATAATATTTTGAAAAACAATTCAAAAAATAATCTGAATTATTAAATACATGAAGTAAATACCAATTTCTTAAAATTTATACTTTCTAATATTCAACCAAAAATAAAATTTTTCAGAAAATTCCCAAATAATCACTCTTAGTTAATTTTGACTGTTTAATATTAAAAATGTATCCTTTTTAAAATTAAAATTCTAAAATTTGAAGGATATTATTTTAAATAAAATTGTATAATACATTTAATGAAATTTAGTAAGAATAAAACTATTTATCTTTTGATTGGAAAATTTCTTAATATTCTTATAATGAATATAAATATATAAAATATAATTCCGAAATATTAATAAGAGATAAAATTTATTTAATATTAACATTACCTAGTTTGTTAAATTCTTCCCCCCTTTAGAAATTATGTCTAAGAAATTTTATTCATTAGTTAAGTGGGGATATTTTTTATTCATAACTTTTTTTGATTCCCATATATATTATTAACTAGATGAATCACCTTATTCAAAAAAATTATCTTCATAGTCTTGAATATGAATTGGTTGATCTTCATATGAATTTTTTTTCCAACTATACCACTTCAAGGCTCAAAGAAAAAGATACATCAGACACATACTTCCTTGACAAAGTAACATGAAAGACATCATGTAACTGGTATAGAATTGGAGGAAAGGCCACTCAATAAATAAATAACCCAAGATTCTCTAGAATTTATTATGATCTAATGAACCAAAAACATAACTTCCCCTTTCTACCAAAACACATTACATTTTTCCATGGAGATAATTTATAGAAAACTTGATCACCTAGCTGAAATAAAAGATATTTCTCTAGTTATATTTATAACCCTTTTACTTAGTCTAATATTCCCTTCATATGATATCGAATCATCTTTTTCTTTTCATCCATCTCTTCTATGAACCTTAGTCCCAATGACATTATTTTACATACTTTTTCCCAAAAAACTGGTGTTCAAAACAAATTTCTATATAATGCCTCAAAATGTACCATATGTATATTGAAATGTACACTATTATTATAATTAGACTCAGTTAATGAAATATTTTAGTCCCAAATCCTATAAAAATCCATTGAATAAGATTTAAGTATGCCTTCCAAATTCTGAATCATTAATTTTGACTATCCATCATATTTATTTTGCAATGCTGTACTGAAATTTAATTCAGTACCCAAATTTTTTTGAAGGCCTTTCCAAAAACTATAAGTAAACCTATGATCATGGTCATATATAATGGATAGTGGAATTCCATATAACTTGACTATCTTCTTAAGATAAATTGGAAAAATCCAATCTAAAGATTTAGTGTCACTAATAGGAAGGAAATAAGAATATTTATTCAAACGATCAACAATAACCCAAATTGAGTAATTACCTCAAGATGTATTTGGAAATATTACCATAAAATCTATAGATATATTTTCAGATTTCCACTTTATCACTAGAAAATACTGAATCATCCCTTTTGATAATTATTGTTCATATTTAACCTATTGACATGTAAAACATTTCATAGTAAAATATAAAATATTATTCTGATACAAATCAATTTTTTTTCATTTTTAAAGGCCAGTTTATGGGTTTTCGGTACCCAAACATACAACCAAAAACACAAACAATTGAAACAAAAACTTCAGAAAACTCATACCAACATAGAATTACACATCATAATAACCATACTCATCCCCACATCCCATGCAGGATTCATCTTCTCTCATAGGCGATTCCAATTCCGGAGGCCTCCAAAATCATTCACTTTGAACCTGAATCCTCAGCTGATCAAGTACGAGTTGCTCTGGAGATGCCTTCCTGACCACACAACCCTTTTTAAAAGCCAAAGTCCCCTTGCTATTCCACTTAGGGGCAGATCAAGTCTGCATCGGCCGTAAAAGATATGAGTAATCCTTCCTTGGCCGTCTTCTTGGTGTAGTAGAAAAAGACCCTTCAATTGTAGCCGTCTTTTGATTCCAAATTTGAACAACATCACTAAAAGAACGATTGACAGGGCCCCTCACATTTTCTTTCCCTCTCCTAGAACTCTGCCTTCCTATACCAGCTCTCTCCCCCAAAATAGAGTCTGGACTCCCAGAATTGTTCCCCCGCCTCTAGTCTGGAGTGTTACTCTCCATCAAAGATATATGCCCCTCCACAGTGGTAACTTTTTCCATAACCATGGAATGAGTCTCCTTCCCAAAAACTTCAACCTATAGGCCCTCATACCTCTGATCCATGATTTCTACCAAAGGATATATCCTGATCACATTATGGTTGTCTTCCACAGTCTTGGTGACTGGATCCTGCCCCCTGCATACAACCTGTTCATGCCCCCAACCTCCTTACTGAATATAACTAGTTCATGCCCCATACCCTCAACCTACTGAACCTCCCAGAACTCCAGACCACCATCCCCTCCTACAAAAACATCCTCCTCCAGTCTCATGGACAACATATCATCAGAAAGCCCTTCAAATCTATTACTCAAAGAAAGAAAAGGATTAGCCAGAGGATCCAGACCTTTTGAATCCCTAGCACTGACCATGATAACCACCTCCACAATGTTTGAATCCCTTCCTTCCCCAATCTATTATTTACCAAAACTCTCCATGGAAATAGCAGGTTTTTCTAAATCCTGCCTTAACCCGTGGAGAACCTCAAAAACCTTCATAATAGCCTAAATCTTTTTAACACTAGAATCACCAAGATCCTGTTCTTTATCAAAAGAAACCTTACGAGACCCATCTGTAATGCCATCCAAAACTAAACCAGACACACAGAAGACCCTTCATTTATCAACAAAGTCTTCCGTTCTTAGATCCAGACCCACATTCACACCATCCTACAAATCTTTTCTCCTAGATTCATCCTCACTGTTCACAGAATCATATTTACCCTTACAACGAACCTCCATGAACTGTGATGAGATTCCACTTAGGCATACCTCAACTGAGTGTCCCAATATCTTGCAAGAACCACAAAACTTAGTCCAATTTTCATAGAAATCCCTATATTTTCATCGATATTCTTCATTTATCGTGATCCAAACAAAATCAAAAGGAATGCGAGACACATACATTTCAACACACACCTGGGGGTTCACCGAATGGAAAACTGCCTCGGTACGACTATCAAAACAGAGATATCGACCTACCAGATTGCTCAACATGTGAATAATCGAAGGGTTTTGAAGAATCAAAGGAAGTTTACATAAACTTACCCAAACCGCATTTTATTGTGAGTCACGATTCATATGAAGGTCGAAGGACCAATGTAATAGAAAAAAACAAGATCCATTAAAGTATCGAGGAGCCCTCAACAAATCTTGGATGAGATCTGCATCTGATTCGAACCTAATCATGATTTGTTTACTATCTAGCAATCCAACCACCACTCATTCATGAAGATCCCAAGATCGAAAGACAAATTAACCGATGTCATCGACCGAAGGCCTCCTGTTCTTGAACCGAGCCACCGGGTTGAGATTTAACAAGGCTGAGGATTCCGTAAACTCAGATGAGGAGAGATGAAGGTTTGACAATCCATCAACAAGATCTAGAACTTTAGGGTTTATTGAGGCTTTCGGAAAACCTTTTCCCAAATCTAAAAACTCCCTCCCTATAATTGTTTAGTTTAGGAAACTTATCTGACACTGATGACTGCATTGAAAAAAAAAATAAATAGAGGAAGTTCCTACATGTATAATTTATATTCTAATATACACCAAATAATTTACCAAAGGATCGTGATCTAATCGTAGCATGGTTAATAATGAATTATCAATTCAATTCAAAGAATCGACTATTTTTTTCTTTTACTAGATGCCAATGAATGATGAAATCATTATCCTTTATTAGTTTATTCCATATTCTATACCTCATGTTCAAATAATTTTAGTAAATATTTACTTTAAAATTTTATGATCAATTTATAGTTCACATTTTACTCAATATAAATGATGTATCCCTATTTTTAAGAAAAAAACATGAAAACTAGTTTTGGATCATGTGTAGGATAATTTGTCTAATGATTTTTCAATTAATATGAAACATAACAAATTAAGCAATCTATCTACATCTGAATACAACCATGTTACTTTAATAAACATCATTATAGATGAATAATTCACTATTTTTAGAGGGCATGGCCAAAATTATATCATTCAACAATATTTTTTTTTCATTTCATTGAATCATTCATCACACTCTTTCATACATATGAATTTAAATCCTTTTTTGTTAACTTAGTCAGTGGGATAGATAATTTAGAAAAATGTTCAAAAAAATTTCATTAGTAACCCTCTAATATAAGAAAACAAATATCTATGATTTTTTGGTATTTTCCATTATTTAAATCGTTTAGTTTTATCAAGGTCAACAATTATTCCATATTTATAAAAAATATTCCCTAGGAATGAAATATTCCTTATCAAAAAATCACAATTACTAAATTTTTCAAAATAATTCTTTTATTTTAGTGTTTAAAAAAAATTCCATAGTTTTCATTCATGATTATTTGGAATTTTAGTCTATACAAAAATATCATAATTAAACAGAATAATAAACTTATCCAAAAAATAATAGAAAACTCTTTTCATAAGATCTATGAATACAAATGGTAAATTATAAAAACCAAATGGAATAAACACAAACTAATAATGACCATAGCTAGTATGAATTGCTATATTCAGAATATTTTCCTCCTTTTACATCAATTGATTGTATCCTAAACTTAGATCAATCTTCGAAAAATACTACACTCTCTAGAGCTGATCAAACAAATCATCGATATGAGGTAAAGAAAACTTGTTCTTAACAATAATGTTATTCAAGGATCTATTATCAGTAAAAAGACTAATTAAACCATTTTTATTTTTAAAAAACAAAATAAGGGTATCCCATGGTGAAGTTGTTTAAAAAATTAACCCTTCACAATAAATTATTGTAACTAATTTTTCCATTCTATGTTTTTATTTATCCATTCGATATGGATGTTTTGAAATTTTCTTCGCATTAAGAACCATGTCAACAATAAACTCGACATCCTAGTCAAGAATAAGACCATAAAATTCATTTGTAAATACATCCATAAACTTATTAACAACTGTAACATCACAAATTTTAATAGATTCTTTCTTTTTAGAAAAATAATATAGGTAACTTTGAGAAACACCTTTAATAAATTTCTTGGTTTCTTGATATGTTAACAAAAGTATGAAATCATTGAATATAAATTTATTAGCTCTATAATCTATCATAGCATGGTAAAATGAAAACAAATCCATACACAGAATAACATCAATAACTTCTATGGGTAGTTCAACAAGATTTTTCGTAAAACTATCCCACAATTAAAAATAGGAATATCCCTATAAATCATTATTTTTTTTAATAATTCCACTGGGAGTTTTCACCAAAAGTTTTATCTTATTTTCATGAGGTGATACTATATTTTTACTTATAAATTTCTTATAAATTAAGGAATATAAATATCTAGAGTTAAAAAATTCATCATTACAATTTATATAAATATGTAATGTTCTTATAACCACTTCATTATATAACACAACATCAACTATAGTAATAGAAAATAATTTTACAGAACATTTTTTATTTTGTCCTTATTGATTTATTTTGCGAGAAACTAGCTTTGGAAATATGTTACCATAATTTTCCAACTCATTACAATTGAAACATCAAACTATTGATAGAATATTTATTTCCCCGTTCATAGTTTGATTAGGAATCTTTTATTTTTTTTCATGACCCATATGAGTAAACTTACGACATCGATAAAAAATTATAGATCCTATCAAGAATTCCCTAATTTTTTTTACCACAATTGGAATATATTTGAGACTTGCCTTTATATTTGATAGTTTATTGATATTCTATTAATTTTCACCTTGACCGCTTCTTACTCTTGTCACCACAAGGAACATAAGTTTTAGAAAACACCATCTAAAATTTCTCTTCACAACAAAAAATATTATAATAATTTTTAAATTCCCATGAGGCTAATTATTTTTATAAACATGGTTTCCATGCTGATTAAAATCTATTAATTTTAATATAATGGCCCCTAATACAATTTGGTTCCTACTTGACCAATCTTGTAAAATATTCTTCATACACAGATACTAAATTATACTCATTTTCCTCAGTTCCAAGAATTGATTCTCCATTCTTAGTTGAACACCCTAATAGAAATATTTATCTAGGAAATGATTCTTAAATTTATCCCATTTTAGGGAATCAATATCACCACTCTTTGGAATTCTTAGCCAATGACCACCATCGATCAACTTCACCTTCAAAATTTTAAATTTAAAAGGTTAAATTTTTATATTATGAAGAAACCATGAATTCAAATATATTTTCCATAAAATTGATCTATCCTTCGTCTACCATTGAAATTGAGGTTCAATGGAAATATGGAGGGTGATGTTTTAGAAAATTCTCTATAATTGACATGTTCCTCTATGGTAAATCCTGTTGATCTCTAATATTATGTGACCCCCATTCATTGATAACATCAACAGATCCATAACTATAAAAAACTACTTATCACCAATTCAAACCATTCTTGGATTTTTATTTTGAAGGAAATTTTCCTCTTGATAGCTTTCTACTTTATATTCCCTATTTTCTATGTGAAAAATTATTCTGAATAGACATACATTAGATGGAGAAACATTATAATTTTTAAATAATATATCATGTCAACATTACCAAAATTTATAATATCTCAAGGGTATTATATTAACATTATACTAACCTCTAATTTTATACAATCCTTCTATCTGATACCATCTATAAGGACATATCCTTAAACATTATATAATATTGAGTTTTATACAATAATTCTCTTTCTTTCATTCCTAAAAACGTTTTTGGTTTAGAGTGTTTGAGAATTAGATCATCATAATTACATAAAAAACCTACATATTATAAAATAAGATAGTTCCACTTATTATCTATTTTTACAACAATATAAAACTTTTAAAATGAACAATGATTTGTTTTCATGACATATATTCATGACTTTTAACTGTAGTTCTTATTTGTTCATACTCATCCATAATCACTATATTTTTTTTGAAAATGTGGGATGAGTACAAAAATATCAGTAAGGGATAAAAAAGAATAAAATCTATTAGTTTAGTGAAATAAATAAAAATCTATAAGTTGATTACATTTTCCACATGATTCTTTGAGTGTATAGAATAAATCATATCCACACAAGGAAAATAATTTTTTCTCAAAGAAGACCATTATAACCCATATAAAGAAAATTGAAACCCTTGTATTCATTTTAGAGCATCATATTCAAAACCTCTATTTACTCATATCATAAATAATTGGAGACAAATTAAATATACAGGAGAAACATCCCTAGTTTACTTTGTACTCCTTTTAATTGAAGATAAATAACATTATACAATGCATTATAGTGTTATATAAGGATCACAGATTGTTTAACCTGTATTGGGATCACCCATCATATAAGATACATTGAGATCACTGATAATCATCTATAATGCTCAATTATGGTATCATGAAATTTTTTTATGCTTAACCCTTTTCCACCATAAAACCATTTAAAATCTATTTTGAACCTATAAGAAAAACACTTATAGATATCTAAATATCTTTTCCTTTTAAAATCCTGTTTTTGAAAAAATGAATATTTTCAAAACAAAGGGAAAAAGGAATTATTTAAAAAAGCATGGATACCTGTAAAATAATACAAAAAATGTATAATAGTCATGACTATGGGAAAAAGGAACTCAATCTATATATGTTAAAATAGAGCATTCATTTTGTATTTTGTAAAAAAATTCAAAAATATTGTAATAGTGGCTGCCCTAGGGCCAACAAAATAGTACTTTTAGATTACAATATCATGTATATAGTGAGTTATGCATGATGTTTTCTTACTATAATAGTTTTTATATTTATGAATCCACTATTTACATGGAAATTATCACAGACTGTATGCCATATCAAAAGGTTATAGTAGTTCCTAGGCTATAATGAGAACCTCAAGATATTATGACATTAATATTAAACATATGTTCTATGGTATAGATACATCATACTAACAGGAAAAAAATGATTTATAAAAATTAGGTGCGGGGGAATCAAAATAATTGAGAATCATTCTCATGAATTTCACACTTAGTGATCTCGAGTAGAAGAGATCATGGGAACTTACCCACCAAATGGAACACCACATGTTTCAGGTGTCATTGGTAGTTCTTATCTGTAAACATGTGTAATGGTATCATGACTATAGATTATTATCAATGAATACTATTTGATCACATACTTTGATGTATGAAAAAAACTATGACATTGAGGTCATAGAGAGTAATCTTATAATGGCCACATCATTTATTGTTTGGAATTGATTAAATAATCATGATAGAATTTGTTACCTTCGAAAGAAAATTATCTCAGGCCTAGATGATTAGGATGATAATACCTTAACTAAATCCATGGCTATGGTAGAAGAAGGTAAGTTTTTCCAGGTTGGTTAATGAATAATAATTAATGAAAGGATAATGACCTGAAGTATGTGTCAATCTTTATGAGATATCACAAGACAAAGAGATTATATTACATGATGTGTGTTCGTAGGAATGTTTTCATTTCTATGAATTTTAATTAACCCCATTGGGCACTTCATCGGTTTCTATACTCCACTCTTGTTCTATGAATAGTATTCAATGATATAAAGATAAGGGACTATAGGGTAACACAGAATAGAGTATTCAAGAGTCTGACCTATTCTGATGAATATGTGTATAAGATAGGTTGGACCCACCACAAGCTCTGAGATATGTCTGAGAATGAATGATCACCAACAAATAAATTAATCCATTACTATTAGAGCATATATATTTTTTGAATTTTTTATTTATAATTTTTACTAAGGAATTAATTGACTACATTGAAAAATATTATATGAACTAATATTATTTCAGTATTCAAGGTTTGTTTATTATTTACAAGAATAACGAGTCGAGTTAATGACTCGGTTTTATCATGTAATATATTAATTACATATTACAAGAAATTTATATAATATAAATGATGTTTATAATGTATGTAGTTTGTTATAATGCTCTATTGATGACTTATTTAGTGTTCATTTTATATACGAGGGATAGGGAACCCTTTCCAGGTGCTTAATTCCCTCTATATAATCAAAAAGAAGCTCAATTATGAGGTACCATTAATTCTATAAAATTTGAGAGATCTTATATCTTCATTCCCCCTATTAGAGAGACGAATATGCCTTTATAGAACTCAAACCAAGAAAACCTTCATGGATCAAAAGGAGTTGTAGTGATTATTGCGATGTCTAAGGCATTGTCATAATTCTGCGCCAGCACCTGAATTCTGATGAATGACATTCTTGAAGAAACATGAGGTGTGTCTAGTGATCTAGAGGTGTTTGACCTTAGATACATTGAGAAATGATATCTGGTGCTGAGTTTTTGTCAAAAACTCCATCAATTCTAATGAGGCAACTATTTGTTTATTTTTTCTGCTTAAATAAATTCACATGAGATCCTTAGACCTATACTGAGGCTCAAATCATTAAAGGTGATGAAAATATTAAAATTCATAGCCCATCGTCTTCCACTATGATCCACAGTACCAAAAATTGGTAACATAGAGATCATGTAAATTTTTTGAGCTAAAAAAAATTAAATTTTCTATAAATTAATTGGAGGGATTTATTTTTTTGTCTAAATAGTTTCGACCATGCATCAATCTGAGCTTGGACGGTCAAATTATGGCCATCCAAAAAATGTAATTTGGATATTTTGTGTATATTTAAGGGTATATAAATTTAAGAACATATATTTTTGTATATGTTAATTTTACCTTGATGTGGAATTCATTAGTTTTTTCAAAGAGCCGATTTCCGCTTGGATTCGGCCATAATAGTATTTTTGGGAGGAAACATTTCCATACAGATGTAGAAATTCCATAAGAAAAACAAAAAAAATCCCTTGAAAGAGGGGAGGTTCTATGGATGTATTTCAAAAAATAACACCATTCGCAACAAATTATAAAATTAGTATGTTGAAAACTTGAAATAAAAAACAAAATATTTGTGAAGGGGTAGGGGTGTAGTGGCTGTCAATGTGGCTGGAAGAAAAAGATTAATTTTTTTTAAAAGGTAGTGTTGGATAGTTTCTCTATGAAGCGAGATAAATAATAATAATAAAAATAAAAAATATTAAAAAGTTGATTCTTACTATAGAAGAAAAATCCCAAGGCATCCAATGTCCCATGCTGCCGCCTACTCCCGGTCACTATTATTCCCCTGCGACACCTCATTCCCTATTGAAAATCATTACCCCCTTCCCAATTACCATGCTGGTGTCATGCCCCTCATAGCTTCCTGATCATCCACAACTGCCACAAAATCCTATGTTTCTTGGTGTCACCATCGGCCTCCACCCATCTTCTGCCACCATGTTCTTCTTATCTTCCATCCATTTTGAATTGGTCACCCAACGTCGTTGTCTCCTATGGTCATCTCATTTACCTACAACCCGCCGTCGAACTCCACCCACACCATTCTCCATTCTACCCTATCAAAACCAACCTTGTCGATGCCTCCTATACCATGAACAACTCCTTATGTTCAGTGCATCCCACTTACTATGATTGGTGACACCCTGATGCAACGACCATCTATCCGATCAGGTTCCCTATGTGGGCCTCCTTCTATGGACTAGCTGACCCACATCCCAAACTGGGTTGGATCAACCTAGTACGAGTTGAGGTGATACTTTCCTGACAACCAACAAACCTAGGAGAGTCCTACTAGACCCACCATCAGCCTGTTAGGGTTCTTCATGACTTACAAAAAACTAGGGAATGTTCTGGGGTCTGAGAAAAGTTTTTTAACCTATTAATTTTTTTTTCATTTAGAAAATTATGAATTTGATATTCTGAATATTAATTATTTTTATAGATTAAAATTAAATTTATTTTAGGACCAGATGATAAAAATTTAATTTAACTAAAATAAACCATTTAATTTATTTAATTTCCATTGTACTTAAATTTATCATATTTTAATTTTTATTTCCCATTTATTTAACCCATAGAATGGTCTTAAAGATTAGACAACATTTGTTTTATGGGTTTAAAATTATTTAATTAATTATCTCAACTAATTTTGATTTTTGTAATAAAAATTTATTTATCTATGATATGTGCATCATTATTACTAATTTAATATGTATAAGGTCATGTAGGTCCATATGTTTATCAGTAATAATTTTGTGCTTCTCGAGACCCCATCTCCTAAGATCGAGTATGTATATATGTTGATGATGAAAATGTAAGATATGGAACATGATGAGATGAGGGTATTTTTTACACACCAAGCATCCAAGGTACACTTTTCTTTGAATAATACAACAGCTTTCGTTGTATGCAACTTCGAGTTTTAGCACAACACGAACAATCAAACTAGCCATTTTAAAAGCAGTTGTGAATAGTAATACCCAATTTTTGAAAATTTATAAATTTTATTTTTTAAAATGGACTTCATTTTTGGATTAGGAATATCAAATTTAGCTTAGGTTTAATTTTTGGTATTTTTCGATAAACATTCAATTTTTGATGGATAGTGAAAAACATTATGGTATTGTTTAAAACCGACTTTTTATTTAAATTATTATTATCATTATTTAAATTTATTTTAAAGTAAAAATATATACATAATACTTATATTATTACAATGTAATTAATTGGAGACATTTTATAATAATATGAGATATATAAATTTTTATGGGCCTTTTTAATGTCGTTCACCTATCTTCTAGGTAGATTTGAAAATTTACATAAAATGAATTTTTACCACCTTTGTGAATTGAATTTAAAAAATCCGATTGATACGGTTGTCATCAGTATGTAAAATTTGGTTCAATTGGATGAAAATAATTTTTGGTAAATAGTAACTTTTGAATTTTATTTACCACGGTTAAAAGAAGATAGGGTAATTAAATGTAAAAATGATATTATAATTACCAAAAAACATTTCATAATTCTATGGATAAGTGTATTTCGACCAAAATAAACCTTATTATTAAAATATGATCCTTTTTGATCCACATGGATTATATTAAGGAATTTATTATATTTTATTTAAAGAAGTGTTAAAAGTGTTAAATTCAAATTTTATTAACTAAACCATTTTTAATATAGAGTTATACATAAGATAAATTCTACTATAAAAATTAATTAGAAAGATAAATAATATTCATACATCATAGTATTTTATTTATAATTTTTAGATATTAAATAATTAAATTTATTTATGACACAATGTTGATGCATTAATTACCTTATTAATGCAAGACTAAAATAATTGATGTTTTAAATATTAAAATAAATGTAAATTGAGACTTTTTAGGAATTCAAAAAAATTTATAGGAGAATATGACATATTAGGATTATTTCAATTTATTTTTTTCAAAGAAATATGATTGTTATGACTTTCACAAAAAACCAAATAGTAAACAGTGTCAAAATTGACATAAATGAATTCTTAAAACTAATACTATTTTATTAAATGATATAATATTCATAAAAATATAGTGTTCTATAAAAGGACTTAAATAATGTTATATATGTCACTAATGAACCACTTTAGGTTCGCTTGTTATTTTATAGTAAATTTATTAACCATATAGTGTAATAATACAAGAGGATACAGTAAAAGTTAAACTATTAAACTCAGAGTAAAATCTAAAAGATAAGGTTAATATGGTGACCTAAAGTTGCCTAAAACCTATTGGTTGAAATTTTTTCGACCCATCCCCACCTTAAAATCTAAATAAATCCATTTAAGCTATTAAAAACCGAAAGTTATTTTATAATTAAATAACATTTCAATCTTTTCCAAAAGTGCCCCTCACCACTCTTATAAATGGGTACTTCTCATTCTCTTAAAATCACAACTCCAAAGTCTTTTAAATCAGCCAAACCATGCTCAAATATTCTAAAAAATACCCTAAATTCAACCCAGAGGACTTAATTTGATCATAACGCCAACACAAGGTTCCCTTTTGTTCAAATCAAAAGAAAGAACCCGGAGAAGAGGTAATTACTTCGTCACCTATTTCAAAGTTATTTTCTTCTTCCACTTCCCCTTTATTTGTTGTTTCCATACCAAAAAGAAAATAAATCCAGTACCTTATACATACTGTGATGTTATTATAAATATTTGACAACCATATTCATTATTTTATCCATTATATGAATGACCAAGTCACCATACGTGCGTACGTACGGCTTATTATCTTCACGTCGTGGTGTAGTTTGTTATTCAAAATTTCATTATTTGAATGGGTATAATAATGAGTATAATTGATTTAAATAATAAATATAACATGTTAATTATTATTTATATATAATATAAAATCCAATTACATATTATTTCACTATCAATAGAATGATATTTTTTCACGTGCGTACGTACAGCTTACCGTCTCCACGACGTGATGAGATTTTGTTCCCCATCATAACCATTCGAGGATAATTTTAATTTAATGATTAAAAATAATGTTTAAAAACTTAATACCATTATGGATATGAATCAAATACATCCTATACTTAAAAAAATGACTTACGTAACAAAATATATAAAGGAAAATGAATCAATTAACACACGAAACAATGATACTACTGAAATATTATTAACAAAGCAATATCATCGGATTATATATGATATCATATTAATGTATGTGGTTATTTTATAATTTAATAACAATTATTTAAACATTATACAGAAGGTTAACATACCCTGTACTAATGAAAAGTACAAGGTAAGGGTTAATTATACAATCTTTTTATTGTCTGAAGTTGTTTATACGTGAGTATCTTCTGGGACCTCTTTATCAACCACAAATGTGTTTCTTAAAAATTTATTTCAAAATATTTTTACTATTTACTAGACTATGTGTTAAAGTCACATATACTGATGTTTTACTTTTTATAAAATGGTTTGAAGGAAATATTTCTGTCGTTTTCCAAACAAGGTACTTTATGACCTTTTTGAAAAATTAGGGAAATAATGTTTTTTAACTTATATAGAGGGTGTTGCTATTTTCCATGATTATAAATCCTTAGAAGCTTCCCTTACAAGATTATATAAATATTTTCAAAATAAATATTTTCCTTTGTAATTACGTGACTTTTAAATGATTTCAAAATATAAAGATATATTTCTCTCAAATAGTTTTGATTTCATATATGTCGATACCTTTTGTTGGATTTTAAAATTGTTTGAAATTGATTTATTATGATCAAATCTTCCATATTATATTGAATATTTTTTGATATGTTTGACTTTGGATGTGCTATTTTTATACCATTGATGGTTTATGGTTAAATTATTAACATTTTGTATGCTAGTTTCAATACAAATGTTTATGTTATGTTTCAACCTTTTCATATGAGGAATTAATTGGACATAGTAAGTGGTAGGAGGGCCCAATATAGCCCCTCGATGCATCGATAGGTCTCATGAGACAAACTAGTGTCTTGGCACAAGGCGTTGAAAAAATTATTATTTGTAGTCTAGGCATGAGGACTTGACTATGTGGTTAGGATGTCCGACATTATGAATTCCATTATTATGAAATTAGCTATTGATATTACATGTTATTATTAAACTAGTAGAATATCCATGTGAATTAGTAAATGGAATTATTTGATTTATCTTTTTCATATTATTATGAAGTTTATGTTTAAAAGGCTAGTGTTTTAGTCTTGTACATTGCCTTAAATGTTTATGTTTTCTTTTGATAGTTTCTGCTATATTGTTATCCTTATCGAGAATCTAAGCTCACCCCTTTCTTATGTTTTATTTTTCCCAGGATGCAAAGATGTATATTATGACTGACCTACAGGATAGGATATGGGATATGAGCCTATTTTAAGGAGACACAATATTGTTCATTTCATTTGATAATGTGATTAAAAACTTATGTCTTTATCTAGTACTTACAAGGATATTGAACTTATTTCTCTTTCAGGACTTGATCCATTGTGATGATGCTAATGTTATGTAATAATGCACCGACTCTGGGTTACTAGAGTTGGGGTGTTATAGATGGTATCAGAGGAAGTTTATTACAAACCTTGGAAACTAGATTTAAAAAAACTCTAATTATAAAACATTACCCTAAGATAGACATTGAGAATTATTATAGAAGAACATCCAAAATTTTTGGTAATGTGAAGTGCACTATGTTGCATTTGTTGTCAATGAGGTATGTTGTTGTCAAGGAATGAATGGATGGATGTCAAGGAGTATCAATATGTGAATGACAAAGGATGTGATGGTGATGGTGATGAATGGAGAATGGTCATGGTACTTAGAGGAATGTCACTTAGGAGATTCACTAAGTGACATAGGAGATGATGGTTGAAACATTCCCTATGTATATCTGATGATTGTAGAGCTGCTCTTTAAGTTCGAAGAACTTGTATCAAGTGGATACAATGTCGCAACAATGTTAGAAGACCATGCATTGTCTTCACAATGCATGAGGAGTTTAAGATGATCCATCCACAAGTTTTAAGTGGATGAAGTGGTTTAATGAAGTCCATGCACTATCACTTAGTGCATGGTGAATTAGAAGTTGATCCAACTTGATCTCTGATTGGATCAATGAAGAACATTGAAGAATTATTTGATTTAGGAGCTTCGGTTGAAGATGAACCTTCGCGAATGTCACTCCTAAGTGAAGATTAAATGTTTAAGAGGAATGGAGGAATTCTTAAGAAGAAGAGAAGAGAAGAAATGAATAAGGGAGAATGGATTAGAGGAATATGTGGCATTTGGCATTTGAACTTGGTCAATTTGTTTTTAAACAAAGGACTTGTTCTATACTCGGGCAAAAAGAAGCCACCAAGGGCCAGCCTTAAGGGTTCAACCCAAGGCACATGTGGGACTAGGTCACCACGCCCAAGGGGATCCCATGGGGACAGCCCGAGAGAGGCTGGGGCCGTGTATAAGCCCCTGAGGCCATGCGGTGATGAAGCCCGCGCAGCATGAGCGCGAGGAGCGCGCCCGTGACAAGCATAGTGGGCGCTAGTGGCGCGCCCGAGTGGCAGGGGTGGGCGCAGAGCGTGCCCGCAGAAGAACTCGGTGCGGGGCGGCACCGAGAGGGGAGGAGATTCAACTGGCCGTTCATGGGAGCGGAACTTTGATAAACCGTGGAAAAACCGGCCGCGACTTCGATGTGGGATGCGGAATTTTTCCGCGGAGCGAATCCCAGCCGCATGATTGATCGCGCGTGCGATCGGAGCCGCTCATCTAATCGCGCCATTCGCAATCTGATCCAGGCCGTCCGAGGTTATTTGATCACCTGATCCGACGGCTCCCCGTCCGTCTCCTTCCTCGAGCTTAGCCGAAGGCCACCCGACGTTCCTGCAGAACCAGGCGCCATCCGAGCAACGTATTTCATGTTCCCGGCCGCCATTGAAGGATCCGAAGTGTCCTTTGTGATCGTCTGAGCCTACTGAACACATACATGCATAAAAATATGCATGCATGCAACGAGGGGAGAATTTTGAGTTCGGCCGAGGCAAAAGAATATGCCGAGGCCACGAGGTTAATATTTTGCATGGATCGCCCTTAGACGAAGGTCGTGCATGCGTTCTATGTCGCATGCACGTGGAGGAAAAAATAAAGGAAGAGACCCGCGTGGAAACAGAGCAAATCAAGATTTGAAGAATCTTGAAAACCCGAGAATTTCGGGAATTTGTATTTATATCCCGCGGAATATTTTGCACCACCTCTTCCTATAAAAGGAGAGCCAGAGGCGATGGTTTTTGTTGCTGATCCTTTGCTGAAACTTCAAAGTCCCGTGAGAGCTCTCAAAGTCTCTCAAAGAACAGCCTGCGCGCATCACTTGCGCGGCAGCATCCCGGAGCTTTCCTAGCTCCGTTTGGTTCCTTTTGCGCATCCCTTGCGCGAAAGAGGTGAAGGGAAGTCCCCTGCGCGCACCCCTTGCGCGACAGGAAGGAGCCGAGCCGCATACTTGCGCGCTCGAGTCTCTTGCCACCCTCTCTGCCCGCACACTTGCGTGGCAGGAGGAAGGAGCCCGCGGTGTTGCACCTTGCACACTTGCGCGGCGGTTGAGAAGAGTAGGAGGCCCTTGAACCTCACACCTTGCGTGCTTGCTACACCAAGACCCTACGCGGCAGTGGGTTGCATACCTTGTGTGTGTGTGCTAAAGTGGGGAAGAAGACCCGAGGCTTTGCCTCTTGTGTGTGCATAGTAAAGAAGGAAGGCCACCACATCTCTTGTGTGTGTGCAACAAGTGAAGAGGCCGTATCCAATTAGGTGTGTAAGAAGAAGTGGAGGCCGAGACCACACCTTGTGTGTGTACCAAGTGAGGAAGACCCTACGGGTTGGTTGTGCACACTTGAAGATTAAAAGAGAAAAACAAAGTGTGTGTACAAAGTGGAAGAGTACATCTTGGCCGTGTGTGTGAAAGAAGAGGAGGAGGCCAATTCAAGTGTGTGAAAAGTGAAGAAGTTGTGTGTGCGAAGTGAAGAGGCCGAACCTTAGTGTGTACAAAGTGATGTGCACACTTTGAAGAAGAAGGACCCCCACACTAAAGTATAACACACATTCAAGTGTGAAAGCAAATTGGATAAAGTGTGTGAAGGAAGAAGTGGTGTGTGTGCTTAAGGAGATTACGCCCTTTGGGGTTTATCACACCAAG
The DNA here is from genome assembly GCA_963277665.1 of Viscum album. Classification (NCBI taxonomy): domain Eukaryota; kingdom Viridiplantae; phylum Streptophyta; class Magnoliopsida; order Santalales; family Viscaceae; genus Viscum; species Viscum album. Next base: position 733,368,615 of record OY728147.1, on the reverse strand, counting down.
AAGAAGGAAAGGGGAGTGCATGCTTACATGCATGCACGTGCGCACGTGAACAAAGCTGAATGAGGTTGTGTGCATTTGAGAAGACCGAGACCAAAAGTTCTTGAAGAGAATTGAGAGGCCATGCAGTCAGTGCATGAGGAAGCAGAGTTGCCATGCACTCAGTGCATGAAGTTGTTTTGAAGTGAGACTGAGCCAGACTAAAGTTAAAGAGATTAGTTGTCTGAGTTTTCAGTAGATTGAGAAGAGCCTGATCAACAGAAGTGATCAGAATTTGCTGAGCAAGACCAACAGACCTTTTCAGAGGCTGTTGAAGATTATTGAAGAGAGAGGCCAGGTCATCCTAAGAGAAATGAGATAAATCCTGAGCAAGACGAGAAGACCTGTTCATCACAAGTGAGCAGAGGTACAGAGAAAGGCCAACAGCCTTTATCCCAGGCTGCTGAAGATACTTGAAGAATCTTAAAGTGAAGAAGAGCTACTCGTGTGACTCGAGGAGCCAGGAGAAGCCCCCTGTGAGACTCAGGGTGGAAGAAGTCTTCAGTGGGATTCTGGAGCAGGCCAGTGGGACTCTGGTAACACTGTGGGACGCAGTATAAAGACCCTCCTGTGGGACTCAGGAGAGATACAGTGGGACTCTGTATCGACCATTGTAATACTAACAGATTATAATGGGAGAAACCATGTTGGGGCATATAACCAACATGTCAAGGACGTAGGCCTTTGGTGCCAAACCTTGTAAATCCTTGTGTCCAGTGCCTTTACATGTACTGCATCACTCGAGGAAAGGCTGAGAGATACAAGAAGAGTGGATCGAGGCTTTAACCAGCCATAGAGGTTTAATTGATAAAGAATCAATTAGTAAAAAGTTTTAAGGGATCACTGATTCAACCCCTCCCCCTCTCAGTGATTCACACTGATCTGGGCACTTCAATTGGTATCAGAGGGAGGTTACCTCTAAAAGATCCAAGGGAGTCTATATGGAGTGCAGATTTGAGGAAATGAAAGAACAGCCTCCAATGGAGATATCTACCAAGACTCTGAAAAACAGAATGAAGAAACATGCAAAGAAGATGAGGAAGAAGGTTGCTGCAATCAGAGAAACTCCTTCTATGGAAAGAAATGTGAAAGTCACATCAGATGACAATTCCTTTTATCATTCTTCTGATGAAGCCTGCTCTAGCTGTGATGAAGATGGAAGAAACAATGATCTTCTAAATGCAATCAAATATCTTCAAAAGGCAGTCCCCAAGGAAGTGGAAATGTGTATAGCTACAGGCGTCCTTGATCTTCAAGAAGAAAAATTACAGCTATAAGATGAAGCCAATTCTCTGGAAGTCCAATTGGCTAAAAGGGTTGGCATAACCAACACTCTCAGAAAGCTGGTGAAGGCTAAAGATGAAACAATATATCTTTGCAATGAAAGATATGAAGACACTACTGAAGAATTGCAAAGAAGCCATTCTGAGAAAGAATTCCTTAAGACAATGGTCAAAGAAGTTTTCCATGCACTGGAAAAATTGCACAGAGTTTCAATGATTGTCAAAGATGCTCAACTAGAAGAGAAAGTCAAAAGGGTGAAGGAGCTGGACAATTCATTGCAAGAAATAAAGAAAGTGCATGAAGACCAGATGAAACAACTGGTAGAAAATTGGGAAGGAAGGCTAAGAACTATTGAGGATGAGAAGAACTCCCTCAATATGAAATGCTTAGAACTGGAGGTGATATTGAATAATCAGCAATCACCCAAATCCAAAGCCTCCCAGTCCGCTGAAAGGAGAAATGTTGCTACTCAAGTATGCATTGAGCAGGATGATTCTAAAAGAAAGACTTCCTCTAATAAAAGGGCAACAACTTCTAAAAAGAAGGTACCATCCATCCCATCTTGTACTCATGTTTCTAAATGTGTTTCCACAAAAAGTGCAGAATGGAAGAATAATTCCAAACAAGTATGGATGAAGACAATGAAGAAAAAGAGCTCTCCTGAAACAACACAACAAGTCAAGAAAAGTACCCAACAACCAGAAGGACTCAAAAAGTCAAGATTTGTGGGTCAATGTTGGTGTTGTAACAAGTATGGGTACTGTGCAAAGGATTGTTGGTACAATCCGGTGAATGTCAAAGCACAAAGGAAGCCCATGCCAAGGGGGAGCAAGCCAGAAGGAAAGAAGCAACATCCAAAGGTCCAGAGACATCTGTTTATTGCAAATAGATTTGGATTTCTTGATAACATCTGGGATGTTTGCAAAAGTGTTCAAAAAGATACATGTCAATCTCCAACTGTATCCAGAGCTCAAAAGAAGAAAAGATCATAGAACCTGGCTCAGAAGGAATCCTTGGGAAGCAAGAAGAAAGTTGAAGATGCTCCAAATAAGGTTTTGAAAAAGGAAAAGAAGACCTTGGAGTCTAAATCCAAGAAGGGTGATGCATCCAGAAGGACCACCAAGAAGAAATGCTTCTACTTTGGAAAGAAAGGGCATACTATGGATCTTTGTGAACAAGCCATGGAACTGAATAGAAGCAGACTAGACTCAAAAAGACAATCAATCCAGAAGAAGCAGAAGGGATTGATTGAAAATAAGTTTCCTAAGAAAGGTACCTTAAAAGCATCAAAAGAACCATGTGGAATTTCTAGAACTGAGGCCACACTTCCAAGTGACTTACTAGTCATATGGCCAAATCAGTTGCAACTTGCCAATGATCTTCAAAGAGCTGAAGATAAAGTTCTGGCAATTGCTAAGGCAAAAGGGAAGAAGAAGATTTTACATGAAGATCAAGTTCTGTGTGTGAGGTGCAATCAAGCTGGACATACTAGTGATAAATGCATGATATTCATTCCAGTTCAGAAGGGATTCTTCAAAAGAATGAAGATTGCACCAGGAGACTCTAGTGTTCAGAAGGCACCTAGAAATAGAGGAGTCACACACAAAGAAGTTAAAGAGGTGTTGAGATCCACACCAGCACAAACATCATTGAAGATCAAATGTGCAAGTGTGAAGAATGGTGAAAATGGGACATCTCGGTTGAGAGAATCTTCTCAACCTTGTTGTTCACATTGATGAACCAAGGAGGTTCCATATTATTCCCTAATCACTTGTATTTACATGTGCTGACATTGCAGGGAATTGAAGATGATGATCATTCTCAACTGGAGGATGGTTTGGACAGAATGGAGTGCACCCCTTAAGGGGGATCCAATCTGTAGAAGATGGGATTCTGATATTTAATACCATCTTGAGAAAAGTGAAGGTATTCCAATCATACTTTCATCCCTTGTTTTTTAATTGTATTCATCATGGCAATTAAGGGGGAGTATTGATTGAAGAAAAATGGTTGAAAGGGGAAGCTTTATCTTTGCACTGAACTTTCTAATGAGTTTTGTGAAGTATGTGAAGGATTTAGCAATTCATTGATAAATCTGAAAAATTTCACCCCCTGAAGCATGATCCCACATGTACAGTGAATTGTGGACAGCATTGAAAATCTTGGTTACATCACTCTTGTTTTCTACACCGGGTTAGCCCAAGTAGACTTAGAGTTGATCTACTAAAGGTTCTTTGCTCAAGAGAACATGTGGCATCATCCCTCTCTTAGTGTTTTTCAAGAAAATACTTTTCAAAGGGAGGAATTGATATTTTGGAAGAGAACCACACCACACCTTTGCATTTGATTTCCAATAAGGGGGAGAAAATATTGGCACACATATTGACCCATTCATATGTGCTGAAGAAGTGTATTGACAACAAATACAAAGGGGGAGATTGAAGTGCACTGTGTTGCATTTGTTGTCAATGAGGTATGTTGTTGTCAAGGAATGAATGGATGGATGTCAAGGAGTATCAATATGTGAATGAAAAAGGATGTGATGGTGATGGTGATGAATGGAGAATGGCCATGGTACTTAGAGGCATGTCACTTAGGAGATTCACTAAGTGACATAGGAGATGATGGTTGAAACGTTCCCTATGTATATCTGATGATTGTTGAGCTGCTCTTTAAGTTCGAAGAACTTGTATCAAGTGGATACAATGTCACAACAATGTTAGAAGACCATGCATTGTCTTCACAATGCATGAGGAGTTGAAGATGATCCATCCACAAGTTTTAAGTGGATGAAGTGGTTTAATGAAGTCCATGCACTATCACTTAGTGCATGGTGAATTAGAAGTTGATCCAACTTGATCTCTGATTGGATCGATGAAGAACATTGAATAATTATTTGATTCAGGAGCTTCGGTTGAAGATGAACCTTCGCGAATGTCACTCCTAAGTGAAGATTAAATGCTTAAGAGGAATGTTGGAATTCTTAAGAAGAAGAGAAGAGAAGAAATGAATAAGGGAGAATGGATTAGAGGAAGATGTGGCATTTGGCATTTGAACTTGGTCACTTTGTTTTTAAACAAAGGACTTGTTCTATACTCGGGAAAAAAGAAGCCACCAAGGGCCAGCCTTAAGGGTTCAACCCAAGGCACATGTGGGACTAGGTCACCACGCCCAAGGGGATCCCATGGGGCCAGCCCGAGAGAGGCTGGGGCCGTGTATAAGCCCCTGAGGCCACGCGGTGATGAAGCCCACGCAGCGTGAGCGCGAGGAGCGCACCCGTGACAAGCATAGTGGGCGCCAGTGGTGCGCCCGAGTGGCAGGGGTGGGCGCAGAGCGCGCCCGCAGAAGAACTCGGTGCGGGGCGGCACTGAGAGGGGAGGAGATTCAACTGGCCGTTCATGGGAGCAGAACTTTGATAAACCGCGGAAAAACCGGCCGCGACTTCGATGTGGGATGCGGAATTTTTCCGCGGAGCGAATCCCAGCCGCATGATTGATCGCGCGTGCGATCCGAGCCGCTCATCTAATCACGCCATTCGCGATCTGATCCAGGCCGTCCGAGGTTATTTGATCGCCTGATCCGACGGCTCCCCGTTCGTCTCCTTCCTCGAGCTCAGCCGAAGGCCACCCGACCTTCCCGCAGAACCAGGCGCCATCCGAGCAACGTATTTCATGTTCCCGACCACCATTGAAGGAGCCGAAGTGTCTTTTGTGATCTTCTGAGCCTACTGAACACGTACATGCATAAAAATATGCATGCGTGCAACGAGGGGAGCATTTTGAGTTCGGCCGAGGAAAAAGAATATGCCGAGGCCACGAGGTTAATATTTTGCATGGATCACCCTTAGAAGAAGGCTGTGCATGTGTTCTAAGTCGCATGCACGTGGAGGAAAAAATAAAGGAAGAGACCCGCGTGGAAACAGAGAAAATCAAGATTTGAAGAATCTTGAAAACCCGAGAATTTCAGGAATTTTTATTTATATCCCGTGAAAGATTTTGCACCGCCTCTGCCTATAAAAGGAGAGCCCGAGGCAATGGTTTTTGTTGCTGATCCTTTGCTGAAACATCAAAGTCCCGTGAGAGCTCTCAAAGTCTCGCGAAGAACAGCCTACGCGCATCACTTGCGCGGCAGCAGTCCGGAGCTTTCCTAGCTCCGTTTGGTTCCTTTTGCGCATCCCTTGCGCGAAAGAGGTGAAGGGAAGTCCCCTGCCCGCACCCCTTGCGCGACAGGAAGGAGCCGAGCCGCATACTTGCGCGCTCGAGTCTCTTGCCACCCTCTCTGCCCGCACACTTGCGTGGCAGGAGGATGGAGCCCGCGGTGTTGCACCTTGCACACTTGCGCGGCGGTTGAGAAGAGGAGGAGGCCCTTGCACATCACACCTTGCGTGCTTGCTACACCAAGACCCTACGCGGCAGTGGGTTGCATACCTTGTGTGTGTGTGCTAAAGTGGGGAAGAAGACTCGAGGCTTTGCCTCTTGTGTGTGCATAGTAAAGAAGGAAGGCCACCACATCTCTTGTGTGTGTTCAACAAGTGAAGAGGCCGTATCCAATTAGGTGTGCAAGAAGAAGTGGAGGCCGAGACCACACCTTGCGTGTGTGCCAAGTGAGGAAGACCCTACGGGTTGGTTGTGCACACTTGAAGATTAAAAGAGAAAAACAAAGTGTGTGTACAAAGTGGAAGAGTACATCTTGGCCGTGTGTGTGCAAGAAGAGGAGGAGGCCAATTCAAGTGTGTGCAAAGTGAAGAAGTTGTGTGTGCGAAGTGAAGAGGCCGAACCTTAGTGTGTACAAAGTGATGTGCACACTTTGAAGAAGAAGGACCCCCACACTAAAGTATAACACACATTCATGTGTGTAAGCAAATTGGATAAAGTGTGTGAAGGAAGAAGTGGTGTGTGTGCTTAAGGAGATTACACCCTTTGGGTTTTATCACACCAAGAAGAAGGAAAGGGGAGTGCATGCTTACATGCATGCACGTGCGCACGTGAACAAAGCTGAATGAGGTTGTGTGCATTTGAGAAGACCAAGACCAAAAGTTCTTGAAGAGAATTGAGAGGCCATGCAGTCAGTGCATGAGGAAGCAGAGTTGCCATGCACTCAGTGCATGAAGTTGTTTTGAAGTGAGACTGAGCCAGAATAAAGTTAAAGAGATTATTTGTCTGAGTTTTCAGTAGATTGAGAAGAGCCTGATCAACAGAAGTGATCAGAAGTTGCTGAGCAAGACCAACAGACCTTTTCAGAGGCTGTTGAAGATTATTGAAGAGAGAGGTCAGGTCATCCTAAGAGAAAGGAGATAAATCCTGAGCAAGACGAGAAGACCTGTTCATCACAAGTGAGCAGAGGTACAGAGCAAGGCCAACAACCTTTATCCCAGGATGCTGAAGATACTTGAAGAAGCTTAAAGTGAAGAAGAGCTACTCGTGTGACTCGAGGAGCCAGGAGAAGCCCCCTGTGAGACTCAGGGTGGAAGAAGTCTTCAGTGGGATTCTAGAGCAGGCCAGTGGGACTATGGTAACACTGTGGGACGCAGTATAAAGACCCTCCTGTGGGATTCAGGAGAGATACAGTGGGACTCTGTATCGACCATTGTAATACTAACAGATTATAATGGGAGAAACCATGTTGGGGCGTATAACCAACATGGCAAGGATGTAGACCTTTGGTGCCGAACCTTGTAAATCCTTGTGTCCAGTGCCTTTACATTTACTGAATCACTCGAGGAAACGCTGAGAGATACAAGAAGAGTGGATCGAGGCTTTAACCATCCATAGAGGTTTAATTGATAAAGAATCAATTAGTAAAAAGTTTTAAGGGATCACTGATTCACCCCCTCCCCCTCTCAGTGATTCACACTGATCTGGGAACTTCATAATGTATATATTTTGTGGGTATTACAAGAAATAATTCCCTATCTGGATACTACAAGAGGACGTGGTTCTCTCATAGACGCACCTTGAAGTGAAAGCTATGACAAGGAGTTTTAGGCTTGACCCGAGGTATCCTGGTACATGACAAAGGGCCATACTGTGCACCTGGTTTGACACTCCGGGGGGATATGCTTAGGATAATTAACATTTTCACTACAATATATTATGAAGGATTTATGAGTAAATACATTCAAAAAGAATAAATTTGTATGATTATGGATTATATGCATAAACTATTCAATTTATTTTAGGTATTTTACTAGTTTAGAATTATGCATTGCGATTCATAAACTAACCTAATGTATGCCATTTTTTATAAATGACATCTAGGGGAAGTAAAGGAAATTGTATCAACAAACGTAATCCATGTAGGGATTTCCCTCCAACTCAAGATATTTATAGTGGAGCTGGTGATGAAACTGGTGCTGAATAACTTATAAACATACTGGGACAACTTACTCAGGTTATGAATAATAACCTTACCTATATAAAGCACCATGATCCACAACATGAAGGGTCAATGTTACACCGATTCATGTGGAAATAACCACAAAAATTCAATAAGACTATAAATACATTTTTATATGAAAAATGGTTAAGTATATTAGAGAAAATATTTCATGCTTTGGGGAGTAGCAAAAGGGAAAATGTTTTCATGTAAGTTTATCGCCTCCCAGGAGATATAGATCAGTGGTGGTCATTAATTCAAAACAGAAAGGATGATGAAGAAGTATCAAATATGGAATGGAGGGAGTTTAAAGATATTTTCTTAGAAAAATACTTTCCATGTACACATCGAGTGGATATGGAAAGAAAATTTTTGAGTTTGAGGAAAAATGAGGATGAGAATGTTGCAAAGTACGAGGCTAACCTTACAAGGTTATCAAGGTATGATGCAGATTATATACGTTACCCAAGGAGTAAGATTGATCGATTATTTAATGGGTTAAAACCGTTTCTATATTTAGCATTAGTCTCAAAATCCTTCTCATCATACGAAGATATAGTCTCATGTACTATCAAGATAGAAAATGAATTCTCTAAGTCTTACGACTTTAAAGAAAATCAAGAGAAGAAGAGATATGCTGAATAATATGGAAATGAAAATATGGGGAAGATGTGAAAAGTTTAATTTCCACCCTACAGTAAATGTGGTAAGAAACTCCCCAGTACTTTCCTGAAGGGAATGGGAGTCTGTTACAAGTGTGCAGAAAAAGGCCACCAAGCTCATGATTGCAAGGGGAAGAAAGAGGCTATCAATGTTGAATGCTACAACTGTAAAGAAATGGGGAATTATGAAAATTAATTTCTTAAGAATCAAGAAATCCTACCTTATAAAAGGCCAAGGGATCAAGGCCAATCTTATGTAATCACATCTGTTGAGGTTGAAGTTTTGAATGATGTGGTTTTAGGTACATTAATCATTTCCTTAAATTTAACCAATGCTTTATTGAATTCTTGATCACCGTATTCATTCAAATCATCCCTGTTTTCCAAGAAAACTAGATATTTACAATTTGATTTAACAAGGGATTTATTAGTCAAAACTCATAAGGGAAGCATCATTGCAAAAATGTTTTGTGAATCAGTTAAAATTATGGCATATAAACATTCTTTATTTGCTGATCTCATCATCATAACCATGATTTAATTTGATATAATCATCAGTATAGATTGGGTTTTGGAGCATGACGTAAGAATGTATTGTTAGTAGAATGAGTTTACAATTTTTGATGATGATAAATAATCCATTATCTTTAAAGAAGAAACATCACCATCTGATTCTCATCAATATCCACCCCCATTAGCTCTATTAAATTCAATTATTTGGGAGGAAAAGAGTGAAATAAGTTTGGGTGAGTAAATGAGTGTTCAAATAGATGATATACCTATTGTGAAAGAAAATATTGATGTGTTTCTGGGGGATTTACCTGGACATCCTCCAGAATGAGAAATTGACTTTTCTATTGACTTAATTTCTGGTTCAAGGCCCATATTAAATACCCCTTATAGAATTAACACTGTGTAATTAGTGTAACTAAAGAAACAACTAGAGGAATTGAGTAATAAAGGATTTATTCTCCCTAGTGTTTCTCAATGGGGATCCCCTGTTCTTTTTGTTAAGAAGAAAGATGGATCTATGAGGTTGTGTATTGATTATAGGGAGATCAATGCTATAACAATAATGAAAAAGTTTCCCCTACCTTGTATTGATGATTTATTTTATCAAATTCATGGAGCTAAATATTTTTCATAGATTTACCTTCGATCTTGATATCATCAATTGTGTGTGATGATGGAAGACAATCTAAATATAGCATTTTGAACCAGGTATGTGCATTACGAGTTTATAGTAATGCATTTTGGATTGAATAATGCACCCTCTGTTTTTATGGATATAATGAATAGTGTTTTCAAGGAATATCTTGATGAATTTTTAGTGGTATTTATTGATGATATCTTGGTATACTATAAAACCTAAAAAGATCATGAAAATCACTTGCACACTATTATAAAGACTCTTAAAATAAATTAATTATTTGGGAAATTTAACAAGTGTGAATTCTAGATTTATGAGACTTCATTTCTTGGTCATATTGTCTCTAATAATGGAATATCAGTTGATCCTTCATAGGCATGGGAAATCAAAGAATGGCCAACACCGATGAGCATAACTGAGGTATGCTATTTTATTGGTTTAGCAGGTTATTATTGGTGTTTCTCCCATAAAATTATCCAATTAGCTAACACATTAACCATGCTCACATATAAAGTGGTTAATTTTTTTAAGCAAAAGTATGTGAAGAATTTTTTGAATAATTGAAGAGAAGATAAGTCAATGCTTTTATATTGACTCTTCCATCGAGGAATGATGGGTTTGTTATTTATAGTGATGCTTAAAAGAAAGGACTAGGTAGTGTCTTTACACAGAATGATATAGTTATTGTCTATGCATGAAGACAACTAAAAATTCATGAAAAAAACTATCCCACTCATGATATTGAGTTACCAGCTATAATCTTTGCTCTAAAGATATGGAGAGACTATCTATATGGTGAAAAATATAAGATATATAATAATCATAAGAGTTTGAAGTATATTTTCTCACAGAAAGAACTCAACATGAGGCAAAGGTGATGGATCGAACTACTCAAGTATTATGATTGAACTATACACTACCACACATGTAAGGAAAATAAGGTGGAAGATGCTTTGAGCAGAAAAGATCATGGAGTTATGAATAAGATGAGAGTTGAAATGGATCCTATGTTCAAGGATCCTGTAAATATGGATATGGGAATAATCCTGGAAGGTGAAACATCAGTACTTTTTCAAATGGTTTCCACTCCATCTTTCCTAGAAAGGATAAAAAATTCTCATACTGAAGATGCGAAGTTTCCAAAGAAAATTAAAGCTTTAAACAAAGAGAGATTGATCAAATTCGTATATGAAGATAGAATTTTGAAATTTTGGAAGAGACTTTGGGTTCCCGATATACCTGATCTAAAAAGGGAATTGTTGGATGATGCTCATAGATCCAATTTTTCTATACACTATGGTAGCACTAAGATGTATAGATATTTGAAGGAACATTTTTGGTGGGACAACATGAAGAGGGAGATTTCTGATTATGTGTCAAGATGTATTGTTTGTAAACTGGTGAAGGCTGGATGACAACATCATGTAAGAGTTATGAAACCTCTTTCCATACCTGAGTAGAAATGGGATGATATTACGATGAACTTTTTCATGGGGCTACTAAAGACTCCTAGAAGGAATGAGGAAATATGGTCCATTGTTGATCATCTTACCAAGTCAACAGATTTTATTGCTATAAGAGAATATTTACCACTTGAACATTTATCAAGACTGTATATTAATGAATTTGTAAGACTTTATGGTGTACCCCTATCGACTATTTCTGACCATGATCCCCATTTTACTTCAAGATTCTGGAAAAGTCTTTAGAAATCCCAAGATATTGAAATTTGTTTAAGCACTACCTACCTCCCTCAAACTGATGGAAGATTAGAATGAACTATTCAAACCATAGAAGACATGTTGGGATCTTGGTCACTTGACTTTCAAGGTATATGGGATCATTATTTACCTATATTATAATTTTCTTATAATAATAGCTTCCATTCAAGTATTCATATGGCACCATATGAAGAATTATATGGAAAGAGATGTCGCACACCAACTTGTTGGGATGATGTTGGTGAAAGAAAACTTGTAGTCCCAGAACATGTTGAGGAAAAAATGGAAATGGTGAAGATTATCCAAACCCACTTTAAAGTAGTTCAAAGTTGGCAAAAGTGCTATGCCTATAACTGAATAAAGGATTTAGAATTTCAAGTAGGAGATCATGTTTTATTTAATGTATCTCCATTGAAGGGTGTTATAAAATTTAGTAAGAAGGGAAAATTAAGTCCCATCTACATCGGAACTTTTGAAATTCTAGAACGAATTTGAGTTATAGCTTACCATTTGATAATGCTGCCAAGTCTCTCAAAAGTTCATGATGTGTTCCACGTATCACTGTTGAGAAAATACACGCCTCACCCAACACATGTACTCACCTAAGAAGAAATAAAATTCAAACTAGATCTATCTTATGGTGAAGATTCTATAAGGATTTTTGATACCATAGAACATGTGTTGAAAAATCGAACGAATTGTCTGGTAAAAGTTCTTTGGAGAAATTATAAAATGGAAGAGGCAGCATGGGAACCTGAGGGAATTATGATGAAGAACCACCCGAATATTTTTATCCAGTAATATTATAGAAATCTTGAGGACAAAATTATTTTAAGGAGGGAAGAAGGTAACACCCCATGATTCCACATTACACTTCTCTTTGAATAATACAATAACTTGTGTTGTACACAACTTCGAGTTCTAGCACCCCACGACCAATCAAACCAGCCTTTTAAAAATCAGTTACGAATTTTAATATCCAATTTTTAAAATTTTATAAATTATATTTTTTAAAATTTACTTCATTTTTGGATCCAGAATATCAAAATTATATTAGGGTGAATTGTTGGTATTTTTATGAAAACATTCAATTTTGATGAATAGTGAAAAACAATGCGTTATTGGTTAAAACCAAATTTTTGTTTAAAAAATAATTATTTTTATTTAAATTTAGTTTGAAGTAAAAATATATACCTAATAATTATATTAGTCCAATGTAATTCATTGGAGTCATTTTATAATAATATTAGATATATAAAATTTTATTGATCTTTTTAACTTATTTCACCTACCTTCTAGGCACATTTGTAAATTTGCAGAAAACACAATTTTACCGCTTTTGTGAATTGAATTTCCAAAATATGAGAGACATGGTTGTCATCAGTAAGTAAAATGTGGTTCAATGAGATGAAAATATTTTTTGGTGAATAGTAACTTTTGAATTTTATTTACCACGATTAAAAGTAAATAGGGAAATTAAAGCTAAAAATGATATTATAATTACCCTAACACATGTCAAAATTCTATTAGATAAGTGTATTTCTACTAAAATAAACCTTAGGAATAAAATATGATCTTTTTGATCCACTAGGATTAGATTAGGAGATTTATTATATTTTATTTAATGAAGTGTTACAAGTGTTAAATTCAAATTTTATTAGCTAAAATTTTTTTAATATAGGGTTATACATAAGATAAATTCGACTATAAATATTTATTATAATGTTAAAAATATTTCCTACATCATATTATTTTATTTATATTTTTTAGACATTAAATAATTAAAGTTTTTATGACACAATGATGATGCAGTAATTACCATATTAATGAAAGACTAAAATAATTGATGTTATAAATATTAAAATAAATGTAAATTGAGACTTTTGATGAATTACACTAATTTTATAGGTGAATATGAGATCTTAATATTAATTCAATGTATTTTTTTTTCAAATAAATTATATTGGAATGACTTAAAAAAACAAATACAAAATAGTGTCAAAATTGACATAAATGAGTTTTTAAAACAAATACTATTTTTTAAATGAAATAATATTTTTTAAAATACATGGGTTGGCCAAAGGACTTAAATAATATTATATATGTCATTAATGAACCACTTTATGTTTTATTGGTAGTTTATAGTATGTTTATTTACCATATAGTGTAAGAATACAAGAAGACATGACAAACGTTAAACTATTTAACTAAGAGCTAAATTTAAAAGACAAGGTTAATATGGTGACCTAAACTTGTATGAAACCTATTGGTTGAGAGGTTTTATACCCATACCCACCTTATTCTATAAATAAATTTATTTGGAGCTATTAGAAACCAAAAATTATTTTATAATAAAAAAATATTTCAATCTTTTCATAAAGTGACCCTCAACTCTCTTATAAAAGGGTACTTCAAATTCTATTAAAATTACACTCCAAAGCCTTTTGTCTCCAAAAAACCCTACTAACATATCCTCCCAAATATTCTAAATTAAACCTAGAGGTCTTACTTTGACCATAACGCCAACATAATGAGCCCTTTTGTTCAAATCTAAAGGAAGCCCCCGAAGAAGAGGTAATTATTTCGTTACCTCTTTCAAAGTTATTTTCTTCATCCACTTCCTCTATATTTGTTTTTTCCATACCAAAATAATAAAACTAGTTCATTATACATACTTTAATGTTATTATAAAAATGGTACAACCATATTCATTATTCTATCCATCTTATGAATGATAAAGTCACCATACGTGCGTACGTACGACATACCGTCTCCACATCGTGGTGTAGTTTGTTATTCAACATTTCACTATTTGTATGGGTATAATAATGAGTATAATTTATTTAAATAATAATTATAAAATGTTATTGAATCTTTATATATAATATACCATCCAATTACATACAATTTCACCATCAATAGAATTATATTATCGCTGGTGCTTACGTACGACTTACCGTATCCACGACGTGATGAGATTTCATTCCCCAATGTAACCATTCAAGGATAATTTTTATTTTATGATTAAAACTAATTTTTAAAAACTTAATATCATTTTGGATATGAATAAAATACATCTTATCCATAAAAACATTACTTATATAACCAAAAATTTAACGGAAAATGAACCATTTAATACCCGAAACGATGATACTACTAAAATATTATTAACTATGCAATATTATAAGATCATATATGATATAATATTTAAGTATTTGGTTCATGTATAATTTAATAACATTTATTTAACCATTATAAAGGATTTTAACTTACCATTGAATAAGGAAAAGTACAAGGAAAGTGTTAATTTTACAATCTATTTATTATCCGAGTTTGTTTATATGCGAGTATCTATTAGGTCCACTTTATCATCCACATCCATGTTTCATAAAAATTAATTTCAAAACTTTTTTATTATTTACTATACTATAAGTTAAATTCATTTATACCCTTTTTTGAATTTTTATAAAATGTTTTTAAAGGAATTTCTTTATCTCTTTCAAAATAAGGTACTCTACAACCTTTTCGACAAATTAAGGAAGGAAGGTTTTTTTAACTTATATGGTGGGTGTGGCTATTTTCCGCCATTATAACACCTTTATAGATTCCATTATAAGATTATAATAATGTTTTAAAAAAAATGTTTCCTTTATTAATTATGTGACTTTTAAATGATTTCAATATAGAAAGATATATTTCTCTCAAATAGTTTTGATTTCATCTATGTCAACATCCTTTGTTGGAATTTATGCTTGTTTGAAGTTGATTTATTATGATACAATATTTCATATTGTATTGAAGTTTTTGTGATATGTTTGACTGTTGATGTGCTATTTTTATATCATTCATGGTTTATGTTTAAATTATTAACATTTTTTATGCTAGTTTTAATACAAATGTTTATGTTATGTTCCATCCTTTTCATATGGGAAATGTATTGGATGTATTAAGTGATGGTAATGACCCACTATATCCCCTCGATGCATTGGTAGGTCTCATGAGATAAACTAGTGTCTTGTAATAATACATTGACAAAATTATTATTTGTAGTCTTGGCATGAGGCCTTGACTATGTGGTTATGATGTTCAACATTATGCATTACATCATTATGAAATTATCTATTTATATTACATGTGATTATTCGACTAGTGTAATATCCCTATGAATAAGTAAATGATATTATTTGGTTTATCTTTTCCATATTATGTTGAAGATTAAGTTTAAAAGGCCTGTGTTTTAGTCTTATACATTTCTTTCATTTTTTATTTTTTCTTATGTTATTTTATATTATATTGTTATCCTTACTGAGCATCTGATATCACCCATTTCTAATGTTTTATTTTACCTAGGATGTGAAGAAGTATATTATGAATGACCTATAGGATAGGATATGGGATATGAGTGTGTTCTAAAGAGAAACAATGTTCTTCTTTTCATTTAATAATGTGATGTAAAACTTTTGTATGTATCTAGTACTTCCAAGGATACTATACTGATCGGTCTTTCGAGACTTGATCTCTTGTGATCATGACAATGATATGTAATAATGCACTGACTCAGGGTAACTGGGGTCGGGGCATTACAATATCTTATGTGAGATGTGTAAAAATTAGACAGAAGTGTGATTTGTGATATGAGTTAATACCAAATCATGTATTATTCTCATTAGGTCACGGTTGATCCATTGAGTATAAATGGATCAACCAATACAAAATGCTGAATATCAGTTAGGAATTTTATTTTAGTTAATAATTTTTTATTATTTTACGAATATGATTATTTACAAGGGAATATAAAATAATAAACTGAAAATGAATAAATACACATTGAATGTTTTCTACTAATGAAATGTTAAGTTATTAATGAGAGAACATTGTATGAACATATTTAATAGAAAAAATATTACATTCATTTCAAAATAAAACAAAACCCTCAAAGAAATATAAAGTCACAAACACCTTCTTTCATTCGAATTTGAACAAAACAAGGTGTAAATGGTTCTTATTATCCCTATTTAAGGGTGTATCTTACTTTGGGGAAGTTCATATAAGAGAGATAAATTAACAAAATTAATGATTTTAGAAAATAAGTAGTCATAATAGTATCATTGCATATTTTGAGAAAAGCGTTGAGTAAATCATGTTTTTGATTTATAGAAGCTAGGACTTCACTCAACAGATCAAGGAGCCATAATTAAATGTGTTTTTCTAGCCAAAAACTTACCTTTAAACTCCTAAAGTAGTGAAATATCCATATCTTAGACTATTATGAGTGGTTTTAAAGATCTATTCCACTATAATACTCCAACGATATATTATTCTGAATCAAGTAGTGAGAGATACTGAGATTCGATTTAATATTAATAGAAATTTAATGATTTAATTGATCCGTAATCATGATAAATTTTCTAACTTGATAGTGTTTATTTTTGTAGAAAATTAAAACTAATTACACTATTTTATTAAGATAAATATTTGAAAAAGTCAATGTCATCACCAGAAAAAGCTTCCAAAGAGTAGTACAGGCGCTTGCATGAAGCACTATGATATCGAAAATTCAAGGGGCTGGAGTCCCCGACACACATTTAGCTACCTTATAAAGATAGGGTGTAACATATGCTTATAGAAGACTCATGTATAACACATTTGATGTTGACATCGTAATGACATCATAAATGTACAATGAGTTGAGGATATATAATTAGGATATGGATGGTTCCACATATTGTCCCATCTTTGAGAGTTATGTGATGATACAGTAAATCATGATATGAAAGGGGTGATGATTACAATGAAAATGTGTAAATTAAAATATAGAACACTTTATTTCAAAACATCCTATTCTTATTTCATTGTCACCAAAATTCTCCATTTTTTTGGATTTAATAAATGAATAGTAAATGGATAAAATACTTCATTACCTTTTGTGTTGTGTTTACCAAGAAAATAAAAACATTAAAAAAGAATAATCTTTAGTTCTTATCATGAAAAATTAAAATTCAAGGTTAAAATTACAATAGAAAGAGTGAAACCAAAGAAACATTCATTGTGAGGATTTATGTGCTCAATTATCCATAGGACATTCTCCAGATGGATATTCGCAAGGTGGGAAGCACGTTGTTATATTCAGAGGATGCACTTTTGTACTAGCGGTGTTGTAGGAAGAGGTATTGAGGGAGTTTCATGCTTCCTCCTTGGAGGTACACCCTAGCAAGGAGAAGATGTACCAGGATCTCTGATGGATGTTCTGGTGGTCAAGTATGAAGAAGGTAGTAGCAGAGTTTGTTTCTTGATGCCTTACATTCTAGTAGGTGAAGGCTGAGCACCAGGTTCTGGCTTGGTTATTTTACCCCCAGGAAGTTACAAAGTGGAAGTGGGATGGAATATCAATGTACTTAGTGATGGGATTACCACATACGTCCAAGGGGCATGATTTCATATAGGTGATCGTTGATCAACTCACCAAGTCGGGACACTTCCTAGATATCAGGGAGAAGAGTTATATAAAGAGGTTGGGATGCCTCTACATGTAGTAGATAGTTCAGCTTCATGGCGTCCCTTCAACGATAGTCTTGGATCAAGAAGACTGCTTCACATACTAGATGTGGAATGGATTGTAGGCGGTTTTTGGGACTTAGCTACACTTGAGAACAAAGCTCCATCTCCAGACACATGGTCATACGGAGAGAACCATTCCGGTTCTAGAAGATATGTTTCAGGCCTATATCTTGGACTTTGGTCACAATTGTGAGTACCACCTACCACTAATGGAGTTTGTGTACAATAATATCAACCACTCCACCATTGGTATGGCATCGTTCGTGTCTTTATACAGAAGAACCTTTTGGTCACCACATTGTTGGACAAACCCCGGAGAGTCAGCACTCATGGGTCCAAAGTTGGTGCGAGCTACCACTGAAAAGGTACAGATCATCCATTAGAGGATGAATACTACAGAGAGATGGTAGAAGTGTTATGCTAAAAGGTGATAGAGACCTATGGAGTTCAAGGAGTGAGACCATGTATTCCTTAGGGTCTCACCTCGACGTGGGTTATAAAGATTTGGCTAGGGCGGCAAGCTATCTTCGAGGTTCATGAGAGCTTTCCAGATACTGTGTAGAGTTGGCGAGGTGACGTACCACATTGCTCTACCACCATAGTTTCCCTGGGTACATGATGTCTTCCATTTTTCATAGTTGAGGAGGTATGTGCATGACCCATATCACGTCATCGACTGGGGAAAGATAGACATCGAGGATGGAGCTACCTTCACTGAGTACTCGATGGAGATCAAGGATCAGTAGGATATGATCCTTTATGGGAAATCAATTCCACTGGTGCATGTCTGGTGGAAGCACATGAATTTTTAGGAGAGCACGTTGGAGTGGGAGGCTTAGATCCATGCATAGTACCCACATCTTTTTGAGTAGCTCTTGTCTTGGATTTTTAGGGACACAAAGCCCCAAGGTGGGGAGAATATAATATCTTAGATTTTCTGTGTATTATTTTGAAATATTATATGGAATTATTACGATACCAAGCATAGAGATGACACGTCATTCTGAGGCCGGGTGAGACCAGAATTGTTGTTTGATTTTTTTGAGTTAAGTGACTTGGGGGTGTGCACGTTTATGGCAGTTTCAAAAGGGATTCCCAGATTAAAAATCTAAGGGCACTGTTGTATCCAGGACGAAGACTTTACCTATGAAGGGGCCTAACCTTGACCGGTGTAGGTCGAGGGAAAAAATAATTTTTAGACGTTTTTAGTAAAATAAAATAAAATAAAATAAAATAAAATAAAATAAAATAAATAAAATAAATAAAAGTTTATTTTATTTTATTTGGAAATAGTCACTGCAATACAACGATGGATAAGCTATTTTAAAAATTAATTCTACACCATAGTGACTCAGAAACAGCAATTATGACTCATTAAAGGCATAACAAGATGGAACGCTGAAATGTGTTCCCTCCTTTTGAAGGGTCAATTGACTGTTAGACATGGGGAGAAATTGAGAGAACTTCTTGGAGCTTTGGAGAGTCCTCTCGGCGGAGAAAAACATCGATCAAAAGTGTGAATCATCGCACCAATAGAGTTTGAGGATCTTGATGAAGATGAAAATAGATTTCCTTCATCAGCGATCAATCCATTCTCGAGATAGGGGTTGTGTTTTGGATTGTTTATTCCCTATTCTTTAATTAAACGATGAATGCAGATCGTCCCACAAACCAGTTGACCCGCGCATCTTCATTATAGTGGGAGATATTTTCATTATCGGGTTCTTTCCTGGGATTTATTTTTTCACGTTTAATGTTTTAATTTTCCCCATTCAAACTTTTTAACTGGACCAGATTAACATAACAACGAACAATGAAAGAGGTTCATTCCTTCTCTTTTTTTTTGTTTTTCTTCGTCCCTCTTCCCCATGTTCTTAACAGGGATATGAACGAGGAATCATTGCGTGCTTTGTTCTTGGTGCAATGATACCAAAATGGAGATCTGACATCAAGATGACCTAGTGGATGTGAGATGGCTATAGCGGCAGATGAATCGACTTGGTTCAAGAGTTATCGTTATTCAATTGTTCTTCATGTGGGTAAATCAGTATGTGTTTTTGGGGCCTATCGAAGGCCCAAAACCCATGGAAACGACATTTCAGTGTCAGGGAGACCTCAACCTTGGAGATTCGCGATGATCGGGTGGTTTGATCGAAGAATGGGAATCACTGGTGGTGCGCCGACAAAGAACCTACGATTCTAGAAATTTTCAGAACACACAACGTGTGTCTCGAAGAACAAGTCGTGTGGGTCTTGCTAAGTGGCGAATGGGGTTCCACGGTGCCTTAGGTGATGAAATGGCATGTTCTAGAAAGAACACGACATGTGGGTCATTACATGGGACTCGGCATGTTTCCTCGGCGATACATGGAAATTGGGTGGAGTACATGACCATGTACTCCACCACACGACTAGACGAGGCCAGTTACGCAGGTAACCTCATGTACCGATTACACGGGATGGAACACATAGGTTGAATCCATGTACGAGCACACAAATGTGTACATGGAGGGATCCCTGGTTACTCAGACATGATATGTGGTCCTTCCTACATACCATGTACTTAATTTTATATACAGAATGTTATTCTAACTCGGGCCATTTTACACGGATAGTACCCAGAGTCACGAGACATGACATGTTCCCCTTCTACACGCCATGTATATCATGAAACGTGGCATGAAACTTTTGTCCACCATATCTTGGACATGTTTCATCTAGGTTAGTGCCACCTTTTCTCGTTCCCCTGAAGGTCATGTATCATTTCCATCAACACGAGTATGATCCCTTCAAAAAAACATTTTGAGATAGAGTCAGGTATCCCTCCGAGAGGCCTGGAGTGAGATCCTCTATCCATTATTGACCTCTAGTAGAGTCAAGTATCAATGTGAAAGTTCCCATAGTACATCGATCCCTTACTTAGTAGGTTAATCTGTATGAGTTGTGGTATCCTCTAAGGCCTTGATAGTGATCTTTAGTTGTGTATCGTGATCTTTTCCCACTTAGGAGTGTAATCTCTAGAAATGAATGTATCTATCTCTCATGACATTTACCAAAGAATAATAATTCTTAGAAGTATGTCATCAGGACCATTAAACTCATGGATTGAGTTCTCCTAGATGATTGCTTTGTGGAGCCTTTGAACTGAATCCCTAAAATGGTTATGCGGTTGTGTGACATGTCTCTAGAGCACGAGTCTGGGTTTTTAGTATATTTGGATTGTGGTTTTGTTACTCTATGTTTGTCAGATATATACTGTGTAGGGATGATTGTACCTTTAATTTGTGTATCACTTTGTGGTTTTTCAGGGTCTTCTACTTAGTATTTTTATACTCACCCCTACATGGGCTTTTCTCGCACATGTCAGGTCTTTTGCAGACGAGCGGCCTTTCGACAGAGTCCAGGGCAGACCAGGACCAAACCAAGATTTCTGAGTACCCTACAGGCCCAGGTTTTCCTTTGGCTATGAGAAAAAATCCCATTACCTCTTTGTTCTTACAGGTTGGACTTTGTTGTTTGCAGAATCTTGTTTTTGGTGGGATTATACTCAATCCCAGTTTACTTTTAGTACTTTTGTTTCTATCGTACTCTGTTGGTTGGGTTTAGTTGTATGCATGCATTTGGTTCCTTAGTGGTTTTTACTTTTCTACATTTTTGGGCATGGAGATGTGTGCATGTGTATAGGTACTTAGGCAATGCCTCCCATGATATTGATATGCCTACTCGGTGCTAGTCACTAGCCCCTAACCTATTGGAGTCGGGCATGGGGATTCGCGGTGCTGGACCCAATGGGACGGGCCGTGAAATTTATAAATCCATTCAAATAAAAGAGTAAATTCACTATAAAAGTTATTATTTTCTTTTCATGTCATGATATAAATCTATGTATGTTTAACAGAAACAAACTGAATTAAAAAAGTAAGTAGTTTCTTCTTTTTCTTCAGGTATATTCGTCAATTATAAGTAATGATTCTACTTTACTCATTGGTTATTAAATAAAATATTCCTATCACATATGTTTATTGAAATAAAGTAACAAATTATGAAAATAAACATTATAATAAGTAAGGTAAATTCTCTATGTGGCTGAGAAAAGGTGCTTCCAAAGTTAGTAGTGAGATGTACATAAATTCTAGTATCCAATTTTCATGACTATAGTTGTATTTTTTTATAGTAATACTAAAAATTTTATCTTAAATTTCTATTGAACATAAGGTTAAAATATTACATTTTGGAAGGAATGGTGTTTATGGTTTCTATTCTCAACTAATTTTTCTGAAGTACATAAATTATTGGAAATAGATGATGAATAAAAATTATAAGAGTCATTTATACCCATTTGTGGAAGATCATTATTTTTATGTTAAAACTAATTAGTTTTCAATGATATACCATGTATGGTATTTAAAATCTTTGTAGATAATGATCTTAGGTATTATCATTACATTTAGATTTTAAAAAAAGACCTTTAGAAATAAAGGTAAGCCACAAATATTGCATAATTTTTTCAGCTTGAGTGTGTGAACTATTCCAAGGTTAAGTTAGAGGCAAATTTATATACTTCATAAGATTAATTTATGATTATTTAGGAATTGAAATGTGAATTAGTAAATATGAATGGTCAGAATATATGAGAATATTTGGTCCCATGTGTCAAATAATATCTGGACAAAGAATTTATCAATCAATATAATGTAGAATGGAGTAATTCTTAACCCAAATTACCTTATAATCATCATCTATATGATGTTAATAAGGCTGATTGATAATGAGTCTTACACGAAAAAATTTCTTTGTAAAATTTACTATGAAGTAATTCCTAAATGTACATTTCTTTATACATATCAAATTCATAATGTATGAAAATAGATAACCAATGTTAATTTCATATGCAAGTATAAACTTATATTAATTTTCATGAAATACCTCACAAATAAAGGATTAATATCATAAACATATGAAAACTATTATGAAAATTGAAATCATATAAGTTATAGTTTGATATAAATAAATCATGTCATAATTACATGTGTATAGATTCAAATTGTTTGTTAAATATATAATCAAACATGCATCAAGAAAAACACAATGTGAATCTTAGTGAATATCTTAAAGTTCATATAGGATATTATATAAATCCCTATAATATTAATGTTATAGTCAAGTTAAAGGCTATATTTCCATAAAAGGGTGGACATATCTATTTGAGATAGTGGGAGTAAGATTGAATTAGATTTAGTTAATGTTGAAGTTGCACAAGTGGTTGGCATAGGAATAAGGTCCATAAGAACTTGTAGAAAGAGAATTCTCTAGAGACACATCCTATATATGAATTATAAAACCATGGTAATGGTTTTACATTCATTTTGGTCATTGAAACATTATTCATGGAGAATAATTAATCTTACAATTAATAAGTATATAGAAACATGTTATGATTGACAATATCAATTAAAATTCAATAATGGATTCCCTGAAAAAATTTATATGAGATTATAGTTGTGAATACTATAGTGAGTATTCATGTGATACTATACATGGGTGGTACAAGCATGATTTCAATAAGGATTGATTGGAAAACAAAGTCATTATGCCCAAAACCATTAAAAGTTTACTTGTCATAACAACTTACTATGATACTTAAATTGAAAATTGGATGTCAAGAACACAAATCATAGAAGGAATTTATATGACATAATCAGAAAGGGTTAGTGATAGAATAAAATTCCAATAAGGGGTGAAAATTACTAAAATATAGTTTTGGAATGATGTAAGCAACAAGATCAAAGAATTTTAAATCAGAATGAAGTTTTTCCATATTTTTACAAAAGGTTATTTAGAGAGCCACTATTTTATAAGTAAAATATGTTTGATAAAATATTGAAAACAACCATTGGTCATACAATTATTTATGGTTAGAATGAAAAGTAATAGTACAAATATTGACTTAAATTATAAACCAATATTTTGGGAATAAAATCTGTTAAGGTAGATATAATAGGTCACATAGGCGAAGTTAAAAGTGTATATAATGGGAAGTCATTTAAGAATAAAATTTGGAACAATTTGGGATAGAATCTTTACATATGTTCCATGGCATAAGTATCTCCAGGAAGACATGCATGAGAAATAATAGGAGATTAAAGTGGTGATTCATATTCCATATTCTTCTGTGATGGATCAATCACATATTCCATGATTTGTACATGATATGATATTTCCAATATATAATTTATGGTTGTAAAAACCCGTTACATCTAGGATAACAATAGAAGAAGTAGTTATAACTATACATTAACACCTGAGAAAGCATAAGGGACACATAATGTAATGACCAAAAATTTTGTTAATGAAAATCCATCTTGATCTAATTAAATGTCTTAATATGTGAAATGTTTATAAAACATATGCACTTATTTTGTTTTATGTTTTTGTATTTTAAAATACCATTAAGAATTGTGACCATTTCTAATATAGCTATTGAACAATGGTCACATGATTAGTATAAATATAGGTCTTTAACAATTTTTTTTACTCAGACAAAGGGAGCGATGGCCTCATCCAGTAGACTTGCCCAGAATGAATCCCATTTAACAGCTCTCAAAAAGGAGGTTACTTCTTTGGACTTCAGCCTTGACCAAGACCGATCTGAGCTTGAATACATTAAGCTCGAGTTGAACCGCCTACAGGAGAAGTGGAAGTTGATAGATATTACAACTCGAGCGATGTTATTCGAGCCAATCGAAGAGTCTGTCACCATCGCACACCTTACCCTAAGGTATTATGTGGGTGTTTTAAGGGGTTATGTTACAATACCCCAGTACTATGACTATTTACATTATTTTTTTTAAATAATAATTAATGTACTTTCATTTTATTATTGTTACCTTGTAAATAGTTTTAAAAGACCAAATAATATTTTTAGTTAAATATTCAACTAAGAAATATATTTTTATGAATGAATGGATTTTTGAATTAAATAATATTTTAATAAAATATTATTATTATTAAATTAAATTTTATTAAAAATAAATGATCATATAATATTATGAATGCAATTGTAATTTTTAATAAGGTTTGAAAGCCTTTTTTGTCAAAACCCATGAATTTTTTATAAATGTTAGTTTTTATTTTAAAAGTTAAAATTAACATAGTTAGAAAATTATTTAGATAAAATGAATATTATTTCTAGAATCGGGATGTCAAAATTATCCAACGGTGAATTTTCTATAATTTTTTGAGACAGTAAAATATTTGGGTAAAAATTAAATACCGTATACATATATATTGTGTTTTATGAAATCATAATGACCCAATAGTGATTTAATAAAATATTATAAACCATAATTTTGGGAAATATATGTTTTAAAATTAAAATAATGTGATTTTGGGTTTTTTTTATTTATTATAAAAAGATTTAGTGGACCCTCCAAGACTTATATAACATTTGGCCTTTTTAAATTGTTTTCCTTGAGAGTGTGACTCACCTCCACATAAGAAACCCAATTATTTTAAGATTTTCGACCATTTAACTTATAAAATATTTTTCCCACTACCCTTTGGAAGAAACCACGGGTAAAAAATATGATCTGGTTTTTGGTTTTGTTTATTATAATGTGAGGCGTCCCAAACCTAAATAATAAACAATTTCCTCTGCTTTCCTATACAAACCCACCCAATCTCCCACTTAATAATCACTCAAAGCCGTTGATGTTCATCTAGACTTATGCCACCTCTTTCTATAATCCTCCCAAGGTTCTGTAAAGCCTCCCAAGGTCCTGACCTTCAAGCTTTCAATGTTACTCTTCAAGGTAAGGGATCCTTTCACCCTCCTCTTTTTTGTCATGACTTCCTTTATGTTATATCTTATAGTTACATTTTATTGTTTGGGGGATTGTTGTTCTATATCATTAATAATGTCCATTGGATTTTCAAATTATGAGATACCCTTTATTTTCTCATGATTTTTTTTCTAAAATTTTATGTGATGCCGTTAGGCTGCCGAATTTTCGTAAAAGAAATCACATCTTCTCTTTCCTTTCATGTTTCCTTTTCATGTGGTATGTCATTAAAATTTCCAAAACATGATCATATTTATATTTTATTATTTCCTTATACTCTAAAATGATTCATTTATTGATCGGATACCCTTTTCCCCTCTCTTTTTATTATTTTATAAAACCATGTTATATAGCTGTTATGCTGTAGAAATTTCGTCTCAAATTTCTCTCTCTCTCTCTCTCTCAAGAAATTCTATTGTTTTATTTATGTCAATACCCAGACCTATTTAATTTCTATGGGTGTTCATAAATACACAAAAAGGATATATTTTATTCTATAACTTACATATATATAACCCTCACTGGCTTTCCATGGGTTATAAATGACATAATGATCTTATTATTAAGTACTTTTTAAAACGTCATGATTTTGAAATGAAACCCATTTATTTTGTTATCTATGAGTTATTTATGGAATGTTTGATCCCGATCTATGTGGCACATGAAAATAAATACATATTAAGGGTGTGATCTGATATAACTCCAATGCATTGGGTAAAGAATTTAATCTCCAGAGATGATAAGTTTCACGATACCTTGGTGAATAACCTTGTTAATTTTTATGACACCTCGGGGTTGTAACTTGGTGATATTTTCATGAATGTCTAAAAAAAATGTTGTAGCCGAATATTCAAGTTATGATTCATGTTTTTTCTCATTATGATATACCTATACTTCCATTTCTCATGTCTTTATTTTTTTAAGTTCTTATTGATATCACAAGTAAACTTATTCCCTTGCTTCCCTTACTGGGCCTTCTGCTCATACTTTCCTTTGATGTATATCTCAAGGTTATAATATGCAGTAATTGTACTTAATATTAATCTATGATGAATCCTTACAGGTGGATTAGAAGAATTTTTATGTATTATGTTCCTGATTTCCAAGACAATAGACTTTAAATATCCTCTGTTTGTAAAATGTAATGAAAAGTTATGTAATAAAAAGGCGGGATGCTATAGTTGGTATCAAAGGATAGTTTAGTTATTTATGGAAATTATGCTATGAAAACCTTAGGAAGAACCCTATAGAAAATTTTAAATATAAGAAAACTTCCTGGTATTTTGGTGAGTAATGAGTAAGTGTTTTATCAACCAAATACATCCCTGTATGGATACGAGCAGGTAGAGGCGGCTCAGGCACAGATATACATAGGGGTAAAACCCAAAAAAACCACTTTGAGATAGACTCAAATAGGAACTGGTACATGAAAATGGGACTTACTACATAATTTTTTATGACACTCCTGGGGGATATGTTTGGCCAATATCAATATTTTTATGAATCATTATGAATGAATTATAGAGAAATGTAATTGTTTAAGAATGATGTTTTAAGACATAAATTCCTTGATAATTAAAAGATTTTTAAATGAAATAATTTTCTCACTAAGGTTTTATTATTTTAGAAAATGGCGAGCAATAAGAGGAACCATGCCAATGGTGACCAAAAAAGACCATGTGCTAACAGCCCTCCGATGGAAGCTGGAATGGAATCATTAATGTGAATGATGAACCAACTGACTCATGTTATGGGAAATAACTTGAATCATGTTGAGAGACAAATATCTATGCGAATGGAAAAAATTTACGCTTAATCCTTTGTGTGTCAATGACCACCAAACTTTAGTGGATCGACCGACCCATTGATTGCCTGACATTGGATCAGTAATATTGAGAAGATATTTTCTATGTTCTCTTGTTCTAAATAAGAGAAAATTACCCTGGCTGTCTATCACTTAGAAGGAGAATCTGATCAGTGGTGGGAACTGATTAATAACACAAGTCCAAGTGTGAAAGTTGAAGCTATGGAGTGGGAAGAGTTCACAAGGATATTATTCAACAAGTATTTCCCTCGATCAATGAGAATAAGAATGGAGACCGAGTTTCTCAAGCTGAAGCAGAAGAATAATGAATATATGGGAGGATACAAGATGAAATTCACAAGGCTTTCACGGTACACCTCTAGCTTTTCCATGGATCTGAATAGAAATGTTTATAGATACTTCGGCGGACTGATACCTCATCTACGAAAGAATCTAGCCAACCGATACTATGATAACTGTGAGGAGATTGTGCGAAGTGCGATCAAAGTCGAGCTGGAGTTTGGTGAGACGCAGTGGTCTCATAAATTAAGCGACAAGAAGAGATCAATGGAGCCCAGATTAGGTAGGACCATTGATCAAGGAATAGGAGGAAATCAAGTGCAACTTCCCATGTGTAATAAATGTGGGAAGAAGCATTCGGGGAACTTCTTGCTCAGGAGCGGGAAATGCTACAAGTGTAGAAGAGATGGCCATATTGCAAGGAATTGTCAAAGTGAGGTGAAAACTCAACTTCCAAACACTAAAGACAAGGGGAAGATGGTTCATGCCCTACCTATTGTCTAGTGATTTAAGTGTGGACAACATGGTCACCTTGTCAGTCACTGTCCAAATCCAAGGGCATTGGAGGGGAACCACCATCAGCCTCAACAAAGGCCAAGGGATCAAGGTAATGTTTTTTCTATCACGACAGATGAAGTTGAAGCTCTGAATGATGTGGTATTAGGTACTCATGTTGTTATCAAAATGATAGTAAGTACTTTGTTTGATTCTGGTTCTACACATTCCATTATTTCCTCCTAGTTTGCAAGGAATTTAGAATCTACTCATGATTTTCTAAAAGTAGAGTTATCAGTTAATAATCCTAGTGGGATTATCCATGAATCATCAATATTTAGATACTCTAGTATTTAATATAGTGAGAACACTCTTATCACAAATCTAGTAGTCATTCCCATGCTGGAATTCGACATTATACTAGGGATGGACTGGCTCTCAAAGTATAATTCTAAGATCAAATGAAGAAGCAAGGAAATCTCAGTAATCTTGAATGAATAACCTATAGTTATCTTCCAAGGAGAGATATCTCAACCAGATACTTGTCTAGAAGAACCCCATATATCCTTTTTTATGGAGTTTATTGGTGAAGAATAAGAAGGAGATGAGAGTTTAAGGATATAAAATTTCCCCATCGTCTAGGAATACATTGATGTATTTCCTAAGGAGTTTCCTAGACCTACTCCATAAAGAGAGGTAGAGTTCTCCATTGAGCTCATACTTTTATCTCATCCAATATAAAAGACCTCATATATGATGAAAATTTTGGAGTTGGGGGAATTAAATAAACAACTCCAATATCTTTTGGAGAAGGGGTTTATCCGACCGAGTGTGTCTCCTTGGGGAGTAACAGTTCTCTTTGTGAAGAAGAAGGATGGATCGATGTAGCTATGCATTGATTATAGAGAACTGAACGAGATTATAGTAAAGAACAAATACCATCTTCCAAGAATTTATGACTTATTTGATCAACTTCGTGTGGCTCAATTCTTCTCTAAGATTGATCTTCGTTATGGTTATCATCAATTGAGGGTGAAGAAAGAAGATATTCCAAAAAATACCTTTTGATCAAGATATGGGTATTATGAGTTTGTTGTTATACCCTTCGGACTAACTAATACACATGTAATGTTTATGGATTTGATGAATAGAGTCTTTAAGGAAAACCTTGATAACTTTGTGGTAGTTTTTATTGATGATATTATGATATATTCTAAAAGTCTTGAGGAGCATGAAGATCATCTAAGGGTTATTTTGAAAACTATATAGAAGGGGAGGCTTTTTGGAAAGTTCAGAAAATGCAATTTCTGATTACAAAAAGTTTCTTTATTGGGGAACATTGTTACCAATGAAGGAATCACAGTTGAACCTGCAAATAAAAAAGTTATAGAGGAGTGGCCTCATCTTACAATAATAACTGGGATTTATAGTTTCCTTGGTTTAGTGGGATATTATAGAAGGTTTGTCAATTTTTTTCCAAGAATTTCTAATCCATTAACCAGGTTAACTCAAAAAGAGGTCAAGTTCATCTGGACAAAGGAATGTGAGATAAGTTTCCAAGGGCTGAAGAAGATATTGGTTACTGCACTCATGTTAACTCTGCCCTCAAGCGGAGAATGATTCGTTATTTTTAGCGATGCATCTCTTAAAGGTCTTGGGTGCATCGTCATGAAAAATGACAAATTCATTGCTTATGCATCTCGATAGTTGAAGACTCATGAAAAGAACTATCCTACACATGATCTGGAGCTACCTACAGTCGTTTTTGATATGAAGATATAAAGACACTATCTTTATGGGGAGAAATGTGATATATTCACAGGACACGAAAGTTTAAAGTATATTTTCACACAAAAGTAATTAAACATGAGATAAAGGAGATGGTTGGAACTTCTTAAAGACTATCATTGTTTAATTCATTATCATCTCGGAAGAGCAAACATAGTTTCTGATTCATTAAGCAAGAAAGATCCAGTTGTTCTTTCCATGATGAGGATTCAAATAGATCATTTGATCAATAACTTAGTAAAAATAGACATGGGAATTAGAAAGGAAGGGACATCATCAACCCTAACCCAGATTATTTCTCAACTGTCATTACTAGAGGATATCAAGAATTCTCAAAATGAAGATTCTTTGTTACAGAAGAAGTTTGAGGCTATGAAGGATGAGAAGTTTCTTGAGTTCAATATTGATCAAGAAGGTGTACTAAAATTTCATTCAAGACTATGTGTTCCATCTATTATAGAAATAAAGAAGAAGCATATTGATGAAGCTCAGATCTATACTTTCTCTATACATCCTGGAAGCAAAAAAATGTATAGCGACCTTCGTGATCATTATTAGTGGGATAGTATGAAAAGGGAGATTTCTGACTACACTTCAAGGTGCCTGGTGTGTCAGCAAGTGAAGTCATAATGATAACTTTCTAAAGGGGTATTGCAACCACTACCCATACCAGCATGGAAGTGGGACAATATCACTATGGACTTCGTCACTGGTCTCCCAAGAACATCCAAAGGAAAAAATGTGATAGGGGTTATTGTGGACCGTCTCACCAAGACTGCCCATTTTATCTCCATTCGGGATGATTTTTTTCTTGATCAAATTTCCATGATTTACGTGAAGGATGTGATAAGGTTGCATGGAGTTCCACTTTTTATCATATTTGATCATGATCCAAGGTTCATATCAAAATTCTAGAGAATTATTCAATAAGATCTGAGCACTGAATTGAATTTTAGTACGACCTATCACCCCCAAACTGATGGAAAATCTGAAAGGACTATTCAAACACTCTAGGAAATGCTGAGAACATGCTCAATGGAATTTAAAGGTGGATGGGATCAACATATCCCTTTAGTTGAGTAATCTTACAACAACAACTTCCACTCAATAATTCAAATGGAAAACTATTAAGATCTCTATGAGAAGTGATGTAGAAATCTTACTTGTTGGGATGAAACTTGTGAGAGAAAGATTCTTGGGCCTGATCTTGAAAAAGAGTTGACAAAAAAAGTCCACACCATCCAACAACACATTAAGGCTGCTCAGAGTCGGAAATAGAGCTATGCTGACAACCATCGATGGGACTTGGAGTTTGATGTTGGTGAAAAATTATTTCTTTGGATTTCACCTTGGAAGAGAGTCATGAGGTTTGGGAAGAACTAAAAGCTCATCCGTAAGTACATTTGCTCCTATGAAATCCTTGATCGTGTGGGATAAGTGGCCTATAGGCTTGCAATTCCCCAAAATTTGGCACAAGTTCATGATTTTTTCCACATATCCCTCTTGAGTAAGTACATACTTGACCCTTCACATGTACTAAATACAGAGGTGGTACAATTAGAACATGATCTCTCATATGAAGAGAATCCAGTGGAGATTTTGAATCATAGCGACAAGGTTCTACACAATAAGACTAAAAACCTTGTTAAGGTGCTGTGGAGGAACCAAAAATGAAAAGAATCCATGTGGGAACCGGAGGAGTCTATGAGGTAGAAGTCCCCAAACCTTTTCTCTTTTTAAGGTATGAGTTGAAATTTCAGGGACAAAATTTCTTAAGGTGGATGATTGTAACGACCCAAACTTTTGTTAATGAAAATACCTCTTGATCAAATTAAATGTCTTAATATGTGAAATGGTTATACAACATATGCACTTATTTTGTTTTATGTTTTTGGATTTTAAAATACCATTAAGAATTTTGACCGTTTCTAATATATTCATTGAACAATGATCACGTGATTAGTATAAATATAGGGATTTAACAATTTTTTTACTCAAAAAAAGGAAAAGATGGCCTCATCCAGTAGACTTTCCCCGTATGAATCCCATTTAACAAAGCTCATAAAGGAGGTTTCATCTTTGGGCATCACTCTTGACCAATCCCAATCAGTTCTTGAATACGTTATGCTTGAGCGGAACCCCCTATGAGAGAAGTCGATGTTGATAGAGATTACCACTCGAGCGATGTTATCCGAGCCACCCCAAGAGTCTGTCACCATCGTGCACCTTACCATAAGGTCTTGTGAAGGTTTTAAGGGGTTATTTAATAATACCCTAGTACTATGATTATGTACATCATTTTTGTATATAATAATTAATGTACTTTCATTTTATTATTGTTACTTTGTAAATAGTTTTTAAATCACAAATAGTAGTTTTAGTTAAATATTCAACTAAGAAATCTATTTTGATGAATTAATGGATTTTTTAATTAAATATTACTTTAATAAAATATTATTACTATAATTAAATTAATGTTTATTATAAATCAATGATCGTATAATTTTATGAATGCAATTGTAATTTTTATTAAGGTTTGAAATCCTTTTTTTTTCAAAAATCATGTATTTTTGTAGATGTCAGTTTTTATTTTAAAAGTGAAATTTAACATAGTTAGAAAATTATTTAGATAAAATTAACATTATTTCTGGAATCGGGATGTCTAAATTATCCAATGGTGATTTTTTTATAATTTTATAAGACAGTCAAATATTTGGGTAAAAATTAAATACCGTATAAATATATAATGTGTTTTATGACATAATAATGACACCATAGTGATGTAATAAAATACTATAAACTATAAATTCGTCCAATATATGTTTTACCATTAAAATAATTTTATTTTCGGTTTGTTTTATTTATTTTAAAAAGATTTAGTGGACCCTCCAAGACTTATATAACATTTTGTCTTTTTAAATTGTATTTCTTGAGAGTGTGACCCACCCCCACATAAGAAAACCTATTATTTTAAGAATTTCGGCCATTTAACTTATAAAATATTGTTTTCCACACCCCTTTGGCAGAAACCATGTGCAAAAACCATGTGATAGTTTGTGGTTTTGTTTAGTTCAATGTGAGGTGTCCCAAACCTAAATAATAAACAATTCCCTCTCCTTTACGATATAAACCCACCCTAGCTCCCACTTCCTCTTTAATAAAAGCCCTTGAAGTTCGTCCACACTCTTCCATCATCTTTATAGAATCCTCCATGGTTCCCTCAAGCCTTCCAAGTTCCCGACCTTCAATATTTCAAAGTTACTCTTCAAGGTAAGGGATCCTTTCACCCTCCTCTTTTAAGTCATGACTTCCTTTATGTTAGGTCTTATAGTTTCATTTTATTATGTGGGGGATTGTTATTATATATATTTACTACTGTAAATTTGATGTCCAAATGATGATATACCCCTTTTCTCCCATCAATTGTTTTTCGGAAATTTTAAGTGACGCCGTTAGGCTTCCGAATTTTCGTAAAAGAAAGTGCATCTTATCTTTCCTTTCAAGTTTTCTTTTCTTGTAGTATGTCATCCAAATTTCCAGAGCATGATCTTATTTCTATTTTATTATGTCCCTATACTATAAAATTAATCATTTATGGATGGGATACCCTTTTCCCCTCTGTTTTATTATTTTATAAAACCATGTTATATAGACGTTATGCTGCAGAAATTTCGTCTCAAATTTCTCTCTCTATCTCTCTCTCAAGAAATTCTCTTGTTTTATTTATGTGAATACCCAGACCTATTTAATTTCTACAGGTGTTCATAAATACACAAAATAATATATTTTATTCTATAATTGACATACACTTAACCCTCACTCCCTTTCCCTGGGTTATAAATGACATAATGTTCTTATTTTTAAGTACTTTTTAAAACGTCCTGATTTTGAAATGAAACAAATTTCTTTTATTCTCTATGGGTTATTTATGAAATGTTTGATCCCGATCTACGTGGATCACATGGAAATAAAGACATATTAATGGTGTTCCCAGATAGCACTCTAATGTATTGGGTAAAGAATTTAGTCTCTAGAGATGACAAGTTTCACGATACCTTGGGGAATAACCTTGGTAATTTTTGTAACACCTCAGGGTTGTACCTTGGTGATATGTTCGTGAATGTCTAAAAAAATATTGTAGCCATATATGCAAGTTATGTTTCAATTTATTTTTGTTATGATATGCCAATAATTCCATTTCTCAGGTCTTTTTGTTTTTATGTTCTTATTGATATCACAAGTAAACTGATTCCCTTGCTTCCCTTACTGGGCCTTCTGCTCACCCTTTCATTTTATATATGTCTCCAGGTTATAAGATAAAATAATTATAATTAAGATGAATCTATGACGAATCCTTACAAGTGTATTAAAATAATTTTTTCTATTATTTTCATGTATTATGTTCCGGATTTTGAAGACACCAAAGTTTAAAGATCCTATGTTTGTGAAATGTAATGAAAAGTTATGTAATAAAAAGGCGGGATGCTATACATAACTAGTGGTTGATGATGAAGGATTACTAGTTGTAAGGGGACACAAAGTTGTTTCACTTTGGATCAATATGATCTAATATCATTGTTAGGCTATGGTAATGAGGAATAGAATATCAAACAATCTAGTGGTATCCATATTTTTAAATGTTGAGTTCATTGAGGGAAGTAGTGTAAAATACACAATGATTTGTTCCATTTATTTTAATCTCACATAGTATGTAAATTTTTATCATAATTTAAGTTATGATATTTTTAATACTAGCACTAGCCAAGATGATTTCAATTTTTTTAGTTGAAAAAATGAATATAATTGGAGGGGAATGTTATTATGATAGTGTTCCTATAAGGAGATGAATGATGGAATTTAATTTGAAAATGAATGCACCAAATACACCTCCACCATCTTCCCCCTTTCTGATAGTTGTGGCAGACCCTCCTCCCCTGAAGGTGGTGGTCTGGCCTTCTTCAGAGGCATCTAGTGTTATATCTTCAACTGAATGACCATTGTGGAAAGAGGTCTTCTCAATGATATTAATAGCCACACAAAATCTGTTTTGTTGCTCCTGGAAGTTCAGATGGGTTCCTCCAAAGCAGGTATGAGGAATGAAAATCCGATGCTCTCTTTTCCGGATCTGTATTTTGATAAAGCCTCAACTCTGTTTATATGGTCACCAGTAGAAAGGTTTGACGAAAACAATCCACCAAGGGCTCTTTTCAAGAACTTTTTTTGTGCATGGAGGTTTTCCCAAGAAGCTAGGGTTTTAGTGCATAATCATAAATCCTTATTTATCGTGTTATAATCTCAAAAATAATTAATCCAATCCTAGGCTCGAATCAATATATTAGTTCTAAGTTGGTGTTTTCTCCTCACTCAGTGGTCCATGGAGGTCATCGGGGTTGGGAGTCCTTTTTGGTGGTGGTTTGGGTTAATCTTCCTAGTCTCCCGGTACCATTCCTAAACCAGGTGTTCTTGGACAAGATCAGTGACATCCTCAGTGAGTTTCTGTTCAAGGAAAACCATAATATCTGGCTTATTAACATGATGATGGCCCCAATATGTATTAATACAGATCTATTATCTCCTCCTCTACCCCACATACTCATCCATGTCGAGGGTTCTAAGGAGTGGATACAAAATATCGTCTACCCATCGATGTTTCGATTGTACACTAGTTGTCATCTCCCAAGACACTAAGTGTTAGAGTTCAAAAAGTACTCATCCCATCATGTGACATGGTGAAAGGCGTATCGAGATGTTAGAGGTGAATATTCCTCATTCTCAAATTCCACCCTTGTGCAGCCACCTTCTATCTCTGATTAGGAGTTCATTATTGAGGATTACTTAGCTCCCCCCTTAGCCCTTCCTTATCACCCCTCTTCCCCTCCATTATTTCTGAACCCACCCCTCCCTCCTCTATCCCCTTACACAGGCCTCATTCCCTTCATATCCTATAATTCATCCCACATTATCTCCACCACTCTACACCACTTACCCGATTGTCCCAATTTGAAATCCAAGGGAAAGGAGATCATCCGTGATGTCCCCCCTCATTCTTCCCCTCATAGAGTTCCTGATTCCCCATACTTTCCAAAAACATTATCAAATTGCTACAATTTGTTATTTAATGTGCAGTAATATCCTTCTTACTCATTATTTCCAAATAAAAGTGGTTATTCCCTTCTTCATATTTAAATTGTGAAGACACAGTCACCTGCCAATCGTAGTACATCCTCAAAAAATATTTTCAAAAGATTTCAAAAAGGAAACAGTTCTGTTCTATAAGGGAGAATAATGAAATCACTTCTCTTATTGGGATTTGTACCAGAAGATTTTTTCAATGATCTCATTAATAATCTAGAATACCTATGGTCTAGGAGCTAGGGTAAAGTCAAACTTCTTCTCATCAGAGGTGTCTAAGAACATTGTCTTTCTAGTACTAATTATCAATCTCAAGTAATGTGTGATTAATATCAGAGTGTTTTCTAAAAGAATGGGAAATGCATAATTTTACGCATGGTGAGCTAGTGAATCATCACATAGGGCCTAATGTAATCCTTCAATCAATTTGGATAAGTTGATGGGTTTTGATCAGTAATTTTATGTTAGAGTTGATGATGGTAACCAACACTGTTTATTTTCTTTCGTATATGTCAAGTGTAAAGTGAGGCTTCTCGAGAAACATTGGGTGGATATAAATTCCATTAACCTCAAAGAGGATAAATTCATGGTGGGAAGAGAGTTAAACACAATCATGGATTCTTCATAGAAAAAAGGTGGAAGTGCTATTATGCACAAGGGAAATACTTCCTTCTCTTAATTTGAGACATAGGAGGGCCTTTAGGACTTAGGTTTCACAAGGGATAGTTTTATATGGTGTAAAAATCCTAGGGATAATAGGTTCACCTAGTGCACATTGGATCAATGTCTTGGGAATCTCTATGCTATATCATCCATTCAGAATATGGAGGCCATCCATTTTGTCTAATATTTATCAGAAAAATCTCCTCTCCTTGTTCACCTATGGTGGGGAAAGCCAGGTGAAAAGTGATTCTTCTTCTCCAACTATGGAACACATCACCCTGATTTATATGCTATGGTGCACCAATCCTAGGTGGACCTAATCCAGGGAGGGAACTCGGTCAAATTTTATAATAAATTTAGATTCCTAAGACATGATATTATATCTTTGGATAACTCACTCCCCTCATTTAAGATGAATCTAGGTGGTATTAAGAGGGAAATCAAGAATGTGGAAGCCATGTTGGAGGATGCATGGGATGAGGATATTTTGGTGGCCCTGACCATAAAAAATGGTTACTGAATGAGTTTCTTTTGAAACCAGAGAGACACCTATCTGAACATTCTAGGGCTACTTGTCTCAAATAAGGGGATCATGACACAACATTTTTTATCCTGTTTGAAAGAAAAAAAACATGGTTGGGATTTGAATATCCAAATTAAGGATGGAACATTTACCAATGATTTAGTTATAATTGGTGA
This sequence comes from Viscum album, assembly GCA_963277665.1. NCBI lineage: Eukaryota > Viridiplantae > Streptophyta > Magnoliopsida > Santalales > Viscaceae > Viscum > Viscum album. The sequence goes on along the minus strand of OY728147.1, from coordinate 733,331,107 downwards.
CATGGTTGGTTCCGATTTTAAGTCCATATTGTGAAACCAAAATCCATGTATGCAATATTGATACCCAGATGGCCAGTCAGTTCTCTTGGATACAATTACCAGAGTGATTCCATAGCATGTCAATGTCTTATTATGAAGATGACTAGAGGAGAAGGAGGTGTGGGACACTATTTTGTAACTGAATATGGAGAGGGAACTAGGACCCAATGGTTTTCTAGGTTCCTTTTATATCAACTCTTGGAGTGTCATTAAAGATGATCTCATTGGTTAAATCACAGACTACTTCCACTACTGGAAAAACAGGTATTTGCGACGGGCTATTTGCGACGGGATCCCGTCGCAAATAGCCCGTTGCGGAAAACGCCGTCGCAACTAAACTTATTTGCGACGGGACCGTCGCTAAAGCCTTTTTTTGCGACGGGCATTCTCCCCGTCACAAATAGTATTCCGTATTTTTTGTGAAAAACTTTTTAAACAGTTATTGCGACGGGCCCGTCGCAATAACGTTTTTTTTAAAAATAAAAAAATTAATAATACTAGTATTTGCGACGGGAACCGAGACCCGTCGCAAATACTATTCATAGTAATTGCGACGGGTCCCGTCGCAATTACTCTTTTTAAAAAAAAATAAAAAATTATTAATACTACTAGTATTTGCGACGGGCATAGTATCCCGTCGCAAATACTATAAAAAAAATAAAAAAAATAAATTATTAATAAATTATTTTAATTAATATAATAATAGAATTATAATTTACAAATGAAAATAATAAATTATTTTAATTACTATAATAATAGTAGAATTATAATTCAAAAATAAAAATAATAGAATATTAATAAATAATTTAATTAATATAATAATATTATAATTATAATTCATAAATAAAAAAAATATTAATAAGTTATTTTAATTAATATAAAAATAATAGAATTATTTTACATTCAAATATTAAAATAATTCAAGTATTACAAAAAAATAATTAAATTATAATATTATAAAATTTTAATATATATATAAAATTTTAATATATATATAAAATTTAATATTATAAAATATAAATATTATTATTATTCATATTAATATTTTTATTTAAAAATATAATATTATTAATATTTTATAATGAGACAGAAACTACGAATAGAAAAAAAAATATTTTGATTTCACAAATTTTATAACAGAAATACAAACTCTAATCTGTAGGAGGGGGGGGAGGGGGGGGGGGGGATCTGCAGATGGTGGTGGAGGAAACTCCATCCCTAAAGCATGAGTGAGTCGGCGCATGTACTCCATCTGCTCCTGATGCTGCTGCTGCCACCGACTCGTCTGCTCCTCGTACAGCTGCTGCTGGCGTCGACGCTCCTCCTCATGCTGCTGACGTATCTGCTCCTGCTCCTGTCGGAGACTCTCTATCTGTGCAGTCTGAGATCGCAACTGCTCCTCATACTGTGTAGAAGAAGATGCACGAGCTCCCCTCGAGCTGGACGCCGACATCGCAGCACTGCCATAATAATCTCCGGGAGTCAGTCGAGAGCCGATACCAACTACCCGGCCCTTCTCGAAGGCATACTGGGTGGCCTGCATCCATGCCGCCTCATCAAACTGACGGGCAGTGGTCTGATCTGATGACTCGGCCTGACTCTCAGGCCGGGCCTGTGCCGCTGCGGCCTCATATGACTCCTATAGTTGCAATTTAAAATTAAAATTGTGAATATATTATATGCAGTTAATTTTTAAACTTGAAAACAAATAATACTGACCACGATGTGATGCTGACGATCACCTCTGAGCTCCCCAGTAGCAGGATCACTATACATCCTCCGATATACGTCGTACTCTGTAATATCGGGGTGCTCGACAGCCTATAAGAATAAAAAATAAACTGTTAATATTTATAGTTATATAAAATATTTATAAATAATGTACGTACCAGATTCTGTCTATGAGTACTGAAAGAACGACTCCCAGCTCGATGAGTCACCTCCTGCCTCCCCCGATTCTGCCTCCCCACCGATGATCTCCTCTGAAAGGCACCACTCAACCAGTGCGCACATAATCCATCCCATACATGGGATGAAATGTACTCTGGTCGGTGTGCTCTACATGACTCCTCAAAATCTGACACTCCTGCTTTCTTCATCGCAGCTTTTCTTAAATTGTGTAAAAACTGACGAAGGCGATCACGCATGGCCACCTCCCATGCCTCGTGGATGGCGTCACGCATGGTATCCTCGATCGGATACCATAAACCCTACAAATAAATCAAAATATCAAGTTAGAAATGAAATAATTTTCAAAATAAAAATTATTTATTTACGTACGTACCAACCAATGGCCGAACATGGCCTGCTGCACATCAATGGGAATCTGCTCCCATGTGGTCCACGGCTGAGAGAAATAGTTGCGCAAAATAGCGCTGCCCTGTCCGACTGCTATATGCGAAAAACTGAAAAAATAATAAACATTTATTATGTGAATAGATTAATGAAATCTTAGTCAAATTCACAGGTTATTACACAGGTTATCACACCTCCGGGTGCGCGGATCAAACCCAAGACGTGGACGTCGCTCGGGGACGGGGTCAGGAATCATCAATCGTGCAAGACCGCGCCCCCTCCGCGTACTCCCTGGAGCGCCTGCAGGCTGAGGGTCATCTGCCAGCAACTCATCCGCATCGAAAGGCAGGTCAGCCTCCGCCAACTCACGAAATGTGGCCTCGTCCATCTGAAACAGAAAATGTTAATATTAGCAAATAATTGATAATTACTATTATATATACATATATATACATATTATGATTGTATATAAATACCATGGAATTCTATAAGTGTTCATCTTCATCATCATCTTCATATATGTCAATGTCATCTTCATATTCCTCCTCAACATCATCGATATCCATTCGAGTTGCAGTTGCTTCATCTCTTACCATTTCAAATTCATGTGTGACATCATTAACATCATCGTCATCACCGACTCTTAAATGTGGGGTGTCGTCATCGATACTCATATCTCTTTGTAAAAAAGATTGATTTTGAGTACTCTCTTGAAAAACTTCAATTCTTTGCACATCAGTGAAAGCACATTCACTTTGACTAAACTGATTGTCTCGAATTTTGATTTTTATTACACTCCACCAATCAGTCAAGTCTCTTGATGTTGCACAGTACTTTTCATAATAAACTTGATATGCCTGTTGAGCCAATAAGAATGGTTCATTTACTGCGAGAACACTTTTACATTTAATATCGATGATTCCATGAGTCGGATGAACACGCACGCCTCTCTCTGTATCCAACCACCGACATTTGAACATGGTTATGTAATGTTGTCCAAGATAACAGAGTTCAATGATTTCATCAAGTATGCCATAAAAGTCAACTTCATTTTCTCGATGATGAGATCCTCTCAAGCTAACTCCACTGTTCATTGTTTTTTTCGATTCCCCATATGCATGCGTGTGGAATCGAAATCCATTCACCACATATGCATTATAAGTTTTAACAAGTTTGGAAGGTGGGTTACTCAATACACAGAGCCGTTTGTCAATTTTATCAGCATGTCGAGACACCTGAAGATTTGTGAAATAATTATCAATATAGTAAACTATACATTGAATGAGTTGCTAAATGATAAAGAATTTATGTTACCAGTTTTTGAAACCACTGAGAGAAATTTTTCAGTCGCCGTTCTTCGAGAGCAGCTGCTGTAATTTGTGGAATTTGTTTCTTGATATGATTATCATACAACCTATAAAAACCAAAGTTATTTACTGTAACATAAATGATAGAATAAGTGATATAAACACTTACAGTACAACTGATGTCATCTCTTCACAGTTGAGCAGAACATACGTATGAGCTCTATGATGTTCATCATCTGAAAGCCAGCGTTCAGAAACTCCACCAAAACCAAGCTCTGACTGGTTGAAAACAGATAATTGATTGTCGATTTCATCAATATTCCTCTCATTCCGTCCCATTCGGTTGTGTTTTGAAGGATACTCAGATTCAAAATAATGGGAGCAGAAAAAAGATATTTCCTCTTGCAAATAAGCTTCTGCAATAGATCCTTCAACAGATGCTTTGTTGCGTACTTTTCTTTTCAATTTTTGCATGCATCTTTCAAATGGGTACATCCATCGAAACTGTACCGGACCTCCACATTTGGCTTCATATGGAAAATGTAACATCAAATGTTCCATTGAGTCGAAGAAAGACGGCGGAAATATTTTTTCTAGTTTACATATAATTACAACAACATCTTTTTCAAGTTTGCCTAGAGCATCATAATCTGCCGTAGCCGCACAAATTTCCCGAAAAAAATGAGACATGTCTGTTATGGAATCCCAAATCACAGAAATCAACAGACCTCTTAATCCAATGGGTAGAAGTCTCTCCATTATAACATGACAATCATGACTTTTCAATCCAGTAATATGACCATTCTTTACACATCTACCCAAATTGGAAGCACAACCATCTGGAAGTCTCAAATCTGCAATCCACTGACAAAATAATAAACGGTTTTCTTTAGACAGTGTATAAGCTGCTTTTGGTTTCAGGAACCTTTCTGTTCTGACATTCTCAAATAGTTCCAATTCTGGACGCCTGCAAATTTGGGCAAGATCTAAACATGCATTTACATTGTCTTTGCTCTTTCCTGGCGTATCCAAAACTGTATGAAACAAATTATTAATACTAATTATTGGTAATTAATACTAATTATTGGTAATTAATACTAATTATTGGTAATTATTACTAATTATTGGTAATTATTACTAATTATTCGTAATTAATACTAATTATTCCTAATTAATACTAATTATTCCTAATTATTGTTAATTATTCCTAATTATTACTAATTATTGTTAATTATTCCTAATTATTACTAATTATTCTTAATTATTCCTAATTATTACTAATTATTGGTAATTAATACTAATTATTGGTAATTAATACTAATTATTGGTAATTAATACTAATTATTGGTAATTAATACTAATTATTCCTAATTAATACTAATTATTGGTAATTATTACTAATTATTCCTAATTAATACTAATTATTCCTAATTATTCCTAATTATTGTTAATTATTCCTAATTATTACTAATTATTGTTAATTATTCCTAATTATTACTAATTATTGTTAATTATTCCTAATTATTACTAATTATTGTTAATTATTCCTAATTATTGGTAATTAATACTAATTATTGGTAATTAATACTAATTATTCCTAATTAATACTAATTATTCCTAATTAATACTAATTATTGGTAATTATTACTAATTATTCCTAATTAATACTAATTATTCCTAATTATTACTAATTATTGTTAATTATTCCTAATTATTACTAATTATTGTTAATTATTCCTAATTAATACTAATTATTGGTAATTAATACTAATTATTGGTAATTAATACTAATTATTGGTAATTAATACTAATTATTGGTAATTAATACTAATTATTTCTAATTAATACTAATTATTTGTAATTAATACTAATTATTCCTAATTAATACTAATTATTTGTAATTAATACTAATTATTCCTAATTAATACTAATTATTGGTAATTATTACTAATTATTCCTAATTAATACTAATTATTCCTAATTATTCCTAATTATTACTAATTATTGTTAATTATTCCTAATTATTGTTAATTATTCCTAATTATTACTAATTATTGTTAATTATTCCTAATTATTACGAATTATTGGTAATTAATACTAATTATTGGTAATTAATACTAATTATTGGTAATTAATACTAATTATAGGTAATTAATACTAATTATTGTTAATTATTGGTAATTATTACTAATTATTCTTAATTATTGATAATTATTATTAATTAAATGAATAATTATCAATAATTAGAAATAATTACCAATAATTACAAATAATAACATTATTAATATATTTTATTATTAATATTAAAATAATAGAATTTTCTAATTTATATACTGTTCTTTTTTCATCTGTGCGTTTTCTATCTCCACATACAAATAATACATGTGAAGACAGCAAACACACAGATGAAAAAAGAACTGTATATATATAAAAAATTATATTATTTTAATATTAATAATAAAATAAACTAATAATGTAATAATGTTCTTATTCTTAATTATTGGTATTTATTACTAGTTATTAATATTTATTCTTAATTACTAAAAATTATTACTAATTATTCCTAATTACCATATAAACAATACTTATAATTTAAATTTATTAAGTAATAAAACAATGTAAACATAATTAAATTACAACTAATTAATAATAATAGAAACTAATAAGAAATTAAAAATAAATAAAAAATTAAAATGAAGATAAATACCTTGAAAATTGATCTGTTCTGATCGTTCTTCAAAACTTTAATATCAACTCCGGAGAAAAAACTTAAACTGGAGAAAAACTCAACTCTAGAAATATAATTCTGAGAGAGAGAGAAGATAAGGAATGAGAATGAAATGAAAAAAACGGATGGGGGTATTTATAGGTTAGATTAGTTGCGACGGGCCCATTTGCGACGGGATTCCCGTCGCAAATAGTATTATTTACGACGGGACCCGTCGCAAATACCTTAGCCAACATTTATTACGGTCAACCGGTAAATAGTTATTTGCGACGGGACCCGTCGCAAATAATCCCTGCCGACATAGTATTTGCGACGGGGGAATATTTCCGTCGCAAATACCTTTTACCGCCGCCGGTTATTTGCGACGGGAATATTTCCCCGTCGCAAATAAGTTTCCCGCGATTTGGCGCGCATCGCGGGAAAACTATTTGCGACGGGGAAAGCAATCCCGTCGCAAAAGCCTCCTTATTTGCGACGGGGAAATACCCCCGTCGCAAATAAGTTTTTAACATGACTATTTGCGACGGGAATAAATCCCGTCGCAAATAACCCGTCGCAATTGCTCATTTTTCCCGTAGTGTTCTATGGGAGAGTACTCCCCGAGTTTGCAAGAACCACTAATTTTATTCTCATTTCCATGGTTAAAGATCCATACTCTATATCTTAGTACCGACCTATCAGCATGTGTAATTTTTCATATAAAATGTTGGCTATTATCATCAATAGAAGGCTCTCTTGATTCACTCATAGTTGGATCTCATATGAACAACATGCTTTCATCCAGGGTATGTCTATATAGGGGGAAATGTGAATTTTAAAAGAAATGGTGGGAGTTAATAACATAAATGTGTTGGGATCCAATTTTATTATTAAAGTTGATATGGATAAGGAATACAGTTGAATAGAGGGTATTTTCATCATTCAAGTCATAAGAAGTATGGGTTTCTCTGAATGGATCATTGAAATTCTATATTGGTGTTACATCTCACATTGGTTCAACATTGTGCTTATAGGAAGGTAGTGTGGGTTTCTAAAATTAGTCAGGGGTCGAGACAAGGGGATCCCCTTTCCCCTAGCTTATTTATCCTGGAAAAAGACCCACTATGTAGATATGTTTCATCAGTTATGCAGCATAGCCTGATTCATCCTTACCATTTCAGGGTACATTTCTCTAGGGTATCTCATATTCTATTTTATGAAAATTTAGTTTTCTTCATCAATGAACAAAAATCATCTTTCATAGGGTTCAACAATATTATGGAGTATACTAAATGGATCAGCCAAGTCATAAATTGATATAAAAGTGATTTTTTCTTCCTCACTTCTTGTCTAAACAAGAACATAATAATAATTGAATCTTATCTAGGTATTAAGAGTATGAATTATCTTATGAACTACTTGGGAGCCCCTATAGGTCCTAGAAGTGTCTAGATCAGGCACTTCGAAGAAATGTTCAATAAGATTTTGAACCATATTAATAATTGTAAGAATATTTTCTATTCATTCGGTGGTAGGATCAATCTAATCAATTGTGTGAACTTATCTATCCACATGTATATACTCCCAGTTTTCAAGGCTCCCATGTCAATTATCAGGAAAACTGAGTGCATCTTTAACACTTTTTTATGTGATTCACAAGGGGAGGGGATATTTTACTTGTATTTTTGGAGAAAACATGAAAAATATGTTGAGAAAGGGGGTATCAATGATAGAGATGTGGGGGAGATAATTCCCTTAAAGCAAGGGAAGATGGATTGGGAAGTGATTGAGGATCGTTCCGTATAGAGCCATTTCCTTAGAGGAAAGTATGGCTACAAATTTATAGATAATGGAAGGTCCCCTTAATCCTTGTGAAGATCACTGTGTGAACACATTACGAGTCTTTAAGATCACTCCTGGTGGCTCATGGGCTACATTGACTTTAACTTCTAGGATTGTAACTGGGGTGGTGGGTTTCTATGTTTTCCAGGGTACCCCGCACATGACATTACCCTCAAATAGGCTAGTGGGCATCCTTCTGTTATCAAGGATATTCTCAACCCCCAAAGAGAATATGTTTGGAAGTATTAAACTAGATTAATCCAATAACTAGTGTATTTTTACAGGCCCCCCTTGGGAAGGTTAACTTCCAAATCTTACATCACATTGATCCTTAGGAAGCCGAATAATAACTCTTGGGGTAGGAATATTTGGATAAATTAAATCCAATGTAATTAAAATTTCTCATATAGAGAATACACAATCATGAAATTCCTACTGAGGTGGTTGTAAAAGTCAATAGTTTCCATCTATAATCATAGTTTACTTGCTATCCAGCCCTTAGGGAGGAAAACTTACTACATATTTTCTTCCAAAGTGAATGGATAGGTAACATGTGGAATAAGCTAAGCAAATTTATGGGTATTATAGGGGAGACATCCTCTTTCAAGGATTTCATACAAGGTTGGTTCTCCAGAGATTTTAGTAAAAACAAGGAGGAGGCTCAGTCAATCCTTATGGTTATAGGTTTCTAGATTTTATGGTAGGTTTACAACCAATATAGGCACTCCAACCCTCATCTTTCAAAGTAGACCATTTTAGGGCCAAGTGCCTCACAATAGACTTGGAGGGCCTTATTAAACATCTAGAGGAGGCTCCCTCTCTCAGAAGGTACTCTAACAACATATCCACTTCAATCCAGCCTAGATCTAGGTAGATGGGCCATTGGGTGTTCTAGTCACCCCCCTCACAAGGGATTAAGCTCAACACCAACGGGGCATTAAAATAGGAGAGCATGCGAGGGGGAGGTGTGGTCCGTGACTCGACAGGTTTTGTGCTCTTTAACTACTGGGATTTTAATGGGGATGGTGACTCTATTATAGAGGATGCTCTGACTATTTTCAATGGCCTTAATCTTTGAAAATTGATGACCCATAATCTAACCATGGTTCAAATAGACTCCAAAATCCTTTATAGCTCCCTCAATGGTGTATCTCCTTCCAGTTGGCCTATCAAATACTTGATTCACAAATGAAAGGCTCTTCTATTTAACGATATTGATATCCTCAACACGAGGAGTAATGGATACTGAGTAGATGACTTATTGGAATCCAAATTTACCCATGAACCCCCTCTTGGAATTTTATAATCCTATTTCCATTCCCCTGTGAGGAGTGGATTTGGTTATCAAGGATTCTCTTTTCCTCAACTTTTATAGGCCTCCATGATGTTTTGTTTTCTATTTTTCTTTGAATAAAACAAAAAATTAGTGTTATCAAAAAAAAATATACTCAGGGATATTATCTCTAGAGGACTCATACAGAAGTAGGTGAATTTTTAGATAACATAATAGATATTTAATGGAGATATGGAAGGCCAAAAGACTAAATATATTACTAATCATAAGCATGATCTTATCATGTGCTAGATAACAAGGTTCGTTATTATGTTGGATCTAGAACTATTTGGAGTGTTTTAATAGTGGGTTCCCTAGACGCAGCTAAACAAATACTTTTAGATTAAAATATTATGTATACAATGAGTTATGCTTGTTTTTTTCTTACCGTAATAGTGTTGATACTTCTACTTACACTATTTACATGGTAGTGTACAAATATTACATGTTATATCAAAAGTCTATAGTAGTTCCTATGTTATAACGAGAACCTCAAGATAATATGAAGTTAATATCTAACATATATTCTATAGTCTAGATACATGATACCATTTGGACATAGATGATGTCTAACTATCATGTTCTAGGGGATCATAAGAATTGGTAGTTCTTCTCATAAAATTATCATATGGTGATCTTGAGTATATGAAATCACGAGGAATGACCCACCAATAGGAACACTACATGTTTCCAGTGTCATTGGTAGTTACTATATTTGAACACATGTAATGGTTTCATGAATTGAGATTATTATCAATGTATAATCTTTTATTATGTTCTTTGTTGAGAGGAAAAATCTATGAAATTGAAGCCGTATAGACGTAGCTTGAATTGGGCGCATCATTGGTGGTATGACATTGATTGAATAATAGAGATCGAATTTATCGATTCTAAAAGGAAATTATATCTCAAACCTAGTAGATTATAATGATTGTACCTTCACTAAACCCATGACCAAGGTGTAAGAAGGTAAGTGTGTCTAGTTAGGTCGAAGAATAATAATGTAAGAATGGACGATGACAAGAAACTTTCATCCTTATTTATGATATCTCATTAGAAAAAGAGATTATATTATCCAATGTGTGTTCTTAGAAATATTATCATTGTTATGAATTTTAATTATCTTCATCGGGGCCTTGATGGGTTTCTAGACTCCACTCCTAGTCCATGAATATTATTTGCTGCTATCAAGATAAGTTCCTAGAGGGTCACACATAATAGCGTATTCAATTGTCTACTTTATTTGGATGAATAGGTGTATTAGACATGGTGAGACCCACCTTAGAGTGTGAGATATGTCTGAGAATAAACTATATTCAATGAATAAATAAATTCATTAGTATTTGAGCATAGAAATAATTGGGTTGAATTTAGTTATTAAAATTATTCCCAAGGTATTAGGTGAATACATGGAAAAATATTATACAAACAAATATTATTCTAATATTCAAGGTTTATTTAATATTGGAAAAAATTATGATTTGAATTAATGAATTAATTTTTTCATGTAATATATTTATTATATATAATGATTAAGTTATAAAATATAATAGTTATTTAAGATGGAGTTAATTTTTCATTATGTGTCATTGGTGGCTTATTTGGTGAGAATTTTATACAAGGGGATCAGGGAACCCTTTACAGGTGTTTAATTCCCACTATATAAGATAAGAAAATCTCAATTCCAAGGTACTATTCATTCCATCTGATTTCAGATCTCATCTCTCTTCATTCCCACATCTTATAGAGTGAAAGATTCCTTCTAAGTTCTTGATCCAAGAACACCTTCACAGATCAAAGGAAGGGAGTTAGGGCAATCATCAAGATATTGAAGGAATTTTCATAATTCCATTCTAGAACCCATAGTCTGATGAATGAAAGTCCAAATGACTCTTGTAGTCTATTTAGATGATCTATAGAGGTTCTATATTAGATACTTTGAGAAACTATTAGAAGAGATGAGGTGCTATCAAGCACGCCATCGATTTTAATGAGGTAACCATATATTTAATTTTTTTGCTTAAATACACTTATGAAACATCCTCAGACCTATACTGATGCTCATTTCTATAGAGATGATGCAGTTACATCACTATATCGATGAAAATTTTAAAATACCTAGCCCACTAGTTTCCACAGCACACCTACGATCCATCCCAAATGTTTTGTATGTAATATGTAACATGATTCCATTTGAATTAATATGTAAGAAAGAAAATAGAGGCATAAAATAACCTTTTAAATTTATTTACATATTATTTTTTACATCCTTTTTTAAATATTTTTGACATGAATAAAAAATATTTTAAATATTTTAAATATGATTTTATGTTGAAGAATTCTTACCTTGAATCCAAATTGTCACACAAGTTATTTATCTTCCACAATAATAAATTTATGTTAATTAATTATTTTTTATAAAACTTTTAAACCTTATTATTCATTTTATTTAACTTTTACCAATTTCTTATGCAATTACTTAATCAATTAAGTTAATGTTAGATGTTTTGAGGATATTTGGATCATATGTTCAAAATGGATTTAATAGGTTGACTATGGAAAATTGAATCATGAATATATCATTTCTAGACTATTAATAATTTTATAATTATAATTTTTATAAATGAATTATACTTTAATAACATAACATATAATTTTGATGTGAAAAATAAATTACATTATATCATGTAGATGATAGTCTTTCCCTATGCATGAGTAACGTTTCCTTTTCTTAACAAATGTGAGGGAAAGAAGGTAAATGAAATTTTATATTTATATAATTTTAATTATGTAACAAATATCATATTATTTATTCATATATACATATATATACCTTCCATATTAGTTTGTGAATAAAAATAAAATACATCGGTTTAAGAGGCGATAGTCCGCACGTACAGAGAAGAGATGTTTTAATTTTTCCTTAGATATATAATAAAGAATTTTGAATAATAATTTACCATTTTAGAATTCAATCTATATCATATATGTCATATTATTTTATTTTGATCCATTAATTTGACCACCCATAAGTTTCGGTGTTGAAAAATGAATTACACTATCTTCATGTGGTGGGAGTCCGCACATATGTCTGAATGATGTTATCATTTTATATTATATGGATAAATAATAGAAAAATGGGTATACCATAAAATGATAATATTTCAGTATATTTATGATAATTATGTTATCATATTACAATGTATAGGATAGTTTTGAATGAGGTAATATAATAAATAAAAAAGGAAACTCGTTTGAGAATAATACATTTTCTTCAGAAAATAGCCTTAGGCTTATACATAATGCATTCATAGGATAATATTTTGATACAAATAGTAACTATAATATGTTCGGAGGGATATTATTATTAGAATTGGTAAGGTATTAATAGATCTATGATTCTCCAAAATTGTGTATAAGAGAGGAGATAAGGTGTCCCTTTATAAGTGAGGGAGAGGACACATTTGAAATCATTCAAAAGATTAAAACATATTAATGTGTTAATGTAGAAAAATGGATACAAAGTGGACCATTTCAGAATAAGGTATAGGATAGGGTCAATATATGACCATAAAAAAATATTTATAAAAGTTTATATGTCATTTTAACCCTTATTAATTTAGTTTTTACCCTTTTATCCCATTTTAACTCTTACCATGAATAATGCCATTTTGTTTAGCAATGATATAGTTCATAATGATCCAAAATAAATATGGAATAATTCCCAAATAATTAAATAATAGTTAAAAATATTGATCCATTTTATAAGATTCAATTTCTAAATTTTTAAGAAATTAAATTTAAAATAAACCCGCAAAACTTGATGAAAATGAATTTGACAGAAAATGAATTTTTAAGTATAAAAATATTTTTATACCAAAATGAAGTGTAATATTGATTATAATTACATTTATTAGATTATTTTTAATCAATTAAAACTAATTAAATTATAGAAAAAATTCAAAATAAAATGTGACTTTCTAAATATAGAAAATAAACGACAATTTTCTTAAAAACTATATTTTCTATTCTTTACCTAAAAATCAAAATTTTCAAAAAACATCCAAAAATTCACTCTATGATAGTTTTAAATTGATGATTTAAAAAATGGTATCATTTTTCTTCAAATTAAAATTATAAAATTTAAAAAAAAAGACCATATAATACATGCCAACACATTTAGTAAGAATAAAACTATTTCATTTTTAATTCAAAAATCACAAAATATTATTATTATGAATATAAATCTATAAAATATAATCATTGGAAACTAATAAATCATGGGATTGACTAAATATTTAAATTAAATATTTTTTTACCCAATGGAATGAATATAATCCATGAATTAGTATGTTATAGTGACCTAGGAATTAGAAGAAATTAGGGCACAAGATTTTATTAATATAGATGAAAAAATTGGAGAGATAATACTATAGTAATACCTTAATATCACCTAATATAATCTTATATAGTTGTAGAAAAATAAGAGGTCTAAATAAATAAATTTGTTTCACAAACCCTAATATTAAGGGAGAGATATTAAATCTACTTTATTTAGAAAACAGGAAGAGTAGATCATTCAAGGAGTGAAAAAACATTTCTTAAATGAGGATAAGATCTTGGGACCAATTAGATCCAAACTGATCAAGGATTGATGAAGGATTCAATATGAAAGAGAGTGGGAGGAGGGAGAGAGTAATAAAGGTTCAATAAAAAAAGATCGAGTGATAAATATTGGGGGTAAGAAATTTAATTGATAATATTAGGTCACAAAATAACTAAAATACACTTATATTAAAGAGGATTTTACTATACTCCTATCATGTACTTGACATAGGGAAACTGGGTACCCTGATGTCTATATAGAATCACCTACACCCACTAAAACCATATTGAGAACCTGATACCAGACCATTAGGTACTTGATTCCTTTTGTAACTTTTCTCCACTTTCTTATTCCAATTCCTTCCTGAAACTATTTAATTACTCTCTTACATCAAAACCAACTAAATATATAAATAAATGGATAAACTTTATTTTAATTACAGACCTTTAATGGTTGAGTTATTTATAAATTTTTCTATATCATACTTCTTTTCCTCAATAAGATTTAATAATATTTCAATGAGAATAAACTTGGCCATTGGATAATCATATTTTCCTCAAGCTCCAAAGTTTCATCCTACAACTTCTTATGATTCAACCTAGCCCAAAAAAGAGGGATCAACTTGCCTCACAACAATTTTTTATTCTTGTTAATGATAATGATATGATTATCTAAACAGGATGCATCAAATTTAAGCTAAATGTCATCATATCAGATCACATGTGAGGGGTTGGGTACAAACATTATAAGTTGAGACACATGGATGATATTATGAATGAAACCAAAATTTAGAGGTAATATAGTTGATAAGAAGCCTCTGTAATTCCTCCTAGGATCTTTAATGGCTTAAAAAATCTTATGGTTAACTTCACTTTCTTTCCCATTCATTGGTGAACCCATACCATAAAAACACATTGGACAAATTAGTCACCAATTATGAATTATAAGGGTCTATTTTGATGATAATCAAAATATTTTTACTTCAATTGAGTGGTTAAAAGTTCATTGAAATAATTTTTCCCATTCTATCATCTGTTAGATGGTATTAGGTTTGATTATTAATGATTAACCTATTTCATTATAATGAAGAAAATAACAACACATTTTTTTTTATATAAAGCCTTGAATGAATCCATTTTAATAAATTTCTAGTAAAAATTATTATATTAAAATTATATAAAATTGAGGTCATCCTCCTATGAGCCACTGAAATTAAAAATTCAAGCATAGAGTATATAATCAAGAATAATAATGGTTCACTTTGACTGATAATCATTATGTGGGT
Source organism: Viscum album (assembly GCA_963277665.1). Classification (NCBI taxonomy): domain Eukaryota; kingdom Viridiplantae; phylum Streptophyta; class Magnoliopsida; order Santalales; family Viscaceae; genus Viscum; species Viscum album. The sequence continues at coordinate 733,315,693 of OY728147.1, read as the reverse complement.
GACAATTGGTTCTCAATTTTATCTATCAACCCAATGATTGGTGAATCCCTTACATTAATAGTTACTTAACCCTTGAGTCACTATCAGATATGATGTTAGTTGGTCTTTTTTGGATTTTAAATTTTTCTTTAACATATAATTTTATAATATCATCCATATAAGAATAGTCATTGATTAGTAGAAATTGAGACATCTTGGTCAAATCTTCCACCATCACCCACATAGTGTAACATCTCGGCCGAAATCACTTGGCCCAAACTGGAATTCCACATGACCTAAGGAACACCAACCAATATTCTATAGGTCATGTGGTATTTTGAGACGAGATCGATGTTTTGGGTCAGGATGTTACATAATCAAATCATATAACATGCTATCTTGTTTTACTATTTTGTGGAGTTGGTAGATAGGAAACATAGAAATGTGTTAAATATTATGATGAAACATGATCCAGTGTATCAAAAAATCCATTATCAAAGGAATTATGGGTTACCAGGGCATGAAATTGAGGCTCTTTGTTTGTGTAGTTATGATCACATGTTTTCACCACATGTGACACACATGAATTTTTTAGGTTGTAATTTTATATGGTTTTTGGATATTGGTTATATTAGAAAGAACCCCTTAATGAGTCATATTAGACACATTGGATCCACATGACATATCTTCATCTTGTATGTGATTTTATGAATGATGGGGGGCTCAGATTTTTTGTGTGAATAAAATTAATTGTGTTTTCACGTATGAGTTCCTAATGAAATTCTATTCAGAAAAACTTCTATGCATGCATATTTTTTTATATAAATTAATGTGATACTATGGTGTAGTAAACCTAGGTGATTATGATGATGGTGATGATGATGGAAATGATGATGAAAATTATGATGAAGTTACTCTATGTATAGATGGTATAGTGTGCTTGTTAGGTTGTTTTCAGGTATTAATTGCATTGGTAAAGATACTCGTGTGAGAATCCATTAGATACTTTTGGTTAATGATGAATACAAAAATATACTATGTGGAGTTTTCCATATAAAACATAGTAGAATTATATTTAACTAAACTTGGAATCTATGGTCCCTCAACAAAAATGGTTTAAAATGAAGCCATTATGGGATATCTGTAGAGATGTACTTAGATGATGTTTGGTGGGTTGTTCCCATAGTGAGACCTTATTATAGGTTATGTGTAAGACCTTATGGCCATATAAATATGAATCTAGTTGCTAGTGAGATAGTGTATCATTTTTAATAAAGGTAACATGAATATAAACACTCCTTGTAACAAAATAGTCAAGGTTAGTTCCATTGAGGTTGTTTTCATTAATGAAAATTTATTATCATTGTGAATATGTTTTTGGAAGGTTTAAAAAGATGTTTTTTCAAATTTCCTTGCAACTCATAAGTATGGGTAACCTAGAGTATTAATATTGATGATACACATGTGGGTTTGGAGTGCTTGGATGCTTGTGGAATTGGGGGAAGGACTAGAGGTTTTCTAACCTGATGGTTTTTAATGACACTATTATTAGATGTTGAGTGAATATCCTAGGATATACGAGCTAGGAAAGTTGGAGCATGGGATAATTCTTAGTTGCTCAATAGAACACCTATGTAACGGGTGGTGCATGGTAAAACTCGATAATAGGACATAACTTTCCTAATGTGGAGAGTTTTGAGTAGTCGAGTTGGTGGAGTTGGCACCTTGTAGAGTTTGGATAGAAAAGTAGTCATTTGAGTAAGGGATCTATGGTCTGTGACTCACAGGGTAACTACTTTGTAATGAGAAAATAATCGTGTTTTTATGCCTTTCTAAGAAATCCTTGGTGCACATGCATTCATGCAGCTGGAATTTTGAAAACCCCCACTAAATAATATTTTGGGAAAAATTTAGCAGCAATTCTAAAAACCACCACTAAATGAGTTTTTTATTTTTTTTATTTTTTTATAATCTTAAATTTGTTTAAAAAATTTTAAAATTATTTTTAGTGCAGGTTTTTTAAAATGCCACTAAATTAGAGGGAAAAAATAAAAATTAATTTTATATATTATTTATTATTTACTATTATATATTTTTTATTATTAAATATGTTAACTAATTATAATGTGTTAATTAATAAATAATTATAATTATTTGTTAGTAATAATTTGAAACATAAAAAAATCTCTAATAAGTTAAAAATCAGTCTTTGACATTAAATAACCATAAATTTTGATCCAGGAGTCAATTTTAGCTCAACAACTAGTCTAATAGAATCTTATGAAATGAAACAAAACAAAATTATCTTATAATTAGGTAGTAATTAAAATATTAAAATTTGTTATAGTTTTAATAAATGTTGGAAATTGAACTTCAATTTCAAACGACCATTAATTTTGACATGGGTGTTTATTTGGGCTCTATCATATATCAAATCAAAGCTCGCAATGACCTCTATGTGCTATTAATTAGTGGGAACCTATATCACAATTTTTCTATGGTCAAAAGAGGATATAAAGGCCTCAAAAACTGAGTTTTTTCTCAGATATCAGGATATTTGAACATTCAATGAGATTTTATCTTCGTTTAAGAGTGTCTTAAAATTGGTTTCATTTCTTTTATGATTTTATTCCATCAATTGATATTCTTATTGATTTGATGGGGTTAGAATTATTGTTGTTTCCCCTCTTTTGAGGATTTATTATCTATTATACTTATCTTTTTATATGTATTTATGAATATTTTTTGTATATTTATATACATTTGTAAATGTTTACACATATATATGTTTATATATTTTTACATCTTATATTTGTAAATATATATAGAGATATTTATATTTTATTTTGTTAATAGATATACTTATATTAATATACAATTATGTATTTATGTGTGTTTATATATATTTATGTAACAAAAATGTGGGTTTATATATATATTTATGTAAATTTTATTATATGTATATATATTTATAGATATTTATATAAATTTATTATTTATTATTTATTATTTGTTATTTTTTTCAATTATTATATATTATTTATTATTTATAATATTAATATTTATACATCAATAATTTTTTATTAATTTTTTATTATTAAATTATTATTAAATTATTATTAAATTAATATTTAATATTTAGTTATTATATATTATATATTATTTCTTATTAATCATTATTAATTAATTATTTAAATATTACGTATTATTAATTTATAATTGAAATATTACATATTTTTTATTTATTAGTTATTATTTATTAATTATTTATTTACAATTTACAATTTATTTATTTGTTAATATTATTTTATTTATTAGTTTACCATTTCATTATTTTTATAATTTAGTTATTTCCTATACGTTAATTATTAATTTATTTTTAACATCCTATTTATTAATTATTAATTTATCATTATTTTTTTTAAATATTTCTTATTTTTATTTTTATTTTTTATTTTTTGTTAAATTTTTATATAATAATTGCTAATTTTTTAATTTGTTATTATATTATTATTAATTTATTATATATTAAATATTTATTTTTTATTTATTCATAATTTATAGTATATTATCTATTATAAATAAATAAATTAATTATTTATCATATATTAATTTAATATTTAATTAATTTATTATTTATAAATTAAAAATTAATTAATTATTAATTAATTACTACTAGTAATGAATATTTATAATTTATAATTTATAATTTATAATTAATAATTAACAATTTATTATTTATCATATACTATTTATTCCTATATTATTTATTTACCATTCATTTATTTTTTATTTAGTAATTATTAATTATAAATTATTGATTATTAAATATTAATTATTTAATATTAAATATTAGTTACTTAGTTCGTATCTATTTTTTTATATATAATTGTTTTTTCTATCGATATATATATATATATACACATATTAAATTCTATTTACTCATGACATTAAATGAATGCTGGATTGGTAAAGCCTTTTTAGAATAACCAAGAGGTAAAAGGTTCAAATCACACCTAATACAAAATTTTTGCATGTCATATATGACATATGCATGCATACATGGTTTGTTAATTTATTTGGTAAATAATAGAGAAACAAGAGACAATAAAATAAATAATAAATAATAATAAATAATAAAATAACAAATAACAAAATAATATAAAAATTAATAATTTTTTTAAAAAATAAACCACCGTGAAAAGATTTATCAATGGTTTAGACCACCACTAAATGATTGTCTAGATTTTAAAAAACCACTTCTAAATCATTCCGTGTCGATTTTGAAAACCACCACTAAATGATTATCGATACCTGATTTAGCTGTGGTTTAAACCGTCACTAAAAATAAAACAAACCACTAATAAATTATTACTCTAGTGTAGTGTGGTTGCATGAAGAGTCGGTTGAACAAGTGTAAGTGGGGTGGTGAGTGGACCAATAATAATGTTAGAGTCCTATTAATAAAGTGAAAGGGTTAAAAGTAGTAGGCCGCTGACGTTTTTGGTTCAAGGAAAACCTTATAGTATGAAACCAACACGTTTGGCATGAATCTCATAAGGCTTGAACTCATTGTGGTTTCTATTAGAGGATTTGTCTTTGTAGAGAGAGACTATATCTGCAATGGATCAAGGTATTATTGTACAATCACCCTAGTTCTCCATAGGATGAAGTGGTCGTGGTTCAGTGTAGTGTCTTGCATAAGGGGATGAGACCTATCTAGGTCATAGGTTGTAACTCATTCTTAGGATACTGAAATGTGTTATACATGTTTAGAAAGGATCATTTGGTATTGTGAACTGTGTTTTACAAATCCAGGTTTGTGAAGTGCTTTCTTGAAAATCAGCTATGAATGGACGGTCATAGTTAGTCGTTATGTTCTATGATAGACTATTCATGGGATAGGTATACTGATGTACGCATTATGAAGAGACTATAAAGATACTCCTTTATTGGGGAGCATTTACCTAACATGTTTCAAATGAACTCTCTTTTGGGAAGTGTCATGGTCGTACATAAGATTGACTATTAAATGATCATGGTGACTCTATGAGACCTATGTGAGGTGGAACCAAGAGAATCTGATTCCTCATTAAATTACTAATTCTTGATTAAGATTTAGCACTCGATAAAGATCAATATGGGTTTGGAATCTTGGAAGAATTAGTGCGAACCAAGAAAGAGTCAGATCATTGGTGCATTGATGCAAAATTGAGAGCTTTATGTCAGGTGCAGGTGGATGGTGAAAGAACTGGGGAAATTACTTCAAATTTAGTTCAGACTTTGGTAGGGAATTTGTATTTATTTAATAGTGCCTATGAGGCTTAAGGAACTGTGATTGGTAACTTCTTGGTTTGTCATCTTCTTTGGCCACGTACTTTTGTAGGTGGCCAGTTTGAAGTGAACCGATTGGTGTTTTCATGTGAAGTTAATTACAAAAGGTTAGAACTGTATCCAACTCATTTTATTAACCATGATTGAGGTTTTTATGGATCAGTTTTTCCTTTTTGTAAAGGATAACTAGATCAGGTTGTGTTGATCAGTAAAGAATTGTTAGACTGGTTTAGTACTAGGAAAATTTGTAGGATATTAAATTTTAATCCATTCCTACTTTATAATTGAGTGTGATAGAGTTGGACCGCACGAGAAATGTTTTTGGATTACTAAAATCTTGTTTGTAGGGAAATTCTTATTGTGGGGAGTAGTGTGATGCTTCAAAAGGAATAAGAATAATACATATTGGTGTGTTGTGTTAGTTTTATTTGTGATCATAGTTTGATGTTTTGATAACAAAGAACTTTTGGATCGACTTCTGGTGTTCATGCTCAGAGTCATTTAGAATGAGCATGGTGGAAGTTCATAGGTTAGAACAACATTAATGCAATGAGTCATTTCTCAAGGATGTAACGTGGTGGAATCCTTATAGATGGTAGTCAATGTAGATTCGGAGGCATGTTTAATATGCTCCCAAAAAATTCCCATGATTAAGAAGTGATATAGAGGGGATATTTTAATGGCCCATGTCATTACATGTATTTAATTTTGGATGAAAAATGAACTTTGTGTATGGTGGATTTCTTGTTTGGAGAATCAATTGTATAACAGAGGTATGACCTTTATGAAAACCTATAGAAGATGTTTTTAGACTTGAATGAATGCTTGGAGTTTGACTCGTGGATTCAAAATTCTGCATGTGAGGCTTCAAGTATCTGAGGCTACTGTTGTAATCACTGGCCATCTGGTGGGGTTGGCAGTATCACTATTGTGCAGTAGGTCACACTAGAAAGCTAGTTGACCCTAACCAGATAACTGGTGGGGTGACCTAGGTTTGAGTTAAATAATGTCCTTTCCACCTTTTTCCGAACCTAACCCCCCTAAGTATTTATTCCATTATCTCATTTGTTTGATGAATTTGGAAATACACTCCTCTCTTACTCCCTCCAAGCCCTTATTTTGATATTTGGTGGATATAGGAATGATAAAATAGAAAATCAAAAATGGTCCTCTATTCTTCTTCAGTCTCAGCTTTCCACTTCCTCATGTGGTAGTGGATCATTGTTCTATCCACCATGGATGAGCCCCTTAGTTTGTTTAAGACTTCTTCATCCCTTTATATCTTAATTCTATTTAAATTCTCTTCTCCTAGATCATCTTGTTTCTCAATTGATCATTGAATTATTTTCAAAAAGAGAATCAGATGATAATTACATCATATCTTGATTATATTGTCTGAAATTGATGAGGATTTGGATCAATATAGCCAGAGGATGTCTCATGATGATAAACACATTCCATTTCTGGTAGATTTTTTATAAGTAAATTTCTTGGTTGGTTTTCTTCAAGAGGATATAATTCAATTAGATTAAATTGGTCACTACTTTTTTTGCCTCACTATATGGATTTTTTTCAAGAATAATCTTGGATGTATATTATGGATCTTCCATGGGTGGTTGATTGAGTTTCCATAAAGGTAGTGAAATTCATCTTGTCTTTTGGAAATTATGCCTTTCCCCTTTTAACTGAGTTTACTTGTAATCATTAAACTAAATTTAATTAATTATTTTAAATTTTTGGGAATGATATTGAAACTCAAGGCGATATATGGTGGATAATTATACTTGGAAGACTCAAAAAAAGACACAAGGATTTCCTTGGATGGGAGTTTTCTTTGTTTAAGGTAGGTGGTACCATGTAATCTACCCTATAGTTTATACAAGGTTTATTAGAATATTCTATGAGGTTACATACTTTTGGTGAAAAAACATTAATTCATAACTGTATTATGATTGTGTAATTCTTAATTAGCTAATGATTCTCAAGTCTTACCTAATTAAAGAAAACATGACTAATGCTTAAATAATTAATGATCCATAAGTCTTAATTAATTAAATAACAATTTGTTAATGTAGTTGGACACCTTGGGGTGTGTGTTGTGCTATACAATACCAAGTTCCCATGTATGGTGACTTATTCCATGGGTATGCTTAGATAACCTTTGACCATGTTTGATCTTGATCGAATGTGTAGATGTTACGACTCAAGATGATATGCTAGACATTTTTATATGTTCACTCTTATATTCCTTGATGTGTTACCTCTATTGACGTAATGTTTTGACCATTCTTTATAATGATTACATGTCGGTGAGTGTGTATCTTTTAAGAACCTTTTTGATAATTTTTTCAAAGAGTATGCCTGTGGATCCCATTTCACCATGTTTGATGATGATCACATGTATTTTTATGTTGATAATAAATAATAATAATGAAATTCTATGCCTTATTAGATTTATTACCTTGTAATTTTAGTTACCATGCCTCATAGGTATCTTTCTTACTTCTTGAAATCGGTGTACCATAATTACAAGGTTATCCCATATAGGGAATGTTAGCGTGACTTAGGAGGATTCCAAACATAGAACTCAGCACAGGGTAAGGAAACAATTATTCCTTTTAGATTCCATTTCATTCATTAATTCCTACTGAATTCAATTTAGTATGTTACTAAAAGCTTAGTATATTCCATGTAGCATGATCACTATATTCCTAGTAAATGATAAGAACATGAATCACTTGATGCCTAGCTGATTAGAAGTATCTTGTTCACACAATTCCATGATCTATGTTGACCATCCTTGTGGATAGTTTTTGATTATTACCAATATATTGATTTTATATATGAAATGGAGCATAATTAGTTATATTCAGGGTTTGTGGAATCTTAGTAAGTTCTTGATTTCCCAGTACATAGTTTTTATCTCTTGTCTGTGCTTGGTGATATTATATTATGCTTGTGTAGTAGTGTTTTTCCATTTTAATTTATGCTAATATTATAACATGAACATACTATGAATATTAATAGTTTGTTACTAAAGCAAATTGTTTTTTCATACGGAGTTATACTCACACGTTTCTCAAGCAGCCATGAAAATTGGGTACCAAATCCATCCTCCCTTGTTGCTGGTACATGATGGGATTAAGAACATGTTTGATCTTTGAGAATGATAGATCACATTGTGTCTGGATATTGGGATGAGATGAATAATGGTGTTTTAGATCTTGTAGTCATTTTTTTCCTATCATATATGTAATATCCTTAGTGGGTGATCAATGTATTTCTTCTAGTTGTGATTTTTGAGTATGTTGTTTCCACATCCATTCATACAGCTGGTTTACTTTTGGTTTCACTTACTCTGACTATATATTGATTACATGTATGGTCATTTAAATGTTATGGTGTACTATGATTGAGGGTATAGTCTCCCCAATACAATACCTTATACCCTCACTACTAGTTACTAGCATACGAGGATGTACACCTGAGGTCAGATGGAATTCCATATTGGGCACGGTGACTCAGTTCTGGATATTACACACTATATCTCGAGCTCACAGGGAACTATGTGAACTAGTCACAAAATACATTAAAATTTCATCCCATTTGTATATAAGTAGGGGGACTAGATTAAGAGTAACCTTAAGATGTTTTTGCAATTTATTTACCTATTTATAGTTAAGTCATATTATTAAAAGTCTTGTGTTATCATTCTTTATGTCAGAACATGAAAAATGGAGAGTAATATCATGATACCTATTTTTGATTCAAGGGTGTACTCCCCATCAAGAATGTTGAAATTACATCATCAATGCCACTTTCATATCTTTATGGATTATGAGTATTTTATACACATATAATAATAATTGTGAATCATATAACTTTCAATCAATGATCTCCTCACCATTGAGTTTCACAAAAATAATGATACAATCATAATCAGATATCTAGGAGTCCTTGACATACTCTATGATAGATGAGTTGATATTTACATGGTGTTGTCTTGATCCACTGTGATCCTCAATCATATCCAAGTGGAGTCCATCCATAAGTGAAATTAACCCCCATTATTACTTTTCCTCCATCACCTTTTTAGTGTGAATTTTATATTTGAGAGTGTTAACAAATAAATATGAATTTTCAAGATAATATTGGATATCAAAAATCAAATTATTGTATAAACTCTACCTAGAAACACTCTATTATATTAGAATACCTTTTATAAATTATAAATTTTTGGTTTTCGTGTTTGGTTAAAATTACAAAGTATTCACTAAAAAATAAATATTCAAATATATTAATTCATGAACAATAGTGGCCAATAACAAATCATTGGTATGGTAGTTATTTTAACTTGTAAAAAGTTTCCTATAAACCATATTCCTCTACGCAATGACCCTACATGTATAGAAAACAAATAATAATCAAATATTAATTATGATACACCTCAAATCCTTCAGTCAATCGAGGTAGCATAAGATTATGCTTGGTGGTCAAATTATATTTCAATTATTTAATGGATACTTTACACTAGTCATAAAACACAAATATAGTAATTTTATTTGTCAAAGCTATCATAAGAATAACAATATTTGAGAAATATTGAATAAAGTGGTGGTATAATCCTATGAGTATGAGGAAAATTATTATTTTGAAGACACTAGAATAAAATTTTTAGGACAATATAGATCAAATAATTTTAGGATCCACTAAAATTATATCATCTAAAATTTGGTGCCTAATTAATTTCACCTCATAGATCAAAAAATAAAAATTAGGTAACTTTTTATACACGAGATAGTATCATGTAGTCTCCACGATGATAAAAATATGTCGATCATGCTCAACCTGAGATCTATAATATATTTTAACCTTACACATAAAGACCATGAAAAATGAGTATAGGAACATATGAATGAATCTATTCATTAAATCCATGGATAAAATAATGGTATTAATCAACCTGAATATAATTACAAAATAATTATAATGACCATATCATCTTTTAAAATACATATTTAGAACATAACTAGTTATGAATCGTTAGTTATGAAATACTAAGTGATGATTGATTTTGTACAACCACTTTTACTCTTTTAATTTATCAATGATATCCTAAAATCATGCAAAATAGTAATTATTATTGATCATCAACTCATTAAAATTCATATAATTCATATAGAGGCTTAAAATCCCATTAACCTTCTTGATGAGGAAAACTAGAGCACCCCAATGAGATGTTCTCGATCTAATGGACACCATTGATTCAATTTGGTGAAGGGAAACTTCTAAGCCCATAAATATTTGAAGATTTCAAAACAAATTTAAGGGCTACTCAATATCATATTAAAGTAGTTCAATGTAGGCAAATTAGTTATGTCGAAAATTGGAGGAAGGAATTGGAATTCCAATTGGGAGATCATGTTTTCTTAAAAGTATCTTTTTGGAAGGGTGTTATAAGGTTTAATAAGAAGGGAAAGTTGAACCCTGTGTACATTAAAAAAATTTTAATTTTGGAAAGGATTGGATCCAAGGATTATAGTTTGGAAATTCCATCATGCATCACAAAAGTACACGATGTGTTCCTTATATCATTGGTAAGGAAGTACTTGCCAAAACCAATGCATGTCCTCACCTATGATGGGATAGAATTGGGAAATTATCTATATTTCCATGAACAACCCATATATATTCATGATAATAGAGAGAAAGTACCGAGGAATCATATGGATCGAATAGTAAAGGTACTTTGGAGAAATAAAAAAATGAATAAAGAAATGTTGGAACTAGAGGATATTATATATAAAAACTACCCTCATTTGTTTATAAGTTAATATCCATTAAATATTGAAGATAAAATTTTTGTAGAATGTAATAATGAAAAAACCTAATAATTAATGATTTATATCCTTTTAAATAAATTTAATCTCTTCCATAGCTTGCGATGCACACAATACGGGGTTCAAACGATACATGATACTCAATTAAAATATTATTATTTAAACACGGCCATTATCAATAGACATTATATTGGAGGGTATTAATATGAATAAATTAATTATTAGAATTCTATTTTTTACACATTTATAAAATAAAATCACTGGCTATATATTAAATATAATTAAAATAAGATCTATTTGAATGAAAAAGAAATTTTCTATAAAAACTGTATTTTTCTAAAAGGCGACTCAGTTGTTCTTTGTGCACATAATTTAAAATTATTTTTTTTACCAATTTTGAGAAAATTATTTGATAAAATAGACTTACTTTCTTAAATAATAATAAAAAAATTATATTAGGTTTAATTTTTGGAATTTTTTTTAAAAGTTTCATTTTTTGATTAATAGTTAAAATACAGTTTTTATTGAAAACATCCATTTCATTTAAATTAATTTATAAATTTATTTTAACGTGAAATTAGTTCAATTATGTTATAATAAATAAAATATAGGTCAATGGAATCAATTTAATAGTGAATTTTTATATTTAAAAATTGTATACTTATGAGAATTTTCTATTTGGAAACTCTCCTTTTCATCGCCTTTGTGAGTATAATTTTAGATTAGATTTTTCCACTTCTGTGAATAAATTTTAGAAAAATGGATTCAATATTTTTGATAAAAATAATTTATTATATATAATATGTTTAAATAAATTTCTTACTATTATGAATCGTAAAATAATTAAAAATTAATTACCGTAATTAATGTAAAACAGATTTACAGGGGGAGGGGGGGGGGGGGGGGGTTAAACTAAAAAGATAAGGGTTAAAATGCCCAAAAAACTATTCCAATACTAATTTTATAGCCGTATTTATGCTCTATAATATAAAAGGTTTGATAATGAGAAATTATGGAGGATTTTGGCATGATAAAAACGTGGTTATCACATTATCTTTTCAAAACTTCCATGTGTGTCCTCTCCCACACTTATAAAAGTCCAACCCCTCTCCAACCATATTAACACTAGTAAATATTTAATGTTAAAACAATATCAAAACAAATAAATTCACTAATTACTTAAAAAATTCCTTGATCCATTTTCTTATAAAAAAATCATCATAGTAAGGCTTTCTATGAAAACCTAAAGAAGTTCGCTGAAGAAAAGGTAACATTCTTAAACAAATGTTTTCATTTTATTTTATATTAGAACTCCTTATAATTTTATTTAATCATGATAATATAATAATAAAAATTATATAAAATATAATTATAATTTATTATGTTATTTTAATAAACTATATCTATCTCCTCTTTCATCAAATATAAAATGAAACTGTCGATCATGTGTATGACGGACTGCCACCACCTGAACTGATGTAACTTACATTCCATCAACACCTCTAATGGTTCGATATAATTATGGATTTAATATTTATATATAATATTTATGATGTAATTATAGTTATATATTTATTATATCACATATACCTTCTTACTTTCCATTCATTTTAAAATATGACACCGTCGCTCGTGTGTACGGCGGACTACCGCCTCATGAAGTGATGTGATCCATTTATTAATTACACTTTAAATGGAATATGATAAAGATAAATTTAATTAATATATGTTATATATATGATATGATATTAATTATTTAAAATAAGTTTATCATACTATCCCATACCCTTTCACTTGTTAAGGGAATGATATCGACGCTCATGTGTACGTACAACTACCATCTTCATGAAGCGACATGATTTATTTTCTTTGACCAACATTAAAAAATGTTTATAATATTTTATAAAATTATTTAATATTATATTAATTACATTATTATCATTATATAGATGATTTATTTATATCCTATGTACCATAACCAAAACATTATTGAAAATACATGCTCAAAAAACATGGCATTTAACACCCAAAACAATGAAAATATTTGGATTTTATTAACAAAGAGGCCTTAAAATGTTAAAATAGGATCATATATGATATTTGTTCTAGTATAAATTAATAAAATTATAAAACCATAACACAGGATGTTAAATCACATTCTACTAAAGGAATGCGTGATGTAAGGGACTTAGTCTAAATTTCACTTCATTGAGACATATTTTATTATTGAGGAACAAATTTATTTTATATAGTGTACATAATACCATTTTTTCATATTATATAATGAATAAATTAACCTTCATGGTATTTTATGTTTTAATTTTATATTTTCTAAATAAAAGGATTTTACAAGAAAGTTACCAAGTTGTAATGGATTTTGTCTCAACTTCTATTTCATTGAGACATATTTGTTAATATGCAAATATTCAATTATTTTTGTGGTGTATATACCTACCATTTTATGTATTTAACATAAATAACTATTTATTAATGATTATTAATTTTACTTTTAAAGTTTAGTATTCATTTGGTGAAAATTTGGATGTTACGAAAGAGGTCAAAATTATTGTTCAATCTCACTTTCTTAAGTGATTGATTACATTCACCTAAAAAAAAAACTTTTTCATGAACATTTTTCATTGGAAATTAATTCTCACATAAATATAAATATTATTGTATCATGTATATTATAATTTCATAAACCATTTACCAACTTTAAAAATGTTGTTTACATTGAATTTTATTTGATTAGATGGGGAAATATTGTTAAATCCACATCCTTTACTCAATACTGATATTTGATGACAAGGAATATTGATTCATAAATTAAATAAATTATTTGATATATGAGGAATGATTTGGACATGAGGTTATGGGTGGGGACTAGTTATAGATATCCCCTTGGTGCATCGACATTTCTCATGATACAAATCAATTGGCCAAACTAGATGAGTTTTTACCGAGTAGTTTTAAATTGTCTTGTGAATTGTCTTGATAGTAGAGGTATTCAGGGTCCCTAAGACCAAGAAATCTAATAATTAACATTTAATTCATTTAGAGTTTATTAATTATTAATTTTCATGATATTTTCATAATGATATTACATTTCAATTCATTTCATTCTCAGTTTATTTATTAAAATAAAGTATGTTCAGTTATTTACTTTTACTTTTTGATCATGTATTTTCCAATTATGATAGGAAAGTTATTGATAAAATGGAATGTGAGTTCAGTTATATAAATTTTCATATTTATTATTACTTATTTATTAATTAAAGGTTCTGCTATATGTAACCCTTATAGAGTATTTGAGATCACCCTTATTTTGGTTCCTTTCCCAAGGATATGAAGAGGAATTATTAGAGTGTGTACAAGGATTCCAATTGATTTATATAAATATGATTTTTATTTTAGTTTCATATGAAGATTAGGTATCAAATATGTATTTATTTCTCCAAAACTGCTAAACATATTGGTCTTTAAAAATTTGAACCCATATATCTATGAAAATGTAATAAAGCAAACATCAGCTCTGGGTTTATTGGAGTTAGGGTAATTACATCATAGTTTACTAGGACCCCAGCCTCATCATAGAGTTGGTAAACAGATGGTTCCTAAAATAAAAAAATGTTTACCTCTCACATATGGAAGTGGGTATATATATATATCTAAGAAATTTACAAGATTAGATGAGTCACTATCCTTAACAACATGTATGATGAGTTCCACTCAACCTAAAGTGGTTGGGATAATATTGAATAGACCCCCATTCTAGTGGGGGTAAATTCAATATGGTTGAGTATAAGATTAATAAGGATGTTTATCTATCTATTAATGAATCCTTCAATTTTTATATCATTGTTTTTAATGTTCATATAGATCTCCACCCCAGAAAAATAGGTAAATTTTGTGCCTAAGTGAACACACTAGTGGCACCCATCATACATACTGGTTTATCCTAGATGATTAGGAATATATCTTATGGTGTTACCATGAAATGTAAAAAATGGGCCTAGTTATTATACTTGAATGAATTATATAAATTTTATTTATTGGATGGTTATTTCCATATAGATATTCTATAACTATAGGGAGAGCTATAACTGCTATGAGAGCTACATAACTAGGATCAATAGCATGAGTGAACCTAACCATACCAAGCTTAGGGAGACTCTACCAGTTTTTTGGTCATGTTCAGCATAAAAAACCGAAAATAAGACCTATAGTACAATTTATTTCCTACATAGTTTGATAATACTGAAGCATATTTGTTATGTCCTAAAGAACATAACGATGGACCCTCTATTTTCCTATAAAACCTTATTATTAGACATTGTAGGTGTATATATTAAAAAAATAGATTCACAAGTTCTAGAATATGTCATAGGGAGTTACTAAATACTCAATATTGCTACTTACAAGGATATTTTTGGGACATTTTTGAAAAAAATCAATGGATTATTAGATTAATCTTCATATATAATCATGTTTTTGGAAGGAGAACTCATAGAAAAATATTTTAGGATATATATTTTTGATACTTATATTCAATCTAGGTTCAGGCATCAATTTCATCATTTTTATGATGTGATCTTATCTCCCTTTTATATAGTGTGTGGTGATCAACACCCATTTATTCTACGCTAATTTTGGTTGATGTTAACATGCATGGACATTAGTTCCATAACCGGACTACAATAATTCAATGATCTAGTTAGACTATAATTCGAGTATGATCTATCATGTATAAAATATTACCAATGTTTAGTCTTCATGGGATTTACTTCAAAAACATGATGAACATCATTCTAAATAATGGAAAAATTATAGAGAAAAAATGATTGGGAATGAGATATCATTGATCTGGATTCCATGACCAATGGAGGGGATACCTCGACTACTCCCATGAAACATCCTAAGAGATATCCATAACCTATGATATTCATGGTGTCAACCGAGGCTATAATTCCACATATTTATCTCTATTGACCCAAACGTCTTAAATCCAATATCAATAACATATTCATCACCTTTACAGAAATTCTAAATAGGTGAAATGATCAATAAATATATCCCAATTTTATAGGATAATGAATCTTTAGGTGAGAATTTTTTTTGAATGATCCAAATAATTATTGAAAGGGAATGGAACATATATGTTCTATAATAAAAAAGTATCTAATTTTTGATATAGGGAGAAAGGAAGATATACTTTTCCAACATTTTGTGGGTATGGGTATATGAAGATTTTACTATTGGGAATTATATTCTATCATTCAATGAATTTTATCCACCCAAGAACAATTAGTGATCAAGGAGAGGAATATTTATACATTTGAATGCATGAATAACTATGGAAAATATATGGAACTAACTACATAGAAGTTGCAGTGGTGCGCTACTGAGTAACTCTAGATTTGTGACTTTGTGGTTACATAGACAATGTAAATAAAATAATACAAGGATCACATGATACACATGTGGAAAAAATATTAGTATTCATTATAAAAATTAAGAACATTTCAGGAGGAATCGATAATTGGACGCATTCAAAAAACAAACATTCTCTAAATCTAAGGCTGGAACTATTAAGTGAGTGGATCTCTACACATCCATAAGTGATTCTCTTTAATAATTTTCCTACCATCTAAATTCTTTAAACCATATTCAGTTATAGATAACACTACTTGATTTTCATTGTATATTACAAATGAGAGATACTATAAATTATGTATTTTCACTTTCCTTCATATTATTTGAATGAAAAAAATAAGTTATCCTTAGAAATTGTTTGTTTCTTTATTTCACTTATAACTTCAACTACCAAACATTGTACTATTTGAAAGTAAAAATATGTTAATATCATAATAAAATATTTCATATAGAAGTCTTATGAAAATGGAAAAATTAAATCATAATTTCTAAATATTGGAGCCAATTATTAAAGGTGAATCAATAAAATTTCTTCAAATATATACCATTGGATGGATACATGAGATAAAAATATAATGGAACATATATTATATCTTTGATATTGGGATATATTGAATAATGGAAGAATTTTAAATTTTTTATCCCCCTAATCACGCACTTAGATAGATATAAGTGATCCAAATGTAGTGACACACACAACATCACAATAAGCTAAAGAAATCACATTTAGATAGGGGTAGGATTTACTCTTAGGTGTGTTCTCTTAGATGTATATATGTTTTCCTAATATAGAGGTAGATATACTATCACCATAATATATGGTTATACCATTTATATAAATATATTTGAATGACTTAATAATATGATTATCATAATGGGTGATATTTGAATGAGGATTCCAACATTCAAAAGGGATCAAGTACCTTGAAATTAGAACTTCATGTATTTTGCAAAAATCATTTTGGCTAATATAAAATTAAAAAATGGTTCTCTAATTGTTTTCATTTGACCATGGTTGAATTTTTCTTAGGATATATGGTTGAATACTAAATATTTTATTCTTTTTCCTTTTCACTAAATCTTTTCCTTAATCATTTGATGGAGGGGATTAGAATGAAAGAACATAGATTTTTCCCAGGACACCATTTTTAGGTTTTTGACATAAAATGTTTTGTGTCTTTTCATTTATCAAATGGTCAATTTTGTTTAGGATACATAAGGTTCTATCTTATCAAGCAGAGACTTGTCTTCTTCCTTGGATTCCATTTTTATATTTTTACCCAGGTGATTGATGTGTCTCTTGTGATTTTTCATTTTATGTTAATATAATTCAACTTAGGGTTGTAAGTTTTTAAGGTAAATTTTTTTTAACCAAATTAATGGGGAAATATACCCAATATAAAGGGAAGGTATACCTGATGTGAATGAGTGTCCAATGCTATAATAAGAAACCTTAGGGTCCGGTGGATGAATTTTAAGGCCATAGTGATTGTACTATCATTTCATGTGGTTTAAAGTTGTGTAAGAGGACCATAAAGGGTACAAGAATAGGACATCCTAATTTTTCTTTGATTTCAAAAATTTTTAACATCAAGGGTATTGGAATATACTTGAATAAATGAATTATAGGATGTGAGACACATAAATTGATGTATTTGAAACAAATTAAAATAATGGGTCCTAATAAAATTAATTTGTTGGTGCATAGTGTAGGAGGACCTTCTACGTAGGTTGAAATATGATTCTAGTTGGATGTGCAGAATATGGTGGATCATATATCATTATCGTGAAGAGGTGTCATGTGGAATGTAAATATGATCATTACAGTACCCATGAATTATTTTTAAATATCAAAATACTTAAATAATGATTTAGGTTTTATAGAAAAAAGATATTCATGAATTCTTAGAACACACTAAAAGTTACAACATGTTGTATTGAAGACATTCTAATGGTGAAGGGATGTGATAGAATAATTCCATGAGTTTGTGAAAACAATAATAGAGAGGAATTATCAGTGTGAATAATTAGACTTATCATGAATTAAATTATACTCAAATAATAGTTTAATCACACATTCAACATGAAAGGTAGTCTTTATCTAACCTTTTCCCAAAACAGTGGGTCCATCGAGTATTTTAACACCCTGGTATTTTAGAATATATTTATCTTTAGAAAATAAATGTATTAAATTTATTATGAATAAAAAAAATAAAATTATGTGATTAATGATTTTACATTATTAAAGGAAGAATATTATATGATATTTAAATGAAATATATTTATTTAAAATTAATTTTAATTCATTTAGGAAATACTACTGACCCTAAAGAACTGGTCTAAAGGATTTTTTATGACATTTTTTTGAAATATATATTTTATTTAAAAATTAATTCAGAGAGTTAAATTATGAAAAATTATTTTCTACACTTGAATAAAATTAATTTAGTGGTTATAAATTATTTATAAATGAACAAAAAAATTTGATCATAGAAATAGTTTTTTTTTTGAAAATTTACATAAATATAGAATGTGTTTTAATATTAGTAAATTAAATTAACAATAATTAATGAATTATTTTAATAAAAGGTGTATATAATATATTAAAAAATTATTTTAACATTAATTTTATGGATTCTACTAGGAAATTAATGAGAATAAATTCAGTGCTATGCTCAAAAATGCATTTTTTTAAATACAATATACATTGTGTTGTGCACGATTATTTTAAAATGAATTTTCTTCTATTATAAGAATTAAATTTTATAATAATTTTACATATTTTAAATAATAATTTATAAATTTGATAAGAATTTTAATTTCATTTTTGGTCACAATGAATTGTAACTAATATAAAAATTCATTACCACAGTAATGGTTAAAAGGGTTAATAACGGGGTAAAAAAGATATAGGGGTTAAAATAAAATAAAATATTAAACAAATACTATTTTTATGTGTATTTAGATCCATAATTATCCTATCTACTAATTTTTTTCTTTATTTCCACATTCTTGTGAATATGACTTTATTATATTTTAATACTTCAAGTACTTACAAGAGTGTCACTACCCTCACATATATAAGGAGGTCCTCCCACAACTCATTCACACAATTTGAGAAATGTAAGTCTATAAATCCCTGAAAAATAAATTCATAAATTCATTCCACCTATTTTATATATTATGGTACTCCCAAAATACCAACCTTTGAAGGCTCAAGGTGAATCCAAGAGAGGTTTCCCGGAGAAGGGGTAACTGTCTTTACCGATCCTTTTTGAGGTTCATTATTCATTACCATATTAAAATTATTATTTAAGTATCACTAATATACCTAATTTTTTTTCAAAATTCTATATCCATTCTTCACCTTATTTTTATCTCATAAGAATTGATAATGTTGTTCACGCATACAAGCAGACTACCACCTCTACCAAGAGATGTGATTTTTTTCATGTCCACCATAAATATATGATTATATGGATGAATTTAATGAATATTAATGATATATAGGATACTATTATGATTATAAAAATAAATATAATTATTCATCTTTTTTTATATCATTTATTGGTAAATAAAAACTTTACTTGTGCGTACATACATACTACTGTCTCTACAAAGTGACGTAATTAATTAATCATTAAAGATTATATTAATGGTTATACTAGTTTATATAATGAATAAATATGATAATTATAACATTTTCAAGATTATTTTTATGATTAGACTATGAACAAGGAAAAATTAATGAAACTATGAAACCAAAACATGCAAGGGAAACAAACCAGTTTTCACCCGGTTGTTGATTTTAATTAATAACTGTCAATGGAATAGAAATAAAAAGTTATAATATAATTATATATTTTAATATATATATGAATATTTTTATTTCATATATTTATAATAAATATAAATTTACTCTAAAATAGGATAAGAGTGCGTATGAAGACAGTCAGGACTCAAGGTAAAATTTTATATTTTAATTTCATTTTTATTTCGGATTTTTATTTCCTGAATATAATATGGGGTAATTATATATATATATATATATTATAAGCAATATAGTTACTTATTATTTAATAATTTATACAGTTTTTAGTTTTTACATTCACTCTACTGTATTTTTTACATAAAATGTTGGAGAAAATGTTCTTTTAAGAAAAGATGGCCTTATTTCCCATTTGGTCGAAAAACTTTTTCTCTATTTACATTTTCATTAAAATTATTTCAAGAATGATTCTTTATATGATAAAATGACAATTTAATAAAATTTTTAACCATATATTAAATTATTTTAAAAGTTTTAAAAAGAATATTTTTATTATTTTCCAAACGAGGCACTTTGGGATTTTTCACTAAAAGTGTGAAAATAATATCTATTTTAACATTTATCGAATGAATGGATTTATATGTTATAATAAATATTATTTTATTGAAATATTAAATCAATAGAGTAAAAGTATATTTTCAAGTTAAATAATTTTCTTAACATTCTAGGAATTTTTATTTAATATTTTATCAAAAGAAAAGGATACTTTTCCCATGATTTCAAAGAAAGGTACCAATGTTATTCTAAAGGTATTTTTCATCTATGTAAAAATACTTTTTATGTTTATTATTCTACACCATGGATATTATATAATGAAACTAACCATGATATTTCACTATATGTATTTTGATTGTGTGATGTTGAATTCCTTATGAACTTAGTTTGTTTTCTTTGGTTATACTATAATTAATTGATGAATTTACATAAGATATTGTGATAAAAATATATATGGTTTTAATAATGTGATTGGTGGGTATTTTGAAACCCTATGATTAATTAGGAATTAATTTATATCCCATGAGATAATGTATATATTATGGGGAGTGTATCCATTACATAAATGAAATTAGGTTGGGGAGTAAACAAAATGTATTATAGGACTTTATATACTATTTGATGATGGTTTGATAGTGATCCTTGATTAATGAAATGATTTCATAAGTTTTTTACTATTCCAAAATTCCTATGAAATAATATTATTATCAGGATATGATCTCATGTACAATTCTTTATTAAAGATGATTCCTTCTCTTTTGACACATTTCTATTAAAATTTTAATTGTTTCTTCCACGACTCATGATTTATGATATATTAATGATTTATTATGAACATTTTATGGTATGATCATGTTATCACAAACTTATAATTATATTATTATTGAATATGATCATAAATTGATATCTCCCATGTTTTCCCTTTACGAAGCATATGATATCACCCTTATGTTTTTATTTTATATAGATTATTAATAAAGGTTTTAAGCATTATATATCAAATAAGGGTATTATGAGAGAAGAAATTTTTGAGATATGTTGAAGATATTTCATTAGATAAGTTTATTATGTATATTTTCTTTAAATAAACTAAACCTTTATGGTTCTGTGGTGTGTATATTTTTAAATTTATTAAATATTCATATAAAATGAAGAAATATTTATGTATTTTATGCTTTTGTGCCCTTAGTTGTTATCATAGTATGTTTTATTTAATTTTTGAAATTAATTTATTAAGAATATAAGGATATAACTTATCAATACCTATAATTAATTGAAACTTGTATATGGTGAACCAAAAAGTGTCATAGGTCAATAAAAACGTGTCATAATTTATGAAATATTGGTAATAATTTTCATGATTATATGATTCCTCACATTTACTATTATATCTTGTTTCATACACTATGATTTTTAGTTTTAATTAATAGTTGGTACCATGATTAATCATATTAACAATTAATGTAATAGACAATTAAATGGTTGTCCTTTTATGAAACTAAATTACACGAGATCTAGAAAACAATATCTTATTTCTATGATCACATAAATATACCAAGAAATGAATCACAATGATATAATAAATGAGAAAAATATGGACCAAAACAATATTGAGTCTTTTATGAGTTGATATTATCTTTATTTTAATGGTTTCTATAGTACATTAGTTTTTGGAAAATACATCTGTATGACTAAAAGGATAGTTATTTTTCTATCCCTTAGACCATTAAAATGTTTTCATGGTGGGGTATCATTTGGAAGGATAATTAAAAAAATTGTTGAATCTTATAAATAATAAAATTAAATATGAATAAATTGACCATATGGAATTGGATGAGTTTAATATGGTATTTTTTAGTGAAAACATTACTTGAAATATTTATTGAAAAAATGGAAATGGAATTCCTTGATCTTAAGTTGGTTAATAATGAATTTATTTGGAACCTATAAAGAAATTTTTACATGATTTATGAAGTAATTTTTTGGTTTTATCATTGAACATAAAATAAAAATAGATAAATTATTTTGTAGCTTAATAGTTAGTCTCTAGAAGTCATTATCCATAAGAAAATTTAGTGGATATGAATAAATACATCAATGTTATATCATGGTCAAAATAGTGAGTGGATATTCCCATCATTATAATGGTTTAGATAATAAGATAAATATGGGGTTTGAAGGAAAATATAATAATAAAACCCATGAAGGATAGATAATAATTATTCCTTTATTCTAGAAGCGTGGAGTGAAGAAAGGGGAAATTAACACAATAGAAATGGTAAAAGTTTAAAGTGAAAAAAAGAAGGCCATCAAGCTTGTGATTTCAAAATATATGTAAATATGAAATTAAAAGAAATGTGATGGTCAGATTAGATAACTCATGAGGGGGGTGAATTTAGTATCTATAAAAATTTATGTTCAAAAGGTCACTTAAAAGGATTCTCCAATAAAAGTGAATACATTCCAGTTAATCAAGGTAATACAGTTATAATAGTTTACATATTAAAATAACTTCTCAAAAGATTGATTAATTCTCATTAATATCAATGTGAGTAATTTATATAAACTTTGAAGCTACTCTAATAGGAAAAAATCCATAAATTCTATCCAAGACTAGAAATCAATGTAAATTGTAGTTTTCTGAATTAAAAAGTAAAAAGAGAAAAACCAAATTAAAAGACACAGTGTATAAGAAAAGTGGTTCAGTCTCAAGTTGAGACCTGATCCAATACACTTAGTGATCACCTGTCACTAAGTAGATTATATTAAAAAACTTGTTCCATACCCTGTATCAGGGTAAATAATAGTATATAGACTTGTCCAGGTCACTCAAAATCTTCTATTGTTCTTCTTGGGAATAAAATACCAAGTCATAAAAGGACATATTCCACTCTTATTAGTGAGAGTAAACATATGTAAGAAGATATTAGAGGAAGGATATATTGTATCCTTCAATTTAATACATGAGACAATGTGTGTTTTAATACATACACACACACACTTCTCGAAAGCAAGAAACAACACACAATATAGAAAAGATGATGAGAAAAGATTATAAATTCTCTAAGTGTTTCTCTATGCATCAATAGTATTATAGGATAAATAATATGAAAATATATAGTCCTATTGTGAAAAATAGAGTATCGTGAGTATGGTGCTATGGTTTCTAGTTCGATGAAGTAAGCTATGTATCTCATATTATTCTTTGAGTTGGTACTGTGAATATGTTTGGGGCCCTGATCTATCATAGTTCAACCTTCAAGGCTTGAGAGTTCTTCCTATGTTCTTCAGTTGTATATTGTTTCATGAATGAGTTATCTTTCCAAATGCTCGCTCGTCTACTACTCTGAGTCTCATGATCTTGTCTTTATTTTGGGGATCATGTGTTGGGGACGACAAGAATAATGATTTCTACACCTCGTACCTCGTACTATCCAGAGACATGTCTGGAAAGAAACATTAATTATGTTAGTTATATTAAATGAATCAAATATGACCATTAGAAATTAAATTAAAAACAACAAAACAGTTTAAAGAACAGTATCACTTGGAAACGTTGTCACTGGGAAATGGTGTCTTCTCCTTTTTTTGAGCAGTGGTATAATAATGATTCCATAGTTATATTGAGATCAAGAACTGGTTGCACAGATGTGATGTCAGGATCACGGTGTCTTAGGTAACAGTGTCTAGTCCTTTGTCAAAACGTTGAACAATGTCTTGGTGATGGTAGTAAGGAACTGATGTCATAAACATTATGAAATCTTAAACTAGTTATGGTTTCTGAGTAACGGTGTTAGGGTCATAGTGTATGGATTAAATTCTCATAGTCACTGTGTCAGGGTTACTATGTTAGGGTCTTGGTGTCTGGATTATGGTGTCAGTGTCATGGTGTCCAGATTACAGTGTCATGGTCAAAGTGTCTGGATTACAGTGTCTTGGACTTTTCCAAAATCTAGAACCGATGGAAGTATTAAGGTTTCTAAGACTTATCCAAATATCTGTAAAACTATATTAGGAAATAATATTCATAGAATGAATTAGACTTAAGAATTAATATAATAAAACATTATAGAACAAGATCAAATATAGTTTACAATATTCGAACATGATTTATTAGATTCTGAATCAGGATCTTGTGAGAGTTTATACCATGAGTTGTAAACATTAAATCACAGGGAGACCAACCATATCTACACATGATTTAAGATAGATTAAACGACTTTAATAAAATATGTGATCATTAAAACATGATAAAAAACCTGAGGATTTCAACAAAATTATTGTGGTGAGAGTTTAATGCACTATGAACAAGATTATTCTACAACTACACGATGTATGATAATGCTGTTAATAGGTTCATGAATCCTTGGGTTAATGATGATAATCGGTGTAAAAAAATAATTAATAAAGAGATAAAGGGAAATATTATGTGATCAAAACTACTAATGTCATATACGAGAATGAAATAGTGAATGGTACACTTATTATACACTCTATAACTATAAATATTTATTTTAATATTGGTACTTTCCACTATTCTATATCTGAATAATTTTATAAGGGAGTCTCATCATAGAGAAAATTATTAGATATTGAATTATTGGGGTAAAATTATAATTGTATGATGATTTCATCTCAAATCTATAGTTCCTCACTAATAATAGTTTTTTTGGAATGTGATTCCTAAAAATATTATGATTCCCCCTCTATTTAAATTTGATTTTATTTTGGGCACGGAATAACTTTTTTATATATATTCCATATCAATTATTGAGTTAGTGATGTCACATTTTATATTCCAAATGAACCAAAAATTATCTATTAGTGTGAGGATGAATATGAACAACTAATGGAAATTACATATATTATTCTAGTCATTTTACCAATTCATAAGGGGTATCTTTCTATATTAGTTAGTGAGAAACTCAACATTGATGATATGCCTATCATGTAGAAATATTTTGATGTATTTTCTAATGAGTTTCATAGTCTTTACCATGTTAATGATGTTAGTTTTTGAATATAACTCTTACCTAATGATATATCTATTTCAAATACACTTTATATAATGTCCCCAATTGAGTTATAGGAATTAAAGAAGAAACTCTAGGGGAATATTGAGAAGATATTTATGTGGATAAGTGTATTACCATGGGATGAACATATAATTTATCTAAGAATAATGATATGTCAATTCATATTTACATTGATTATTGAGAACATAACAATATTACTATCAAGAACATGAATCCTCTACCCCGTATTAATTATTTTTTTGATAAATCACATGGATCTCATTACATTTCAAAGATTGACCTCCGATATGTATATCATCTATTGAGGGTCAAAAGGATAAAATAGATAAAAAAATTTCTTATGATGTATAGTCATTATTAATTTATAGTTATTAAAATTTTAATTCAAAATGACCCTTCTATGTTCATGGATATAATGAATAATGTATTTATATATTTCCATGATAATTTGACAGTAGTTTTTATAGATTATATACTTATATTATCCTTGAGAAAGTAATAGTATGAACATCATTTAAGATTGTACATGAGATAATGAAGATGGATAATTAGTATTCCCAATTTAGTAAATGTGAATTGAAGCTACAAAATATATCATTCATGGGTCATTTAATAAAAAAATGAGGGTATATTGGTGGATCCCTGAAGGATAAAAGTTATAGAATAATGGACCAGAAAAACTAGAGAGCCTAAAATACTTATATTTATTGTGTTTAATGGACACTGTCGACATTGTTTGTGAAATTTTTCATGTATATAAAATCTGATAAGTTGATGTCGAATAGATCTATGTTCCTTATACCAATTAATGTGAAATTTTAAGGAACTAAAAAGAAGGTTGTTCAATGCACC
This sequence comes from Viscum album, assembly GCA_963277665.1. Lineage (NCBI taxonomy): Eukaryota > Viridiplantae > Streptophyta > Magnoliopsida > Santalales > Viscaceae > Viscum > Viscum album. The sequence continues at coordinate 733,288,895 of OY728147.1, read as the reverse complement.
TGTACATACACAACCATATAGTAGAGAAGGGTTTTTGATCTATAGTGATACATTAATAAAGGAAATGGTATTTTTTATCATGAATAACAAAATGGTAGTAGATTATGCCTCACTGCAATTAAATTTACATGAGAAAAATTAACCAGCTTATGATTCTTTACTAGTTGTGGTAAATTATGATTTGATCATGTATAAGAATTATTTTTATGGTGAATTTTTATAAATATATACAGATCATAAATTCATGAAGTATATATTCAAACATAAAAAATTAAATACATATCATAGGATATGAATGGAACTTTTAAAATATTATGACTACTTAATACCTTACCAACCTAAGAAGGTGAACAAGGTGGATGATACTCTAATTCCAAAGGACCTTATTAGTTTATCCAAGATGATTATTGGAATAGATATAGTATTTATATATTTTTAAGGTATGTACCATGAAATCAGATGGAAAGGAGAAATATCTTATCACTCCTAGGTTATGTTCAACCATCTATTCATATAACGACTAAAGATGTTTACAAGGAATATATGGATCTAAAAATGCAGGTAAAGATTTTTTTCGAGTTTAGTCATGATGGTGATGGATTGATAAGGTTTTAGAATAGAGTATGTGTCCAATAAATTACAAAATTGAAGAAGGATCCATTAAATAAATCTTATAGTTTACCATTCTCTATTTATATTAGAAATATGAAGAATTGTGGAGATTATAATGATAATTTTTTGTAGGATAAAATGAAGAGAGATATTCTGAATTATGTGTCTATAAGATTGGTATGCTAGTATGTTAAGTCTAAGATAAAAAATTATAAAGGTATTTTACAACCATAACCCATACCTAATTGGAAATAGGAAAATATCAGCATGTAATTTTTCATGGGACTCCCTAATATATCTAAACAGAATAATGATATTTGCATTAAATTTGATTTTATTAGGAAATGATAACTTTTAATTGCTATTAGAAAAAATTTATCTCTTTATCATCACTCTATATTATAAATTAATTAAGTCATAAGGGATCATTGAGAACTAATATCAATAATATCTAATCAAGATATGATCTTTACCTCTACGTTTTGGTGAATTATTAAGAATTATTTGAATATAGAGTTAATATTTAGCACTTTATATCATCCTCATATAGATGAAAAATTTTATAGGACCATTCAAACCTTATAAGGTATGTTGACATTTCTTTATTAATTTCTAATGAGGCTAGGATCAACACCTTCATATGGTCAAAATTTCATACAACAATATCTCTTCCTTGAGTATTCAGATGGATATTTATAAATCCATATTTGGAATGAAGATAAAGAATCCAATATTCTAGGTTGATATTAAGGAATGAAAGATATTGAGACCTAAGAAATCCATGGATTTGGTAGAAAAGGTTAGATAAATTCAGAAACATATCAGGGGAACTAAGTTATTCCAATAATCATCAGTGAGATTTTGAATTAAAAGTTGGTGACGAGAGTGTATACACCATATCATTCACAAGCACCAAATGTTGATGTTTTACCACTTGATCATGATCTTTATTATAAGGAGTTACCGATTGAAATCTTGGATCATTGCGATAAAGTGCTATGAAGAAAGATTAATCACTGGGTTAAGGATATATATAGGAATAAAAAAATTTAAAAAGTTACATGGGAAACTGAGGATGTGATGAGGTAGAGGCACCGTCAATTGTTTTATTAGAGTGATGTTATTTCGAGGGTGAAATTCATATAAGGGGATAGAATGTAATACCCCAAGACTTTATAAAAAATCTATCATTAATTATTAAATGTGATAGACTTATTAGGATGAATGAAACCGAAAAATTATATGAATAAGTTGATGAATTTTAAAATTAATCACATTTATAGTATTTTAATGAAAGATAATTTTTGAAAATAATTTCTAATTTATTCTGAAAATTTTATCATTCATAGAGAAATATTTTGAAGTATTTTATTTATGAGCATTGTTTTGATAATATATTGTTTGTCTAAAAATTAATTTAAATTATTAAAAATATAAAAAATTATTATTTACACAAGAATGAAATTAATTCACTTGTTATAAACTGATTAGAAATGAAAATAAAAATATATAAGGTAAAATATAAATTTTTTTCGGATAATCTACTTTTATAAAAGTAACATGATATTAGATAAATAAAATAAATCAATCATATTGGTAAAATATTTTAATTTAATTTCAAGATAATATATTTAATAAAATACTTTAACTTCTATTTAATGGTTTCTACTAGGAATGAAATGATAATAAATTCAGTCATATGCTTAAAAATGAATTATTCTGAAAACTATTTTTGCGGCATTTTATGTGATTATTTTAGAATGAATTTATATCATATATAGATATTAAATTAAATAAAATGGATTTAATATTTTAAATTAGAACATAAAAATTTGGTAAGTATGTCAATTATATTTTTGGTCATAATTAATAGTTCCAGAGGTCAAAATTCATTACTATGGTAAAGGTTATAAGGGTTAATAAGGTGTTAAACTAAATAATTATAGGTGAAAATAACCTAAATGTTTTTATAAATTTTATTGGTTTTATGTATTTTTATCCACCATGTTATTATGTTATAATTTGGGTTTCCTTGGTGCATAGATACTTAGAAATTAAAACCAAAAAGTGCATATATAAATGAGGATGTTACAATTATCCCTCTCCAATGACATCTCATCCTCAATAAGTATTTCTATAAGTCTATCTTTAATAAACATAGATAAGTACAATATGTTAAATGAGGATACCAAAAACCACACAGGAACACAAAAGGGTTCACAACAAGGCCCAAATTAAGTGGCCACCCAAAATAATAAGGAAAAAACCCCTATGCCCTACCCACAACCTAAGACATGCCTCCAATTCCTACATGTTATTCAAATAAACATATACACACTAAGGAATGTATTACAAAAATATCATATTAAATATTTCAATGAATAATATACGAAATCACATGTCAAAATTTTAGTATGAATTTAATTATTTTGGCTATATCTTATAAAAGCAATAAAAATACATGGAATATAAAACTTTATGCCTTACATGATGTAATAACATAATAAATATCTCATAAATAAATATATCAATATAATATTAATCACCTAAGTTGAATTTATTGAAATTTAACATCAACCAAAAATAAAAATAAAAATTCACAAATATAAGGAAACTTGAAGGTCCAGTATACTGTGTGGTATAAACACTAACATAGTTACCCTACCCAAGTCCCAACCTTCTTATCTGTTATATACCATATCTCAACCTAAGTTAAAGATAAAAAACCAGTTAATAAACCTAGATCTCTAATTCCATTTTTAACACCCCAAATGGAACCACAAGGTTCAAACTAGAGTGTCACATAACCTCATGCTTTCCTCCCCATACGTATGAGGCCACTGACTAGTAGTGAGGGTCTACATTCATTTGTGGGGTGACTATACCATCAGTATCATGTGATCATCATGGTATAATAAAAGAAGCAATAAAAACAAATAAAAAAGTTATGAATATAAAAGAAACCATCATAGTTGAAACATATATAATAAAACCATCCTATGTAGTAACAATATGTCTTTCTAGATAGATAATCCAAAACTAAATAAGGGTATGAGGTACAAGGAAAATTGGTAAATAATAAATCTACAAATATCTCACCCAAACTACATCCATAAACGTTCACATTAACCAGCTATATCTTATCAACCATCCACAATAGGGTCCTTTCCCATTATTGGACCCTAGTCATCAAATATAAAAGCACTGTGAAATAAATGAGTAGGGTGTGAGTACGTGAATCAGTAGTACACCAACAATCACTCTTAACAACAATTCATAATATTTACACGTGAATTCACCAAATGTAAAAAGGGTATAAAAATAAAAAAAATTCCAAACATAACAAATATAATAGGTCCTCAAATATCAATTCAAACTACTTGAGAACCATTATTGAAGGGACATTAGTTTCCCACCTAACACATCCCCCTCCAAGGATATCCCAGAAACATGTGTGACATCATATCATCTTATATATCTCAAGAATATTCTGACCAATTTATAGCACATCCCTCTAAGATTATATACAAAAAGAATGAGACACATACCACCACATGTTATGGGCCAATAATATGTCAACCATTTTTCACAACATCGCTCTCTGGGGATAGTTTAAATAAAATCAACCCTTATGCTCAAATGTAGAATATAGAAGAAAAAATGATACATGAAACATATGACCAATAAATCATCATTTAAAATCAATTAGTATCATAGTCATAGAAATCCACATGCAAGAAACACAATTAAAAATCAAGGACACACACACATGCCATGTGATCAAGAATCTGACATAGTTATTTCCGGGCTACTCACCCATGCCAAATATCATGCCAATAACCCATATAAAACACGTGCTATAATCAAGGGATTACAATCTCAATGTTTCTGATGAAGAACTCTAAGTCTTGTCAAGGAAACATCACTTGAACCAAATTTATATATTATTCGTTTCAAACCACTCGCCAAGGACTCATAGAGCTGATTCTAATTATTTTACTTTCAAAATAAATAAAAACACCACATTTGATAATAATTTATCCTCTATAATTTATAATTATTTATTTATGAAATTTTTTGTTTTAACTATTTATTTATTAGATAAAATTATAATTACATATATGATAATAAATTTCTATATCTAGAACAATCATAGAAAAACTTGTGATAATTATTATTTTTCATTTCCCATTGATTATGGGTAATTTATTATTTAATAATAACTTTACCCTATTTCTAGAATTCATATAAAATATTATTTTCCATCTAACCATGAAACTTGATACCTGAAATCGGTTACCTTAAAACACTACCATGAAGAATAGGGGAGGAGAGAGAGAGAGGTTTTTTTCCATGTCTAGAAACTATATGAAGAAATCAGAATTTTTAATAAGGCCTTATACATTTCTGCTAAGCGTCTTATAGACCCCCTAAATTGAATAAGATCTCAAAAACCAAAGGTATCAAAAGTTCAATTTTTTTAAAAATATTAATCACATAATAGTCCAAAATATTAAGAACTAAAAATTAAATTAACATTTTAATTGGAATTATACTTGAATTTGGAATTTGGAATAATTTAAATATTCCAAAAATTGATTAAAATCTTTTAACATATTCAAAATAAATAAATTCCATGATTTTAGAATTTTAAAATCATGAAAAAGGATTTATAGATGTTTTCTGTGGAAGTATAAATGTAAAAGATGGGGTTTAATGTATTTTTTATCAAAAAACGAATTACACAAGGGTAATATGGTTTTAATCATATGCATCTTGTAGGTGTTTCATGAGGGTACACATTTACCCTTACAAAACCATTGGAAAGAAGGAAATACCCTTACGTAATGTATCCTGATCCTTATAAACATTTTGAAGACTATATGATGCCCTTACAGTGTGAATAGGTTACCCTTTTGAAACATTAGTAAACCGGGGGTTACCGTTAAATGAAAATTGGAAGTCCCTCACATAGAACATGGAATTCAATATTACTTTTACACAGTTCCAAGGGTACCTTTATGATCCCTTGAAAATAAAGGGCAACCTTTATGCACCTTATGAAAACACAATCTTAAATTTATATTGGAATAATAAAAATGAAATTACATCTACTTAACCCTTCAAAAAAGAGGTTAAACTTACATAGTGTATAGTTTCTATGTAAAGGTAAAACATTATTTGATTTTTTTTAATTTTTAACACAAAAGACAAAGGAATTAAAACAAAAAATGGTTTATAAAAATGGGGATGTCACATGTTCAAAACATTTTGGTTTTGGTAAATATTTTTAGAATGAGGAATGAATTTTAATTATTTTATATATATGATGATACAATAAATGTTAATTTTATTTCTATTTTCCTGAAAAATTTATCCGTAATATTATTTTTTAGAGTAAGTGATGAAGTTAAATTTTATTGAAGAAAAACCACAGGATGAAATTATGGTTATGAAATGGAATGAAATAATGTATGTATATTATCTTATGTTTTCCATATTGACAGTAAAAACGTCCATTAACTTTAGGAAATGTGTAATGGAATTTTATTTATTATTTTACCATTATTTTTGATAAATTGGATGTCTTTTAACCAGTCTTTAATTTACAGTTTTGTGGTCATTAACATTATCATGCCCATGTTATCTATCACCGTCTATTATTCCATGAACATTATTTATATCCGAAATTTCCATATTTTAACTTCATTACTATGTTTTTATTATTTGGAAATAAGATTATTTTTTTATTTTAGGTAGCCTTAATCTTTTTCACTCCCCCATTTTAAGGGAATCTTTACTATCCATTTGTATGATGTGGGTTTTCAAAAAAGGCATTTTAAAATATTGTACTATTGAAGACCGAGATAACATTATGGGTAAAAACATTATATAAGGTGGTTATAATGTAATACCATGATATTTTATGATATATTTACCTTTAAATAAATTTTATTTCTTAGATATATGTCTTTACATGCAACACTAAGCTTAAAATATCTAAAAAATAATATTAATTAAATTTATCTGTTATAACATAGTTGTTGAGTTGATAGGTATGAATAAGAATAATAAAATTATGAGTTATTAATGTAAATTAATTAATTAATAAAAATAATTAATTAAATCTTGTAATTTAATGTCCATAAATGTTTTATTACTAAGAAAAGAATAATAATAAATTCATGTTATTCTTTAAAGTCACATTCCTACAAAAAGGGGTTTCAATGAATTTTGTACACAAATTCTGTATTTAATTTTGGTTTTTTAATATTATTTGAAAAAAATAAAATCAAAATTTAAGTCAATATATAAAATTTATATTATTAGGAAATTGTGTGAGTTTAATGAAAAAGTTGATTTTTTGGATGAATAGAGAAAATACCGATATTTTAAAAGAAAACTGTATATTCTTTTAAAGTAATTTCATAGACCCAATTTGATTTGGATTGTTATCAATGTTCAATTAGTTTATATTTTTTTATTGGGATCAATATTATACTTGGATTTGGTATGAAAATACTTTTATACATAAAATGACATTTTCTAGAAGACCTTTTCTCATCGTGTTTTGAGCGTTTATTTTGAAATGATTTTCTACCTATTATACAAATTGAATCTTGTAAAATGGATGTCAGATTTTGAATATTATTATATTATATAATTTAATAAGTCTTATTTAATTTTTTTTATTATAAATATTAATTATGGTAAATAGTTTTAACAACATTAAATGGTAATCATGTTAATTAAGGTTAAAACTAGTGTGAAAGGAATTTAAAATATACTTAAAAGTTTTCTTAACCATATTGGATGAGTGTATTTCGTATATTATCACGTATTATTAAAATATATGTCCACTTTGATCTTTTTTCTTTGATAATGTCCTATATAATATTTTATTTAAATAAAAATACAAAATGTCACTCTCTAACTTTGAAATTTATATTATATAATAAAATAGTGATAAAAATAAGTTTTCGATGAATATTAAAGGTTATTTTGAGCATAATGAAATTATTTTAATGATTTAAATATTTATATAATCTTAAATGATTATATGATTACTTTAAATGCTTATACAAGGCTAACACAATGCTTGTGAAAGCTGTGGAAAAATCAAAGTAAATAATTTTTAAAAAATTGAAAGTAAAGTATTTGGGATGAATTATGGTTCCAAAAAGTTATTATAGTAAATAATAATTTATTATTTACTAATAAATTGATTATATTTTAATTTATTTTCATTCTTAATGTATTTAAATTCAAAATATTTAATAGTTCTTAAAATTTATTTAATAGTATTTTATGTTATATAATATTTTATTATATGATTAAAAAATTCTAAAAATACTGAAATAGGATATTTAGGATGTTATATAGTCTAAAATATAATTCCTTGAACATTTTTCTACCAATTTGTACCTTATAATTAAATTTAAAACCTTTAATGACTGATTTTTTACTATAGTTAAGGTTAAAAAGAGTTGAAGAGAGGTTAAACTATTGAGATAAGGGTTAGAATGACCAAATTTTTTATATATCTCTTTGTATGAGTTTATTTAGGTCCTATATAATATTTATTTTTTTAATTAATCCAATTTTTAACAAATTTTCCATGAATGTGACTTCATAATATTTTAATGTTTTGAAAAATTATAAGAGATCCCCTTGAATCCCTTATAAAATGGAACCCATATTTTTTCTTGTTTACACTAATTGGTACCATATATCTCCAAAAAACCCAGTAAATTTCTATTTTAAACTTATATATTCACTATATAGATATTTTTATCTTTTTAAAATACAATTCCAAAGGACCTTAATAAGTGTTCTAAAGGAGGTCTACTAAAGAAGAGGTAATCATCTTATCCGACCTCTTTCAATTTATTTTTTCTTATACCTCATTGAAATATATGTTTTTAACAAAAAATAATAACTTTAGTGTCCTAAATATACTTAATTTTTTTTATTATCATGTAACCCCCATTATCCACCGTGCTTTCCATAAAATGAGAAATGAAATTATCACCAATGCTTGTGTGTGGACTACCGCCTCCACTTAAGTATGTGATTAATTTTCCAACACCATAATTCATGGTTGATAATTATGATGGATTTAATACTTATATATTATATTTATAATATAATAATGTTTTTTAATTATATTATGATATCAACCTTATTACATTTTCATCCGTTTTAATGATACAACATTGCTTGTGTGTACATATGGATCACCACCTTCATGAAGCTATGTGATTCATTTTTCATTTCTGCTTTACTTGGATGGTAATACAGATATATTTAATAAATAAATATTATATTTATGAAATTTTTATATTATTTTAAGGTGAATTATTATTTACCTTTTTTTCATTCCATTCATTAAAAAATGGAAAAATCACTCATGTGCACGTACAGACTACCATCTCCCTGAAGTAATGAAATTTATTTTCACTCACAAATTTATATATATATATTTTTTAAATGTTTATATAAGGATTAAATATTATACTAATTATGTTATTAAAATTAAAAATATGATTTATCCATGATCAAAGTACAATTTTCAGAACCAATGAATATAAACTTTCATGAAAAAAGAAACAATTAAGACCTAGAAAAAATGATTTTAATTGATATTTATTAATAAATTCATGTTTAAATGATATAATTGGATCATATATGATATTATAATATTGAATATGTCACTATTATATAATTATAATATGTTAAAATTTGTTATAGAGGATATTTTAATGCGTACGAATAAAGACAATACTTGAGTTAATGAATTTATGTTTCAATCCTTTTTAATAGAGATTTTTATTAATGAATTTACATTAAAGAAATTATATGATCCTTATTGGAAGAATTATTTCTTTTTTCTTCAAATTTTTTATTTCTATATATTACATGTTTTTATTTAATTATAATCTATTTATATACTCAAGATATCGATGTTTGTTTTAAGATAAAACACTTTAATTCTCTATTGAGTTAGAAATCATTTTTTCCATATCAATGTTTTCTAAAATATTTTCACAAATATTTTTACTATTATAAAATTACTTATTAAATTAATTTTTACCGATGTTTTACTTTCTATAATTTTTAAAATAATCTTTTTATCATCTTTTAAATGAGGTACTCTTGATCTCTTATAAAAAAACATGAATGAAATCCTTATTTTAATACACACGACATAACTGCAATTTCCCACCATCATGAATACATAGTGATTTAGAGATTACATTATAGGTTTCCAAGATTATTTTAAAATAAAACAATTTCCTTAATATTTTATATTTTTTTCTATTTCAAATATTTTATTTCAATATGAATAGGTTTTTTTATTAAGAAATGATTCAGTGAAAAATTAAATGATTATTTCTTCTATGATGAAATCATTAGTGTTTAATATGGTTCATAGGGGATATGATCCCATGATACCATTATTATTATTTATCTAGATAGTTTATAGTTATTAGGATGACATTTTAATTAAACCTATTTTATTTTTCAAAGGTTTTTTACAATTAAATGATAAATATTTTAAAATTATCGTGGAATATTTATGAATATATTATGATTTTTGGGATGGGTGGTTTTGTTATATAACTCTAATTAATTTGGTAAATATTAATTCTTTATTATATAATATGTTATAGGAGAGCTTATCCAATACCCAAAAATTTGGGTACATTTGAGGTTATCCTGAGCTCGAAAGAGGGTACATGGGAGGTTATCCCAAGTCTGAAGCAGATACACTAGTGGTTATCCTAATAATATCATTTGATGATTTATTTAGTATTCTTAGAATAATTTTTCTATGATTATGATTATTCCAAAAATTATTCCACTCTTTTATGATATGATTTTATGTCAATGTTATGCTCTCATGGATCATTATCTTTGATTCCCTTATGATACATATCTTATGAACTACCAAGATTTATTTCATGACACAGGATTTTGATATATTATTTGTTTGGTATGGTTTTTAAAGGTTAATATAATGTTTCTATACCCATATGATCATTTTATAAAAAAATTACCATAGATATATCCATTATTTACCCTTACTGAGCATTTGAGATCACCCTTTATTATGTTTCGTTATTCTTAAGATATGAAGAAAAGATTTGAGTATTATATTTTTATGAAGGGTGAATGTTGTGAAGAACATAATGGGAGATGATATAGATAGTTTATTTACTAGTTTTTATGTATCCATATTTCAAAAGAGGATAATCCTTTATGATTCTTGAATGGTTTTTAATGTTATGTAATTTATATTGATATAATAATATGTAATAATTATGCATGAAAATAATGATTCGCTATTGTTTTTCCCAGTTGGGATGTGGATAACTCTTGATATTCTATACACTAAGGGAATCCTGACTTAGAGGGATGGTATATGAGATAATAAGTGAGATGGTGGATTACCCATGTTAGGTGATGGAAAACTATATAAAATAGAGTTGATTTAAAATTTTCTAAAGAACCAACTAAGGTAAGATTGTGTCCATGGGAAAATAAATCATAATGATTTATTATAATGGTTTTAGAAAGGTTATATTAGTGAATATTGTAAAATTTTAGAGATATATCATCACATAGTGGGAGGTAACCCTTTTTATGAGTTTGGGAAAATGATATTGATACAATGGTTCTCTATTGATAATATGGTCGTATTTTTTGTGAGGATAAATTAGTTGAGTTTTAGTATGGGAAAAGAGTTGGGTAATTTTATTTCAAGTGGCCAAGAATTATATTTATTTTCCTTTTAGTTTATTTGGGATTGTGTTATATGTGATTTGGTTCTTTGGACTTATTTTATTTCTCATTATTTTCGTTTTTTTACCATGATATTTTTAATCTTCGGTTATTGGTGGGTTTTGAGACGATCGATATTACATGTTGTACTTGGAGGAGTGGTTTTTTTGGATATATGGAGATAATAATGATTATTATATATGATAATACAATATTGGCATGGTATATCTAATTTATAAATGGTGATATGTGTGTTATCAATTATGTCTATGTTAGGTATCATTAGAGTCCCTCTCCATTGAGTGTGTGTCTTAAAGACAAATGATCACATGTATGGATTGAATGTTGATCATATATTATGTATTAGAGTTTTCAAATAAACTATGTTATTGTTTGTACCTAAATTGAGTTAATTGATATTGGATTATGGACAAGTTATATCATGTAACACAAATTAATGGAAATAAAATAACATTAATTTATATTAATTTTATATAATATGAGAGATGATTTGATAGAAAACCCTTTAAATATGTTTATAATTAGGTTATCCAAGATTGATGATCAATTTATTGGATTTTTATGATTTTTTAAGATAATTATGTGTAGTATCATTTGTATTGAGATACATATGACCACTCATAGAATATTATTTAATAGCCCTGTATTTGGATTAAATCTCTTAAATTACACCACATGGACTACCATATATATTTCAATGGTGTTACCTTAGTTAAAATTTTATATGGAAACATTGAATTGAGATTTACAGAGTTGTCTTTATTATGTGATGCTTCACAATTTTTACCTATATAAAGTCATTTGACAAATTGGCATCATAAATGGTAATTGGGTACGAAACTAATCATGAAGATGTATTTTAGTTACCATGTTAGGACATGTTTCCTACTTTGAAGGGATATGAAATAAATTCCCTTAATATAGTTCTGACTATTTATGTTCTTGTACATTCTATCATGTATACATTTGAAGTAATTATATATTAGTTTTTTAAATCAATAATTTAGAAAAAGAGATAAAAAATATAGGATTGAAATTGCCCATACCTCATGCTAAAAATTGATAAAATGAAAAAAGATCTTTGATAATAAAAATTTATTTGATTATATCACATCGAACACCTTTTATTTTGGATAGTTATAAAGTGTTAATATAAATTAATATTATTTTATAATTATGAATTAAAATTTTAATTATTTATATATTTAAAAATTTCCCCTATGGGAGCAGCCTAGTGGGGACACCTCTGTGGGGTCTCCTGAGAGGTATCAGGCTTGAGTCTCCTAGAGTACTTGTAGGTATGATAGATTTATTCATATATTTGTATTCCTCAATCCTCGAACTAGTGTAATTTTTTTTATTTACAAATATCCCTTGAGGTCATAATTAAGATAGATGAAATTGATAATTTTTGACTAATATGATTAGTATATGACTAACAATGTTGCTGTTTATTATAAATGAAAATTCTATTTCTATTTTTAACATATGAAATATTTAATTAAATAATAATTATTTAATAAAATAACTAAATTGTCATTATACGATAAATAATTAGTTATTTATATTATTAAAATATCCACATGATTAAATACAATGGCCCAAATGAGATTTGTAATTAGGCCTAATGTAATGGGGTTTTCAAGGACCTTATATGTTAAAAATTTTTAATCCCACCTTGAGATACTGTTTAATAACCAATTTTTCATGATTTAACAAATTTGGAGGATCATTAATACAACCCTAAAGGTTCTTTGTGACGAAATACACTTTTGGTTGGTATTTAATATTCAAATAAAAATTATAGGATCTTTATGGGAAGTCATTTTGATCTTGAAAAATTAATATTCCATGGAGGCTCTAAATACCCATCTTACATTAAATATCAAGGAGGAGGGGTGTAATATTCATTCTATTGAGAGAAATCAAATGTGGTGTTTAGTGTTCTCTAATGTTCCTTATTTGATACAACACCCTAGTATTCCATATCTTAGATATTATCTAGTTTATTTATCTTTACTTATTCTATCATGTACCTTAGAGGAGCATCTAACATCACTTGGATAAGAAGAGAGCCAAACTAATGAATTTGTGATTATCATTATTATTTTATATAAAAGGATACTTTAATTCAACAATTCATGTTTAATATATTTATTCAGAACCCTTAAAAAATATAATTATTACATTATTATTTGTTTCACTTACCTTTTATGTTATTTATTGGGTTTTATAATTTCTCCAGTTCTATACTGAGTGGAGAAAATTTTATTAAGACCCTATAGTGGTATTAGTGTTTCATGCTATAAATAAAAAGTAATAAGATAAATGTTATAATTTCATATTATCAAATGATATATTGACACTATGAAAAAACTCAATTAAAAATCACATGAAAAAATGATGGAATAATTTAATATATGATCATTCAAGTTATGGGAAAGTATTGGTAGTGAGTTTCCTCTTGGGGCCAATGAAATATATTATAATACCTATGTTATACTCCACTAAACCCCTTGAGCATGTTAGATATTACATCTTATTGAAATTGATGAAGATACATAAACATTTTACATGTAATATACTAAAAGTATTTACCATTTTTAGAGATATAAAGGGAAATTAATTAAATTATTAATAAGTATAACTTAGATTATGAATGTATATGATATATATTACTTAATTAGTTTAAATAAAATCATAAATATCAGGTATATTATTCCTTAAATTTTCTTGATATGACCAAATGTAAAATCCTTTATTAAATATAAAAGTGATAAATACCATCCAATAAGAATCACATTATTCAAAACCATTATTGATCAAATATATTGGTTATTATTAGAAATAATCAATGATATATATTGTGTTATGTTAAATCCTAATAGTTATACTCAACTAAAATTGGGGTGGCACTTTATGAGGTAACCCATTAATATTATAACCTATAGGTATGATGTTGTGAATATTCATGGGATGAATTGAGAAAAATGTTTTTCAGATAATAACATAATATTTTATTATATATAATTAACAAGAAATGTTTTTCTAAATATACATTCCTTATATAATGGACTTCATTGATTAAATAAATTAAAAAATATGTATCCTAGCCCACTAAATTTATATTAGTGGAGGTCATTATTTTAGTTGGAGTATATTCAATAAAAATTCATATTGAATGATAACATAAATGATACTAATAATGAAATATATTTTCTATGTATATTACTTTAATTAAATAATAATTCATAATTTTCAACGAGTTTAGTCTTTGAGAAGGAAAACTTTTACAGTAATAATTTCATTGATTGGTATCATAATTGGTGATTGTTTTTCAAGAATGACAAGAAACAACACATTATAGAGAAACCCATAACATATGAGTTATTTTTTTCTACTTCACAAGGGGGTAGATAAGCCAATAAAAAGTATTGGTAGGATAAATATGATATATCTTATCTTTTGTTATCAACCATTATTCCCAAACATTAGATTCTATATGAATACATGGAATCTTTCAATGTGATTGAATGGATGAAGAAGAAACAAAAAATTATTTGTTGTAAACAATATATGAAATAAAGATCAATTTCATTAACATTGAATCATGGGGTTTAGATACCAAATGTATATCCCATTTATGGTAATGGAAAAATTCTCAAAGAATAAATGAAATTTACAAAGGTAGAATTAAACCAATGAGTATGTAATAGAGTAAGGGATGATTCATTTCCTATCGGGAAAATTAATCTACTTCATCATATTTTATTACCATTATTTTTAAAATTATTTTATTATATACCAATAATAAATATAATCTTTATTTATATATCATTCTTAGATAAGAATAAATATTCATTTATAAAAAAGATAAATTATTTATCTATTTATATTAATTAATTTTATATAGATGTTAAACATTTTTAATGGACTATAAATTGGATCATGATTATATCATATAAAATGTAAATAATAATATCCTTTAAATTAATTATTTGACTTACTCTTATCTTTGATATTGTTTATAATGAAATAAAATTTAAAATCTCATCCAATAATTGTATAATAATATATTACTAGATTAAAGTGATTATAAATAATTTGATATATGATAATTTAGTTAATTAAGAAAAAAACCAAATAAACATTTAAGGTTAATGAAAAATGAGATAATGATTAATTAGGAATCATATAAACTAATGTATGTGGCCCCAGATGTAAAATAGGTCACGGTGGATTTTAATAAACAATTACCTATATAGATGACTACATTATGTATGAGTATATTGATATTATGAAACAGAAGTATGAATCCATTGAAATGTTCAATGTGGTTAAAAATGAAGTGAAATATTAACTTTTAAAAAGTGTTAAAAAATATATTTTTTTCAAGTATGAGAATATTTGTGTGAAAAATTCATAATTATCTTGGAGATTATGATATATTATCACAACTCGCTCCAGTTGGTACAACATTTTTTAAAAATTCATTTTAATGGAGAAGTAAAAAAACTTTAGTCATATTTTGGTCAATGATGAGTCATAAAGACATTGTTATTTTATTTTGGGGTTATTATCTATAATTATCTTCATTTAAACTAAATTATGTTCTATAAAAGGATGTTAAGAAGAAACCACTTAAGATATGGAACAAGCATCCTAATTTTATTTTAAATAAATTTTAAATTGTATGGAATATGTGATATGTGTCACCTTATCTAAATTTAGTCCTTAATTAGATAAATTTTTATCTATTGATTATCATAAAGAGATGAAGGGATATTATTTCATTAATTTATCAATTTATAAAATGTTTTTAGTTCAAAATATTGTGTTTTTAAAAAGAGTATTTATTTTAACAAGAATAGGCAGGAGGAAAATTTAATCTTGATGATTTGAAAGATTGACAAGATGATGTTAATATTGAGATAAACAAGTTGGAAACATAAAGGGTTATGAAAAATGAACCAACTTAATGTACAAAAAAACAAAAAAGGTCTAATAGTTTTTATCCAGAAACTAATTGTTATGGGTTTCTCATTTATTGTGATGGAGATGTAAAAGTCATAAAATATAATACAAAATATTACTAAAAGTTGATCATGATTTTAGGATATAAAAATCATTAAATGTAATAGAGTCGAAAATGGAATCCATGTAAACAAATCTAGTTTGGAACCTGGTAAATCCACATGAAAAAGAGAAATCCATTAGGTTCAAGATATTCTTTCATAAAGATACAAGTGATTACGATAGAGTGTATATCTATAAATCACACTTTGTAAGTAAATGTTTTAAAAAGATCCATGGAATTGAAATGATGAAACATTTTCTCCAGTGTTAATGATCAAATCCATTAAGATTATTTTATCTAAAGAATCATATTTTGAGTATGATATATATCAAATTGTTGTTAAACCCGCATTAATTTATGTAATTTTATTTGTGGATTTATATATGTAACACCCTTATATTTTAGAAATTTTTTATCTTTAAATAATTTTATTTCTTTGATATATTTTATTACACACAACACCATGTTTATATAAACCATGATACACCATTAAAGTGTTATTATTTAATGTGATAGTTATAATCTACAAATTAAATTTTAGGGTATTTTTATGATTAAATAATTTATTATATACAAATAAATTTCCTTATTAATATAAATATATTGATAAATTATTTGTAAATAATCACTCAATTTCTAGTAATATTATTTAATTCTCTAGAGGTAAGCCTTTTTCAAAAATGATTTTATTTCATTTTGTGTGAACATATTATAATTAATTAATGGAAGTACCAATTTTTTTTAAAAGGATTTATATGTAAAATTTGATGTATTATATTATCAATAATCAAAATAAGTCCCTAAGAATTAATTTTATAGTTGATCTTCATTTAATAATATTATTATACTTAAAATCCATTAATCTAATAACATATTTTCATTGCATTTTAAACATTTATATCAAAATATCTATGTCACTTATAGGAATTTGATTTTATGTAATGGAATTTTGTTTGGGTTTATGAAGTTAAATTTATCATAATGTGATGTTTTTGACATTTTTATGAAGTTAAAGTTTTGGTGAATATTGAAAAAACAGTTTTATGAAATAAAATATCTTATAAGATATCTCAAAGACATAAACATCATATAAAATAACTGTTTAAATTTATGAAATGAATAAAATAATATAAAATAACAAAAAATTCCTTCACATGTAATGCATAAAATATAAATTAGAATATATTCGATGATAAATATAAAAGACATTTTTGATGTTGGCGTAGAGCCTCCACAACACTATAAAATTAAAATATGGTACTCTAAAGATAATATTTAATATGAAATAAGTCATTATTGTAATTTTTATTAAATATTAAGTAATTTAGATGATTTTTATTATTATACACAAATTTTTAAATTATATAACAAGTCACTTATACTAATTCTTTTTCAATGCTTGCACAAGGGTGGAAAAGTCAAATTAAAATATTAAATAAGTTATCCTAAGATATATATGAATTAACATACATATTGAATTAATATCCATGGTTAATTTTATAATAATAAAATTATTTTCATGATGGTTATTTCTTTATTATTTTAGGTATTAAATAAATACCTTATATGATTTCACAACACCAGCACAACATTTTTTTAAATAATAAAAATTTAAAATATATTATTTCCAAAATTCATAAAATAATATAATTTGAAATAATTATTTTTTACCATGATTTTTATAGATTTATATGACATGTTATTGATGTTTTAAATTATTATATTCTATGTTACATATTTTCTTAATTTATTTATTGTCAAATTAAATAAATTGAGAAAAATTGATATTAATGATATTTGTTCCAAATAATATTTTATTAAACAATTAAAAAACTATAAGAACATTGAAATTGGAAAATTGTGATAATATAGGGTCAATATTTTTATAACATGACAATTTATGAGACAATTGTTGTTGTCTATGATTATGACTAGATAAATAGCTCGAGAGGGGGTGAATTGAGTTCTTACAGGTTTCTTCGACAAAATATAACCACCCTCTTTAGGCTATGTAATTCCAATTTTATTCCTTAATAGTATATGAATTAGAAATGAAAATATACCGAGGATAAATTGAACATAAATATTTATAGTGGTTTGAGGAACAAAAATTCCACAGTACACTCCAACAATGCACTAATATTTGAGCTTGGTGATTTTTAATAAAATCCCCTTTACTAGGGGCTCCCAGATGAGTACAAGTAGATGCCACTTAGTAAAAAGATCCAAGATATTTCAATTAAGCTCTCCCTTTACAATACCTATCCATGGTCTTAGACACTCTTATACTAAGTGAAAACAATGTATAATGAGATACAAGATTTGAGAAATGTTTTTGGCACACATTTTCAAGAAACAACTGACAGTAGATGAAGATTCCTCCTGATGAAAGAGAAAATTCAAGTGTATATGATGATAATATTTAATGAATTTAATTAAGAATATAATATTATAATAATACATATTTATTTTGAATATGTATAGATCTTCTGTGTAAGATAAGGGAAAAAACCTTATTTTCTTATTTTTGGTCTCTTTACATAATTCTTGTGTTGTTTCTAGATGCTCATTATATATGATATTTTAAAATTAGAATAAGATAAATTTAATATTTTAATGATACATGAAACAATCCTTATAATATAGGATAATAATAGCATGTATCCACTCATTCACAATTTGGAATTTCTTTTGGAAACATAATGTTAGAGATTTTATCATTCTATGAATTTTACTATTCATGGAAAGTATTATGCAGTATGACATTTAAATAATAAAATAAACATAATTTGATATAATCAAAAGGTATGAAATGAATTATCATGAGCTTATCAAGGATAATAATACCATTCTGTACTATCAGATCTTCTTATAAAATCAGTTGAACATGTTGTTCATTATATAATATATTCCATAAGATAAGGTGGCTTGTTTTTGTAAGATAATTATTCTTCAACTAAGCGTAAGTTGATTCTATAGGATAAGATAAACTGATAATTTTATTCAACTTCTTATGAGTACAATTATTCTTCTCAAAAGAATATAGTCTTTTCATAGTCTCATTCTGGCTAAAAGATATTTCATGAGTAACTTAGTTGGACATCATATGATAAAGTCTTACATGATTCTTTCTGATTTTGAGAAACCAAATTTGTACATCCAATTTCATAAAATAAAAATATGATCACATGAAATAAGACAATTATAATAAGAAAATATTAACAATTTTGTTATAATAAATTTATGGATTTTAGAATCATGAAAACACATAATGTGGAGATATATTAAAAAACTATCATCTATATAAAATTATCCAAAATTTTGATGATAAAAAAACCCATGCAATGGAAAAACAAAAATTTCAGTATTAGACTTAAAATTTTAAAAAAATTATTCTCCCACTTTTTTGAAATAAGATGAAATTCTGAAATACAAGTAAAGTTTTGTATTTTACTTTTCTTCTCCCCCTTTTTGTGATATAAAAAAGAAGTGCAAGAGAATTTTTTTTATTTTTTACGAAAATATCATTTAATAGAACATATTTTTTTAAGAATGCGAGTTCATATTAAAACATTGAAATATTAGTATTATATGAAAATAAAACATAAGATTGATAGAAAATTATGATATTGGTTTATAAAATAGGTAATGATAAAAGATTAACAATGATCAAAATGTGATAAATAATTTTAAATGGATAAGATTATATATGATAAAACATAATTTAAAGTATCAATATCATCCAAAAGTGATATTAATGATTAATATATTTAGATATTCAAATTTCATAAAAAATTGGCATTATTTAAATGATTTTTAAATTCTCACCCACTAGGAAACTAACTTCATGAATGTGAAAAATGAAGAGTATCAACCACTGTGCTGAGAGATATTTCTTCTAGGTGGTTTCTTGAAAGATATGGGTTGGTTGTGATGCAATGAAGATGATGATAGATGAATATCATCTTTTGTTACAACAAAATCACCTAACTTTAGTGAGTATTCTCCAAGACCATTATGATATTTACGAGAAATCTTGATTGGTTGTGACTAAATATTGATATCTTCTTGTTGTTCCGTCCCAAAATTTTATTTATCTTAATGTGTAAAGTGATGTTTAAATAATGGTATAGGGATGGATGAATATGTATCTATTGAAAACCTTTTATGTTCCCTTGGTAGATACACATATTGATCAAATATTTCGTTGAGATGTTGAGAGGAAAGAAGGTAATGATCATAAATTGGAGATATGAGTAACATTATCCCAATAATTTGAAAGAGATCATTATCTTTCACATCAACCCTTTTCATAAATTCATTCATGCAGTATTCTATAATACTTGTAAATCTATTCCACATCCTTTGAGAGAAATATTCAATAAAAGTATGGAGGTATCCTATCTTAGTGAAACTGGAAATTTGGTATCTTAAAACATCAACATGATTATATGACATCCCCATGAAATACACAATTTCCTTTTCTATAGGGAGATCCACTATTTCTGAGGAATCTAAAATTGGGTCAATTTAAACTTCATCATTATCAGAGATATTCTACTTGATACTACTCACCATTACATCATGAAGGTCTTCAAGATTCTTTGCTAAATCCCCACAATTGTTTTTAAAGTATCCAAAAAACTATACTAGAGAGTAATGATACAATATTTTTATTTCTTCAATTTTGATGAGTTTTCTTGGGATTATTCAATCAATTGATTATGAATAGAGCTTAAATCATTGGTGGATTTATCAACTGCTCTAAAAACATCCTTTATCATAACTGAAATTATTATTAATTCAACAATAATATATCTATTGATGTTTTGAAAAATGTATCTAGTCACAAATTTACATTGAAGTGAAAAAAAGTGTAGTTATGGAGTCTATATCTTGAGATAGTTACAAAATTCTTGACCGAACATCTGAACTGAACTTGGTTATAGTAGTAGGACATTCTGAATTTTTTTCCAAAATGGAATGCATAAATAGTATAGCTTATGGAATATCATTTTAGAGTCCATCTACTCGCATATAGTTCTTACTATAATATGTGATTCAAATACTTGATCTCTTAGTGTCTCAACTTCAAATGCTAATTTTGAGAGGCTCTACTTAGGTCTTTTAGAAATATTTCTTACAGCTTCTCTCATTTCTTAATTTTATGTTTCTTGTAGAATAGGGGAACCCCTTTTTAGTTAAACTTTAGAACTTACATCTTCAGCGTGTTGATTCTCAAAAAAATTGGGTATGGTGTCTTAGTGGCATGATTATAGGGATATTGTTCTTATAATACTTTCTTCACCCATTCTCTCCATTTTTTGAGAGTGATACTTGACTAGAAACGAAGATAGTCTGGAACTTGTTGATATATTCTATTCTTGATCAATTTAAAACATCCCCATGATAAAGGTGGCCATCATTTCATTGGGACATTTAATAGGTAATGATTAAATATCATAATGAATTTTTTGATGAATCGACTGTGGGATTGATGAAATTATAATTCAAACTATTATAATCTAATTAAGAGGTTATTCTTCCATAGAAAAACATTTTTTAGTCCTAAATTGATGAGATGATTCTTCAAAAACTATTGGTGTTTTAGGAAGTTTATAACACCCTTGATCATAATAAGGATCTAGTCCATTCATCAAATAAAATGGGATCAAAGTTTTCAGGAAAAATTCCCAGTACAATCCAATTTTTCTTAAAACACTTCCATTTAGATTTTCCAAAACATGACACTGTGTTTCATCATTATAATCCAAAAAACTCCTGGCACTCCAAAAAACTAGAGTTAATATTCATCCATAGGTGTAGAAATTGAGAAATGTAGTTTTCACATGGAATATATATCACAAGTTATATCAGTCTAAGTTTACAGGTTTATCTAGAATAAAAAAATAAATCCATGAAACATATTGAAATATTATTTTATAAAACTCGCCATTTCATTGAGTAATCCTACACTTAATGAACTTGACCAAAATATATTTTTTCTCTCTCTAGGTTCTTCACTTGATTTTTATCAAGGGAAAAAGTTCCTAATAGTGATTTTATGATTTCTGGAGGACTAAAACTATCCATGGAAGATAATGAGGTCTGTAAGAAGGGGTATAATTATTTAGGAACTTTCAACATTTCATATAGCTTGAAGGAATTAATAGACAATTATTTATGATTTACGGTTGAAGTGATTCAGTCTTTAACATCAATGAAGTGAAAAAAATAGATTCATAGAACTCAAGATCTTTTTTCATGAACAATTCCAAGGTTCTTGATGAATCATAAACATATTAAAATCTGTTATGGTAGACAAATTACTTTAACTACATATCCGTTATGTCAAGCCATTTGAAGTCAATGTCTCTTCCAATTAAAACATTTCTTGATATCCGTTGGCATTTTATCTTACTAGATGAAACATCATAGAATCCATTAATTATCACCATTTATAGAGAGGTTCATGGATTAGAAGGTCATAAGTATATGGTAACTAGAGTTCAAGAAGAGAGAAATAAGGTTCAAAGGGTTTGTGAGTCATTTCGCGTGTAGAGTTGATACCCAATGTTTTTAGTTCGCGGTAATCATGGGGTCGAATAGTAATGTCTGGGTTATTATTACTAATTATTTGTGATGTGACCCATTGGATGTGATCATTACATGAAATATAAAAAAAAAAATAGTTAAAATAAAACATATAATTGGAATATTGTATATACTAAAGATATAACATAAAATGTTACTTTGAAAAATTAAACATCCCTAATTAAAATTTAATAAAATCAAATATATCAGCTGATAAAGATTTAGTAAAGATACCTTCTAGTTGTTTTTATGTGAATTTTTTTAAAGAGATATCATTTTTCTATGCATGGTATCTCAAAATTTGTTGTCTTAAATCATTGATATTCATTCATGAATGGTTTATTGGATTCATTGTGATGTTGATAGCACCCGGGTTATCACATCTGATTAGAACATTATTGGAGTAAAATCTAAAATCCATCAAGGTTTGTTTCCTCCATATCACCTATGAACAAAAAATTCAAATGGAAATATATTCAAATTTTGAAGTTGATAGTGGTACAAAATGTTGCTTATTACATGACTATGAAATAATATATTTACAAATAAAATGATAGGTTCTTGAGGTTCCTTCCTTATCTAACCTACATCTAGAAAATTCAATATTGGTGTATAAAATAAAATTTAAATTAGAAGTTTTTTAAAAAAAAGATTGATTAATAGTTTCTTTTAATTATCTAAAAATTCATTTTTCTACATTTTAATGTGATTAATTAGGATTAGATTGAAATATTTCACAAAGACATATCGAAAAAATACTGTCTGCTCTACATGGAGTAAGGTACAAAAACCTTCTAATGATTCCTCAATATAACTTGATGTCAACTAGTTTTATAGCTTCATCCGAGTAAATTTTGATATTAGAACTCATATGAATTTAGAATGTCTTAATGTTTTCAAGTCCAATATTCTTAAGTGAGGTATACATATGATTTTATTTAAAATATTTCCTAAATCATTTTTATGCACTTGAAATCCTAGAAAATAGTTGGTTCACACATCATACTCATTTAAAATTATTTTTTTATATGTTTTGAAAAAGAAGTGCATGGTTTTTGATTAATTGATCTAAAAATAACATCATCTATGTATATTTGTTCGTAAAAAATATAATAAAAGATGTTTTCAAAAATAATGAAGGATCTTATATTCCTACTATAAATATACATGATAAATGATAATAAATTAATCTTTATTACCACACTGTTGGAGCTTATTTAAGTCTATATAGAGACCTGGTATGTTTAAACACATAATTTTGAAAATGAGGATCTTCAAAATGAGGAGGTTATTGCATATAAACTTCTTCTATTAAAAAATTGTTAAAAAGAAGTTTTTAATCCATAGAATATAATTTAAAATTCATCTAGAATTAATATGATAGAATTATACTAATATATTATAATAATTCTATGGGGGAAAAGTTTTCATTATAATATATTACTTCATCTTGATTACATCCATTGGAAACTAATCTATATTTAATTATATTTATTACACTATGATTATCTTGTTTTTTTTTCTAAAAACCCATTTTTTCGAATTATAGGATAGTTAGAGGGTGTTTCAACTAGTTCTAATACCTTATTTATATTAAATTGACTTATATCTTCTTGCATTTATAAGAACCAACTTTCATCTGATATGTATTTTGTTATAGATTTAGGATCTAATTGAAATATAAAGGAATATGATTTCACTAAATTTCTTACATTTCCTCTAGATCCCACTCCTTCATCTAGGTTTCTTATAACTTTTTCTAATGGATGATCTTTAAAGGTTCAAGGTGTTATAGGAAATAGAATTTATGGTTATGTAGTTTCTATTATAATTGGATTCACTTTAAGATAATAAAGTTCTAAATCATTATAATTATTACCATTAATGGGAGGAATAGGTATCCTATTTTTTACTGAATCACTTTGATCATCAATTTGAGTCATTTTGTGACCAAAAGGATCAATTTTATTAAATATCACATGATTTTATTCTTTATCAATCATTGATTTTTTTTGAAAACTCTATAATATTTGGAATTAGTAAATATCCTAGGAAGATACCTTTATTAGCCATTGGATCAACATTTACAATATTCTCTTTAGTGTTCTAGATATATACCTTACATATAAGCACATTGAAGTATCCTAACTTGGGTTTTTTGTTACTGGAAAAATCATAGGGAGTTTTCTTTATGATTGGTCTCATCAATACTCTTTTAATGATATAACATGCTGTGTTAACAACTTCATCCTAGAAATGAGTGTGCATGTTATATTCACATAACATAGTCATGTAAATTTCTTACAAATTCCTATTTATCCTTTCAACAACACCATTCCATTGAGGTGTTTTGGTGTCATAGAATGTAATTTTAATTCATTTCTTAGAGAAAGAATAATTAAATTCATGATTATCTAAATCACCTCAGTGATCACTAATCAAAGACATGAGTTTGAAATCATTTTTGTTTTTCACAATTTTACAAAAATTAATAAAAATAGAACATGATTTACTTTTAATTATTAAAAATCAAACCCATGTAAATATAGATAAATTCATAACTAACACATAAAAAATGACATACGAGCACAACTTGTAGTTCTAGTTTTTCTGAAAAAATTCATATTGATAATCACAAGAGGTATAGAAGTAGAAACTTCTTTAATTAGTATGAAAGATGATTTATGATACTTTCCCATTTGTTATGCATCACATAGTTTCTTTCTGTCCCATTTATGGTCTAGAAAGTTATAAATTATCTACTTTTTATACAATTTTCTCATGGAATAAGCCTTTTATTGTCCATGGATTTTATGCCATATCCATGATTCATCAACTTTAGCATTTAAGAAATTTACATTTGTTCTACATAATGAATCAAGATATAATGTGTAAACATTGTATATTCTAGGTGATTTAATCTTGATTTTTTTTAAAAACAAAGAAATAATTATTTAAAAAATAAACAGAATAACCTTAATCATAAAGTTGAGAAATACATATTAGGTTTTTCTTCAAACCATCAAAGTAATGTACTTTGTTTATAAGGATAGACTATGGATTTCTGAATGAACTAATTCCAACAATATTTTCCTTCTCATTTTCTCCAAACATGACATATCCTCCATATAATTTGGATGAGTAATGATTGATAGAGTAATATCTAGACATATTCCATGAATAACCACAATCCATGAACCATTTTACATTTTTTTCACCCTTCCAATTACTTACAATGAAACATAAAAAAATAATTTTTTCATTACCAAATTCTTTTGGGTCTAGAAATGTTAGTTTTAAGAGATCAATACATCTATAATTGATTCTATTTTCTATAAAAATTTATAGTTTTTTAAATTATTATGATTTAAATGAATTTTTTATTCCACAAACATGAGGATTTTCCAAATTACAAATGTTGGAATATATTTCTATTTCACCGCAATGAAAACAATTAACTTTTGGATGATATATATTTTTTTAGTAAGGAATAATAGATTTACTTTGAATCATAGATATTTCACCTTGGATTAAAATTCCAAATTTTTATTTTCTCGGTTGATTTTGAACAATATTTTTGTTATAATAGTCTTATCATTTTGTAAGAACACATAAAATAATATTAAAATTTTGATCTTCCTTTTGTTGGTTTTCAATTTTCTTGACTCGTTCAGTATTAAAGACAGTATATTTTTTCAACAATATTTTTTTCTAAAATATGATTGTCTAGATTTTATTTTTCCAAAGTGATTTTATTATAATACTTTCAAAGATATTTTTTTTATTTTTCCGGATTTCATACTTGATTTCTAATTTGGTGAATTTTTCATTTAACTTTTGATATGATAAATTTTCATTTAACAATTAATGTTGATGCTCAGAATAATAAGAATTTACCTCATATGATTTTTAAATAAAGCATACATTGGCCATTTCATTTTTATCTTCAGCTTCTAATTTTGATGACATGAATTCTATAGATTATTCTGAAGCACTCCACGTAACCTTTATAGAATTATTAGATTTCTTATATCCAGTCTTTTTTAAGGTAATTCCTTCAAATTTTCTTATCATATTTTATTTTCTGGAAATCTAGGTTTCATGTATCATGTCTATTTGCATTTATATCATCTCAACTCTTTAGAGTTTTCACCATGCTTTCTATTCTTATTGATGGGTCTTCTAAATCCTAATCTATTATTATAGAATTTTTTGAAATTTAGAACAAATTGAACATGATAAAAATTTGATTCATGATTTCATTAAGAATATACTTCTTTAGATGATTTAGAAACTTATGAACATATTGTAATTCTTTCATATTTAGAATTAAAAGCATTCAATGAAGCATTTTCATTTTTGATCATGTTGGAATTAACATCTATAGTCTTCATTTTAGCTTCATACATCATGATACTATGGATAATATCTTTTATTTTAAAGTTATTGGCCTCTATATATTTTATAATGGTAGCATATATTCCAATCTACATAGGTAGTAATACTATTAGAACTTTTAATTCTTGTTCCGAATCAATGATAGTCATTCATAGAGAAGAAATTTTATTCATTATATCAGTGAGTATTCCACTGAGTTGGATAATTCTCTCTCATTTACCAAATTTTAAATTATCAAACATAAGCTTGAATGTATCACATCTAAGAGATTTTACGTTTTCAGTGCCTTCATATAATACTACAATAGTAGTCCACATTTCTTGTGATGTTTGACATTGAGAGATTTAGTTAATCTAATATGGTCTACTATCCCATAGATGATAGCATTCATAGCATTTGAATTTAGATCATAGTTTGATTATGCTATTGCATATTAACTTTCCAGTTCTAACTTTGTAATTTTTTAGGGTTTAATTACATTGAGATAAACCTTCAGACCAAGTGTATTTATTTAGATAATTATACAATCTTTTCAACAACAATATTTTTCACCCTTATATTACATAGATCTAACCATTAAAAAACCATATATGATATCATATATAGAATATATTAGAAGATAGATATTTGTCCATAATCTTTTTACAGTTGTGAACTCTCAAGTCACTTGCTTTGATACAAATTTTCTTCCTAGATAATTAATAGGTAAATAACTCAATATACAGGGGGGTAAATTAAGTTCTCAAAACTTTCTTTGAGAAAATATTACCACCCTCTTCAAGATATGTATGTTCTACTTTCTTCCATAAGAGTATATACAACGAAAATGAAAATATGAAGAAGGGAAATTGAACACAAATATTTATATAGGTCTGGGGAATAGAAATACCTTAGTTCACTTCACCAATTATATAATCCTTTACCTTGGTGATTTTCACTAAACAATCCTTTTATTGGGGGATTATAATTTGAGTATAAGTGTAAATCAATTCGTACAAAGGTACAATGGTTTTTACCTAGGATCTATGTTTACAAGACCTATCCATTGTCATACACTCTCTTACACTGAGTGAAAATAATGCAGAATGAGATAAATGATTTGAGAAATATTTTTGGCACACAGTTGAATGCAGAAACTTGTATTAGATGATGATTTGTCTTGAGATAATATAAACATAAAGTGTAGCTTGGGATAATTTTCATTACAGCTTATGGAAAAAATAAGCTCAAAACTAGATGTATTGATTTGAAATATGTATAGATCTATGGTGTTAGATAAGGAAAACACAACCCTACTAGCATATTTTTTTATCTTTGCCTTCTTATTTTGTTGATTCTAACTACTCCTTGTATATGCTCTGGGAACATGAGAACATGATAAATCTAATGATCTAATGAGTCATGCATCAATACAAATAAGATATTCTAATAACTGTATGTATCTGATCTTTCTGAAAATGGAATTAATTTTTTAATTTTAATGTCATAGATTCTATTTTTATCCAAATTTTCATATTCATGGTAAGTCTTATACGGTTTGATATTTTTTAAGTAGATAACCTAATTTTGATATACTCAAAAGGTATTAAATTACTTATCATGAGATTAACATGGATAATCATAACATTATGCACTATCATATCTTCATAAGATATCATCTGAACATAATTTTTATCATACAATATCTTTTATAAGATAAAGTGACTTGTCTTTGTAAGATAAAAAGTCTTCTACTAAGTATAAGATGATTCTCTAGCGCATGTTAAAGTGTTTCTTTTCTTTAAATTATCATTACTATGAATATTCTTCTCAAAATAATAATGTAATTTCATATTATAATTTTTACTAAAAGATATTTCATAAGTAACACCATAGTACATATTAATACAATGTCTTACAAGATACTTTTGTATTCCGAGGAACCGAATATGTACTTCATATTTTGTATGTTAATGATTTGAGCACAAAACATAGAATAATTATAATCTGAAACACGTAAAATACTTGTTTTTATAAAATTAGGAATTCTTTGAATCCTAAAACACATAATGTTGATATATATTATAACACTAAACTCATTACATCATTTTTCACCTCATAGGTAAGAATTCAAACCATTAATATTGAAAAAGGATTTTACCATAGTTATAATTAAAATTGGTTAACTAAGGGTTAATCAAAATTATAAGGTTTAAAATGACACAAAAAGTTGTATAAATTATATTTTTTGATGAGATGAAGACTATATAATACCTTAACCTCTAGTACCTAAACATTTGGAGTCATTTTTCTTGATAATTAATTTGTTATAATTTAATCTTTTGATAACTTCCAAAATATCCACTCAACTCAATTATTAAATGAAACATAACACATCACTTATTTACACAACATTGAGCCTTATATATCTACCAAAATAAACCAATTTATCTTTACAACTTCTCTAGACACATTATAGAGGTTCTGCCCCCCGAGAAGACCAACCTAAGAACTGTTTAGAGGAGATATAAAGGTTTTGTTTCAAAGAAGAGATAATCACCTTACCTAGTCACTTTCTTTTCAACTATTATTTTCCTACTATAAATCTAAAGTATTTATCATAAAAAATTAAGTGTAATAAATATTATGAAATGATATTATGATAATTAAAACACCATTATACCCCCTCATTCCCATCAATGACAAGTTAAAGTATCACTCATGTGTACATATGGATTATCGTCGTGACGTAGCTATTCAATTTATTTTTCACCACCAAATTTTAGGCATGGGTATTATAATAGGATTAATGGTTATATATTATATTTTGAAAATGATTA